>CM067550.1:29211935-30643987 GCA_034509755.1 Anisodus tanguticus
TGACCATATTTGATATGAGTCTGTATTCTTCCATGGGGTCGAAGAGTATGTTAAAATAGTGGGAGATAATTAAACTAAAGGCCATATTAATTAGTTAACGAATGTGTTCAACATAAATTATATTAGAGTTTAATTTCAAGTCTATCTATATCTTTAGTTTATACAAAATGTCTAATATGTCACTGAAAATATTGGTCGAGACAAATAAGCTGACTGGAGCAAATTACCCTGACTGGTTAAGAAATCTGCGATTGGTGTTAAGACAAGAAATAATTGAGTATGTGTTAGACACAGTGTTCCCCACAGTCCTTGCTGAAAACTCTGCTGAATATGCCCTGTTTGACAAGGTGGATTATCAGAAACATCTAGACGATGCTACCTCGGCATAATGTATAATGTTATCCTCTATGACTGTGGAGTTACAGAGGCAACATGAAAATATGGGCCCCAACGAAATGCTAGAACACTTGAAGAGTCTCTATGACTCATAGTCTCAAACAATGGAGTATGAACTATTGAGAGACATTTTCAAGTGTAAGCTAAACGAAAGGGTCAAGTGTCAGCGCATGTCCTGAAGATTATTAGGCTGATAGAAAGGTTGGCTTCGATTGGAACGAAGCTGCCTATAAATGTCTCTGTCAACCTGATCCTGAATTCACTTCCTGGTTCATTTGAGAATTTCATTGTGAACTTCAATATGAATGGGACCAAGGCAAGTCTTCCAAAGCTTCACAACATGTTGAAGACCTTTGAATCATCTACCTCTAAAGGTGAAGCTGTGCTCATGGTGGGCTCTTCTAGCAAATTCAAACCCAAGGGTAAGAACATGCAGAAGAAGAAGGGTAAGACAGTTGCTGCACCTACAGTTATGAAACCTAGAGAAGGTGTTCAGAAGAAGGCAAAGGTAGTTTCGGATGTGCGCCTCAACTGAAAGAAAAAGGGGCACTAGAAGAAGGACTGCATAGCTCCAAGATGAGGCAAAACACTAGGTACTCCTAGCTCTACTGGACATGGTATATTTGTCATTGAGATAAATATGTGTATAAATAACTCTCACTGCTGGGTATTGGATACCGTATGTGGCTCACACATTTGTAATAATGTGCAGGGTCTGATTGACAGCAGAAAGGTTGGACCTTGGGAGGTAGACATGAGCGTTGGAAATGGAGCATGAGTGGATGTTGAACGCGTGGAAACTTATAGACTAGATTTACCTTCAGGATTTTGTTTAGAGCTAAATAATTGTTATTTTGTTCCCTCATTAACGAGGAATATCATTTCTATCCCAATGTTAGACATTGAGGGGTTTTCCTCATTTATTGCCAATGGCAGTTATGTACTATCTTTTAATGGTTTTGTTTGTGGAAATGCTCCGCTTGTGGATGGTTTGTATGTTCTAAACTGTAGTCGTGAAATTTTTAATGTGCAAAATAAATGAGCTAAGATAAGTAATCCAAGAAACCCCACCTACTTATGGCATTGTAGACTTGGTCACATCAATGAATCAAGGATATCAAGATTAAGAAAGTTAGACTACCTGAAACCATTTGACTTGGAGTCCTATGGTAACTGTGAATCTTGCTTGAAAGGAAGGATGATCAACAAGCCACTTTATGGGAATGAGGTGCGAGCCAAAGAAGTACTTGAGTTGGTCTATACTGATGTATGTGGGCCATTTTCAACTCAAGCTAAGGGAGGTTTCACTTACTTCATCACTTTTATAGACGATTTCACAAGGTTTGGGCATGTGTACCATATGAAACACAAGTCCGAAGCCTTTGATAAATTCAAGGAGTACAAGTCAGAAGTAGAGAAGCAACTTGAAACAAGTATCAAGACCCTTCGATCAGATCGAGTAGGTGAATACTTAAGTAAAGAACTTCTGGATTACTTGAAGCTTCATGGAGTCCAATCACAATAGACACCTCCTGGAACATCACAGATGAATGGTGTTGCTGAAAGGAGAAATCGAACCATATTAGATATGGTTAGATCCATGATGAGTTTCTCAACTCTACCAACATACCTTTGGGGCTATGCATTGCAAAACTCAATTTATATTTTGAACAGGGTTCCTTCAAAGTCAGTAGAGAAAACTCCATATGAGATATGGAATGGCAGGAAGTCAGTACTTAAACACATACGACCCTGGGGGTGCCCTGCATATGTAAAGAAGATGCTTATTGACAAGTTGGAATCTAAAAGTGAGAATTATTATTTTGTGGGGTATCCAAAGGAAACTAAGGGATACTATTTCTATCTTCCTGGAGAACATAAGGTCATTATTTCCAGAAATGCAACTTTCCTTGAAGAAGACTATGTCTACAAGGAACAGAGCTGCAATAAGATAGAACTTGAAGAATTTTAAGAACCACAAGATAACACAGAAGTTGAACCCTTGTCAAAAGACCTAGACAAGGATTCAATGGGAGTATTTGGTGAAGATTGGGTACTTAGAGTACACCCTTCAGCCAGTGGGAGTGTTGTGAGAGATAGTGCAGAAATACAAGGCTCTCATACACAACCAATGGAAGATGATACAATGGTTGTACATCATTCCATTTAGGAAATACATGAAAATGACATTCCTGAAAGCTCTCAAGGTGATGAATTGTCCAGCACATCTCCTTCTCACAATTAGAATGTAACAAACACTGAAACGCAGAATAATCAACTCCGTAGGACCACTAGGACTCATCGTCCGCCCGAAATACTTAATCTCTTTGTTGAAACACACAATGAGATAGATATTCCTGATGACGATGAACCTACAACCTACAGCGAAGCTATGTTAGACATTAATTCGCAGAGATGGCAAGAAGGCATGAAATCTGAGATGGACTCGATGTACATCAATCAAGTTTGGAACTTGGTTGATTTGCCAACAGGGGTTATACCCATAGGATGCAAATGGGTCTTCAAGAAGAAGATTGATGCATATGGAAAGGTATGGACTTATAAGATAAGATTTGTGGTTAAAGGTTATAATCAATGGCCTGGGGTCTATTATGATGAAACCATTTCACCTGTTGTGAAAATTAAGTCCATTCTGATTTTGCTTACAATAGCCGCATACTATGATTATGACATTTGGCAAATGGATGTTAAAACTGCTTTCCTCAATGGTAACCTAATTGAGGAGGTGTAAATGATACAACCTGAGGGTTTTACATCCAAGACTAAGACCAAAGCAGTATGCAAGCTACAAAAGTCCATTTATGGACTTAAGCAAGCCTCAAGGAGTGTGAATATTTGCTTTGACAAAGCAATCAAATCGTTTGACTTTGTTAGAAGCAAAGATGATCTCTGCATTTATAGTAAGCGCAAAGAAGGGAGTATTGTCTTCATTGTTATATATGTAGATGGCGTATTAATAATGGGAGATAATAAGACTCTCATGCAATCAGTCAAGGAATGGTTATCCAGCACCTTCATGATGAAGGACTTGGGTGAAGCCTGCTACATTCTTGGAATTAGGATCTATATATCTATAGATTGTTGGGGCTGTCACAGTCCATATACATAGACAAAATGCTAAGACGATTCTCTATGGAAAACTCCAAGAAAGAAAGTCTTCTTATGGGTCAAGGCATCAAGTTATCAAAGAAGGATAGTCCTTCTATTGTTGCAGAACTTGAATGCATGAAAAGAATCCCATATGCTTCAGCTATAGGATCTATCATGTATGCCATGACCTGTACGAGGCCAGATGTGGCCTATGCGCTTAGTATGACTTGCAAATTCCAGTAGAATCCTAGGGAAGAACCCTGGAAAGCAATTAAGAGTATTCTTAAGTATCTTAGATGAACTAAATATTTCTTAGTCTATGGTGGACAAGAGAAGTTAGTGTGTACTGCGTAAACTGATACTAGCTTCCAGACAGATCTTGATGACTTTGAATCTCAATCTGAATATGCCTTCATTTTCAATGGCGGAGTAGTGAGTTGGAAAAGTTCCAAGCAAGCTACAACTGCTGATTCGACAATTGAAGCCGAGTACATTGCTGGATCGGAAGCTGGTAAAGAAGCTGTCGCGATATCTGAGTTCTTGAAGGAACTGGGGGTTGTTCTAAGTGTCACTTATCCAATAATGATTTATTGTGACAACACTGGTGCGATTACGCAAACTAAGGAACTAAGATCACCAAATAGAAACAAGCATGTACCGAGGAAATACCACATACTCAGGGAGATGGTGGAAATTGAAGAAATAAGATTAGACTATATTCCCACAGATGATAATCTAGTTGACCCGTTTACTAAATCACTAAGCTTAGTTAATCATAATGGTCATTTTGAAAACATGGGTATTAGATACATCGGAGATTGGCTCTAGGCCAAGTGGGAGATTGAAAGTATGTATGTCCTAGAGAGAATCATTATTAGGGACAACTGTACTTGAACACATTCGTATTATTAATAAGATTAATATTTATGGTATATGCAATTATTGAATTAATATTTGATTGTTTGTAATTATTCATTAATGTGCATCTTTTGTGCTTACATTATCATTAATAGAGTGAGATATTGATGATAGAGCGTAACTCTAAAATAGTCTCGACTAATGATCATCGAGAATGAGATATTGATGATATATTATAAGTCGACATGTGGTCTGCGTCACATTCTTAGAAAATATAGTATGTCTCACCTGCTACTAGTAATGGTTACTAGTGATGGACACATGGATACTTTTGGAAAGTATTGGTATACCCTCCTGATAAACTATTTGTTATACATGTCTAAAGTGTTATCAGCGTGTGGGAGATGAAGGTCCTTTGACTTGAGGTCAATACGCACCTTGTTTATAGAGTAATGTACTTTAACCCTGTCCTAAGCTTAAACTTCTTATAGGATAAGATACGGATTGTGTTGGTGCATTATGATGTAAATTAAGGTGGTAGTTGAGCCAAGAATAGGATTCATACCTCGATTGGATATTCGAGAGAGAACTCAACTTCTCAGTGATATTAGGTCGACCAAGTCATTGGCCAATGCAAGAGACATATTTAGAATATGATCTAGTTGTCGACTAATATAGATGAGATAAAGTGATCAAGCCATTTGTCACATGGCAAATCCTAAGCTTGATCAAGTGTGTTGCGAACGAAAGGAATTTATCATCTCACATAAAGGTTATGTTTGCTGGATTCATGTAAACGTACTTCATATATTGAGTTCGTCGTATGACGCAGTCTAGGAGTTCCGTATGGACCTTAATTGGATTAGTGTCGATATATGAAGTCCTATAGGGTCACACTATGTCGATTGTCTCTTCGATCTAAGGGTGTATTGAGGAAGTATTAAATATTTGATTTGGAATCGAGATATTTAAATTGATAATAACTATGGGATAATTTCTATTAGATTTTGGATTTAATGTGCTGAATATATATATTAAATGAAAACGGGAAACAAAATTTTATGTAAGGCACCGCGGCGCCTACCAGGCTGCGCCGACCCGGCAGTGAGCCCAGTCGGACTGGCCCACTGCACCTCAGGTTTTGGGCCAGGCTTAAGCCTAACCCTAAAACATTTTCTGACCTAATTGTAACTATAAATATAGCACTAAACCATTTTTATTATACACCAATTCTCATAAACAAATTCTAGACTTAGAGTCTAAGATAAAACTCTCTCAAACCTCTGCCAAGATTTCTTGGCTTTCTGACAGAGGAATACGTCGTAGCATTGTGCTTGCAGTCGAAAAGGGAATCGTGTGTCCACCCTTTAGTAAAGACTCCAGATAATACAACCTGTAAGTTCTTGTTCATATTTTATGTTACATGCTTTGATTGTCATATAACCATACTCGAAGAAATTGTTAGGGTAAGTAAGAACAAAATTTAAACTTCCGATGTGCCATACTTATGTGTTTTTGAACCCAACAAAAACCCCACACTGACTAGATACTACTAGAGATAATGATTAGAAGTCAACCGTGATATTAAATTTTTTAACACCAATGAAATGGTGGAGTTTGTTATCCTTTGTTTTACTATTAGCTCTTATTCTTTTTTTCAATTCAAATGTATTGCTCCAAGAAAAAGTAGGAGACTATCTTATATGAAAAGAAACATCCGTCGTTTGCATAAGTTAATGGAAAAAATAAAACAAAATGGATATGTAAAAAATTAAAACACCTCTTAATACAGAGAAGAAACCAAAATGAAATACGATTAAGATGTTACTGTTAAATATACATACGATATACACCGAATACACATGTATATCATATCTATATTGTGTCTCGAATTCACTATAGCAGGCCCACGGGTGGGCTGTAAATTGTATATTTGGTATTGTAATATTATAGTGTAATTAGTCTTGTACACTTACCATAATTGTATAGTTAGCCTCCAAATAGAATAAGGTTTTAAGAGTAGAATAGGAATAGGATTTTCCTATTATAGAAATATATAAATTGTATATATTCTCCTTCAATTAATGAAAATAATCAAGGGACTATTTCTTTCATAGTATTAGAAGTCTAGGTATTAAAATCCTCTCTCCAAATTCTTCAAATTTCCGTTGACCTCCTTTGAATATTCGAACCCCTTGTTCTCGGATTTTGTGCCGATGGTACCTCCTCCCTTCCCAAAGTTTTCTTACCAATCCCTACATCACGTCTTGCATTGCTATTATGGCTAAAAACACGTTTCACCCCGCCCTCATTGTTTCTAACATCAAGAATCACATCCCTATCATTCTTGAAATAGAAAACGTCCAATACGCGACGTGGGCCGAACTGTTCAAAATTCATGCACGCTCGCATCAAGTCATCCATCATATTATACCTACGGTTCCTACAGATACAGAGGTTCCCAAACCTGAGGATGATCCTAAGTTATAGACGACTCTTGATGCCACTGTTCTTCAGTGGATTTACTCCACTATTTCTACCGACCTCTTGCAAACGATTATCGAACCAGACGCTACGGCGATGGCAACATGGAATAGAGTATGTGATATATTCCAAGATAATAAGAATTCTCGTGTTGTTACCCTTGAGCAGAAATTCTCCCACGTCAATATGAAAGATTTCCTCAACGTTTCAGCATATTGCAAAAGGTTGAAAGAATTGGCAGACCAACTTCGCAACGTTGGTGCGCTAGTTACCAACGACCGTCTTGTCCTTCAGATGGTTTCAGGCCTATCTGAGGCCTATAGTAGTGTTGGCACGCTTCTTTGTCAGAGCAGCCCTTTTCCGCAATTTTATCAGACTCGTTCTATGCTTACGCTCGAAGAAGTAGGCTTGGCCAAAAAGGCGGCTACTAGTGCTAGTCCTGTAGTCATAATGACGTCCTCCACAAATTCTCCAGGTTTTGTTGATAATTCGGGCCAAAATCGTACTCCCGGTGGCGGCAAAAATAGTCAGAAAAATAATGTCAAAAATTATGGGGGCAAACATGGTGGTAATGATGGCAGTGGGTCCCATCCCAACAGGAATGGGCCATAACCCAATTGGTCCCAACCTTGGTCCCCTGGCCATGGGCCTTGGCCAGTGGGCAGTGGCCCAACAACCCCTATGGCCCAGCAGTTTAATCGCCTAGCCACTAGGCTGCCCAACAACAGTTTTCTTGGCCCAATTCCTTCTGGCCCAGTGGATTTCGCCCTAGTTCTAGGCCACGGCAACAAGCTGGTGTACTTGGGCCTTAGCCTCCTCAGGCCCATCATACAGCGGGCCCGACCCCGACTGACATTGATACCGCGTTGCACACAGTTGGATTAAATCCCCCGAACATAAATTGGTACATGGACACCGAAGCTACTACCCACATGATGTCCGACCAAGGTACTCTCTCGTTTTATTCCAATTTGAGCAGTAAACGTGGTATAATTATTGGTAATGGCAATTCAATTTCAATTCGTGGTTATGGTCATAAAACTTTGTCTCCCCCCCCCATCCACCCCTTATCTTGAAAAATACCCTTCATGCCCCTAAATTGATTAAAAAATTAGTGTATGTCTGTAAATTCACCACTGATAATTCTGATTATGTTGAATTTGATCCGTTTGGGTTTTCTGTGAAGGATTTCAAGACGGGGAGTCCTCTCATGAGGTGTGATAGTAGGGGAGATCTTTATCCAATCACGCCAAGTTCCGATTTCTCGAGTCACGCATTGTCATCAAATTTTGCAGCTCTGGCTCCTTCCTTGTGGCATGCTCGTCTAGGTCATCCGGGGTCGTCTATTTTGTCTTTCTTAGATAAAAACAATTTTATTTCATGTAAGGGTACGCGTAGTACTCCGATTCAAATTCGTCTTCCAAAGGTTTGACATATTCGTCCCCTATTCAAATTTTGTCTTCCAAAGGTTTGACATATTCATCCCCTATTCAAATTTTATGTAATAAGACTCATTCATACTCACATCTTAAGGTCTTTGGGTTCTTGTGTTGTCCACTCTTTTCGTCTACCACTATTAACAAACTTCAGGCCCGTTCTACCCCTTGTGTGTTTTTGGGTTATCCGTCAAATCATCGTGATTACAAATGTTTTGATTTATCATCTAATAAAATCATCATTAGTCGCCATGTAATATTTGATGATTCCCAATTTCCGTTTGCTAAGGTAAAATAGTCTCGTGCCTAGTTCGTATAATTTTTTGGATGATGATACATCCCCGTATATTATTCACCATTTTTGGATGTGTCCCGCACCCCAAATCTACTAGCGGTCCCACTGCCCGCTGGCCCCACAGTTCTAGTCACGGTAACCAGTCCTGAAACTAGACCAGTGACGAGAAATGGGCCAGATTCCCAGCTTATTATCGCCACTATTCCAGTGTCGGGTTCTAGCCCAGTCTCATCATCTATTTCCAGTGTTGGGCCAGCAGGCCCACTGCCTGTTGTCCAGTCCGTCACGTATCTCAATATTTTCCAAAATCTGCCCAATTCTTTCCCGAGTTAAAGGCTAGTCACTCGTAGTCAATGGAGTATTTTTAAACCAAAAAGATATTTTAATTTAAATTCTAATGTTCTTAAATCACCCTTACCTTGTAATCCCGTATCTGCTTTAAATGACCCGAATTGGAAAATTGCTATGGCCGATGAATATAATGCTCTTATTGATAATAAGACGTGGGAGTTGGTGCCCCATCCATCTGGTGTTAATATTATTCGGTCTATGTGGATTTTTTCTTATAAGGATAATTCTGACGGTTCGTTTGCAAGGCATAAGGCTCGTCTTGTAGGTGATGGTAAGACTCAGTAGGTTGGTGTGGATTGTGGTGAAACTTTTAGTCCGGTGGTCAAGCCGGCTACTATTCGTACTGTGCTCAGCTTGGCTCTTTCGAAAGCATGGCCCATTCATCAGTTGGATGTGAAGAATGCTTTCTTACATGGTGATCTCAAGGAGATAGTCCATATACATCAGCCCTTGGGGTTTAGGGATCCCAGATATCCTCATCATGTCTGTTTGTTGAAGAAATCCTTGTATGGGCTTAAGTAGTCCCCACGAGCTTAGTATAAGAGGTTTGCTGACTATGTTTCGACTATTGGGTTCTGTCACAACAAGTCAGATAATTAATTGTTCATCTATAGTCGTGGTTCTTCCTTGGCGTATATATTGCTATATGTGGATGATATTATCTTGACTGCCTCTTCTGATGCATTACGCCAGTCTATCATGACAATGCTTAGTTCTGAGTTTGCTATGAAAGACTTGGAGCCCTTGAGTTACTTTTTGGGTATTGATGTCGCTCGTCATACAGGTGGGTTGTTCTTATCATAGAGAAAGTATGCAACTGAGATCATTGAGAGGGCTGGGATGTCATCCTATAAGTACACTTCCATTCCAGTTGATACTAAATCCAAATTGGGTGCTGCAGCTGGCTCCCCCTACGAGGATCCGACCCGATATCGCAGTCTTGCACGGGCCTTTCAGTATCTTACGTTCACGAGACCATATATTATGTATGTTGTACAACAGGTGTGTTTGTTTATGCATGATCCCAGGGTTGAGCACATGAATGCGCTCAAACGCATTATTCGGTATATCCAGGGGACATTTGACTATGGCTTGCATGTATATCGATCATCGACGTCTACACTTGTCTCGTATATCGATGCTGATTGGGGTGGCCGTCCGGACACCAGACGCTCTATGTCTAGCTATTATGTGTTTCTTGGTAATAACTTCGTCTCATGGTCTGCGAAATGTCAGTCAAATTTATCCCGCTCGAGTGTAGAGGCTGAGTATCGAGGGGTAGCCAATGTGGTATCTGAATCCTGTTGGTTACGTAATTTTTTTTAGAGCTTTATTGACTTATTCAGAAAGCTACCTTGGTTTATTGTGATAATGTTAGTGTCATCTACCTTTCTGATAATCCGGTTCAGCATCAGCGCACTAAACATATCGAGATGGACATTCATTTTGTTCGTATCGAGACAAGTACGTGTCTGCCATGTCCCTTCCAGGTATCAAATTGCAGACATCTTTGAAGATTTTAGGGACAGTCTTAGCGTACGACGACCGCCCGCTATGACTGCGGGGGTGTGTTAAATATACATACGATATACACCGAATACACATGTATATCGTATGTATTGTGTCTCGGATTCACTGTAATAGGCCCACGGTTGGGCTGTAAATTGTATATTTGGTATTGTAATATTATAGTGTAATTAGTCTTGTACACTTACCATAATTGTATAGTTAGTTTCCAAATAGAATAAAGTTTTAGGAATAGGATTTTCCTATTATGGAAATATGTAAATTGTATATATTTTCTTTCAATTAATGAAAATAATAAAGGGATTATTTCTTTCAGTTACAGTGAATTATTATCATTAAAGAAAAAGAGATCAGAAAACACGATAGAAAATGATAGTGAGCTAGCAGAAATCAGTACATACTTGGATAATATTATAAGAATATATAGAGAATTAATAAATCTAAACACATAAATAAATATACAAAACCATTTAATAGCATATTTAAACGCAGACCTACGAATGACAATAGAGCATTATGGATTAAAATAAATTAAGTCAACTTCAATAAATAGCTTAAAAACCTTTTACATATAATAGAGATATAAACCAACATATAGTAAGTTGCAGAATGAGTATAGATTTTATAAAAGAAAGAGATCAATGTTTACAAGAAAATTCCCAAAGAATAAGTGAACAAGAAAATACTATTAAAACATTAAGAAATATGATAGTACTAAAAGACGAAAGATTGAGACAAAAAGAAGAAGAAAATATAAAACTAAGAAAGAAAAATTAAGAGAAATAATCCGAAAGGATAATGAAATAAAAACCCAAAATGACATCATAAGAGAACAATATGAATACATTAACAAATTAATTAATGAATAAAGGAAAAGAAATAGTAGAAGATTCAAATGAAACATATTACCAAATGAATACATATGAAGGGGGTATAACACAAACTTTAAGCTTTAAACCAGATATATATCAAAAGATACAAGAAGAAAAAGAAGAATTATCAATTAAGAAAATATTTAAAACAAAATGGTTTGAAAGAAATAAAGAAGTGAGATATTTTGTACAAAAACATGAAAATATAATTGACACAACTAGTGTAAATGGAAAAGAAAAATAAGCTTAATAACAGATGAAATTATCAAACGAGAATTAGCAAAACTATCTACGAAAGAAGCTAAAAATATAGAAACATATATTTTGGAGGAATATAATTTACTATAAAAGCATATTTTCATAAAAATATAGACACACCTATACAACTATACATATTAGATGATAGAATATTAGAAAATCTACAAGACTCCTTAATATCAATAATAAAAGGAAATTTAATATACCAAAAATTAAAATTTACAGTACAACCAAATTTTAGTATATCATTAAAAGATGAACATAAAGAATTAGCTTTAACACTATATTATAAATTAGATGGAATAAAAATGCCACCAGGTAGCAAAGTAATAAGTATAGAAACTAAAATAATATATGCTTTAACCGGAAATCACCATGTAAGAAAACAAAATGAAATGAATATTTTAGTACCAAAATTATATCAAGATATATTAGAACAGATAGAACACAAGGAAAATGCTAAAATAACAGTACCAGAAGAAATACAAATGGATTTTCACAATAGAACTATAACACCATCACATATATTAAAATCACAAATAGAAGGATCCAAACTAATAATTAGAAGTGAACCAAGAATATCTAGACATAATAGTTTAATAGGTAGACAACCAAGAATATTAGATTTAATAAATATACTTAGTGCAGAGGCCGGCGCACCATACGAGGACCCGACCCGCTATCGCAGTCTTGCAGGGGCCCTTCAGTATCTTACGTTTACCAGGACGGATATTACGTATGCTGTTCAGCAGGTGTGTTTATTCATGCATGATCCCAGAGTTGAGCACATGAATGCAATCAAACGTATCATTCGGTATATTCAGGGGACACTGGACTATGGTTTACATTTGTATCCTTCATCGACATCCACACTTGTGTCATACACAGATGCGGATTGGGGTGGTTGTCCGGACATCAGACGGTCTACGTCAGGATATTGTATGTTCCTTGGCAACAACTTGGTCTCCTGGTCTACAAAGCGTCAGGCGACTCTATCCCGCTCAAGTGCCGAGGCAGAATATCGAGGGGTAGCTAATGTGGTCTCAGAATCATGTTGGTTACGTAATTTGCTTTTAGAGCTTCATTGCCCCATTCAGAAGGCAACCTTAGTATATTGTGATAATGTTAGTGTCATCTACCTCTCTGGTAATCCGGTTCAGCACCAACACACTAAGCATATCGAAATGGACATTCACTTTGTCCATGAAAAGGTTGCTCGGGGGCAGGTACGCGTATGTCATGTCACGTCAAGATATCAAGTTGCAGACATCTTTACAAAGGGTCTTCCCTCGGTACTCTTTGAAGATTTTAGGGACAGTCTCAGCGTTCGAAGACCGCCCTCTATGACTGCGGGGGTGTGTTAAACAAGGCAATATACCCGTGATATACACCCAATATACAAGAATGTATATCACGGGCAAATGTGGACAATGGCCCAACACGGAAGCCCAGCAAAGGGGCAGATATCGGAGCCCATCACGGGATTGATATCTTGTACCAATCTTGTATATATGGTATATATATTTGATGTATATTGTAGTGTATTTGTTACCTAAATTAGGATTATACACTTACCATAATTGTATAGTTAGAAGAATGGTAGAATAAGGTTTTAGGAATAGAATAGGAATAGGATTCTCCTATTTTGTAACTTGTATAAATACCTATTCAATTAATGAAAATAATCAATGGGATTATTTCTTTCAAAAATAAGTGTTTGAAAGTACTTTTTTATTTTACCCAAACAATACAAAAGTGCTTATAAGCTATTTTGGCTTAAAATAAGCGAATCCAAACAAGCTCTATATCAATTGGCAGTTATTTTTAGCTCAACCTAATCAGTCAGTTAACCAAAAGGCTAATTTCTTTTAGTGGTATTCCCTCTGGGTCAAAAATTGTTTTTTTTTTCTAATTAAAGGTCGCTAGGTTGGACCTTAGGGCTAATCAAATAAAAAAATTCTGATAAGAAAAAAAGAATGTAAAAAATAAGAATTAGACAATCAAAAATAGAATGCCCGTCCAAATGTTGTAAATCCTCAACTGGACAATTCCTGTTTGTTTTATCTGATTCTTTCTTTGCAACACATTGGACATTCAACATTGAGTTCACCACACATTTGAGTCCTGTAAAACACAAACAAACAGTTAGTAAAGAACCAACTCAACATTCTCTTATTCCAGGGAATTTGAGAATGCTGAGTTTTACCATAGTGATCATTGTTGCTTCTCCACCCATTTCTTCTTTCCTCCTTATTGTTTGCTATTGTCATCTTTCTTGCAACTCCTAATTCTTAAATTTGGTGAATTTCTCTTATCATTGTTGATAAATTTACTTCCCCATTTCTCCATCTACATGAAGTTATTGACTATGTATTCTCCTTTTTCAAAGGTCATGTTTGCCAAGTAATCAACCAACTTGTTACCTTCTCTCAACACATGATTAGTTGATAAGTTCCTCTCCTCCATAATTTTTCAGATTTCCTACATATTGTTAATGATTTGGCATGAATTTGCAGTATTTTCTCCATTATATTCTTCATCAATCTGGAGTCTGTTTCTAGCATCACTTGAGAGATTTGTCCCCTTTCCATATATCTTAGAGCCAATACAACAGCTTCTACTTTGGCTTGTGTATTAGAATAGCTATCCTCTTCCATGTTCTCTGTCTGACCAGAGATCAAATCACCCCTATCATCTCTTATGCAGTAGTTAGCCCCATGCACTTCCATCTCAATTTCTTCTAGATGCTACATGAATATTGCACTAAATTATAAGTGTCCATTTAGCTCTTTATTTTAATTCAAAATAAGTGTCCACTTACACAAATAAGAAGGAATTAATTATTTTCTTTCAAATTTACCGCTATTTAAATAAGTGAATTTTTATGTAATCAAGAAATTATATTAATAAGATAGTATTTAATTAAGGATAATTTAGTCAAAATGACTAATTTTTTTCTAAGAGTTAGTATTTTCATATGAGGTAAAGACTAAGTCAATATTTATTTTGAACTAAAGAGAGTATCATAGTTGGAAAAAGAAATTAACTCTTTTTGTCTTGAACAAAACAAGAGAAAAACTTTAACATCAGTTGAAATTGAGCAACCTCATCTTTAACCAAAAAAAAAAGAAAAGAACAACTGGTAAACAAAAAGAACTATCTAATTTCCCAAGTTTTAATTTGACACTAAAGAAGTGACAATCATATATAATCAAACTAATAGTTAATCAATCGATTGATAAACAAATATCATCAAAGCAATAAGTTAATGCTTAATTATTTGTAAACTCACTCGATTGGCCAAATCGCAATAGATTAATGTATAAATTATGATGAAATTAATAAATTTATATTTAAATTATGATGAAATTAATAGGTTAGTGTTAAATTATGATGAAATGAATAAGTTCATGTTGAAACATTCCTCGAGGAGTTTACAAATGTATGCATACCTGAAATATCCTTATAGTGATAGTGAATATACAATATATTCAGTAATTAATATTTAGTGTAATTAAGGTAATTAATATAAAATAGAGATCATAATTCTATTAGAACTACAATTGTATACTCTATATATATTACATTAATAAGATAATTGCCTCAAGGAGATTTACACTATTCTACATGGTATCAAGAGCCAAATATACCTCCCTACCCTAAACCCTATTTTGGTCGTCGTACCCCTCCCATCCGCCTCCCTCTTCCGGCGGAAAAACAATAGTATACCGCCCCGTATACCACTGCTCCTTCATGATATACAGTCTGTTACCCTGCTCCTCTGTGATATACTGCATCTCCTCTACCTACAAACCGATATACTCCAGATATACCGTGATATACTCCCCTTCTTTTCAAAACAAGCATGTATACCACTGATATACCGCAATATACCGTGCTCCTCAGTGATATACTGCCTCTCCTCTACCTACAAACTTGTATACTCCAGATATACCATGATATACAACACCCATCTCTCCCCTTCTTTTCAAAACAAGCATGTATACCACTGATATACCGCGATATACACAACACCCAACCCTCTATTCCCTGTGTTACAGCCCGTATACATCAAGTATACATGCAGTATACACCACCCGAGACACATATTACGTAAGCAGCCCTCTTTATATCCCGTATACATCAAGTATATAGGTAATATACATCTTCTTTCTCTCCTAAATTTTTGATACCCTCATGGCATCACCCGTGGCCCACATAGCTTCCCATTCTTCATCTTTCTCAACACCCGTCCACTATCTAGCCTCCAGGCCCACTACACAGCGGCCCAACAACAACAATGGACACTACCAAGACCCACTGCCTAGTGGCCCAGCACACTGCCGCGACCCAATACCCAGCGGCCTAGCACCACCAGCCCGCTTTCCAGCCACCAGGCCTACTACAAAGCGGCCCAACAACAACACGCTAATACGTGGTATATGGATACATGCGCCACGTCTCACCTCACTAACAATTCTGGTAATCATCCTCAACAGCACAATTTAAATTCTTCTCAATCTATTATGGTCGAAAATGGTCATCACATTCAAATTTAAGGGTTTGGACACACACTAACTCCACCACCGCATCCCCACTTCTACCTTAAAATGTCTTATATGCCCCTAACATTATCAAGAACCTAATCTTTGTTAGAAAAATTTCCACTGATAATTCTGTATCCATTGATTTTGACCCGTTTGGTTTTTCTGTAAAGGACCTACGTATGAGGATACTTCTTACGAGATGCAATAGTGTGGGGACCTCTATCCTTTCCTACCCACGTCCACTGCCCATGTCACTTCACCCACTGCTTTAGCTGCAATATCTTCATCAACGTGGCATACTAGACTTGGTCATCCGGGAGCTCATGTTTTTTATTCTCTTAGAAACCGTAATTTAATCCACTGTAATAAAAGTAAACTTTTCCATAGTTTCTCCTCTTGTCATCTAGGGAAACATGTTAGACTTCCATTTACGTCTTCTTTAAGTATTACTTTCTCTCTCTTTGATATCATTTATGAGAATTTATAGACGTCCCCTATAAGTAGCAACCTCTGTCATAAATATTATTTGGTAATTTTGGATGACTTTTCTCACTTCCTTTGGGTCTATCCGCTTAAACTTAAGTCCCAAGTTTACTCCAAATTCCTTGAATTTCGTACCTTGGTTAAAACACAATTTGAAAAAGACATCAAAACGTTTCAATGTGATAATGGTCATGAGTTCAATAACTCCCTTTTTCATAATTTTTGTGCGGCTAATGGCATGGTATTTCTTTCTCATGCCCCCATACTTCTCCTCAAAATGGTAAAGCCGAAAGAATTCTCTGCACCATTAATAATATGATATGCACCCTTCTTTTTCATGCGTCTCCCCCCTCCCTTTTGGGTATATGCATTAAAATGGCAGAACACATTCTTAATATCTTACCTACCCGTACGATCCAAAATAGGACACCCACTGAAATTCTCTTCTGTTGGATTCCTTCCAATGATCATCTTCGAATTTTTAGTTGTCTGTGTTACCCAAATCCTGCCTCAATGGTCCCTCACAAATTAGCACCTCGCTCCACTCCGTGCGTCTTCCTAGGTTTTCCGTTGAACCATAGGGGGGTACTTGTGCTATAAGTTATCCACTGAAAAAATAGTAATCTCACGTCATGTCACGTTTGTTGAGTACATTTTCCCATTTGACAACATCCAAAAATTTCTAGTCACTGATTACAAATTCCTTGATGACTCGGACACCTCATCTCTAGTCCAAAATGCACTACGAAATCCGCACCCTCAGGCCATCCCACCAACCGTCCCATCGACCCCACTAAACAACCCGAAACCTGCCCTATTCCTGCCTAAAAATACTCCAGATATACTGCCCCAAACAGTCCCTCCCTACCCGGCAACCAGCACTTGCCCAGCCCCTTCCCGTCCCACTGACCAACCGCAACTCGTGACCATCCTTGCCCATCTATCACCCAGCCCCTGCCCAACCGTAACTCGTAACCATCCTTGCCCACCCGTCACCCAGCCCCTGCCCGTCCCGTCACCCTACCACACTGACCAGTACCGATCCCACTGCCCAGTCTAGCCTGGCGTCTCCCACCCCCTGCCTTACCTTTGACCGTCCCCACACAACGCATGGAAACCCGTGCACAACACAGGATATTCAAACCAAAATTTCACTTTAACCTATCCACTCAAACCATCTCGCCCATTCCTAAAAACTCAAAATTAGCCAAACTTACCCAAATTGGAATAAGACCATGCGTGAGGATTTTAATGCATTAACCAATCAACACACTTGAGATCTTATTCTGAAACTAGAAGGGGTGAATGTGATACATTGTATGTGGCTTTATCATCACAAATTCCGAGATAGTGGAGAGCTTGAACGCTATAAGTCAAGACTTGTGGCTAATGGTACTGGTCAGCAGGAGGGTGTTGATTGTGGTGAGACGTTCAATCCGGTGGTAAAACCAACCACCATTCGCACAGTGTTGAGCATAGCTATGGAAAAAAAATTAGCTTATTCACCAGTTTGATGTCAAAAATGCTTTCTTACATGAGGATTTGAAAGAAACCGTTTATATGCATCAACCGCCTAGCTTTGTGCATCCGGAGGTTCCTCATTATGTCTACCGTCTTGGTAAGTCACTTTATGGTTTGAAACAAGCCCCTAGAGCTTGGTATGAGAGGTTTGCTACATACATCATACATATAAGGTTCGTGTGCAACAATAGTGATCATTCCTTGTTTATATTTCATCGAGGTACTGACACGACTTATCTTCTTTTATATGTGGATGATATTGTTCTGACAGCTTCTTATGACACTCTGAAACATGAGATCATTGCCCTGCTTTAGTCCGAATTTGCTATGACAGATTTGGGTAAATTGAGTTATTTTTTGGGCATATTAGTGACCAGATCCGCACATGCCATGTTCTTGTGTAAGCGTAAGTATGCAGAAGATTTTGTCTACAGGCTAAAATGGCTAACTGCAAGATCATTCCCACTCATGTCGACTCAAAGTCCAAACTAAGTGCGGATGATGGAGATACGGTCAGCGATCCTTATCTATATAGGAGTATCGCAGGTGTTCTTCAGTATCTCACCTTCAATCGGTCAAATATTACATATGATGTTCAGCAGGTGTGCTTGTTCATGCACGCTCCTAGAGAGCCTCACTTTACAGCCCTTAAGCGTATCTTTCGGTATGTTAAGGGCACTCTTGATTATGGACTACATTTATATCCCTCCGCATCGAATAGGTTGCTCTTCTACACAGACACCGATTGGGCAGGTTGTCCGAACACCCATTGCTCTACGTCTGGCTATTGCTTATTTTTAGGAGATAATATTATTTCATGGTCTACCAAGCGGCAAGCCACGCTTTGTCGTTCAAGTGCAAAAGAAGAATATTGAGGCATTGCAAACATTGTTGCCGAGCTATGCTGGCTCCGAAATCTCCTTCTTGAGCTTCATTATCCCTTACGTAAGGCATATTCAGTTTACTGTGATAACGTATCTGCTGTCTACTTGTCTCATAACCTGGTTCAGCATCAACAAATCAAGCATATTGAGATGGATATTCACTTTGTTCATCAGAAGGTTATAGTGGGTCACGTTAGGGTGGTGCATGTTCCTTCTTCATATCAGTATGCAGATATCTTCACAATGGGGCTTCCTCGGCAACTGTTCCTTGAATTCAGATTCAGTCTCAACGTCCGGCCTCCTCCCGCTCCGACTGAGGGGTTGTGATAGTGAATATATTCCATATATATTCATAAATATATTCTGTAATTAATAATTAGTGTAATTAAGGTAATTAATGTAAAATAAAGATTCTAATTCTATTAGGACTATAATTGTATACTATATATATATTACATTAATAAGAGAACTCTATCAAGGAGATTTACACTATTCTACGTATAGAAGTTTAAACCTCTCGAAGGATGTACACCATAATTGATTGTGGAAAAGAAAACAAAGCACAAGCAGGATAACTAACTATTAAACACAACATTGATGATGTTGACTTGAGTTCAAATTAGTTTTGATGATTAACAAATTCAAATTAGTTTTGATGATTAACAAATAAGTACTATCAGGTTCTTAGTAGGTCTCTTGGAGGAATTGGTGTCTTTCATGTGATAAAATACATGAACTTGTTAGTTCATAAGTTCTCCCCTTGGAAGCCTCAACTTCTAGATGCTCTTTGTCCTCTCGGCTTGATCGCTTCACACGGTCTAGTCACCTTATTACAAGGCTTGGTCATTCCTTCCTATTACATGGTTCATTAAATGTGTCATAAGAAGAACTAAAATCTAAGCTAAGAAATAAAAAAGAAGCTAAAAAACAAACATGGTCTCGGCCAAGACCAACAAGAAGGCCGAATAAAAAACATGTTTCTTAGATCTTCACGTGCTAACTCTAACTCCACTCTATTTTTCATGCCATTTTAAGCATATTATCATTAGATGATCAACCATCTTTGGAACTCCGAGCTTATCACCTTGAGGATAAAATCCGAACTTTAAGCTCACGTGGATTTTTACATCATACTCCCCTTCTTCAAAAGAATTCATCCTCGAATTCTCATCATTTAAATATGAGGACAAGTTATTAGCACAAAACGTTTGTCACGACCCAAACCGGAGGGCCGCGTCGGGCACCCAGACCCCGCCCATCGAGCACCACATTAACACTCCACCCTTAACCATTTTCAACACGGACTGAGCCGTGATAGATTATGGTGGGGTTCCAACCCAAAAGCCCCAATTTACACATTTACATACCAGGGCTGGCAAGGCCATACACGACAACTAACCACAAGACATCTGTCTACAAGCCTCTACAGAGAAGAACATACCACGACCAAATCGCGACTCTGAAACAAATAGAGTGCTCTGGACACCAGCTGAACCAGCAACCTACTAGTGTGAACCATCACCTTCTCAATATGAACCTGCGGGCATAAAACGCAGCGTCCCCCGACAAAAGGGATGTCAGTACGACTGATGTACTAAGAATGTCAGGCATAAGAAACAACATAGCAGAGATATATCATAGTCTGAAACAGAAACAACTGGACATCAGTAAATGCCTCTGAGGGCCCTAATACACATGCCTAAATGTTATGCTTTATGCAGTATACATATATATATCGGCCTCTTCGGGCATCTTTCTTACCATATCAGCCGTTGTGGGCCTCGTAGCATATGATGACAATGAATGTATGCATGATGCACATGCGGTATATATATATTAGTATTGCGGATCGTGCAACCCGTCCCAATGTTAGTGTTGTGGATCGTGCAACCCGTCCTAATAAGCCATGTAGGCATCACATCACATCACATCACATCATGTTGGCCTCTTAGGGCTCTTTTTGTAATAGTCAGTACCAGCTGTAGGTGGTGTGCGTATATAACGCCTTTCCCTCTTTTCCCATATCCCCTACATATATATACAATATTTACCATATAGTAGTGTGCATAGCACAAGTGGTCCAGGATAATATATGAATGCAATGCAAATGAATATGCATGAATGACAATAAAATACCCCGAGTGACATAACATCCTTGCACCCTTGGCTAACATGGTTAATATCAACACATTTTCCGTATGCCTCAATAAGGACTTAGAAACATTTTAGAAACAGGCTTTTAACACCAGAATCAATAACATGATTTCTCCCAACTACTTAAGAGTACAGTAATATATGTAGCAACACGATGGTTATGTTTCGCACATAGAATTATGCCAAAGGAATGAAAGAGCCTTGCATACCTTGTTGTCGAATTTATCTAAGTTCCGTGGGTCCTTGTAAGCTCTATGAACGATTATCTACATCACACGGACGAATTACATCACAATCGAATCAACATATTAAAAATAGATTCTTAGGGATATTCTAACGAACACCTTAAACGCGTAGAACCTATATTCCTTCTACATCGAAATCTAAACATAAAGCGAAAC
This sequence comes from Anisodus tanguticus, assembly GCA_034509755.1. Lineage (NCBI taxonomy): Eukaryota > Viridiplantae > Streptophyta > Magnoliopsida > Solanales > Solanaceae > Anisodus > Anisodus tanguticus. Next base: position 29,233,514 of record CM067550.1, read on the forward strand.
ATCCAGCCCCCTTAACCCTTCTTCTTATACTACTACAATCTCCAAAACAGTACAATAATTTCACTTGCAATTTCCAGCAACTCTCAGTAACGGCAGTCCCAACAACACCCAACCCAAATTTGCATTTCGACAATCGTCTTTAGAACTAATAGCAAGAATCAAGTCCAGAACTTGTACAAACTTAGAGAATAAGGAAGATTACCTCTCTTAAATACAACGGCGAGAATCGTTGGAAAATCTCTTGCTCGAATCAGCTTATGACAAACAGAAACCCAGAATCAATTCACGCCAGAATCTTTTCGTATTCAAGGTTCTTGTAAAGCTTCTGAGTTTCTAAGCTTGTTAATGGTTTCGGTTCTACTGGAATCTACACCCAGAACACCACGAATTCTCCCTTTTTGGTTATATGGAAGCTCCCGAAAATCCCCAATTTCGATCAAAATTTTCCAGAAAACCCATCAACCGTTTTTACTCCTGCTGCTAGAAATGAATTTGATGGAGGAATTTGGTAGAGATGAAAAGAGCTTGAAGAATCGATGGTTGCACATTATAGAGAAGAGAGAAGGGTCGGTCGGTCGGTTTGGGGGGCTTAGTCACCCCCAAATCGTTTATAAGATCATACGTATTAAAATCCCACTATAAATTGTCCCCAATTATAATTAATCCCACAATTAATTAATTATACACACAATTAAATTCCTGGTCTCCAATTATTTAAATCCAGGTGATTAATAAAATCATCTTATGTCAATATCATAATTCCTGTAATAAAATACCAGTCTATAATCTCTTCGGGGATACACAATTATTATTATTACACACCGCCGCCACATTATCAAATAAAAAATTATTTCGGGATCACGTTCTTTTATAAACTAATTTCTTATTAACATACACAAGTACAACATAAATTTTCCCGGGTCCGGGTCTACTCACCTACGTTTATGAGTTCAACTGCTACCCGAAAATACGGGGTGTTACAACGTTGAACCTCCACAATCAACTGGTGGCTTCTCCTTGTAGGTGCCTTCTCAGAACCTAACAAATAGCTTGAAATGACCACACTCCAAATAATATTTCCATTCGATCAAAGAGTCATAGGTGGGAAGATTACGCCGAGAATGACTACTTAATTTCTTGTTAGAGAAAGCGACGGGCTCTTTGTTTTTGATTAATCCGATACCAACTCTTCTAATATCACATTCAATGTCAATTGGTATCTCAAGGTATAGAATGGGGGCATCAAGGGTGCTACAACCTTGAATGAAACAATGATACAACAAGGCCGAACAATGGGAGCATCTTATCCTACTTACACTTGTATGTTGGGTCCAACTCCGGGCAGTCTCCATCTTGGGTGGATTAACATGAACGTCCTCGTCATAAGTAGGATAATTATGACGTACACCACTCAATCTTGTGCTATAGAAAAAGATGGAACCTACTCTAGTTTCATGTTTGGCATCCAATGGCTTTTCACTGTTCGGCATAGTTAGGACCAGGGCTTCACAAATCTTTTTCTTCAAGGTTTCAAAGACTCTTGTTGCTCCTTGGAACCACTCACACTCATCTTTACTCATTAGTTTGTTGATAGGGGCAGTAAGGTCATAATAGTCCTAAATGAAATGATGAGGAAAAGAAGCCGGACCAAGGAAACTATTTGCCGCAATTATACCGGTAGACTCAGAACATTTTTGGCTAGATTCCACCGTGGTTGGATTATCAAACATGCCCTCGGATGACGTGGTGTAACCCATGAACCGTTGTAGCATCTTGTGCATGAAGCTCGTAGTAGAGATTGTAGCATTGCACAATCTACATGGCATGATGGAGGTTTTTGCTCTGTGCTGCTCTTGGGTGACCGAGAATAAAATCCAAGTTCACATCTTTTCATGGTTGTTCCGGGACCGGCAAAGGAGTATACGATTCTTGGTAGAAGAACCTTCTAACCATTTGACATGTGGAACACTTTCTAACTCTTCTTCGAACTTGGGGTCTCATTTATGGAACTCTTTTAACACTTCAAGTCCCATCGACCTTTGTTTAGGTATGGTCAACATTAGGTGCCGTCGAAGAAGTGTATCCGCCATTAATATGGACTTGTAATCTTCATGACTTGTGGAGGATATGGGAGTTTGTAGATGTGCTACCCAATTAACAAGCCTCGGATTCAACTTCTTTTGCACCATATAATATTTCGAGTCGTAGATAGAACAAGGAAGTCGTGTGTCACCCAATCTTTCATTAGAGGAAGTCATGAATTCTTGGCCTTGGAGTAAGACGTCTCCATCATCACACTCAACTCAAAGTTTCGGAATAGGGGCACTAAGGGACCAAACATTTTGAGCGAATTGATGAGGAAAGAAAGCCGAATCACGGAAACCTTTTGCCACACTTCCATTCGATGGTTCGGGCCAACTCCGGAGAGTTAACTCCATGGATGAAACATTATACATGCCGTCGGGTAATGTCATGTAACCCGTGAATTGTTGTAGTAATTTGTGTATGAAACTCACGGGAGGGCTTGGAGTGCTACATATTCCAAATGGCATCACAAGCCATACTTGGCGTTGGAATCCAACTTACCTCCTTTTCGGCTTCTCATTTGATGGTGGCCATTCCTTAAGTCTTCCTCAGAGAACAACTGCATTCTATTCCCTTCACCCAAGAGATCTTTCAATCTCGGCATAGGAATTGTGCACTTCATGGTGAGGTTATCAACCTCTTGGCAACATGTGTGCCAATTCTCTCCTGGCATCAACAATACGGGTGTTGTGTAGGGGCTAAGGCTTTTTCGGTCATAGCTTCCGCCGAACAATTCTTGTTCTTGGCCTTGCAAGTCCTTAGGTTCTTTCGGATGACATCCATGGTCTTGGTGAGTAGATAATGAACTTCTTGAAAATAAATCAAGAGCAAGTTCACCATCTTTCTTCTGTAGTTTTCCAGATGCAATATCATTCGAAAATACCTCCTCCAAGAGTTCATTGAAGTCAGTATCTATGGTACTCCCCTTCTTTGACTCTTCGTCTATCTCCGGTGTATCAAGTAAGGGGGTCTCGGTTTCTTCTTGTTCTTTAAGTAGTATGGGTTCCTTAATAGCCAAGGAATATCCACACTCTCGATACTCATCTCTAAACATGGCCCGAGAATTAGGACATTCACTTACAAAATGTCCTACTTCTTGACATTGGAAGCATTTTTTTCTTTTTTTATCTACCCCTTTTGTAACCTCTTCCCGTTCTTGGGTATACAATGACTTAGTGGAAGAAGTGCTTCCCCTTTCTCTCCTTTTATTTTCTTCTACACCTTTTCGGTGATACAAAGGGTTAGTAAACGACGTGCCGCCCTTTTCTTTAACATTCATGGATTTGACATAGGGTCTTGGGGTACCTTTACTTTCATGTCTTGGGATGTTTCGTACAACCCTTTACTTGGCATTTTTACTCACAATACATCCCACAAGTTCTCTTTTCATGGCCCACACTTGTTCCGTAAAAATATCACTTACGAGCCTTCTTAGTTCTTCCTTGTTTACGTGAGCCATATCGTCAAAGCGTGGGACGGGATGGTCTCGTTCTAATACCAAACTGATGCAAGTAAGGAGGGGTATAAGTGGGTTGGAGTTTGGTTATAAATGGGTTGACCCGAAAATGGGACTCAAAGTGGGGTTCTCGAGTGGGGTGTTTCTGCCGGCAGTGTGGTGTTGTGGGGTAATTTTGGGTAGGTGTAGATATTCCAGACATAGGCGTTTTGTAGGGGTGTTCCTGGTATGTCGAGGGTGGTATTGATGGTTGGGGTTTGGTGGTTGGGTAGTGTCAAGGTGACATAGCAGAATTGAAATAGTGAGGTCGTTGGCAAGGTGTGTTATGCAGACTGTTTGGTGTTATCGGGATTGGATGGGACTTTGTGGGTGGTTTCGGTTGGGGAACTTTGGTAGGGATGTTTATGGAGTCTTTTGGGATGTGGTGGTAGAAAGAATGAAGTGGTTTGGCAAAGGAATAAACACATGATGCTAGGTTCAAACCCGAGTACAAACCAAGTGTTTGGGACGGTCGATATGAAGAAGGATAATGGCACAAGGGTTTTAATGCTCGTGTCAAAACCAAGTATGGTTTGGACAATTAGACAAGGACTAGATAGAGGTTGCTAAGTACAAGCTCGAGTACTAAGCAAGTGAGGGTGGCCGGAAACCTTATGACAGACCATAGGCTTGGGCTTGGTTGGATCACACAAGTTCCAATGTCCACTTCCACCAAGGGAGTTCCTTAAGCTTGGGTTTGATTAGATCACACAAGTTCTAATCAATACTTATGCCAAAGGGACCTTAGCTTGGGTTTAACTAGGTCACACAAGTCCTAGCTTCAACTTACACTAAGGGGTTGGCTCATACAAGAACCAAAGGCCCACACAAGGACCAACTAAGATAAACAACACACAAGTTGAATAACTTAGCAAATGAGTAAAACTCACTAATTTTCATAAAATCAACTCTGAATATTTACAATGTCATAAGGGTCCTATTTATAGCAGTAAATGGACAATTCTAGAAGACAAATTAAAAGACACAAACTACATGTAAACTTTCGGCCAAATGTGGATAAATGGGAATGAGTTTGGGTTTACTTGGTGACCAAGGGTGTTTCGACCAAACCAAGACAATGAGAAAGGTCTTGGCTTTTCTTGGGGACAAAGGATGAATCTTTTACACTCCCTTTGTGGATTCCATGAAGAATAATGCATGAACTTGGGCTCTTCATAAATGTCATCATCTTGGGATAGGATTGGAAGCTTCCATTCCTTGAACATGTTCTTTGGCCGAATGGAAGTGAGCATTTCGACCAACCTTTCATCTTCTTGGTGTCTTCCATGTGATAAAATACATGAACTTGTTAGTTCATAAGTTCTCCCCTTGGAAGCCTCAACTTTTAGATGCTTCTTGTCCTCTTGGCTTGATCACTTCACACGGTCTAGTCACCTTATTACAAGGCTTGGTCATTCCTTCCTATTACATGGCTCATTAAATGTGTCATAAGAATAACTAAAAGCTAAGCTAAGAAATAAAAAGAAGCTAAAAGACAAACATGGTCTAGGCCAAGACCAACAAGAAGGCCGAATAAAAAACATGTTTCTTAGATCTTCACGTGATAACTCCAATCTCACTCTATTTTCCATGTCATTTTAAGCATATTATCATTGGATGATCAACCATCTTTGGAACTCTGAGCTTAGCACCTTGAGGATCAAATCGATACTTTAAGCTCACGGGTATTTTTACATCACCAGCTACACAACTTCACATGTACGAGTGTGTATAAATGTATGTAAATTGTATTAGATATTTTGAATCTCAATAAAATAGTAATTCTCTTCCCAGAATTTCATTTTTCTCTTCTTAGAATCTCAATTTTGTTCATGGCTAGCAGCCATTTATGATCTCGAATTCTTTGATTGGTAGCTTAGGAGGTGAGACATAGCTAGCTTCATCCATGGCGATCGATAATGAGCTGCCGGAGAAGCTCAGCCACAACTATCCTTTGTACCTGCAAAAAGGAACATTTTGGACCTAATTTGTCAAATTTATGGGAGCGATGCAACGCGATAGTTCTCTCATGGATTATGAACTGTGTATCAAAGAGTTCCCTCATTAGAATAATGTATTCTTCAAATGTATGCGCAGTTTGGAACTATTTGAAGAAAATGTTTGGTAAAATAAATGTTAGAGAGTTTTTCAATTGCACAAGCAAATTGCAACTGCAAATTAGGGAACACATTCAATTTCGACCTATTTCTCATCCCTGAAGGAGTTATGGGATGCATTTAGTAGTCTAGCACTAATACCATGTTGCGATTGTGAGAAATCGAGAGAATTCACTCTCTTTGTATGTCAATAGAAGCTGCTATAATTTCTGATGCTACTCAATGAATCATATGAACAAGCAAGAGAGCAAATCTTGATGATAGAGTTTGTTCCTACTGTGAATCGAGCCTATTCAATATTGGTGGAGCAGGAGAACTATATAAGTGTGTATAACACTATAGGAGGAAGAAACATTGGAGAATCTTCTTCTACTTTGATAACGACAAGATATGGGAACAATTATGATCACCAAAGGAATATGCTGAACTCACCACCTAGATAGGATAGTGGAGAATCTTCTTCTACATTTATGACTGCAAGGAGTTGGAACAAATGTATAACAAGAATTCTTGAAATTCCTTGGGGTTTCTTAATTGGTGCTGAGCTAACTATAGCGCAAAGTCGAATCTCTTTGGTTAATAAAATATAGACAATAACACTAATAAATTTAGAAGAAATTATAATTTGCAGTGTGGGTATTGCAAGATGCAAAGGCACACCAAGAGGAATGTTACAAGCTAATTGGATAGCCACCAAACTTCAAGCATAAGAAGAAGTTTGGAGGAAGTTGTGCTCATAATGTTGTGATAAAGGATGATGATGGATCAAATGAAGAAGCAGGAGGTAGAACACCGTGGTTCGTAGCCACGTGCTCTAATCCTCTTAGCTATATGCCCCACCCTGTCTCCACTGGATCTGTTCCCGATATATGATAATTGATACACCTAAAGGACCACCAGCACATCATTTTACACCAACACAATATGAGAAAATATTAAATATGCTCAGAAAATGAGAGGGGATTGACATATCTGAATGCTCAGCAAACACGACAAGTAGTACTAAAGCCTTGTTTGTTAGTGAAAATGACACTGATTGCATTGTTGATTCTGGAGTAACAAACCATATGATTTCCAATATTAATATGTTGGATAGTAAGCAGGAAGTACATGATAAGAGTTTAAGAAGATTCATATACCTAATGGAGAGGTATCTGAAGAAACACACATACGAGCTTGTAGGATCCTAAAATCAGAACTATTGGATAATGTCTTGTATATCCCTGATTTCAAGTTTAACCTTATTTCTGTTCCTTCAAGTGTTTGGTTGCATTTTATCCTATTTTTTGTCTATTTCAGGACCTCTATATTGGACAGGTGAAGGAGATTGGTAGAGAGGATGATGGATAAAATCAATTTAAATACATGTTTCACTGCTATGAATAAATTATTGATATCAAGTTGTGGCACAAATTATTGGAACATGCTTCTATAAAAGCAATAAAGCATGTACTTTCTTTACCATATAAAGAATGTAAAAAGAAACTAGAAAATTGCATTGTATGCCCTTTGGCCAGACGCACTAGATTGCTTCTCAATTTAAGTACTAGTAGATCTGCAGAAATTTTTGATTTATTGCATATTGATATATGGGGGCCATATAGAGTTCAAACTTTTGATGAAAATAAACTATTTGTTACTATAGCTAATGATCACTCCAGGATGACATGGATTTATCTGTTGAAGCTGAATAGTTATGTAATAGTTTTTCTTAAAAATGTTATCAAACTTGTTCAAACTCAATTTAATAAAATACTAAAGATAATCAGGAATGACAATGGAACTGAATTTGTGAATGGAGAATGCAGGAGCCTATTTCAGGATCATGGAATAGTACACCAAAGGACTTTGTGTGTACACACCCCAACAAAATGGGGCGGCAAAAAGAAAACATATGCATATACTTGAGATTGCTAGAGCACCGAGGTTCAAAGGCTTTATCCCACTTAAGTTTTAGGGGCATTGTATTATGGCTGCAATACACATCATCAATAGGTTACTATGTAGTGTTCTATCTATGGGTGGCCAGTGGGCAGGAGTGGGGCAAGCCGGGATGGGTCCCGACGGGATGGGGGGAGGGTCGGGACGCGGGCTCCAGCGAGATTAGAGGGCCGGGATTGGCGGGATAGAAATAGGTCACATCCCGTCCCACATCCCGCTGGATGGGGGGACGCGTTTTGGGGAGGCGGGGCGGGGCAGGTCAGTAGTTTTTCTTAAACACCTAGTTTTTAAAAAATAAAATTAAACACTTCAATAATTGAACAAGATAGTGTAATAAAAATATCTCAAGACTGTTTTTGTGTCTCTTATATTATTTAATACAAATATGATTTTTTGGTAATACAATTTCAAAATTGCAACTTTGTTTCGTTGTTCAAAAGTTGCAAATCACATAGTAAAATTGCAATTAAAAAAATTACATAGTTAACCATACGTTTTTTTAATTTCTTCATAATGACTTGAGGATCTTCGGTTGGAATTGGAAGTTGTATTATTCGACGTCGCTTCTTGTTTCCTCGGACAAGATTTCATCATAGTTGTAGTTGTCTTCTTCATTGATCTCTGGTTGACCGCACCTTCTACGCTCCGTTCGAATCCAATCTCTGAATAGAACTGCAATCTCCAAGGTGTCTCCCGCCAATGAGTGTCTGTGTTCTCCTATTTGAAATCTTCTAGCAGAAAATGCGCTTTCAGACGCTGTTGATGACGCTTGAATTTTCAACACATCCCGGACCATCTTTGCTAGTGTTGGAAATGTCTTCGCGTTCTCCCTCCAGTATCTCAGCAAGTCTTCACATCCATCTTTATTGACAATTGATTCATACGGTACAACACCCTGCAAAACATAAACATCAAATTCGCTAACTTGTGAAGAAGTTGAACCACTAAACATTTTATTTCTACAGCCTTGAATACTAGCAGCAGAAACCACATATTTTTTTATAAGGTGCAGCGAAGTAGAAGAAGCTAGTATAGAAGCCAGTTGATTATTTGCACTTTGTTGTTGATAATAGATATATACTTTTTTGCATTCAGTGTGTATGTTAGACGTAACTTCTTCTTTAGTTGGTTCTTCGTTTGGACTTAGAGGTGGAAGTACTGTTATACATTCATAAATCGTTTCAACAAGTGTTTTACAACCATCTACTTTAATAGTCAAATTAAATACAACATCAATAATATAAATAGTGGGAATAGAAAAAAAGTATTTTTTTAATTTTTTAAATATTTTTTCAATAGATGCCTTATAAGTAGTTTTCCCATATATTCATTAAGTAACAAAAATATTAGAGCTATATAAAAAAACATAGTTGAAATAGTAGAATAATAATTACCAAAAAAATCATTAGTAGCTTGAAAATATTTCTCTAAAAATCCAATAAGTTCTAAAAAAAAATCCAATCATTATCTACAAGCATATCCCTTGAATTTTTATTATGTGCGTTAAATAATAAAGTTATAGGTCTTCTATAATCGTAAGCAACAAGTAGTTATTTATATAGAGAATTCCACCTAGTCGCTACTTTTTCAGAAATTTTTCTATAAGGTAATCCACAATCGTGACAAGTTTTTTTATACTCTTTGCATCTTTGTATTTTATTACCTTTAAAAATAAAGTTTATTGAAATTATATTTTATCAAGAATGTTTTTAAAAAGTTTTAGGCCATCATTTACAACTAAGTTATAAATATGGAATGCACATCTTATATGAAAATGATCAGGAAAAAATGGAGTTAATCGAACTTTTAAAAGTGTTATAACATAATCATTAGAGGTAGCATTATTAATGTATTAGTCATAATTTTATCAATTATTCCATAATAATAACAAATTTCATGAATATTTTGTGCAATAAAAGTTCTAGTGTGCCTATCATCAATATATCTATATGCTAAAATACGTTTTTGCATAGACCAAGTCTGATCTATCCAATGACATGTAACGGTTAAATAATCATTACCGTTGTACTACAACCTATATCAGAAGTAAGAGTCACTTCGTCATTAAAATGATATAATGCATAACATAAATATTGTTGATAATATGTGCAAATTTAAAAATGTCTCGTCTAGCAGTTGATCTAGGAAAATCGTCAAAAGAAGGGTTATACATTTCTCTAACGTAATGAATAAAATCAGGAGAGGAAGAAAATGCAAAAGGCAAACCCTCCACCGCAACTAATTTTGCTATATTATCTTTGTGTTTATCATATTTAGGACCTATAATTACCTCCGTCATCGGGTTAATTCAACCTTGTACTTGGTTGGGGACACTATGTGAACCTTGTCCCAACTCAGAGGGCATTGGCACACCCGATGTTTCAGCCTCGACTCATTCTAGGGGGAATATGAGGCACTCCAGTTTCAGTTTGAGGCTGAGACCTAGTCTGAGCCTGAGGTTGAGGTGCACAAGTGGGTGTATCATCTACATTATCGTCAAAATTAAAGTCTAGTTCAGATGAAGAGTATACCTCAGTATCTAATGGTATATAATTAAAAAAACAGTTTCATTTATATGAGTGAAATCAATCAAATCATCGGAACTAGGAAATTGATTACTAGAAGAAGTACTCTTGCCTTTGTTACAAATAAATTGGCATGCCCAGTGTGACCAAGTCTTCCCTTCATCTCTTCTCTCACAAATCAAATATGCACTGAAAGATAGAAGCTCAATTTTTATGGATACTTCAAGTCTACTCTTTGAGTTTCGGCAAGTCTACACTCCCACAAGCCTTGAAGTAGGAGGAATTTGTAGACATTGAAATTTTGTTGAACTCTAAAAGACGAGTCTAATTCATCTTCAAAATCTAAGGTCTGTTAGGGTTTCTTGGAGGCTTCTACCCTAAACCTAGCTTACGCCTATATAAAGGGACACATATTCCTTTGAAAAGGCATCTCCAAAATTCCACAAACTCATCGGAGATCCACAATGAGATTAAGGCATCAAATATTTCTTTTATCAAAGTGCCCGACGTTCTTGATATCAAATACATCAAGGAGATCATCCTACATTCGAGAAATAAGCAACTAATGGCCCTCGAATCACGGAGAAATTTTAGGAGAGAAGAATCAGGGGATTAAACAAATCTGTACCCACAATATTCATCCATCAAATTGCCCGATGTCATGATATCAAACACATCAAGGAGGTCATCCTACGTTCGAGAAATAAGCTACTAACGGCCCTCGAATCATGGAGAAAATTTAGGAGAGAAGAATCAAGGGAATAAACAGATTTGTACCCGAAATTATTTATGAATAAAAATCTTGTTTCTTCATATTTTATTTGTTGTTGCAATTATTTTCCACATATCAAAATTTGATGTAGCTTTACGAGTATAGTTTCCGAAACATCAAACGGATCATGATTTCGACATTTCTACATCAACATATGAATTTTCTACCACAGATATGCAGAACAGTGAAGAAAGTGACGAAAATTCATATTGGAAAGGAAAGTTACCTGACCGGGATGTATTCAAACGAGCTTGACGATGCCACAAATTGATGCTCAACCACCGTGAGAACGTGGGGGTATTTATAGATGTTAAAAGTTGTTCCAAAAAGCTGGTTCCTACATGAACTACACAAAGAAATCCTTGTTCTAGTTGGAATCAAATTATGGAAAGTTTAAAATTATATATGGAAAGTTTAAAATTATATATGGAAAGTTTAAGATTATGGAAAGTCCATGTTCTCTTAAAGAAATATGCCGAGAAATATTAGGAGAGAAGAATCAAGGAATAAACAGATCTTGTACCCGCAACTGTTTATCAATAAAAATTTCATTTCTTCATATTTTGTTTGTGGTAAACTGTTGCAGTTTACTTTTCGCATATTCAAAATTTGTTGCAAACAAATTGGCACGTCCAGTGGGACCAAGTCTGCCCTTCTCTTCTCTCACAAATCAATTCCACAGTGAAAGATGGAAGCTCCATTTTTATGGATATTTCAAGTCTCGTCTTCAAGTTTCGCAAGCCTACACCCCGGCAAATCTTGAAGTAGGGGGCATTTGTAGACATTGAAATTTTGTGGAACTCTACAAAACGAGTTCAATCCATCTTCAAACTCTAAGGTCTGTTAGGGTTTCTTGGAGGTTACTCTACCCTAAACCCTAACTCATGTCTATATAAAGAGACACATATTCCCTTGAAAAGACATCTCCAAAAGTTTCATAAAGTCATGGAATAATCACAAAAAGATCAAGATGTGGTTAGTCTCTTCTTGATAATCAAATATTTCAAGAAGATCCACAAAATCCTTTCATGGAGATAAATTCTAAGGAGGCCTATATTATCCTAGTTCGAGAAACACGCTACTAACGGCCCTCGAATCACGGAGAATTATTAGAAGAGAAGAATCAAGGAAATAAATAGATCTTGTACCCGCAATTGTTTATCAATAAAAATCTCATTTCTTCATATTTTGTTTGTGGTTGCAGTTTACTTTCCGCATATTCAAAATTTGTTGGAAACACTCATGCACATGTATAATTTTTCGTCCCTCTACTAACAAATGAACTTTTTAATCATATAAAGTTGTACAAAGGAATTGAAAGAGATAATTTAGACGATAATATTTAATACTTTTTAAGTGTTAATGAGATTCATATTTCACTGTTTAATGCTTCATAAGGTTAGAATATAGATTATGAACTGTTTAACTATCATCCCTAAGTAAGTGCTTTAAATAAGAGGAATTTGGGAGATTATGAGTAATCACTAGGATGAGACTAATTTTGGTTTGCTAGAGGTAGGCTTAAATTAACTACGAAATTTGTTGCTAATATGTCGGTAAATCACTTCTAGCTAACATAATATTTTGATAATTCATCGCTAAATAAGATTATCAATGAATTTTATTGTTTAAAATTGTCCATCACTAAATTTTTTTACTACTAATTTGTCCGGATAGTATACGGTAGGGGTAAATTTGACCGGATAATATAAAAGAAGATAAATGTAGACAATCTTTAAAAATAGATGGATAAATTTGACCTTATTTCCTTTTTCAAATTTCAATTATTTCAAGATTTTTGCTTATTGTAATAGTTGTGCATCCACATGTTATTTAGCCAAACCCTCTAATTAGTAGAATCAATCAGGAACCCCATGAAATTGATTTTTATTCAGTGTACACCTAAACTCTATGTTGGCCTATTTCCCTCTCAACTTGATAATATGATAGACATGACCTTTCTGAATGCTGATGACCCGTGGAGGTGTGACACACACGTTGTCACATAAAATAGTCCATGTGACATTTTTTAAGGATAAATGTAAGATGATATTAATCTCCCTTGAGGAGTCTTTCATTAATATCAAGGTATATATAGAGTACAATATTCATCCCTTATACAATAGGAATCCTAAGCCTATACAAAAGAGGAATCCTAAGCCTATACAAAAGAGGAATCCTAAGCCTATACAAAAGAGGAATCCTAGTCTTACCATAATTATATTTACACAATATATGAAAATATTCTAATTATAGGTAGGGAATATATTTACACATTTACACACCCCCTCGCCAGCGGGAGGAGGCCGACGCCGAGACCGGCTCAAGTCAAGAAATAACCGTCTCGGGAAGTCCTTTGGTAAATATGTCTCGCATACCGATAGGATGATGGAACATGTAACACTCGGACATGGCCTAACGCAACTTTCTCACGAACGAAGTGTAGGTCTATCTCAATATGCTTGGTTCGCCGATGTTGAACCGGATTATGAGAAAGATAGATGGCGAGAGATGTTATCACAATACACAATAGATGCCGACGCAAAGGACACCGAAGTTCTAACAAAATTTCTCGAGCCAACAACTCTCGCTACTACATTTGCAACGCCTCTCGTACTCGGCCTCGGCACTCGGAACGAGATAGGGTAGCCTGTCGCTTGCGTACCAAGAAATCGATTATCCCCTAAGAAAACACAAAAGCCGGAGGTGGAGCGTCGCGTGTCCGGACACCCCGCCCGATCCGCATCCGTATATGAAAGCAACTTGTCCGTACGAGGGGTATAGGTGCAAACCATATTCAAGAGTGCCCTTAATGTATCGAATGATACGCTTAAGAGCAGTGAAATGAGACTCCCTGGGGCATGCATGAATAAGCACACCTGCTGAACAGCATAAGCTATGTCTGGCCTGGTGAATGTGAGATACTGAAGTGCACCTGCAAGGCTCCTATACAGAGTAGGATCAGAGACTGGAGCACCATCCATGGCACTGAGCTTAGATTTCGAATCAACTGGAGTAGGCACCTCTTTGCAGTTCGCCATCTTAGCCCTGTACACAATCTCTTCTGCATACTTACGCTGACACAAGAACATATGATTGGCAGACCTGGTCACTGATATCCCCAAAAAGTAACTCAGCTTTCCCAAATTAGTCATTGCAAATTCGGACTTGAGCAAGGCAATAATCTCATTTTTCAATCCGTCGGAGGAGGCAGTAAGAACAATATCATCCACGTAAAGTAATAAGTAAGCCATGCTACTACCTCGATGAAAAATGAAAAGTGATGTATCACTCTTGCTGCATACAAACCCAATCTTCAAGATATACCTGGAAAAGCGATCATACCACGCACGGGGGGCCTGCTTCAGGCCATATAGTGACTTACGGAGACGGCACACATAGTGAGGAACTGCTGGATGGGTGAACCCCGGTGGCCGATGCATGTAGATCGTCTCTCTCGGATCCCCATGTAAGAATGCATTCTTCACATCAAGCCGATGGATCGGCCAATGTTTGCCCATGGCTATGCTCAAAACTCGTGCGGATGGATGGTAGCCGGTTTGACAACCGGGCTGAAGGTCTCACCACAATCAATGCCCTCCTGCTGATTTGTGCCATTAGCCACAAGACGGCCCTTATACCTCTCAAGATCCCCATTGTCTCTGAACTTGTGACGAAATAGCCACATACAACGAATGACATTCACCCCTTCAGGTCTAGGTACTAGATCCCACGTGTGCTGTTTAGTTAAAGCGTTGAATTCCTCATACATAGCCGCATTCCAATTAGGGTCTTGTTTGGCCAATTTTGGGTTCTTTGGAAGTGGAGAGATGGTTTGGGCAGACAAGTTGAAATGGACTTTGGGTTTGAAGATTCCATGTTTTGAACGAGTTTCCATTAGATGGGTAGGGACAGTGGGTGGCGGAGTGGTGTCTGAGACGGGGGTAAAGTCGGATAAGGAGAGGGTGGGGGCGAAGCCGTCGGAGGTGTCGCGGCTCCTGGATCGAGAGTCGTGGTGCTAGAAGGTTGACAGGCTTCTCTGAAGTTTGGGCGCCGCGGCTCTGAAGATGGAACAGAGGATGTGAGTTGTTCGATTATGAGGGGAGAGATGGCAGACTCGTCAAGAAATGAGTAGTCCTGTTTTTGGAATTTTGGAAGATTCGAAAACGGGAATGTGGTCTCGTCGAATGTGACGTGACGAGAAATGTGGATCTGACGAGTCGACAAGTCATAGCATAGATAGCCCCTATGGTTCGACGGGAATCCTAGAAAGACACATGGAGTGGACCTAGGAGCGAGCTTGTGAGGGGCGGTAGAGCTAAGGTTGGGATAGCACAGACAACCAAAAATTCGTAGATGATCATAAGAGAGGATTCTATGGTAGAGGATTTCGGTAGGGGTCATATTGTGAAGAGTTCTAGTAGGGAGAATATTTAGAGTGTATTCTGACATTTTAGCAGCATAGACCCAGAAGGGTGGAGGGAGGGAGGCATGAATCAATAGGGTGCGAATCATATTGTTAATGGTGCGGATGATTCTTTCAGCTTTACCGTTTTGTGGTGAGGTGTGAGGGTAGGAGAAGCGAAAGACCATGCCATTATTGGTACAAAAATGGTGAAACATAGAGTTATTGAATTCACGACCATTATCGCACTGAAATGATTTTATGCCTTTTCCAAATTGTGTTTGAATGAACTTGCGAAACTCAAGAAATTTGACAAACACTTCCGATTTAAATTTAAGAGGGTATAACCAAACGTAGTGTGAAAAATCATCAAGCAACACAAGATAGTATTTATGACTGAGAGAACTAGTGATAGGAGATGTCCATAAATCGGCATGTATAATATCAAAAGGAGCAAATGTAACACTAGTAGATGATTTGAACGGAAGACGAATATGTTTGCCTAAAGAGCAAGAAACACAATTTTGGGCAAGTTTCCCATTACAAGCAATGAAATTGTTGCCTCTAAGAAAATTAAAAACTGGAACTCCCGGATGACCAAGCCTATTATGCCAGGTTGAAGAAGAAACACCGCTAGAGTGACGGGAGAGCAAGATCTCGGCAAATGGAGGTGGAAGTGAATGGATAGAGATCCCCCGTGCTATTGCATCTCGTAAGAGGTGTCCCCGTATGAAGATCTTTTACAAGGTAAAACCAAAAGGGTCAAAATCCACGAGACGTAATTATTACGAGTAAATTGGCGGACGATATGAGGTTCTTAATCATGTGTGGGGCATATAAGGTGTTTTTTAGGGAGAAGGGTGGATGAGGAGGTTGTGTGTATGAGGTACCATAACCCTTAACTGGAATGCGTTGTCCACTACCAACTGTAACATATTGAGGATGCTTTACATGAAACAGTTTAGGAATAGTACCTGCAGACTGGGTGACGTGAGATGTGGCGCCTGAGTCCATGTACCAAGTATTGTCGCTGTTGCATAGAGAGGGTGTTGAATGCCTGACCCAACTCAGTAGGTGTCATGCCGGAGGAGGGCTGCGGGACCTGACCTTGCATGAAGTGGGCCTGTTGTGGGGCTGGAGCGGGGCCTAGCAAATCGGGGTAAGAATACGGATTGTATGGCTGCTGGTACTGGAATGGACTTGGCGTCGCGGCTCGAACTGGGGCGCCGCGGCGCTGTAGACGAACTGCTGAGGAGCCGCAGCCCAGTTGTTCTGCGATCTCTGTTGCTGTTGCTGCTGTTGGTTCGGTTGACCGCGACCCTTGCCACGACCACGGCCTCCTCTACCGCCGCGGCCTTTTCCACCCTTGCCGCCGCAGCCCCCGCCGCCGTTGGGAGTTGTCCGGTGGCGTCGATCTTGAGGTTGCGTGTCGACGCCTAACACCTGCTGGGCATGCTCATCCTGCTTAGCACGACGGGTTTCTTCGAGCAATAATTGTGAGCGAGCTTTGTTAAAACTCGGTAGCGGATCTGCCTGTTGAATAATGGTGGCCAAAGTATCATATTCGCCCTTAGTAAGGCCGAAATCATTTGTAGCACCATTTTATCGTCGCGTGACGGCGTGCCGATGTTGGAGAGTTGATTCGCTAGAAGTTTAAGCCGCTTGCGACTCGGAGACATTGGAGAAGTTTTCAAGACGTGTTTTGTTGAACTGTTCTTCCAAATACACGGCACAAGTGTGCTTGTTGTCCTGAAAAATTTCCTCCAAACGATTCCACAAGTCAAGGGTCATGTGGAGTCGATTTCATGATAGTAAGGAGCAAATCCTGAGAGTTACTACCATATATCCATTGTTTGACGCCGGCATCGAGACGGTGCCAGATAGAATCATCAACCTCCGTAGGGCGCGGAATAGTGTCATCAATTTGGTCAAGCACGTTATAGAGACATGCATGATTGCGAAAAAGTTCAACCCAGGGAGAATACTGCTTGTTTTCTTGATCAAGAATAATGGGAATATGGTTCTTGATGTTGGAAACAGTAAGGGCGGGATGAAACGGGGGTGATGACTTTGTGGTGGGATTTGTGGAGGTAGAGGCGTCAGAAAGTGTGGAAGAATCAGTGATAGCCATTTAGAAAAGAGAAGAAAGGAAGAACAAAACCCGAAAAACAAGAAGAAAATCCGGGAGGGCCGCGGCATAGGAGAGGCAGCCGACGGCTGTGGAAGAGAAATGTTTTTAGGGTTTTGTTTATTTGGCTTTTGATACCATGTAAGATGATATTAATCTCCCTTGAGGAGTCTTTCATTAATATCAAGGTATATATAGAGTACAATATTCATCCCTTATACAATAGGAACCCTAAGCCTATACAAAAGAGGAATCCTAAGCCTATACAAAAGAGGAATCCTAGTCTTACCATAATTATATTTACACAATATATGAAAATATTCTAATTATGGGTAGGGAATATATTTACACATTTACAATAAAGTATATATTTTTTTACCTTTAAAGTTCACCAATTATTTATATCATATTTTTTTGGTCAAATCTGTAAAACAAAAACCTGAAAGACTATTTTTTTATTTGGCTAAAGATAATGATACTCTAATCAAATTATTTTTATATATTTGGCCAAAAAAAGAAAAAATACACAGTTATAACAAATAATCATTGCATCTAAAAAAAGAAATAAAAAGTAATAAATAAAATCTCAACCAAATATTTTATGTATTGACCCAAAAAAGAATAATGCATGATTGAAATAAATAGTCATTGCATGAAAATAAAAATACACATTTAAAAATGCACTGTCTAAACTTTCATTACTTTGGCTAAACCTTCTTTTTATTTGACTAAAATAAATAGAGTCTCAACTAAGTTTTGGATCCAAAAAAAGGGGGAAAAAACATAGTCGAAATAAATAACCATTGTATTTAAAAAGAGAAAAAAATAATTGGGATAAAATATGCAATGTATATTAAGAAACATCAAAAAGAAATACAATTGGAACAAATAAATCATTATGTTGATTATGTGACAATTAAAAGTTGAAAAATACCTCACTAAGCTGAATTTTCAATTTTTCATCCCTTTCAAGTTCCTAAAAGAGAGTGTATTCACGCTCTTTGTCACATCAACGCCTAGGGAGGTCGATGCTATCATATGACCAAATTTAAGGAGATAATTAAGTCAACACATAGTTTAAGTGTGCACTAAATAAAAGATGACAAGTTCACGAGGATCCACGCTATTCTGCCTAATTTTTTTGGTCTTAACTAGAGTCTAGAAATATATGTCGTCCTCAGATCAGTAGGTGTGTTCCATTTGGAATTTCCAAAAGTCCAACAATGTTAAAGGGAGAAATATAACTACTTGAGCGACGACATTAACGAGAAAGGACAAAACAAAAAGGCTTATACAAAGGCAGCGACAGATTCAAAATTTTAACAGTTTACGTAATAGAATATAAAAAGTATATTGGGCAGTAAGCTCATGCAACCCGTCCCGTTTAGAGAACTTATAAATTATTTCAATTTACCCCACCACGCCCCTCACCCGCTCCGCTCAACCCCAATGTCATCCTTAAATAAGTGCGTAAATAAAAAGAAATTACGGAGATGGTGAGCAACTGTTAGGACAAGGCTAATTTTTAAAAAATTGCTAGAGATAGAAATAAATTTAAATTAAATAGTATAACAATAGGGATAAATTTAGGTGAAAAGGGTAAATGTAGATAGTATTTAAAAGTAAAGGAATAAGTTTAATCCTTTTTCTTTGAAAAATGCAATTAGTTTCAACAACGAGGTGGGTCTGATGTAGCAGTATGCACGCCATGTGTACAAATAATTTTCTTAAGATGCTCAATGCTCCCTTCAAGTTATACTAAGTGATTATAAAATTTTGATTAGAAAAAGAGACCCCGATATCTCTCAAGATTCAGTGAGATCCCATGCGTTTCTAAATCAAAACACTAAGAAACTTCTACACAAAAATTAACACAATTAATAATAATTAGTTAAAATTCTTTAGACACGTTTGATATACACCATGTATATCATGGCCCAACAGTCCAATTAACCGAAGGCAGCCCGTGATATACACGACGTATATTCCGTGTATATCACGGGTATATTTAACACACCCCACAGTTATAGAGGGCGGTCTTCGTACGCTGAGACTGTCCCTAAAATCTTCAAAAAGGACCGAGGGAAGACCTTTTGTAAAGATGTCTGCAATATGATACCTAGAAGGGACATGGCAGACGCGTACTTGTCCACGAGCTACCTTTTCGCAAACAAAGTGAATGTCCATCTCGATGTGTTTAGTGCTGAACTAGATTACCAGAAAGGTAGATGGCACTAACATTATCACAATAAACCAAAGTAGCTTTCTAAATAGGACAATGAAGCTCTAAAAGAAGATTACGCAACCAACACGATTCAGAGACCACATTGGCTACCCCTCGATACTCGGTCTCTGCACTAGAGCGGGACAATGTCGACTGACGCTTCGCAGACCATGAGACCAAGTTATTCCAAAGAAACATGCAGTAGCCGGACGTGGAACGTCTGGTATCCGGACAACCACCCCAATCAGCATCTGTATACGAGACAAATGTAGATGTCAAAGACGGATATAGATGTAAGCCAAAGTCAAGAGTCCCCTGGATGTATCAAAGAATGTGTTTGAGCGCATTCATATGTTCAACCCTAGGATCATGCATAAACAAGCACACATGTTGTACGTCATACGTAATATCTGGTCTCGTGAAAGTAAGATACAAGACT
Source organism: Anisodus tanguticus (assembly GCA_034509755.1). Taxonomy (NCBI): domain Eukaryota; kingdom Viridiplantae; phylum Streptophyta; class Magnoliopsida; order Solanales; family Solanaceae; genus Anisodus; species Anisodus tanguticus. The sequence goes on from CM067550.1 coordinate 29,253,645, forward strand.
GTGATATCGGGTCGGATCCTCATACGGGGAGTCAGCCGCAACCCCTAGCTTGGGTTTAGTATCAACTGCAGTAGAAGTGGACTTACATGATGACATACTAGCTCGCTCAATGATCTCAGCTGCATACTTCCGTTGTGACAAGAACAACCCACCTGCATGATGTGTGAATCAATCCCTAAAAAGTAACTCAAGGGCCCCAAGTCCTTCAAAGCAAACTCAGAACTGAGCATTGTCATGATAGACTGGCGTAATGCATCTGAAGAGGTATTCAAGATAATATCATCCACATATAATAAGATATAAGCCAAGGACGAACCGCGATGATATATGAACAATGAATTATCAGACCCGCTGTGAGAGAACCCAATAGTCGACACATAGTCTGCAAATCACTTATACCAAGCCCGTTAGGACTGCTTAAGCCCATACAAGGACTTTTTCAACAAACAGACATGATGAGGATATTTGGGATCCCTAAACCCCAAGGGATGATGCATATAGTCTGTCTCCTTGAGATCACTATGTAAGAAAGTATTCTTCACATCTAACTGATGAATGGGTCATGCTTTCGAAAGAGCCAAGCTAAGTATAGTGCGAATGGTAGTCGGCTTGACCACTGGACTAAACGTCTCACCACAATCCACATCAACCTGCTGAGTCTTACCATTACCTACAAGACGAGCCTTATGCCTCACAAAAGAACCGTCAGAATTGTCCTTATGAGAAAAAATCCACATAGACCGAATAATATTAACACCAGAGGGACGGGGCACCAACTCCCATGCCTTATTATCAATAAGAGCATTATATTCGTCGGTCATAGCAATTTTTCAATTCGGGTCATTTAACGCAGACACAGGTTTACGTGGTAGAGGGGATTTAAGAATATTAGAATTTAAATTAAAATGCCGTTTTGGTTTTAAAATACACCATTGACTGCGAGTGACCGGTCTATGACTTGGGGGAAAATTGGGTGGATTTTGGAAATTATCGGGACTTGTGACGGACTGGCCAACAGGTAGTGGGCCTGCTCGCCCAACACGGTAACTGGAACCGAAACTGGAAACATGAATTGGGCCAGTACTGGACCAAGAAACAGAACTAGGAACTGGGCCAGAACTGGGCTGAATAGATGGCCCAATTGCTGGACCCAGAACTGTAGATGGAGACGTGACGGGAGGACCAGTGGACAGTGGGTCCGCTGGTGTATTTTGGGTGCAGGCCAGGTCCGATAAATAATGGATAATATATGGGGAGACATTGTCATCCAAAAAATTATACGAACTAAGCACAAGACTACTCACTTTAGCAAACAAAAATTGGGACTCATAAAAAATAACATGTCAACTAATGATGATTTTATTAGATGATAAATTAAGACATTTGTAACCACAATGATTAGACAGATAACCCAAAAACACACAAGGGGTAGACCGGGCCTGAAGTTTGTTAATTGTGGTGGACGGAAATAACAGATAACATAAGCACCCAAAGACCCTAAGATGTGAATACGAAAGAGTCTTATTAGATAAAATTTGAAGAGGGGACGAATATGCCAAACCTTTGGTAGGAAGAATGTTTATTAGATATGTAGCCATTTGTAAAACATGATGCCAAAAAGAAGGGGGCTACGGAAGGATGAATCAATAAAGTACGGACAATGTTATTAATTGTACAAATTTTGCGTTCGTCTTTCCCATTTTGTGAAGACATATGAGGACAAGAAAAATGAAAATTGATCCCATTATTGGCACAAAACTCCCGAAACACCCCATTATCATATTCTTTTCCATTATCATATTGAATATTTTTTATTTTCCGTTCGAACTAGGTTCTAATGAATGCTCCAAATTTTAAGAAAGTGGAAAAAATGTGAGATTTTTTCACTATAAAAAAAGTCCATAAAAATTAGAATAATCATCTAGAAATAGAACATAATAACGATGACCCAAAGAACAGAGAACGGGAGATGTCCATAAATCGCTATGAATAATATCAAATGACATTAAAGTATGAGAATTAGAGTCTACAATTGGCAATCTAACAATTTTTTTTAAAGAACAATATTGACAACTTGGAGTACTATGCGTACCCTTACAAGAAATAAAATTATTTTTATCTAATGAGGACAAAATAGACGACCCCGGATGACTTAGATGAGCATGCCACAAGGAAGGAGCAAGGGCTGCAAACGTTGATGGCAAGGCTTGACTCGAGAGATCGGACCTTGGCGTGATAGGATAAAGATCTCCCCTACTATCACACCTCATGAGAAGAATTCCCATCTTGAAATCCTTGACAAAAAACCCAAACGGATCAAATTCAATAGAACCAAAATTATCAGTTGTGAATTTTCGAACAAACACTAAATGTTTAATCAATTTAGGGGCATGAAGGGTATTTTTCAAGATAAGAGGTGGATGGGGGGGGGGGGAGACAACGTTTTATGACCATAACCACGAATCGGAATTGAATTATCATTACCAACAATTATGCCACGACAGTTGCTCAAATTGGAATAAGACGAATGAGTACCTTGATCGAATGTCATGTGTGTAGTGGCTCCGATGTCCATGTACCAATTCTGGTCTGGGGTAGTCAAACCAAGTGTGTGCATAACGACTTTAATGTCTGTCGGGGTGGGTTCCACTGCGTGATGGGCCTAATGAGACGAGGGCCCAAGAACACCTGCTTGTTGCCCCGGCCTAGTGCTGCTTCGGGAACCACTGTCCCAGTGGTTATTGGGCCGAAAAAGCTGCTGAAAAGCCCATTGCCCATTGGCCCAAGCCCACTGCCAAGGGGCCCAAGGCTGGGACTAGTGGGTCAGTGGCCCACTATTTTCGGGATGGGGCCCACCACTACTATTTCGGCCACCGTTACCACTACCGGAACCACCGTGTTTGCCCCCACGATGTTTGCCATTATTTTTCCGAGTATTCTTGCTGCCACCGTGAGCACGGTTTTGGCCTGAATTATCAACAAAACTCGGAGAATTTGTGGAGGATGTCATAATGACTACAAGACTAGCATCAGTAGCCGCCCTTTTGGCCAAGCTGGCTTCTTCGAGTGTAAGCATAGAGCGAGCCTGATAGAATTAGGGAAGAGGACTGCTCTAATGAAGAAGCGTGTCGAAGCCACTATAGGCCTCAGTTAGGCCTGCAACCATCTGAAGTACGAGACGATCGTTGGTGACAGGCGCACCAACGTTGCGAAGTTGGTCCGCCAATTCTTTCAACCTTTTGCAGTATGCTGAAACGTTGGGGAAATCTTCCATATTGACGTGCGAGAATTCCTGCTCAAGGGTAACAATATGAGAATTTTGATTATCTTGGAATATGTCACGCACTCTATCCAAGCATCCATCGCCATAACATCTGGTTCAATAATTGTTTGCAATAGATCGGTAGATATAGTGGCGTAAATCCACTGAAGAACGGTAGCATCAAGTGTCGTCCATAACTTAGGATCATCCTCGGATTTTGGCACCTCCGTATCCGCAGGAGCCGCAGGGATAATGTGATGGAGGAATTGGTGCGAGCGTGCGTGAACTTTGAATAGTTCGGCCCACGTCACGTATTGGACGTTTTCTATTTCAATAATGATAGAGATGTGATTCTTGATATTAGAAACAGTAAGGGCAGGGTGAAACGTGGTCTTAGCCATAATAGCAATGCAAGACGTGATGTAGGGATTTGGAAAAAAAATTGAGAAGAGAAAAGATTACCTTCGAACACGGAAATCGAGGATAGGCTCTCGATTCGAGACTGTTTTGCCGACGGAAAAAATGTTGGAAAAGTTCGGAGGAAAAAGAACCTAGACTTCTGATACCATGAAAGAAATAATCTCTTGATTATTTTCATTAATTGAAAGAGTATGTATACAATTTACATTCTTTCCATAATAGGAAAATCCTATTCATATTCTACTCCTAAAACCTTATTCTACTTGGACACTAACTATACAATTATGGTAAGTGTACAATAATAATTACAACCAAACTTTACCTAAAACTAGGACATTAAATCGTGATATACACGGTTGATACACACGATGTATATCACGGCCCAACAGTCCAATTAACCGAGGCCACCCGTGATATACACGGCGTATATTCCGTGTATTTCACAGATATATTTAACAGATTAATCATTCAAACGGATACGTTTTGCCCGTCTTGCAGTACAAGCTAGGGAGTATAATAGAATATGATTTTTGCTCATAATTTTTTAACCAAAATTTAAAAAAAAGAATTTTAAGAGCTCTGATCTAGTTTCCTTTGATACTCCTTTAATGGATCCAGGCCTTTGAAATTGTTTGGATGTAAAATCTATTTATCCATTTAAATAAAAGTACTAACAAACCTCTATATAATAGGCTTATTTATTGTGACTTTTTTTTTCGCTTTTCTAATGATGGTTATTATACACCTATAATAACATTTAATATTTAAATTTTATTTGACTATTTTACACAAAATATTATTCAATAAAACTAATTTTAATTTTATAAAACATAAAAAAATTATTTAAATTTAGAATCTCAAAAAATATTCTTATTTAATTAAATATTAAAGAAATTTAATACTTAATTAATAAATCTATAAGTAGTTGTATATACAAAGATTTAAGCTCTAACAAAAACACTTTAAGAAATTATATTCTTTAAATTTGAAGGAAGAAATCTACAATGATAAGTTGTTTCATCAATTCCAGTCACTTAATGACAATATAACATTTAAAATTACAAAGATTTCCTTCCAAACTTTCAGTAAAAAGACATCCGATATGCTTCCGTTGAATGTTTCAAGATATTTGACCGAAATCATTGGACTTACTTTTAGTATTCTTAAAGAATCTATTTCTCTATGTGGCATTATGTCGGTAAAACAGTACCAATGTTTTCTTTTTATTGTTAAATAAATTATAAGTAATGGAGATGAAAAATAGTAAATCATTTAACAGTTGAGTCGTTATTATATAAGGATGATTTTATAAAGGGTGTACATGATAATAATGAATATTATTGTGTAATAGATAAAATAACTATCATACATAAGTAAATTATAACATACAAAATCGGTTCAAAAGAAAATTTAATTGTTACAGTTAGGTCAATTCTTTACATGGTATCGAGCCAGACACGGTAAAGAATGAATCTTATGCCTAACTCAATCCAAAAAGCTATCTTGTAGGGTAAGGATTGTCTCAGTCCATATAAGGAGTCCATGTTCTCATTCCATATTCGATGTGAGACTCTTAACAATTACAATGCAATGTTATTATATAATGGGTGGATATTACAGAAAAGTTTGTATATACCAAATTATTTCACTTTTTAATTATATTACTGCAGCTGTAAAATTAATAGGAAACAAAATCAGAAGAGTATCAAAGGAAAATGAATACAAACCCATTAAAATTTTCACATGTAGATATGACTGTAAAGAATGGACCAGGAGCCTAACTCAAACCCAAAATCTAGCTTGTAGGGTGAGGATTGTCCAAGTCCATATAAGGAGTCAATGTTTCCATTCCATATCCGATGTGGGACTCTTAACACTCTCCCGCACGCCCAGACCATGTCAACTGGAGCATGAATAATATAATTTGGGGGCCCAACATCGCTGAACAAAGAATTTGAATGGGTCTGTCTCTAATATCATGAAAGAATGGATCTTGGGCGTAACTCAATCCCAAAAACTAGATTGTAGGGTGAGGATTGTCCAACTCCATATAAGGAGTCAATGTTCCCATTTTGTCACGACCCAAACCGGAGGGCCATGATGGGTACACAGACCTTACCTCCCGAGCACCACTCTTCACACACTTACCAGCTAATCGAAATCAATCATGACCACAAGGGTCGTTACCAAATATTCGGCTGACACATACATCACAGCCGAAAAGGCCATACACAACTACTATACACAGGACAACTGTCTACAAGCCTCTAAAGAGTAGTTGACATCACAAGGACGGGACAGGGCCCCGCCATACCCATATGCATATGTAAAATATCATACCGAGATTAGACTACAACTCTGGAACAAATAAAGTGCTCCAACATCAGCTGAACCAGAAACCTACTAGCGCGAACCGTCCCACTGTTTACTTGAGCTTGCGGGTATGATACGCAGCGTCCCCCGACAAAAGGGATGTCAGTATGACTGATGTATCGAGTATGTCAGGCATGAACAATAGCATAACATGAATAACTGAAACAGTATCAACCGACAGAAACAACCGACCCATAGTGAATGCCTTTGAGGGCCATAATATGCCTAAATGTCATGAACAATGCAAATGCGGTACACAAGGGCATCTTCTTCCCCATAACGGCCTTTGTGGGCATCATATCATATTGGCCTCTGTGGGCATCTTTCTTTTACGTGATAATCTGTACCAGCTGCAAGTGGTGTGCGTATATAACACCATTCCCTTTTCTCATACCCCACATATATATAATGCGTATCATATAGTTGTGTGTATAACACATGTGGGTCCAGGGTAATACATGAATATAATGCAAATATATGAATGAAAATAAAATATTCTGAACTTATCGGATGACATAACATTGCTTTACCTTCGGCTAACACTGTGAACATAAACATCTTTCCCATATACCTTACAAAGGATTTAGGAACATATTTAGACATGCCTTCAACATAGGAATGAACAACATGAACATTCTTAACTACTAAGAGTAGAGTAATTTATGGAACAATTATCACGTTTACGTTTCGTACTTAGAACATGTCAAAAGAAGAAATAATTTACCTTAACATACCTTAACTCAACCTTCAATTGACTATGATAAGTCAATCCTTCTAATAGACATATAAATGTGCATCCGAGCTTAATGACCCGAAGTTGAACTTTAGACGTTTAACTTCAATGATCAATCATTGCAGTTGATATTGGTATATGTTAATTCTACCATCGAATTCTAATGGACATCCCAAGAATTGATTGACGAAGTTTCTCCCTTCATCTCTTGTTAACCTTGACGTGATCAAAGCATTTCTATAATAGAAAGGAATTGGACCAACTCTACGGTTCTAGGCGTTGGTGCAGTTCCCCAACCTAGAAAATTATGAGGCCTATCTATTTGGATAAGAACTTATTTAAGAATATAATAAAAGGTGGTTTAAATTAAATCAAGCAGACCACTAGCAGGTTGTGTAGTATTAGCTAAAGTAGTGAGTCATTACAAATACTAGTTAGTGACTTCCTTACTCATGGACACCTATCCTATACGTGTTCACTTAATGATACATTAATCAAAGATCATTTGATCTCTTTAGTGGGAATAACCAAATAGTTTTCTACATCCACCCTTAACGATAAAATAGTACCTCCACATGAAATGCTAATATAGAATATTAAAGCAAAAAAACTTGTGTCTACTATATGCCACATTAATCAAATACACCCTTAATTCAATTTTTTATCTCAATTCACAAAAATAATAATTATTTTCAACATGCTTCATATACTCATTATCATAATCGTGTGACATAGCACTTGCCCATAGCCTCTTTAGGCATGCACGAATTATTATTTCCAATCACCGCCGTCATACTTTTAAGTCCTAAATCATTTTGGGACTTTATCCTTTTGTACACCAAGCTCTTAATGTGAATACTTGAATATAACAAAATTTCTCCAGGACTCAGGTCCACTTCCATATGTTTAGCGACTCAAACCATTGTCCGAAAGTACGTGATGTTACACATTCCATATCCTATGTGAGACTATTAACAATGACAACAGTACTTCATTCAGAAATGCTACCAAAATTTTAAAAAATAACACTCCATCTGTCCCAATTTATGTGACGCAATTCAAATTTAAGATTCGAACAATTTACTTTTGATCGTTGGACATGAAATCTTCAAATATTTTGAAATAAAATTTACATATTTGAAAACTACGTAAAAAAAGTACTATAAGTCATAATGATTGGCAAGTACTATAAGTCGTAAAAAAAATTTCCTTACTTGTCGTACTCGGCTTAATTCTAAAATATTCGAGTATACATACATCCCTTCAAACATTGCTCCTGATTCCAATCCTTGACATTACTACTTCTTAAAAGATGGGTTGTTAACTTATTCCCACATTTAGTACGTGGAAGATTATGAAGACTTTGCATTACATGAAGTTGGCCTACTATTTCCAAACCTGGTCAGTATACCTAGATTCGAATTCCTTCACTGGCCTCGCGGCTAAGACTTCCTATCAATGGCGCTTTGGAAAAGATTTCCTTGATCTTGTTAAGTTGTAAATCCATTACTTTATCTATCTCGTAGAACCTTTGGTCAGTTTAAAAATGTTCATAGATATCTGTATTTACATGACATTTTATCTTCATTATAATGTCATTATCTCTTGGCATATATCTTTAATATCAACCTTGTGTCCATAAGTGTCATTGGCCCCTTTCTACCTGTTTAGGCGCTAATCTCGATCTTTACTCACTGTTACTTCCATTTACATACTTTCTGAGATGTATGACTTCATATGTTGTGGATCTGATGCTTCGTATGTTTATATCCAACTCACAGTTTTACATGATCCCATGACTTGTCAAGCTTTCTTGTCTTATCATTATTAGATCTCCCATCGACCGAGTGCTCATTCACCTTTACATTTCCATTTCAAGTTGCCTTGGGGGGTCTCTAATCTTAAAGTATTTTTTTTCATACCATCTTCCTGAACATCAGAGGTTCGTCACATTTAGCCAAAGAGTTCTTATTGTCCCTCATCTACCATTGGTTCTTACACTGTTCTGGAATAATCATACCTTTATGAAACCTGCATAATTATAATCTCATTCACCTTTATCATTCTTGTCGTAATCCTTCCTTCCACTCGTCATTAAATGAAAAACATTTCTGCCTTGATACTTGATCATACAATTTCATTCATACTTATTAACTGCTTTCATATTTTCTACTACCTTTATTTGATTGTTCCATAATTTCCGTCCTTAATTGCTCCTATTGTTATGCAGAGTTTATTTAGAATTGTAACATGCTGCATAATGAAGCCAAAGACCCTACCAGTCCAATACCTATAGCATACCTTAGCTTACTAACATTGATACACGTAATTGTCAATAATATGCGGTATCGCCCTTTACGTAAGGACGAGAGGCTTATATCCCCTTCCACTACCGTGGATAACTCGATACTTATATATGACTTGGGTTCACTATTCTGGGTACGTCGCTTTATGTGACCTTCTTAAATTTACTGATGATCACTCTTCAGAAGATTCGATTGTGGCAATCCGTTCTTGTTAATGATACCCCAGGACAATCCCAATCCATTATGGGTAAGACATTACCATTGAGGTTGCACGTGTATAACACATTTCCACATCCTAATAAGAAAAAGTCACTGTAACACGTGTAGATTTCCATAACCTGCTAAACCTTCCAATAATGTCTTATGCTTTTCATCTGTACAACTCATAATCATCTGATCCTTACGTTTGCGCCTCAACTCGGGATACTTCAGAATGTGGTGGCCATGGCTACCACACTAAACAAACCCCATGTACCTTTGTGGCATAACCCGGCATGCGCTCGACCACACTGACTATAAGATAGTCGGGCGGTCTTACTCGACCTTTACAACTTTGACCCTGAGATATTGGCATCTTTGAACCCTTTAAATATCGTCGATTCCTGACTAATAAATGTAACATCCCGTACTTTCGGATCACGGTTAAGCGTATGTAAAATCGCTAGGCGTGTGTAAATAGACCCTAATGATAATAAAGAGATTAGTATATAAAAGGTATTAAACCCCGAAATAATTTTGGACGTAAGAAGTGTGACGACGGGGAGCAGAAATAAATTTGGTGTGTGCACAAAGAGGTTATGGACTAGTGGCATATTAGTAAATTATGACATTGAGTATATGAAGGTCTTATAAGTTACTAAGATTTAAGTGAATTGAGATTACAGAATTAATTATGTGTATGGTTGATAAATATTAAGGAGACAGATCACTTAATTAATTAAGTGACCATGCATGTCGGTGGTATGTGGCGTCGATTGACAATGCCCCACCGCCAAGGTTTGGCTAGGTGGGGGACATGATGATGAGCATTCATTATGTTCTCAATTTGAGGAATTATATATTGACTTGAAGACCAAAAAAATGATCCAGCAAGTTTACTTCATTTCCATTCATTAATAGTTAGTGTTACTAGATAGGAGACTACAATTCACTTCCTTCAAAAGTAAGAATTCCAAACCCCTTCTTCATAAAACCAAACCAAATCATTTTACTTAGTTTATAAAAAAAGGGAAAAACGTACGGAGTAGTGGAAAAAAATAGTGCAAGTGCAGCAACAATATTTTCCTTCCAGTTTAGCGAAATGAAGGTATGTTAAGGCAAATTGTTTCTTTTTTTGGCATGTTATACGTATGAATCGTAAATGTGGTAATGTTCCATAATTTATTCTACTCTTAGAAGTTAAGGAATGTTCATATTATTGATTCCTATGCTAAAAGCATGTCTAAATATGTGTCTAAGTCCTTATTGAGGTATGTGAAAAAGGATGTTAATATTTACAGTGTCAGGTACATGTTAAATATTCAATGTTATCCAAAGGGGAAAGGATATTATTGTCATCCGGTAAATTCAAAGAAGGTTTATTATCATTCATACATTTTCATTTGCATTGCATTCATATATTACTCTGGACCACTTGTGCTATGCACACTACTATATGGTAAATATTGTATATATGTAGGGGATATGGGAAAAGGGAAAGGTGTTATATACACACACCACCTGCAGCTGGTACAAACTATCACAAAAGAGCCCGAAGAGGCCAATATGATGTGATGATGTGATGCCCTTGTGTGACGATATAACTTGATGCCCATAAAGGCTGTTATGGAAGGATTCCTATGTGGACATTAGTATACCGCATTTGCATTATGCATACATTCATTAATCATTACATGGTATGGTTCCCACAGAGGTTGTTTTGGTAAGGAAAGTGCTCGATGAGGCCGATGGATATGTATACTGCATTGTGCATAACATTTAGGCATATATATTAGGGCCCTCAGAGGCATTTACTACTGGTTCGTTTTTTCTGTTTCAGTTGTTGTTATATCCCTGTTATGCTATTATTCATGCCTGACATACTCAGTACATCAGTCATACTGACGTCCCTTTTGTCAGGGGACGCTGCGTTTCATGCCCGCAGGTTCAGTTAAAGAAGGTGACGGTTCATGCTAGTAAGTTGCTGGTTCAGCTGAGGTTGGAACACTCTATTTGTTTCAGAGTTGCAGTCTGGTCGTGGTACAGTATTTCTACATACGCATATGAGTATGGCGGGGTCCTGTCCCGTCCTTGTGATGTCATGTATTCTTTAGAGGCTTATAGACATGTGTCCTGTAATTAGTTGTCATGTGTGGCCTTGTCGGCCTTGGTATGGGTATGTATATATGAAAATTGGATTTCTGGTTAAGATTTTCTATAATCTTTTTTTACTTAGTCTGTATTCAATTGTGATTAGAAGTTGATTGTACGATTAGCGGTACACGGCGGGTGGGGTCAGGGTGCCCGTCACGGCCCTCCAGCTTGGGTCCTGACAAACTTGGTATCAGAGCTTGTCTGTCCTAGGGAGTCTATAAGTCGTGTCTAGTAGAGTCTTATTTATGGGTATATTGTGCACCATACTTATAAACAGGAGGCTATCTGACATTTTAGGGATGGTTTCCATTCTTTCATCTCATAAATCGTGCAGTAGAGCTGAGTCTTAGGAATTCGAGTTTGACTCGCGCCTTATACCGTTTCAGTAATGTCAGTTACCAAAAAGACTTTGGTTAGTTTGTACTCGTAGCCAGTAAATGTGCGATTTCTACCAAGACGATGGATACGCCAGAAGGGGCAGTATTATTGTTAAAATTTGAGATTATGAGAAGTTATCTCACTCATATATGGAAGATGGAAGAAATAATGCAAGCATGGAAAGCGAAATGTTTAGTAAGGTAAATAAACTACTAAGCATCAGAACGCAGGAGATTGTAAGGATTTTTCTTTGTAGACTTTATCATATTTACGATTACAGCAACACCTTATTCTAGAAGGATTATGATTAGCATGTATATTGAAGTTGGATTGAGTGTAAATACGAGTGTTATGCTGACCATTAAGGACGAGAAGTATGGCACAATCACAGAATGGTGGTAGGGAATATGATTAAGTATCAAGGTAGAAATATTTTCCGCTTAGTGATGAATAGAATGAAGAAGTGAATGAGATTATGGTTATGCAGGTCTCACAAAGGTATGATTATTCTATAACGGTGTAAGGATCAATGATGGAGGAGGGACAAAAGGAACTCTTCGGCCAAAGGTGGCGATTCTCTAGTATTTAGGAATGGAGTATGAGAGGTACTTAGAGATAAGAGATTTTTTCCCAAGGCAATATCAAATGGAAATGTAATGGTAAGACGATTGAGCACTCGATCGGTGGAAGTTATAATAATAATAAGACAAGGAAAGCTTGACAAGTCATGGGATCATGTAACACCGTGAATAGGATCTATCATATGAAGAGATTCTGGTTTCTATCTAGATCGACAAGTCCGCAAGTTGAGGGCTAAAGAAGTAGCCTCCGTAAAAGTTTTATGGCGAAATAAGAACGTGGAAGAGATGACGTGGAAGGCGGAATGGGAAATGATGCACAAATATCCACACTTGTTCCAGACCAACGCCGAGGTTCCAAAAGAAGCATAAGGTGAGTTCTATCTCATGGTATTATAATTAATGCTTGAAGACCATAAGAAGTCTGATGTAGTGATGTATGAAGATAGTTGTATTTTTGGGCTGCGTGATGGGGATTAGATATGTTACCCCAACATTCGAGGACGAATGTTTCTAAGGGGGGAAGGATGTAACATCCCGTACTTTTGGATCACGGTTTGAATTGCTAAGCGTATGTAAAATCGCTAGGCGTGTGTAAATAGACCCGAGCATTGGAAAATTTTTGGATCATATTTACGTATGCTAATAAAGAGATTAGTATATAAAAGGGATTAAACCCCTAAATAATTTTGGACGTAAGAAGTGTGACGACAGGAAGCAGAAATAAATTTGGTGCGTGCACAAAGAGGTTATGGACTAGTGGCATATTAGGAAATTATGAAATTGAGTATATGAAGGTCTAATAAGTTATTAAGATTTAAGTGAATTGAGATTACAGAATTAATTATGTGTATGGTTGATAAATATTACGGAGGTGGATCACTTAATTAATTAAGTGACCGTGCATGTCGGTGGTATGTGGCGTCGTTTGGCAATGCCCCACCGCCAAGGTTTAGCTAGGTGGGGGACATGATGATGAGCATTCATTATGTTCTCAATTTGAGGAATTATATATTGACTTGAAGACCAAAAAAATGATCCAGCAAGTTTACTTCATTTCCATTCATTAATAGTTAGTGCTACTAGATAGGAGACTACAATTCACTTCCTTCAAAAGTAAGAATTCCAAACCCCTTCTTCATAAAACCAAACCAAACATTTTACTTGGTTTATAAAAAAAGGGAAAAACGTACGAAGTAGTGGAAAAAATCGTGCAAGTGCAGAAACAATATTTTCCTTCCAGTTTAGCGAAACGAAGGTATGTTAAGATAAATTATTTCTTTTTTTGGCATGTTCTACGTATGAACCGTAACTGTGGTAATGCTTCATAATTTATTCTATTCTTAGAAGTTAAGAAATGTTCATATTATTGATTCCTATACTAAAAGCATGTCTAAATATGTGTCTAAGTCCTTATTGAGGCATGTGAAAAAGGATGTTAATATTTACAATGTCAGCAGAAGGTACATGTTAAATATTCATTGTTAGCGAAAGGGGCAAGGATATTATTGTCATCTGGTAAATTCAAAGAAGGTTTATTATCATTCATACATTTTCATTTGCATTGCATTCATATATTACCCTGGACCACTTGTGCTATGCACACTACTATATGGTAAATATTATATATATGTAGGGGATATGGGAAAAGGGAAAGGCGTTATATACGCACACCACCTGCAGCTGGTACAGACTATCACAAAAGAGCCCGAAGAGGCCAATATAATGTGATGATGTGATGCCTTTGTGTGGCGATATAACCTGATGCCCACAGAGGCTGTTATGGGAGGATTCTTGTATGGACATTAGTATACCGCATTTGCATTATGCATACATTCATTAATCATTAAATTATGGTACCTACAAAGGCTGTTTTGGTAAGGAAGGTGCCCGATAAGGCCGATGGATATGTATACTGCATTGTGCATAACATTTAGGCATATGTCATAGGGCTCTCAGAGGCATTTACTATTGGTCAGTTGTTTCTGTTTTAGTTGTTGTTATATCCCTGTTATGCTATTATTAATACCTGACATACTCAGTACATCAGTCGTACTGATGTCCCTTTGGTCGGGGACGCTGTGTTTCATGCCCACAGGTTCAGTTATAGAAGGTGACGGTTCACGCTAGTAGGTTGCTGGTTCAGCAGAGGTTGGAGCACTCTATTTGTTTCAGAGTTGTAGTCTGGTCGTGGTACAATATTTTTGCATACGTATATAAGTATGGCGGGGTCCTGTCCCATCCTTGTGATGTCATGTATTCTTTAGAGACTTGTAAACATGTGTCCTGTGGTTAGTTGTCATGTGTGGCCTTGTCGGCCTTGGTGTGAGTATGTATATATGAAAATTGGTTTTCTAGTTAAGATTTTCTATAATCTTTTTCGGCTTAGTCCGCATTCAATTGTGATTAGAAGTTGGTTGTACGATTAGCGGTACCTGGCAGGTGGGGTCCGGGTGCCCGTCGTGGCCCTCCAGTTTGGGTCTTGACAATAAACTCCTTAGGTTATAAGCTCCCTGACTCTTCAAGGGGCCTATCTCTATCAATTGCTCTAGGATGAAGTCGGGCCTGGGAAAACAACTTACTCATATCCTCTGATGGATCTGTCTCAATAGAGAGCATACTACTCGTATTTACTCTCAATCCAACCTCAATCTCCCTGCTAATCATAACCCTACTGGAAAAAGGCATTGTTATAATCATAAACACGATAAGGTCTACAAAGAGAACCCTTTACAATCTTCTCATCTCCTTGCTAATCATAACCCTATTGGAAGAAGGCATTGCTGTAATCATAAAGACGATAAGGTCTACATAGAGAATCCTTTACAATCTTATGTGTTCAAGTGCTTAGTACTTCATTTACACTACTTTTTTTGTATCCCGAAACAAACATTTTGCTTTCCAGACCTGCATTATCTTTTCTGTATATAAGTCAGACAATTCCTCACAATCTGAAATTTTGAACATAATGCTGCCCTTTTGGCGTATCAGTCGTCTGGTAGAAGTCACTCATTCACTGGCTACGAATGTAAACTAACCGAAGTTTTTTTGGTAACCGTCGTTACTGAAATAGTATAAAGAATGAGTTAAACTCAAATTCTTAAGACTTAGTTCTACTGTACGATCTACGATATGAAAGAATGGAAACCATCCATAAATGCCTTGCAGCCTCATGTTTATAAGTGTTGCGCGCAACACACCCATAAATAAGACTCTACTAGTCATGGCTTGCAGACTCCCTAGGACAGACTTTCTCTGATACCAAGTTTGTCATGACCCAAACTGGAGGGCCATGACGGGCACACATACCTTACCTGCCGAGCACCACTCTTCACACACTTACCAGCTAACCGAAATCAATCATGGCCACAAGGGCCGTTACCAAATATTCGGCTGACACATACATCACATCCGACAAGGCCATACACAACTACTATACACAGGACAACGGTCTACAACCCTCTAAAGAGTACATAACATCACAAGGACGAGACAAGGCCCCGCCATCCCCATATGCATATGAAAAATATCATACCGAGACTAGAATGAAACTTTGGAACAATGGTCCAACATCAGCTAAACCAACAACCTACTAGCGCAAACCGTCCCACTGTTTACCTGAGCCTGCGGGTATGAAATGCAGTATCCCCGACAAAAGGGACGTCAGTACGACTGATGTACCGAGTATGTCAGGTATGAACAATAGCATAACAGGAATACAAGAATAACTGAAATAGTATCAACCGACAGAAACAACCGACAAACAACAGCCGACCCATAGTGAATGCCTTTGAGGGCCATAATATACCTAAATGTCATGAACAATGCAAATGCGGTACACAAGGGCATCTTCTTCCCCATAACGGCCTTTGTGGGCATCATATCATATTGGCCTCTGTGGGCATCTTTCTTTTACGTGATAATCTATACCAGTTGCAAGTGGTGTGCGTATATAACGCCATTCCCTTTTCTCATACCCCACATATATATAATGCGTATCATATAGTTGTGTGTATAACACATGTGGGTCCAGGGTAATACATGAATATAATGCGAATATATGAATGACAATAAAACATTCTGAACTTATCGGATGACATAACATTGATTTACCTTCGGCTAACACTGTGAACATAAACATCTTTCCCATATACCTTACTAAGGATTTAGGAACATATTTAGACATGCCTTCAACATAGGAATGAACAACATGAACATTCTTAACTACTAAGAGTAGAGTAATTTATGGAACAATTATCACGTTTACGTTTCGTACTTAGAACATGTCAAAAGAAGAAATAATTTGCCTTAACATACCTTAACTGAGCCTTCAATTGACTATGATAAGTCAATCCTTCTAATAGACATATAAATGTGCATCCGAGCTTAATGACCCGAAGTTGAACTTTAGACGTTTAACTTCAATGATCAATCATTGCAGTTGATATTGGTATATGTTAATTCTACCATCGAATTCTAATGGACATCTCAAGAATTGATTGACGAAGTTTCTCCCTTCATCTCTTGTTAACCTTGACGTGATCAAAGCATTTCTATAATAGAAAGGAATTGGACCAACTCTACGGTTCTAGGCGTTGGTGCAGTTCCCCAACCTAAAAAATTATGAGGCCTATCTATTTGGATAAGAACTTATTTAAGAATATAATAAAAGGTGGGTTAAATTAAATCAAGCAGACCACTAGCAGGTTGTGTAGTATTAGCTAAAGTAGTGAGTCATTACAAATACTAGTTAGTGACTTCCTTACTCATTGACACCTATCCTATACGTGTTCACTTAATGATACATTAATCAAAGATCATTTGATCCCTTTAGTGGGAATAACCAAATAGTTTTCTACATCCACCCTTAACGATAAAATAGTACCTCCACATGAAATGCTAATATAGAATATTAAGGCAAAAAAACTTGTGTCTACTATATGCCACATTAATCAAATACACCCTTAATTCAATTTTTTATCTCAATTCACTAAAATAATAATTATTTTCAACATGCTTCATATACTCATTATCATAACCGTGTGACATAGCACTTGCCCATAGCCTCTTTAGGCATGCACGAATTATTATTTCCAATCACCGCCGTCATACTTTTAAGTCCTAAATCATTTTGGGACTTTATCCTTTTGTACACCAAGCTCTTAATGTGAATACTTGAATATAACAAAATTTCTCCAGGACTCAGGTCCACTTCCATATGTTTAACGACTCAAACCATTGTCCGAAAGTACGTGATGTTACACATTCCATATCCTATGTGAGACTATTAACAATGACAACAGTACTCCATTCAGAAATGCTACCAAAATTTTAAAAAATAACACTCCCTCTGTCCCAATTTATGTGGCGCAATTCAAATTTAAAAGTCGAACAATTTACTTTTGATCGTTGGACATGAAATCTTCAAATATTTTGAAATAAAATTTATATATTTGAAAACTACGTAAAAAAAAGTACTATAAGTCATAATAATTGGCAATTCAAAATATTTTAGAAAAAATTATTGAAAGAAAAACTTGTTTGAATCTCGAAATGTGACCAATATAGTAAGCAAATATTTGAGCTGCCAGAAAATCTAATTGTGATAAACAATTGGGACCCCTTTAACCGTTTTTAACTAACTATGCAGCTCCCGCTTTGCCTGCCATCTCTTCCAATAATTCATATTCATATTTTCTTCCACAGCCATTCCCTTCTTTGGGGTCAAACCGACGCGCTTTCTTCACAACTTTATCTGAAATCTTCAGCACAGACCTCCAAATTCGGATTTATACATAGCTACATTGTTTGAATCATTAGGTTTATCCATCCAATTTGCTCTCTCTCTATCATGTTATCCTTTATCTGAATGGTTTTATGTAGCCATATTATTACACAAATTCTATTTTGCTTAGTGATCTTGATAGTTGTGTGTTATCAATCTTTGTTGATGAAAATAATGGAGTCGTTGAAGTCTGGGGTTCTTGTAAAGTTTCTTGAAGATATGAAAATGGGAGGTAATAATAATGCAAATGTCTCCGAGGAGGACGATGATGGAAAGCCGATGTTGTTGCAAATCAGAAGCATAATTCCTGTTCTTGAAGAAGGTGATCTTTGGCCTAACAGAGGATTTTACCTCAAAGTTTCAGATGTTTCACATGCAATGTATGTTTCTTTGCCTGAAGAAAAAAATGAGATGATTCTTGCAAACAAATTGAAACTCGGGCAATTCATTTATGTTGAGAAATTGGAGGATGCTCACCCTTTTCCATTGCTAAGGGGCGTAACGCCTCTCCCCAGTACGCGACCATGTGATGGAACCCCTGAAGACATTGTTTCCGTTGCGAATTATCTGAAGATTCTTGAGGCATCTAATTCTGATTGCATTGTGGAAAAGGGTGTAATTTCGGAGAATAGGATAATTGAAATCCCATCCAATTCGAGAAAATTGTCTCATGGATTATCTGATCCTGACGGGTTGAAGAAGAAAAATGATCATTTGGAAAGAAAATCTATAGGCACATTTCGGTCTCGGAGTGCTTCAATAGTTGGTTCAGGTGAGAATTGCAGTGCTAAACGATCTGACAGTGAGAGGAGAAATTCTGATCTTTTTCGCGAGCTACAAAAGAGTCGGAAAAGATCTTTTGATATTGATAGTGATACGGAAAGCATATTGTCATCGCTCTCATATTCGTTTTCCAAGAGAAAAAGTTGGAACGAGTCAGAGAGTTTGGGAGTTAAGGAAATCTTTGATTCTTCAGTTGTCAAGCACGATATTAGACCACCTCGTAGTCCTAGTCCAACTGTGAGTGCTAACTGTCAAATCTGCTTTCCTTCATGTTCATTGTTCGAATATTGTTGTGATAATATGAAGTCTAAATATCTATTATGGGATTCTTACACTGGTCAGCACACAAGGTTTGTACTATCAATGCATTTTGTTAACTGGAGTATAAGTTTTGGCAACACAGTAGCATGATTTTGCTAGTAACTTTCTTGAACTGAAATTTAGAAATTGGCTTATACCAAAACCTGGCTATGTTTGGATTACTATTAATGCCACATACAATGTTAATAAAAGGGAAATCCATACCGTTGTGATAGATGGTTTTTGTACAGATTTATGCAACCTAAGTCAAGTACAAATCCATAAACGTGATAAGAAAAGCATGCCATGTTGATAGAGTCTTAGCATTTATACTGCATAATCGTGATTGACGTTTGCAACTATTCGGAGTAATATCTAGTGATTAGGGTCCAACATGGACTTCAGACAGAGATACATTTTCTTTACATAATTGTAGACTGCTATATCCTGTTTTCAATTGATACTAGGTATCACATGTTTCACGCCACAGATTGATTATATTGTTCCCAGTGACTCATACTTCTCTTTCTGTTTATTAAGAATCTTTTGGTCTAATTGCTATTTTCAAGTTCATCCTTATTCACTTTATATAGACAGGTGTCACCAGTTTGTTCTGTAAGGTATGATAGCTCCAATGAAAATTCAATTAGTTCAATACCAAGAAGAAGAGAAGTTGTCTCTGCAAAGAAAATGAAGAGTTCCAGTAAGAGCAAAACTTCTTTCTCCAAGATAAATTGTGAGCAAGCATCGAATCCAATTGACCGCTTAACTAATGACAGACGAGGGGCAGATACCGGTATATCATGGGACTCACTCCCCTTGAGCTTGGTGAAGCTTGGAAAGGTCGTAAGTTCACATAAAAGTAACTTTCATAGTATACTTGCATGAATATAATAGTTGAGTGATTTATAATGATACTGATGTTTGTAACTTTTTCTTTGTACTTCAGGAGGTTGTAAAGCAAAGAGACATTGCTCTTGTTGCAGCTACTGATGCTTTGCAAGAGGCGTGTGCAGCTGAGAGGTTGCTGAATTCCTTAAGGTGAACTTTCTGAAACAAATCTTATTTTATGCAAGATGAGTTTCGGGTGGACTAAGTAGAAAATTTCCTCATTATTCTCTCTTTTCCTCTTGCTTCTTCTTGTTTCAATTGGTTGACTGATAGTTTCTGTATGATATGGGGCGTCAGGGCTCTATTGTGAACACATTGCAGCATCATTCTTGATGTTTGTCTTGTCCCTATTGCTTTAAGTTAACATGGCTTATATATAGTAATAACAGAAAGGAGGAACTTGAACTCTAGAAACTGTCTCGGTGAAGCTAAAAGAGCTAGTTACTAGTTTCAAGTTACAATCTTGATAATGGCCTTCTTATCATCTCCAAATATATTCACTGCTGTCTTTTAATGATCCATAGAACAATCTTCACAAGTAGATAATGGTTGCAAATGATACTAGACATCTATCTAATATGGAAGAGATAAAGGTTCTATTTTGGACAGTTAATCTTTCTGCTCATGTGCTGGAATATTGCTTAAGTGCATCGCCAACAATCTACAGAAGCTACCGATTTCCATTACAAGTCATTATATTGTTTTACCATTTTGAAGTTAATACAATGTATCTTCTTATTGTTATGTCTGCAATTCCTTTGTTACTTTCTTTTCCTTTTCACTGTTGTACCATTCTGCTGGCCCTTGTATCCCATATTGTGCTAACACGTAGTCCTTTCTCCAGCAAGTTCTCAGAGTTCCATTTAGCTGAAGAAGATGATCTCCAGCCTCATGTTGATAAATTCTTTGATCTTCAAGATGACATGGCTCATACAAGATTGATATTACAGTCACTAACAAATATAAGTCCACTTAGAAGTTCAGGAGAAACTGATCATTCAACTAACACCGGTTCAGTTAAGGAAGCATTGACCATTGCAGTTCAGAGAAAGAAAAATTCATCTATGTGGATAAAATCTGCTGTGGCTCTTGATCTTTCACCATGCTCCACTGCCCTCAATCCAATCCATAACACTATGGCTGTCACCAATACGGCAAAGAAGTCATCAAGCACATCAAATCGAAGTACCAAACCGAAAGGGTCATATATTATCAAATCACATAGGAACAATGATGGGGTTTCCTTCTTATTGTCATGTGACAAAGATGAGAAACCTGAATGGACTAGGGGAAGCACAATGCCGACAGCCACTGTCCTAGCTTCTTCGTTGCAAGACGAGTGTAGAAAACTGTTTTTGGGACACATAGAGAAATACCTAGATGAGGTTGAAATAAAAGCGTCTTCAATGGTATTAGATAGTCAAATAGCAGGAATGATGTATAAGGTGAAGAGAGTCAATGATTGGTTAGATGTGATAATCAACAAGGAGCCGAATGCTCGAAAGTATGGGAGCTTGGATGAATCAGAAATTGAAGTTTGTAAAAGGGTAAGGAACAAAATATATGGGATCTTACTGAAGCATGTTGAGAGAACTGCTATGGCTTTTGGAAGTAGCAGTTAAATCCACTTAAATGCCTAGTGATATCAAAATTGAAGACTGTATATTGAAGCCACAAAATTCAGATATAAGTGCAGTGG
The DNA here is from genome assembly GCA_034509755.1 of Anisodus tanguticus. NCBI lineage: Eukaryota > Viridiplantae > Streptophyta > Magnoliopsida > Solanales > Solanaceae > Anisodus > Anisodus tanguticus. Next base: position 29,275,505 of record CM067550.1, read on the forward strand.
TTGCTCGAAATGAGGGTGAAAATGTAGACATGCATCGATCTTCTCTGTCAGATGATAAGTGCATCAAATTTTTTTTTCATTTCCACTCTCCTGAATACTTGATATTTCTTAGTGTATCTTAACACTTGTCTACGCAGAAATCCTGTAAATATGCAACTCCAAGTAAATGTACAATACAGATACTGATTGGTCCATGATTATTCCAGCTTAGCTTTGCTAGGTTTGAACTTTGAAATATATATTTATGTTGTTAGTACTCACCTGATAAGCATTTTCATGAATGATTTCATTTTTGGTCCATCGACCGAAAATAATTGCGGGCGCTAGCCAATATATACAAGATATATACACCAAGTATGTATATTATATGTATATTTATGTATACAATATGTATATTTTTGTACATAATATACACAACCTATACATTTGCTCTATAAATCTTTTGAGGGGTCCAAAAAAGTAATTATCCAATTTTATTATTTTAACTATAATTTTTTCTAATATTAATATTAACTACTACAAGGTATTATTATTATTACTACTACTACTACAAAATGCCTTACAACAAGGTATTATTATTATTACTACTACTACTACAAAATGCCTTATATTCAACAAAAAGAATTTACGAAGTAATTGTAGCGATAGTTGTTATATTTATCGGTCTTCCTTCAAAGCATGTTGGAATTACTTAACGAGATCCTTGGACCATTTTTGCTTTGCAAACTTAGGCTCGTGGAAGAGTATCGGCAAGAGATGGAATACCACATTCGCACGAACAAAATAGAAATAATCTAGTTCATAATTGATAGAGTAACATATATTATTATTACAACTACTGCTACAAAATGTATTATATTCAATAAAAAGAATTTCTGAAGTAATTGTAGCAATAGTTGTTATATTTATCAGGTCTTCCCTCAAAGCATGTTGGAATTACTTAACAGATCCTCGGACCATTTTTGCTGCAAACTTAGGCTCGTGGAAGAATATCAGCAAGAGATGGAATACCACATTCGCACGAACAAAATAGAAATAATCTAGTTCATAATTGATAGACTAAAATATATTATTATTACTACTACTACTATTACAAAATGCCTTATATTCAAAAAAAAGAATTCTGAAGTAATTATAGCGATAGTTGTTATATTTATCGGTCTTCCCTCAAAGCATGTTGGAATTACTTAACGAGATCCTTGGACCATTTTTGCAAACTTAGGCTCGTGAAGAGTATCGGCAAGAGATGGAATACCACATTCGCACGAACAAAATAGAAATAATCTAGTTCATAATTGATAGACTAACATATATTATTATTACTACTACTTTGCTACAAAATGTCTTATATTCAATAAAAAGAATTTACGAAGTAATTGTAGCGATGTTGTTATATTTATCGGGTCTTCCCTCAAAGCATGTTGGAATTACTTATCGGATCCTTGGACCATTTTTGTTGCAAACTTAGGCTCGTGGAAGAGTATCGACAAGAGATGGAATACCACATTCGCACGAACAAAATAGAAATAATCTAGTTCATAATTGATAGACTAACATATATTATTATTACTACTACTACTACAAAATGCCTTATATTCAATAAAAAGAATTTACGAAGTAATTGTAGCGATAGTTGTTATATTTATAAGGTCTTCCTTCAAAGCATGTTGGAATTACTTAACGAGATCCTTGGACCATTTTTGCTTTGCAAACTTAGGCTCGTGGAAGAGTATCGGCAAGAGATGGAATACCACATTCGCACGAACAAAATAGAAATAATCTAGTTCATAATTGATAGACTAACATATATTATTATTACTACTACTACTACAAAATGCCTTATATTCAATAAAAAGAATTTACGAAGTAATTGTAGCGTAGTTGTTATATTTATCGGGTCTTCCTTCAAAGCATGTTGGAATTACTTAACGGATCCTTGGACCATTTTTGCTTTGCAAACTTTGGCTCATGGAAGAGTATCAGCAAGAGATGAAATACCACATTCGCACGAACAAAATAGAAATAATCTTATTCATAATTGATAGACTAACATATATTATTATTACTACTATTGCTACAAAATGCCTTATATTCAATAAAAAGAATTTACGAAGTAATTGTAGCGATAGTTGTTATATTTATCAGGTCTTCCCTCAAAGCATGTTGGAATTACTTAACAGATCCTTGGACCATTTTTGCTGCAAACTTAGGCTCGTGGAAGAGTATCTGCAAGAGATGGAATACCACATTCGCACGAACAAAATAGAAATAATCTAGTTCATAATTGATAGACTAACATATATTATTATTACTACTACTACTACAAAATGCCTTATATTCAACAAAAAGAATTTACGAAGTAATTGTAGCAGATAGTTGTTATATTTATCGGGTCTTCCTTCAAAGCATGTTGGAATTACTTAACGGATCCTTGGACCATTTTTCTTTGCAAACTTAGGCTCGTGGAAGAGTATCGGCAAGAGATGGAATACCACATTCGCACGAACAAAATAGAAATAATCTAGTTCATAATTGATAGACTAACATATATTATTATTACTACTACTACTACAAAATGCCTTATATTCAATAAAAAGAATTTACGAAGTAATTGTAGCGATAGTTGTTATATTTATCGGTCTTCCCTCAAAGCATGTTGGAATTACTTAACGAGATCCTTGGACCATTTTTGCTGCAAACTTAGGCTCGTGGAAGAGTATCGGCAAGAGAGAGATGGAATACCACATTCGCACGAACAAAATAGAAATAATCTAGTTCATAATTGATAGACTAACATATATTATTATTACTACTACTACTACAAAATGCCTTATATTCAATAAAAAGAATTTACGAAGTAATTGTAGCGATAGTTGTTATATTTATCGGGTCTTCCTTCAAAGCATGTTGGAATTACTTAACGAGATCCTTGGACCATTTTTGCTGCAAACTTAGGCTCGTGGAAGAGTATCGGCAAGAGATGGAATACCACATTCGCACGAACAAAATAGAAATAATCTAGTTCATAATTGATAGACTAACATATATTATTATTACTACTACTACTACAAAATGCCTTATATTCAATAAAAAGAATTTACGAAGTAATTGTAGCGATGTAGTTGTTATATTTATCGGTCTTCCCTCAAAGCATGTTGGAATTACTTAACGAGATCCTTGGACCATTTTTGCTGCAAACTTAGGCTCGTGGAAGAGTATCGGCAAGAGATGGAATACCACATTCGCACGAACAAAATAGAAATAATCTAGTTCATAATTGATAGACTAACATATATTATTATTACTACTACTACTACAAAATGCCTTATATTCAATAAAAAGAATTTACGAAGTAATTGTAGCGATGTAGTTGTTATATTTATCGGGTCTTCCCTCAAAGCATGTTGGAATTACTTAACGAGATCCTTGGACCATTTTTGCTGCAAACTTAGGCTCGTGGAAGAGTATCGGCAAGAGATGGAATACCACATTCGCACGAACAAAATAGAAATAATCTAGTTCATAATTGATAGACTAACATATATTATTATTACTACTACTACTACAAAATGCCTTATATTCAATAAAAAGAATTTACGAAGTAATTGTAGCGATAGTTGTTATATTTATCAGGTCTTCCTTCAAAGCATGTTGGAATTACTTAACGAGATCCTTGGACCATTTTTGCTGCAAACTTAGGCTCGTGGAAGAGTATCGGCAAGAGATGGAATACCACATTCGCACACAAAATAGAAATAATCTAGTTCATAATTGATAGACTAACATATATTATTATTACTACTACTTGCTACAAAATGCCTTATATTCAATAAAAAGAATTTACGAAGTAATTGTAGCGATAGTTGTTATATTTATCGGGTCTTCCCTCAAAGCATGTTGGAATTACTTAACGAGATCCTTGGACCATTTTTGCTGCAAACTTAGGCTCGTGGAAGAGTATCGGCAAGAGATGGAATACCACATTCGCACGAACAAAATAGAAATAATCTAGTTCATAATTGATAGACTAACATATATTATTATTACTACTACTACTACAAAATGCCTTATATTCAATAAAAAGAATTTACGAAGTAATTGTAGCGATGTTGTTATATTTATCGGGTCTTCCCTCAAAGCATGTTGGAATTACTTAACGGATCCTTGGACCATTTTTTTGCAAACTTAGGCTCGTGGAAGAGTATCGGCAAGAGATGGAATACCACATTCGCACGAACAAAATAGAAATAATCTAGTTCATAATTGATAGACTAACATATATTATTATTACTACTACTACTACAAAATGCCTTATATTCAATAAAAAGAATTTACGAAGTAATTGTAGCGATAGTTGTTATATTTATCGGGTCTTCCTCAAAGCATGTTGGAATTACTTAACGGATCCTTGGACCATTTTTGCTGCAAACTTAGGCTCGTGGAAGAGTATCGGCAAGAGATGGAATACCACATTCGCACGAACAAAATAGAAATAATCTAGTTCATAATTGATAGACTAACATATATTATTATTACTACTACTACTACAAAATGCCTTATATTCAATAAAAAGAATTTACGAAGTAATTGTAGCGATAGTTGTTATATTTATCGGGTCTTCCTTCAAAGCATGTTGGAATTACTTAACGGATCCTTGGACCATTTTTGCTGCAAAACTTAGGCTCGTGGAAGAGTATCGGCAAGAGATGGAATACCACATTCGCACGAACAAAATAGAAATAATCTAGTTCATAATTGATAGACTAACATATATTATTATTACTACTACTACTACAAAATGCCTTATATTCAATAAAAAGAATTTACGAAGTAATTGTAGCGATGTTTGTTATATTTATCGGGTCTTCCTTCAAAGCATGTTGGAATTACTTAACGGATCCTTGGACCATTTTTGCTTTGCAAACTTAGGCTCGTGGAAGAGTATCGGCAAGAGATGGAATACCACATTCGCACGAACAAAATAGAAATAATCTAGTTCATAATTGATAGACTAACATATATTATTATTACTACTACTACTACAAAATGCCTTATATTCAATAAAAAGAATTTACGAAGTAATTGTAGCGATAGTTGTTATATTTATCGGGTCTTCCTTCAAAGCATGTTGGAATTACTTAACGAGATCCTTGGACCATTTTTGCTGCAAACTTAGGCTCGTGGAAGAGTATCGGCAAGAGATGGAATACCACATTCGCACGAACAAAATAGAAATAATCTAGTTCATAATTGATAGACTAACATATATTATTATTACTACTACTACTACAAAATGCCTTATATTCAATAAAAAGAATTTACGAAGTAATTGTAGCGATAGTTGTTATATTTATCGGGTCTTCCCTCAAAGCATGTTGGAATTACTTAACGATCCTTGGACCATTTTTGATACAAACTTAGGCTCGTGGAAGAGTATCGGCAAGAGATGGAATACCACATTCGCACGAACAAAATAGAAATAATCTAGTTCATAATTGATAGACTAACATATATTATTATTACTACTACTACTACAAAATGCCTTATATTCAATAAAAAGAATTTACGAAGTAATTGTAGCGATAGTTGTTATATTTATCGGGTCTTCCTCAAAGCATGTTGGAATTACTTAACGGATCCTTGGACCATTTTTGCTTTGCAAACTTAGGCTCGTGGAAGAGTATCGGCAAGAGATGGAATACCACATTCGCACGAACAAAATAGAAATAATCTAGTTCATAATTGATAGACTAACATATATTATTATTACTACTACTACTACAAAATGCCTTATATTCAATAAAAAGAATTTACGAAGTAATTGTAGCGATAGTTGTTATATTTATCGGGTCTTCCTTCAAAGCATGTTGGAATTACTTAACGAGATCCTTGGACCATTTTTGATGCAAACTTAGGCTCGTGGAAGAGTATCGGCAAGAGATGGAATACCACATTCGCACGAACAAAATAGAAATAATCTAGTTCATAATTGATAGACTAACATATATTATTATTACTACTACTACTACAAAATGCCTTATATTCAATAAAAAGAATTTACGAAGTAATTGTAGCGATAGTTGTTATATTTATCGGTCTTCCTTCAAAGCATGTTGGAATTACTTAACGGATCCTTGGACCATTTTTGCTGCAAACTTAGGCTCGTGGAAGAGTATCGGCAAGAGATGGAATACCACATTCGCACGAACAAAATAGAAATAATCTAGTTCATAATTGATAGACTAACATATATTATTATTACTACTACTACTACAAAATGCCTTATATTCAATAAAAAGAATTTACGAAGTAATTGTAGCGATAGTTGTTATATTTATCGGGTCTTCCTTCAAAGCATGTTGGAATTACTTAACGAGATCCTTGGACCATTTTTGCTGCAAACTTAGGCTCGTGGAAGAGTATCGGCAAGAGATGGAATACCACATTCGCACGAACAAAATAGAAATAATCTAGTTCATAATTGATAGACTAACATATATTATTATTACTACTACTACTACAAAATGCCTTATATTCAATAAAAAGAATTTACGAAGTAATTGTAGCGATGGTTGTTATATTTATCGGGTCTTCCCTCAAAGCATGTTGGAATTACTTAACGAGATCCTTGGACCATTTTTGCTGCAAACTTAGGCTCGTGGAAGAGTATCGGCAAGAGATGGAATACCACATTCGCACGAACAAAATAGAAATAATCTAGTTCATAATTGATAGACTAACATATATTATTATTACTACTACTACTACAAAATGCCTTATATTCAATAAAAAGAATTTACGAAGTAATTGTAGCGATGGTTGTTATATTTATCGGGTCTTCCTCAAAGCATGTTGGAATTACTTAACGAGATCCTTGGACCATTTTTGCTGCAAACTTAGGCTCGTGGAAGAGTATCGGCAAGAGATGGAATACCACATTCGCACGAACAAAATAGAAATAATCTAGTTCATAATTGATAGACTAACATATATTATTATTACTACTACTACTACAAAATGCCTTATATTCAATAAAAAGAATTTACGAAGTAATTGTAGCGATAGTTGTTATATTTATCGGGTCTTCCCTCAAAGCATGTTGGAATTACTTAACGGATCCTTGGACCATTTTTGATGCAAACTTAGGCTCGTGGAAGAGTATCGGCAAGAGATGGAATACCACATTCGCACGAACAAAATAGAAATAATCTAGTTCATAATTGATAGACTAACATATATTATTATTACTACTACTACTACAAAATGCCTTATATTCAATAAAAAGAATTTACGAAGTAATTGTAGCGATAGTTGTTATATTTATCGGTCTTCCTCAAAGCATGTTGGAATTACTTAACGATCCTTGGACCATTTTTGCTTTGCAAACTTAGGCTCGTGGAAGAGTATCGGCAAGAGATGGAATACCACATTCGCACGAACAAAATAGAAATAATCTAGTTCATAATTGATAGACTAACATATATTATTATTACTACTACTACTACAAAATGCCTTATATTCAATAAAAAGAATTTACGAAGTAATTGTAGCGATGGTTGTTATATTTATCGGGTCTTCCTTCAAAGCATGTTGGAATTACTTAACGAGATCCTTGGACCATTTTTGCTGCAAACTTAGGCTCGTGGAAGAGTATCGGCAAGAGATGGAATACCACATTCGCACGAACAAAATAGAAATAATCTAGTTCATAATTGATAGACTAACATATATTATTATTACTACTACTACTACAAAATGCCTTATATTCAATAAAAAGAATTTACGAAGTAATTGTAGCGATAGTTGTTATATTTATCAGGTCTTCCTTCAAAGCATGTTGGAATTACTTAACGAGATCCTTGGACCATTTTTTTGCAAACTTAGGCTCGTGGAAGAGTATCGGCAAGAGATGGAATACCACATTCGCACGAACAAAATAGAAATAATCTAGTTCATAATTGATAGACTAACATATATTATTATTACTACTACTACTACAAAATGCCTTATATTCAATAAAAAGAATTTACGAAGTAATTGTAGCGATGTTGTTATATTTATCGGTCTTCCCTCAAAGCATGTTGGAATTACTTAACGAGATCCTTGGACCATTTTTGATGCAAACTTAGGCTCGTGGAAGAGTATCGGCAAGAGATGGAATACCACATTCGCACGAACAAAATAGAAATAATCTAGTTCATAATTGATAGACTAACATATATTATTATTACTACTACTACTACAAAATGCCTTATATTCAATAAAAAGAATTTACGAAGTAATTGTAGCGATAGTTGTTATATTTATCGGGTCTTCCTTCAAAGCATGTTGGAATTACTTAACGAGATCCTTGGACCATTTTTGCTGCAAACTTAGGCTCGTGGAAGAGTATCGGCAAGAGATGGAATACCACATTCGCACGAACAAAATAGAAATAATCTAGTTCATAATTGATAGACTAACATATATTATTATTACTACTACTACTACAAAATGCCTTATATTCAATAAAAAGAATTTACGAAGTAATTGTAGCGATGTTGTTATATTTATCGGGTCTTCCTTCAAAGCATGTTGGAATTACTTAACGAGATCCTTGGACCATTTTTTTGATGCAAACTTAGGCTCGTGGAAGAGTATCGGCAAGAGATGGAATACCACATTCGCACGAACAAAATAGAAATAATCTAGTTCATAATTGATAGACTAACATATATTATTATTACTACTACTACTACAAAATGCCTTATATTCAATAAAAAGAATTTACGAAGTAATTGTAGCGATAGTTGTTATATTTATCGGTCTTCCTTCAAAGCATGTTGGAATTACTTAACGATCCTTGGACCATTTTTTTGCAAACTTAGGCTCGTGGAAGAGTATCGGCAAGAGATGGAATACCACATTCGCACGAACAAAATAGAAATAATCTAGTTCATAATTGATAGACTAACATATATTATTATTACTACTACTACTACAAAATGCCTTATATTCAATAAAAAGAATTTACGAAGTAATTGTAGCGATAGTTGTTATATTTATCGGGTCTTCCTTCAAAGCATGTTGGAATTACTTAACGAGATCCTTGGACCATTTTTGCTGCAAACTTAGGCTCGTGGAAGAGTATCGGCAAGAGATGGAATACCACATTCGCACGAACAAAATAGAAATAATCTAGTTCATAATTGATAGACTAACATATATTATTATTACTACTACTACTACAAAATGCCTTATATTCAATAAAAAGAATTTACGAAGTAATTGTAGCGATAGTTGTTATATTTATCGGGTCTTCCTTCAAAGCATGTTGGAATTACTTAACGGATCCTTGGACCATTTTTGCTGCAAAACTTAGGCTCGTGGAAGAGTATCGGCAAGAGATGGAATACCACATTCGCACGAACAAAATAGAAATAATCTAGTTCATAATTGATAGACTAACATATATTATTATTACTACTACTACTACAAAATGCCTTATATTCAATAAAAAGAATTTACGAAGTAATTGTAGCGATAGTTGTTATATTTATCGGGTCTTCCCTCAAAGCATGTTGGAATTACTTAACGATCCTTGGACCATTTTTGATGCAAACTTAGGCTCGTGGAAGAGTATCGGCAAGAGATGGAATACCACATTCGCACGAACAAAATAGAAATAATCTAGTTCATAATTGATAGACTAACATATATTATTATTACTACTACTACTACAAAATGCCTTATATTCAATAAAAAGAATTTACGAAGAAATTGTAGCGATAGTTGTTATATTTATCGGGTCTTCCTCAAAGCATGTTGGAATTACTTAACGAGATCCTTGGACCATTTTTGCTTTGCAAACTTAGGCTCGTGGAAGAGTATCGGCAAGAGATGGAATACCACATTCGCACGAACAAAATAGAAATAATCTAGTTCATAATTGATAGACTAACATATATTATTATTACTACTACTACTACAAAATGCCTTATATTCAATAAAAAGAATTTACGAAGTAATTGTAGCGATGGTTGTTATATTTATCGGGTCTTCCTTCAAAGCATGTTGGAATTACTTAACGAGATCCTTGGACCATTTTTGCTGCAAACTTAGGCTCGTGGAAGAGTATCGGCAAGAGATGGAATACCACATTCGCACGAACAAAATAGAAATAATCTAGTTCATAATTGATAGACTAACATATATTATTATTACTACTACTACTACAAAATGCCTTATATTCAATAAAAAGAATTTACGAAGTAATTGTAGCGATAGTTGTTATATTTATCGGGTCTTCCTTCAAAGCATGTTGGAATTACTTAACGATCCTTGGACCATTTTTGCTTGCAAACTTAGGCTCGTGGAAGAGTATCGGCAAGAGATGGATGTAATACCACATTCGCACGAACAAAATAGAAATAATCTAGTTCATAATTGATAGACTAACATATATTATTATTACTACTACTTGCTACAAAATGCCTTATATTCAATAAAAAGAATTTACGAAGTAATTGTAGCGATAGTTGTTATATTTATCGGGTCTTCCCTCAAAGCATGTTGGAATTACTTAACGAGATCCTTGGACCATTTTTGATACAAACTTAGGCTCGTGGAAGAGTATCGGCAAGAGATGGAATACCACATTCGCACGAACAAAATAGAAATAATCTAGTTCATAATTGATAGACTAACATATATTATTATTACTACTACTACTACAAAATGCCTTATATTCAATAAAAAGAATTTACGAAGTAATTGTAGCTAGTTGTTATATTTATCGGGTCTTCCTTCAAAGCATGTTGGAATTACTTAACGAGATCCTTGGACCATTTTTGCTGCAAACTTAGGCTCGTGGAAGAGTATCGGCAAGAGATGGAATACCACATTCGCACGAACAAAATAGAAATAATCTAGTTCATAATTGATAGACTAACATATATTATTATTACTACTACTACTACAAAATGCCTTATATTCAATAAAAAGAATTTACGAAGTAATTGTAGCGATAGTTGTTATATTTATCGGGTCTTCCTTCAAAGCATGTTGGAATTACTTAACGAGATCCTTGGACCATTTTTTTGCAAACTTAGGCTCGTGGAAGAGTATCGGCAAGAGATGGAATACCACATTCGCACGAACAAAATAGAAATAATCTAGTTCATAATTGATAGACTAACATATATTATTATTACTACTACTACTACAAAATGCCTTATATTCAATAAAAAGAATTTACGAAGTAATTGTAGCGATAGTTTGTATATTTATCGGGTCTTCCTTCAAAGCATGTTGGAATTACTTAACGAGATCCTTGGACCATTTTTGCAAACTTAGGCTCGTGGAAGAGTATCGGCAAGAGATGGAATACCACATTCGCACGAACAAAATAGAAATAATCTAGTTCATAATTGATAGACTAACATATATTATTATTACTACTACTACTACAAAATGCCTTATATTCAATAAAAAGAATTTACGAAGTAATTGTAGCGATAGTTGTTATATTTATCGGGTCTTCCTTCAAAGCATGTTGGAATTACTTAACGAGATCCTTGGACCATTTTTGCTGCAAACTTAGGCTCGTGGAAGAGTATCGGCAAGAGATGGAATACCACATTCGCACGAACAAAATAGAAATAATCTAGTTCATAATTGATAGACTAACATATATTATTATTACTACTACTACTACAAAATGCCTTATATTCAATAAAAAGAATTTACGAAGTAATTGTAGCGATAGTTGTTATATTTATCGGTCTTCCTCAAAGCATGTTGGAATTACTTAACGATCCTTGGACCATTTTTGCTGCAAACTTAGGCTCGTGGAAGAGTATCGGCAAGAGATGGAATACCACATTCGCACGAACAAAATAGAAATAATCTAGTTCATAATTGATAGACTAACATATATTATTATTACTACTACTACTACAAAATGCCTTATATTCAATAAAAAGAATTTACGAAGTAATTGTAGCGTGTTAGTTGTTATATTTATCGGGTCTTCCTCAAAGCATGTTGGAATTACTTAACGGATCCTTGGACCATTTTTGCTGCAAACTTAGGCTCGTGGAAGAGTATCGACAAGAGATGGAATACCACATTCGCACGAACAAAATAGAAATAATCTAGTTCATAATTGATAGACTAACATATATTATTATTACTACTACTACTACAAAATGCCTTATATTCAATAAAAAGAATTTACGAAGTAATTGTAGCGATAGTTGTTATATTTATCGGGTCTTCCTCAAGCATGTTGGAATTACTTAACGAGATCCTTGGACCATTTTTGCTTGCAAACTTAGGCTCGTGGAAGAGTATCGGCAAGAGATGGAATACCACATTCGCACGAACAAAATAGAAATAATCTAGTTCATAATTGATAGACTAACATATATTATTATTACTACTACTACTACAAAATGCCTTATATTCAATAAAAAGAATTTACGAAGTAATTGTAGCGATGGTTGTTATATTTATCGGGTCTTCCTTCAAAGCATGTTGGAATTACTTAACGAGATCCTTGGACCATTTTTGCTGCAAACTTAGGCTCGTGGAAGAGTATCGGCAAGAGATGGAATACCACATTCGCACGAACAAAATAGAAATAATCTAGTTCATAATTGATAGACTAACATATATTATTATTACTACTACTACTACAAAATGCCTTATATTCAATAAAAAGAATTTACGAAGTAATTGTAGCGATGGTAGTTGTTATATTTATCGGGTCTTCCCTCAAAGCATGTGGAATTACTTAACGAGATCCTTGGACCATTTTTGCTGCAAACTTAGGCTCGTGGAAGAGTATCGGCAAGAGATGGAATACCACATTCGCACGAACAAAATAGAAATAATCTAGTTCATAATTGATAGACTAACATATATTATTATTACTACTACTACTACAAAATGCCTTATATTCAATAAAAAGAATTTACGAAGTAATTGTAGCGATAGTTGTTATATTTATCGGTCTTCCTCAAAGCATGTTGGAATTACTTAACGAGATCCTTGGACCATTTTTGCTTTGCAAACTTAGGCTCGTGGAAGAGTATCGGCAAGAGATGGAATACCACATTCGCACGAACAAAATAGAAATAATCTAGTTCATAATTGATAGACTAACATATATTATTATTACTACTACTACTACAAAATGCCTTATATTCAATAAAAAGAATTTACGAAGTAATTGTAGCGATAGTTGTTATATTTATCGGGTCTTCCTTCAAAGCATGTTGGAATTCTTAACGAGATCCTTGGACCATTTTTGCTGCAAACTTAGGCTCGTGGAAGAGTATCGGCAAGAGATGGAATACCACATTCGCACGAACAAAATAGAAATAATCTAGTTCATAATTGATAGACTAACATATATTATTATTACTACTACTACTACAAAATGCCTTATATTCAATAAAAAGAATTTACGAAGTAATTGTAGCGATAGTTGTTATATTTATCGGGTCTTCCTTCAAAGCATGTTGGAATTACTTAACGAGATCCTTGGACCATTTTTGCTGCAAACTTAGGCTCGTGGAAGAGTATCGGCAAGAGATGGAATACCACATTCGCACGAACAAAATAGAAATAATCTAGTTCATAATTGATAGACTAACATATATTATTATTACTACTACTACTACAAAATGCCTTATATTCAATAAAAAGAATTTACGAAGTAATTGTAGCGATAGTTGTTATATTTATCAGGTCTTCCTTCAAAGCATGTTGGAATTAATTACTTAACGAGATCCTTGGACCATTTTTGCTGCAAACTTAGGCTCGTGGAAGAGTATCGGCAAGAGATGGAATACCACATTCGCACGAACAAAATAGAAATAATCTAGTTCATAATTGATAGACTAACATATATTATTATTACTACTACTTGCTACAAAATGCCTTATATTCAATAAAAAGAATTTACGAAGTAATTGTAGCGATAGTTGTTATATTTATCGGGTCTTCCCTCAAAGCATGTTGGAATTACTTAACGGATCCTTGGACCATTTTTGATGCAAACTTAGGCTCGTGGAAGAGTATCGGCAAGAGATGGAATACCACATTCGCACGAACAAAATAGAAATAATCTAGTTCATAATTGATAGACTAACATATATTATTATTACTACTACTACTACAAAATGCCTTATATTCAATAAAAAGAATTTACGAAGTAATTGTAGCGATGGTTGTTATATTTATCGGGTCTTCCTTCAAAGCATGTTGGAATTACTTAACGGATCCTTGGACCATTTTTGCTGCAAACTTAGGCTCGTGGAAGAGTATCGGCAAGAGATGGAATACCACATTCGCACGAACAAAATAGAAATAATCTAGTTCATAATTGATAGACTAACATATATTATTATTACTACTACTACTACAAAATGCCTTATATTCAATAAAAAGAATTTACGAAGTAATTGTAGCGATGGTTGTTATATTTATCGGGTCTTCCTCAAAGCATGTTGGAATTACTTAACGAGATCCTTGGACCATTTTTGCTGCAAACTTAGGCTCGTGGAAGAGTATCGGCAAGAGATGGAATACCACATTCGCACGAACAAAATAGAAATAATCTAGTTCATAATTGATAGACTAACATATATTATTATTACTACTACTACTACACAAAATGCCTTATATTCAATAAAAAGAATTTACGAAGTAATTGTAGCGATAGTTGTTATATTTATCATCGGTCTTCCTCAAAGCATGTTGGAATTACTTAACGAGATCCTTGGACCATTTTTGCTGCAAACTTAGGCTCGTGGAAGAGTATCGACAAAGAGATGGAATACCACATTCGCACGAACAAAATAGAAATAATCTAGTTCATAATTGATAGACTAACATATATTATTATTACTACTACTACTACAAAATGCCTTATATTCAATAAAAAGAATTTACGAAGTAATTGTAGCGATAGTTGTTATATTTATCGGGTCTTCCTCAAAGCATGTTGGAATTACTTAACGGATCCTTGGACCATTTTTGCTGCAAACTTAGGCTCGTGGAAGAGTATCGGCAAGAGATGGAATACCACATTCGCACGAACAAAATAGAAATAATCTAGTTCATAATTGATAGACTAACATATATTATTATTACTACTACTACTACACAAAATGCCTTATATTCAATAAAAAGAATTTACGAAGTAATTGTAGCGATAGTTGTTATATTTATCGGGTCTTCCTTCAAAGCATGTTGGAATTACTTAACGGATCCTTGGACCATTTTTGCTTTGCAAACTTAGGCTCGTGGAAGAGTATCGGCAAGAGATGGAATACCACATTCGCACGAACAAAATAGAAATAATCTAGTTCATAATTGATAGACTAACATATATTATTATTACTACTACTACTACAAAATGCCTTATATTCAATAAAAAGAATTTACGAAGTAATTGTAGCGATAGTTGTTATATTTATCGGGTCTTCCTTCAAAGCATGTTGGAATTACTTAACGAGATCCTTGGACCATTTTTGCTTTGCAAACTTAGGCTCGTGGAAGAGTATCGGCAAGAGATGGAATACCACATTCGCACGAACAAAATAGAAATAATCTAGTTCATAATTGATAGACTAACATATATTATTATTACTACTACTACTGCTACAAAATGCCTTATATTCAATAAAAAGAATTTACGAAGTAATTGTAGCGATAGTTGTTATATTTATCGGGTCTTCCCTCAAAGCATGTTGGAATTACTTAACGAGATCCTTGGACCATTTTTGCTGCAAACTTAGGCTCGTGGAAGAGTATCGGCAAGAGATGGAATACCACATTCGCACGAACAAAATAGAAATAATCTAGTTCATAATTGATAGACTAACATATATTATTATTACTACTACTACTACAAAATGCCTTATATTCAATAAAAAGAATTTACGAAGTAATTGTAGCGATAGTTGTTATATTTATCGGTCTTCCCTCAAAGCATGTTGGAATTACTTAACGAGATCCTTGGACCATTTTTGCTGCAAACTTAGGCTCGTGGAAGAGTATCGGCAAGAGATGGAATACCACATTCGCACGAACAAAATAGAAATAATCTAGTTCATAATTGATAGACTAACATATATTATTATTACTACTACTACTACAAAATGCCTTATATTCAATAAAAAGAATTTACGAAGTAATTGTAGCGATAGTTGTTATATTTATCGGGTCTTCCCTCAAAGCATGTTGGAATTACTTAACGAGATCCTTGGACCATTTTTTGCAAACTTAGGCTCGTGGAAGAGTATCGGCAAGAGATGGAATACCACATTCGCACGAACAAAATAGAAATAATCTAGTTCATAATTGATAGACTAACATATATTATTATTACTACTACTACTACAAAATGCCTTATATTCAATAAAAAGAATTTACGAAGTAATTGTAGCGTAGTTGTTATATTTATCGGGTCTTCCCTCAAAGCATGTTGGAATTACTTAACGAGATCCTTGGACCATTTTTTTGCAAACTTAGGCTCGTGGAAGAGTATCGGCAAGAGATGGAATACCACATTCGCACGAACAAAATAGAAATAATCTAGTTCATAATTGATAGACTAACATATATTATTATTACTACTACTACTACTACAAAATGCCTTATATTCAATAAAAAGAATTTACGAAGTAATTGTAGCGATAGTTGTTATATTTATCGGGTCTTCCTTCAAAGCATGTTGGAATTACTTAACGAGATCCTTGGACCATTTTGCTGCTGCAAACTTAGGCTCGTGGAAGAGTATCGGCAAGAGATGGAATACCACATTCGCACGAACAAAATAGAAATAATCTAGTTCATAATTGATAGACTAACATATATTATTATTACTACTACTACTACAAAATGCCTTATATTCAATAAAAAGAATTTACGAAGTAATTGTAGCGATAGTTGTTATATTTATCGGTCTTCCTTCAAAGCATGTTGGAATTACTTAACGAGATCCTTGGACCATTTTTGCTGCAAACTTAGGCTCGTGGAAGAGTATCGGCAAGAGATGGAATACCACATTCGCACGAACAAAATAGAAATAATCTAGTTCATAATTGATAGACTAACATATATTATTATTACTACTACTACTACAAAATGCCTTATATTCAATAAAAAGAATTTACGAAGTAATTGTAGCGATAGTTGTTATATTTATCAGGTCTTCCTTCAAAGCATGTTGGAATTACTTAACGATCCTTGGACCATTTTTGCTTTGCAAACTTAAACTTAGGCTCGTGGAAGAGTATCGGCAAGAGATGGAATACCACATTCGCACGAACAAAATAGAAATAATCTAGTTCATAATTGATAGACTAACATATATTATTATTACTACTACTACAAAAATGCCTTATATTCAATAAAAAGAATTTACGAAGTAATTGTAGCGATGTTGTTATATTTATCGGGTCTTCCTCAAAGCATGTTGGAATTACTTAACGGATCCTTGGACCATTTTTGATGCAAACTTAGGCTCGTGGAAGAGTATCGGCAAGAGATGGAATACCACATTCGCACGAACAAAATAGAAATAATCTAGTTCATAATTGATAGACTAACATATATTATTATTACTACTACTACTACAAAATGCCTTATATTCAATAAAAAGAATTTACGAAGTAATTGTAGCGATAGTTGTTATATTTATCGGTCTTCCTTCAAAGCATGTTGGAATTACTTAACGGATCCTTGGACCATTTTTGCTGCAAACTTAGGCTCGTGGAAGAGTATCGGCAAGAGATGGAATACCACATTCGCACGAACAAAATAGAAATAATCTAGTTCATAATTGATAGACTAACATATATTATTATTACTACTACTACTACAAAATGCCTTATATTCAATAAAAAGAATTTACGAAGTAATTGTAGCGATAGTTGTTATATTTATCGGGTCTTCCCTCAAAGCATGTTGGAATTACTTAACGATCCTTGGACCATTTTTGCTGCAAACTTAGGCTCGTGGAAGAGTATCGGCAAGAGATGGAATACCACATTCGCACGAACAAAATAGAAATAATCTAGTTCATAATTGATAGACTAACATATATTATTATTACTACTACTACTACAAAATGCCTTATATTCAATAAAAAGAATTTACGAAGTAATTGTAGCGATAGTTGTTATATTTATCGGGTCTTCCTTCAAAGCATGTTGGAATTACTTAACGGATCCTTGGACCATTTTTGCTGCAAACTTAGGCTCGTGGAAGAATATCGGAAGATGGAATACCACATTCGCACGAACAAAATAGAAATAATCTAGTTCATAATTGATAGACTAACATATATTATTATTACTACTACTACTACAAAATGCCTTATATTCAATAAAAAGAATTTACGAAGTAATTGTAGCGATAGTTGTTATATTTATCGGTCTTCCTTCAAAGCATGTTGGAATTACTTAACGAGATCCTTGGACCATTTTTGCTGCAAACTTAGGCTCGTGGAAGAGTATCGGCAAGAGATGGAATACCACATTCGCACGAACAAAATAGAAATAATCTAGTTCATAATTGATAGACTAACATATATTATTATTACTACTACTTTGCTACAAAATGCCTTATATTCAATAAAAAGAATTTACGAAGTAATTGTAGCGATGGTTGTTATATTTATCGGTCTTCCCTCAAAGCATGTTGGAATTACTTAACGGATCCTTGGACCATTTTTGCTTTGCAAACTTAGGCTCGTGGAAGAGTATCGACAAGAGATGGAATACCACATTCGCACGAACAAAATAGAAATAATCTAGTTCATAATTGATAGACTAACATATATTATTATTACTACTACTACTACAAAATGCCTTATATTCAATAAAAAGAATTTACGAAGTAATTGTAGCGATAGTTGTTATATTTATCGGTCTTCCTCAAAGCATGTTGGAATTACTTAACGAGATCCTTGGACCATTTTTGCAAAACTTAGGCTCGTGGAAGAGTATCGGCAAGAGATGGAATACCACATTCGCACGAACAAAATAGAAATAATCTAGTTCATAATTGATAGACTAACATATATTATTATTACTACTACTACTACAAAATGCCTTATATTCAATAAAAAGAATTTACGAAGTAATTGTAGCGATGTTGTTATATTTATCGGGTCTTCCTCAAAGCATGTTGGAATTACTTAACGAGATCCTTGGACCATTTTTGCTGCAAACTTAGGCTCGTGGAAGAGTATCGGCAAGAGATGGAATACCACATTCGCACGAACAAAATAGAAATAATCTAGTTCATAATTGATAGACTAACATATATTATTATTACTACTACTACTACAAAATGCCTTATATTCAATAAAAAGAATTTACGAAGTAATTGTAGCGATAGTTGTTATATTTATCGGGTCTTCCTTCAAAGCATGTTGGAATTACTTAACGATCCTTGGACCATTTTTGCTTTGCAAACTTAGGCTCGTGGAAGAGTATCGGCAAGAGATGGAATACCACATTCGCACGAACAAAATAGAAATAATCTAGTTCATAATTGATAGACTAACATATATTATTATTACTACTACTACTACAAAATGCCTTATATTCAATAAAAAGAATTTACGAAGTAATTGTAGCGATAGTTGTTATATTTATCGGGTCTTCCCTCAAAGCATGTTGGAATTACTTAACGATCCTTGGACCATTTTTGCTTTGCAAACTTAGGCTCGTGGAAGAGTATCGGCAAGAGATGGAATACCACATTCGCACGAACAAAATAGAAATAATCTAGTTCATAATTGATAGACTAACATATATTATTATTACTACTACTACTACAAAATGCCTTATATTCAATAAAAAGAATTTACGAAGTAATTGTAGCGATAGTTGTTATATTTATCGGTCTTCCTTCAAAGCATGTTGGAATTACTTAACGAGATCCTTGGACCATTTTTCTTTGCAAACTTAGGCTCGTGGAAGAGTATCGGCAAGAGATGGAATACCACATTCGCACGAACAAAATAGAAATAATCTAGTTCATAATTGATAGACTAACATATATTATTATTACTACTACTACTACAAAAATGCCTTATATTCAATAAAAAGAATTTACGAAGTAATTGTAGCGATAGTTGTTATATTTATCGGGTCTTCCTCAAAGCATGTTGGAATTACTTAACGGATCCTTGGACCATTTTTGCAAACTTAGGCTCGTGGAAGAGTATCGGCAAGAGATGGAATACCACATTCGCACGAACAAAATAGAAATAATCTAGTTCATAATTGATAGACTAACATATATTATTATTACTACTACTACTACAAAATGCCTTATATTCAATAAAAAGAATTTACGAAGTAATTGTAGCGATAGTTGTTATATTTATCGGTCTTCCTTCAAAGCATGTTGGAATTACTTAACGATCCTTGGACCATTTTTGCTGCAAACTTAGGCTCGTGGAAGAGTATCGGCAAGAGATGGAATACCACATTCGCACGAACAAAATAGAAATAATCTAGTTCATAATTGATAGACTAACATATATTATTATTACTACTACTACTACAAAATGCCTTATATTCAATAAAAAGAATTTACGAAGTAATTGTAGCGATAGTTGTTATATTTATCGGGTCTTCCTTCAAAGCATGTTGGAATTACTTAACGAGATCCTTGGACCATTTTTGCTTTGCAAACTTAGGCTCGTGGAAGAGTATCGGCAAGAGATGGAATACCACATTCGCACGACGAACAAAATAGAAATAATCTAGTTCATAATTGATAGACTAACATATATTATTATTACTACTACTACTACAAAATGCCTTATATTCAATAAAAAGAATTTACGAAGTAATTGTAGCGATAGTTGTTATATTTATCGGGTCTTCCCTCAAAGCATGTTGGAATTACTTAACGGATCCTTGGACCATTTTTGATGCAAACTTAGGCTCGTGGAAGAGTATCGGCAAGAGATGGAATACCACATTCGCACGAACAAAATAGAAATAATCTAGTTCATAATTGATAGACTAACATATATTATTATTACTACTACTACTACAAAATGCCTTATATTCAATAAAAAGAATTTACGAAGTAATTGTAGCGATAGTTGTTATATTTATCGGTCTTCCTCAAAGCATGTTGGAATTACTTAACGGATCCTTGGACCATTTTTTTGCAAACTTAGGCTCGTGGAAGAGTATCGGCAAGAGATGGAATACCACATTCGCACGAACAAAATAGAAATAATCTAGTTCATAATTGATAGACTAACATATATTATTATTACTACTACTACTACAAAATGCCTTATATTCAATAAAAAGAATTTACGAAGTAATTGTAGCGATAGTTGTTATATTTATCGGTCTTCCTTCAAAGCATGTTGGAATTACTTAACGAGATCCTTGGACCATTTTTGCTGCAAACTTAGGCTCGTGGAAGAGTATCAGCAAGAGATGGAATACCACATTCGCACGAACAAAATAGAAATAATCTAGTTCATAATTGATAGACTAACATATATTATTATTACTACTACTGCTACAAAATGTCTTATATTCAATAAAAAGAATTTAAGAAGTAATTGTAGCGATGTAGTTGTTATATTTATCGGTCTTCCCTCAAAGCATGTTGGAATTACTTAACGGATCCTTGGACCATTTTTGCTGCAAACTTAGGCTCGTGGAAGAGTATCGGCAAGAGATGGAATACCACATTCGCACGAACAAAATAGAAATAATCTAGTTCATAATTGATAGACTAACATATATTATTATTACTACTACTACTACAAAATGCCTTATATTCAATAAAAAGAATTTACGAAGTAATTGTAGCGATGGTTTGTTATATTTATCGGGTCTTCCTTCAAAGCATGTTGGAATTACTTAACAGATCCTTGGACCATTTTTGCTGCAAACTTAGGCTCGTGGAAGAGTATCGGCAAGAGATGGAATACCACATTCGCACGAACAAAATAGAAATAATCTAGTTCATAATTGATAGACTAACATATATTATTATTACTACTACTACTACAAAATGCCTTATATTCAATAAAAAGAATTTACGAAGTAATTGTAGCGATAGTTGTTATATTTATCGGGTCTTCCTTCAAAGCATGTTGGAATTACTTAACGAGATCCTTGGACCATTTTTGCTGCAAACTTAGGCTCGTGGAAGAGTATCGGCAAGAGATGGAATACCACATTCGCACGAACAAAATAGAAATAATCTAGTTCATAATTGATAATTGATAGACTAACATATATTATTATTACTACTACTACTACAAAATGCCTTATATTCAATAAAAAGAATTTACGAAGTAATTGTAGCGATAGTTGTTATATTTATCGGTCTTCCTTCAAAGCATGTTGGAATTACTTAACGATCCTTGGACCATTTTTGCTGCAAACTTAGGCTCGTGGAAGAGTATCGGCAAGAGATGGAATACCACATTCGCACGAACAAAATAGAAATAATCTAGTTCATAATTGATAGACTAACATATATTATTATTACTACTACTACTACAAAATGCCTTATATTCAATAAAAAGAATTTACGAAGTAATTGTAGCGATAGTTGTTATATTTATCGGGTCTTCCTCAAAGCATGTTGGAATTACTTAACGGATCCTTGGACCATTTTTGCTGCAAACTTAGGCTCGTGGAAGAGTATCGGCAAGAGATGGAATACCACATTCGCACGAACAAAATAGAAATAATCTAGTTCATAATTGATAGACTAACATATATTATTATTACTACTACTACTACAAAATGCCTTATATTCAATAAAAAAGAATTTACGAAGTAATTGTAGCGATAGTTGTTATATTTATCGGTCTTCCTTCAAAGCATGTTGGAATTACTTAACGAGATCCTTGGACCATTTTTTTGCAAACTTAGGCTCGTGGAAGAGTATCGGCAAGAGATGGAATACCACATTCGCACGAACAAAATAGAAATAATCTAGTTCATAATTGATAGACTAACATATATTATTATTACTACTACTACTACAAAATGCCTTATATTCAATAAAAAGAATTTACGAAGTAATTGTAGCGATAGTTGTTATTATATTATCGGGTCTTCCCTCAAAGCATGTTGGAATTACTTAACGAGATCCTTGGACCATTTTTGCTTTGCAAACTTAGGCTCGTGGAAGAGTATCGGCAAGAGATGGAATACCACATTCGCACGAACAAAATAGAAATAATCTAGTTCATAATTGATAGACTAACATATATTATTATTACTACTACTACTACTACAAAATGCCTTATATTCAATAAAAAGAATTTACGAAGTAATTGTAGCGATGGTTGTTATATTTATCGGGTCTTCCTTCAAAGCATGTTGGAATTACTTAACGGATCCTTGGACCATTTTTGCTGCAAACTTAGGCTCGTGGAAGAGTATCGGCAAGAGATGGAATACCACATTCGCACGAACAAAATAGAAATAATCTAGTTCATAATTGATAGACTAACATATATTATTATTACTACTACTACTACAAAATGCCTTATATTCAATAAAAAGAATTTACGAAGTAATTGTAGCGATAGTTGTTATATTTATCGGGTCTTCCTTCAAAGCATGTTGGAATTACTTAACGATCCTTGGACCATTTTTGCTTTGCAAACTTAGGCTCGTGGAAGAGTATCGGCAAGAGATGGAATACCACATTCGCACGAACAAAATAGAAATAATCTAGTTCATAATTGATAGACTAACATATATTATTATACTACTACTACTACAAAATGTCTTATATTCAATAAAAAGAATTTACGAAGTAATTGTAGCGATAGTTGTTATATTTATCGGGTCTTCCCTCAAAGCATGTTGGAATTACTTAACGAGATCCTTGGACCATTTTTGCTTTGCAAACTTAGGCTCGTGGAAGAGTATCGGCAAGAGATGGAATACCACATTCGCACGAACAAAATAGAAATAATCTAGTTCATAATTGATAGACTAACATATATTATTATTACTACTACTACTACAAAATGCCTTATATTCAATAAAAAGAATTTACGAAGTAATTGTAGCGATGGTTGTTATATTTATCGGGTCTTCCTTCAAAGCATGTTGGAATTACTTAACGAGATCCTTGGACCATTTTTGCTGCAAACTTAGGCTCGTGGAAGAGTATCGGCAAGAGATGGAATACCACATTCGCACGAACAAAATAGAAATAATCTAGTTCATAATTGATAGACTAACATATATTATTATTACTACTACTACTACACAAAATGCCTTATATTCAATAAAAAGAATTTACGAAGTAATTGTAGCGATAGTTGTTATATTTATCGGTCTTCCTTCAAAGCATGTTGGAATTACTTAACGGATCCTTGGACCATTTTTGCTTTGCAAACTTAGGCTCGTGGAAGAGTATCGGCAAGAGATGGAATACCACATTCGCACGAACAAAATAGAAATAATCTAGTTCATAATTGATAGACTAACATATATTATTATTACTACTACTACTACAAAATGCCTTATATTCAATAAAAAGAATTTACGAAGTAATTGTAGCGATGGTTGTTATATTTATCGGGTCTTCCCTCAAAGCATGTTGGAATTACTTAACGAGATCCTTGGACCATTTTTGCTGCAAACTTAGGCTCGTGGAAGAGTATCGGCAAGAGATGGAATACCACATTCGCACGAACAAAATAGAAATAATCTAGTTCATAATTGATAGACTAACATATATTATTATTACTACTACTACTACAAAATGCCTTATATTCAATAAAAAGAATTTACGAAGTAATTGTAGCGATAGTTGTTATATTTATCAGGTCTTCCTTCAAAGCATGTTGGAATTACTTAACGAGATCCTTGGACCATTTTTGCTTTGCAAACTTAGGCTCGTGGAAGAGTATCGGCAAGAGATGGAATACCACATTCGCACGAACAAAATAGAAATAATCTAGTTCATAATTGATAGACTAACATATATTATTATTACTACTACTACTACAAAATGCCTTATATTCAATAAAAAGAATTTACGAAGTAATTGTAGCGATGGTTGTTATATTTATCGGGTCTTCCTTCAAAGCATGTTGGAATTACTTAACGGATCCTTGGACCATTTTTGCTTTGCAAACTTAGGCTCGTGGAAGAGTATCGGCAAGAGATGGAATACCACATTCGCACGAACAAAATAGAAATAATCTAGTTCATAATTGATAGACTAACATATATTATTATTACTACTACTACTAAAATGCCTTATATTCAATAAAAAATTTACGAAGTAATTGTAGCGATGTTGTTATATTTATCGGGTCTTCCTTCAAAGCATGTTGGAATTACTTAACGGATCCTTGGACCATTTTTGCAAAAACTTAGGCTCGTGGAAGAGTATCGGCAAGAGATGGAATACCACATTCGCACGAACAAAATAGAAATAATCTAGTTCATAATTGATAGACTAACATATATTATTATTACTACTACTACTACAAAATGCCTTATATTCAATAAAAAAGAATTTACGAAGTAATTGTAGCGATAGTTGTTATATTTATCGGGTCTTCCTTCAAAGCATGTTGGAATTACTTAACGAGATCCTTGGACCATTTTTGCTTTGCAAACTTAGGCTCGTGGAAGAGTATCGGCAAGAGATGGAATACCACATTCGCACGAACAAAATAGAAATAATCTAGTTCATAATTGATAGAGTAACATATATTATTATTACTACTACTACTACAAAATGTCTTATATTCAATAAAAAAATTTACGAAGTAATTGTAGCGATGTTGTTATATTTATCGGTCTTCCCTCAAAGCATGTTGGAATTACTTAACGGATCCTTGGACCATTTTTGCTTTGCAAACTTAGGCTCGTGGAAGAGTATCGGCAAGAGATGGAATACCACATTCGCACGAACAAAATAGAAATAATCTAGTTCATAATTGATAGACTAACATATATTATTATTACTACTACTACTACTAAAAATGCCTTATATTCAATAAAAAGAATTTACGAAGTAATTGTAGCGATGTTGTTATATTTATCGGTCTTCCTTCAAAGCATGTTGGAATTACTTAACGAGATCCTTGGACCATTTTTGCTGCAAACTTAGGCTCGTGGAAGAGTATCGGCAAGAGATGGAATACCACATTCGCACGAACAAAATAGAAATAATCTAGTTCATAATTGATAGACTAACATATATTATTATTACTACTACTACTACAAAATGCCTTATATTCAATAAAAAGAATTTACGAAGTAATTGTAGCGATGGTTGTTATATTTATCGGTCTTCCTTCAAAGCATGTTGGAATTACTTAACGAGATCCTTGGACCATTTTTGCTTTAAAACTTAGGCTCGTGGAAGAGTATCGGCAAGAGATGGAATACCACATTCGCACGAACAAAATAGAAATAATCTAGTTCATAATTGATAGACTAACATATATTATTATTACTACTACTACTACAAAATGCCTTATATTCAATAAAAAGAATTTACGAAGTAATTGTAGCGATAGTTGTTATATTTATCAGGTCTTCCTTCAAAGCATGTTGGAATTACTTAACGGATCCTTGGACCATTTTTGCAAAACTTAGGCTCGTGGAAGAGTATCGGCAAGAGATGGAATACCACATTCGCACGAACAAAATAGAAATAATCTAGTTCATAATTGATAGACTAACATATATTATTATTACTACTACTACTACAAAATGCCTTATATTCAATAAAAGAATTTACGAAGTAATTGTAGCGATAGTTGTTATATTTATCGGGTCTTCCTTCAAAGCATGTTGGAATTACTTAACGAGATCCTTGGACCATTTTTGCTGCAAACTTAGGCTCGTGGAAGAGTATCGGCAAGAGATGGAATACCACATTCGCACGAACAAAATAGAAATAATCTAGTTCATAATTGATAGACTAACATATATTATTATTACTACTACTACTACAAAATGCCTTATATTCAATAAAAAGAATTTACGAAGTAATTGTAGCGATGTAGTTGTTATATTTATCGGGTCTTCCTTCAAAGCATGTTGGAATTACTTAACGGATCCTTGGACCATTTTTGCTTTGCAAACTTAGGCTCGTGGAAGAGTATCGGCAAGAGATGGAATACCACATTCGCACGAACAAAATAGAAATAATCTAGTTCATAATTGATAGAGTAACATATATTATTATTACTACTACTACTACAAAATGTCTTATATTCAATAAAAAGAATTTACGAAGTAATTGTAGCGATAGTTGTTATATTTATCGGTCTTCCCTCAAAGCATGTTGGAATTACTTAACGAGATCCTTGGACCATTTTTGCTTGCAAACTTAGGCTCGTGGAAGAGTATCGGCAAGAGATGGAATACCACATTCGCACGAACAAAATAGAAATAATCTAGTTCATAATTGATAGACTAACATATATTATTATTACTACTACTACTACAAAATGCCTTATATTCAATAAAAAGAATTTACGAAGTAATTGTAGCGATGGTTGTTATATTTATCGGTCTTCCTTCAAAGCATGTTGGAATTACTTAACGGATCCTTGGACCATTTTTGCTTTGCAAACTTAGGCTCGTGGAAGAGTATCGGCAAGAGATGGAATACCACATTCGCACGAACAAAATAGAAATAATCTAGTTCATAATTGATAGACTAACATATATTATTATTACTACTACTACTACAAAATGCCTTATATTCAATAAAAAGAATTTACGAAGTAATTGTAGCGATAGTTGTTATATTTATCGGGTCTTCCTTCAAAGCATGTTGGAATTACTTAACGAGATCCTTGGACCATTTTTTTTTGCAAACTTAGGCTCGTGGAAGAGTATCGGCAAGAGATGGAATACCACATTCGCACGAACAAAATAGAAATAATCTAGTTCATAATTGATAGACTAACATATATTATTATTACTACTACTACTACAAAATGCCTTATATTCAATAAAAAGAATTTACGAAGTAATTGTAGCGATAGTTGTTATATTTATCGGTCTTCCTTCAAAGCATGTTGGAATTACTTAACGGATCCTTGGACCATTTTTGCTTTGCAAACTTAGGCTCGTGGAAGAGTATCGGCAAGAGATGGAATACCACATTCGCACGAACAAAATAGAAATAATCTAGTTCATAATTGATAGACTAACATATATTATTATTACTACTACTACTACTACAAAATGCCTTATATTCAATAAAAAGAATTTACGAAGTAATTGTAGCGATAGTTGTTATATTTATCGGTCTTCCTTCAAAGCATGTTGGAATTACTTAACGAGATCCTTGGACCATTTTTTTGCAAACTTAGGCTCGTGGAAGAGTATCGGCAAGAGATGGAATACCACATTCGCACGAACAAAATAGAAATAATCTAGTTCATAATTGATAGACTAACATATATTATTATTACTACTACTACTACAAAATGCCTTATATTCAATAAAAAGAATTTACGAAGTAATTGTAGCGATAGTTGTTATATTTATCGGGTCTTCCTTCAAAGCATGTTGGAATTACTTAACGGATCCTTGGACCATTTTTGCTGCAAACTTAGGCTCGTGGAAGAGTATCGGCAAGAGATGGAATACCACATTCGCACGAACAAAATAGAAATAATCTAGTTCATAATTGATAGACTAACATATATTATTATTACTACTACTACTACAAAATGCCTTATATTCAATAAAAAGAATTTACGAAGTAATTGTAGCGATAGTTTTTATATTTATCGGTCTTCCTTCAAAGCATGTTGGAATTACTTAACGGATCCTTGGACCATTTTTGCTTTGCAAACTTAGGCTCGTGGAAGAGTATCGGCAAGAGATGGAATACCACATTCGCACGAACAAAATAGAAATAATCTAGTTCATAATTGATAGACTAACATATATTATTATTACTACTACTACTACAAAATGCCTTATATTCAATAAAAAGAATTTACGAAGTAATTGTAGCGATAGTTGTTATATTTATCGGTCTTCCTCAAAGCATGTTGGAATTACTTAACGGATCCTTGGACCATTTTTGCTGCAAACTTAGGCTCGTGGAAGAGTATCGGCAAGAGATGGAATACCACATTCGCACGAACAAAATAGAAATAATCTAGTTCATAATTGATAGACTAACATATATTATTATTACTACTACTACTACAAAATGCCTTATATTCAATAAAAAGAATTTACGAAGTAATTGTAGCAGTAGTTGTTATATTTATCGGGTCTTCCTTCAAAGCATGTTGGAATTACTTAACGGATCCTTGGACCATTTTTTTGCAAACTTAGGCTCGTGGAAGAGTATCGGCAAGAGATGGAATACCACATTCGCACGAACAAAATAGAAATAATCTAGTTCATAATTGATAGACTAACATATATTATTATTACTACTACTACTACAAAATGCCTTATATTCAATAAAAAGAATTTACGAAGTAATTGTAGCGATAGTTGTTATATTTATCGGGTCTTCCTTCAAAGCATGTTGGAATTACTTAACGGATCCTTGGACCA
Source organism: Anisodus tanguticus (assembly GCA_034509755.1). Taxonomy (NCBI): domain Eukaryota; kingdom Viridiplantae; phylum Streptophyta; class Magnoliopsida; order Solanales; family Solanaceae; genus Anisodus; species Anisodus tanguticus. Next base: position 29,305,087 of record CM067550.1, read on the forward strand.
TTTTTGCTTTGCAAACTTAGGCTCGTGGAAGAGTATCGGCAAGAGATGGAATACCACATTCGCACGAACAAAATAGAAATAATCTAGTTCATAATTGATAGACTAACATATATTATTATTACTACTACTACTACAAAATGCCTTATATTCAATAAAAAGAATTTACGAAGTAATTGTAGCGATAGTTGTTATATTTATCGGGTCTTCCTTCAAAGCATGTTGGAATTACTTAACGAGATCCTTGGACCATTTTTGCTTGCAAACTTAGGCTCGTGGAAGAGTATCGGCAAGAGATGGAATACCACATTCGCACGAACAAAATAGAAATAATCTAGTTCATAATTGATAGACTAACATATATTATTATTACTACTACTACTACAAAATGCCTTATATTCAATAAAAAGAATTTACGAAGTAATTGTAGCGATAGTTGTTATATTTATCAGTCTTCCTTCAAAGCATGTTGGAATTACTTAACGAGATCCTTGGACCATTTTTGCTGCAAACTTAGGCTCGTGGAAGAGTATCGGCAAGAGATGGAATACCACATTCGCACGAACAAAATAGAAATAATCTAGTTCATAATTGATAGACTAACATATATTATTATTACTACTACTACTACAAAATGCCTTATATTCAATAAAAAGAATTTACGAAGTAATTGTAGCGATGGTTGTTATATTTATCGGGTCTTCCTTCAAAGCATGTTGGAATTACTTAACGAGATCCTTGGACCATTTTTGCTGCAAACTTAGGCTCGTGGAAGAGTATCGGCAAGAGATGGAATACCACATTCGCACGAACAAAATAGAAATAATCTAGTTCATAATTGATAGACTAACATATATTATTATTACTACTACTACTACAAAATGCCTTATATTCAATAAAAAGAATTTACGAAGTAATTGTAGCGATAGTTGTTATATTTATCGGGTCTTCCTTCAAAGCATGTTGGAATTACTTAACGGATCCTTGGACCATTTTTGCTTTGCAAACTTAGGCTCGTGGAAGAGTATCGGCAAGAGATGGAATACCACATTCGCACGAACAAAATAGAAATAATCTAGTTCATAATTGATAGAGTAACATATATTATTATTACTACTACTTGCTACAAAATGTCTTATATTCAATAAAAAGAATTTACGAAGTAATTGTAGCGATAGTTGTTATATTTATCGGGTCTTCCTCTCAAAGCATGTTGGAATTACTTAACGGATCCTTGGACCATTTTTGCTTTGCAAACTTAGGCTCGTGGAAGAGTATCGGCAAGAGATGGAATACCACATTCGCACGAACAAAATAGAAATAATCTAGTTCATAATTGATAGACTAACATATATTATTATTACTACTACTACTACAAAATGCCTTATATTCAATAAAAAGAATTTACGAAGTAATTGTAGCGATAGTTGTTATATTTATCGGGTCTTCCTTCAAAGCATGTTGGAATTACTTAACGAGATCCTTGGACCATTTTTGCTGCAAACTTAGGCTCGTGGAAGAGTATCGGCAAGAGATGGAATACCACATTCGCACGAACAAAATAGAAATAATCTAGTTCATAATTGATAGACTAACATATATTATTATTACTACTACTACTACAAAATGCCTTATATTCAATAAAAAGAATTTACGAAGTAATTGTAGCGATAGTTGTTATATTTATCGGTCTTCCTTCAAAGCATGTTGGAATTACTTAACGAGATCCTTGGACCATTTTTGCTGCAAACTTAGGCTCGTGGAAGAGTATCGGCAAGAGATGGAATACCACATTCGCACGAACAAAATAGAAATAATCTAGTTCATAATTGATAGACTAACATATATTATTATTACTACTACTACTACAAAATGCCTTATATTCAATAAAAAGAATTTACGAAGTAATTGTAGCGATGGTTGTTATATTTATCAGGTCTTCCTTCAAAGCATGTTGGAATTACTTAACGAGATCCTTGGACCATTTTTTTGCAAACTTAGGCTCGTGGAAGAGTATCGGCAAGAGATGGAATACCACATTCGCACGAACAAAATAGAAATAATCTAGTTCATAATTGATAGACTAACATATATTATTATTACTACTACTACTACAAAATGCCTTATATTCAATAAAAAGAATTTACGAAGTAATTGTAGCGATGTTGTTATATTTATCAGGTCTTCCTTCAAAGCATGTTGGAATTACTTAACGAGATCCTTGGACCATTTTTGCTTTGCAAACTTAGGCTCGTGGAAGAGTATCGGCAAGAGATGGAATACCACATTCGCACGAACAAAATAGAAATAATCTAGTTCATAATTGATAGACTAACATATATTATTATTACTACTACTACTACAAAATGCCTTATATTCAATAAAAAGAATTTACGAAGTAATTGTAGCGATAGTTGTTATATTTATCGAGTCTTCCTTCAAAGCATGTTGGAATTACTTAACGATCCTTGGACCATTTTTGCTGCAAACTTAGGCTCGTGGAAGAGTATCGGCAAGAGATGGAATACCACATTCGCACGAACAAAATAGAAATAATCTAGTTCATAATTGATAGACTAACATATATTATTATTACTACTACTACTACAAAATGCCTTATATTCAATAAAAAGAATTTACGAAGTAATTGTAGCGATAGTTGTTATATTTATCGGTCTTCCTTCAAAGCATGTTGGAATTACTTAACGAGATCCTTGGACCATTTTTGCTTTGCAAACTTAGGCTCGTGGAAGAGTATCGGCAAGAGATGGAATACCACATTCGCACGAACAAAATAGAAATAATCTAGTTCATAATTGATAGACTAACATATATTATTATTACTACTACTACTACAAAATGCCTTATATTCAATAAAAAGAATTTACGAAGTAATTGTAGCGATAGTTGTTATATTTATCAGGTCTTCCTTCAAAGCATGTTGGAATTACTTAACGAGATCCTTGGACCATTTTTGCTTTGCAAACTTAGGCTCGTGGAAGAGTATCGGCAAGAGATGGAATACCACATTCGCACGAACAAAATAGAAATAATCTAGTTCATAATTGATAGACTAACATATATTATTATTACTACTACTACTACAAAATGCCTTATATTCAATAAAAAGAATTTACGAAGTAATTGTAGCGATAGTTGTTATATTTATCGGTCTTCCTTCAAAGCATGTTGGAATTACTTAACGAGATCCTTGGACCATTTTTGCTGCAAACTTAGGCTCGTGGAAGAGTATCGGCAAGAGATGGAATACCACATTCGCACGAACAAAATAGAAATAATCTAGTTCATAATTGATAGACTAACATATATTATTATTACTACTACTACTACAAAATGCCTTATATTCAATAAAAAGAATTTACGAAGTAATTGTAGCGATAGTTGTTATATTTATCGGGTCTTCCTTCAAAGCATGTTGGAATTACTTAACGAGATCCTTGGACCATTTTTGCTGCAAACTTAGGCTCGTGGAAGAGTATCGGCAAGAGATGGAATACCACATTCGCACGAACAAAATAGAAATAATCTAGTTCATAATTGATAGACTAACATATATTATTATTACTACTACTACTACAAAATGTCTTATATTCAATAAAAAGAATTTACGAAGTAATTGTAGCGATAGTTGTTATATTTATCGGTCTTCCCTCAAAGCATGTTGGAATTACTTAACGGATCCTTGGACCATTTTTTTTTGCAAACTTAGGCTCGTGGAAGAGTATCGGCAAGAGATGGAATACCACATTCGCACGAACAAAATAGAAATAATCTAGTTCATAATTGATAGACTAACATATATTATTATTACTACTACTACTACAAAATGCCTTATATTCAATAAAAAGAATTTACGAAGTAATTGTAGCGATAGTTGTTATATTTATCGGTCTTCCTTCAAAGCATGTTGGAATTACTTAACGGATCCTTGGACCATTTTTTTGCAAACTTAGGCTCGTGGAAGAGTATCGGCAAGAGATGGAATACCACATTCGCACGAACAAAATAGAAATAATCTAGTTCATAATTGATAGACTAACATATATTATTATTACTACTACTACTACAAAATGCCTTATATTCAATAAAAAGAATTTACGAAGTAATTGTAGCGATGGTTGTTATATTTATCGGTCTTCCTTCAAAGCATGTTGGAATTACTTAACGAGATCCTTGGACCATTTTTGCTTTGCAAACTTAGGCTCGTGGAAGAGTATCGGCAAGAGATGGAATACCACATTCGCACGAACAAAATAGAAATAATCTAGTTCATAATTGATAGACTAACATATATTATTATTACTACTACTACTACAAAATGCCTTATATTCAATAAAAAGAATTTACGAAGTAATTGTAGCGATAGTTGTTATATTTATCGGGTCTTCCTTCAAAGCATGTTGGAATTACTTAACGAGATCCTTGGACCATTTTTGCTTTGCAAACTTAGGCTCGTGGAAGAGTATCGGCAAGAGATGGAATACCACATTCGCACGAACAAAATAGAAATAATCTAGTTCATAATTGATAGACTAACATATATTATTATTACTACTACTACTACAAAATGCCTTATATTCAATAAAAAGAATTTACGAAGTAATTGTAGCGATAGTTGTTATATTTATCAGTCTTCCTTCAAAGCATGTTGGAATTACTTAACGGATCCTTGGACCATTTTCTTTTAAAACTTAGGCTCGTGGAAGAGTATCGGCAAGAGATGGAATACCACATTCGCACGAACAAAATAGAAATAATCTAGTTCATAATTGATAGACTAACATATATTATTATTACTACTACTACTACAAAAATGCCTTATATTCAATAAAAAGAATTTACGAAGTAATTGTAGCGATAGTTGTTATATTTATCGGTCTTCCTTCAAAGCATGTTGGAATTACTTAACGGATCCTTGGACCATTTTTGCTGCAAACTTAGGCTCGTGGAAGAGTATCGGCAAGAGATGGAATACCACATTCGCACGAACAAAATAGAAATAATCTAGTTCATAATTGATAGACTAACATATATTATTATTACTACTACTACTACTACAAAATGCCTTATATTCAATAAAAAGAATTTACGAAGTAATTGTAGCGATGTTGTTATATTTATTAGGTCTTCCTTCAAAGCATGTTGGAATTACTTAACGAGATCCTTGGACCATTTTTTTTGCAAACTTAGGCTCGTGGAAGAGTATCGGCAAGAGATGGAATACCACATTCGCACGAACAAAATAGAAATAATCTAGTTCATAATTGATAGACTAACATATATTATTATTACTACTACTACTACAAAATGCCTTATATTCAATAAAAAGAATTTACGAAGTAATTGTAGCGATAGTTGTTATATTTATCGGTCTTCCTTCAAAGCATGTTGGAATTACTTAACGGATCCTTGGACCATTTTTGCTGCAAACTTAGGCTCGTGGAAGAGTATCGGCAAGAGATGGAATACCACATTCGCACGAACAAAATAGAAATAATCTAGTTCATAATTGATAGACTAACATATATTATTATTACTACTACTACTACAAAATGCCTTATATTCAATAAAAAGAATTTACGAAGTAATTGTAGCGATAGTTGTTATATTTATCAGGTCTTCCTTCAAAGCATGTTGGAATTACTTAACGGATCCTTGGACCATTTTTGCTGCAAACTTAGGCTCGTGGAAGAGTATCGGCAAGAGATGGAATACCACATTCGCACGAACAAAATAGAAATAATCTAGTTCATAATTGATAGACTAACATATATTATTATTACTACTACTACTACAAAATGCCTTATATTCAATAAAAAGAATTTACGAAGTAATTGTAGCGATAGTTGTTATATTTATCGGGTCTTCCTTCAAAGCATGTTGGAATTACTTAACGAGATCCTTGGACCATTTTTGCTGCAAACTTAGGCTCGTGGAAGAGTATCGGCAAGAGATGGAATACCACATTCGCACGAACAAAATAGAAATAATCTAGTTCATAATTGATAGACTAACATATATTATTATTACTACTACTACTACAAAATGCCTTATATTCAATAAAAAGAATTTACGAAGTAATTGTAGCGATAGTTGTTATATTTATCGGTCTTCCTTCAAAGCATGTTGGAATTACTTAACGGATCCTTGGACCATTTTTGCTGCAAACTTAGGCTCGTGGAAGAGTATCGGCAAGAGATGGAATACCACATTCGCACGAACAAAATAGAAATAATCTAGTTCATAATTGATAGACTAACATATATTATTATTACTACTACTACTACAAAATGCCTTATATTCAATAAAAAGAATTTACGAAGTAATTGTAGCGATGGTTGTTATATTTATCGGTCTTCCTTCAAAGCATGTTGGAATTACTTAACGAGATCCTTGGACCATTTTTGCTTTGCAAACTTAGGCTCGTGGAAGAGTATCGGCAAGAGATGGAATACCACATTCGCACGAACAAAATAGAAATAATCTAGTTCATAATTGATAGACTAACATATATTATTATTACTACTACTACTACAAAATGCCTTATATTCAATAAAAAGAATTTACGAAGTAATTGTAGCGATAGTTGTTATATTTATTATCGGTCTTCCTTCAAAGCATGTTGGAATTACTTAACGAGATCCTTGGACCATTTTTGCTGCAAACTTAGGCTCGTGGAAGAGTATCGGCAAGAGATGGAATACCACATTCGCACGAACAAAATAGAAATAATCTAGTTCATAATTGATAGACTAACATATATTATTATTACTACTACTACTACAAAATGCCTTATATTCAATAAAAAAAAGAATTTACGAAGTAATTGTAGCGATGGTTGTTATATTTATCGGGTCTTCCTTCAAAGCATGTTGGAATTACTTAACGAGATCCTTGGACCATTTTTGCTGCAAACTTAGGCTCGTGGAAGAGTATCGGCAAGAGATGGAATACCACATTCGCACGAACAAAATAGAAATAATCTAGTTCATAATTGATAGACTAACATATATTATTATTACTACTACTACTACAAAATGTCTTATATTCAATAAAAAGAATTTACGAAGTAATTGTAGCGATAGTTGTTATATTTATCGGGTCTTCCTTCAAAGCATGTTGGAATTACTTAACGGATCCTTGGACCATTTTTGCTTTGCAAACTTAGGCTCGTGGAAGAGTATCGGCAAGAGATGGAATACCACATTCGCACGAACAAAATAGAAATAATCTAGTTCATAATTGATAGACTAACATATATTATTATTACTACTACTACTACAAAATGCCTTATATTCAATAAAAAGAATTTACGAAGTAATTGTAGCGATAGTTGTTATATTTATCGGGTCTTCCTTCAAAGCATGTTGGAATTACTTAACGATCCTTGGACCATTTTTGCTTTGCAAACTTAGGCTCGTGGAAGAGTATCGGCAAGAGATGGAATACCACATTCGCACGAACAAAATAGAAATAATCTAGTTCATAATTGATAGACTAACATATATTATTATTACTACTACTACTACAAAATGCCTTATATTCAATAAAAAGAATTTACGAAGTAATTGTAGCGATGGTTGTTATATTTATCGGGTCTTCCTTCAAAGCATGTTGGAATTACTTAACGAGATCCTTGGACCATTTTTGCTTGCAAACTTAGGCTCGTGGAAGAGTATCGGCAAGAGATGGAATACCACATTCGCACGAACAAAATAGAAATAATCTAGTTCATAATTGATAGACTAACATATATTATTATTACTACTACTACTACAAAATGCCTTATATTCAATAAAAAGAATTTACGAAGTAATTGTAGCGATGTTGTTATATTTATCGGGTCTTCCTTCAAAGCATGTTGGAATTACTTAACGATCCTTGGACCATTTTTGCTGCAAACTTAGGCTCGTGGAAGAGTATCGGCAAGAGATGGAATACCACATTCGCACGAACAAAATAGAAATAATCTAGTTCATAATTGATAGACTAACATATATTATTATTACTACTACTACTACAAAATGTCTTATATTCAATAAAAAGAATTTACGAAGTAATTGTAGCGATGGTTGTTATATTTATCGGTCTTCCCTCAAAGCATGTTGGAATTACTTAACGAGATCCTTGGACCATTTTTGCTGCAAACTTAGGCTCGTGGAAGAGTATCGGCAAGAGATGGAATACACATTCGCACGAACAAAATAGAAATAATCTAGTTCATAATTGATAGACTAACATATATTATTATTACTACTACTACTACAAAATGCCTTATATTCAATAAAAAGAATTTACGAAGTAATTGTAGCGATGGTTGTTATATTTATCGGTCTTCCTTCAAAGCATGTTGGAATTACTTAACGGATCCTTGGACCATTTTTGCTTTGCAACTTAGGCTCGTGGAAGAGTATCGGCAAGAGATGGAATACCACATTCGCACGAACAAAATAGAAATAATCTAGTTCATAATTGATAGACTAACATATATTATTATTACTACTACTACTACAAAATGCCTTATATTCAATAAAAAGAATTTACGAAGTAATTGTAGCGATAGTTGTTATATTTATCGGGTCTTCCTTCAAAGCATGTTGGAATTACTTAACGGATCCTTGGACCATTTTTGCTGCAAACTTAGGCTCGTGGAAGAGTATCGGCAAGAGATGGAATACCACATTCGCACGAACAAAATAGAAATAATCTAGTTCATAATTGATAGACTAACATATATTATTATTACTACTACTACTACAAAATGCCTTATATTCAATAAAAAGAATTTACGAAGTAATTGTAGCGATAGTTGTTATATTTATCGGTCTTCCTTCAAAGCATGTTGGAATTACTTAACGATCCTTGGACCATTTTTGCTGCAAACTTAGGCTCGTGGAAGAGTATCGGCAAGAGATGGAATACCACATTCGCACGAACAAAATAGAAATAATCTAGTTCATAATTGATAGAGTAACATATATTATTATTACTACTACTACTACAAAATGTCTTATATTCAATAAAAAGAATTTAAAGTAATTGTAGCGATAGTTGTTATATTTATCGGGTCTTCCCTCAAAGCATGTTGGAATTACTTAACGGATCCTTGGACCATTTTTGCTTTGCAAACTTAGGCTCGTGGAAGAGTATCGGCAAGAGATGGAATACCACATTCGCACGAACAAAAAATAGAAATAATCTAGTTCATAATTGATAGACTAACATATATTATTATTACTACTACTACTACAAAATGCCTTATATTCAATAAAAAGAATTTACGAAGTAATTGTAGCGATAGTTGTTATATTTATCAGGTCTTCCTTCAAAGCATGTTGGAATTACTTAACGAGATCCTTGGACCATTTTTGCTGCAAACTTAGGCTCGTGGAAGAGTATCGGCAAGAGATGGAATACCACATTCGCACGAACAAAATAGAAATAATCTAGTTCATAATTGATAGACTAACATATATTATTATTACTACTACTACTACAAAATGCCTTATATTCAATAAAAAGAATTTACGAAGTAATTGTAGCGATAGTTGTTATATTTATCGGGTCTTCCTTCAAAGCATGTTGGAATTACTTAACAGATCCTTGGACCATTTTTGCTTTGCAAACTTAGGCTCGTGGAAGAGTATCGGCAAGAGATGGAATACCACATTCGCACGAACAAAATAGAAATAATCTAGTTCATAATTGATAGACTAACATATATTATTATTACTACTACTACTACAAAATGCCTTATATTCAATAAAAAGAATTTACGAAGTAATTGTAGCGATAGTTGTTATATTTATCAGGTCTTCCTTCAAAGCATGTTGGAATTACTTAACGAGATCCTTGGACCATTTTTGCTTTGCAAACTTAGGCTCGTGGAAGAGTATCGGCAAGAGATGGAATACCACATTCGCACGAACAAAATAGAAATAATCTAGTTCATAATTGATAGACTAACATATATTATTATTACTACTACTACTACAAAATGTCTTATATTCAATAAAAAGAATTTACGAAGTAATTGTAGCGATGTTTTATATATTATCGGGTCTTCCCTCAAAGCATGTTGGAATTACTTAACGAGATCCTTGGACCATTTTTGCTTTGCAAACTTAGGCTCGTGGAAGAGTATCGGCAAGAGATGGAATACCACATTCGCACGAACAAAATAGAAATAATCTAGTTCATAATTGATAGACTAACATATATTATTATTACTACTACTACTACAAAATGCCTTATATTCAATAAAAAGAATTTACGAAGTAATTGTAGCGATAGTTGTTATATTTATCGGTCTTCCTTCAAAGCATGTTGGAATTACTTAACGAGATCCTTGGACCATTTTTGCTTTGCAAACTTAGGCTCGTGGAAGAGTATCGGCAAGAGATGGAATACCACATTCGCACGAACAAAATAGAAATAATCTAGTTCATAATTGATAGACTAACATATATTATTATTACTACTACTACTACTACAAAATGCCTTATATTCAATAAAAAGAATTTACGAAGTAATTGTAGCGATAGTTGTTATATTTATCAGGTCTTCCTTCAAAGCATGTTGGAATTACTTAACGAGATCCTTGGACCATTTTTGCTGCAAACTTAGGCTCGTGGAAGAGTATCGGCAAGAGATGGAATACCACATTCGCACGAACAAAATAGAAATAATCTAGTTCATAATTGATAGACTAACATATATTATTATTACTACTACTACTACAAAAAATGTCTTATATTCAATAAAAAGAATTTACGAAGTAATTGTAGCGATAGTTGTTATATTTATCGGGTCTTCCCTCAAAGCATGTTGGAATTACTTAACGAGATCCTTGGACCATTTTTGCTGCAAACTTAGGCTCGTGGAAGAGTATCGGCAAGAGATGGAATACCACATTCGCACGAACAAAATAGAAATAATCTAGTTCATAATTGATAGACTAACATATATTATTATTACTACTACTACTACAAAATGCCTTATATTCAATAAAAAGAATTTACGAAGTAATTGTAGCGATGTTGTTATATTTATCGGGTCTTCCTTCAAAGCATGTTGGAATTACTTAACGAGATCCTTGGACCATTTTTGCTGCAAACTTAGGCTCGTGGAAGAGTATCGGCAAGAGATGGAATACCACATTCGCACGAACAAAATAGAAATAATCTAGTTCATAATTGATAGACTAACATATATTATTATTACTACTACTACTACAAAATGCCTTATATTCAATAAAAAGAATTTACGAAGTAATTGTAGCGTAGTTGTTATATTTATCAGGTCTTCCTTCAAAGCATGTTGGAATTACTTAACGATCCTTGGACCATTTTTGCTTTGCAAACTTAGGCTCGTGGAAGAGTATCGGCAAGAGATGGAATACCACATTCGCACGAACAAAATAGAAATAATCTAGTTCATAATTGATAGACTAACATATATTATTATTACTACTACTACTACAAAATGCCTTATATTCAATAAAAAGAATTTACGAAGTAATTGTAGCGATAGTTGTTATATTTATCGGGTCTTCCTTCAAAGCATGTTGGAATTACTTAACAGATCCTTGGACCATTTTTGCTGCAAACTTAGGCTCGTGGAAGAGTATCGGCAAGAGATGGAATACCACATTCGCACGAACAAAATAGAAATAATCTAGTTCATAATTGATAGACTAACATATATTATTATTACTACTACTACTACAAAATGCCTTATATTCAATAAAAAGAATTTACGAAGTAATTGTAGCGATAGTTGTTATATTTATCGGTCTTCCCTCAAAGCATGTTGGAATTACTTAACGGATCCTTGGACCATTTTTGCTGCAAACTTAGGCTCGTGGAAGAGTATCGGCAAGAGATGGAATACCACATTCGCACGAACAAAATAGAAATAATCTAGTTCATAATTGATAGACTAACATATATTATTATTACTACTACTACTACAAAATGCCTTATATTCAATAAAAAGAATTTACGAAAGTAATTGTAGCGATAGTTGTTATATTTATCAGGTCTTCCCTCAAAGCATGTTGGAATTACTTAACGAGATCCTTGGACCATTTTTGCTTTGCAAACTTAGGCTCGTGGAAGAGTATCGGCAAGAGATGGAATACCACATTCGCACGAACAAAATAGAAATAATCTAGTTCATAATTGATAGACTAACATATATTATTATTACTACTACTACTACAAAATGCCTTATATTCAATAAAAAGAATTTACGAAGTAATTGTAGCGATGTTGTTGTTATATTTATCGGGTCTTCCTTCAAAGCATGTTGGAATTACTTAACGAGATCCTTGGACCATTTTTGCTTTAAACTTAGGCTCGTGGAAGAGTATCGGCAAGAGATGGAATACCACATTCGCACGAACAAAATAGAAATAATCTAGTTCATAATTGATAGACTAACATATATTATTATTACTACTACTACTACAAAATGCCTTATATTCAATAAAAAGAATTTACGAAGTAATTGTAGCGATAGTTGTTATATTTATCGGTCTTCCTTCAAAGCATGTTGGAATTACTTAACGAGATCCTTGGACCATTTTTGCTGCAAACTTAGGCTCGTGGAAGAGTATCGGCAAGAGATGGAATACCACATTCGCACGAACAAAATAGAAATAATCTAGTTCATAATTGATAGACTAACATATATTATTTATTACTACTACTACTACAAAATGCCTTATATTCAATAAAAAGAATTTACGAAGTAATTGTAGCGATAGTTGTTATATTTATCAGTCTTCCTTCAAAGCATGTTGGAATTACTTAACGAGATCCTTGGACCATTTTTGCTGCAAACTTAGGCTCGTGGAAGAGTATCGGCAAGAGATGGAATACCACATTCGCACGAACAAAATAGAAATAATCTAGTTCATAATTGATAGACTAACATATATTATTATTACTACTACTACTACAAAATGTCTTATATTCAATAAAAAGAATTTACGAAGTAATTGTAGCGTAGTTGTTATATTTATCGGGTCTTCCCTCAAAGCATGTTGGAATTACTTAACGGATCCTCGGACCATTTTTGCTTTGCAAACTTAGGCTCGTGGAAGAGTATCGGCAAGAGATGGAATACCACATTCGCACGAACAAAATAGAAATAATCTAGTTCATAATTGATAGACTAACATATATTATTATTACTACTACTACTACAAAATGCCTTATATTCAACAAAAAGAATTTACGAAGTAATTGTAGCGATAGTTGTTATATTTATCGGTCTTCCTTCAAAGCATGTTGGAATTACTTAACGAGATCCTTGGACCATTTTTGCTGCAAACTTAGGCTCGTGGAAGAGTATCGGCAAGAGATGGAATACCACATTCGCACGAACAAAATAGAAATAATCTAGTTCATAATTGATAGACTAACATATATTATTATTACTACTACTACTACAAAATGCCTTATATTCAATAAAAAGAATTTACGAAGTAATTGTAGCGATAGTTGTTATATTTATCATGTCTTCCTTCAAAGCATGTTGGAATTACTTAACGAGATCCTTGGACCATTTTTGCTTTGCAAACTTAGGCTCGTGGAAGAGTATCGGCAAGAGATGGAATACCACATTCGCACGAACAAAATAGAAATAATCTAGTTCATAATTGATAGACTAACATATATTATTATTACTACTACTACTACAAAATGTCTTATATTCAATAAAAAGAATTTACGAAGTAATTGTAGCGATGGTTGTTATATTTATCGGGTCTTCCCTCAAAGCATGTTGGAATTACTTAACGGATCCTTGGACCATTTTTGCTGCAAACTTAGGCTCGTGGAAGAGTATCGGCAAGAGATGGAATACCACATTCGCACGAACAAAATAGAAATAATCTAGTTCATAATTGATAGACTAACATATATTATTATTACTACTACTACTACAAAATGCCTTATATTCAACAAAAAGAATTTACGAAGTAATTGTAGCGATAGTTGTTATATTTATCGGTCTTCCTTCAAAGCATGTTGGAATTACTTAACGATCCTTGGACCATTTTTGCTTTGCAAACTTAGGCTCGTGGAAGAGTATCGGCAAGAGATGGAATACCACATTCGCACGAACAAAATAGAAATAATCTAGTTCATAATTGATAGACTAACATATATTATTATTACTACTACTTACAAAATGCCTTATATTCAATAAAAAGAATTTACGAAGTAATTGTAGCGATAGTTGTTATATTTATCAGTCTTCCTTCAAAGCATGTTGGAATTACTTAACGGATCCTTGGACCATTTTTGCTTTGCAAACTTAGGCTCGTGGAAGAGTATCGGCAAGAGATGGAATACCACATTCGCACGAACAAAATAGAAATAATCTAGTTCATAATTGATAGAGTAACATATATTATTATTACTACTACTACTACAAAATGTCTTATATTCAATAAAAAAATTTACGAAGTAATTGTAGCGATAGTTGTTATATTTATCGGTCTTCCCTCAAAGCATGTTGGAATTACTTAACGGATCCTCGGACCATTTTTTTGCAAACTTAGGCTCGTGGAAGAGTATCGGCAAGAGATGGAATACCACATTCGCACGAACAAAATAGAAATAATCTAGTTCATAATTGATAGACTAACATATATTATTATTACTACTACTACTACAAAATGCCTTATATTCAACAAAAAGAATTTACGAAGTAATTGTAGCATAGTTGTTATATTTATCGGTCTTCCTTCAAAGCATGTTGGAATTACTTAACGAGATCCTTGGACCATTTTTGCTTTGCAAACTTAGGCTCGTGGAAGAGTATCGGCAAGAGATGGAATACCACATTCGCACGAACAAAATAGAAATAATCTAGTTCATAATTGATAGACTAACATATATTATTATTACTACTACTACTACAAAAAATGCCTTATATTCAACAAAAAAGAATTTACGAAGTAATTGTAGCGATGTAGTTGTTATATTTATCGGTCTTCCTTCAAAGCATGTTGGAATTACTTAACGGATCCTTGGACCATTTTTGCTTTGCAAACTTAGGCTCGTGGAAGAGTATCGGCAAGAGATGGAATACCACATTCGCACGAACAAAATAGAAATAATCTAGTTCATAATTGATAGACTAACATATATTATTATTACTACTACTACTACAAAATGCCTTATATTCAATAAAAAATTTACGAAGTAATTGTAGCGATGTTGTTATATTTATCATGTCTTCCTTCAAAGCATGTTGGAATTACTTAACGATCCTTGGACCATTTTTGCTGCAAACTTAGGCTCGTGGAAGAGTATCGGCAAGAGATGGAATACCACATTCGCACGAACAAAATAGAAATAATCTAGTTCATAATTGATAGACTAACATATATTATTATTACTACTACTACTACAAAATGCCTTATATTCAATAAAAAGAATTTACGAAGTAATTGTAGCGATAGTTGTTATATTTATCGGTCTTCCTCAAAGCATGTTGGAATTACTTAACGATCCTTGGACCATTTTTGCTGCAAACTTAGGCTCGTGGAAGAGTATCGGCAAGAGATGGAATACCACATTCGCACGAACAAAATAGAAATAATCTAGTTCATAATTGATAGACTAACATATATTATTATTACTACTACTACTACTAAAAATGCCTTATATTCAATAAAGGAATTTTACGAAGTAATTGTAGCGATAGTTGTTATATTTATCGGGTCTTCCTTCAAAGCATGTTGGAATTACTTAACGGATCCTTGGACCATTTTTGCAAACTTAGGCTCGTGGAAGAGTATCGGCAAGAGATGGAATACCACATTCGCACGAACAAAATAGAAATAATCTAGTTCATAATTGATAGACTAACATATATTATTATTACTACTACTACTACAAAATGCCTTATATTCAACAAAAAGAATTTACGAAGTAATTGTAGCGATAGTTGTTATATTTATCAGTCTTCCTTCAAAGCATGTTGGAATTACTTAACGATCCTTGGACCATTTTTGCTGCAAACTTAGGCTCGTGGAAGAGTATCGGCAAGAGATGGAATACCACATTCGCACGAACAAAATAGAAATAATCTAGTTCATAATTGATAGACTAACATATATTATTATTACTACTACTGCTACAAAATGTCTTATATTCAATAAAAAAAATTCTGAAGTAATTGTAGCAGTAGTTGTTATATTTATCAGGTCTTCCCTCAAAGCATGTTGGAATTACTTAACAGATCCTCGGACCATTTTTGCTGCAAACTTAGGCTCGTGGAAGAGTATCAGCAAGAGATGGAATACCACATTCGCACGAACAAAATAGAAATAATCTAGTTCATAATTGATAGACTAACATATATTATTATTACTACTACTACTACAAAATGCCTTATATTCAACAAAAAGAATTTATGAAGTAATTGTAGCAGTAGTTGTTATATTTATCAGTCTTCCTTCAAAGCATGTTGGAATTACTTAACGAGATCCTTGGACCATTTTTGCTGCAAACTTAGGCTCGTGGAAGAGTATCAGCAAGAGATGGAATACCACATTCGCACGAACAAAATAGAAATAATCTAGTTCATAATTGATAGACTAACATATATTATTATTACTACTACTACTACAAAATGCCTTATATTCAACAAAAAGAATTTACGAAGTAATTGTAGCGATAGTTGTTATATTTATCGGGTCTTCCTTCAAAGCATGTTGGAATTACTTAACAGATCCTTGGACCATTTTTGCTGCAAACTTAGGCTCGTGGAAGAGTATCAGCAAGAGATGGAATACCACATTCGCACGAACAAAATAGAAATAATCTAGTTCATAATTGATAGACTAACATATATTATTATTACTACTACTACTACAAAATGCCTTATATTCAATAAAAAGAATTTATGAAGTAATTGTAGCAGTAGTTGTTATATTTATCATGTCTTCCTTCAAAGCATGTTGGAATTACTTAACAGATCCTTGGACCATTTTTGCTGCAAACTTAGGCTCGTGGAAGAGTATCAGCAAGAGATGGAATACCACATTCGCACGAACAAAATAGAAATAATCTAGTTCATAATTGATAGACTAACATATATTATTATTACTACTACTGCTACAAAATGTCTTATATTCAATAAAAAGAATTTCTGAAGTAATTGTAGCAGTAGTTGTTATATTTATCAGGTCTTCCCTCAAAGCATGTTGGAATTACTTAACAGATCCTCGGACCATTTTTGCTGCAAACTTAGGCTCGTGGAAGAGTATCAGCAAGAGATGGAATACCACATTCGCACGAACAAAATAGAAATAATCTAGTTCATAATTGATAGACTAACATATATTATTATTACTACTACTACTACAAAATGCCTTATATTCAACAAAAAGAATTCTGAAGTAATTGTAGCTATAGTTGTTATATTTATCGGGTCTTCCTTCAAAGCATGTTGGAATTACTTAACGATCCTTGGACCATTTTTGCTGCAAACTTAGGCTCGTGGAAGAGTATCAGCAAGAGATGGAATACCACATTCGCACGAACAAAATAGAAATAATCTAGTTCATAATTGATAGACTAACATATATTATTATTACTACTACTACTACAAAATGCCTTATATTCAATAAAAAGAATTTACGAAGTAATTGTAGCGATAGTTGTTATATTTATCAGGTCTTCCTTCAAAGCATGTTGGAATTACTTAACGGATCCTTGGACCATTTTTGCTGCAAACTTAGGCTCGTGGAAGAGTATCGGCAAGAGATGGAATACCACATTCGCACGAACAAAATAGAAATAATCTAGTTCATAATTGATAGACTAACATATATTATTATTACTACTACTACTACAAAATGCCTTATATTCAATAAAAAGAATTTACGAAGTAATTGTAGCGATAGTTGTTATATTTATCAGGTCTTCCTTCAAAGCATGTTGGAATTACTTAACAGATCCTTGGACCATTTTTGCTGCAAACTTAGGCTCGTGGAAGAGTATCAGCAAGAGATGGAATACCACATTCGCACGAACAAAATAGAAATAATCTAGTTCATAATTGATAGAGTAACATATATTATTATTACTACTACTACTACAAAATGTCTTATATTCAATAAAAAGAATTTCTAAGAAGTAATTGTAGCTGTAGTTGTTATATTTATCAGGTCTTCCCTCAAAGCATGTTGGAATTACTTAACAGATCCTCGGACCATTTTTGCTGCAAACTTAGGCTCGTGGAAGAGTATCAGCAAGAGATGGAATACCACATTCGCACGAACAAAATAGAAATAATCTAGTTCATAATTGATAGACTAACATATATTATTATTACTACTACTACTACTACAAAATGCCTTATATTCAACAAAAAGAATTCTGAAGTAATTGTAGCTGTAGTTGTTATATTTATCAGGTCTTCCTTCAAAGCATGTTGGAATTACTTAACAGATCCTTGGACCATTTTATTGCAAACTTAGGCTCGTGGAAGAGTATCAGCAAGAGATGGAATACCACAATCGCACGAACAAAATAGAAATAATCTAGTTCATAATTGATAGACTAAAATATATTATTATTACTACTACTACTACAAAATGCCTTATATTCAATAAAAAGAATTTACGAAGTAATTGTAGCGATAGTTGTTATATTTATCGGTCTTCCTTCAAAGCATGTTGGAATTACTTAACGGATCCTTGGACCATTTTTGCTTGCAAACTTAGGCTCGTGGAAGAGTATCAGCAAGAGATGGAATACCACATTCGCACGAACAAAATAGAAATAATCTAGTTCATAATTGATAGACTAACATATATTATTATTACTACTACTACTACAAAATGCCTTATATTCAATAAAAAGAATTTTTGAAGTAATTGTAGCAGTAGTTGTTATATTTATCATGTCTTCCTTCAAAGCATGTTGGAATTACTTAATAGATCCTTGGACCATTTTTGCTGCAAACTTAGGCTCGTGGAAGAGTATCAGCAAGAGATGGAATACCACATTCGCACGAACAAAATAGAAATAATCTAGTTCATAATTGATAGAGTAACATATATTATTATTACTACTACTACTACAAAATGTCTTATATTCAATAAAAAGAATTTCTAAAGTAATGGTAGCAGTAGTTGTTATATTTATCAGGTCTTCCCTCAAAGCATGTTGGAATTACTTAACAGATCCTCGGACCATTTTTGCTGCAAACTTAGGCTCGTGGAAGAGTATCAGCAAGAGATGGAATACCACATTCGCACGAACAAAATAGAAATAATCTAGTTCATAATTGATAGACTAACATATATTATTATTACTACTACTACTACAAAATGCCTTATATTCAACAAAAAGAATTTACGAAGTAATTGTAGCGATAGTTGTTATATTTATTAGGTCTTCCTTCAAAGCATGTTGGAATTACTTAACGGATCCTTGGACCATTTTTGCTGCAAACTTAGGCTCGTGGAAGAGTATCAGCAAGAGATGGAATACCACATTCGCACGAACAAAATAGAAATAATCTAGTTCATAATTGATAGACTAACATATATTATTATTACTACTACTACTACAAAATGCCTTATATTCAACAAAAAGAATTTACGAAGTAATTGTAGCGTAGTTGTTGTTATATTTATCAGGTCTTCCTTCAAAGCATGTTGGAATTACTTAACAGATCCTTGGACCATTTTTGCTGCAAACTTAGGCTCGTGGAAGAGTATCAGCAAGAGATGGAATACCACATTCGCACGAACAAAATAGAAATAATCTAGTTCATAATTGATAGACTAACATATATTATTATTACTACTACTACTACTACAAAATGCCTTATATTCAATAAAAAGAATTTCTGAAGTAATTGTAGCTGTAGTTGTTATATTTATCATGTCTTCCTTCAAAGCATGTTGGAATTACTTAACAGATCCTTGGACCATTTTTGCTGCAAACTTAGGCTCGTGGAAGAGTATCAGCAAGAGATGGAATACCACATTCGCACGAACAAAATAGAAATAATCTAGTTCATAATTGATAGACTAACATATATTATTATTACTACTACTACTACAAAATGTCTTATATTCAAAAAAAGGAATTATGAAGTAATTGTAGCTGTAGTTGTTATATTTATCAGGTCTTCCCTCAAAGCATGTTGGAATTACTTAACAGATCCTCGGACCATTTTTGCTGCAAACTTAGGCTCGTGGAAGAGTATCAGCAAGAGATGGAATACCACATTCGCACGAACAAAATAGAAATAATCTAGTTCATAATTGATAGACTAACATATATTATTATTACTACTACTACTACAAAATGCCTTATATTCAACAAAAAGAATTTACGAAGTAATTGTAGCGATAGTTGTTATATTTATCGGGTCTTCCTTCAAAGCATGTTGGAATTACTTAACGGATCCTTGGACCATTTTTGCTTTGCAAACTTAGGCTCGTGGAAGAGTATCGGCAAGAGATGGAATACCACATTCGCACGAACAAAATAGAAATAATCTAGTTCATAATTGATAGACTAACATATATTATTATTACTACTACTACTACAAAAATGCCTTATATTCAATAAAAAGAATTTACGAAGTAATTGTAGCGATAGTTGTTATATTTATCATGTCTTCCTTCAAAGCATGTTGGAATTACTTAACGATCCTTGGACCATTTTTGCTGCAAACTTAGGCTCGTGGAAGAGTATCGGCAAGAGATGGAATACCACATTCGCACGAACAAAATAGAAATAATCTAGTTCATAATTGATAGACTAACATATATTATTATTACTACTACTACTACAAAATGCCTTATATTCAATAAAAAGAATTTACGAAGTAATTGTAGCGATGGTTGTTATATTTATCAGGTCTTCCTCAAAGCATGTTGGAATTACTTAACAGATCCTTGGACCATTTTTGCTGCAAACTTAGGCTCGTGGAAGAGTATCAGCAAGAGATGGAATACCACATTCGCACGAACAAAATAGAAATAATCTAGTTCATAATTGATAGACTAACATATATTATTATTACTACTACTACTACAAAATGCCTTATATTCAACAAAAAGAATTTACGAAGTAATTGTAGCATAGTTGTTATATTTATCAGGTATTCCTTCAAAGCATGTTGGAATTACTTAACAGATCCTTGGACCATTTTTGCTGCAAACTTAGGCTCGTGGAAGAGTATCAGCAAGAGATGGAATACCACATTCGCACGAACAAAATAGAAATAATCTAGTTCATAATTGATAGACTAACATATATTATTATTACTACTACTACTACAAAATGCCTTATATTCAATAAAAAGAATTTATGAAGTAATTGTAGCAGTAGTTGTTATATTTATCATGTCTTCCTTCAAAGCATGTTGGAATTACTTAATAGATCCTTGGACCATTTTTGCTGCAAACTTAGGCTCGTGGAAGAGTATCAGCAAGAGATGGAATACCACATTCGCACGAACAAAATAGAAATAATCTAGTTCATAATTGATAGAGTAACATATATTATTATTACTACTACTGCTACAAAATGTCTTATATTCAAAAAAAAGAATTAACGAAGTAATTGTAGCTGTAGTTGTTATATTTATCGGTCTTCCCTCAAAGCATGTTGGAATTACTTAACGATCCTCGGACCATTTTTGCTGCAAACTTAGGCTCGTGGAAGAGTATCAGCAAGAGATGGAATACCACATTCGCACGAACAAAATAGAAATAATCTAGTTCATAATTGATAGACTAACATATATTATTATTACTACTACTACTACAAAATGCCTTATATTCAACAAAAAGAATTTATGAAGTAATTGTAGCATGTAGTTGTTATATTTATCAGGTCTTCCTTCAAAGCATGTTGGAATTACTTAACGGATCCTTGGACCATTTTTTTTTGCAAACTTAGGCTCGTGGAAGAGTATCGGCAAGAGATGGAATACCACATTCGCACGAACAAAATAGAAATAATCTAGTTCATAATTGATAGAGTAACATATATTATTATTACTACTACTACTACTACAAAATGCCTTATATACAAAAAAAAGAATTCTGAAGTAATTGTAGCTGTAGTTGTTATATTTATCAGGTCTTCCCTCAAAGCATGTTGGAATTACTTAACGGATCCTCGGACCATTTTTGCTTTTGCAAACTTAGGCTCGTGGAAGAGTATCAGCAAGAGATGGAATACCACATTCGCACGAACAAAATAGAAATAATCTAGTTCATAATTGATAGACTAACATATATTATTATTACTACTACTACTACAAAATGCCTTATATTCAACAAAAAGAATTTACGAAGTAATTGTAGCGTAGTTGTTATATTTATCAGGTCTTCCTTCAAAGCATGTTGGAATTACTTAACGAGATCCTTGGACCATTTTTGCTGCAAACTTAGGCTCGTGGAAGAGTATCAGCAAGAGATGGAATACCACATTCGCACGAACAAAATAGAAATAATCTAGTTCATAATTGATAGAGTAACATATATTATTATTACTACTACTGCTACAAAATGTCTTATATTCAAAAAAAAGAATTCTGAAGTAATTGTAGCTGTAGTTGTTATATTTATCAGGTCTTCCCTCAAAGCATGTTGGAATTACTTAACGATCCTCGGACCATTTTTGCTGCAAACTTAGGCTCGTGGAAGAGTATCAGCAAGAGATGGAATACCACATTCGCACGAACAAAATAGAAATAATCTAGTTCATAATTGATAGACTAACATATATTATTATTACTACTACTACTACTACAAAATGCCTTATATTCAATAAAAAGAATTTCCGAAGTAATTGTAGCAGTAGTTGTTATATTTATCAGGTCTTCCTTCAAAGCATGTTGGAATTACTTAACAGATCCTTGGACCATTTTTGCTGCAAACTTAGGCTCGTGGAAGAGTATCAGCAAGAGATGGAATACCACATTCGCACGAACAAAATAGAAATAATCTAGTTCATAATTGATAGAGTAACATATATTATTATTACTACTACTGCTACAAAATGTCTTATATTCAATAAAAAGAATTTCTGAAGTAATTGTAGCTGTAGTTGTTATATTTATCAGGTCTTCCCTCAAAGCATGTTGGAATTACTTAACAGATCCTCGGACCATTTTTGCTGCAAACTTAGGCTCGTGGAAGAGTATCAGCAAGAGATGGAATACCACATTCGCACGAACAAAATAGAAATAATCTAGTTCATAATTGATAGACTAACATATATTATTATTAGTACTACTACTACTACAAAATGCCTTATATTCAATAAAAAGAATTTCTGAAGTAATTGTAGCAGTAGTTGTTATATTTATCAGGTCTTCCTTCAAAGCATGTTGGAATTACTTAACAGATCCTTGGACCATTTTTGCTGCAAACTTAGGCTCGTGGAAGAGTATCAGCAAGAGATGGAATACCACATTCGCACGAACAAAATAGAAATAATCTAGTTCATAATTGATAGAGTAACATATATTATTATTACTACTACTGCTACAAAATGTCTTATATTCAAAAAAAAGAATTCTGAAGTAATTGTAGCTGTAGTTGTTATATTTATCAGGTCTTCCCTCAAAGCATGTTGGAATTACTTAACAGATCCTCGGACCATTTTTGCTGCAAACTTAGGCTCGTGGAAGAGTATCAGCAAGAGATGGAATACCACATTCGCACGAACAAAATAGAAATAATCTAGTTCATAATTGATAGACTAACATATATTATTATTACTACTACTACTACAAAATGCCTTATATTCAACAAAAAGAATTTCTGAAGTAATTGTAGCAGTAGTTGTTATATTTATTAGGTCTTCCTTCAAAGCATGTTGGAATTACTTAACAGATCCTTGGACCATTTTTGCTGCAAACTTAGGCTCGTGGAAGAGTATCAGAAAGAGATGGAATACCACATTCGCACGAACAAAATAGAAATAATCTAGTTCATAATTGATAGACTAACATATATTATTATTACTACTACTACTACAAAATGCCTTATATTCAACAAAAAGAATTTCGAAGTAATTGTAGCGTAGTTCCTTCAAAGCATGTTGGATTATTAACAGATCCTTGGACCATTTTTTCATGAAGCGGTCTTCCATAAAATGTAAGCAAACTCGCATGTTGTCCAACAATTTCAAGTACTTCAAATTGCTATATATGGATTTAATGGGTCAAATTGAAGTAGACAATCTAGGATCCATGAGGTATTCCTTTGTGATAGTAGATGGAAAAAAAAATCACAAACGTTTGACATGTTTAAAATATTGCACTCTAGAATTAGAAATTTATTCAATTCTCCTATTTTTATATTAGATCCGACCATGGAAAAGAATTTGAAAATAGTCCATTCACAAATTTTTGTGAGAAAAAGGGAATTTTCCATGAGTTTTCTACCTCCAAAACTCCTCAACAGAATGGGGTTGCAGAACGTAAGAATAGGACATTGCAAGAAATGACTAGAGTGATGCTTAGTTCTAAACATTTGTCAAAATATTTATGGGCAGAAGCCTTGAATACTGCTAATCACAACGCTAATAGAGTCTATTTAAGGCTAGGAACAAAGATGACACCCTATGAGATTATAAATGAAAAGAAACCAAACTTGTGTTACTTTTATGTTTTTGGGTGTATTTGTTATACTTTAAATGACAGGAATAATTTGGCAAAATTTGACTCTAAGAGTGATAAAGGAATTTTTATTGGCTATTCACAAAATAGTCATGTTTATCGAGAATACAATCTAAGATCCAGAACTGTACACGATTCTGTAAATGTTATCTTTGATGATCTTTCTGATGTTTCAGGAAAAACTATTGAAAATAACACTATACATACAGTGGAAAGTCCACAGATTGTAGAAGAATCGGATGTTTCCACAAATGTTGTCACACCTGAAGCAACATCTGAAACAGCAATAGAGACCATAGAGGCCACAGATGAGGAGTCAAGTGCTCAATTGTTAGACCAAGTTCGTAGGGACCCCTCATCAAGGATTAGGAAGAATCATCCAACGGGCCAAGTGATAGGGGAGTTTTTAAAGGAATTAGAACAAGAGGCAAAGAATCACTCAACTATAGAGAAATGGTAAGGTATTTGTGTATGTCAATCATATACCAAGAGGTTAGTCTTTCTTGTTTTATATCTATATTAGAACCAAAGAATGTTGTAGAAGCACTTAAAGATAATTTTTGGATACAAGCAATGCAAGAAGAGCTTGAACAATTTTCTCGAAATAAAATCTAGTACTTATTTCCACGTCCAAATAATACAAATGTAATTGGAACTAAGTTGATTTTTAAAAATAAATCAGACGAATCGGGAACAGTTGTTAGAAACAAAGCCCGTCTAGTTGCACAAGGCTATACTCAGGTTGAAAGAATCGATAATGACGAAACCTTCGCACCTGTGGCTAGAATTGAGTCAATTAGACTTTTACTTGCTATTGCTTGTTGTCTAAAAATTATTTTACACCAAATGGATGTGAAAAGTGCATTATTAAATGGTTATCTAGATAAGGAAGTGTCACGACCCAACCCGGAGGCCGCAACGGGCACCCGGACCTTACCTGCCGGGTACCACTAAGCATACCGTCGACATCTAATCATATATAATCACGGTCACAACGGCTGTCACCCAGTACCCTGCTCACATATAGAAGCTATACACGGGAAAGTAATTATGTAAAATCTTATCCAGGAAGCCCAACTTATATATGTGTACATACCAAGGTCGATAAGGTCATACATGACTACTATACACAGAATATTGTCTACAAGCCTCTAAAAGAGTACATGACATCATAAGGGTCGGGACAGGGCCCCGCCATACCCATATATATACATGCAAAAATTATTATACCAAAATCTGACCGACACCCCGAAACAAGGGAAGTGCTCCATTATCCGCTGAGTCAGCAACCTACTAACGCGGATCATCGCCTTGCCTACGTGAACCTGCATGCATGAAACGCAGTGTCCCCTGACAAAAGGGACGTCAGTACGACTGATGTACCGAGTATGTCAGACATGAGAAACAACATAACAAAGATACAAAAATAAACTAAAACAAAAACAACCGACAGCAGCAGCCGAATGTACTTTATACACGTTCGTATACACATTCGTATTATTATTAATGGAGATTAATATTTTAGCATTTGTAATTATTGAATTATTAGTTCATTGTTTGTAATATTCTATAATATGCATCCCTAGAGGTTACGTTGTTATTAATAGTGTGAGATATAAATATGATAACGTAACTCTTAAAATAGCCTCAACTAATGATCATCGAGAATGAGATATCGATTATATGTGATAAGTCGACATGTGGTCTGCATCACATCCTTAGAGGGTGTATCATGTCTCACCTGCTACGAGTAATGGCTACTCGTGATAGAAACATGGATACTTTGGAAGTATTGGTATACCATGCTGATATACTGTTTGTTATACATGTCTAAAGTATGATCAGCGTGTGGGAGATAGAAGTCCTTAGACTTGAGGTCAATACACTCCTTGTCTACGGAGTAGTATACTTTAATCATGTCCTAAGCTCAAATGCCATATAAGTTGAGATACGGCTTGTATTTGGTACATTACGATGTGGATTAAAGGTGGTAGTTGAGCCAAGATTAGGATTCATTCCTCGAGTGTATATTCGATAGAACACTCAGCTTCTCAGTGATATTAGGTTGACTAAGTCGTTGGCCAACGCAATAGACATATCTAGAATATGGTCTTGTTGTCAACCAATATAGATGAGATATAATGATCAAGCCATTTGAATAGACACTTGGCAAATCCAAGCTTGATTGAGTGCGTCGAGAATGAAAGGATTTTATCTTCCCACATAGAGGTTCCGTTTACTAGATTCGTGTAAATATACTTCACATATTGAGTTCGTCTTACGGCGCCTTCTAGGAGTTCCGTGTAGACCCTAATATGATTAGTGTTGATATGTGAAGACTTGTAGGGTAACACTATGTCAATTGTTTCTTCGATAGAATTAAATTGGTTCTTGAGTCAATCTTCTCGGTCTTTGTTGGCTCGAAGCTCTTGATTTTTTGTTCTATTTCTATAAGAACATTCATTTTATTATGGTATGAATGCATATATCTAAGGGTGTATTGAGAAAGTGTTAAATATTCAATTTGGAATCGAGATATTTAAATTAATAATAACTATGGGATAATTTTTATTTGATGGAAATTATTTAATTAAGTCAAGATTGGATTTTGGATTTAATTAAAATGTGCTGAAAATATTTTGTGAAAAGGGCGAGGCACCGCGGCGCCCAATGGGCAGAGTCGCGGCGCTAATTGGGCAGCAGGCCAAATTATTCGTTTTGGGCCAGGCTTTGAGCCCAACTTAAAATCTGAATTTTGCCCTAATTTCACCTATATATAGAGCACCTCCTCGTTCATTATTAGACACATTATTCATATATTATTCTAAGTCTTAGAGACCTAGAATAAAACTCTCTCTTGAACTTCTGCCGAATTTCCTAGTTGTTCGAAGGAGGTATACATCGGAGTTCTTGGAACTTACTGTCGATGATCAATTGCGTGCGCACTCTCGAAAATTACTAAAAGACTCCAGTTTCCAAACCGTAAGTATTCTATCAAAGTATTACGGTTATTTACATATTATGTACTGAAGTGTTTTATATTACTACATAATCATCCTACAGTTCGTCTCTTGTTGGGTTTGAAACACAAACTTTTTCAAATTCCGCTGCGTACACGAACCCAAAGAAAACCTTCAATTTCTTGAGGAAAACTTCCTAAGTGGATGAACAAAAGAAGGATTTATTCTTATGTGGAAGTTACTTTGCTGCATTTTTCTTTAGGTTCTTGAGATTCTGAATCTCTCTTTTTGATGGTACTCAGATGAGGGAATTATTTGTCTATAAGTATCTCTTGCTGGTTCAGGAAATTGTATGTGATGCTACATATTTTGAGGGAGTCCAGAAGAATTTTGATAGGATGATAATGAAGAACAACATACAGGAGCTTGAGTAAGAAACTCTAAAATGATAGCCTAATTTTAATGTGCAGATCATAGCAGCTCAGTCTACAAGGCTACCAGGAAAAGCCGGGTGATTTCCACAAGAAGATACTTTGTGCCATTGTTTAAGTTTTGACCATGTTTAAATAAGTACAGCAAAACTAGCTTGCGGGTAGAAAGAGTTTCTGCTGTTTGTGTCAGTTCCAGTAGATTTTAGAAGATTTCAACACAGTTCTGGAAACTTAGCTCTTGCTCACGTGGATTGTTGAGGGGCAAAGAAACCAAAATATATAGAAGTTGCCTTTACAAGCATTAACGGTTTCATTTGCGATATTGATTCTGTTTATTGACATCAAGTTTCTGCATTTGAAATCTGCGACCAATATAGTTTTCCGCAGAACTACGATAAACATATACTTCCCTCGCAAAGCATTTTTGCATCAACAGATGATGCTCATAGGGCATCTCAATGGTTAAGTACTACTTTTATGCATTTTTTTATGGATATTCTGTAAATAGAATATTTCTCAATATTCTTTCATTAATTGTATTAATTGTATATCTCCTATTTTAGGTAGAATTATAAATTATTTTGTAATAAGGTTAATTAGTTACCTAGTTTGTATCAAAGTAAATATTCTTGTAACCTTATATATATTGTAAATCATTCATCAATAAACATCAACGAACATAATATTTTATGGTATCAGTAGCCTAAAACTACAAACCCTACCCTAGACGCCGATACACCTTCTCGGCCGCCACCTTTTTTCCACGTCGGAACCCTAGCCGCCGACCTCTCTCGGCCACCCACCCCCTATTTTCCCCATGACGGAACCCTAGTTTTTTCGGCCATTCTTCCTCCTAAATTTCCTCTTCCATGGCTGACAAAACTAAATTTCATCCTGCACTTATCGTAAACAACATTAAAAACTTCATCCGTGTGATTCTTGAGATGGAAAAAGGTTAATACTCCTCGTGGGTGGAGCTTTTTAAGATCCACTTTCATGTTTACGAAGTTATCGACCACACCATTCCTCCCACACTGAAGTTCACAGATATACCATTGTCTTCGACTTCTGATGATGCACTCTGGTCTCATTTGGACGCAGCCGTCCTCCAGAGGATATACGACATGATATCTAATGATTTGTTGCACACCATCATTGAGACCGATGCCACTTCCCGCCAAACGTGGGAACGTTTGGAAAGTATTTTCCACGACAACAAAACTCAACGAGTGTTATACCTTGAAAATCAGTTCAACGATGTTCATTAGGACGATTTCCTAAACGTGTATGCTTATTGTCAAGAACTCAAGATGATTGCCGACCAACTCTCCAATGTCGGCGCACCATTCACTAATCAGCTATTGGTCATGCAACTTATTGCAGGTTTGAACAAATCCTATGACGGCATTGCCACTATCCTTCAGTAATGCACATTGTTACCTCCATTTTATGAGGCCCGTTCGAAGCTCATCCTTGAGGAAACTCAGAAAATCAAGCGTAGCACCACTCGGGCCAGCATTGCCGACGTCGCCCTCACCACCATTGTTGGGCCCTCCACCGACAGAAATGTCTCCCATTCCGGCAACCTGAACCGTCGGTCAAAAGACCCGCAATAGTCCACTTACTCCCGTAACAACCGCCTGAGTAGGCAGTCCGGCAAGGGCCGCGGTGGAAGAAATTCCAGCAACAACAACAAGGGGGAAGGGGCAGTCCCCGCCAATTGGAAACAGCCAGCAGTGACCGCGACAGTGGTAGCATCTTTCGTTGTGGGCTGCCTACCTGTTGTGGGCCACGTGGGCCCCATCATCATGGGCCTCCCCTCCTTGCCCGTATCCGACACCCTCGTGGACTCCACCTCAGAATTGACAGGCCTAACTTGGCATACTTGGCTCACGTCCACAATAGGCCTACACAGCACAGGCCCTCCGCCATCGACTTATGCACAGACTCTAGACGAAAATTGGTATATGGACACAGGCGTCAAATCTCACATGATGGCATCACAAGGTACTCTATCGTCTTATTCTAATTTGAATAATTTAAATCAGAATATTATTGTTGTAGTGGAAAAGGCATTCTCATCCGTGGTTATAGTTATTCCTCCCTATCCCCACCACATCCACCACTAATCTTAAAAAATGTCCTCCATGTCCCTAAACTCATTAAGAATCTAATATATGTGCGATGTTTCACAATTAACAATTGGGTTTCCCTTGACTTTGATCCTTTTGGTTTTACTGTAAAGGATTTTACGACGGGGAGATGAATAATGAGATGTTACAGCACCGGAGATCTCTACCCTATTTCAAATGCCGTCAATAATCCAGCCTCAGTTCTATCAACATTTGCTTTTCTTTCGTCTTCCCTATGGCATTCTAGATTAGGACATCCGAAAGATTTTTTTTTACGCTCCCTTAGCAAAAATAATTTTATTAATTGCAACCGTATTTCTAGGACTCCTATATGTGAATCTTGCATTTTTGAGAAACATGTCAAATTATTATTTTCTGCATCCACAAATTATACTTTAATACCTTTCGATGTCATACATAGTGATTTGTGGACATCCCCTATTTTGATTACGGCTGGTCATCGATATTATGTGTTGTTTTGGACGATTATTCCAATTTTCTATCGACTTTTCCAATTGGAAATAAATCCTAGGTCTACCCAATTTTTCTTCTTCATTTAGTGCTTTCGTAAAAACACAACTTGAAAAGAGCATTAAGTTTTTTCAATGTGACAATGGTAGAAAATTTGATAATAACCAATTCAAACAGTTTTGCTCCAAAAACGGTCTTACCTAAACAAGTATCTAGCTCAACGGTCACCCACCCAAGTTATGTTTCGTAGGAACCCCTCCTACCAACACTTGCGTATTTTTGGATGTCTTTGTTACCCTCTCCATTCGACAACTCACAAACTCCAACCTCGGTCTTCCCCATGTGTGTTTCTGGGTTACCCTGTCAATCATCTTGGTTACTCATGCTATGACTTGTCAAGCCGTAAAATTATTATTTCACATCATGTCATATTCGATAAGTCTCAATTCCCATTTGTCTATCTACACTCGCCACCTCAATATTCCTACGACTTCCTAGATGATGACCTAATCCCTCTTCTAATTCACCATTTACATAGTCCACCATCCCAAATCCCGACACCCGACACCACATCGGCCAGTCTGGGACTAGCTGTCCACTCAATTCTGTCGATGGTGGCTCGGAACAGCCCGCATCAGGGTGATTCTGCAGCCATCTCTTGGCAAACTGAGGTTCGGCCAACCAGTACCGTCACACATGCCCTTCCTCCTCTTCTCGGAGTCCCACAACAAACCCCTCTCCCATCCTGCGTATTGAGACACACTCTCAGACCATAGAAACCAGTGCCATGTACGGAATTCAAAAACCTAAACGATTGTTTAACATTTCCGTTTCAGTTATCCCTTCCCATATCCCTCAGAATCCGAATGATGCCTTGTCCAACCCTAATTGGAAAGCCGCAGTGATTGACGAATATAATGCTCTTATTGATAATAAGATGTGGGACCTAGTACCTTATCCACCTGATGCTAACATTATTCATTCTATGTGGATTTTTAGACATAAAAAGAAATCTGATGCGTAACATCCCGTAATTTTGGGCGATGGTTTGAGCACCTAAACGTAGGCAAGTAGACCCAGGCCTCAGGAAATTTATGTTATATTTACGTATGCTAATAAAGAGCTTAGTATATAAAAGGATAAAACCCCTAAATAATTTTGGACGTAACAAGTGTGACGATGGGGATCGAAAATAAATTTGGTGCGCGCATAAAGAGGCTATGTACTAGTATTATATTATGTACTAGTATTATATCGCATGATTATTACATTGAGTATACGAATGTCTTATAAGTCATTAAGATTTAAGTGAATTAAGATCAAGAAATTAATTATTGGATAAATGGATTAAGTGATGTAATTAAGGAATAAGGTGGATAGGTGTTGGGATTATTATTCTATGTGGAGCATGCAAAATGGAATGGCATGATCAATTGGTGAGTCAAAAATATCATTGTGTACTAAGTGGACACGTTATTAGATAAGTTAGCATGGCAATTAATTGTTTGTGTTGGTGGCAGCTCATGAGGATAGCAGGGCCTGGGGTTATAATATTTTTTATGTGCACTTAAGCCAACTTTAAACCACATGAAAGAGCTTGAACCAACCTTGCCATCATATGTATTTCAATTACTTAGTCATAAATACATCAAGAAATAAATCACCGCCTACTTTGACATTTAGGGATAGATACCTTCTTTTTACCACTTTTACATTTTTTTACGTATGAAAACAAATAGAATTGCTTAGGCTCGTGGAAGAGTATCAGCAAGAGATGGAATACCACATTCGCACGAACAAGATAGAAATAAGCTAGTTCATAATTGATAGACTAGCATATATTATTATTACTACTACTACTACAAAATGCCTTATATTCAACAAAAAGAATTTCTGAAGTAATTGTAGCAACAGTTGTTATATTTATCAGGTATTCCTTCAAAGCATGTTGGAATTACTTAACAGATCCTTGGACCATTTTTGCTGCAAACTTAGGCTCGTGGAAGAGTATCAGCAAGAGATGGAATACCACATTCGCACAAACAAAATAGAAATAATCTAGTTCATAATTGATAGACTAACATATATTATTATTACAACTACATCTACAAAATATCTTATATTCACAAAAAAGAATTCAGAAGTAATTGTAGCTGTAGTTGTTATATTTATCAGGTCTTCCCTCAAAGCATGTTGGAATTACTTAACAGATCCTCGGACCATTTTTGCTGCAAACTTAGGCTCGTGGAAGAGTATCAGCAAGAGATGGAATACCACATTCGCACGAACAAAATAGAAATAATCTAGTTCATAATTGATAGACTAACATATATTATTATTAGTACTACTACTACTACAAAATGCCTTATATTCAATAAAAAGATTTTCGAAGTAATTGTAGCGAGTTGTTATATTTATCAGTCTTCCCTCAAAGCATGTTGGAATTACATAACGGATCCTCGGACCATTTTTGCAAAAACTTAGGCTCGTGGAAGAGTATCGGCAAGAGATGGAATACCACATTTGCACGAACAAAATAGAAATAATCTAGTTCATAATTGATAGACTAACATATATTATTATTACTACTACTACTACAAAATGCCTTATATTCAACAAAAAGAATTTCGAAGTAATTGTAGCGAGTTGTTATATTTATTAGGTCTTCCTTCAAAGCATGTTGGAATTACTTAACGGATCCTCGGACCATTTTTGCTTTATAAACTTAGGCTCGTGGAAGAGTATCGCAAGAGATGGAATACCACATTCGCACGAACAAAATAGAAATAATCTAGTTCATAATTGATAGAGTAGCATATATTATTATTACTACTACTTTGCTACAAAATGTCTTATATTCAATAAAAAGAATTTCGAAGTAATTGTAGCAGAGTTATTATATTTATCGGTCTTCCCTCAAAGCATGTTGGAATTACTTAACGATCCTCGAACCATTTTTGCTGCAAACTTAGGCTCGTGGAAGAATATCACAAAGAGATGGAATACCACATTCGCACGAACAAAATAGAAATAATCTAGTTCATAATTGATAGACTAACATATATTATTATTAGTACTACTACTACTACAAAATGCCATATATTCAACAAAAAGAATTTACAAGTAATTGTAGCAAAGTAGTTATTATATTTATCAGGTCTTCCCTCAAAGCATGTTGGAATTACTTAACAGATCCTCGAACCATTTTTGCTGCAAACTTAGGCTCGTGGAAGAATATCATCAAGAGATGGAATACCAGATTCGCACGAACAAAATAGAAATAATCTAGTTCATAATTGATAGACTAACATATATTATTATTAGTACTACTACTACTACAAAATGCCATATATTCAACAAAAAGAATTTCTGAAGTAATTGTAGCAGTAGTTGTTATATTTATTAGGTCTTCCTTCAAAGCATGTTGGAATTACTTAACATATCCTTGGACCATTTTTGCTGCAAACTTAGGCTCGTGGAAGAGTATCAGCAAGAGATGGAATACCACATTCGCACGAACAAGATAGAAATAAGCTAGTTCATAATTGATAGACTAGCATATATTATTATTACTACTACTACTACAAAATGCCTTATATTCAACAAAAAGAATTTCTGAAGTAATTGTAGCAATAGTTGTTATATTTATCAGGTATTCCTTCAAAGCATGTTGGAATTACTTAACAGATCCTTGGACCATTTTTGCTGCAAACTTAGGCTCGTGGAAGAGTATCAGAAAGAGAGGGAATACCACATTCGCACGAACAAATTAGAAATAATCTAGTTCATAATTGATAGAGTAACATATATTATTATTACAACTACATCTACAAAATGTCTTATATTCAAAAAAAAGAATTCGGAAGTAATTATAGGCGTAGTTGTTATATTTATCGTGTCTTCCCTCAAAGCATGTTGGAATTACTTAACGATCCTCGGACCATTTTTGCTGCAAACTTAGGCTCGTGGAAGAGTATCAGCAAGAGATGGAATACCACATTCGCACAAACAAAATAGAAATAATCTAGTTCATAATTGATAGAGTAACATATATTATTATTACAACTACATCTACAAAATATCTTATATTCACAAAAAAGAATTCAGAAGTAATTGTAGCTGTAGTTGTTATATTTATCAGGTCTTCCCTCAAAGCATGTTGGAATTACTTAACAGATCCTCGGACCATTTTTGCTGCAAACTTAGGCTCGTGGAAGAGTATCAGCAAGAGATGGAATACCACATTCGCACGAACAAAATAGAAATAATCTAGTTCATAATTGATAGACTAACATATATTATTATTAGTACTACTACTACTACAAAATGCCTTATATTCAATAAAAAGATTTTCTGAAGTAATTGTAGCAATAGTTATTATATTTATCAGGTCTTCCCTCAAAGCATGTTGGAATTACATAACAGATCCTCGGACCATTTTTGCTGCAAACTTAGGCTCGTGGAAGAATATCATCAAGAGATGGAATACCAGATTCGCACGAACAAAATAGAAATAATCTAGTTCATAATTGATAGACTAACATATATTATTATTAGTACTACTACTACTACAAAATGCCATATATTCAACAAAAAGAATTTCTGAAGTAATTGTAGCTGTAGTTGTTATATTTATTAGGGCTTCCTTCAAAGCATGTTGGAATTACTTAACAGATCCTTGGACCATTTTTGCTGCAATTTAGGCTCGTGGAAGAGTATCAGCAAGAGATGGAATACCACATTCGCACGAACAAGATAGAAATAAGCTAGTTCATAATTGATAGACTAGCATATATTATTATTACTACTACTACTACAAAATGCCTTATATTCAACAAAAAGAATTTCTGAAGTAATTGTAGCAATAGTTGTTATATTTATCAGGTATTCCTTCAAAGCATGTTGGAATTACTTAACAGATCCTTGGACCATTTTTGCCGCAAACTTAGGCTCGTGGAAGAGTATCGACAAGAGATGGAATACCACATTCGCACAAACAAAATAGAAATAATCTAGTTCATAATTGATAGAGTAACATATATTATTATTACAACTACATCTACAAAATATCTTATATTCACAAAAAAGAATTCGAAGTAATTGTAGTCAGATAGTTGTTATATTTATCGGTCTTCCCTCAAAGCATGTTGGAATTACTTAACGGATCCTCGGACCATTTTTGCTGCAAACTTAGGCTCGTGGAAGAGTATCAGCAAGAGATGGAATACCACATTCGCACGAACAAAATAGAAATAATCTAGTTCATAATTGATAGACTAACATATATTATTATTAGTACTACTACTACTACAAAATGCCTTATATTCAATAAAAAGATTTTCTCGAAGTAATTGTAGCAAGTAGTTATTATATTTATCGTGTCTTCCCTCAAAGCATGTTGGAATTACTTAACGATCCTCGAACCATTTTTGCTGCAAACTTAGGCTCGTGGAAGAATATCATCAAGAGATGGAATACCGATTCGCACGAACAAAATAGAAATAATCTAGTTCATAATTGATAGACTAACATATATTATTATTAGTACTACTACTACTACAAAATGCCATATATTCAACAAAAAGAATTTCTCAAGTAATTGTAGCAAAGAGTTGTTATATTTATTAGGTCTTCCTTCAAAGCATGTTGGAATTACTTAACATGTCCTTGGACCATTTTTGCAAACTTAGGCTCGTGGAAGAGTATCCAAGAGATGGAATACCACATTCGCACGAACAAGATAGAAATAAGCTAGTTCATAATTGATAGACTAACATATATTATTATTACTACTACTACTACAAAATGCCTTATATTCAACAAAAAGAATTTCTGAAGTAATTGTAGCAATAGTTGTTATATTTATCAGGTATTCCTTCAAAGCATGTTGGAATTACTTAACAGATCCTTGGACCATTTTTGCTTGCAAACTTAGGCTCGTGGAAGAGTATCGAAAGAGAGGGAATACCACATTCGCACGAACAAGATAGAAATAAGCTAGTTCATAATTGATAGACTAGCATATATTATTATTACTACTACTACTACAAAATGCCTTATATTCAATAAAAAGATTTTCTGAAGTAATTGTAGCAGTAGTTGTTATATTTATCATGTCTTCCTTCAAAGCATGCTGGAATTACTTAATAGATCCTTGGACCATTTTTGCTGCAAACTTAGGCTCGTGGAAGAGTATCAGCAAGAGATGGAATACCACATTCGCACGAACAAAATAGAAATAATCTAGTTCATAATTGATAGAGTAGCATATATTATTATTACTACTACTGCTACAAAATGTCTTATATTCAATAAAAAGAATTTCTGAAGTAATTGTAGCAGTAGTTATTATATTTATCAGGTCTTCCCTCAAAGCATGTTGGAATTACTTAACAGATCCTCGAACCATTTTTGCTGCAAACTTAGGCTCGTGGAAGAATATCACAAAGAGATGGAATACCACATTCGCACGAACAAAATAGAAATAATCTAGTTCATAATTGATAGACTAACATATATTATTATTAGTACTACTACTACTACAAAATGCCATATATTCAACAAAAAGAATTTCTGAAGTAATTGTAGCAGTAGTTATTATATTTATCAGGTCTTCCCTCAAAGCATGTTGGAATTACTTAACAGATCCTCGAACCATTTTTGCTGCAAACTTAGGCTCGTGGAAGAATATCATCAAGAGATGGAATACCACATTCGCACGAACAAAATAGAAATAATCTAGTTCATAATTGATAGACTAACATATATTATTATTAGTACTACTACTACTACAAAATGCCATATATTCAACAAAAAGAATTTCTGAAGTAATTGTAGCAGTAGTTGTTATATTTATTAGGTCTTCCTTCAAAGCATGTTGGAATTACTTAACATATCCTTGGACCATTTTTGCTGCAAACTTAGGCTCGTGGAAGAGTATCAGCAAGAGATGGAATACCACATTCGCACGAACAAAATATAAATAATCTAGTTCATAATTGATAGAGTACCATATATTATTATTACTACTACTGCTACAAAATGCCTTATATTCACCAAAAAGAATTTCTGAAGTAATTGTAGCAGTAGTTGTTATATTTATTAGGTCTTCCTTCAAAGCATGTTGGAATTACTTAACAGATCCTTGGACCATTTTTGCTGCAAACATAGGCTCGTGGAAGAGTATCAAAAAGAGAGGGAATACCACATTCGCACGAACAAATTAGAAATAATCTAGTTCATAATTGATAGAGTAACATATATTATTATTACAACTACATCTACAAAATGTCTTATATTCAAAAAAAAAGAATTCGGAAGTAATTATAGCTGTAGTTGTTATATTTATCAGGTCTTCCCTCAAAGCATGTTGGAATTACTTAACGATCCTCGGACCATTTTTGCTTTGCAAACTTAGGCTCGTGGAAGAGTATCGGCAAGAGATGGAATACCACATTAGCACAAACAAAATAGAAATAATCTAGTTCATAATTGATAGAGTAACATATATTATTATTACTACTACTGCTACAAAATGTCTTATATTCAATAAAAAGAATTTCGAAGTAATTGTAGCAATAGTTGTTATATTTATCGTGTATTCCTTCAAAGCATGTTGGAATTACTTAACAGATCCTTGGACCATTTTTGCAAGCAAACTTAGGCTCGTGGAAGAGTATCAGCAAGAGATGGAATACCACATTCGCACGAACAAAATAGAAATAATCTAGTTCATAATTGATAGACTAACATATATTATTATTACTACTACTACTACAAAATGCCTTATATTCAATAAAAAGAATTTCGAAGTAATTGTAGCAAAGTAGTTGTTATATTTATTAGGTCTTCCTTCAAAGCATGTTGGAATTACTTAACAGATCCTCGGACCATTTTTGCTGCAAACTTAGGCTCGTGGAAGAGTATCAGCATGAGATGGAATACCACATTCGCACGAACAAAATAGAAATAATCTAGTTCATAATTGATAGAGTAACATATATTATTATTACTACTACTACTACAAAATGCCTTATATTCAACAAAAAGAATTTCTGAAGTAATTGTAGCTGTAGTTGTTATATTTATTAGGGCTTCCTTCAAAGCATGTTGGAATTACTTAACAGATCCTTGGACCATTTTTGCTGCAATTTAGGCTCGTGGAAGAGTATCAGCAAGAGATGGAATACCACATTCGCACGAACAAGATAGAAATAAGCTAGTTCATAATTGATAGACTAGCATATATTATTATTACTACTACTACTACAAAATGCCTTATATTCAACAAAAAGAATTTCTGAAGTAATTGTAGCAATAGTTGTTATATTTATCAGGTATTCCTTCAAAGCATGTTGGAATTACTTAACAGATCCTTGGACCATTTTTGCTGCAAACTTAGGCTCGTGGAAGAGTATCAGCAAGAGATGGAATACCACATTCGCACAAACAAAATAGAAATAATCTAGTTCATAATTGATAGAGTAACATATATTATTATTACAACTACATCTACAAAATATCTTATATTCACAAAAAAGAATTCAGAAGTAATTGTAGCCGTAGTTGTTATATTTATCAGGTCTTCCCTCAAAGCATGTTGGAATTACTTAACAGATCCTCGGACCATTTTTGCTGCAAACTTAGGCTCGTGGAAGAGTATCAGCAAGAGATGGAATACCACATTCGCACGAACAAAATAGAAATAATCTAGTTCATAATTGATAGACTAACATATATTATTATTAGTACTACTACTACTACAAAATGCCTTATATTCAATAAAAAGATTTTCTGAAGTAATTGTAGCAGTAGTTGTTATATTTATCAGGTCTTCCCTCAAAGCATGTTGGAATTACATAACAGATCCTCGGACCATTTTTGCAAAGAAACTTAGGCTCGTGGAAGAGTATCGCAAGAGATGGAATACCACATTTGCACGAACAAAATAGAAATAATCTAGTTCATAATTGATAGACTAACATATATTATTATTACTACTACTACTACAAAATGCCTTATATTCAACAAAAAGAATTTACGAAGTAATTGTAGCAGTAGTTG
The DNA here is from genome assembly GCA_034509755.1 of Anisodus tanguticus. Lineage (NCBI taxonomy): Eukaryota > Viridiplantae > Streptophyta > Magnoliopsida > Solanales > Solanaceae > Anisodus > Anisodus tanguticus. The sequence continues at coordinate 29,344,849 of CM067550.1, forward strand.
TTATATTTATTAGGTCTTCCTTCAAAGCATGTTGGAATTACTTAACAGATCCTCGGACCATTTTTGCTGCAAACTTAGGCTCGTGGAAGAGTATCAGCAAGAGATGGAATACCACATTCGCACGAACAAAATAGAAATAATCTAGTTCATAATTGATAGACTAACATATATTATTATTACTACTACTACTACAAAATGCCTTATATTCAACAAAAAGAATTTCTGAAGTAATTGTAGCGTAGTTGTTATATTTATTAGGGCTTCCTTCAAAGCATGTTGGAATTACTTAACAGATCCTTGGACCATTTTTGCTGCAATTTAGGCTCGTGGAAGAGTATCAGCAAGAGATGGAATACCACATTCGCACGAACAAGATAGAAATAAGCTAGTTCATAATTGATAGAGTAACATATATTATTATTACAACTACATCTACAAAATATCTTATATTCAAAAAAAAGAATTCAGAAGTAATTGTAGCCGTAGTTGTTATATTTATCAGGTCTTCCCTCAAAGCATGTTGGAATTACTTAACAGATCCTCGGACCATTATTGCTGCAAACTTAGGCTCGTGGAAGAGTATCAGCAAGAGATGGAATACCACATTCGCACGAACAAAATAGAAATAATCTAGTTCATAATTGATAGACTAACATATATTATTATTACAACTACTACTACAAAATGCCTTATATTAAACAAAAAGAATTTCTGAAGTAATTGTAGCAAAGAGTTGTTATATTTATTAGGTCTTCCTTCAAAGCATGTTGGAATTACTTAACGAGATCCTTGGACCATTTTTGCTGCAAATTTAGGCTCGTGGAAGAGTATCAGCAAGAGATGGAATACCACATTCGTACGAACAAGATAGAAATAAGCTAGTTCATAATTGATAGAGTAACATATATTATTATTACAACTACATCTACAAAATATCTTATATTCAAAAAAAAGAATTCAGAAGTAATTGTAGCCGTAGTTGTTATATTTATCAGGTCTTCCCTCAAAGCATGTTGGAATTACTTAACGATCCTCGGACCATTTTTGCTGCAAACTTAGGCTCGTGGAAGAGTATCAGCAAGAGATGGAATACCACATTCGCACGAACAAAATAGAAATAATCTAGTTCATAATTGATAGACTAACATATATTATTATTAGTACTACTACTACTACAAAATTCCTTATATTCAATAAAAAGATTTTCTGAAGTAATTGTAGCAGTAGTTGTTATATTTATCAGGTCTTCCCTCAAAGCATGTTGGAATTACTTAACGGATCCTCGGACCATTTTTGCTTTGCAAACTTAGGATCGTGGAAGAGTATCAGCAAGAGATGGAATACCACATTCGCACGAACAAAATAGAAATAATCTAGTTCATAATTGATAGAGTAACATATATTATTATTACAACTACATCTACAAAATATCTTATATTCAAAAAAAAGAATTCGAAGTAATTGTAGCCGTAGTTGTTATATTTATCGGTCTTCCCTCCAAGCATGTTGGAATTACTTAACGATCCTCGGACCATTTTTGCCGCAAACTTAGGCTCGTGGAAGAGTATCAGCAAGAGATGGAATACCACATTCGCACGAACAAAATAGAAATAATCTAGTTCATAATTGATAGAGTAACATATATTATTATTACAACTACATCTACAAAATATCTTATATTCAAAAAAAAGAATTCAGAAGTAATTGTAGCTGTAATTGTTATATTTATCAGTCTTCCCTCAAAGCATGTTGGAATTACTTAACGAGATCCTCGGACCATTTTTGCGGCAAACTTAGGCTCGTGGAAGAGTATCAGCAAGAGATGGAATACCACATTCGCACGAACAAAATAGAAATAATCTAGTTCATAATTGATAGACTAACATATATTATTATTACTACTACTACTACAAAATGCCTTATATTCAACAAAAAGAATTTCTGAAGTAATTGTAGCAGTAGTTGTTATATTTATTAGGTCTTCCTTCAAAGCATGTTGGAATTACTTAACAGATCATCGGACCATTTTTGCTGCAAACTTAGGCTCGTGGAAGAGTATCAGCAAGAGATGGAATACCACATTCGCACGAACAAAATAGAAATAATCTAGTTCATAATTGATAGACTAACATATATTATTATTAGTACTACTACTACTACAAAATGCCTTATATTCAATAAAAAGATTTTCTGAAGTAATTGTAGCAGTAGTTGTTATATTTATCAGGTCTTCCCTCAAAGCATGTTGGAATTACTTAACAGATCCTCGGACCATTTTTGCTGCAAACTTAGGATCGTGGAAGAGTATCAGCAAGAGATGGAATACCACATTCGCACGAACAAAATAGAAATAATCTAGTTCATAATTGATAGAGTAACATATATTATTATTACAACTACATCTACAAAATATCTTATATTCAAAAAAAAGAATTCAGAAGTAATTGTAGCTGTAGTTGTTATATTTATCAGGTCTTCCCTCAAAGCATGTTGGAATTACTTAACAGATCCTCGGACCATTTTTGCTGCAAACTTAGGCTCGTGGAAGAGTATCAGCAAGAGATGGAATACCACATTCGCACGAACAAAATAGAAATAATCTAGTTCATAATTGATAGACTAACATATATTATTATTACTACTACTACTACAAAATGCCTTATATTCAACAAAAAGAATTTCTGAAGTAATTGTAGCAGTAGTTGTTATATTTATTAGGTCTTCCTTCAAAGCATGTTGGAATTACTTAACAGATCATCGGACCATTTTTGCTTTGCAAACTTAGGCTCGTGGAAGAGTATCAAAAGAGATGGAATACCACATTCGCACGAACAAAATAGAAATAATCTAGTTCATAATTGATAGACTAACATATATTATTATTACTACTACTACTACTACAAAATGCCTTATATTCAACAAAAAGAATTTCTGAAGTAATTGTAGCTGTAGTTGTTATATTTATTAGGGCTTCCTTCAAAGCATGTTGGAATTACTTAACAGATCCTTGGACCATTTTTGCTGCAATTTAGGCTCGTGGAAGAGTATCAGCAAGAGATGGAATACCACATTCGCACGAACAAGATAGAAATAAGCTAGTTCATAATTGATAGACTAGCATATATTATTATTACTACTACTACTACAAAATGCCTTATATTCAACAAAAAGAATTTCTGAAGTAATTGTAGCAGTAGTTGTTATATTTATCAGGTATTCCTTCAAAGCATGTTGGAATTACTTAACAGATCGTTGGACCATTTTTGCTGCAAACTTAGGCTCGTGGAAGAGTATCAGCAAGAGATGGAATACCACATTCGCACAAACAAAATAGAAATAATCTAGTTCATAATTGATAGACTAACATATATTATTATTAGTACTACTACTACTACAAAATGCCTTATATTCAATAAAAAGATTTTCTGAAGTAATTGTAGCAGTAGTTGTTATATTTATCATGTCTTCCTTCAAAGCATGCTGGAATTACTTAATAGATCCTTGGACCATTTTTGCTGCAAACTTAGGCTCGTGGAAGAGTATCAGCAAGAGATGGAATACCACATTCGCACAAACAAAATAGAAATAATCTAGTTCATAATTGATAGAGTAACATATATTATTATTACAACTACATCTACAAAATATCTTATATTCAAAAAAAAGAATTCAGAAGTAATTGTAGCTGTAGTTGTTATATTTATCAGGTCTTCCCTCAAAGCATGTTGGAATTACTTAACAGATCCTCGGACCATTTTTGCTGCAAAATTAGGCTCGTGGAAGAGTATCGACAAGAGATGGAATACCACATTCGCACGAACAAAATAGAAATAATCTAGTTCATAATTGATAGACTAACATATATTATTAATAGTACTACTACTACTACAAAATGCCTTATATTCAATAAAAAGATTTTCTGAAGTAATTGTAGCAGTAGTTGTTATATTTATTAGGTCTTCCTTCAAAGCATGTTGGAATTACTTAACATATCCTTGGACCATTTTTGCTGCAAACTTAGGCTCGTGGAAGAGTATCAGCAAGAGATGGAATACCACATTCGCACGAACAAAATAGAAATAATCTAGTTCATAATTGATAGAGTAACATATATTATTATTACAACTACATCTAAAAAATATCTTATATTCAAAAAAAAGAATTCAGAAGTAATTGTAGCTGTAATTGTTATATTTATCAGGTCTTCCCTCAAAGCATGTTGGAATTACTTAACAGATCCTCGGACCATTTTTGCAGCAAACTTAGGCTCGTGGAAGAGTATCAGCAAGAGATGGAATACCACATTCGCACGAACAAAATAGAAATAATCTAGTTCATAATTGATAGACTAACATATATTATTATTACTACTACTACTACAAAATGCCTTATATTCAACAAAAGAATTTCGAAGTAATTGTAGCAAAGATAGTTGTTATATTTATTAGGTCTTCCTTCAAAGCATGTTGGAATTACTTAACAGATCCTCGGACCATTTTTGCTGCAAACTTAGGCTCGTGGAAGAGTATCAGCAAGAGATGGAATACCACATTCGCACGAACAAAATAGAAATAATCTAGTTCATAATTGATAGACTAACATATATTATTATTACTACTACTGCTACAAAATGTCTTATATTCAATAAAAAGAATTTCTGAAGTAATTGTAGCAGTAGTTGTTATATTTATCAGGTCTTCCCTCAAAGCATGTTGGAATTACTTAACAGATCCTCGAACCATTTTTGCTGCAAACTTAGGCTCGTGGAAGAATATCATCAAGAGATGGAATACCACATTCGCACGAACAAAATAGAAATAATCTAGTTCATAATTGATAGACTAACATATATTATTATTAGTACTACTACTACTACAAAATGCCATATATTCAACAAAAAGAATTTCTGAAGTAATTGTAGCAGTAGTTGTTATATTTATTAGGTCTTCCTTCAAAGCATGTTGGAATTACTTAACAGATCCTTGGACCATTTTTGCTGCAAACTTAGGCTCGTGGAAGAGTATCAGCAAGAGATGGAATACCACATTCGCACGAACAAAATAGAAATAATCTAGTTCATAATTGACAGAGTAACATATATTATTATTATTACTACTACTACTACAAAATGCCTTATATTCAACAAAAAGAATTTCTGAAGTAATTGTAGCAGTAGTTGTTATATTTATTAGGTCTTCCTTCAAAGCATGTTGGAATTACTTAACAGATCCTTGGACCATTTTTGCTGCAAACATAGGCTCGTGGAAGAGTATCAGAAAGAGAGGGAATACCACATTCGCACGAACAAATTAGAAATAATCTAGTTCATAATTGATAGAGTAACATATATTATTATTACAACTACATCTACAAAATGTCTTATATTCAAAAAAAAGAATTCTGAAGTAATTATAGCTGTAGTTGTTATATTTATCAGGTCTTCCCTCAAAGCATGTTGGAATTACTTAACAGATCCTCGGACCATTTTTGCTGCAAACTTAGGCTCGTGGAAGAGTATCAGCAAGAGATGGAATACCACATTCGCACGAACAAAATAGAAATAATCTAGTTCATAATTGATAGACTAACATATATTATTATTACTACTACTACTACAAAATGCCTTATATTCAACAAAAAGAATTTCTGAAGTAATTGTAGCAGTAGTTGTTATATTTATTAGGTCTTCCTTCAAAGCATGTTGGAATTACTTAACAGATCCTTGGACCATTTTTGCTGCAAACTTAGGCTCATGGAAGAGTATCAGCAAGAGATGGAAAACCACATTCGCACGAACAAAATAGAAATAATCTAGTTCATAATTGATAGACTAACATATATTATTATTACTACTACTGCTACAAAATGTCTTATATTCAAAAAAAAGAATTCTGAAGTAATTGTAGCTGTAGTTGTTATATTTATCAGGTCTTCCCTCAAAGCATGTTGGAATTACTTAACAGATCCTTGGACCATTTTTGCTGCAAACTTAGGCTCGTGGAAGAGTATCAGCAAGAGAGGGAATACCACATTCGCACAAACAAAATAGAAATAATCTAGTTCATAATTGATAGAGTAACATATATTATTATTACTACTACTGCTACAAAATGTCTTATATTCAATAAAAAGAATTTCTGAAGTAATTGTAGCAGTAGTTGTTATATTTATCAGGTCTTCCTTCAAAGCATGTTGGAATTACTTAACAGATCCTTGGACCATTTTTGCTGCAAACTTAGGCTCGTGGAAGAGTATCATCAAGAGATGGAATACCACATTCGCACGAACAAAATAGAAATAATCTAGTTCATAATTGATAGACTAACATATATTATTATTAGTACTACTACTACTACAAAATGCCATATATTTAACAAAAAGAATTTCTGAAGTAATTGTAGCAGTAGTTGTTATATTTATTAGGTCTTCCTTCAAAGCATGTTGGAATTACTTAACAGATCCTCGGACCATTTTTGCTGCAAACTTAGGCTCGTGGAAGAGTATCAGCAAGAGATGGAATACCACATTCGCACGAACAAAATAGAAATAATCTAGTTCATAATTGACAGAGTAACATATATTATTATTACTACTACTGCTACAAAATGCCTTATATTCAACAAAAAGAATTTCTGAAGTAATTGTAGCAGTAGTTGTTATATTTATTAGGTCTTCCTTCAAAGCATGTTGGAATTACTTAACAGATCCTCGGACCATTTTTGCTGCAAACTTAGGCTCGTGGAAGAGTATCAGCAAGAGATGGAATACCACATTCGCACGAACAAAATAGAAATAATCTAGTTCATAATTGATAGACTAACATATATTATTATTACTACTACTACTACAAAATGCCTTATATTCAACAAAAAGAATTTCTGAAGTAATTGTAGCAGTAGTTGTTATATTTATCAGGTATTCCTTCAAAGCATGTTGGAATTACTTAACAGATCCTTGGACCATTTTTGCTGCAAACTTAGGCTCGTGGAAGAGTATCAGCAAGAGATGGAATACCACATTCGCACGAACTAAATAGAAATAATCTAGTTCATAATTGATAGACTAACATATATTATTATTACTACTACTGCTACAAAATGTCTTATATTCAATAAAAAGAATTTCTGAAGTAATTGTAGCAGTAGTTGTTATATTTATCAGGTCTTCCCTCAAAGCATGTTGGAATTACTTAACAGATCCTCGGACCATTTTTGCCGCAAACTTAGGCTCGTGGAAGAGTATCGAAAGAGATGGAATACCACATTCGCACGAACAAAATAGATATAATCTAGTTCATAATTGATAGACTAACATATATTATTATTACTACTACTACTACAAAATGCCTTATATTCAACAAAAAGAATTTCTGAAGTAATTGTAGCAGTAGTTGTTATATTTTTTATGTCTTCCTTCAAAGCATGTTGGAATTACTCAATAGATCCTTGGCCCATTTTTGCTGCAAACTTAGGCTCATGGAAGAGTATCAGCAAGAGATGGAAAACCACATTCGCACGAAGAAAATAGAAATAATCTAGTTCATAATTGATAGACTAACATATATTATTATTACTACTACTGCTACAAAATGTCTTATATTCAAAAAAAGGAATTCTGAAGTAATTGTAGCTGTAGTTGTTATATTTATCAGGTCTTCCCTCAAAGCATGTTGGAATTACTTAACAGATCCTTGGACCATTTTTGCTGCAAACTTAGGCTCGTGGAAGAGTATCAGCAAGAGAGGGAATACCACATTCGCACAAACAAAATAGAAATAATCTAGTTCATAATTGATAGAGTAACATATATTATTATTACTACTACTGCTACAAAATGTCTTATATTCAATAAAAAGAATTTCTGAAGTAATTGTAGCAGTAGTTGTTATATTTATCAGGTATTCCTTCAAAGCATGTTGGAATTACTTAACAGATCCTTGGACCATTTTTGCTGCAAACTTAGGCTCGTGGAAGAGTATCAGCAAGAGATGGAATACCACATTCGCACGAACTAAATAGAAATAATCTAGTTCATAATTGATAGACTAACATATATTATTATTAGTACTACTACTACTACAAAATGCCATATATTTAACAAAAAGAATTTCTGAAGTAATTGTAGCAGTAGTTGTTATATTTATTAGGTCTTCCTTCAAAGCATGTTGGAATAACTTAACAGATCCTCGGACCATTTTTTGCTGCAAACTTAGGCTCGTGGAAGAGTATCAAGCAAGAGATGGAATACCACATTCGCACGAACAAAATAGAAATAATCTAGTTCATAATTGACAGAGTAACATATATTATTATTACTACTACTTTGCTACAAAATGCCTTATATTCAACAAAAAGAATTTCGAAGTAATTGTAGCAAGATAGTTGTTATATTTATTAGGTCTTCCTTCAAAGCATGTTGGAATTACTTAACGATCCTCGGACCATTTTTGCTGCAAACTTAGGCTCGTGGAAGAGTATCGATAGAGATGGAATACCACATTCGCACGAACAAAATAGAAATAATCTAGTTCATAATTGATAGACTAACATATATTATTATTACTACTACTACTACAAAATGCCTTATATTCAACAAAAAGAATTTCTCAAGTAATTGTAGCAAGATAGTTGTTATATTTATCGGTATTCCTTCAAAGCATGTTGGAATTACTTAACAGATCCTTGGACCATTTTTGCTTTGCAAACTTAGGCTCGTGGAAGAGTATCAGCAAGAGATGGAATACCACATTCGCACGAACTAAATAGAAATAATCTAGTTCATAATTGATAGACTAACATATATTATTATTACTACTACTGCTACAAACTGTCTTATATTCAATAAAAAGAATTTCGAAGTAATTGTAGCAAGTTGTTATTATATTTATCAGGTCTTCCCTCAAAGCATGTTGGAATTACTTAACGGATCCTCGGACCATTTTTGCTGCAAACTTAGGCTCGTGGAAGAGTATCAGCAAGAGATGGAATACCACATTCGCACGAACAAAATAGAAATAATCTAGTTCATAATTGATAGACTAACATATATTATTATTACTACTACTACTACAAAATGCCTTATATTCAACAAAAAGAATTTCGAAGTAATTGTAGCGATAGTTGTTATATTTATCGAGTATTCCTTCAAAGCATGTTGGAATTACTTAACAGATCCTTGGACCATTTTTGCAAACTTAGGCTCGTGGAAGAGTATCAGCAAGAGATGGAAAACCACATTCGCACGAACAAAATAGAAATAATCTAGTTCATAATTGATAGACTAACATATATTATTATTACTACTACTGCTACAAAATGTCTTATATTCAAAAAAAGGAATTCTGAAGTAATTGTAGCTTTGTAGTTGTTATATTTATCAGGTCTTCCCTCAAAGCATGTTGGAATTACTTAACAGATCCTCGGACCATTTTTGCTTTGCAAACTTAGGCTCGTGGAAGAGTATCGCAAGAGATGGAATACCACATTCGCACGAACAAAATAGAAATAATCTAGTTCATAATTGACAGAGTAACATATATTATTATTACTACTACTTTGCTACAAAATGCCTTATATTCAACAAAAAGAATTTCAAGTAATTGTAGCAGTAGTTGTTATATTTATTAGGTCTTCCTTCAAAGCATGTTGGAATTACTTAACAGATCCTTGGACCATTTTTGCTGCAAACATAGGCTCGTGGAAGAGTATCAGAAAGAGAGGGAATACCACATTCGCACGAACAAATTAGAAAACTCTAAGATAACTATACCAGAAGAAATATTCATGGATTTTAATATAAAAACGTTAACACCGTCAAGAAGATTAATACCAAGAATAAAAGGATCTAGATTAAGTATAACTAGAGAATCATTAATCACACGACATAATAGTTTACCAAGAATACAACCTACAACAATAGACTTAATAAATATAGACAGTAGTAGTATAATTGTTGGTAAATTATTCCTTCTTCTGGTAAGAATCTTGCTTCGTAAGAGAATTTACTAAAGCTAATCTTATATTCTGGTAGTTTGTTTATCTTACTACATTTCATGTTATTCAGATTCATTATTATTTCTGTTTTTCTCTCTGCTAATACATTTTCTCTAGCTACTAACCATTTTTCTCCTAAGAATTCTCTTTTCAATAGTAAATCAAATATCATTAACACTGATTTCCAATCTATTGCATGACTTAATACTTCTCCTTTTAGTTGATATGCTATTGATTCTATCCAGTATGCTGCTTTTCCAATTAGTGTTTTAGATATTAGATCATACATATAATCTAAGTTTTCTGTTTGTGTGCTATTCATTAATGCTATGTACATTCCTAAATTCCAATCTGTTATTCTTCTTCCTACTTCTTGTTCATAGTAAACGTTATCTAGATCTAGAAAGTATCCGTTATAATTTACTCCTTGTGTCATTGATCCTACAAACTCTTTAAATTCGGCTTGTTGTCCTATAGGTATGTGGTCTGGTAATCTTGTTCTTCTTCTCGTTATTACTTCTAGATTAGGGTCTACTAATTTTTCTTCGGGATAATCATTTGCATCTTCGTTTATTATGTTTTCTGATTCTATTTCGGTTTCTATCTGTCCATTATAGTCATCTTCTACATCACTGTCTGGTTCATCTTCTATTATTGCATTTACTCTTTTCATATTTTGTAAGGCTTCTATTATTTGGTTGTTCTCTTTTACTCTTTCTGTGTTCTCAGAATTTTCTTCTTCTTCTATGAATTCTACTACTTGTAATTCTTGGTTAATTTTTTTTATCGTCGTTACTATATCTATCCGTATTGTTATCAGTTTTTTCATCACTGCTTGTAGTAGTTTCATCGCTTAATATTATTTTCTTTACTTTCTTTTTTCCTTTTAACCTTTTTAATTGTTCTGTTAAGATGTGTACTTCTTCCTTGAGTTCTAATAACTCTTGTTTTACCTCTCTTAGCTCTATCTTTGTTTCTCTTAAATCTACTTTAGTTTCTTTCAGTAGATTCTTTGTATCTTTATATTTTCTTTAATTTTTTATACTTGTCGTACCATTCTCCATTATCGTGTAATTTTAACTTTAAATTTTCTGCTTTTAATTCATTTATCTGTTACTCTTGTCTATCTAATCTTAAGTTTAGGTATTCGTAGGTTGTTTTTTCTACTTCTTTTAAGGGCACTTTTACTTCTTTTGGCGTTTCTTCTTTTATTGGTGTTGGTCTCATAGGTTCATACTTATGTCTTTATTTTTCTATAATCTGTTTTCCATGAGTTTTTAAGAACGTAATCGCACTAGGTTCCATTAAAATTTTCCTTCTTTATTTAATATTACTGGTCTGTCTAAAGTTTTTGTTACATCTTTTGATAATCTTGGTTTTATTTTACTAATGTCTACCATTATTGGTATTTTACTTCTTCTCCAAACATCTATTGGTACTATTTTTGGTTTGTGAGTATTAGTTTTGGTTATCGTATTCTCTTTACTTGTACTAGCTTCACTGTTTGTTTCTACCTATTTACCTTTGCTTTTTTCTTCTAGTATCATATTAAGTTTTTCTAAAATTAATTTGAACGTTGGTATTTCAGATACGTTCCATAAGTTAGTTAGTTCTTCTCTTATCATTTGTTGTGTTTTAGTTTGATTTTCTTTTATTTCATCCATTAGTGATAAGACGCTTTTCATTCTTTCTTTTAATACTATTTCTTTCCATAACACATTTATCTTTTCGTTAGAATTAGTCAGGATTGTTTATTCGTTTTTTCCATCCATTTCTCATGTCTACCCATATTTTATCAAATTTATCACATTGCTTTTCTAGTTGTTTTATGTCATTTTCTAACTTCACTTCTTTTGCACTGTATTCTAAGTATTTTAGTTGGGAATATATTTCTCCTGATAAGGCCGTCTTTATAGTCTTTAATTTTTGTTGTTTCTTTATTATTTTTAGTTGTACATTCATATTTTATTTATGAATCTAGTTTTTCCTTGATCATTTATTTCAATTCCATTGTTATTTATCTTATAGTTTATCATAGTCAGAAAATCGCTTCCTAATAATAATTCATTAATACTGTCATATTCTATTACTCCTATGTTTATCTTATATTCTAAATCTTGAATTTTGAATATTAAATTTATACTTTTAGTAATTATTATATTTCTTTCATTTTCAGGGTAATTATAAGTCTGTGGTTCTATTATACTACATTCATTTTCATTTATCTTACTTATGTGTATAAAACTTTTAATTGCTCCTGTATTTATTTCTGCTATTCCGTCTACCGTTATCATATTTTTAAATATTATTACCTAGATTTTTAATCTACTACTGTCTATATTTATTAAGTCTATTGTTGTAGGTTGTATTCTTGGTAAACTATTATGTCGTGTGATTAATGATTCTCTAGTTATACTTAATCTAGATCCTTCTATTCTGGGTATTAATCTTCTTGACGGTGTTAACGTTTTTATATTAAAATCCATGAATATTTCTTCTGGTATAGTTATCTTAGAGTTTTCTTTATGCTCTATTTGTTCTAGTATTTCTTTATACATTTTTGGTACTATAATATTCATTTCATGCTGTTTCTTTACATGGTGATTTCCTGTTAAGGCATTTATCATTTTCGTTTCTATACTTATTACTTTACTTCCTGGTGGCATGTTTATTCCATCTAGTTTATAGTATAGTGTTACAGCTAAATCTTTGTGTTCATCTTTTAACGATATGCTAAAGTCTGGTTGTACAGTAAATTTTAATTTCTGGTATATTAAATTTCCTTTTATTACAGATATTAATGCATCTTGTAAAATTCCTAATATTCTGTCATCTAATACGTAGATTTGTATTGGTGTGTCAATATTCTTTTGAAAGTATGCTTTTATTGTAAATTCTACTCCAAAGTAAATATTTCTATATTTCTTTGCTTCTTTTGTTGATAGCTTTGCTAATTCTCTTTTTATTACTTCATCAGTTATCAGATTTATTTTAGTCCTTCCATTGGTACTGGTAGTATCAATTATATTTTCATGCTTTTGTGCTATATATCTTATTTCTTTGTTTCTTTCAAACCATTTTGTTTTAAATATCTTTTTTACAGATAGTTCTTCTTTTTCATCTTGAATCTTCTGGTAAGTATCTGGTTTAAAACTTAGTGTTTGGGTTGTTCCTCCTTCATAGGTATTCATTTGGTAATATGCTTCTTTTGAATCTTCTATTATCTCTTTTCTTTTATCCATATTTTAGTAAATCGATGTATTTATATTGTTCTTTTATAATGTCTTTTAAATCTCTTATTTCATTTTCGTTGTTTATTGCTTCTCCTAATTTCTGTTATCTTATTTTGTCGATTTCTTCTTCTTTTTGCTTTAGTTTTTCTTCTTCTAATGCTAATGTATTTCTCAGAAATATTTTCTTTTCTCGTTGTTCATTCATCTTGATATAACTTTCTTGTAGTTGTTTATCTTTTTCATTTATTAGCTCTATTCCTATTCTACAACTTATGATATGTTGGTTTATATCTCTATTATATATAAGTGGTTTTTCGGCTATTCTTTCTAACTGTAACTTCTTTTCTTGTTGTTGTATTATTCTATTTTCATCCATAATGTTCTACTTCCATTCTTAGTTCAGATTGTATTTCTGATATCATTAGATTCTCGGAATATATTTCTGTATTCAGTTCTACTAAAAATTTATTTAATCGTTTGTGTCTCCATAACGATTTATTTAAATAGTTAACCTGTTTAAACGATGGATGTTTTAACATTGTTTATGACTTGTTCCTATTACAAGCTTTGATACCAATTTCTCGAGCGGATATTTTCATCATCTAATAACCCCTAGAGGTCGGAATATAGATGGTAATCTGGTTAATTAAACTTTTTTCAGAGTTAATCAGATAATATAGAGTTGATAATCTAGATTGCAATTTCATTTTTTTATAAAGAGTCTATAACCTTCTATCAATATCCAAACATCATGACAATATAATCTTCTATCAATATTCAAACATCATAACAATAGAGTAATATACTTATCAAAATCATAATTAGAAACACATAGTTTGAACACATACCTTTAATCAGATATTCAGATCACCTGAGTAGCTCAACCCACCTTTGGCTCTGCCTTCCTACGTCCACTGACTTCACGGGATAATGGCCTGGGTGCTTGGGAGTCCTCACGGATATCCTCTGAAGATCTTCTGAAAGATGTTGTGTTCCTACTAATATGGTTCTAATCATAAATTTTCAAAGTAATCTACTCTTGTTCTTATGATATTCTTGGTTGAGATGGTTATAGCATGAATAATTTATAGAAATTGTACCGTGATGGTTTGTAACTGCCTTACTTTGGCTGATTTAGCCGAGTTTCCTATGGTTGAGTTTGACGTCATTATGGGCATGTATTGGTTGGTTTCTTGTTATGGAAATGTCGATTGTCAAATGAAGGTTGTTAAGTTCAATTTTCCAGGTGAGCCGACCCTTGAGTGGAAATGCAATTCTGTTATCCCTAAAGGTAGGTATATTTCCTACCTGAAGGCAAGACAAATGATTTCTAAAGGGTATATTTATCATTTGGTGCAAGTCAGAAATGCAGATACAGAGCCTCTGACTCTTCAATTTGTCCCTCTAGTTAATGAGTTCCCCGATGTGTTTCCAGAAGAACTTCCAGGTATTCCTCCTGAAAGAGAGATTGAGTTTTTACTTGATGTTCCCAGATACGCAACCTATATCTATTCCCCCTTATAGGATGGCTCATACAAAATTGAGAAAATTAAAGGAGCAGTTGAGGGACTTGCTAGAAAAAGGCTTTATCAGGCCTAGCATTTCGCCATGGGGCACACCCGTACTATTTGTTCGCAAAATGGATAGTTCTTTGAGGATGTGTATTGACTACAGACAGTTGAAGAAAGTTACCATCAAGAAAAAGTATCCACTTATGAGGATCAATTGTAGGGTGCCAAGTATTTCTCAAAGATCGACTTAAGATCAAGGGTATCACCAACTGAGAGTAAAGGAAAAAGATATTCTGAAGATAACTTTTCAAACTAGATATGGTCATTTTGAGTTTCTAGTGATATCTTTTGGACTCACAAATGCACCGACGACTTTTATGGATTTAATGAACCAGGTCTTCAAACCATTTTTGGATATCTTTGTGATCGTATTTATTGATGATATTTTGGTATACTCGCGTATAGAGGCAGATCATGCAGATCATCTTCGAGCGGTGTTACAGATGCTTCAAGATCGTATGATGTACGCTAAGTTTTCTAAATGTGAGTTTTGGTTGAACTTACTCATCTTTCTAGGAAATATAGTTTCTTTCGAGGGTATCAAAGTGGACAATCAAAAGAATGAGGTCGTGAAGAACTGACCGAGGCCCACAACCCTTACCGAGGTACGCAACTTCTTGGGTTTGGCTGAATATTAAAAAAGATTCATAGAGGGTTTTTCTTCCATCTCCACATCTTTGACAAAGCTTACTCACAAGGCAACCAAGTTTCAGTGGTCAGATATGCGTGAGTGCAGTTTCCAAGATTTGAAGAATAGGTTGACGTCCACACCTGTCTTGACTCTTCCAGTAGATACCGATTGGTACGCAGTTTAATGTGATGGCTCTATAGTTGGCTTAGGTTGCGTTCTGATGCAACATCAAAAGGTTATAACCTACGCTTCGAGGCAATTGAGGAAGCATGAGTTAAACTACCTGACTCATGACCTTGAGTTGGCGGTGGTGATTTTTTCCCTAAAGATGTGGCGTCATTATTTATATGGGAGCCCATGTTAACATATTTATGGACCACAAAAGTTTACAGTATATCTTTCGGAAAAAAGAGTTGAATCTGAGATAGAGGAGGTGGTTGGAGTTATTATAAGACTATGATGTTGAAATTTTATACCATCCCAGCAAGGCGAATGTCATAGCTGATGCCTTAAACCGTAAGTCTATGGGAATCCTGAATAATGTCAAGACAAACAAGTTAGAGATGACCAAAGAGTTGTGTCGCCTAACTAGCTTGAATGTACGACTATTCGATATTGATAATGGAGGTGTGGTGGTTCAGAATACCATAAAATCATCTCTAGTAGCAGAGGTGAAGGCAAGACAGTTTGACGACCTTGAGCTAGTCAGAATGAAGGAAGGGATTACCCTGCAGAAGCAGTCGATACTAGAGCTTTCAAGAGATGGAGTTCTTCTATACCAGGGACAACTATATGTTCTCATAGGAGGTCTCTGAGAGAAATTCATGCCTGAGATCCACCAGTCTAGGTATTCCATTCATCTTGGCTCAACGAAGATGTACCATGATCTTCGACAAGTTTATTGGTGGAATAATATGAAGAAGGATATCATAACATTTATAACTCAGTGCCCGAATTGTCAGCAAGTTAAGATCGAACATTAGAAGTCTAACAACTAGATTTAGAATATTGAAATCCCGACTTGGAAGTGGGAAATGATCAATATTGACTCCATTTGTGTTATCATCGACAAGCTTACAAAATCAGCCTATTTCCTACCCGTTCGTACTGTTTTATCAGCTGAAGATTATGCCAAGCTGTATATCAAAGAAATAGTTCGATTGCATGGTGTTCCGATCTCTATTATATCCAATAGGGTGCTCAGTTTACGGCTAACTTTTGGAGGTTATTTCAGAGAGGTTTAGACACCCAAGTGAACCTTAGTATAACCTTCTATCCATAAACCGATGGTCAAGATGAACACACAATCTAAATGCTCGAAGACATATTACGAGCTTGTGTATTGGATTTCAAGTGTAGTTGGGACGATCATTTACCCCCTATCGAGTTTGCTACAATAACATCTACCATTCTAGTATAAAGATGTCTCCGTATGAAGCCTTGTATGGATGGAAATGTAGGTCCCCGATTGGCTAGTTTGAGGTGGGAGAAGCTGAGTTGCTATGCCCTAATCTAGTCCAACAATCAGTGAAGATGTAAAGCTAATCCAAGAGCACTTATTGATTGCCCAGAGTTGACAAAAATCTTATTCAGATGTTCAACACTGCGATTTGGAGTTCACAGTTGGCGATTGGATATTCCTAAATATTTCTCCAATGAAAGGAGTTATGACATTTGGAAAGAAAGGGAAACTTAGTCCCAAATACGTTAGGCCATATAAAATCATTCACAGGATAGGCCGAGTGCCTTATGAGCTTGAACTACCCTCAAAATTAGAGACAGTTCACATGATATATCATGTATCGATGTTGCGCAAGTGCATATGAGATCTCTCCCATATTACTCCCATGGAGGATGTGCAGATCACTGAGGATTTATCTTATAAAGAGACTCATGTAGCCATTCTAGATCGCGAAGTTCAGAAGTTGAGAACAAAAGAAGTTGCCTCTGTTAAAGTGCTATGGAGGAATAACAATATAGAAGAGATGACTTGGGAGGCCGAAGAAGATTTGAAAACTAAGTATCCTTACCTTTTACAAACCATAGGTTCATATTGACGTCGTATGGTATGATATTTTCCACTTTTGTTGTATAGTAACCTTACTTCATATTCTATATACCTTGTTCAGGCGGTTACAACAACCAGAGCGGAACCGGAGCAACCCAGACTTGAGATGGAGATATATAGGGTGAGTTATGGATAACTCTTACATCTATTGATATAGTTATGGTCGTGCGAGACAAATATACAATATGTGTCCCTGTGTGGCCTTTGTGTTGGTTCCAGCTGGTTGACAGGTTTTGGGATAGTCCTATTTATAGAGGAAACTCAGCCGAAATTCTTCTAAAACTCAAGCACTGAAAGACTATTAGTTACATCCTTCAATATTTGATGATGAATGTTCTTAAGGGAAGAGGATGTTACACCCCAAATTCTTCATGCGATCAAACATATATTTAGTCGATTCGAGCTCTGGCAACCTGAGACCCTTCCTGAGGGTCAAGTATGACTTATATGAGTATTACGAAGGTATACAGAAGGTTAGAAGTCAATTGGATTAAGGAAAGTACATCTCAACAACTTCTGTGGGCGGAATACTTAGTGGTGGAAGTGTTATAAATAACCTTAAAGTAGTGGTCTCCTCATTTCATCTCCATTTTGATCTAAACATTTCCCAAACACTCTCAATATTCTCCTTAGGGTTCTTAGGTCACCAAGGAGCCATTTCATATTATATTAAAGCCAAATCATCCATAGATAACCACTACAAAGCTTGGGGATCCGCTTAGAAGTAAGATGGAGTAAGGATCCTCTTGGTGCTTGGAAAGAAGGTTATGGTGTAAGTTCACTTGGCTGATGTAAGGTAAGTTATTAATGCTCTTGATAGTATTAAGATTCTCATCACTTTGTTCAGAATTATGGATAAAGGAAACTTGTGATAGTTGAGTTAAAACTCTATGAAAGAACTTTTATGGACCTTGGATTGTTATTGATCAAATCTTGACATGGTTATAGCTTGAAGTTGAAAGATATGGTGTTGGAAGATCATGGAGTGTATCTTATTGATGTTGTGTTTATATTGGTGTGATTGGGGTTGTGTTGAAGAGGAGTATATAACATGAGTGATAGCTATAAACATCATAACTAGAGAAGTATGCATCCTAGGTGTTCGTCAAATTGTTCCAATGAATCGATTCTTCATTTGTCGATCATATCTTAATACAAAATCCATATATTGTGTAGATAATCACTCGTAAAGCATCCGAGGGTTTCATTATGTCATTTACTAAGATACACATGTATGTAAGGTTATCCCTTTCTTTCAAAAGAATGAAATCCAAAGTATTTATCGTCTTTGAAAGGAAACGTTGAAAGCTTTATTCTATTCATATATTGTTTATCCTTCATCGGGAATCATTTCCTTGTTATTTTTGAAACCTATATTTCTGGCTTATTGGTTGCTCATCCAAAGTATCTTATATCTCTGAGTAAGAGTACTTCAAAAGGTAGTTGTCAAGTCGACCAAATGTCATTTCATAACAGACTGAAAGAGTCTTGAATTCAAAAGACGCCTTAAGTGCTATTATTACTATATATATATATATATTACTCACACCACAATTGCAAATAGTCTGTGGGTAGTTGTATATGTACATTATACACACCATGGGCTATAATCGGTGGGCAGACACTTATATGTGCATCCATACATACACCTCAGAGTATTACTTAAGGTTAGTGACATATTACACACCTCTGGATATAAGCTGAGGGCAGAGTATATAATAAGGCCTATAGACAAAGGTTTCATTTCAGTTTCAGAGTTTCATTATTCTCCCTATGTGTCACGTAGGTTATCAGTGTATCAGATTGCTTTTATGTTATTATTTACAACTCATACTTTTATATTTCCATTCATGCTTTACATACTGGTACATTTCTTTCATACTGACGTCTCTTTTGTCGGGGACGCTGTGTATTTCATGCCGTAGGTCTGATAGGGGCTCTGATAGACCACTACAGTAGGAGCTATTGAGTTCAACCATCAGTGAGTATGCTTCGTCTTTCTCGAAGCTTGTTGGTTAGGTGTTGAGTATGTCTTGCACATTTATGTATATATTTAGTAGTTCGGGGCCCTTCCCGACCATACGACAGTATAGGTACTTGTAGAGGTTCATAGACTTGTCTAGTAGATATAGTTGTTGATGTATAGCCTTGTGGGCTAGATTGTCATTTGTTAACAAGAGTTGTGACCTTATCAGTCCTGTTTATGTACATATGTTGTTTTTATCTCTATCTGTTCACCTCAGAGGTTGTATTACAGCTTGACTCATAGATTATGGCCTTTTCGGCCCTCCCATAGCATTGTTGTCTTGATTATACATTAGTACAATTTTATCGGCCGGAAGTTCTACTCGTACATGAGCATGGTTTTAGAATGGTAAGCTTGGGCCAGTATGACACTGGGTGTCGGCCACAACCCCTAGTTCGAGGTGTGACACATTGTTCTCGTCTTAACAAGGGGTAAGTATTCAACCTTTATTTTGACGTTTCTTTAAGATTATTTTCGTTGGTTATCGATTTTTATCGTGTTGGTTGGGAATTTTTGGGGTTTTAAACCCTAAGTTAAAATTTGAGTTTTCTTCAATTAATTATGGTTGGATTTGAGTAATTTCAAGGTTTTTGTCTTGTTTAAACCTTGGGTAAACTATTTCTAACATAATTTCGATTTCAATCCGTATTTTGCAAATATTCCATTTACGGGTTTCGACACAAAGAGGATTTTGACAAGGTCATAAAATTGGAGGCTCAATTGGGGTTAGAATTTTATGAAACTTTGGATTAAGATTTTTTAGATTATGGGTAACGTGTTTCTAACTTAAATTTCTGATTTTCCCTTGTGGGCCCAGGGTTACTATTTGGGCTTCGGACTAAAGTATAACAATATGGGAATCATTAGATTCGTATGAACACATATAACACTATTTTAATAATATTGAACTCATTTTCTCAATAAAATTACCATTTTGACCCTTAGGGTTCGGGATGAGGCTTTAGATTTACTTTTGACCCCGAGTTCCTTACAAGACATGTTTGGTATCATTAGAATCATGTGTAATGTAGAATTGGTCCATATGTGTTGTTAAATATGTATGGTAACATAGGAACTTCATGCGCTTGTTTGAACTACGACCATCCGATATTCGCTCGGGAGGACTTGTGGATTAGGAGTTCGTGGCTTCTACTTGGCTTTTAGGTAGGCTACAATTTAGTTTTTGAGACTGCATAGAAGTACATAGTAGTTATAAATGATGATGGGTATTGGGTGTGTTTAGAGATCCTACTCAAATGGTTGAGTGGGTACCGGTGTTGATGTGTGATTTTAGGAATCAGCCTTAAGCTGATTCTGACTGTTGTTATTTGCGCTTGCCACCATTATGTGGGCTCATTGCCATATTTGATATTATCGTGTTTATTCATCAGACCTGCTTTGATATGATATCCTGATAGTACTTGGATTATTGTTGTTGGATTGTTTGATATAATATCTGGATTGTACTTGAGTTACTTGTTGTTGAATTTTGAAAGCATATGTTATTCATCTCCTATACTTGGTTGCATCTCATACTTTCTGATTTCTTGCCTTGAATTGTCATTTTCATTCAAACACTCATGGTTATATGATATTGCTATAATAGTGGAATGAAAACGCTATAGGTCCAAGGGACCGGAAAAGGTAAGAACACTATGATATTATGGCAACATTGAGATGATGATGATACGGATGGCTCGGGTTTCATGCTGCAATGGGTATGATGATGATACGGATGGATCGGGTTGTATTCCTCAATGGGTATGATGATATGCGGGGATCAGGGTTGCACGTTTGCAATAGTTGTTATTACATCCAAGAGCTGGGCTCCGATGGGATATTTCATAGGGGCATATGGACTTTGCGGGTCCCCTATGGGTGTAGAAATCATAATAAAACCTTGACATATTGTATACCGGATTGATAAACGTACTTGGCATTTGTATTTGCATTCATATCATACATACATCTACACATTGATTATCTATTGTTGGGTAATGTGGATCGATTGATTTTCATGATTGTGCTTGTCTCTGTGGATACCTGGATAATTGGATCAGTGAACACTTGGATAAATATTGAATTGGTTTCCACGTGTGGCTTAATTTCTTATGCATTAGTTTGTGGTTATAATTTGTAAGTCTAAGTCTTTGATGTCTACTGCTACTGTGGTCGGGAGTGTCAATATGTCATGATTATTATCTAGATCCAGGGAAAATATGTGCATGGTGTGTTATCTGTTAATTGACCATATGATTGGGTACCGAGTCTAGTAAGGAACCTGTGATAAGTGTTTCCATTAGCAAGGTAAATGTTGCATGATCTATTTGTGTAAGACTGTAATTGTATAGAGACTTAGCTAAATCTAAGACTAAGAATAATAGAGGAGTTAATGTCATTATGGTTAGCTTAAGTGTAATATTCCTGGAAAACATTCAAAAAGGGTTGTTGTGATCTAAGTGTTGACTTATTTATTGATGTGTTAAGGTTGGGTTAAATGGGGTTAATCTTGAATAAGACTTGGACATGAGAGTACTAGTCAGTGGGTACTATAATAATAAGGTCCTAGTATATGTGAACGGATTGATTGTATTTGACTATGAATGGAATCTTATGTGAACATTGTGACTTGTTGAATCAATATATTGATATGTGTACATGGTGACATATCTAGGCTACTGGATTTTCTAGTATAGGCTTATCTGGTGTCAACTTGATATTTATCTCTGATACGTATCTTTCATCATTGTCGGCCTATGATTTCTATAGGGGTACGTTGTGTACTCATGCTACACTTGTTGCAAGTCTATTTACTAGTTTGTGAGCTGGATTGTGAGTACGAGCAGATGGATTTTTGGCGTTCCAGGGTGAGGATGCTTCTTCCATCATGCCTTGGATGCTTATTCTCTTAGTATTTTTTTTACATTTGGTTTCAAAAGACGTAGTTAGACATTTTGATTATGTTATTCAGTTTTGTCCTTTGTTACCTTCGTTTAGACTTGTATTCCACATTAGTGCTCTTGTATCAGAAACTAGATTTTAGGGTTGTATTTATGATTTGATTATATTTCCGCATTTCTTTCATATCATTTTGTTTATATAGGAAGTGGTTCGCCTACCGGTGGGAATGTGTAGGTGCCACTACGATTCCCAAAAAAGGTTCATGACAAAATTGGAGGTCAAGAATTAATCCTTATGCTTTGATATTGTAGATGTGAGTTAGGTAATGATAGTATGATCTATTACAATATTCAATTTATTGATTTGATTCCATGTAAAATTGGGGGAAAATCTAGGGTTTTCTAATTGGGGATTTTGATTCGTTAATGCAATTAAAAGCCTAAAAGTGTTTAGATTCTTAATTGACTTAAGGATATGACTATTTAGATCTGTATTGTGATTTTAGAACACTAACCTTTCAATTTTACCCTTGTGGGCCAGGGGTCAATTTGGGGGTTGGATTTTCGCCTGCTTTGAAAGGTTATGCGTTTGTGTGTGTATTAGAATACCTTGTAAACATATAATCTATATGTTAGACTACGATAGTTCGGAGGTTCTTCACAAGGGCAAGGCCTTTGTTGAGGATTAGTGAGTTCGTGGCACCTACTCGACCATGAGGTAAGCTACGATTTACTTTTATTAGACTTTGATAGAAGCATTTAGTTGATATAAATATCGAGGGGTATTGGGCGTGTTGGGGGTCCCACCTTAGTGACTATGATGAGCGCTTGGGTGGGTGGCAGTGTTGAGTTGTCATGAGGGATGTTTTGGGATATCATCCTTAGGGTGATTCCGACTACTGTTATGTAGGCTTGTCGCCATTACTTGGTCTTGTCACCATTACGTGGTCTTGTCGACATTATGTGGGCTTGTAGATATTGATTTTATATTTCTTGTGTTTACTCATCACATATGCCTTCTGATATAAAAGACTGATTTTGTGGAATTGTGTGTTATTGATAATTCTTAGGCATGTGATATTTATCTCTTGAACCTAATTGCATCTCATACTTTATTATTACATGTCTTATCACTGTTGCATTCATACACTCATGGTTATTTGGATATTGAATAAAGTGTTATGGAATGTTGTGGGTCCAATGAGACCAGGAAAGAAAGGTAATGATACTATTACGAGATGGTTTGAAATTATTTAGATGATTGATGATTGATATAGCTCAATAAATGAGTCTGGGCTTTAGATAAAGCTGAGGTATTTTCGACTGGTTGAGAGCGGTATATGGACTTCGCGGGTCCTTCATGGGTCACTTTTATATGGCAAAGACCTATAAAGTGTGTACACCGGTTGATGGAAAGGTACCTTGCATTTAATTATATCACATTCATATCATGGCATTCATTTCACTTGTATCGCATTCTTTGTTGTTGATTGATGAGTTGTTGTTATGTGCTACTAGATAGTACGAATTGATGATGGTTGGTGTTTCCATTGTAAACTGATGTGAGAATGAGGGTCCATGTCGGTCCTTATTTATGGAAGTGAAGATGAAGTCCTTGAAAGGTAATTGCTTGATTAACAGAAAGGCTAGAGAATTAATGAAACACCCTACTTGGTAGCATAAACATCGCTATGTGTGAGTTATATATGTTTAAGTGATCTTAAATGGGAGACTCATGACCGTAGTCACTTATTCGAACATAATAAAGTTATATAAGAGCTTGCATGGACCAATGTCCTTAATGTACGGATAACAATAAGACATATGAGGTAGAGGGAATATAATACCAATAAAGCTAATATGAGCATAATATATGCTTCTGTGGAAGGTTGTGACGTGAATGATACGATTTAAGTGTTCAACTGCCCATAATAGGAAAACCTACGATATTATGTGGTTAGGTTAAGTGTGACTCAATGGTATTGAATGGAGAATAATGGATTTATTTCCATGTAAATTATGTATCCCTGCATGGTTGAGATTATGTGATATATCAGGCCATGTCAATTAGGGATACTTATGTGTCAACTTGATATTTATGTCCATTACATGTTGTCTGTCATTGTCGGCGTATGATGCCTACGGGTACTTTGTGTGCTCATGCTACACTTACTATATATTTTACATCGATGCAGGTACATCGATTGATCTAGGTTACAGTCTCAGAAAATGGGGAGATTTAGGGCGGTTCACTCATCATATCAGCGGCCCAGACTTTAATCCATAGTTGGGATTTCTTATTTATCCAAGACAAT
Organism: Anisodus tanguticus; assembly: GCA_034509755.1. Taxonomy (NCBI): domain Eukaryota; kingdom Viridiplantae; phylum Streptophyta; class Magnoliopsida; order Solanales; family Solanaceae; genus Anisodus; species Anisodus tanguticus. Next base: position 29,369,585 of record CM067550.1, read on the forward strand.
TGTTATCTTTACTTTTCTATTCTTTGTACTCATTGTAGCTCTTGTATGAGTCAGACCAGGTTCTGGGAAAGGTTATGTTGCAAAGGATATTGATAATTATAAGTTTTTATATGAAGTATTGTTATATCTCTTTGATTCTCTTACTTATTCCACAATGTTTCAAGATGTGTTAAAAGAATTTTGGGAATGGTTCACCTCCCGAGAGGGGGGGGATGGTGTAGGTGCCATCATAACCCGTGATTTGGGTCATGACATAAAGATTTAAAGTCATAAGGTATAGTTCCTCCATACTAAGTAAACGAGTTAGGTGAAATTTTAGTTTGTGAGATCAAAAATGACATAACGAGGTTGAGTATTCCGAAACAAAGGATTAGAATGAGTCTCCACAGACTTATAGAAAATGTATTATTTAGTTTGTAAAGATTCAGAATCAGTTCGGGTGATTATTGTGACATTCAAGAAATTTTGCATTATATACTGGGTCAAACTTGTTCATTTAAAACCAGGTGGTGGATGAATATATTGCTAGAATGATTTATGGTCATTCGGGTAACCCTTCTTCGATGAATTGATAGATTTTAGTTCGGGATAGAGGTATGACAAGTTTACCATGCTTTATTTGGAGTTTGCAAGGATATTTGATAATATTTTATTAATTGCAGCTATTCAGACAGTTCTAATGGTTTAAACAAGTACTGGGTGATGTATTGAGGAGGTATAAATAGATAAGAGAAGTTTTTGGGGTGATCAGTTGAATTTCTACAGATTTGGCACAACAAGGTAATCATTAGGTGATGCACATAGTATGATAGTTGAAGGTTTAGAAGGAATTAAATGACGAGTGTCGACTTAACAGTCCAGCTCGACGAACCAAAACTAACAAATATGGAAATAGCATATCCGAGCTTGGATAAGGTTAGCTTTTGATGGAAATACTTAGAATTTGCTAAAAAAAAGCAAGGATTCTCTTCTGGCTAGATAAAGTCATGATTTGGAGTTGTGGTGTGTGTCAATGTGTTTCTAATTAATCTTGATGCTAATGACAGTTTTGGAAGGTGGGAAAAAAAGATTAGCAAAATCAGAATATTTTACCAGTACAAGTTTTACAATGGTTTGCGGCTACAACTAAAGGATTATGGTGATTCTGATGATATTTGTGGAATCAACCAAATTGCATTAAGAGGGGTGGATATAATAAAAATCAGGGAATTCGAGCGGAGTTAGTACAAATATATAAGGATCATGTGTGGAAAACATTTCGGGTATGAAAAAATAGAAATTTGGGTCTTTGAGCTAAGATAAAGGAAGTTTTAACTGATAAAGTGAATAAGCGGTGATATCGGCGTAATTCTTGCCTATGGAGGCTTGCTTGAGGTTGTGGATATTCATTGGTTTCTCGTTAGCTCTTTTACTTTTGTTTACCATTCAAGGACGAATGTGTATTTAAGTGATAGATGATGTAACGACATGGTTGGTCATTTTGAGCTTTTGGACTCTTTTTTTCCAAAATACCTTTCTCGTAGTTTCATCTTGGTGTTTTTGACTTGCCGGGATAATTGGCGCAATTTTTTAGATGAACGGGTGGGTTTCACATCAGTTTAAGCAAAATTGGAAGTTCTTAAGTTAAGGAAACAAGGACGTTTGACCAAAGTCAACACCAGGGTAAATGCGTGTTTTTTGAAGTTTCATCGATTTTGTTAGGTCTAAATTGGGATTTATGACTTAATCGAGTCATTGTCCTAGGTCATAAGGGATTCATGTGTGATTTGGGTAATTGGTTGAGAAACTAGTTAAGTTAAGGATTTGGAGTTGACCACGGTCAACACGACCTCTTTCTGATGTTTTGAGTGTGCAGCAGGTTCGTAGCATGTTTCATGATTGAAATGCATATATGGTTTGTGTTCGGGAGGTTCTGGATGTGTTTTGTGTGGCAAACCTAAAATTTGCAATTGCTGAATTTTCTGGTGTAACAATTCCAAAAATAGCAGTTATGTCCCTAAGTTCGCCCTTAGATTTCAATCTTTCTTTTAAATTTCAAAGCATCATATATCTCTCACTTTAAGGTCAAATTGGGTGATTCAAAAGGATATCTTGGGTAGAATCTTGCAAGGATTATGTTGGGCTTGTCAATAGTAAGTTTTGTGATCATATAACACATGATTTAGGCTGGGAAAACTGTTGCATTTGTTTTGGATTTTAGTTACTTTTCTCACAAGTTTGGGAGCTCAAATTGAAGTGATTTCAACTCGTATTTCCGTGGGGGTAAGAGTAGAAATCTTTTTTTATGGTACTCCATTGATATATTACATTATTTAGAGTTAGATTTCATAGTTGGGTGTTGAAAAATTAGGGGGTTTTACCCTTAGATGGATTTTTGAAAAACACAAGAAATTGAAGGTCAAGTTGGAATCTTTTTTACTGTGTTTTTGGGATTTAAGTTCCTTGTTTGAGAGTAAACTAATTTGAAAGGAAAATTCTGATTTGGTCGCCAAAGTTTGGGGTCACTTTTTGGGATTTTAAAGCCTTAAGTTAAAATATTAATTTCTTCAAATTGGAAATCGAATTGAAGTCTTTTGAAACATTTTCTGGATTTGGACTATATAGGTTATGGGTAAATTAATTTTGTAATAAAATTTCAGTTTTGTCCTTGTGGGCCTTTTGGTTTTATTTTTGAGTGTCAAATTAATGTATGACAATATAATCGGACTCATTTTCTTATGAATAGCGCGAATTTGATAGATAGGGAGTGTTTTGAAGCTTTATGAAAATGAAAGGTGAAATCTTGAGGTTCGTGGTGCTGTACTATCATGACCCAAAATCCCATTTGTGTCATGATGGAACCTACCCTAACCCATAAACTCACCACTAATAGTCAAGACAGAATAACACAAGTACAAATGCGAAAAAGTAAAGAACAATGAAAGTACTGACAAAGTCTTGACATTTTAAATAAATCTTGCAAACCAACCCCAAAATCTGGTTTTCATGAGTCCAGAGCTTACTAATTGGAATACAAGTCTAAAACTTAAATACAAGTCACTGTCTGAAATATAGGACAGAAAGGTAAAATACAAGATAAGATGTTCCAGTGCTGGGATGGAATCTGCAGCTCACCCTAGACTCCCAAGAAAAGCTCTCCAAGTACCGCGTCTAAGCTTTACTTGCATCTAGAATAGTACCTGCACATAGAGTGCAACAAGTGTAGAGTGAATACGGAAAACACGTGTACCCATCAACATTGTTGACTAACCCTAACTATAGCAGTGGTGAGGGTTGGTAATTTTTGATACTTCTCTACTAGTTAATTAACTAAGGTGTAATAAAATCAAATATCCAAATCTATAAGTAAATCCCTATAGTTCAGTAAACCACAAAGATCATCAATATTATCAAGTCATTCTAAAGCTCTCACTTTACTAAGGATAAAGCCAAATTACTGCTACCGAATCCAACCTAAGCCCCATTCAGTGCGTCTAATCACATAAAGGTTTCAACTGTTCATCAGCTAAGACACATTCGTTTTACTAAGGATAAAGCCAAATTACTGCTACCGAATCCAACCTAAGCCCCATTCAGTGAGTCTAATCACATAAAGGTTTCAACTGTTCATCAGCTAAGACACATTCGTTCATAACGATTCAACCTTTACTCTATTTAAGGCAATATATATTAATCAAGACAGTCTTTCTATGTTTTAGAACATGCATAGTCATAGAGGTTCTATCTTTCCATCCTTTACATTAAGGAAACCCATAAAGAGTTTATCTTTACACTCGTTACACTACAAAAGTCTTAAAGATCCTATCCTTCTTTCACTTTCAAGCTAGTAAACCATAACATCTCACAATTCAGTCTTACATAAATAATGAGAAGTACAGGTCTAGTATTTTTTTTTTCCGCTAAGAGCAACATGATCATAAAGTCTACAGCTTTACATCACCAAGTACACATAGCATAAATCAAAATGTATACATGAAATGCAATGCAAATGATATGTATGTAATGCAATGGTCCTATGTACACGCTCATGCAGTAGGTGTCACGTGACTCATGGGGGACTCATGAGGTCCATATACCCATCCAAAATTTCACATCGGATCCCAGCTCTGTGGTTATAGTGTCATCACCAGTCATCACTCTCTTACCATGCCATATCCATCAATCAGCTTTCAAGCCACTTTTCAGTATCTCAACAGTTCAATACCAATGATAATAGTATGAATGAATGATATGGATATGTGTACACCATGCAAAAGTATAATCAATACAATCAGCATTATCAATTCCTTTCCAAGTATTTAGATAAAATGTAGAGTGATGATTGCTTGACAAGTCAAATCATAAAAAGCTATCAAACATGGCTACATTCCTAAATAAGCAGCAATCATACCAACCTAAGTTAATTTATGCACCATGCTCATGGCCAGAAGGCTAAGCACATATTCTCCGCCATGTGCAACATACTAAGCCATTTATTTACTCTTTAAGTACACCGGTACCCATACAAATGCTTGTCACCTCACTAGTACAGGACCTCAAATTACCCATTAGTCTTAATTATTATACCAACACAAATGCCATATTAGAGTCTACTAAGTCTCAACATGCCTACTTTCGGAGCCGAAGAGTCACGCGACTGCTTTTCCCTTTCTCTGTGCCTCCTCATATGCCCAATCTGTTCAATTATGTTATCTAGAAGAGATTACGATTCTAACGGTACCCATAGTGATACATAAAACTAGAATCCTCGAGCTAGCCTAAAAAAGGAACCCTAGGCCCACAAGGGTAAAAGGGAAATTGAAAGTAACATCACCTTAACCATCACCCATATAATCCATATCGCTAATATTACCATAATCTAAACCCAATTGGATCCTTAATTGCAAGATTAGGCAAAAATTCCTAACTACCAAACCCTATATTTTCCCACCAATTTCAAAAGTTTTCTCTAATACCAAATTAACCATTTAAACATCATCATCTAACATGAATCAAATCTAGTTTACAACATTATAATCATCTAATCAACATATAATTCATGATTCTTAGTCTCTTATCTTTTCATAGAAGCTATGACATCTCCTTTCCCAATTAGAGATTACACTAGGGTTAGAAGACTTAAAAGATGATTAATAAATAAAAATGATGAGATTATACCTCCAATGAAGAGCAATAGTGAAACCCTCAAGAATTCTCCTCCTAGCAGAGACCTAATCCTAAGGGAAATATTTTGGGAAGTGGAATCATTTTTAGGGCATTTAATAATCTGGATTGAAACAGTGATCTTCTTCAGCGGAATCAACTTTGCATAAGAGGACTCGCTTCAACGGAAAATAGACCGCTAACACAGACTCACTTAACATTTCCGGAGTATCACTGGGGTGAAAATGACTCCGTAGAGGCATCATCGCCTCTGCGGGAAAAGCATTCATAGAAGCGGAAAAACTCAACACTAGACAATACCCACATCTGTGAGCCAACCTCCGCAGAGGCAGATATGCAGAAGTGGACAGAGAGATGCTGGTGTGTACACCAGAAACCAGCAACATCTAAACTTAGCCAACTCTCCACCAAATACCTAAAATGTTTCCAGAAACCCTCGGTTATATCCAAACATGTATTTATATCATAAAACATATTCTAGACCTGCTCGTGCACTCGTAATTCTCAAAAAAGGTCTCTAAAGCTCGTGTTTCTGACCAAAGTCAACCCTTAAGTTCTAGTTTCTCTATTTCACAACCACTAACCCAAAGCGTATCTGGTTGCCTCGGAAACCAAAACGAAGGCTTAACTAAGTCATAAACGTCATTCTGGATCTAATGAAACTGATGAAACTACGAAAAGAATGTATTTACCTAGAAGTCAACTATGAGTCAAACCGTTATAGTCTCTTAACTTAAGAATTTACAAACTTCCCGAAAATGATCTGAAACCTACTCAATTTCCTCAGAAACTGTGCCACCCATTCCCACAAGTTATAAATATCAAGATAAAGATACGAGAAGGATATTCTTGGGAAAAGAAGTCCAAAAGTTCAAAATGACCAAATAAGTCATTACATGATCTACCACTTAAACACACGTTCGTCCTCAAACGGTAAAGAAAAGTACCAAAGTTGTCAAGTAACCAAAGATTCCTCATAGTAAACCTTATGGAATCCTTCACATGAAAGAATCACGCTGATAATATCACTTTCCCACCTTACCACTCAAAACATCCTTTGACTTAGTTCGAAAACCCAAATATCCATTTTTCCATAGCAGACACTTCTTCCACAACTTATTTTCATATATTTGAACTAACTCCTCTCGAATTCCTTGAGTTAGATTTTGACCACACCTTTGAATGCTATTGATTGATTCCACAAATTCCATCATCAACACGACAATCCTTTAGTTGTAGCCACAATCCACTACCAAACTTGTGTTGGTCAACTATTCCAATTCCACTTACCTTTCTTACATACCATATAATTCATCTTTAGTACCAAGAATCCATAGAAAACATATCATCACACGCTGAGAGTCTAATTCATGACTCTCTCTCACTAGAAAGAATATGTTCTTATTCTGAGCCAATTCCAAGCCTTTCCGTCCAAAAACTGACCTTAGCCTAGGCCAATTGCACTAATTCCAAATCTGTTAGTTTTTTTTGTCAAGATAAAAGTATTGAATTAACTCGCATCGCCCAATTCCTCTTAAATCTCCAAATATCATGATAGGTGCACCATCCTAATGATTATCTTTATTTGCCAAAGCTGTATAAAATCATTTGATCATCCCAAGGCTTCCCATATCCATTTGTACCTTTCAAAATCATCACCAAGTACCCGTATAGACCATTAGAATTGTCCAAATAATTGTGATAGGCAAAATATCATCAAATCAACTTGCAACTCCAAATAAAGCCCGGTAACACTGCCTTACGTCTATTCTGAAATGTAAATCTATCAATTCTTCAAAAATGGACTACTACAGTAACCATAAATCTTCATGACAATATACACATAAGCCATTTGGTATCACCTAAATGATTCTAGCCAAGCGCAAGGTGCATAACTCCCCCGATGTAGCCAATAGTCAATCGAACTGACTCCAAATTCTCACCAAACCAATTATAGAACTTTCATAATCCTATGGCGATCGATTCTAATCCGTTTCTCATGGATGTTCAATGCCATGATGTCTTCCCTAACTACAAAGGCCGAATTTCACCAAGCCATCAACTTAGTACCGCGGAAATCATTTATAACTTAAATCTTACTATTCTCAACTCAAAACTGATACAAAAGTTTGATAGAACTCCATAGAATACAAATGCATCAAATCTTCCTTCTTGCACTTTCACTTAACTCATTCACTACTCTGAACATTTCTACGCAAGTCTTGAAGCCACATACTTCCCCTTGATAACCATTGAATCTTTGATTATAATATCCTTTTTACGCCTTTAGCAATTCTGATATATCAATTCTTGCAATCCACGTGCCTTACCACTTACAAATACTCTCAAGTCATTAATACTTAATTTACTCAACCATGTTATCCAACCAGTAATGCTTTAACATAGTCCACTACCACGAACACAATTTCTCCATGAAAATATGACTTTAGCTTCAAAACTAAAAAAAATTCAAGACACCTTCTTACTTATCAACTCTAGACTATTCATTCAAGGATGATATGAATTTATCTACTGGTACCATGCAAGTCGCCTTCCCATCAATCTTATCACGTCAGTCGTCTGAGATTCGTACCTCATGATCATCAATCACAAATCCCCATGACACTTCGCCATAACACTTAGTAAACCCTCGTAGACTTCCTTCTTCAAGCATACTTGACAGTTACACCCTATTTGAAATAATGTGAGATAATTCCACCATATATGCCATAGTTGATTCTAGTAATCACATTGCTTCGAATTCAAATCCTTTCCTTTCCTTTCCTTAAGGTGTACCCGACGCCTTCCAATTCAAGGCCCAACATGCCTTTATCTTAACTCTTCAATTTTCATATTCTTTCCAAAATCACATTCATTGCTATCAGCCGAAAATCCCTCTAACCAACTCTAGAGTATCTGAAATATCATGAATCTTGCAAAATAGTTGAGTCAATCCTGGAGATAGTAGTAAACTGCAACTTAACAACCGAAGGTTTTCCTTGCCTCACCCGAACCTTAAAACTAGATACTTCTCCAAATCCAATGCATCATATGAACAATCCTTTACAAAGCCTTTCCCACCTGAAACACTAACCAACCTCTGCTACTCCAACGAGATCCATGATGCCTGAGTAATATCCTAAACCATTACTCCACTGATCCATAATCTGTAGAGCGATCTTACATACCATTCACAAAGTTCTACTCACACCCTCGTATGGCTACTAGCCAGTATACTTGCTATTCTACCTTGGCTTACAAGTCCACAAACCAAATCTTAATACACAAAGTACCATAGTGAATTCACTTTTCTTTCTTTCAACCGTTATCATTGATCCTTACTTCAATTTTCTGAAATGCACCTCAAAACTCAAGTTATTTAACACCTTCCGTTGATCTACCACTTTAAATATCCTTATCGACTAACACCTCACTCAAGGGTCCTTAAACGATGCTTACCCAAGAAGAACCATGTCTTTCCCTATCTCGCCAAACTAGAATGCCTCTAACAAATCATATGGTTATCCTCCTCATTCCGCCAACTCTAGAAAATTGCATCACTATCAATTGTGAAATATTGCGTAGCCCTTAGCAATAAGTACAATGCACATATCCCTATTCCCAAAGTAAGAGCAACCTCCGAATACTCCTTAAGTAATACATCATCGCACTTGTACATTGCTAGATCCATCCTCATTTGTCTATCCTTGTATATCCCAGTAGTCCATATCATAGTCAAAATATCTATAAATCCATCTCCCATTAGTATCCACTTTATACCCAGAGCAGTCTCTTCCGATGATAACTTAGTGAATTTATCTCACTTATCCTGGGTCCATTAGCCAATTACATAGAGAATTCAAATACCACCCATCCTTACTCCACCACCGCAATGCCATCATGGCACACTCCAGTTAGCCTTTCATACTTCCATGAATTAACAGACTTAGCACACCCTGCGCTCCCATCAGATGAATACTTTACTATTTTGATATTCTTGTCACCAATCTTGAACCATTCGAATTATATTAAGTACCACTAAACTTCGTAAGATAGAAAGAGAACTCCTCATACAAACTTTATAACAAGTCCTACCACCTCTAACCCTATTTCCAAGGATCACATTTCACGTCCCTATCTTTTATCAAATCCTCTTCACAACATTTTCATGGTCACTGTCCTCTCAAATGGCCAATTGATCCTTCCAAGTCTAAGTTTGTCTTCAAGATACCAACATATATACCCTTCAATTACTAAATCTGTCACACCACAAACTAGGGGTATGGCTGGTATCGCGGTGCCTGAATGGCCCGAGCGTACCACCTGTATATCATAAGCTGAGCATACAATGATCTGGGCCGCCAAGTCCTCCAAATGATCAATACAAAAGAAAATGAATAGAACCATCTGACATAATAACGACAATGCACTTACACAGATACAACAAGGCCGCAATAAGATAACTATACATACAACCTAATCTACAAGCCTCTATGAAAAACATAATTGTGATATGACCGGGATAGGGCCCCGAGCTTCCCATAACTTGTATTTGTGCCAAACCTAAACTCATGACTCTAACTTAGTAGCTTTGGATGAACTAAAGCTTACCACTCGATTCGCAGAACTCAACCAGCTCCTATTAGGGAGGTCTATTTGAACCTCTACCTGAATTTGCAGCATAGAATACAGTGCCCCCGATGAATAGAACATCAGTATGAATGAAATGTATTGGTATGTAAAGCATGAATAACAATATGATAGTATAAGATATAAAGGAGAGCATAAAATAAATCAAATAACCTGGGTGCCATACATGGCTAATAATAAAACTCTGAAACTATACTAGACTCTTGGTATAGCAAATTTGGTTTATAATAGTCTCTCAGTTTATTGCCCGAGGTGTAATATGTCACTTCCCTCAGGAATACTCTGAGATGTATGTATGGATGCACATATAAGTGCCTTCCCCGACCAACTATATCATGGGGCGGTGTGTATAATGTACATGTACAACTTCCCACCGGTTGGTCGCAATGATGGTATAAATAACATCTATATATATATATCAATGTAAATAACTACCCACCAGCATTGGTTCGGGTGTGTGGATGATGTACTATGATAATAATGGCTCTTGGCTTCATTGAGACTCATAAACTCTTTGACTTTGCTTCGAAATGACTCTTGGTATACTCAAAGACAAACTCTTTGAGATCATCCTTTTTAGGGCTATGGAGTTCAAAGACTGTCAAGGTACATAGAAACACAATAATGAGTCAAAAAGTATGTTCAATGACGAGTAACAACATGTGAATATGACTCATCAAGACGGAGTACGGTCTTATCTGGACAATCAACAATGAACATGGAATATAATAATAGCAATGAAACTAGTCCCGACACGGGATAGTTGATAAACAAGTAGAGTAGTTCTTTGGATGTTTCTATTTAAAAATGATAAGTACTTTGGATTTCATGCTTTCGGAAAGAAAAAGGATAGCTTTACATATATGTATTGCCTTGATATGAATGCCTTGCAAACTCTTGAGAGCTTCACACATGATTATCTATATAACACAGACGATTTGAGTCAAGGTGGAATCCATAGATCAAGAATCAACTCATTATGACATTTCATCGATCACCTGGAAGACATATTTCTCATGTTATGGTTTTTATAATTATTCCACACATCATCAATCCTTTTTCAACAAAACACTTACAATTTAGATATAATAGCTCAAGAACCAGTTAACACAATTCAACAACTACCACATCTTTAGTATGGGGTTTTGCTTGAGTTCTTCCCAATCATTTTTTACCAACTCAAACAACCAAGATAAAAAAAAATTATGATCAATAAGTTGTAGAAGAATCTTACTTTCACTAGCCACAAAGTTCCCCACAATAATCATTCTTCCATCTTCAAGGAGTTTCCAATTTTGTCTAGCTATCTAATGAGAATTTCCAAGATGTTCTTGTCTTCTAGGGGGGTAATCACTTCAATTACACTTGGGTATGCTCTTCCAAGGTATAGGAACCCTAGGAGGGTGTTTGAGATCATTTAGGATCATGTTGGGTCAAAAATGATATGTTGGAAGGGTGGCCACCAAATTTGGCCTTAAATAGAACTCCCCACCGCCTCTCATCTGTGGCTGGTTATACACCGAAGATCACCATTTCTAGCCATATATGCCACCATAGATGGTGGCAGTAAGGTGAAGAAATGGGGACTTTAATCTACTTCCCCATCCGCGAGGCAGAACAGCTTCTGTGGGGCGGAATATTTAGTGTATCATCTAATCTTTGCCAAATTTTGCCGAGATGTGATTTCATTAATCCAATTGACTTCCAACCTTTCGTATACCTCCTTATCATCTGTACAAGTCATACGTGAACCTCGAAAAGGATCTCATATTGCCAAAGTCCAAATAGACTAACTCTACATTCGATCGCACGCAGAATCACGGGGTGTAACATCCTCCCCCTATTAGGAATATTCATTCTCGAATGTTGGGGAATGTAACTGAGTGTCTTTAACTCTTGGGTTTTAACCAAATTTTGGCAAAGTTTCCATTATAAATAGGATTATCCCAAAAACCTGTCAAACATCAAAAACCAACGCAGGTGTCGCATAGGGCCATGCAAAGTAATTTAATATAGTACTAGCCCTACACGATCATCTATCTATCAAGGTAACTAGAAGAGTAAGATATAACTCACCTTGGCTGTCTAATCCCGTCATTTGAGTTGCTCCTAGCACGTCTATATATGGTGCATAGAACAAGTTCACTACTATGAAGTATGACAAAGGGGGTCATATCGTATGAATATTTTGTGAACTTGGTGTCCGAACTATGAGAGAATATATATCTCTCATTCCTTTCTCATTCACCCTTATCCTTATATCCATGCCATTGTTTTTTCATAATACTATAACAAAGGCCATCTCAACTCCGAAACTTTTGGACTTAGTAGTTAAGACTTCTTCATAGGGTAGGTCTTTAGTAATCTTAGCATCCTCGAGAGGCAATATGTGAGAGAAACCTCCTATATACTTTGGTAATATCATTACGTAAGAACTAATTGAGATTCTATTGATTCTAAAGAAAATCTTAAGATCGTAAATAACTTGGTTAAATTCTTGAGTAATCTTATACGACCCAGAATATCTAAGAGTAACTTGCCTTTCTGTCAAATCTCATCATGCCTCTTATAAGAAGTACCTTATAAAATCACTCTAACGTCAATGACGTTCTTTAAACTTTAGGTATCACACATCGGCAAGTGTTTCCTGGCAATCATGAACAATCAATATTGATTTTTGAAGGGGGCTTTTCTCTTCTCGTAGGCTGGGGAACTAGCATGGCTAACACTGATTTACACAATTCATATCTTTTCGGGTCAACTCATTTGATCAATGACCTATGCTCTTGACCACGCAAGGTCCCATAAAAATCTACCTTAATTATAACTCAATAATCGCTATAAAATGTACCTCATAGCAGGGTAGATGATCAACGCATTCCTCTTATAGATCTAGCATACCATCTTATATCACATTCTGTAGCGTCTAAGTCAACGAAGTTTCCATGGTGTTCTACCTTTGCGTAGTCTTGGTTCACAGTGGAAGGCTCCGCACCTGAGCCTCGTTAGACTCAACTGAAGTGTAAGGTGTAAGTGAAGAAAATAGAAGAGATGAAGTCCGTCCCTTAGCCTATTCTATACCCACAGCTGACGCAACTCCGTACCGACGCCTCACTACTACTTTCATTTTGCAAAGGGGTGGGGATGAACACTCTACCACATAGTGGAGTGGATATCTAGGACTACTAAAATAGAGATCGTGTACAACAACAATCCTATATTTTATGTCGATTCATCCACACTTCCATTCCTTGTAGAGGAAGGCTAACTGCTTGCTGGCTGGGAGTTATATGAGCGGTAATGTCCACGTACGGCTCCGTGAGAAGGGCAGTGGACAGAAATGGCCTTGTTCTACCTCACTCTCGTCTTCAATGGGGTCTGCTCTTTCTTTTTTGGGAGAGTATGCCAATATGATCTTAATGAGGTGCGGGGCTTTGCATCTGACATTCATTGGGCTTCTCTCTTCGGGAGCCTGCGCCCTAGCCTTTTTGTGCAATAAACCCCTCCGGCCGAAGACTAGTGGTAGGTGGTCCTACGGAGCTTTCGGAAAAGGGTAGCCTTGTGTGTAAGCACAACAATGAACCGCAGCGAACCCTCAGACGACCTATCTAAGCGCTCAGTTCGACCACTCATCTAGGAGCAATTATAAAAGTTTTCTCGGCGCCCCTAAACCATCCTTCGGAAATGTTGGAATTATACTATACTAAACCGCCCTCTACTTGGGGTACTCGACATTTAAATTCCCGGGAATATTACGACATTTTCTTAATGGATAGCTAGCATAATCCTCAACTGTGTGAACAACTCTATATTGTGGAAAGTACGGGGTCAACTTTGTAAATCTGTTGATGATCCATGATTGGGAAAAAATACTCACGAACCCATACTGGCTCTTATCTTTAAACCATGCTATCCTCTCTAGGTGGGAATCTGTATTCTATACACTAACTCTCTAGCCCTTTGATGATTTATCCTTCTATTCTGACTATTAGGGTCTTATTACAAGACTCGGCACCGCTCTGTTTCTCGTTACCACATCCTTCTATTACTCTAATATGGTAGTATATCTTCATCAAATCCAGATGAATGAAGAAATGGAACAAGGTACCTCAGCTCCTGTCCTATTTCATAACTCAGTTAGCTTGAAATACACTATTGAGTTAGTAATTAGAGATCTATATCTCGCTTAAACTTCGACATGGGATCTATTACCATGGAACTCCTACCTTCTGATGGTATCAACACCTAATTTTCCCCTTGTTGTTTCTTTTCCTTTTGCTATTGGGTGACACTACCATTCCATGCATACCACTCTATTATTCTCGGGCCCTATGATTGGACTTTTAAATTTTCTATATGTTGAAGCTCTTATTTTCCAGACATCTAGGTAGGCTAATTCATTCACATACCTTATTTTAGGTTACTCTAAAGGTTGTCCTTATATTCCACTAAACTTATTCCTTGAAAGGTAATAACGTCAAACTTTTATACGATCATCTTGCAGTTCATCCATTAAAGGAGGGGTACCATTGAGTTTGTATAACATTTCCATAACTGATTTAGTCCCCTATTTGGACTCTCGATCGGTCGGCTGGAACAATGCTATGCTCTTGTCTTTCCACCATATTTGTGGGGCTATTCACTTGTTGAAGTCGAATTCCTGAAATCTGTTTCTCTTAAGAAGAGTCATACTATATAACGTCATCGGAGTTCACTTTTGTTTACTTTATTTCTTCTTTTCTTCCCAATAACTTCTATCTCTTTAAGAGGGCTTATAAATCTTTACTTAGATCTGAACTTAGATCTGTCTCCTAGAGGCTTTTTCCATTTGAACCGCTTGAATCCTCTCTGTCGTCTAGGGGCATGGCACGAACAACTTGACCTAGTGACTAGATCAGATCTTCTTCATGCTTTATTAAGCGCTGGATTGTTCTTTATGATCTGCTTCAAAATAAATGTCTTTATGCAAATGTCATCCAATGCTAGGAAAATTGTCTGCCTGATGTAGCTGGCCTGTGGGATTGTTATTGACTGGAACATTTTTTCAATGACCGTCATGGCTCGGGCTGCTAGCATCTTTGAAAGTGATGAAACAAAAGCTTGCTTGAGACTAGTTTCTCCGCCTAACTCAAAAAATATTTTTGCCATTTTTTGAAAGTAGATATCAATAACATTTCTGTCCAATGATACACACTTCATTTCAAAGAACTATCTTCTCAACCTTTCTTTCCTTTGGCCAGCATCTCCACAGAACACTTAATGTAGGATTTTGATATCGAAAGAAAAATCTTGGGATGTGAGGAAAGTGTTTTTATCTTGTATCCCAAGTAAATTCCACCAATCTCTGTGGACTCCGTAGACCCTTAAAGTGAATTCTGACAAGATCGGATACTTTTCTCGTTCTACCAAATTTTTTGTCACCGTCGAAGTAAAGAAATCTTAGATACTTTGCGGCCATTTTGAAACTTTTGTATCATCCAGAGTGAAGGTATGGAATCCAGTTCCAACGGACTTTGCTATTGCCGGTTCTGGTCTTCTTTCTGGAATTGGCTCATTTGTCATCCTATCATGATCATCATCTACTTCACAAATCTCTGGCCCTCTTGGTTGATTCATGAATATTAGTGGGTTGTCTTCCTCAGAAGAGTCTAGTGAGGAATCCTCACTTGTGTCCAGGCTTTTTTCTATAGGATCACTATCACATGAATCTTTAGAACTGGATCTTAGGATATCATCCTCCTCTATGCCGTTATTTAGTTGGGCCACATAGAGGTTTGGAACTATTTGATATGATATCATCAAGTTTTCTGGCTCGGGGTCTTTTGAAGTTTCTCTAAAAAAATTCTTTTTTTTGGACTGCTTTTGAGCCGTAATGGAGTCCTTCTTTTCCCACACTAATTTTGCAATGTCAAACGTAGGTTCATCTTTTTGTTTTTGGGTAAACAGTATGGGATTTTGTGAAATGGAAGGAAGAGTAGAAAAAGAGTGGTCAATTTTAGGTGGTAAGTACGCCTGTGATGACATGGGGAAAAAGGTGGGTTTTCAAGAGTGACTCTGAGCCCATTTATTGGAAAAACTTATGCATCTATGATCAAATTTACTGTTCGAAACCATGAAACCATCTAGTAGCACCAAAATGGATATGGTTGAAACCGTGATTTTTCCATTGCTTAGGAAAATCCTCTAGAATTTATAGAGTGATAAATTGTTCCTCTTGAGTTGCAAGGATAGGATGCCAGTCAAGTTTTGAGGCAGCAACATATTCTTTAACTTCTTTAGGTTTTTGTTGTACCAAGGAACGCATTTGTGACCACTCTTTTTGACAAAAGCGGATTATGGATTTATGAAGGGTAGTTCGATGGAGACACTTTGTTTTCATTGGGTAAGATATCAAATTCATATAGGTAATCATATTTACATAAAAGGGTTTTATAAAAAATAGGAGACATATTTATTTTTGCAAGGGATGTACAAGGGTTGGACGAGAATGGAAATGACACAGACATATTTTACTAAACTGCTCCTCCCTCCGAAAGAATGGACTGGCTCTGATACCAAAGAGGTAGTAAGGGCGTGGAAATAACAAGTAAGACAACAAGACCATAAGCTACAAGAGTTTTCCTACAAGAAAGGACTGGGCTTCAATATCCCAAAGGATGGGATGTCACAAATCTGGCTTCAACATCCATAAGTAAGGCTTGCCATGCTAGTCGCACAGTAAATTTGATTATAGATGCAAAGGTTTTTCCAATAAATAGGCTCAGAGTCACTCTTGAAAACCCATCTTTTTCCCCATGTCATCACATGCATACTCACCACCTAAAATTGACCACTCTTTTTCTACTCTTCCTTCCATTTCACAAAATCCCATATCGTTTACCCAAAAACAAAAAGATGAACCTACGTTTGACATTGAAAAATTAGTGTGGGAAAAGAAGGACTCCATTGCAGCTCAAAAGCAGTCAATATGAAAGAAAGAATATGGAGAAACTCCAAAAGACCCCGACCCAGAAAACTTGATGATCTCAGATCAAATAGTTCCAAACCACTATGTGGCCCAACCAAATAATGGCATATAGGAGGATGATATCCTAGGTTCCAGTTAAGAAAATTCATGTGATAGTGATCCTATGGAAGATAGCCTAGACACAAGTGAGGATTCCTCACTAGACTCTTCTAAGGAAGACAACCCACCAATATTAATGAATCAATCAAGAGAGCCAGAGATTTCTGAAGTAGATGATGATCATAATGGGATGACAGATGAGCCAATTCAAAAAAGAAGACTAGAACTGGCAATAGCAAAATCTGTTGGAACTAGATTCCATACCATCACTCTGGACGATACAAAAGTTTCAAAATGGCTGCAAAGGATCCAAGATTTCTTTACTTGGATGGTGACAAAATATTTGGTAGAACGAAAAAAGTTCTTATCTTGTCAGAATTCACTTCAAGGTTCTCTGGAGTCCACAGAGACAGGTGGAATTCACTTGGGATACAAAACGAAAACACTTTCCTCACATCCCAAGAGTTTGCTTTCAATATCAGAATCCTACATGAAGTGTTCTGTGGAGATGCTTGCCAAAGATAAGAAAAGTTGAGGAGACAATTCTTCGAAATGAAGTACATATCATTTGACAGAAATGTCATTGATGTCTACTTTGAAAAAATGGCAAAAATATTTTTTAGGTAGGCGGAGAAACTAGTCTCATGCAAGCTTTTGTTTCATCACTTCCAAATATGCTAGCAGCCCGAGCCATGACGATCATTGAAGAAAAGTTCCAATAAATAACAATCCCACAAGTCATACACATCAGGTAGGCAATTTTCCTAGCATTGTATGACATTTGCACAAAGAGGTTTGTTTTGAAGCAGATCATAAAGAACAATCCAGCTCTTGATAAAGCATGCGGAAGATCTGATCTAGTCACTGGGTCAAGTTATTCATGCTAGGCCCCTGGACGACGGAGAGGATTCAAGTGGTTCAAATGGCCAAAGCCTCTAGGAGACAGATCTAAGTTCAAACGACGTACAAAATATTTCAGGAGAAGGAGCCCAGGCAGTTTCTGAAAAAATAACAGATGCTTCATCTGCAACAAGATTGGACATTTTGCAAAAAATTGTCCTTACTAGAAAGTCCATCAAGTTTCTTACTGAAATAGAAGATTACACTGGTATCTATCTTGGTGACGATGATGATCTTGAATTTATTCTCTCATTGGAGGAAGAACCAACAACGAAAAGTCTTTTCTCCATGGATGTATACGAAGAATATGGAGATGACCATTACCAGATTTTAGAAGCAGATGTAAACACTCAAGAGGAAATCAATAGCATCATAGTTATCCCTCAGGTCCAACATAAAATTTATTCATCCAAATGGGATAAACCAATCCATGTTATTTCTTTCATGGATACTGGAGCAGGATGTTCACTGATGAACCTAGCTGTCCTTCCTGAGGATCAATGGATTCCACATTTCAAAAATTTCACCAGTGCATCAAATAGAATCTTGACCACCACCATCATCACAAAGCATCCAATAACAATTGAATTCTTCCCAGGCTAGAATTTTTAAAGTAAGTTGTTTGGTTCAGATGTCCCAGGGAAACACCTCATTTTTGGATTTGATATCCATAGGCAACTCAAGGATCAAATCCAAATCAGAGCTCATATAACATTTAAAAAACAATTCAAGTCATACTCAGAAGTTTCACGGTTATTTCATATAACAGATGATGAGCAGATCAATGAGATCGAGTAGAAACTAGTGGAGCACTCTTGTGCGAAATTCACAAGGAGTTTATACAAGAAAGCAATTATCATTTGTGTCTAATTGAAGAGCTTTTTCGTGAAGCACCCGTTCTAGAAAGACGAGAGCATTAATCTAACAAAGGTAAGCCACTCAGGCATGAATCTAGAACATCTTCAGTTTGACAAAAAAGAATGTGAAGAACTCTTGGAGTTTGGTCTAATCGAGCCATCCGATTCGCAATGGCTATGCGAATCATTCTATGTCAACAAACGGGCTGAACAAATAAGAGGCAAACTCGGATTAGTCATAAACTATCAACCTCTTAATCATTTCCTCCAAGATGATAAAGTCCCTATCCCAAATAAACATTCCCTTTTTGCACAGTTGACTAAATCTAAATACTTCTCCAAGTTTGACCACATGTTTAGGTTTTGGAAATTGGGAATAAGCCTTGAATAAAGAGGAAAATAGGATTTTACATACCCGATCACCACTTTCAATAAAAATTCAATCCCTTTGGGTTGAAAATTGTACCCTCTCTATTCCAAAAGGCCATGATAAAAATATTTTGACCCATCCTCCACACATTACTAGTTTACATTGGTGACATATTACTAATTAGTGATATCGTGAAAGAGCACCTCAACTTGCTTCATCAATTTCGTGATCTAGTAAAGAAAAATGGAATCATGCTCTCAGCAAAAAAATGGTTCTTGGTAAAGAAGAAACTGATTTTCTGGGGATGCATTTTGTCCATGGAGCATACAGACTGAGGTCGCACATTTGTAAGAAATTACTCAAGTTTCCAAACACCAACTTCACAACAAAGTAGCTCTAGCAATTTTTAGGTGTGATTAATTATGTTAGAGATTTTATCCCTAATGTCTATACATACATTTCTCCACTTACAAAAATGATCAAGTTTGGGGAAAGGAACAAGATGACGTGGTTCAAAAAAAAATCCAAAGAAGTCAAAGCCTCCATATCCCCTCATACGGAAGGAAAATATTGCAGACTGATGCCAGCAACGAATATTGGAGCGCGGTACCTTTTTAAATAAATAACTCATAGATGGAAAATCAATAGATATAAATGATAATCAAACGTCAACTTTCATGATAGCGTCAAAACCCTTGAATTATAAAGTTTAGCTCCATATAGACATAGAGGAAAAACAACCAATCATCTGAACAAAAATGTAAAAATGAGTATTATAGAGAAGAAAAGGTAAAACCTTATAACTCCGGCCTCCACGGCGGCTCCAAGCTCTCTCTAGGCCCAAAGTTATGTCAAAACCATAAAGAATACATATTTATAGGCTATCAAAAGGCCTGGGATTTTTAAAAACCAAATCCAACTCGGACAAAAAACAAATAGTGGCATCCGCGTCAGCCCCGATAATCATGCCGTGCACAAAGCCAAAAAAAAACTTCTACAACCGTAAGTTCTCGCGATGCCAGTGCAACGCACACTGATTGCACGGAACCTTGATGCCAGGTAACGTCATCCTATTTTTCTTTCTTTACTTCTCTTGCACTTAGTGGTTGTTTCCTAACTTTCAATTCCTTTCCATTCTCAAATAAATTATGCATTCCTTTCACGCTCATCAGATTGTTATTTATTGTTCTGCCAAGGTGTAAATGTTGTATGACCATCTCATAGTTTTCAACCCTCTTTTGTTTATTTTATATTTGCCATCCTTTTCCTTTCTTGACTTCCAACACTTTTTGTCCAATTTTGCTCCGAATGTTTTCCTCTTCACATCGCTTTATTCCAACACAAAAAAACTATAACATTAAGCATGAGTCATTAAAATTAATACTCAAAAGACAATTAAAAGTACAAAAATATGAGGCAAATAATAAATAAATATATCCATTTTAGGCCGAACATCATCAGGAGTACTTTTTGCACTTCATGATATCCCTTGCTATATGATTGGTTCTAAATTCCTGGTTGGATTGTAATGGTTGTAGTACATAGTTTCATAATTAAAGGCAGGGTTAACGACTTGTGTCACTCAGTACTATTCTTATTGGTCTTCTATGGTCATTCATGCACTATATATATATATATATATATATTGACACCGAGACGTGCTATAGTCAATCAGGTACGGTACTTATATGTGCACACCACTGCAGTTGGATACGTTATTCAACCCAAAAGAGCGACTTTGATGTAAGTACGGAGGGCTTTGAGTTGGTATGTTATTCGAATGTTGGTGATATTCGGGTTGACCCAAAAATAAGCGAGGAAAATGGTTTCTTAGTTTGTCGACAAGGTAGGAAGTATGGTGGTTGAGGGCTTTTTTGGGTGGCTAGGCTTAAAAGCGTGAGTTGGCATTTTGGGAGGTGGTCCTGAGGGTCTTGCGGGAGAGAGTGGTGGTGGTGCTTTGGTATTTTAGTGGAGCTAAGGTTGCAGAAAAAACCTGAGGCAATGAGGGTCCAAGAAGGGGATCCGATGGGACGTTGGGGTGGTTGTTTGTACTTCCGGGTGTTTTTGGTTGGTTGTGGGTATTGAGATTTGGTGGAGGTGTTTTTGAGATGTTGTGGATGGTGATGATTTAAACAAACAAGTAATTGGAAAATGGATTTTATACGAATTGTAGAAAACAATCCGAGACACAAACCAAGTCACAATTTGGTTGATATGGGTCCTTGGATGGTAACAAGAGGAGTAAATTGCTCGTGTCGGCTCCGAGATGTTGTGATCAATTTCACAAGGACTAGATTGAGGTTTTCTTCCCGCAATGCTCAAGACTAACCTAGCAAGGGTGATCGAGACCTTAGACACAAGGGTGGTTCTCCCGGAGAACCAAGTGACCCTCTCGGAGGATCAACTAAGTACAACAATCCCGAATTTAAATGCTTATCTAAATTGAGTTAACACTCAAGTTATTCATTCAACAACAGCTGAATTTTAAAATGGCCTAAGGCCTTTATTTATAGTACAAAAGAGATTATTCTAGAAAGCAAACGAAAAGACACAAAGTAACACCTAGTGTGGACGCATTTGGATTAACTTGGTGACCAAGGTAGTTCGGCCAACCCTTCCTCTTCCCTAGAACAAAATTGTTGTCTCCTATGTAACAATATTCATTCACTTGGGCTCTTCATAAATGTCATCTTCTTGGGATAGGTTTGGAAGCTTCCATCATTTGTATTTGTTCTTTGGCCGAATGGAAGTGAGCATTTCGACCAACATTTCATCTTCTTGGTGTCTTCCATGTGATCAAATACATGAACTTGTTAGTTCATAAGTTCTCCCCTTGGAAGCCTAAACTTCTAGATGCTTCTTGTCCTTGCCACCTTGTCACTCTCGGCCTAGTCAACTTGTTGGAAGAACTTTCGGCCTTGTCACCTTATTACATGGCCTAGTCATTCTTTCTTCTTACATGGCTTATTAATGATGTCCTAACAAGAACCAAAAGCTAAGCTAAGAATTAAAGATAAGCTAAAAGAAAACATGGTCTTTGGCCAAGACCTACATACAAAGGCCAAACAAAATGTCTTCATCTTAATACCTTCACGTGACAATTCCAACTCCACTCCATTTTCTGTGCCATTTGAGACATATTATCTTTGGATGATCAACCTTGTCAAATTGTAGCCTTGAGCTCACGGGGATTTTTACATCATACTCCCCTTCTTCAAAAGTATCCATCCTCGAATTCTCATCACCTAAGTGTGGTAATAATATTTCAACAACAGGTGTTGATCTAACATTCCCACTATTATATAATTCTGGAAGTTTTCTCTTATGGGCGTCTTCCTTGAAATTTGCCAAATAGGGATCCGAATATAAGCCAAATGGTTTTGACTTAGGATGATGTTCGTATTGTGAAATGAATCCCATAAAGTGTAATTTCTTGCCACAGGTAGCATAATAGCATTGGCACCATTCAATCTTGTGCTAGGACAAAAGATGGCACCAACTCTTGCTTCGTGGAACTCCTTTAACACTTCAAATCCCATCGACCTTTGTTTAGGGATGATCAACATTTGGTGTCGTCGAAGAAGTGTATCCGCCACTAATATGGACTTGTCATCTTCATGTCTTGTGGAGGATATGGGAGCTTATAGGTGTGCTACCCACTTAGCATGTTTCAAAATCAACTTCCTTAGTACCACATAATATTCTGAGTTGTAGGTAGAATAAGGACAACGTGGATCACCCAATCTTCCATTAGAGGGGACAATGAATTCTTGGCCTTGAAGTACGACGGCTCCAATATCGCATTCAACTCCAAGGTTCGAAATAGGGGCAGTAAAGAGTCCGTAATCTCAGATGATATGAGGATATGAGGGAACCAACTCATGATTTTGGGCAACACTTTTATTTTTGAACCAACCTCGGCTAGTTCTTACTTCAGATGGAGTAGTGTGAAGGCCCTCGAGCAAAGCCATGTAACCCGTAAATGGTTGTAGAAATTTGTGCATGAAACTCACGGGAGAGCTTGGAATGTTACATACTTCATATGGCATCACAAGCCTTCGGAAAAATCATGCTTGGCGTTGGAATCCAACTTTCTTTTACTTCCTTCTCGGGTTCTTGTGTGATGGTGTCCATCCCTCAAGTCTTCCTCGAAAAACAATTTCATTCCATTCACTTCACCTAAAATATTTTTCAATCTTGGCATAGGAATCGTATATTCCATGGTGGGGTGATCAACTTCTCGGCATTCAATACACATGTGCCAAACTTCATTTTGCTTTGGCAGCAATACGGCGGATGTTGTGCATAGGCTACGTCTCTTTCGCATTTAGTCTTCTCCTACTAATTCTTTTTCTTGGCCTTGCAACTCTTCAACCTCTTTCAGGTAGCATCCATAGCTTTGTTGATTAGGTAATGAACTTCTTGAAAATAAATCAAGAGTATGTTCAACACCTTTCGTTGGTAGTGTATCGGATGCAACTTCCCTCGGAAGTTCCTTCACATCGGCACTTTGCACCGTGACGTCAACAATGTTATCCTTTTCTTCACACACCAATACCTCTGTCGGCCTCCCCTTCTTATACTCCTCCTTGATCTACCGCACTTCAAGTGGTTGGATCTCAGATTCCGTCCGAGGCTTGGTGTCTTGTCCTTTGTTATTTTTTTAAACTCACTAGGTGGTAGTGGCACCAATCGGATTTTATGGCCATCCTTTTAAAAAGAATAAGTTTTCTATTTTTCATCGTGTCATGCCTTCCGGTTGATTTCCAAGGGAGGCCTAACAAAATATGGTAGGTGTCCATGGGTAGGACATCACACTATAACTCATCCTCATATTTGCCATTCCGAAAGCCAATGAGGGTTTGGGTTGTGACCCTTAGTTCTGCATCTTCATTTACCCATTGAAGATCATATGTCTTAGGGTGGTCGCGAGTGAGAAGCCCGAGTCTGTCCACCATTTCTTGGGAGGCTAAATTGGAACTACTTCCTCCATCAATAATCAAGTTACACACCTTGTCTTTCACCTTGCACCGTGTGTAGAATATATGATTCATTTGTGATTCCTTAGGTGATTCACGTGGAACCTCCAAATCACATTGGAGTACCAAGCCTTCATGCTTTGGGTTGTTTGTCATAGGTCCTGATTTGGTGTGGTTGGTTGTGGTAGGTTCGGCAAGTTCCTTTTTCAAGGCTTGCAGTCAGTCGGTCAAAATGTCATACATAATCCTCCGTAGTCCCTTTCTTGTGAGAGGCATAGCGTCAAAGCGTGGGACGGGATTGCCTCGCTCTGATACCAAATTGATGTAAGTACGGAAGGCTTTGAGTTAGTAAGTGATTCGGGTGTTGGTGAGATTCTGGATGACCCAAAAATAGGCAAGGAAAATGGGGTTCTTGGTTTGTCAGCAAGGTAGTCAATATGGTGGTTAAGGGATATTTTGGGTGGCTTGGCTTAAAAGCGTGAGTTGGTGGGAGAAGGGGATTCAGTGGGACATTGGGGTGGTTGTTTGTACTTGCGGGTGTTTGTAGTTGGTTGCGGGTATTGAGCTTTGGTGGACGTGTTTGTGAGATGTTTTGAAGGGTCGTGATGTAAACAACAAGTAATTGGAGCACGGATTGTTAGGAAACAATCAAAGACACAAACCAAGTCACAATTCAGTCGATATAGGTCCATGGATGGTAACACGAGAAGTTAATTGCTCGTGTGATCTCCAAGATGTTGTGATCAATTTCACTAGGACTAGCTTGAGGTTTGCTGCCTGCAATGATCAAGACTAACCTAGCAAGGGTGATCGAGACCTTCGACACAAGGGTGGTTCTCCTGGAGAACCAAGCGACCCTCCCAGAGGATCAACTAAGTATAACAATCCTGGATTGAAATACTTAGATAAATTGAGTTAACACTCAAGTTTTTCATTCAACAACAACTGAATTTTACAATGACCTAAGGTCTCTATTTATAGTACAAAAGAGACTATTCTAGAAAGCAAATGAAAAGACACAAACTAACATCTAGTGTGGACGCATTTGGATGGACTAAGGTGACCAAGGGAGTTCGGCCAACCCTTCATCTTCCTTAGGCCGAAATTGTTTTCTCTATGTAACAATATTCATGCCCTTGGGCTCTTCATAAATACCATCTTCTTGGGATAGGTTTGGAAGCTTCCATCTTTAGTATTTTTTCTTTGGCCGAATGAAAGTGAGCATTTCAACCAATCTTTCATCTTCTTGGTGTCTTCCATGTGATCAAATACATGAACTTGCTAGTTCATAAGTTCTCCCATTGGAAGCCTCAACTTCTAGATGCTTCTTGTCCTTGCCACCTTGTCACTCTCAGCCTAGTCAACTTGTTGGAAGAACTTTTGGCCTTGTCACCTTATTACATGGCCTAGTCATTCTTTCTTATTACATGGCTTATTAATGATATCCTAACAAGAACCAAAAGCTAAGCAAAGAATTAAAGATAAGCTAAAAGAAAACATGGTCTTCGGCCGAGACCTACATAGAAAGGCCGAACAAAATTTCTTCATCTTAAGAACTTCACGTGACAATTCCAACTCCACTCCATTTTCCATGCCATTTGAGGCATATTATCTTCGGATGATCAACCTTCTTTGGAACTCCGAGCTTAACACCTCGAGGATCAAATTGGAGCCTTAATCTCATGGGGATTTTACATCAGGTTTGATGATGATGTTGCCCCATAGTGTGTTGTAAATATATACGTGAATGGTTTTTTAATGATACCATGCATTACATACGCCCAAAGTAGCTTCCCGAGGTCCAAGTTGTCTCTTTACTTATCTTTGCACTTATTACTATCTTTATTTATGTTTATCCACCTCACATATTGAGTACATTCTATCGTACTGACGCCCCTTGTTGGGGCACTGCATTTCCTATCTGTAGGTACTAATAGATGTGCGGACGCTCCCCCATAATAGGTGACCTGATCCAATTGTTATTGTCACGCTCATTTCTTCCGGAGCTATCTAGAGTGTTAGTAGGTGTTGGTTTTGCTGTATATATATATCTTATGTATGGCGGGGCCCTATCCTAACCTTTTTCTACTTAATGTTGTATTTAGAGCCTTGTAGACTAGCGTCATGTGTTTAGTTCTTTTATATGGCCTTGTTGGCCTTTCATATGGTCTGTTACACTTATGAGAGCCTTGTCGGCCTTAGTATGTATATATATGTTGTTGGATCCCTTCTGTTTGTAGGATATTATGTCATATCATTTTACAGCTATTGATTAGAGTTCTTATCAGTCAAGATTTTGTTGTGTCTTCTTCATGTACAATGATTGGTACACTCGAGTCATACAGCACTGGATACCGCCCACACCCCCTAAGGTTGGGGTGTGACAAACTTGATATCAGAGTAGGTTTGTCCTAGGGATTCTACTAGCCATGTCTAGTAGAGTCTTATTTATGGATGTGTCATACACCATATTTATAAGTAGGAGGATACGGGACATTTAGGATAGTTTCCTTCTTTCCTATCTTAGATCGTGCGTTAGAGCTGAGTCATAAGAATTCAATTTCCTAATTCATATCTTGTTTATACTTTTAGCCATGCCTGTGACAAGATGACAGACAACTACTAAGAGGTAGGATGTTTATGTGGGAGAGGGTACCGGTCATGTACCACCAGCTAATATGGGACAGCATGAACCTCAGAAAGAGGCCCTATCTCAAGCCTCCAGAACCCCTCCACCTCCTGAGAAGTTGAAAAGAGTTGTTGAGACTCCAGTTCCTCCACCAGTTATCCCTGAGCAAGATCTTGATATGCGTAGTGCGGTTCAGTTGTTGACTTAGTTAGTGGTTGCTCAGGCCCAAAATCAGGTTATTGGTTCTTCTGATAGAGCTATTTGTGCGAGAGTTTAGGACTTTATTAACTTAGACCCTCCGGTATTTAAGGGATCAAACCCGAATGAGGACCCGCAGAACTTCTTCGAACAGATGCAACGGACTTTGCGAGTGATGCATTCCACTAATATTGAATCAGTAGAGTTGGCTTCTTATAGATTGCAGGATGTCGCCGTGGTATGGTATGAGTTGTAGGAGCAATCTAGGGGACCTCATGCTCTACCAGCAGTATGAAAAGAGTTTTTTTAGGCCTTCTTACATCATCATCTGCCGGTCAAGCTCCAACAGGCCATGTAGGATAGGTTTCTACACCTTTAGCAAGGTAATATGAGTGTGAGAGAATATAGTCTTCAATTTAACTCCTTGTCCAGGTATGCTCCTGCGGTTGTAGCTGATATGTGTGATCGAGCGCATCGATTTATAAATAGTTTGGGACCGTATTTGGCAAATGAATGTACTACAGCTTCTTTGAATCTAGGTATGGACATCTCATGTATCTAAGCATATGCTCAAAATTTGGAGGATCATAAGCAGCAACAGTGGGTTGATTGAGAGCGGGACAGGGGTCAACATAAGAGAACTCAATCTGCAGGCGATTTCAGTGAGTTTCGAGGTGGGCCTAGACCAGTATTCTAGATATTCAGCTCATCCGGCACCCATTAAACCCCCACTGTTGTAGGGACCATGATGATATCGATTTGATTATTCAGGTCAGGGCCAGAGTTCCAAGGCATTAAGTCCACATGTAGAGGGATTTTAGCAAGGCTGTCTTTGTCTCAATGTGACCAGTATGGTAGAGGCCATTTTAGGCAATGTCGTCACGGTTTAGATATGTGTTATTCTTGTGGACAACTAGGCCATATTATGTAGAATTATCCATCGAGAGGCGGGGGTGGTATGGCACAACTGACCAGGTCTATAGCTGCTTCTTCATCTTCAATGCGCCCTTCTGGGCAAGGTTCTTAGCAGACAGCCGGTTGAGGTAGGGGTAGAGGTGAAACATCTAGTTTGGGTGCTAGTCAGAACCGTATCCATGCGTTAGTGGGTCAGCATGATCAGGAGTCATCCCCGGATGTCGTCACAGGTATATTGTCCATCTTCTCTCGTGATGTATATGCATTAATTGATCCGGGTTCTACCTTATCATATGTCATACTATTTTTTGTTGGTAAGTTTGATAGAGAACCTAAATTATTGAGTGAACCATTTGCACTATCCACATCGATTGGCATTCCAGTGATCGTTACATGAGTGTGTTGGGATTGTATAGTAGAGGTTGTTGGCCATCATACTTTAGCATGCCTGGTAGAGTTAGAAATAGTGGATTTTGATGTAATTATGGGTATGAATTGGTTAGCCTCGTGTTACGCCAATGTGGATTGTCGGACTAAAGTTGTTCAGTTTCAGTTTCAGAGCAAGCCAGTCCTAGAATGGAATGGGAGTTCTCTAACACCTAAGGGTAGGTTTATTTCCTACCTTTAGGCAAGGAGGATGATTTCCAAGGGCTATATATATCACTTAGTTCGGGTTCGTAATGCTGATACAAAACCCCCAACTCTTCAGTCCATCTTTGTAGTCAATGAATTTCCATATGTATTTCTAGATGAGCGTACGGGTATTCCTCCCGAAAGGAAAATTGGTTTTGCTATCGATGTAATTTCGGACACTCGACTGATATTTATTACCCTTTATATAATAGCACCCACTGAGTTGAAAGAGCATTTGAAAGATTTATTGGAAAAGGGCTTCATTAGGCCAAGTACTTCCCCTTAGGGCGCACTCATATTGTTTGTTCGTAAGAAAGACAGCTCACTCAGAATGTGTATCGATTACCGTCAGCTGAATAAGGTTACTATCAGGAATAAGTATCTGCTCCCGAGAATTAACGACTTGTTTGACCAGCTGCAGGGCGCTAAGTATTTTTCAAAGACTGACCACAAATTTGGATAACATCAGTTACGGGTTAAGGAGAAAGATATTCCAAATACTGCTTTCAGAACCAGATATGGACATTACGAGTTCTGTGTAAAGTCTTTCGGGCTTACTAATGCGCTGGCAACTTTCATAGACTTGATAAATAGGGTGTTCAAACCATTCTTGGATATCTTTATTATTGTATTTATATACGATATTCTGGTGTATTGTCGGTCAGAATCATAACATGTTAATCAATTGCGAACAGTGTTACAGATGCTCCAAGATCATAAGTTATGTGCCAAGTTTTTCAAATGCAAGTAAGGGTTGAATTCGGTAGCCTTTTATAGCCATATAGTGTCTGATGAAGGAATTAAGGTCGATAGCCAAAAGATTGAGGCTGTGAAGAATTAGCCAAGGCCTACTACTCCGATAGATGTTTAGAGTTTCTTGGGCTTTGCTTTCTCTTTTATTTCTGCTCCTTTAACAAAACTGACTCATAAAGCTACTAACGTTTCAGTGGTCAGAAGCATGTGAGTAGAGTTTCTAGAAGTTGAAAGATAAATTGATATCAGCACTTGTTTTAGTGCTTCTTGAAGGCACGGAGGGGTATGTTGTGTATTGTGATGCGTCCAGAGTTGCCCAAGGATATGTATTAGTCTAGCAGAGCACAGTTATCGCATATGCTTCAAGGCAGTTGAGAAAGAACGAGCAGAAGTATCCGACTCATGATCTTGAGTTAGCAGTGGTAGTGTTTGCCGTGAAGATATGGCGTCATTATCTATATAGGGTTCATGTTGATATCTATACTGACCACAAAAGCCTTCAATATATCTTCCGATAGAAGGAGTTGAATTTGAGGCAAAGAAGGTGCCTTGAATTACTGAAAGACCACTATGTCGACATTTTGTATCATCCCGGCAAAGCTAATGTGGTAGCCACTACCTTGAGTCATAAGTTTATGGGTATCTTGAGTGAGGTTATAGTAGATAAGGTGCTTATTACTAAAGACTTGTACCAGTTGGCTAGCTTAAGCATTCGATTACATGATTCATGTAATGAGGGTGTTGTCCTTCAGAATACAGCAGAATTGCCGTTGATAACTGAGGTAAAAGAGCGACAGTTTGAAGATCCAGAGTTAGTAAGGATGAAAGAAGGGATTCCGCAACAAAATAAGTAGATATTAGAACTTGGGGAGGACGGAGTCCTAAGATATCGAGGTCGTTTGTGTATACCTAATGTTGGGGGACTTGGAGATAATATTATGGCAGAAGTGCATCAATCTTGGTACTTCTTCATCTAGGGTTGACAAAAATGTATCATGACCTCAAAGCACTCTACTGGTGGAATGAAAAAGAATGTTGCAAAGTATGTAGTCAATGTTCAAACTGTCAGCAGGTTAAGATTGAGCACCAAAACCTCAAAGGACTTATTCAGAATATAGAACTTCTGACATGGAAATGGGAGGTCATTAACATGGATTTCATTACAGGTTTGTCGCATTCTCAGCGGAAGTATAACTCTATTTGGGTAATTATCGATAGGTTGACAAAATTGGCTCATTTTTTTCTAGTTAAGACTACCTATAAAGCTTACGATTATGTCCGATAATATATAAGGGTGATAGTTCGCCTTTATGGAGTTCTAGTATCGATTATATCTTATAGGGGTGCTCAATTTTTGGGTACTCAGGTTGACCTTAGCACAGCTTTTCTGCAAACTGACGGTCAGGCCGAATATACTATTTAGACACTCGAGGACATATTATGAGCTTAAATATCTGACTTCAAATGTAACTAGGATGATCATTTGTTGTTGATTGAGTTTACTTATAATAATAGCTATCTTCCAGCATTAAGATGGCTCCGTATGAGGCCTTTCATGGGTAAAAGTGTAGATCTCTGTTTGTCTGGTTTGAAGCTTGTGAAGCTGAGTTATTGGGTCCTGGTCTGGTTCAGCAAGCAGTAGAGAAGGTGAAGTTGATTCAGGAGCGTCTATTGACTGTTCAGAGTCGACAGAAGTCCTATTCAGATATTCGACATCGGGACTTAAAATTTGCCATTGGAGATGGGGTATTCTTGAAGGTATCGCCTACGAAAGGCGTAATGCAATTCAGCAAAAAGGGCAAGCTTAGCCCTCGATATATTGGACCTTACAAGATTATTCAGAGAATCGGTCAGGTAGCGTACGAACTTGAGTTACCCCAAGAGTTAGAGGTAGTAGATTCGATATTCCATGTATCAATGCTTCGAAAACGTATAGGGGATCCCTCGCATATTACCCTGTATAGGATGTTTAGATTACGAAGGATCTATCGTATGAAGAGGTTCTAGTTTCTATCCTAGATCATCAGGTCCATAAGCTGCGGAATAAAAAAAATGGCCTCGTGAAAGTACTCTAGAGAAACAATAACATAGAGGAGATGACGTGGGAGGCAGAAGATGATATGAAGTCCAGATATCCTTATATTTTCCAAATCGAAGGTTTATAATGATTATCATACCCATAACCTTATCTTGTATATCATATTCAGCTGATGATCCTAATAAGGGAGTGAGAGACGCAGAACAGACACCGAGAGTTAGCATTTGAGGTGAGTTATGGCTTCTTGTATGACTTGTGGATAATTGTACGCTCGTGTGAGGCCAATGTTGTAATATATGTTATGTTGTGTGGCCCTGTGTGGCGATAGTTGTGTTTACTGGCTGCGTGACATGTTGAGATAGTCCTATTTATAGGGGAAACTCTGCTAAAAATTTAGAGAATTTAAGAGTTTAAGCCTTAAGGTTATGGTACCCCAACATTCGAGAATGAATATTTTTAATGGAAGAATGATGTTACACCGTGTAGTTCATGCACGAACGAGAGCGTAGTTAGCTGGATTGAGCCCCAGTTATTGGAGATCCTTTTCGAGGGTCTCATATGACTTGAAAGGGTTTTAGGAAGGTTTACGGAAGGTTAGAAGTCATTTGGATTGAAGGAATCATATCTCAACGAAGTTTGATGAAGATAGAATGATGTGTTATGCGTTTCGCGTTGCGGTGGAGGTGCGGCTATATATACTCATATACGCTGCATATGCTCCCACATATGGGAGGTAGTGGGCAGCTTATATAAAGCCCATCTCGAACCTTCATTTCATTTTAAGTCATTTTCTCCCCAAACAAACCCTCCAAAGATAAATACATCAATAAAGAACCATTCCTTAATGTTATGGATTGATTTCCCCCTTGAGAAGCTTGCATCATCTTGGAAAATTCTCTCTAGTTTGTGGAAATGAGCTTGGAGTTCTTGGAGAATTGGAAGTAGGCTTGTAGTAGGGGATCTCTTGGTTATTTAAGGTGAGTTCTTTCTGCTTTTTAATGTTCTTAGACTCCTCTTAGCTTGGATTATTTCATTAGCAAGAATAATCGATGAGGATAGAGCTAAAAATTCTATGGTGAAGACATGTTGTTGTTTTGGCTTAGTTCTTTATGTGTTTCTTGATGAAAATAGTGTGATATGATAATAGTAATCTTGGTCTTGTTGTTGTTGATTAAGAAGATATGATAGTAGTGTGAATTTCCATGAAAACAATATAGGAGAATTGTGCACGTTAAGTGTTCGATAGAATCTCATATTGAATCAATCTTGTAACTATTGAGTTGCTCTTAATCTGAACTACTTCTATCACGTAGGTCGTCATTTGTAAAACATGTAAGACTTGGTAAGACGGATGTTGACCAAGCGATGAGGCATGTAAGTCTTACCCTTTTCCTTCTATTAGCATGATCGTAAAGAAAATATTATAGAATGAACGTTCCTTATCTAAACTTATCCTTGGAAGATGAAAGCATAGCTATCCTTGATCCTTGAATGTATCATGCACCTTATATGTCCCTTGTCGGGAGTATTTTTCACATTTTATGATATCTCTTGATATGTCCCTTATCGGGAGTACTTTTCACACTTCATAATATCTCTTGTTATATGATTGGTTCTGAGTTCCTAGTTGGATTGTAATGATTGTTGTACATAGTTCCATAATGATAGGCGGGGATTAACGACCTTGTGTCAGTCCGTCCTATTCTTATTGGTCTTTTGAGATCATTCATGCATTATATATATATATATGTGTGTGTGTGTGTGTGTGTGTGTGTGTGTATCTATTTTATGACATCGAATAGCACTATAATCGATTGGATACGGCACTTATATGTGCACACCACTGCAGTTGGGTATGTTATACTACTACAAAGAGCGTTTTGATGATAATATTTCCCCATAGTGTGGCCTATATATATACGTATATGGCTTTTTAATGATAGCATGCATTGCATACGCCCACAGTGGCTTCCCGAGGTCCAGGTTGTCTCTTTACTTTCCTTTGCACTTGTTACTGTCTCTATTTATGTTTATCCACCTTACATATTTAGTACACTATTTCGTATTGACGCCCCTTGATGGGGCGTTGTGTTTCATGTCCGCAAGTATAGTTAGACATCCGAACACTTCCCCCAAAGTAGGTGACCTGATCCAGCTGTTGTTGTCATGCTCTTTTCTTCCAGAGCTGTCTAAAGTATTAGTAGGTATTGGTTTTGTTGTATATATGTATCTTGGTTATGGCGGGGCCCTATCCCGACCTGTTTCTACTCTATGTTATATTTAGAGACTTGTAGACTGGCGTCTTGTGTTCAGTTGTTTTGTTTGGCCTTTCATATGGTCTGCTACACTTATGTTGGTATATATATATATATATATTGTTGGATCCCTTTTGCTTGCAGGATATTGTGTCATATTACTTTACATCTATTGATTATAGGCCTTGTCAACCCAGATCTTGTTGTGTCTTCTTCATATACTATGACTGGTACGCTCGGGGCGTACGGCACCGGGTGCCGGCCACACCTCCAATGTTGGGGTGTGAAATTCATGTCTCAGGAATTATATACACATATTTATGCAGATTTTCATGTAAAACGCTTTACTAAACATGTTTATGAAATATATGAGCTTTTAAGCCAACCATGTACATACTCATGCTTTTGGGAGTAGCATACATTATCAAAAACGTTTGATACTTGAAACTACGTATGCCAACGTAGGATAAGGATCACTCCGCCCAATTAGGACGATCATTCATGTTACCCATTGCGGGTTATTTTATAGATTCACTCATGTCATGTTCATGTCTCACCCCGACAAGGTATGAGATAACTTAGTTGATCTGACTGAGATCAGACGCCACGTACCCACGTGGTGGTTACATGTCAGTTACACTAAGGCTCTCCTACTTTAAAATGTTTTTACTCATGTTACAACTTGATCATGCAGATCATGATCATGATCATGTTCAGGTTTCAGTTTACAGTTTACAACTTTAGTTAGAGTTTACAGTTTATATATTAAGTTACAGTTTCAGTTTCATAATACATCATGTATCCATGTTATTGATTTGGGTTGCCCATTGCCCGAGTACATCACTTACAATTCTTCCATTCAGTTTTTTATATACAAGGATAATTTCAGTGTACGTACTTCCTTATTGCCAGGGGCCTGCATTTCACGGTGCAGGTATTGATATACAGGATGACGTGGCTTATAAATAGGATGATAAGGTGTTAGCGGACCGACTTGACATGACCCTCCTTTGCTCTATCTAACTCGGTGTGCGCTCCTTCCGGCCCTAAGAGAACATATTCGGACATGCACATTACTCATATCTATACTAGAAGCCCCAAAGCAAGCCTGGAAGACTATGAGCCCTACCTTCTGTGCGCGAGCCGAATGACGTAGGTGCTCAGATCTACTCATTCGGACTCCATTGTATCAGCTATTTGGTGAGCCCCATTCCATTCGGGGCATTGTCATTATTTTTCAGCAATCATGTCATGTTAGACAGTGAGGTATGCTGGGCCTTGTCCTAACAACAGTTCAGTATTTCATACTCGTATCAGAAATTTCATAGACTAGTCAGTATGTCATGTTGAGTTTTCAGTTATGTTCATCCTTATGGGCTACACTACCATATTTTTCAGACTATTTCCGCACGTATGTTTTAAAATAGTATTTTCAGTATTATTATGATGTTCAAATGTTTTATCTAGATTATTCATGTTTTAAATTATATTTCGCATCAGTACATGTCCTATGTTGATCCAGCAAACCATGTGGTTCGCTCGGTCACATGTAGTTAGGCATCGAGTGTCGTGTTACATCGAGGCTCAGGTTCAAGACGTGACATATTCCTTGTAGTTAGTTCTTGTGCTAGTGACACCAGTCTTGGGGGATTTTAGTATTTTTCGTACTATTTATATTATGAGATCTTATTAAGACCTAAATTGATTTGCTTTACTATTACCGCACTTGATTTCTTTAATTAGTTTGTATTGAATGGTTGTGGTTGTCTTACTGACCTTTATGGTTAGTGCCATCATGACTCGGTAAATTTGGTTGTGACAGACAATTAGTACTAAACTCTTGATGATCTCCCTGAGTTGCATCTTTTAGAACTTCAGGCAATCCACTAGTACTTTGCGGCAAAGTTGCAACCTGAAAGCTACTTTTTGAGGCAAAAATAACTCTCTCGGAAGTTAGTTTCCTCTCCATCTTAGTGGGACTATTCTAAAAAAACTTTCACTTGAACTACACAACTTATTAAACGGAGTTAAAAATTGTCCAAAAATAACTTATTTGTGTTAATCTCTCATTTCTGACTGCCTAGTTTATTTTTTATGAGTGCTTTACTCGAAAAGATAAATGAACTTTGCTCCTCTAGGCGCTAAGCGCTCTCGTCACGAGAAGAAATTAAAAAAAATGTTGCATCTGGTGCTAGATAATAAAAAAGAGAGCTTAATAACAAGAATAACAATGGTATGAATTACTTCTTTGTTATGTTGCATAAGAGATCATTGGAACACAGCAAGAAAACATATTGTGCATTTCTCGCACCCAATTCAACAAAAAGATACATAAGACAATTAGTCAAGCAGTTTTCTTTCTAATATATTGTGTGTGAAAGAAGAACCACCAAAGGAATACATGGAATTGAAAAGAAGGATATATACATATGTGAGAATCAAGGAAAAAATCCCAAAAAAATAGCTTTACAATGCTAACCAAAAGCAGATTTATAAACTCCCCCTTCAACCATCATATAAACAGCTTGAACTTTTTCGGGTAAACAATTGATTCTTTATACAAACATTTATTTTCTTGTATGCTTTTCACTCAAAACAACAGACAGGTTAATGGAGCAGATCAAATGAGTCCCTTGAGCATGAATGTAGTGTATTTTCTCAAAATTCAAGGCTCCATTTTTGGAGCACATGTCATGACAGCATCTGCCACAGTTAGGAAAATCTTGTCTTCTCCAATCATGTCTGGAAAACCAGATGCATGAAGCTTGTCAAGCACCATTTGCCCCGGATTTGCCAGAACAAGCTGTAAACATATCAAAATGTAAATATAAATATATGAGCCCTGTATTATACAGAGAAAATATTGTTACAAATATAAACTTTATAGTAGACTACTAGCTTACTTCAACATTTCTTTTCTGGAGGGACTTAAACAAATCTTCTAAGGCGTGAATTCCACTAGTATCTACATCAGTAACAGCTGCAAGAAAGGATGAAGCAAGTTACTCAATTGAAACCTCGGGGAAAAGAAAGTCGAAGAATTTAGTATTTGGAAAATTCCTTACGTGACATTTCAACTATCAAACACTGGATCTTTTGTTGATTAGTTTCTTTTATTTGTTCTTCTTCATCAGTTAGCCATCTTAGTATCCTGCAAAATAATGATTTTAGCACAAATCCGACTCTTGATTTTTGAGAAAACGATTAAATGAAGTAACTAGTACCTGTCCCTCATGTAATTGGAGTTGGAAAAGTAGATAGCAGAATCAACTCTCACAATAAGAATGCCAGAAACCTTTGTTGCTTCTGGATATTGTTGAATATTTCTGTAAACAGTAGTCCTAGGGACCTTGCCAAGAACAGCAATCCGAGGCCTTGTAACTTGGAGGAGGATTTTAGCAAATGATATAGCAACCTAATAAATCATAATGTTGATGTTCAAAATTTTTTTAATACGATGTAACTAATCCAAAAAATTAAGCTAAAAAGGAATTTTCCAGCTTGTTTACCGCGATCAAGAGGCCTATTTCAACAGAATGGAAAACCACCCCTAAGAAGGCTCCCATGCAAGCAACGAAATCAAACTTATCAATCTTATACAGAAGAGTCATTGCATCGATATCTATCAGCCCGATAACTGCAGATATGATGATGGAAGCCAGTATAGCATTCGGCGTGTATTTGAACAATGGTGTGATCAATTCTAAAGTTAGCAACACAACAAAAGACATGATAATATTTGACACTGCCGTTTGGCATCCAGCCATATAGTTGACTGCTGAACGAGAAAAGGATCCTGCCAACAATTTCAAGTTCATGTGCAATCAGTTTGCTGAGAAAAATCTAATACAAATTTTGGTAGGGCACAGAGGAATAAATGGACTTTGTTTCTCTGATTTTGACCTACCAGTAGCCACATAGCAGGATGTCATTGAGCCAACTATATTCATTGTTCCTAAAGCTACCATTTCTTTGTTTCCATCAATTTGGTAATCCTTCAATGCTGCAAATGTTCTTCCAATTGCTGCAGCCTCCTATAATTTCAAAAAGTTTGTAATATAGCAAAGTAAGCTTTTCGTGAAAAGAGCGCTAACTTGTCCGAGAAATGAGTTTGGAAGCATGAGTTACCGTTAGTGCTATCAAACCAGCAATTGCACCAATTCTGAATCCTTTGGCCAAGTATTCACCACTGAAATAAATCTCCTTCACTGATGGAGGATTGATCCCTCGATCGATATGTTTTACCTTTGATGTTACGATAAGATTGAATGTAAGGCACAAGAAGAGAAATATCATACACCGATAACATAAGAAATTATGAAAAAACTCACAATTTGAACACCATCTTTTTCAGCATGGAATATAAACACAAAGAGTGTCGAGAGGATAACAGAAATCAAAGGAGCAATTGCAGGCACCCAAAAGTATTTCTTGTTCTTCTTTCCCTGTTCAACAATAAAAGGAGAAATAATTGGCAATCAGACCAACCATGATAGTAACAGAAGTTGTACTTAAAGGGAAAGGAATTTAATTTTGATTCTTACGATGAACTTGGCGACTAGAAGGAAAGCCAAGAAAGTTATTCCTATCACAATAGTCTGCCAGTTCCACTGGTTCAAAGAGAAAGATAGTTAGCTCTCTGACAGTTCAAGGGAAAATTATAAGGTGTAGATTGAGATTCTTGAATTTCTCTCACCCCATGATGTGATGCAGCAAAAACTGATCTCATAACAGAAACAATGTCAGTTTCCTTTGTGAATTTCTTTATGCCAAGCAGACCCTTCAGTTGTTGAAGGCTGATAGTAATGGCTGCTCCAGCCATGAAGCCAACGATGGCAGCGTGAGATAGAAAGTCAATCAAAAAACCCAACCTACAGAAGAAAAAGAACCAAGTCAGCTTATTCTAGTGCTAGCTAGCTGCATTAACTACTCAAAAATCATTCAAGAAAAAATATCTTTGGAACAAATTGAGATTAGGAGTAACATATATGTGAAAGCACGAAGCATACATATAACACTATTCATATGTATGGTCTTAGAAATCAATTTATATTAGAAACATACATGTTAAAGCATGCAGAATATATACAATACTATTCTACATATCCATCTGTATGCTGACAACTACTTTGGCAGTCGAACAGTTTTCTCGTTGACTATGAATTTTAACAACAATAACTTAAGCTTCAATCTCGAGAAAGTTGGACATTGCTATATGAATCCTTACTGTCCATGTCATTCCATTTAAGTTCATCTTCGTCCAATATTATACAAAATAGTAATATTTTTTCTGAGCATCTTCTAATATTTTTAATTATAAAATTATGATTTCTAGTTTCTACTACAATTTATTTATGTTATTACTATGAAAATTTACTTGAAATAAAGTATAGATTCAAAGTCCAAATTTACACTGAAAATTAGAAGGTTTGACACTCGTACCTGAAAAATCCAAGAACAAACTGAGTAATGCCTGCAAAAAATGTGGCAGTGAAAGCAAGACGCTGATACTCCAGTTTTTGTTTAACAGGATCAAGTTCTTGCTGAAGCATGCTTCCAAGCAAGAGAGAGACCACAGCCACTGGCCCTATGGCAATATCTCTTGAACTTCCCATGAAGGCATAAACCAAGGGCGGCACGAAGCTACTATCTGTAATAAAGAAGAATGAAAAGTTATATCTTTCTCTTCATGCAGATAACCCTGAATCGAGATTATAAAGGCAAGTAATAAAAAAGGGGAGAAGAGAAAGGTGAGGATAAATCAGTTAAGGGTGTAGCCTAGAGGTAAATTAAGTAAGTGAAAGTTAAAGCCGGTGTCGCATTTATCCTATGGGTTCAACCAAATTCAATATTTTCAACACGAAACATAGACATATGTGAAAACACAA
The DNA here is from genome assembly GCA_034509755.1 of Anisodus tanguticus. Lineage (NCBI taxonomy): Eukaryota > Viridiplantae > Streptophyta > Magnoliopsida > Solanales > Solanaceae > Anisodus > Anisodus tanguticus. The sequence goes on from CM067550.1 coordinate 29,408,879, forward strand.
GAAATTTTGAACAAATATTAACTTCTGAACTCATAATTTCAAAAAAAATATTGAGTTGAGTGCAATGCTAAGTTTCATAATTGTTGAACCTCACTCCGCCTCTGGTGAAACCATGGGAGACTAGGGTTCAAATTCCATTAAAGTCGGAAAACACTAGATGAATTACTTCTAATCGGCCTAAGAATTGGTGGACAAAATTACCCTATAGCAGAATAGCATAATAGTAGAAGTGTGTGCAAGCTAATCCGAACACTACTATTATTAAAAAACAATGGGTTGGGGATGAGGGAAGAATGAACATACATAGCCCATATTGAGGATCCAAATTTGTAAGTCTTGCATAGCCAATGTCCTGAGGGATACATAGACTGGCTATAGTAAGGCCAGCAATAAGGTCACCTTTAAACTTGGACAAATTATAAGACCTTCCCCAATCAAGAATGGGAAAAACAGCTTGAATCCCAAGCACCAATTTCTTAGTCTTAGATTGGTCCTTAAAATGGCGCAACGGATCATCATGAAAGAAAGTTTCCTTGACAGTTTCAGTGATCTCCTTGAGTAAATTTGGTTTAGGAGGAACTCCCACTTTGTGAACGTATGGCAAGTTCTCCGAATGCCTCCGCGAGGAAGCCACTCTTGATATGTCCGTTTCCATTTCCTCAGGATTGTCACTAACACGACGACTCATTCTTCCCTACAATATTAATCGCCTTCAAATGCACTACAAAACGAAGACGAAGATTACGATAACATGAGTTTCCATACAAGTAAAGACAAGCAATTTAGTACTAATAATATTGTCTTGATGGGGCAATCACTATTTCTGTCACTTAATTACTAACGGGGGCAAATTTATAATTTAGACACAATGTATTTGAGTTGAGAAAGAAAGTTCTAAATTGTAATATCTAACTCTCTCTCTCTCTCTATATATATATATAAGACCCTAACATGTCTGAGACAAAGCATTGATAAATATGAGAAAAATAGCTAAACGTTTTTAAGAATAGTAAGTTCCAGCCCATAATTGCAAAGCAGCAATGGATAGTGATGAAAACATAAAGATTTAACCTATCAAGTTTAAATCTTTGATTTGGCTATGCCGGAAAACCCATAAAATGGATCCTCCACTGCTTATTAAGAATGTGACAAAAGTTGTTAAAAAAATAGGCAGTTACATAGGAAGAAGAACAAGAAGGCTAAAGAATGTACCTAGGAATGAAAGATGGGGATGAGAGAGACTTACGAAAAGGGAAAAGGGTGAGTGTTGCTTATATAGGTTTGTAGAATTTTCAAAAGTCAACTGGTTTATTGTTTCAAGTTTCAACAAGACCTTAACAAAGAGGGACATAATGAACTTAGATCGAATTTAATCTAAATGCAAATTTTCATTTCTTTATTACCCAATAATTGTATTGTATATGGATAATCTAATATAAACTTGAGCTTGGAGACTTGCGTAAAAGTATCAGAAGAGGCGGTCAAGATAATATCATCCACATATAATAGAATATAAGCAAGGGAAGTACCACGACGATATATGAACAATGAATTATCAGACCTGTGAGAAAACTCAATCGACGAAACATAGTCTGCAAATCTCTTATACCAAGTCTGTGGGACCTGCTTAAACTCATACAAGAACTTCTTTAATAAACAGACATGATGAGGATAGTTGGGGTCACGAAAACCCAAGGGTTGATGCATGTAAACGGTCTCCTTAAGATCACCATGTAAGAAAGCATTCTTCACATCTAACTGATGAATGGGTCATGCCTTCAAAAGAGCTAGACTGAGAACAGTGCGAATGGTAGCCGGTTTGACCACCGAACTAAATGTCTCACCACAATCCATGTCAACGTGTTGAGTCTTACCATCACCTACAAGACGAGCCTTATGTCTCGCAAAAGAGCCATCAGAATTATCTTTATGAGTAAAAATTCACATAGACCGAATAATATTAACACCAGAAGGATGGGGGACCAACTCCCACGTCTTATTTTCAATAAGAGCATTATATTCGTCTGTCATAGACAATTTCCAATTCGGGTCATTTAACGCGAACACTAGGTTACGGGGTATGGGGATTTAAGAACATTAAAACTTAGATTAAAATATCTTTTTGGTTTAAAATACCCCGTTGACTACGAGTGATCGGTCTGTGACTCGGGGGAGAATTGGGTGGATTTTGGGACAAAATTGGAGGGGTGACGGACTGGCCAGTAGGCAGTGGGCCTGCTGGCCCAACACTGGATGTGGAAACTGAATTTGGACCGAGAACAGGAGCAGGGCCAGAACTGGGCTGGATATTCGGCCCAGTTGTTGGACCCGTGATCGGAGACGCAGATCGGAGGTCCAACGGGCGGGCGTGGGCCGCCGGTGGATTTTGGGTACAGGACAAATCCGATAAATAGTGGATAATATACGGGGAGACATCGTCATCTAAAAAATTATACGAACTAGGCCCGAAACCACTTACTTTGGCAAAACAAAATTGGGTTTCATCAAAAATAACATGACGACTAATGATGATTTTATTAGTCGATAAATCAAAACACTTGTAACCAAGATGATTAGATGGATAATCCAAAAACATACAAGGGGTAGAACGGGCTTGAAGTTTGTTAATTGTAGTTGACGAAAATAGTGGATAACATAAGCACCCAAAGACCCTAAGATGTGAAAATCAAGGAGTCTTATTATATAAGATTTGAAGAGGGGAGGAATATGTCAAACATTTGGTAGGAAGTATGTTAAGAAGGCAAGTAGTCATTTGTAGAGCATGATGCCAAAAGGAAGGGGATACGGAAGCATGGACCAATAAAGTGCGGACAATATTATTAATGGTACGAATTTTTTGTTTGACTTTCCCATTTTGTGGGGAAGTATGAGGACAAGAGAAACGAAAAACTATGCCATTAGTGTCACAAAATCCCGAAACAACCCATTATCATATTCATTTTCATTATCACGTTGAATATTTTTTATTTCCCGGTCGAATTGGGTACGGATGAATGCTCTAAATTTTAAGAATGTGAAAAAAGCTTGGGATTTTTTCGCCAACGGAAAGGACCATAAAAAATTAGAATAATCATCTAAAAATAGAACATAATAACGATGGCCCACAGAACTTAAAATTGGAGATGTCCATAAATCACTATGAATAATATCAAATGACATTAAAGTACGAGAAGTAGAGGCTACAAACGGTAATCTAATGTGTTTTCCTAAAGGACAGGATTGACAAATTGGAGTACTACGCGTACCCTTACAAGAAATAAAATTATTTTTATGCAAGAAAGAAACAATGGATGACCCATGGTGACCTAAACGTGCATGCCACAAGGAAGGAACTAGAGCTGCAAAAGTAGATGGCAAGGCTTGACTCGAGAGACTGGATAGATGCGTGATAGGATAAATATCTCCCCTACTATCACATCTCATGAGAGGTATCCCCATCTTGAAATCCTTCAGAGAAAACCCAAAAGCATCAAAATCAACAGAAACCCAATTATCGGTGTTGAACTTACAAATAAACACCAAATTTTTAATTAAGTTAGGGGCATGAAGGGCATTTTTTAAGACGAGGTGGATGGGGGCGGGGGGAGATAAAGTTTTATGACCGTAACCACGAATTGGAATTGAATTTCCATTACCAACAATTATGCCACGATTGTTGCTCAAATTGGAATAAGACGAGAGAGTACCTTGGTCGGACGTCATGTGAGAAGTTGCGCCAGTGTCCATGTACCAAGTCGGGTATGGAGGATTTAATCCAAGTGTATGTATTGCGGCCTCAATATATGTAGGTGTCGGGATCGGATTAAGGCCCGTAGCATGGAAGTCCTGCGGGGGCCGAGGCCCAAGCAGGCCTCATTGATATCCAGGGCCCAGCACTGTTTCAGAAATCACTGGGCTGATGCAGATAATTGGGCCTGAACTGCTGCTAGGCGGCCTACTGCCCGTTGAAAGGAGAAGCAGGAAAATATTGGTTATTGGGCCAAGGCCCACTGGCCCAATTCCATGGCCAAGGAGCCCAAGGCTGGGACCAGGGGACCTGCGGCCCATTGCCACTATTTCGAGGTCCACCACTGCCGATGTTACTGTTCCCGCCGGTAGGCCCTTGTTCTGGCCGCCACCGTTGTTGCCGTTGTGATTCTTGCCATTATTTTTACGGTTTTCACCTTCTTGTCGCCACCGTTGGGGCGGTTTTGGCCCAAATTGTCAACAAACTCGTGAGAGTTAGCGGATGAAGTCATCATTGCCACGGAACTAGCACCGGTAGCCGCCTTTTTTGCTAAGCCGTCTTCTTTTAACGTGAACATCGAACGGTCTTGATAAAAGGATGGAAGCAGATTACTTTGACCGAGAAGAGTCCCAACTCCATTATAGGCTTCAGAAAGGCATGTAACCATTTGTAGAACAAGACGATTATTGGTAACAGATGCCCCAACATTACGGAGTTGGTCCGCTAACTCCTTGAGACATTTACAATAAGCTGAAACATTTGGGAAATCTTCCATACTGACTTGGGAAAATTCCTGCTCAAGGGTGACAATGCATGAATGTTGGTTATCCTGGAATATATCACGCAATCTATTCCATGTAGCCATATCCGTAGTATCCGGCTCAATAATTGTCTATAAAAGGTCTGTAGAAATAGTGGAATAAATCCACTGAAGGACAGTAGCATCAAGAGTAATCCATGACTGACGATCCTCCGCGGGAGTAGGGATAGCGAGAGGAATTATGTGATAGAGAACTTGACGTGAGATAGGGTGAATTTTGAACAACTCCGCCCACGTCGCGTACTGGATGTTTTCCATCTCAAGAACAATAGGGATGTGGTTGTTGATGTCGGAAACAGTAAGGGATTTCATTCACCTTAGTCCATAACGTATACAATCAGTTCAATTATCCAAACTCAACTCATACTTTGATTAATACAACCCAACAACTTATACTATGATGATTTCATAAATTTACGAGTTTCGATTACGAAAATCCTTTCACAACTTTCTCCAAATCATCAATTAATCATAAACATAAATAGAGGAGAATAAAAATTACCCTAATACATAATAATCTTCACCAAAAATAGTAGGTTATCTTGCCTCCATGGTTTTCCAAAATCAACTCTTTAAGAAGAAGACAATTCCTATGATAATCATGGGGTTTATCACGTTAATCTTGCAGATTATGGCTTATATTTGACCTTGGGATGATATGGTATCTTAGAGAGGGTTTTGAGAGAGTATTAGGATCTGTTCTTGGTGAAAACTGAGCCCTAAATCGCGTAGCCCGAATATAAACCCAAAATATATTTTGCACCGCCGCAAAAGGACGGTCCGTCAATCTGTACGGTCCTTTTGACGGTCCATCAATTTGGACTGTCAAATTTAGATCTGCAATCTCAAAGTCTCAGGGAAAATTAATGGTTAATATTGGGCATTTTGACTGTCTGTCAAAGTTTTGACGGTTTGTTAATCTTCTCGTCAAATTGCCAAATTCTTTTCAGATTTCGTCGAAACTTATTTTCCTCGATCCGTTTAACTTCCAAATACCACAATACTTTCATAAACAATATGTAAACCTTCATTATCCTTCTGTAAGATCGTACCACTTCCTGAGACACTGGTATTTGTCTGAGCCATTGAATTCTAACATCTGACTGTGCCTTTCCTTCTTGTATTATAATTTTTGTCTTATGATAAAGTTTAGGTAATAGTGTTCATAGGCACGTAACTGAAGATGATGATGAAAGATTGTGGCACGATGACCTCCAAAGTCGAGGGTGTAAAAATAATACAGTTATTCGAGTGCACTTTTCCTATGTCCTTCTTCCTTCTTTCTCGATAGTGTCCTTATATGGTACATATGTTTTGAGAAGCCTACTGGCCTAGAAATTTCTTTCATCGATATATCTCTTTTCCATTTTTATTTGGAGTATCAATTGGCTAAGCGCCTCTGATTGGGACTATGCTCTGCTTGCTGGTTACTACATTTCTCAATTGAGTCTGGTACTATGTTCTTGAATACACTTAGGTGAAATCTTCCTTCATTGTCAAGTTAAATCCTGCTTTGAACACCAATTTCTTACTTCATTTCCTTGTTGATATAATTATTTCCTCATAACCTATTTCCTCAGATCTGATATCATTACTCCGGGTTCTTTTCTTTTTTGTGGCCTTGATAAGAGTTCTATTCTCTTGTCGTGTATAGTTCTTTAATTGTTGGTCTGGTAGTATATCACTTAATAGTCATCAATCCTAATTCCAAATTTCTTGGATTCGGTAGTCTGGCCTCAAATCTTTATTGGTCATCTTAGAACGAGACAATGGAAATTGTGAATACTTATAACTTCTTTTAAAATGGTCCTCCCCTTAGTTGTTTATCTTAACGAGCGATCGCATAATGATTTGAGGTAGCATTCAAAATAAACCTTCGATCAAGTTTTGATCGTATAGTTAGACTTAACTATTATAGTACGGGCTGACGAGCCACTTAGGCGTAAATATCCCTGAACCAAAATAGTTCCCAATTATCATGTAATGGCCACTTGGGCGTAAATATCACTCAATAATCCATATGTAATAGCTTAATTTCAAGGATGACTCTTCCTGAACATTATTACTTGATACTCTTAATCCTTAGAGCTTGATAAGGTTCTTGCTATTACTCTTACTTTGCATTACAAAACCTTTCAATTGGCTTTAAACGAGGTGTTTTTTCTTGACGCTCCTCCAATTCCCAATGTAAGAGAGAACTCATTTACCTACCTCTTCGGGACATATCATCCGATTTTTATTACGGCTGACTACTTGTTATTTCTTTTGGGAGGTTTCTTCTTGTAATTCCCTTAATGGTCCTTAGTATGCGACTCTATGGTCCATTAACTTCCTGTTTATTACCTTAGCACTTCTTGCTTCTTATAACGCCTTAAATCTGCATACTTCCTTAGCAGTGTTGTGTATTTTAAGTTATGTTCATCATTCCTTAGTTGTATGCTATATTTGCTCAAGCATTTTCTCTTGATTCATATTGTTACCCTTCTAATTTTCTTAATTTCCCTTTTTCATTAAATATTGAAAATAAGATGTTTTCTCCTCTTCGACGTTGATTATCCTTTTATTGACCTTATTCCTTAAGGGTCTACTATATTTACTAGCTCCAGACTTATCATTTTTTTGAAAATAGCATTTCTTTCATACTAAGAGCATATACTTGCCCCTTGTAACTCCAAGATTCCTTATATGTCATATTCGACTGTTCTTTGTTGAGTATCTCTTGTACACTTTCCTCAAGGTAAACCTTTGACATACTCATGTTATTTATTAATATTACCCATGCTAGAAGTCATCCTATCTCATTTTTCATTGAAGGTTTTACTTTTGCAAGGTGTTGATCTACTTGATCCCTTCGAGTTTACCTTTCTTGAGTCAACGCTACTATCTTCATATCTCGATTTCGGCCTCCTTTGTGACTATTGTCCTTAACCTTATAATTGTTGCCTTATCCTTCTTGTAGGGTCTCTAGTTCACTTGGCTGTTACCATCTACCGTTACTTGCCCGTTCACATCTTGTTTCCTTGCTCTTATCCTTTAGCTCTTTTCTTTATTTCTTTTCTTAGACCATTTCTTTATTATTCTATCATATGGTTGTATCGGGTTTCATTTGTTTTTACCTTCCCTCATATATATCTATAAATGTCTTACCAATATCCGTGGCCGAACTAGAGTTTAACATCTTCAACTTCAACTCGTGGCGGGATTCAATCTTGTCGCTGGTTTAAGATTTATTCCCTTACTAGTATCAGAATACTCCTCTATTTGTCGTCCAGCCAATCGATTGGTATATTACCAATTTAAATTCCTTTAAAGATTCCATGTCTTATTGTGCTCCCAGTGCTTTCATTTATCGACGTTATAGATTTCATATTTGGCTCGGAAAGCTTGAGTACCATCTCCTTACTAATATCCTTATCTTGTAGTGGAAATCTTGTTGCTTGGAGTCTCACTCCAATCCCATCATGGATGTTCTTTACCATTTATTTCTTTCCATCGTTCTATTGGTGTGAAAACTTCCTTTGACTTCATTACGTTGTCATAACACTTTTTCTTATGTCCACCAAACACTCATACATCATCTATCACTATTTACTTATCGAAAATCTTGTTATCATTTGTTGTCGTCCATGCACGGGATGTTAGGGTGAGGAAAGTATATCATTTGCCTTTAACCGACAACACTTCATTCGTCTCATGGTCTTTTAAGTAGTTTAGCTCTTGTGGGAAAATTTGGGATCTCTGGCTTATATACAACATTTCGCATTTTTTTTCCCTTAATTATTTTCTAAACAAAACTTCAGCTAACTTATTCCCAGGAATCCATTTTCCTTATCATTCTTCTGGGGCTTCCCTTAATTCTTTGAAAATTCACAACTTTCCCTTTGTAGGTGACCTACCCTGTCCATATATCTTGTATGTTTCAATATTACTCATACTACGAAAACTAAAGGTACTGCGTATGTATGTAACCAAGATACGGTTGATTCCTAGATCACTTTACTTAGAACCTTTAAATAGAATTGTAACTTCGCTCACCACCTTTTACTCTTATTATCCATTCATGGTCTATATATATTTGTATGACGCGCTTTCTACCTCAATGATAACTGACCGATCATAGGCATAAACACAATTATTCTTTAATAAAATCATCTACATACCTGATTAGTTACGTAACTTCTGAGACCTGATATTCCCCCTGGCTTAATCTCAAGCATCTATACACTCTATGGCTTCTGCTCTCGCACCAATAACATTCCTCCAGATCACCTAGGCATTGTCCATAATGCACCTGCCCACACTGATGACACAACAACTCAAACCTCACAGGACATTCCCTGGCCCTATGGCCCAAAGCTCCGCATCCAGAACATAACTTGATATCATATAAACATACTCCATCATGTCTCTCTCCACATTGTTGACAGCGTGGTCTACTACTTTCAACATATATTGGTGTTTTCCTGATTTCTACCCGAGAACTTTGATCTGACGCATCTCGCAACATAAACACTTTGATACCTACGTCCATCCCAAACCTTTTGGTCTGCCTCCTGGTTACTTCTTCCTCACTTCTACTCATTAGGGGCAAACATTGGTTAACTGCCTTCCATGATAATGAACTTCTCGGTCTCTCTGTGGGTCTAACTTGTAGGGGCATATGAATATGACCCTACACTGGAAAGATAACTAGAGGTGTTGTTACGTACACAGTATCTCTCACACCTAACCTAACTAGAAATAACATCTACGCTGATAGTCTCTATATTGTGCGGGCTTTCCTATGATCTGGAAATACTTCTGGAATCGGTGGCACTTGGAAGGGTGATTCTTTTGGGGCCTCAAATGGATCATCTTTCATAGACAAATTTTCCGACAGATCTTCTTCTATAGACACATCGTCTTCCATAGAATAACTTATATTTCCTTCTGGTGTCCTTATATTCCTTAGATCCATGTTTACAGGTGGCAATCGGCTAGTGCCTTCTCCTGCATTTCTGACCCAATTCCTGTTATCAGTATTTTCCCTGGATCGTGGCATTACTGAAAAAGAGAATCAAGATGAAAAGATAGGAATTACGTTACTTACAACTTCATTTCTAACGCACGATCTAGATTTTCTACAAAGGTAACATCCTAAATGCCATGTAGCCTCCTGTTTATAAGTGTGGCACGCAACACACCCATAAGAAAGACTCTACTAGACACAACTTGTAGACATCCCTAGAATTGACCTGATCAGATACCACTTTGTCACACTCAGCCTTGGGGGGTGTGGACGGCACCCAGCGCCCAAGCGTACTGATCCTGATACATGTGACATATACAATAACTCATGGGCTGACGAGGCCTCTGACAAATACTTAGCTAAATAAAGACATAACCACCTACACTCATAAAAGGCCCAATCCATACATATATATATATATATATAACAAGGCCGACAAGGCCAACATAAGCATAATAAATCTACTAGAGAGGCCGACAAGGCCACACACAACCATCACACATAATACAACTGTCTACAAGCCTCTAAAGAGTAAAAATACAACATCTAGTTGAGACAGGACCCCGCCATACCCAACTATAAACATATGCATATATGTCATACCTATCAACTCTCTACACTACTTCGGAAGAAAAGAGCGTGACAACCTTCAACTGAGTCGAGTCCTACTGTGAGGAAAGCATCTACATTACTATCTGAACCTGCAGGCACAAAACACAGTGTCCCCAGAAAGGGACATTAGTACAAAATATGTACTGAATATGTAAGGCTGAAACTGTAAATAGATACAATGCTATAAATGAAGCATAAGTTGAAATTGTAACTGGATGTACAACTGTAATGTATAGTAGTAGAAATACAACATATACTATGAGTGCCTCTGTGGGCAAAGAATATGCATACTTTGCTTTAAAAATCATTTGTATACTTACATAAGTACATATATGCCACATATCGGGCTACTATCCCATCATTACACCGCACTTTGGGGCTATCAGCATTAACTACCCAATCGCCATGGTGTGCACATATAAGTGTTTACCCGACCGACTATAGTGCGGCGTGGTGTCATAAAATATATATATATATATAATGCATGCATGCATGCACTAACTCTGAAGGGCCTTATGAATCTGGTCGAAGAGACTCGTGGTCGTTATCCTCCGGCTACTATTATGTAACTGTATTTGTATCGATGGATTAAGAGTCCAAAAGACTCATAGGAAGACATAAGATTCACATGACTATCAAGTTGGGTAAATGATTCCAAAGAAGAACAACAGGAATGATGAATCACGACAATATGATAAGAAAGTAATCACAAGCTTAAATTTTAGGAGTATAGTTCCTTTTTGATGGGATGTCATTATATTTACACTTGTTCTTCGATCATGCCAAAAGAATGAAAGAGTATGCCTTAACATAAATGGTCCTTATACGATCATTTTACAAGTCATCGCTCCTCTTACGGATGATTATCTATATCATATAAAGTGTTGACGTCAATATCGAATAAACATTCCGTAGAGAAACTTCACTTTAGGCATCCTTATGACAACCTTGAACACCTCGGTTATTTAGACTTCTTTACAAGGTATTCTTATGTAATTCGTCCCACGGCTCTTCAAAACACAATTTTCCATAGAAAATGCATATAGGTGTTTTTTGACAACTTTACGTATAAATGATTCTTTAGGCTTCTGTTATACGGAAAATTCATGTAATTCAATCCCACAATCCTTTAATCCGTATACAATCAGTTCAACTATCCATACTCAACTCATACTTTGATTAATACAGTCAAACAACTTATACTATGATGATGTCATAAATTTACGAAAATCCTTTCACAACTTTATTCAAATCACCAATTAATCATAAATATAAGTAGAGGAGAATAAAAATTACCTTAATACATAATAATCTTCACCCAAAATAGTAGGTTATCTTGCCTCTATGGTTTTCCAAAATAAACTCTTTAAGAAGAAGACAATTCCTATGATAATTACGGGGTTTATCACATTAACCTTGCAGATTATGGCTTCTATTTGACCTTGGGATGATATGATATCTTAGAGAGAGTTTTGAGAGAGTATTAGGATCTGTTCTTGGTGAAAACTGAGACCTAAATCGCATAGCCCGAATATAAACCTGAGAAATATTCTACACCGTCGCAAAAAGACGGTCCATTTGACGGTCCGTCAATCTGGACCATCAAATTCAGATCTGCAATCTCAAAGTCTCACGGAAAATTGATGGTTAATATTGGAAATTTTTATGGCCCGTCAATATTCCCGTCAAATTGCCAATTTTTTTCTGATTTTATCAAAACGTATTTTCCTCGATCTGTTTAACTTCCAAATACTCTGGTACTTCCATAAATAAGTTGTAAACCTTCATTATCCTTCTGTAAGTTGTACCTCTTCCCAGGACACTGGTATCTCTTAACCACATGATGGAACATGAAACTACAGGGTGTAACACTGGGTAACCTTTTCCCGGAGATGTCGGCTCTCCTCCGCCAACATCTCTACACTCTTGGAGGATGAAGGCATATTCTTGAACAACTCGATGGTGGAGTAAAGGGTGTGATAGAAATGATTTGAGTTAACTAAAGAAAGATGTCCGCAAGATTGACCAAAGAAGTTTCGAGGCCGAGGTCAGAACCAGCAATGGGTGCGGGAGGAACCTAAGGGCCTATGCCTGAGTCTCAACCTTCCACGCTATCGAGTTGTCCCTCGAGTTGTCCTTCGCAGACTCCCAGCCCCCTGATGGCTTCGGTTGAGGGGACCCCCGCATCCCCAGATGCTTCGTCCTCTTCTCTATCATCATCCACGAGGACCACCTTCTACACACTCTCCCCCTCAGGCTCATTGAATCGGCGGCGTGTTCTCACACCTGGCCTAGAGGTGGATGCCCCCGCATCACCCGGAAGCCCTCGCTTCTTGCTCTCCTTGGCCCCTATGGTAGCCTTAGCAATACATTCTCGAGCCTCATCCTAGGAAGGAATCTTTATGGCTAAAACCCCTCGGGCAGGGAGACATTTCAACAAAAGAACATCGAAATATGTTAGGGCTCACCATGACTTTTGCCCTTCCACTTGTCGGCAGAAATGGCTCTCCACGTCCGCTCGATGCCATAAGAGTCACGGAGCAAACCTATTACTCAACTAAAGACGTCAGGAAGGGGTTCGGGGACCACAGGAGCCGATGCAAGAATGAAGGATAAGGCAATCAGGAAAGAATCAGAAGAAATATAAGAGAAGGAAAAAAAGACTACTTACGAGCGTTGTTCCATGCTCCGACAGAGGACTAAAATTAATTCCACGGAGGAGGTTGGTAGGAATAATCATAAACTGATCACACCATCCCCAGTCGTGATCATCTTCAACATTTGTAATGAGGGCTCTAGAGCCCCGGAAACTAAATTAATTATTCCCCCGTGAAGCACCCGGGGGGAGTAGAGATGGATCAAATAATCTAAAGTGAATGGAAGGTGGGCAAGATCAGCCAAATGTTGTAAGCAGTGAACTATTCTCCACGTCTTTGAGGTCGACTGCCTCAGATAGACTCCATATCTATGGCAAAAAAATTTCAATCACATGGTGGATCGGAAGGCTAAATCCGATGGTAAAAGGATAGGTGTAAAGTGACATCCCTGGGATGTGCTGAGTAATACTTGCATTAAATGGAGGAGGAAAAACGTCTATGTATGAGCCTCATCGGCAGTCGAGACAGGCTTGAGAGATAACAGAGTCATCAATCAACAAGGTCATGTCCTCCAAGACTCGTAGCGGATGTTTACACAAAAATCCCTCTCGAAATTGAAGTTAGAAGGGATAATTTCAGAGGCCGGGGAGCCTAGATCACTGGCATGGATGATACCAGAGGACGACGGCCGGCTGTCGATTGTGCCAACTTCTGCCCTTAGTCTGGCGAGGGTCAGACCGTCAGAGGCATCGAAAGGAAATGAAGAACAAGAAGTAGACACGTTAAGGATAGACAATGAGAAGATAGAGAACTGAAATTTCTAGAAGCGAAAAGGTAAATATTGAAGTAAGGAAAAATGATCAGGGTTGCTAGTTTATATAACCAAGAGAGTGATCATTACCCTTGGAGCTCGAAGAGGCGTGACTTGTCAGTGATCGTCAATTGGTATTTCGGAATGGGCGCCGTCGAATGAGTGACTGAGAGCATTTAATGATAACTTCATGAAATGTCTGATAGAGGGAAGGATGTGACGTTTTGGTTCACGCGGAAAGGTTTTTTCAGAAGGCGCATGGACTCTTCCACTTCCTGTTTCCCTGAGTTCAAGGGTCTCGAAAAGTGGGGGACTATCTGTATTGGGTAGAAACGCTTCCGGAAGCGTTGGCGTACAAAAGAAGCTTGGAAGTTCCGGAAACCCTAATGACCCCAAAGGATCTCTACAGTTGTCCTTCACTCCCAATAACTCTGATCATATCAGCCCTCATAGATTAGAGTGTTGCGACACGTATGGGCACAATGATGTGAGGGTGCTTACGTCGTCATAACTTTAGGGGGGCATAATAGTCTAAGTTTTGTCTTATACATATAGGACTTAGAAGAGAAGGAAGACACATTGTATTCTCTCTAAGGTCACTCTTTTAACCTAGCTCTCTCTCTCTCTCTCAAGCAAATATACCATTCACAACTCTTGTTTTGGTTCGATACTCAGCTTATTTTTAGATCCAACTCATTTGTTCATTTTACTCGCTTATTTCCATATTTTACTTGTAGTTTAGATCTTGCACACCCAAAACATAGCTAGCAACTCCGGACTCGTTTAAAAGGATCTCCGGATCAGATACAACCTACTTGTCTTTAAACCCTTGAATAAAAATCTCTAACTGTATTTTTTGTTAGAATCATTTTCACTGAAAAACAGTTTGGCGCCATCTGTGGGTATAGACATTTTGCCCGAACACCCTCACCTACACCTAAATCTGCCCCTGGCAATTACATTACCAACCACGCCGGGTTATGCTTCTGAATCTCCATTCCCGGTGTTTCTAGGATCGGTATTACCTTGGTGTGATGCCAAACTTCTAGGGACTGAAGCAACTAGGGGCATCGATTCTCACAGAGTCTCCCTTCTTGATAGTAGATCCCTCTCCAGTTGTAATGCATGCACTCCCACCGACACTCTGCCCAAACATCAGCCAACCTCAAGCCCCACAAGATTTGCAATATTGTTCGATGAGACTTCACACTTTTGAGTAGTCACTTCTCACTGTGCATTTGCACTTTTACATCGAGGAAAAGCCTCAGCCTTGTAACAATTAATAGGCCTTCCTTCCAAAAAAAAAACCCTAAACCCAAAAACCCCATATTCTCTCTCAAATTTGGGCGATTCGGCGATCTCGCCCAAAACCTAAAAACCGGCCACCATGGCCACTCCGGTCATTGGTCGGCCTCCACCTGAGGTCGGCCATCATCCCTCAACCACAGCGTCACACCCGCACCCCACCCAAACCAACAATCATCAATTTTCAACCTCAAAAAACCAAAAAACAAAAACAAAAAGCAGCGATTTGGGCGATTTCACCGAAAAGTGCGATTTCCGATGAGAAGGTCATTTCCGACCATCGGCGAACCTCAAACTAAGGTCGGGCAGCACCCTGAGCCACACACAACACTATCCCTAACCAATTTTCCACATCTATGCTCCAAAAACCTAAATCCGAAATTGACCCCAAACGGTGGAAACTTGATTCACCGGCAAGAAACAGTACTGACGAAGGACAGTCACCACCCTACAACGTTGGTGTCACACCCTACTATACCTGCGACGTACACCCAACCCATCAATCTTCAATCTACAAACTCAAAAATCCAAAATCCGATGTCGAACAAAGTCACCGGACTACTGCCAGAAACAGAATCAACGGCGATTGGAAACCCTCCTACAGAGGTTGCTCGACAATCACCAACATACGCATCACACTTGGTGCACCCCAATCCGAGCAACAAAGGTTCAACATACATTGGCGACTCAATTTCTGAAATTCCGATGAAACAAATTACGTATCTACATGGTGAGCCAACGATACGATACGATATCAAAGAAGTTGAATTGATGGCTGCACACAAAGAACTACAATTTGCTGTAATTGGCAAATTCAGTTATGGGCTGCCCGAATTTCGTGGATTGAGCAACTCAATTCCAACACAATGTGAACTGAAAGGAAGAGTACAGGTTGGTCTTCTTTGCAATAGACATATATTAATTCGATGTTCATTGCGAGAAGATTATGTTACTCTACTGTCAAAGCCCATTTGGGAAATTAAAGAGAAAAATCAATATCACCCAATGAGAACTTTTAAATGGGATATGTGGTTTAATCCAGATGAGGAAACAAGCATAGCAATGGCATGGATATCATTTCCAGGATTGCCCCCAAACTACTTTGGTGAATCAACACTTCTCCCGTTCGCGTCCGCGGTAGTTAAGCCTATTTCTATAGATGCTGCTACAAGAAATAAAACTCGACCTAGTTGTGCTAAGGTTAAGATTGAAATAGATTTACTCAAAGAACATCCAAAAAGATTTCAAATACATGTAGTTAAAGGGGAAGAAATTAAATCGAAATTGTTTCCAATTCGATATGATTATCTTCCCAACTACTGTAAAACATGCAAATTGCAAGGCCATAATGAAGTTGGTTGTTGGAAATTAAATCCAAACTTAAAACCAAAAAAAAGGAGGAAAAGGGAATTGGTAATGGAGTTGAAAAAGCAATCCATCAACCTAATCCTACCAAAGATCAACAATGTGAGAGGGCTGTTGGCAATGAAAAGGAATGGCAAACCATCCAAAATACCAAAAACAACAAAGCTCAGAAAAACAACCAAAAACAAAACCAAAAACCTTTATCGGGAACCAAAAACAAATCCAAAAACACCAATACTTCTTCAACACAAAATACCACAAATCCAAGACACCTTAATTCCTTTGCTAGTTTGGGTGAAGATGAAAATGAGGAGGGGAGGTCAAGGAGGAAGGGGAAGGGTATTCTAGTAACTATAAATGAAGCAGATGACCCTGCAGATGTTAGTGCCTCTGGGAAAGAGGTTGTGGGTGTTGGTGGGGTTGCCAATGTCTGTGAGGTTGTGGCTGAAATTGGTGCTAGGCCTGTTGCTTCTGGTGCAACTGTTGGTGCTGCTGCTACTTCTGGGCAGGCTGTTAGAGATGCTCCTGGTGATGCAAGTGCAGCAGCTGCTGTCTCTGCTACTAATGCAGAGACTGTTGTGGCTGATGGCACTATTGATATGCCTGCTGGGACTGCTATTGTTGGTGCTGTTGATGTTGCTGTTTTTACAGTTGCTAATGTTGATGTTGTTGATGCTACTTGGCTGCTGTTACACATGCTGAAACTACTGCTGCTGCAGATGCTGGTGCTGCTTTGGGGGTTGATGTTGGTGCTGCTGCAGTTGCTGCAGCTGGTACCTCTACTGCTGGTGTTGCAGATGCTGGTGCTGGTGCTGCTTTGGTGCAGGCTGCTGGGATTGCCACAGTAGCTGGTGCTATTGCTGGTGCTGGTGTTGCAGATGTTGTTGCTGATATTGTTGGTGCTGCTACAGTTGCTGCAGCTACTGATAGTGTTGCTGCTGGTGTTGCTTGTGCAACTGGGGCTGAAACTAATATTTTGCTGATGTTGTTGGTGCTCCTGCAGTTGCTGCAGATTATGCTGTTGTTGATGCCTGTGCTACTGCTGCTGCTGTTATGGAAAATACAGCTGGCTGTGGAGTTACTGATGCAGGAACTCAGAAAGGTACCAAAGCGAGTTTGGTTCCAATGAACCAAGCATGTGATGACATTCCATCCTTGGGTGATGAGATGAGTGATTCAGAAGAGGAGGATGAAGAGGAAGAGGAAGAGGAAGAGGAAGAGGAGTATTTCGACTCTGACCCCGAGAATCAATCTGGAGATAATGAATCAGACGTGGAAATGGAAGATGATATGGAGGAATCCTTTGAAGAAGAGATGGAACGTCTGTATGTGCGACACATTACTCCTAAATACGAGGAAATTATAGGAAAATTTGCAAAGGAGGACCAGGGTCCAAAGGACAAGCAGACGGACCCACCCCAGAAGACAGAAGAAATGATTAAGTTCCATGAATTTTTGGAGGACACTAAGGAAAAGATACTGAAGTTAGAAGATTTTATAAGACCGGAGGTAGTTATTCATATCTTTGTTCTTGTACTGTTTTCTCATTATGTTAGTATCATCAATTGTAATATCATCACAGAGTGTGTTATAAACTCAGTGATGATCATAGAATATTTGATTCTAGCATCGTCATTTTTTCTGCATTCTGGTTAAGGTATGTATTCTCCCCGCTGGGGCTCCATGTATTTTTACTTTTAATAAATAGAAAATAGCCCCGGGCCGAGAGTCCGGTGGATTGCAAAAAAATAAAATAAAAATAATAGGCCTTCCTAAAATAGAAAAAAGGAGAGAGAGAAGTTCATTAAACAAGAAAGACACTATGCTTTCATTCAATATCACTAATTCATGTACAATCAAATTAATATAGTATTAATTATGTTTTCTGTCAAATGTCAATGTGTCATCATATAAAATAAGACTACAGAGGAAATTTATTAGACAATCCAAGGAAACGAAAGCATCACTCATCTTAAAATGCTTCTATCTATTTTAATTCGCTTTCTATTTGCATATGCAACCAAGAGGCTTATTTCATATTTAGAACAGATTTTGTGGGCTTAAATGAACAACGAATTTTGTGTCGATCTCATTGAACTATATACAGTGTATACACATGTCAAAAAGTATTAAAATACATACAAATAGTAGATTACACTCGTTTTGAATTTACGACTCTAGTCTCGAACTTGACACTATGTATAACCAACCAACTGTGCCATCAGGGCCGGCCGAAGGCCAAAGCCACTCAAGCATGGGCTTTAGGCCCATTACATAATGAGGCCCCATTTTTCCTTTTTAATTTTTTTTTTGAAGTATAGGTTTTATATTTATTTTGTGCTCTATGTTAATTTACTATCTTAAGGAAAATAAAGAACAAGATCTTTATAGGAAAGAAAAGCAAACTTAGAACCATGACAGTTGGGTAATTTAATTCTACATCAGTGATAGATATTCTCTTCCTTTTTTTTTTTTTTTCTCATACTAAATTTTGTACTCTGCATTTTTTTCCTATTAAGCTATTTATGGCGAGGGCATTGAATTAAATTACACGTTCCTTCATTCTTTTTCATTTTTAAGCAAATTCAAATAGTAAAATTTTGTTTTTAAATAAAACTATCAACTTCTAGAATCAAGTTACTGTTTTAACTTATCATTATATTTTTTCAATTTGACATTTGTTATTTTTTTCTATTCTTACATATAAGTATATATTATTTTTAAATTGTATAGTAGAATGCAAATAAGTTAACTAGAAAATATGAATAACGTTATGCAAAACTAAAAAAAGAAAAAGGAGAATTGAATTTGAATACAATCTAAAGAGTTCTTTCAATAATGTTTCAAGAAAAATTAAATGGATTGACTATATTGTGAATAGTAAAAGAATGGAGTATTAGAGAAAAACTATACAAAAAAGGACTATTAACAACTTTACAGCTAGAAAATAAACTTTAAATAAGAATAAACATGAAAGTTTTTTTGTTAACAAAAAAGTGAACAAGTCAAGAGTCATCTCATTCCTTTAAATGCAGAATAATCGGGTTCAGCAGATAAGCAGTCCATATTTTGGAAGATAAGATCAGTGAAGCCAAAAGTATATAAAAAGAAGAACCTAATACGTTGACGAACTACAAGAAAACAAATACATACTCCTAGTAAACAATAAGAAAAGAAAATTTGAATTAGGGAGTGCACACTGCAATGGTCTGCATATACAACTGCCCAATTGTATATTACTTTACAGCAACATATTCATGGAGATCATCTTATCTAAGGTTACATCACTAATGTTAAATAAAATATTATGAGTAATCAAACAATCAATTCAGTACCAAAAACAATGAAATTATAGTTTACACTTGGTATTTCTTTTTGCTACGTTTTGCGGGACGGAAAGACGGTCAACTTAGGTTTTTTTGTTTTTCCTTTAGTCATCTCTATCTTTTTCACAAGGTCGAAGCAATCTAAATTTTCTTTAGAACAATACCTCTTTGAACAGAGTCTCCCTCTTTGACTAGTGCTACCTCCGGTGAAAGGAATGTAGGGATAACAACACTTTTGATTCTTTAATTATTGGCAAAATTTGTTGGGAGATTTGCTCTATGGTACTTTATAAAGCAGTACGGGAAGTATTTAACTATTACAAGTATTCGAAAGAATAAACAAAGATTTCAATAATATTTTCGACTAGAAATCTGAAAATTACAATATAACAACAAAATTGAAATTACGATTTTGTTGAAGACTGAAAAATGGAAACTGGTTTATGCTGAGTCGAGTGTAGCACTCTGTCCTTAAGACAATATTGCCCCGTATGTATCCTTTATACGTCCTGGACAATTTGTTTCCCAAGATAAAACAAAGAATGGAACCCTTGAGCAAAGGAAACTCAAGAGCTACCGTGAAGAATATTGAGTAACGAAATGATGCTTGGAAGTTGTAGGAAGAAAAGTATTTCGGTTGTGTATTTTCGAGCACTGTTTTTCTGCATCTGTTTATGTATTTTCGTGCATATGTCTTTCTCAACAATGGTGTAATGGGGTGTTTATATAGGAGAGGGAGGGGCTGTTTATCGCTGAAAACCGCCTCCATAATAGCCAAATAATGGTCATTATGGAGGTAGTAAAGTCACCAACATAAATGGGAGAAAGACCAACTGTTTTGGCCATTATAGGAGGAGTAATTCAGCCAAAATAAATGGCTGAATTGAGTGCTTGGCATTTCTGTTTTTGACCGTCGAAATTCGATTTTCTGGAAACTTCGGGGACCAAACTCGTACATCTTGAAACTTCATGGACCAAACTCGCACATCCGAAAGAATTCGGTCCAAATCGTATATCTGAAACTTCGGGATCAAACCGTACTTCCGGCAAAGTTTTCTGGCCCTAAAAGATAATATCTCCAGAAGACCCACACTCACAAACTCACGACCCCACGACCCGAGAACCCGAGAACCCGAGAACCCGAGAACCCGAACTCGAACCGGAACCGAACCGGACCGACGGGACGGGGGCGGGCGGCGGCGGCGCGCGTGTGGTCTTTCCTCGAACCGAAGCACATCTAGGTCCTCCCTCCTTTAAACACATGGGATACCCCTTGGGGTCCCAAACCCCTAACCAATTTTGAATCTTATATACACAATAATTCTTTCTTCCTCTACCGATGAGGGAGAATTACACACAATACCACACTTTCCATGCTTCAAACACCTTACTTCGTGAACCAATATCTCTTTCATTTCTCAATGAAATTTGACGATTCTTGGCCCTACGGTTATCTACGTACTTAGTAGATCATGCATATGTGAAGAATCGGATTCTCCAACATACGTTACACTAGTGTTTAAGACGTTAAAGTTGGTCGGTCGCAACTCCCGCCAAAGGCAAATTTCCAACAATCCCCTCTTGAAAGAGATTTTGGCGCACTCACATGGTGTCTTTTCATTTCCAAAGAATATTTCAAATGCGGACCGATGTTGCATAAGGAGAGGTAGCCTCGCTTTGAACCTTCCATAGTTGAATACCATCGGACTTACTTACTTCGCGCGGTGAACGTGATGTCTTGAACCGTCGTTGTTTAGTGTAAGCCAAGACAACGGTACCAACACAACAAATTCCCTTACTCTCTTCTTCGTAATGTTTTGTCCGTTTTGGCCATGGACAACGTCTTGGATTCTTAAGTGCGTTCAATTTGAGGCGGCCCGTCCTCGCACTTAAATAGGTGGTCTCCTACAAGGTATCCTGCTATACCCCACTTCACAAGTGTTAGGAACCATTAAAAGTTTCCCAAAGACCTAACCTCAACCGTTGAGGATCATTACAGTTTTGAAAACTTAACCTTTACCCATACTGCAGATAGCACTTAACGTCTATCGCGGAACGGCTTTGGATTTGGTGTTTCTTTTCGAAATCACTATCCGAAGTGCTCATGCTTCCACCGAAGCGATCAACCGAACCTTTACAACTTAGTTTTCCCATTGAACCAAATTACCGGGATCTCCAGTTCGTAAGGTTGGGTTTCCACCGTAATGGTCCGTATATTTTGGGTTTTAAGCCCATTCCCTAGACAGCAGTAACGCTTGATCTCCGGGTAGTCCCTTAGTTTGTAAACAAGGATGTGACACCCGTGATGATCAACTGCCATACGGTCTTATGTCTCCGACGGATCCCGACAGATATGTCCGTACGTCGTCATCGTTGTCCTTCCTAAAGCCGATCGGCTAGCCACGTGTATAACTGCTGAAGGCATGGGTTTCTCCCAATAAGGGACGTCCTCTAATGAGTCGTGAAGTTACTCAACTTCTTTCATGCTTTGTATAAAGCGATAAACTCCGATACCATCATGAATCGGTCGATGCAAGTTTGCTTAGAGGATTTTTCAAGAACCACCATACACATTTACTTGTGGCTTTGGTGTTCTTCGATCCGATGTCCAGTTTGCATCACCGTGTTCTCTCGAACCGCTGGACATCCGTAATACTATAATCCGTAGATAAGCGAATAATTCGATATCGTCATATCCGACTTAACGCCTTCTATTGATCATGTATTAAGATCATCGATGAACCTTAGTTCAACCGATCTGTTTGTTGGACGATACCGTGGTCGGTTGTAGTGTGTACAATACATTGAACTACACGTGACCCGAGCATATCGCTCCTTGTCTATGGGTGCACCATGATTCCAATCGCTTCTATGATTCATATCTATTGGTGGCTTCAACGAGACCGTCAACTATCGACCGAGTCCGTTAGATGTCTTAGAAATCCAATTCCTAAGATGTCATCTCGTGATACTCATATCTTTCATATCGAGACTTTGTTTCAATATGATTTTCACTCTAAGACCGTTGGTTTTCCCAACTGTTGGCTTTCTAACTTCGAGTCAATGTTTTCTGTGATCAGATTCATTGTTTCTGTTTTATCTGAGACTTTCAGGACCAAAATGAAAGTTCAGGAAGAAGCCCAACAGTTCAGCAAACCAATTCTGATCCTCTTCTTCCAACTCTCCGATTGGGAAGGTTGTTTCAACACCCATGCCATGTAAGATTACAATGGCACTGGATGTGAAGCTACTCACAGGGGAGCACTTTTTACAACCCAAAGGTTCTTTTCCCGGAGGAAGATTAACCATTACACACGTATGGTTCTATATATAGAATCTATTTCTCCCTTTAGCTTCTTTCCAAAGCAGCGTTTTTGGAGATAACAATTATTTGTTAATTGTTCATGGTTCATTATTAACCATACAAGCTAGAAGGACTGGAACAAGTCTTTGTCCCCTTCTTTGCTCTGTCTCGGTTCAACATCTAGAATCCCTGAGTTCTGCAGATCTGGAATATTAAGTTCCGGACAGCCAGCAACTTTCGAGTCCTGTAGATACGGAACGTCTAGTTCCGGACAGTCAGGCCCTCGCGGGTTCTTGTTAACCTTGAGCAATTACTCCTTTTTCCTTTTCCAAGGAAAGTTATCTCCAAAGAATTCAGCATTCTTTGACGCGAAGAGGCGATGAACACTACTGTTATTTGCAGATCCAGTGAATATGCAATCTACAGTCTTAGGTATGAAACCACCCCACATCACAACATTTGTATGTGAGATCCTTTCCATGTATCACACGGAGGGTTACCCTTATCCTTATGCGGAGTTCTATTGAGAATCGCATTAGCGGTAAGGATCGACGTGCCCCACATAATTTGGGCGTACGGCTTAGCGCTTGGCTAACACCGTTAGACTGAGGTGAGAAATGAGCAGTCGTTTAATAAACGATGCTTCACTTTCTCCCCTCTATCACTACGAATTTCTCAATCCGTAGGCTTAGTTGATTTTCAACTTCGTTTTGTAGCGCTTATCCGCTTCAACAACTTCATCTTTGCTTTTCAATAAACAAAGGATACAATACGTTGTACCATTCAATAAAGGTCATAACGTACTTGTCTCCCCCTCTATTTTGTATAAACTTCAAATCACCCAAGTAGGTGTGACTAAGTTCTAGAGGAGCAGTGCTTCTTTCGCTATTCCCTTGACAGAATTTGGAAAGGTGATTTTGCCTCTTCATGTACCTCGCATTTATTTGAGGATTTATGTCGAAGAAGGCAACAATCTCAACATCGTTAGCTTTTGAATGACTTACTATTTAACATGTCTTAATCTATGATGGCATAGACGCACGGATTACAAATATATCATTCATTTGGCTACAGACATACTGTACCATTCTTAGTTATCACAGACCTGTTGGACTAGTCTCAAACCAGGTTTGACCAACAGCGTCCCTTAACCAAGTTTGGAATATGTATCACCTCATCTTAGAGTGATCACAATCCATGAAGTCCTATTGAGGACAACCTCTCCAACCCCTTCTACTTTAGAGGTGGCGTTGCTTCACATGAACAACCTCTTGCCCGTGGTTAGGGCGTAACCGGATCATATGTGATCTAGATACTCTGGCCTACTCCAGTTGCTTTGGCAGACTGAGTGTCCAATTTCTTTACTGCCTTTCTTTAGGCCTTCAGATCATTCAGGACCTGGAAACTCTGGCCCACCTTACTAGGCGTCCATTGCTTTTCCTATGAAATGAGTTTTGGCCCCACTCCAGTCGCCCGGAGGCTTTATATGACTGATTGTCCAATATCATCATATCAAAGAAATTTTGGCCCACTCCAGTCGCCCGGAGGCTTTGTATGACTGAGTGTCAAATATCATCCTATCAAAGGAATTTTGGCCCACTCCAGTCGCCCGGAGGCTTTATGTGACTGAGTGTCCAATATCATCCTATGAAGGATCTTCTGGCCAAATAGTATGACAGTTCAACGTCTTTAGCTTTTATACTCCTTTCGTTAAGATTGGTGCTCGAGATAATTCTTGGCGCTTACTTAAGAGTGGTAACGGTTTTCGCACGCCGGTGGATCTTACTCCTCGTATGTGCGAACATACTTTACACACTTTAGTAATTACACTTAAAAGAACGGATCTTCTTAAGTCGTTTACAAAATCCAATCTTTAAACGGAAAAGAAGATGAGATTAAACTTCTGATTTGTTAAAGCATAAGGAATATAAATTATTTTCATATTCCTCCTTACTTTAATCCATTTTTAATCAGACATAATTTAATCTTTATTCTTGACAAGTAAGAAAAATACTTATCATTTAATCCTTATTCTTGACAAGTAAGAAAAATACTTATCCCAATTTCGGATTCTGGGCTCACTTCGGTCACTTCATCGACTGAGTGTCCATTTCCTTCTCACCATTATTCGGATCCTTTGTCTGGGACAGATATAGGCCTTCTGCTACAAGATAGAATAACATCTTCACTCTTCTCCTCTTGTCCCAGTTGACATCCTCAGGCTCTCGAGAGCGTTTGTTTCCACCAGTCTTGGTGGCGGTGACACCATGAATACGTTCATCATCATCACTCTCTTCTACCAAAAAACCATTGCCATATCCAGATTTGGTCACACAACTTTTGACCGACATCTTTGGAACACTAATAGTAATACAATACAAAGATTGTCTTAAGATGTTGGGAGTATTACACACAATACCACACTTTCCATGCTTCAAACACCTTACTTCGTGAACCAATATCTCTTTCATTTCTCAATGAAATTTGACGATTCTTGGCCCTACGGTTATCTACGTACTTAGTAGATCATGCATATGTGAATAATCGGATTCTCCAACATACGTTACACTAGTGTTTAAGACGTTAAAGTTGGTCGGTCGCAACTCCCGCCAAAGGCAAATTTCCAACAAAATTTTATGTCACGACCCAATTTACCGAGTCGCGATGGCACTAACACCAATGATCAGTAAGCCAATCACAACCTTAATTAATTCCAAGTTTGAAGAAGGTAAAAGCGGAAAGTAGTTAAAAAAATTAATATAAATCTTAAAGAGTAGCTTAACATAAATATTGTAAAAATATAGCCATTTCCCAAGTCAGGCAGATCGATACGATGAGATCCGTATCTATCATCGAGAAGCTATAGGACATCTCGAAAAACTCTAATCTTTCATTCCTTATTGTGCGTGATTCTAATGGTTTCTAAGAGTTTCTTTGTTTCACTCTCTCACAGATGGTGAGAACATGTAGTGCTGCAGTTGGAGATCAGGAGCCCGCCCCTATGCCCGTACCCGCTGCATGAAATGTTGCTCGAGGGAGAGGCAGGGGACATGGTAGGGATCGAGGTAGGGCTAAAGCCGGTGTTTCTATGCCAGTCAGAGGCCAAGCACCAACTGGTACGCAAGTCCGTGCTAGAGAGTTGAGTCCGGAGCTAGAGAAGATTCCAGAGGAGCAACCATGCCGGTAGAGGAGATTGGACCCGCCCAAGCACCAGAGGGATTCACTGCTACTCCTCTTCTTCAGGACACTTTGGCCCATATTCTAAGTGTATTTGATGGTTAGACTCATATGGGAGCACTATTGGTTAGTCCAGATGGTTCACACATCAGAGTTGGGGTCAAACTTCCAATCATGTTGCTCCAGGTTTTAGGACTCTATGGGGCATAGCCAGTTGCTGTTGTGGTTCCTCAATTTCTAGGTTGTCCAACTTAGGATGTTACTATTCATCCAGCTATTCAGCCCACTATGTCTATTGAGTAGCAGAAGACGTGGGATAAGTTCGAAAAGATGAAGCCACAACAGTATGATGTACATCCTGATGATGAATGTTACGGTTCACTTTTACGAGGGGCATAAAAGTTACTTCATAATTGTTGACTCTTTTGGATTTATTATTTTTAGATTTGCCACCTAATTTATTTACGAAAATTAGAAAAACCAAGTTAAAATGGCTTATTCAAACAACAGGTAAAACCTTTTAAAACAAGAGTTCGGGTAAGGGTTCAAGTGATTTTCCGGGGAAGGTGTTAGACACCCTGATATTAAGAATCCTTAAAATGCGGTTGACCTTCGAGTTTCAAAAATGCAATTTTACTTATTCGCCTAAGATGTGTTTTAAAAATTGTATAAAAGTCCTGGCATATCACAAGGTTTAAAAGATCTTTTCATTTTTTCAAAGAGAAAAAAAAAAACTTTTTTTTGTTTTGAAATACGAATAAGGATTGAAATGGTTATTTCACCTTTCCGGATTAAAACACACTTAGGTTTCCCTAACGTAGAGTTCAACTTGTTCTTAACCATATCTCTTTTGAATTATGCCACAAGTTCATAAAGTCTTGCCAAAAGATTAATCCCATTTTATGAAGGTCAACCACATTCCTTATCCTAAAATTCTTTTTGAAAGTTGTATTTTTGAGTAAAATCCCTTTTACTTATTTGATTTTAGAGTGGGTTAATGCCCAAAAATGACTCTTTAAAGAGACTTTTAAGAGGAGAAAATCAATTCATTCCATTTTCTGTACATAGAAAAAAGGATTCATTTTTTGATTTAAGTAAAAACATGTTCATTTATCATTATTATTGTTATTTTTATCGGGTCCGAGTTAAAATACAACGGGTTCCTATTCATTCTAACGATCTCAGAATCGTTTGCCTACTTTCAACTAAGTTCAAACCACAAATTTTAATAATCTGTAAACATTCAGTTATATATAAAAATATAAAAAATTAAAAGAGAAGTCAGGTTGGTGTGCATACCGAGCCCACCAGTTAAATGCAAGATCATTTTCACCCATGATTAGCCTTCAGGTTGCGGCAGATTCAATAGTATAAGAGGCCCAACAGAAATGGCGTGGTGCAAGACTTGGGCCAAACGGGCCCATCTGAGGTGTGTTCATGCAAAGGAGAGGGGAAAAGGAAAAATGCGGTTAGAAGTAGGGGTGAGCACGGGTACAGGGTACCCAAATACCCAACCGGAACCGACACTAACGGGTAGGTTCCGGGTAGATATATTATAATAACGAGTAGGGTCCGGGTAGTAAAATTAGGAACCGATCAATGTCGGGTCCGGTTCCGGTTCCGGCAAATAGAGACAGGGTACCCAGACCCGGAACCGACCGGAACCTATAAAATATTAAATATTTTTACTTTTTTGAGAAACATTTGGACCACTTTTAACTTTCTCCAAAATTGTTTGTTGCACGCCTGCAAATTGATTTTTCCCACCCCAAGACGCAAATATTTCAGCTTTTTCACCAATTTATTCTAGAATACTCTTTGTGCTCTAAGAAAAAACACCCAAAACTCTCTCAATAACAATGGCGTTTTAGCTACACCACCGAGCTTCATCGTCGTCGTTGTTGAAGCTTTCTCTCATGTACTTTCATCGTTGTCGTCGTTGAAGCTTCACCTTTGCCTCTTTCTCTCCCTTGGTTGTGTTCACGTCGTTCCTAAAATGTATATGAGTTCATATCTAACTCTTCAATTTCTTTTTAATATCCTATGCTTCGTTCTATTTCAAAGTATACTCATCTTCAATTTGTATTACTTTTTGATTTGAAATGTAAATCTATTTTTAAAATTTGTGTATATTTTTGTAGCTGGGAAGGTGAAATTTAGGGATTTACTAGTATAATAAAGCTTTTCTTTTGTATCGAAGAGCTTATGAACACGAAAATAAGTTTAATTAAGATATTTCCAAATTTATTTTAAAATCAACACGTTCAATTAATTGAGTGTCAAATTTGGCATACAATTTTAGGTTTTGGTTACAGAATTAGCTTTTCTACAATGAATAAATTTTCTAAAACTTCCTATAAGGGTACTAAAACCTCTGATTGCAGACTAAAAAACTATTGGATGAAATTATTTTAGAACTCTTTTGATTCTCATAGGCTAAAAATTTGTTGCTTAATCTGTGTTTTTTTATTTACAGGGTACCCGGGAACCTACCCGGACCTGTGGGTCCGGGTAGGTTCCGGGTAATGATTTCTACGGGTAGGTTCCGGATAGTAAATTTAGAAACCGACCTTTTACTGGGTAGGGTCCGGGTAGTTAAAAAATGTTAGGGTACCCGGACCCGCTCACCCCTAGTTAGAAGGCATCTATACTTAACAAATAATTATCAAATAAATTAAGTATGAACGCATCATTTAAGCGTAATTACAGTTATGTATATGTACTGGACATATAAATATTATTCAGGACAGATATGGGTCGGTCCAGGACTGTATTGAGCCCAACAATGACGAGCATAAACAGGCAGACCCAATTTTAATTTCGCCCGACAATCATGACATCTTTCAGGCCAAAATCAACCATTTCATACAAAGCAGAGAACAAATAAAGGGAAAAGAGGGTCATGCCTAGCCCAACAATGGTCCAAATGACCTGGTATGTCGTGATATACCTGATATATACATGATATACAACTTATATATACCAAAGCATATATGAGAGTGTATATCCTGTATATCTGATGGTATATCACACAATCATTTCATAGAGTAATAAGAACATGCAAGTACAAGCAACCCAGCATACTTTACATGGCAAACCACTTCTCATAAAGAAGTTGATATACAGCAATTATGCAGGTGCACAAACAAACAGATACTCTTTACATATTCCAGATTACAACCATCAATTTTAGATAAAGCACACAGAGGCAAGCTAATTCAGAAAAAGGACATCAATTTCCTAAAGGGATTCACTCGGATCACATTCTCATTAAGGTCCAAGTCTTTGAATTAAATAGGGATCAAATCCTAAGCATGGACAACCAACAAACAACTCCTAGTTGGTCCATTAACGTTCAAAAGAAGAAAAAGGAGAAGGCTCAAGTGTTCAGAACCTATGTAGAAATTTTACCTAAGGGACTCCCTAGTCACATCTAAATGCAAACTTTGCAAGTTAACTCAGAATGGAAAATCAACAGATACATGGAATACTCAACTTCATTTATCAAACATGGTATAAAAAGGTCATGCAAGGGGGTAGTACAAGTATTGGCATGAACACAACCATAACTTATACTTGTTTTTTTCACAATCCAGAACTATTAGCAGACCGTTCTATTCATG
The DNA here is from genome assembly GCA_034509755.1 of Anisodus tanguticus. NCBI lineage: Eukaryota > Viridiplantae > Streptophyta > Magnoliopsida > Solanales > Solanaceae > Anisodus > Anisodus tanguticus. The sequence goes on from CM067550.1 coordinate 29,438,575, forward strand.
CATCTCCTATATAATAAGGGATCCTAACTTATCTTTTAGACAGAAAGAGAAAAAAACATTAAAAATCAAGACTAACAGATCAGTTCCTCCACTTAAGTACAGGCAGCACCATCAAAAGGGTCCTATGCATTTGAAAGATAGCAAAGAGGAACCCCAGCAGTCAAGGCATATACTAAGGTAGGCTGAGTAAGCACTCAAAGCTTTCCCTTTCTAGTTCCTTGACCTAGGATATCACTAAATTTCATTCCTTTAAAGAAGTGACAACCTTTGTGGCAGCAAGCAGACACGAAAACATTAACAGGCTGAAGGCAGATGGGATCTAGACAGACATGGCCTTCGTAGTCCTTTAAATTAGTCCAGCTAAGCTCAGCTTACATGAAACCTAATCAGATATCATATTACCATTTTAAAGCTACAAAGATTCGTTTGACAGTTTTACCATGACAGGTATCAACATTAAGGTAATGATGCAGGATTAACATTCAGGGGTACTCATGCTTAACTTAAACAAATATACTCAAGACTCAAAGATCTATGCCACGTCCTGTGCTTAAAACAGAACAGCCAAACAAAGCACTCATTTAGACCATTCACAAGTTTAGTGTCACGACCCAAAATTTCATTGTGCCGTGAGGGCACCTACCCTAACCCGTAGGCCAACCACCAACATTCAAGCAGATTAATGTAGATATAAATGCGGAAAAAAGTAAGGAACAATAGAAGTATTATCAAGCCTTATAACATAATACATAACCTTGAAAACAAAACCCAAAATTCAATTGTCACGAGTACAGAGCTACTACCCGAATACAAGTCTGAGCTTTTAAATACAAAATACTGTCGGAAGGTAAATGACAGAAATATAAATGATACGGAGGGAGTTCCAGTGCTGGGATGGAATCTATGGCTCACCCTAGACTCGAAGAAAGTGCTTCAATGCCGCGTCTAAGCTGCTCCACTGCCGCCCGACTCAGTACCTGCTCATAAAGTGCAATAAGCATAGATTGAGTACAAAAACATGTGTACCCGGCAACATCATCGATCGACCCTGACTATAATGATGGCAAGAGTTGGTACTTTCCGATACTTCTCTACTAATTATTCAACTAAGTATAAAGAGTTCTGCTATCCAACCTATCAGTAGCCCCTGTAATTCGAACAGTTACAAGTATCATCAAAACTCACGAGTCTTACCACAAATATCAGGTATAAACTAGAGTTAAGCCTAGACAGTGTTACCAACATCAGCCTAAACCCCATTCAGGGCGTCTAGTCCATCAAGTCTCACAGTTCAATCTCATATCAGGTATAAGTCTAAGTATCAAAATTTCTTCTATTAAAAGCCACAAGATCATAAAGTCTACCAGAAATCATCACCTAGTAAACACAACACCAAATACATATAAAAAATATGAATGCAATGCGAATGCTATGTATGTATCCAATGGCCATATGTACCCCGTCTACAAACGCTCCTGCAGTAGGTGTCACGTGACCCATGGGGCTCATGGGGTCCATATACCCATCTAGAATTTCCCATCTAATCCTAGCTCTATAGCTGTAGTGTCATCATCAATCATCACTCTTGTACCATGTACCATATCCAGTAAATGGCTTTCAAGCCCCTTCCATTAGTATCTCAACAGTTCAAATGCCAATAATAATGTATATGAATGATATGAATGTGTACACCATGCAACAACATAATCGATACAATCAGTATTATCAAATTCTTTTCAAGTGTTTAGAAGAGATATAGAGTGATGAATGCATGACAAGTCAAATCATATAAAGCAATCAAACATGGCTACGAGCCCAAATAATCAGCAATCACCAACCTATGTGGATTTATGCACCACACTCACGGTCCGAAGGCTAAACACATATTCTCTGACATGTACAACATATAAGTTCATTAAATTACCCTTTTAAATACACCGATACCCGTACAAGTGCTCGTCACCTCACTAGTACGAAAAACCCTATTCCCTATTACTCTCCTTAATTAGCATATTAACACATAAATGCGACAATAGAGTCTAGTAAGTATCAACTTGCCCGTTTTCCGGTGCCAAAGAGTCACACAACTGCCTTCCCCTTTTCTAAGCCTCCTCACGAGCCCATTCTGTTCAATTACGTTAACTAAATGAGATTACGAGTCTAACAGTACCCATATTGATACACAACTAGAATCCCCGAGTTAAACTAAAAAGGAAACCCCAAACCCACAAGGATAAAACGGGAAATTGAAAGTAACATCACCTTACCCATCACCCATACAATCCATATCTTAAATATTATCATCATCTAAACCCAATTGGATCCTCAATTTTAAGATTAGGCAAAAAGCCCCAATTTCCAAACCCTAGAATTATCTCCAATTCCAAAAAGAGTTTCTAATATCAAATTAATCAATTAAACATCATCATCTAACATGGATTAACACTAGTTCACAATATCATCATCAATTAATAAATAATCCATCCTCAAATCAATGATTCCTACTCTCTTATTCTCAACATGAAACAATGCCATCATTTCCCAAATATAGAGATTACACTAAGATAAGGAACTTAAATGATTAAACAATAATTAAAATGAAGAATCCAATTGTAATCTTCAAGGACTCCTCTATTGGCCGAGCTCTAATCCCAAGAGAAGGTATTTTGGGAAATGAAATCGTTTTAGGCATTAAACACTCTAATATGAAACAACAATTCCGCTTCAGTGGATTGAGTTCGCTGCAGCGGATGCGCTTCGGCGGCAAAACTAGCCGCCGAGGCGAGGTCACTTAATATTTTAGATATGCGCTAGAGCGGTAATGAATCCGCAGAGGGAAACTCGCATCTGCGAGAAAAGCATCCGTAGAAGCGGAAGCTCAACACCTGGTCAATACTCGCATTTGCGAGCCAACCTCCGCAGAGGCAGACACACAGAGGCGGACAGAAGGACGCCAGTGCGTACACCAGAAACCAACAGATGAGAATTAAGCCAAGTCTCCACCAAACACCCAAATCGCTTCCGAAATCCCCCGGATACTAACCAAATATGCTTTCCTATCATAAAGCATATTTCGGAGCTGCTCGCGCACTCGGAATTTCTGAAAAATGTCTCTGAGGCTCGGGTTTGACCAAAGTCAACTCTTAAGTTCTAGTTTCACTATTTTCTAACCAATCACCCAAAACGCACCCGGTTGCCTCAAGGACCGAACCAACTAAGTCATAGACATCGTTCTGAATCTAACGAAACCGAAGACACTACGAAAAGAGCACATTTACTCAAAAGTAAACTATGAGTCAAACCTTTCTATTCTCTTAGCTTAAGAATTTCCAAACTTCCCAAAAAGGATCCGAGACCTACCCGATCACCTCAAAAACGGTGCCACCCATCCCCGCAAGTCACAAACAAGTAAATAAAGGCTCGGGAAGGGTAATTAGGGATTTCTCAGTATAATAAGCAAAACGACTTTTCGAATCGTTACATTCAGCTTCCAAGGTATTACACGGCTGTTGAGACAGACAACAACCAAACCTAAGTCATGCTTTCTATTCTTCTAAATTTAAAAATCCTCTATATCTCTATATCATTCTATTAGTCTGTTAACATCAGCAGTTAACAAGCAGTCACATAATATTCTATTACTCTATTCTATTACTCAGTCACATAATCAGTTAACAAGAGTTGCATTCTTAACAACTAACCTAGTCAAACGTGGTATAGCAGCATCAACTATATAAAGACTAGGGGTTTATCCAAAGTTCAAAGCAAAACCTACAACACAATCAGGATAGGGCAAAGAACTTATCCAATGGTCATACAGACTATTTGGACTTCTTTAATAATGCAAGCATAGACAATTTGATCAAGTTCAAACAATATGCTAATACAGATTTAGTACTTAAATCTAAGCAAACATACTATTGTACAATCTTATTTTATCATATAAACCACAAACTTAATCCTAAACCAAATACAGATTCATTATGCTAAGACTACATGTACCTGGACTGTATACATAGCCCAGCATTATGTTAACCGATATAAGAGACTACCTATTAGCTTTTACATGAAGCAACTAGTGAAAACATGAACCCAGGTTCCCCAAAAAGATCTCTAGGCGTTCAACCTTGTCAAAATGGGGAAAATGGAGTTCTTTATATAGAACCCCAAACCCCAGGATTTGATACTCGATTTCGATGTGGGACAAGTGAATTTGGGGGGGGGGGGGGGGGAATCACCTTCAATCTCCTCCAACGTTGAACCACCAATTAAAATTGCGAAAACATAACGTGACAAAAACCATTAAGAATTTCGTCGTTGGAGCAGAAAAAGAAAGAGAAGAGAGAAGGTAGATTTTTACTTATTTGGGTTGCGATACAGCGGAAAGAAGGTGATACGCCTTGCTAAAATCGGTCATGCAAGACATGTAAAAAGCTGATGGTTTCTGCAAATTTTCCATGTTTGGCGTCGTTGACGCGGAGAAAGAGAGAGGACAAGCAGGCGGTGCTAGGGGTTTGCTGTGAAGGGAATATCGTAAAAGTGTACCGGGTCGCGGTCTTTTGGACTAGGCTCGGCCGGGTGAAAAGGAAATTGGCCCAATTTCGCAACAATTAAGAGGCTGTTGAAAGAGTGGCCAAATTAGATCGTTCAATTATGACCAAATTCATCCGAATCGTTTTAAAAATCAAATTGACACTAATTCAATTAAAAATCTCTCATATATGACCAAATTTTGAAATCTTTTTGCAATTGAACTAAAATATTATAAATTTGAGATGTAATTTGATACTTCACTTAATTAATCACATTCTTTGATTTATCGAATTAAAATATTATCCATTGACCATTAAATACTTTTAAATAATTATCCTCACCATTTTGAATCACAATCTTGATAAATATGTTTCAAAATTATAGAAAATATACAAAATATATAGGATGATATACAATTATATACTTGACGATATTTTGCCAAATGAAATGGAAATATGTCACTAAAATAATTTTTGTAAAATTATTTTCGCCTTATAAAATGTATATCACTCCGTTTTTTACTCAAGAACTTTAAATAATTAAATAAAACTATTGGAGGGGCAAAAATTAGATGTCAACAACTGCCCCTTCATTGTTCGGGGATGATGAGACAATCCCTGAGCAGCAAAATTTGACAAACCTAATTTTTGGCCGACCAAATAAAAAATACTTCTCTCTTTTTCATGCGATTTTCAAAAATCATGGCCAGACCATAGTCTCTATGTTTCTTACATATCTCAGGCTATATGAAAATTCAAGCCACTTGTAGTTCGACTTATCTAGACTTCTGATGCAGAATAGGCTCCTGGATATAAGAGATCCTGGAGTGAACCTGTTGGAATGTGACCCATTCTCTGGTATTGAGTCCACCTACATATCTCCGATTTCATATTCAATCACTTGTAGTTTGACTCAATGGGATGAAAAAAATCTCTTATGCGGGAACACCATAGTTTAATAGAAACCAAAATTTTAAGAAAAATATAAGTTGTGGCTGAGCACGGTGTGGAGTGATCCTCAATTCATGTCCAGAGAGCTTCATTCTTGTTGTCACCCTACCTTGATCGGTTACTCAAGAGAAAGTTTCACATTTGCTCCACATGCATCTAGATCTGGTTTGACAGCATGTATATTCTCCTTAGCGACTTCAAACCTATTTTCATTTGTTGGGTAACAATGTGGTTAATTTTATGTCTATTTTTTACCACGCCTGCGTGGTTTCATCATCATGTCCTCCTAGTTTATTTTTTTGAGTGGTTGACCATCTTGGCACCGCCTGACTCATATGATTTGTTGACACCTAATTTTTATTCTCCAACATTTTTATTTATTTAGTCAAGAATTTCGAGTTGTTGACGAAGTAAAATATACTTTTTACTAGACGAGTATGATTTTACAAAATTATTCCGGGAATATTTTGTCATTTCATTTGACAAAAAATTATCTGGGATATTTATTGTATATGATGTCCTATTTTTACAATATTTGATCATTAATTATGTTTTTAGAATTTTAACAGATAATTACAAATTATTTGTTTTAAAATTAATGTTTTACTCTGTCAAAATCGGAAAATTTGTCTAATTAAATATGATAATGGAGTTACATCTCAATTTCAAATCGTGTTTTAAATTTTAAAGGACTTTTGCATGATTTAAATTCCTAAATCCAATTAGTGTCAAAATTGGTCTTAAATTAAAGCTTTTAATTCAATTTAGTCACAATTGAAATTGTTTCGGTCAATTGCTAATTTAAAAAGGCCGTATTTGCAATCTGTGACCACTTGCTATTTTGGACTTAATCGAAATTGGGCCTATCCCCTTTCACTTTTATTTTTGGCCGAGCCCAAGCCTATATGGCCCAAACCCGGCCCAAATGTTGAGCGTAAGAAAGGCAAAACCCTCATTTCTTTCTTTCACGATTTGGTTCCCTTCGAACCCTAGCAGCACCACGTCTTCATCCTCATGCCAAAGATGGCAAATTCACAGAGTACAGATCCCTTTCTGCGTACATGCTTGGATGGAAGAGGAAAGAGCATTGAATGCTCTCACCTCCACGTCACCGTGAACCCACCCCCTCAATCAAGGTGAGGTCGCCCCTCTTCTATTTACTTTACGTTGCAACTTATTAATTGTCTTTCTCTCATATGATTTCAAATGATGAATTTCTATTGGTTGAGAGCTTTTTGGGAGGGAAATTTCCCCCAAATCTTGTTCTCCCACACCGATTATAATCGGGTCTACTAGGATTTCATGAGCCCTATAAATTGACCCCTTTTCTTCATTGTGTGGTCGGAAACTTAAGGTCCAAAACTTGATAGAGGCATTCACATTTATTTGGGAGCCTTAATCGAGTTTAAATTGACTAATTGTGCTTAAGTTGGGATCCTAGCCTTTGGGGGAACCCAGAATTAGTGTAATTAGTCATTCACTACTAAACATTTTCCTTTTTCGTGTGATTTACGAGCTTTAGAGGTTCGAGAGTAAAGATTCAAGCTCAACCTCGACCCTAGGATGCCTCCACACAAGGTAATCCCCAGCCCTTGTTTAAATTCTTGTCTAATTTAGTTTAATGTAGTATGTGATGGTGTATGTAGTGTTATTTTGAAGTGTCATGATTGTTTACTAGATTGTTTATGCCATGTGGTTAGTTTAATGTGTAAATTGATTCTTAAGAATCATGTTTGGTGAATTAGTGCCATAGTATACTTACTATACCATTTGATGCTAATCTAAGCCTAAGTAATGAATTCAAATACTAATGACTAGCCTAATCAATTTGTTTAACTGAAACAACTATGGTTCGAGTATGCAACTGGATTTCTGTAGTTGAATAAAACAATATAGGGTCAGAAATCCAGGGGGAAGCATACTCACCCCGAATCATGGAAGTCTTCCCGTTCGGACTCACACTCGAGCTCACGAACTGGTAGTGGGATCTGTATCTCCATCAGGAAGTATGAGTACACAACGTACCCCGTAGACATCATTGGCCAACAACGACGGAAGATACACAAAAAGAGATAAATATCAAGTTGACACCAAATAGTCCTATACTAACAGTTTAATAAACCAAATACTATCATATTATCCACATAATGGTTCACAAAATCATCATATCACCTTGTTAATATAAGATTTCCTAATCACATAAGTCACTCAGTTCTAGAATAGTTCAATAACAGAAATTCATGTATGAATGAGCAAATAACAATCCTTACTTATTTAGGGATCCAATCAAGTTACAAATTAACAACCCAACACTTAGTTCATCTACCAATACCCAAGTAAGATAGGTTGACCCTAGAGCACAACATCCTATCACAATCCTTTGCACGGGGAGTCACAATTTTTCTAATCAAAATTAAATTAGCTTCTTAATTCACCTAACTCCTGGGATAATTACAAAATTATACAAGTAAGGGCAGGACACATGTAATACACACAACATCCACATTATAATCTAAGTAGGAATCTACGCCTTTTATCTTTGATTAGAGGAGGGAATAACACATACCAAATATTCAAGTCATTAACTACTACAAACACCCTCCGATTAATTCTTTCTAGACTCTCTATCAAATAATATTATCAGTTATCAAGCAACAAGACTTATCTAGTCCTCTATCATTATTATGCTAGTTCTGTCAATAAGATTCACTGACCACCATATAATCCCACAACAAGTACTCAGACTCATAAAGATGAAACCGTACGAATCCAATACATAGAGACAAGCCTAATCATGGCATTCAATAGAATTATTCAAGTATTTACAGAGACAAGCCCAATCATGACAATAAACCCAATTCAATAGAATCAATCCAGTTTCCAATCAACAAATAATTCATGCAATGAGATGTGTATGTATATGTATGATATGAATGCAATACATATACCATGTACCTTTTTCGATCCGGTATACAGTACGTAAAGGTTTTATTATGATCTGTTCACCTATAGGGGACCCGCGAAGTCCATATACTCCTCTAAAATGTCCCATAGAAGCCCAGCTCTTGGCTGAATAATATTTGTTGCAGATGTGCAACTCCGTTCCCCGCATATCATATCCGTTACGGCGTGCAACCCGATCCATCCGTAATATTATCACCATCTCAATGTTTCCATAACCTCATAAGTGTTCTTACCTTTCCGACCTCTTGAGCCCACAACATATCCATACTACTTTTTTATATCAATATCACAGAACCATGAGTGTATGAATGCAAATAACAATGCAAGGAAAGATATCATGATATAATGAGATGCAACCAAGTGTAGAGATGAAATATCACATGCTTTCAAGAGTTCAATACACATATACAATCCAAGTACAATCAGGATATCATATCAAAAGTATGTGTGATAAGTAAACATATCAAGAAACTATGGCGACAAGCCCAAATAATCAACAGTCAGAACTAGCCTAAGGCTGATTTTCTAAATTACCCATCATCACAGTTCAACACCAGTACCCCTCAACCATTTATCACAACCATTTGAGAGGGACCCCCAAACACGCCCAATACCCCTCAATATTTATAACTAATTGCGCACTTCTATTGAAGTCTTGTGAGAGTAAATCGTAGCCTAGATCTGGGTTGAACAAGAGCGCTATCCAAATCAAGCCTCGGTGATAGCCTTGCCCTTCTGCTGCGCCTCGTGATAATCAAAGTCTATTCACGTAGATACTATTAGTTAGGCTTATGCAACATACAAGGACATAATTCTTACAAACAAGACTTTAAAATACCAACCTGCGCCCACGTCATCAAGAATCTAACTTTAATACTCAAATACCAAAAATACATACTAGGTAGTCACATCCTTAAGTCAATTGAAAAACTATACACATTTGAACCCTCAATTGAACAATACACAAAAGCCCCAAATTGAAACCCTAGAAATTTCCCCCAATTGGAATTGGTTTTTATATTCAAATTAAGCCTTACAACATGATCATCTAACAATATCCATCACTAATTCACTATAATATAAATAATCTAATCCATAAAACATTCATTAATCATTGATTTAACTCTCTTACTCTCAAATGGAATCATACTTCATTTTACATAACTCGTAAACATACTAAACCATTATCTAAGAACTTAGAAACATAAACTTAAATCACAAAGGAAAGAATCTCTTACCCCAAGGATAAAATTGCTCTTAGACTTTTGAAAATGCTCAATGACGGCTCTGATTTCGAGGTATTCTAATTTGGGAAAAGAAATTTGACATATGGGATTTTATAGGACACCTGATATAATGTTTCCGCTACAGCAGAATCGACCTCGCTGGAGCGGATCCGCTGCTGCGAACAAAACCCTTAACAAGGCGGTGTCACTTGACACCTCGCCTCAGTGCCATGACGAGTAAGCGGACAGACCCTCTGCCAAGGCAGAACTTCACACTTCCTAACCTTCCATTTTGGCAAGCTAACCTCCCACCGAGGCTGACACATCGAAGTGAGAACTGGTACCGCCGAGGCGGACACCAGATCATGGAAAATAGCCCAAACTCCCATCAAACATCCAAAACACTCCCGAGACCCCCCGGACACAAACCAACACATGCTCGTCTAAGGTAAGCAGTGCTACAAACTTACTCATACTCTTGTATTTCCCATTTAATTGAGCTAACACATACTTTTCTAAAGAATCGTCCAGGAAAGCCAATTATCCAAACTTAACAATGAAGCCACAAAACACATACGATTGCCTCGGGGAGCAAACTAATGACTCAACTAAGTGACCCTCTGGAACTACGGAAGTGATGGATCCCCAAAATGAACCCATTTAGTCAAAAGTCAACTTTGAGTCAAATTATTAAACTCTAAGTTTCTAATTTTGGGTTTCATCCGAAACTCAAATAAATAGATCTCAGGATCTATGCCGCCCATTCCCGCACATCACAAATCCCGCATAGAGTCTACGGGAAGAGTCAAACAAGCAATAAGGGTCTTTAGCTAAAAACGACCAGATGTGTCATTATAATGCTGAATTTTGAAACTAGATGGATCATGTGAACTGATTTGAGAAGCATATTAGGTGAACTTAGAGTCCTTGTTATATGAGGATTGATAGGTCTGTTGATATTTTAAGATGATTAACTATTGTCATGCTTTGAATGTTAGTCGTTATTACACTCACATGTGCATTTCTGTATAGAAAAATGTATATAGGTTTGCAGTAGTGTCATATATGGTTATGTTAGATCCATGAACTCTATTTAGGCTAAAATATGTGCTTGTTAATCTGAACTCTAGAAGTGATAGTATGGTAGGTGTTTTGTCTTGAATTTCTGCTCCTATCCTTGTTAAAATGACCCTCTGAGTGCCACCATGTGCCTTCGTTTGACTAGTGTTATGTGTAATTGAGCCATGACATCCTTGCTGTGTTCTAACTCATTTATTTGCATATGTGGCCATGTCTGTTTTTGCATCCAAGTCAGCTATAGATGTCAATGCATCATAGGGAGGTAGGAATACATATATATATATATATATATATATATATATATATATATGTACATATATATATATGTACATATATATATATATTAGTGCGTTACTCTAGCATGACGTTTAGTTTTAGGATTGGACATGTTGGTTTCACAGTATGTATGAACCAAACTTGTATTTCTGTTTATATTCTTGCATTTTTAATCCATGATAAAACTGGTAATATTGAGTATGCATCAACAGCATGACTACCTCTCTCCTTTGTGCAAATCAGTCCTTAAATGGAAATGGTAGCCTAGGTGCAATTAGGGTAAGTTTGTTTGTTTTAACATCTAGAGTCTAAGTTACTAATAGGGGAAGATAAATACCTCATAGTCTCAGTTTGAATGTTTGCTTACTTCCCCTGTTCTTTGCTTGTGTAGTGGAGTCAATGGCTGTCATATGAGTTTATATAGTATGTTGTATTATGTCAGGGATGTCCTTTATGTGTGCTTATGCACATACTTGTTGAAAATATGAATGTGTAACAGGAGCAATTTATCATCCTTTTGTGTACTCCGTGAAGGTTGCCCCATAACTGTTTGATTATATGGGCCTGGATTGTCAAAAATACACTACTTTTCTTAAATTAATGTATGACATGTGTATGCTTAATTATAGAATTACTTACATTTAATTAGATAATTATAGGTGCATTCTAACTAGTGTCCTTGTTTTCCGCTCTCCTTTCACTGCCGAGGTACTCCGCGATGGCCTCATTGGGCCTGTCACTTCCTTATTTAGCCAGTCAGGCTGAGGCCCAACTAAAAATATTATTGATCGAATTCGTGCATTATAGCTGTGCATTGAAGGCCCAACTATGGGTAAAAATACCCGACTGGTGGGCTTAGGTAGGCCTACCAGCCTAAACTCAAACTCCTTTCCATTTCTTTTTATATGTATATGTATGTATATATAATATTTGTAATAAAACATACTTTTGTATTATTGGAACCTTTGTAGTTACGAACTTAGGATATGCAAACGATACATACATCATTTAGATATGGTCACCTTAAAAATGAATTTCAAACTTGGTTAGATTCAGATTTTTGTAAAGAAAGGGACTGTTTTGTACTTCAAAAATCTGGAAACAAGAAACCAATTTTCAAATTTAGGTTAAGACTGACTTTGGATGAAGTTCATGAATCGGATTGCTAACTCATAATTGGGCTGTTTTCAAACTTAAATAGGCCGGATGATTTAAGTGGAAATGAGCGTTATCTTTGAAAAAATCTGGAGTTCCATTTTTCAATACATTAAAATGAACTGAGTTTGGACATTAAAGACTGATTTTATGGGCTGTCATGACTCAAATCCCTTTGTGTTGTGAGGGCACCTACCCTAACCCGTAGGCGAAGCGCTAACACCTAAATATTGAATATATAAGTAAATGCAGAAAAAATTAAAAAAACAACGTAAGACTTAGAAATATCCCCAAAACTTGGTTGTCATGAGTACAAAACTACTAATTGAAATAGAAGATTGAAACTTAAAATACAATCATTGTCTAAGAAATAGCACAAAAAAGAAAAATAACAAGATGAAGAGTTCTAATGCCGGGATAGAATATACGACTCACCCTGGACTCCAAGAAGAATCTCCAAGCTCCGCGCCAAACTCCTCCGTTGGCGTCCGACTCAGTATCTGCACATAGAGTGCAACAAGTGTAGAGTGAGTACGGAAAGCATGTGTACCCAGCAGAATCGTCGACCGACTCTAACTATAATGGTGGCGAAGGTTGGTACTCCCAAAACTGCTCTTCTTGCTCGGTTAGTAAAATTATACAATTTCTAAGTAATTCAACCATTTAAATAAAGATTCTACAACCACATCAAGTCATAAAGTTCATTGCTCTTCAAAGAACATCATAAAGTTTATAGTTTTACTATAATTAAGATAGATGTAGTAATAAACTTCCAACCCTTACTAAATCGGCATCTAAGTCCTCGAAGATTACCTCTTTTCATTAATTAACTTCTACTCGTACGGGTCCAACCCTTTCATGAATTAAGGCACAATCACAATCAAGAATCGATCTTTTATCCAAACAAACAAGTTTACCATTAAAGGTTCAAGCTTATAGTTCTTATACTAAGAAACACGTAGAGATCCCATCTCTATATCATTTCTAGCAATCCAAGTCACAAAGATCTCATCTTTATATCTATTCCATTCTGACATACTTCCTTTTTATATCAAGTATAAGCTACAAGGTCCCAGGATATCCTTCCATAAAGGTCACTTGATCATAAAGTCTACCATAATTCAACACTGAGTACACACAACATCAAATACATATCAGATATATGAACAAATGCAATGTAGATTTATAGTATGTATGTATGCATGCAATGACCATATGTACCCAGTATACATACGTTGTTGTAGTAGCTGTCACGTGACTCATGTGGAACTCATGAGGTCCATATACCCATCCGATCCCATCGGATAGCAGCTCTATGGCTGAAGTGTCATCATCAGTCATCATTCTCGTATCATGTACCATATCCAATACCGACTTCCCAAGCCTCTTTTCTCAGTATTTCAACCACCCGAAACACTCTTGGGACCTCCTGGACACTAACCAAATATGCATTCCTATCATAAAACACATTCCACACCTACTCATGCACTCGGATTTCCCAGAAAAGGCCTCTAAGGCTCAGGTTTGACTAAAGTCAACTCTTAAGTTCTAATTCCACAATTTTACAACCAAACCCCCAAAATTCATCTGACAGCCCTGGGAACCAAACCAAGGACTCGACTAAGTCATAAACATCATTCTAGAGCTAATGGAACCGACGAAACTGTGAAAAGAGCGCTTTTACCCAAAAGTCAACTATGAGTCAAGCTCCTCTATTCTCTTAACTTAGAATTTTGTAAACTTGCCAGAAAGAACCTGACACCTACCCGATCACCTCGCAAATCGTGCCACCCATCTTCGCAAGTCATAAAAACCGAGATAAATCTATGGAAATGGTATTTCTTTTTGGAAAATAAGTCCAAAAGTTTAAAATGACCAAACAAATCATTACATCATCTACCACTTAAACACACGTTTGTCCTCGAATAGTAAATAAAAGTACCAATGTTGTCGAGTTGTTAGAGAACCTTCGACATAAACCTCATGAAAAGACTTTACATGCAAGAATCTTCCTTATAGCACTACTTGTCCACCTTACCACTCAAAACTTTCTTGAATTAGATCATAACCTAGCTATCCATTTTTCCATATCAAAAACATTCCCCGCAACTGGTTTTTATATATTTGAACTGACTCCGCTCAAATTCCTTGGTTCTGATCCTAACCACACCTCTGAATGAAATTAATTGATTCCATAATTTCCATTATCATCACTTTAGTCCTTTAGTTGTAGCCATAACCAGGTACCAAGATTTTATCAGTCAAATATTCAAATTTTGCTTACCTCTCTTCCACACCATCCAAGTTGTCTGTAGTACTAAGAATTCATAGAAAACACGCTGTCATACGCTGAGAGTCCAAATCATGACTCTCTCTCTCGCCAGTTAAAATATGATTGTTCTGAGCCAATTCCAATTCCTTTCCATCCAAAAGATGACCTTACCCAAGGTCAATTATGCTAATTCCAAATCCGTTAATTTCATTTTATCGAGTTGAAGCTATTGAGCTAACTCTCATCATCTGATTACTCTTAAACCTCCAAATATCGTAATGTGTGCATCATCCCAATGACTATCTTAATTTGCCAATCTGTAGAAAATCATCTGATCATCCCAAGGTTTCCCACAACCATTTGTACATTCCAAAACCATCACCAAGTACCCGCATATTGACCATTAGAACTGTCCAAATAGTAGGGATCAACAAAATATCATCAAATCAACTCGCAAAATCCACATAAAGCCCGGTAACTTTGCCATACCTTTGTTCTGAACTGTAAATCTATCAAATCTTACAAATGGATTACTGGACTAACCATAAATCTCAAAAATATATCCATAAGCCACTTGGTATTACAAGAATGATTTTGACCCAGTGCAAAGTGCATAACTCCTCAAAATTCGCCAATGGTCACCCGAGCTGGCTCAATTTCTTCACAAAACCAAGCATAAAACTCTTATCGGTCGGTAGTGACCGATCCTAACTTGTTGCTTGTAAATGTTCAATGCCACGATGGCGTCCCTGACTTCAAAAGCTAAAATTGACCCGAGTCATCAACTTAGTACCGAGGAATTACACCTTACAACTTAATTCTTCTTGTTTTCAAATCACAACTGATATGAAAATCAGTCAGAACTCCATAGAATCTAAATACATCGAATCTTCCTTCTTGCGCTTCCACCTAGCTCGTTCACAACTCCGAATACTTCGACGCAAGGACTGAAGCCTCATATTTCCCATTCATAACCATTGAATCTTTGATTGTAATACTCTTGCGCTTAAGCGAATCCAAAAATATCAATTTTCACAATCCATGTGCCTTACCACACATAAATACTCTCAGCCATTATTACTTGATGTACTCAACCATGCTATCCAGCCAGTAACGCTTCGACACAATCTACTATCACGAATACCGTTTCACTTCAAAAATATACTTTAACCTTAAAACTTAAGAGATTTCAAGCTTCCGCTTATTAACTAACTCTAATGCATTCTTTCAAGAATGAAACAAAAATTATCCACTGGTACCAGATAAGCCACCTTCCCATCAATCTTATCACGATAGTCATCTAAAACACGAACCTAGCGATCGTTAATCACGAACTCCCAGGGCGCTTCGCCATAACACTTAGTCAACTCCCATAGGCTTCCTTCTTCCAGCCTACTTAACAATGACACTTTATCTGAAATAATGTGAGGTAATTACACCATGACTCATACTTGATTCAAGTAATCATATTGCTTTGAATTCAAATCCTTGTTTTTCTTAAGGTGTACCTTACACCTTCTAATTCAAGGTCCAACATGCCTTTATCTTAACTCTTCAATTTCCATTTTCTTCCCAAAATCACACTCACTCCTATCGGTCGAAAATTACTCAAACCCACTCGAGAGTATACCGAAATATCAATAAATCTTGCAAAATAGCAAAGTCAACCCTGGAGTTGGTAGTAAACCACAAACTCGAACAACCGAAGGTTTTTCTTACCTCAATCTAATCTCAAAACTAAATACTTTTCTAATTCACGCGCATTATATGAACAATCCTTCTTGAAACCTCCTACCAGAAATATTGATCAACCTCTGTTACCCCAACAAGATCCATTATTGCCGATGTAATATTCCAAACTATCACTACAGGTATATAACCTGCAGGGCAATCTCATTTACCATTCACAAAGTTCCACTAACTCTCTCATACAGTTCCATACTAACATCCTTCCTTATGATCCCTTAACTGAAGAATCCTTCTTCTACCTTGGCTTACAAGTCCATCAACCAAGTATTAATACAGAAAGTACCAAAGTGAATTCACTTTTCTTGGTTTCAACTGTTATCATTGATCCTTACTTCAATTTCCAAAATGTACTTCAAAACTTAAGTCACTTAACATCTAACATTGATCTACCACTTTAAATATCCTTTTCAATTGACACCTCACTCAAGGGTCCTTAACCGATACTTGCCCGAAAAGAACCATCTCTCGCCTTGTCTCATCAAATTAGAATGCCTCTAACAAATCATGTTGTTATCCTCTTCATTCTGTCAACTTCAGAAAATCACAAAGCTATAAATTGCAAAAGCTTACATAGCCATAGGCATCAAGTACAATGCCCACATTCCTTATCCATAATTAAGTGCAACCACCGGTAACTCCTTAAGTAATACGTCTTCACACTTGTCCATCGCTAGATACATCCTCATTAGCCGATCCTTATACATCCCAATAGTCTACAACATAGTCAAATTATTTATCGATCCATCTCCTATTAGCATCTACTTTATAACCTGAGCAGTCTCTTTCGATGATAACTGAGTGAATTTATCAAACTTATCCTGAGGCCATTCGTCAATTATGTAGAGAATTAAAATACCACTCATCTTTACTCCACCACCACAATACCATCCTATCGAAATTCCACTTAACCTGTCATACCCTTATAAATTAACAAACTTATCACACCCCGTGCTCCCATCAGATGAATACTTCACCATTTTGACACTTTGTCACTAAGCTCGAACCATTTGAATTCTCTTTAGTACAATTCAACCCCGTAGGATGGAAAAAAACTTTTCACACAAACCTTATATCAAGTCTTACCACCTCTGACCTCGTCACCTAGGATCACCTTTCACGTCCTTGTATTTTATCAATTACTCTTCACATCCTTACCATGGTCTCTATCCTCTTATATGGCTAGTCGATCCTCCTAAGTTAAGTTTGCCTTCAATATACCAACACATATACACTTCCATTACTGAATCATCAACTTGTCATCGATACACCCATGTCATAAGATTGTCATAATAAATCTGGATGACATTGAAGTATTCTCACATCAATCACACCCCAAGTAAAGCCTCATTGATAAGTCAAACCTCCTCAAGTGTAGTCCTCAAGCCATAACGCTTATTACTTAGTTACTTAGTTAACCATACATATTCAAATATCCAACTCCTTCCCCATCACCTGTTATACCATAAATGCACCTCTTCGACCTTGAGTAACTAACCATTAAAAATATGAAGATCATGCAGTCCTTCGTACCATCGCTCCCATTTCCATGGGGATATCACTAAATCAAAGGTCTGAATCACAACCCCACTCAATTGAGTCTTCAAATAATGGCTCCAATCTGAACTCAATCCTGCGTCCTCATTATGGTGACACATCTCATACTATACTGCATGATGTCACATCCAGTCGCTCGTGAGCAAATTCGAGAATGTGTACTTACCGTTGCTGAGAGATTGTAACAAAAAAGTTGAGACCTTAGACTGAATCACATACACACAATAAGGAATGAAAGAATGAAAGTTTCTTAAATGTCCTATAGCATCTCAAAGATAGGTACGAAGCTCTTTGTATCGATCCGCAGGACTCTACTAGACATCGCTTTTGTACTCATAAGACCATTGAACCTAGTGCTATGATACCAATTTGTCACGACCTAAAATTATTTTGTGCCGTGAGTGCACCTACCCTAACTTGTAGGCGAACCCCTAACACCTAAACATCAAATATATAAGTAAATGCGGAAAAAATTAAGGAAATAACATAAGCCTTAGAAATATCCCCAAAACCTAGTTGTCATGAGTAAAAAGCTACTAATTGAAATACAAGTCAGAAACTTAAAATACAATCACTGTCTGAGATATAGGACAAAAATAGGAAAATAACTAGATGAAGAGTTCCATGCCAAGATAGAATATATGGCTCACCCTGGACTCCCGAGAAGAATCTCTAAGCTCTGCATCAAACTCCTCCGCTGGTGTCCGACTCAGTACCTGCACATAGAGTGCAGCAAACGTAGATTGGTACTCCCGAAACTTCTCTTCTTTATTGGTTAGTAAAATTATACAATTTCTAAGTAATTCAACCATTTAAATAAAGATCCTACAACCACACCAAGTCATACAGTTCATTGCTCTTCAAAGAACATCATAAAGTTTATAGTTTTACTATAATTAAGATAGACGTAGTAATAAACTTCCAACCCTTACCAAATCGACATCTAAGTCCTCGAAGATTACCTCTTTTCATTAATTAAGTAAGTTCTACTTGTACGGCTCCAACCCTTTCATGAATTAAGGCACAATCACTATCTAGAATCGATCTTTTATCCAAATAAATAAGTTTACCATTAAAGGTTCAATCTTATAGTTCTTATACTAAGAAACACGTAGAGATCCCATCTCTATATCATTTCTAGCAATCCAAATCACAAAGATCTCGTCTTTATATCAGAACCATTCTGACATATTTCCTTTTTATATCAATATAAGCTATAAGGTCCCAGGATTTCATTCTATAAAGGTCACTTGATCATAAAGTCTACCAAAATTCAACACTGAGTACACAAAACATCAAATACATATCAGATATATGAACGAATGTAATGTATATTATATTATCATGTATGTATGTATGTATGTATGCAATGGCCATATGTACCTGGTATACACACATTGTTGTAGTAGCTATCACGTGACCCATGTGGGACTCATGAGGTCCATATACCCATCCGATCCCATCGGATAGCAGCTCTGTGGCTGAAGTGTCATCATCAATCATCACTCTCGTATCATATACCATATCCAATAACTGACTTCCCAAGCCTATTTTCTCAGTATTTTAACCACCCGAAACACTCTTGGGACCTCCCAGACACAAACCAAATATGCATTCCATTTTTGAAAACACATTCCACACCTGTTCACGCACTTAGATTTCCGAGAAAAGGTCTCTAAGGCTCAGGTTTGACTAAAGTCAACTCTTAAGTTCTAATTCCACAATTTTACAACCAAACTCCCAAAATTCACATGGCAGCCTCGGGAACCAAACCAAGGGCTCGACTAAGTCATAAATGTCATTTCGGAGCTAATGGAACTAACAAAATTGCGAAAAGAGCATGTTTACCCAAAGGTCAACTATGAGTTAAGCTCATCTATTCTATTAACTTAGAATATTCCCATACTTAACAAAAAGAACCTGACATGTACTCGATCACCTCGAGAACTGTGCCACCCATACCCATAAGTCATAAAAACTGAGATAAAGCTATGGGAAGGATATTTTTGGGAAAATAAGTCCAAAAGTTCAAAACAACCAAACGGGTCGTTACATTGGCTGAGCCCAACTAATTGATTATTGGACAAAAGTTACCTATCTTGGGTGGCATGAATGAAAGAAAGCTATTTTTTCTATCTCTTTTCAAAACCCAAAACTTAGTCCGAAAACAAGTTGACTAATTTATCCCCGTGCATACCATTTTGGCGGAAGCCTAACTTTTTTGGTTTTAAAATAAAATCCTTGAGTTTTTGAATAAATTAATGACAAGTATTTTGCGGATTTTAAACACATTAAGGCACTTTAAATCATTTAAGCATGCTATAGAGCACGAAGGTCAACCGTATTCTACAGATACTTAATATTGGGGTGTCTAACACCTTCTCCGGGGGATCACGAGAACCCTTACCTCGACTCTGGTTTAGATAGGATTTTTGAAACATTTTGAATAAACCATTTTAACTTGATTTTTCTAATTTACTTGCAAATTAGGTGGTGACTCTAAAATTAAATTATCTGACTTAGAGCACCATCATAAATTCTTAGTAGCTTTTATGCCTTCACGTAAAAGAAAACCGTAATAGATGGTGACTCCACTGGGGATAAACCTAGGTTCTAACTATAAGAGTTCCAATACAACATGCTTTTAAATTATAATAAATTGCCTACATGTTTAAATACTCGCAGTTATAACTGTCATTCATGCATTCATCTTCCACCAAATGGCATGCACATACACTTGCATTAGTGCAGAAAGATGATTATGCGGATTTTGCAATCATCCTCCAGTATGAAACCAAAAAAATATTTTTTTGAAATACGTTGAAGACGGAGTTGGTTCATGGTTGTCCAACAATTAACAATGGTTCACCCTGGGTTGTCCGCTCGGGTCCCTAAGTCATTTTTTAAACCACTCTAGTACAACTAGGATAGAGCGCATCCAAATCTCTATTGAACTAGCACATGCAGACCTATATAGGCTTGGGCATCTCAGACTTACCTATTAGGCTGATTACTTCGTGTCTTAACGGTCTATGACTTGAAGGTACTTCATCCAACTATTTGCTATGTAAAAGCATTAATGTTCCTTATGTGATGAACCATTGTTCCTTGAGGGGGGGGCACTAACCGCGTTCTGTTTTGTAGATGCATACCAGCCTGAAATTTGACATGATAATTGACGTACCTAAGGTGTGAGATTTTGGTAGTCATGGATAGATGCCATGCAACAGAGAGAAGTAACGAACTATCTAGGACACCTACCCTCCTTCATGACCATAAAAGGAAATAGTGACCTTCTAGAAGTCCTTATCAGGTATTGGGATTGTGATAGAATAGTGTTTAGGTTTTGATATTTTTAGATGACCCCGACCAAAGAGGAGATCCGAGATTACATAGACAGTGTGGCGACTTGTATGAGGCAGAGAATGAAACCCAACTATAATCTCCTAGTGCCCACATAAGCCGACTCCTAACGAGATTCTTAGGTTCCTATCCCTAGCCAACGCTGATTGGATATTCGGCCTGACTATAGCCTTTAGGGATATTTATAGATGATTTAGGTCTAGATAGGGGTACATAGACCACTCCATAGAGTTTTCATCCTTTGCCTATTGGGAATCTACTCGACCCCTAGCTTTCGCCATATGCCTACTAGGAACTATGGTATTTCCCAAAGACCGATACCAGGCCATAGATATGTGAGTTATCTTCATCACCCATGCTATATTTCATGGCATAACCTCAGAAGGGGAAACCAAATACTATGCCATAGTTTCGGTAATCCTAGCTGACATCTACCGAGCCGTAGGGCAACACCGAAACCTACATTAGTACTTCTAAGGGTGCAACTTTCTAGTGCAATGGTTGATCATTAAGAACCTCTACAAGACTGAGGTTCCATTATACCAAGACCCAGAGCGTATAGAGGATAACCTCAAAGTCACTTACCTAAATTTTGAGACCCAAAACAAAGAGGGATGGGCTTTCATCTTTTCTAGGCTCCGAGAGGACAACATGCAGTGGAGATTCTCGAGTTTATATCCGAGACCATAGTCGTGAGAGATATAAAATGCCCTTTCCTACCACTTATAGGGATTTGGGGAATCGAACCATACGCACCTCTTAGGGTCCTAAGATAGTTTGGAAGGAAATAGGTGATACCACAAGAAGGAAACATGGGGAGTATGTGGTTGACTACGAAGTCAACATGATCAGAGGGGTTGGTGACATCATCTGAGAGTGGTCCAAATACTTTAGCCAATGATGCCTTCCGTCCGGGTCATGATGAGGACTATGTAGACTGGTTGGGATTATATTTACAAGGCACCCTCACACCGGGGCCCAATCGCTATCAGTCCAGATAGGACCGATATTCAAAGGCCGAGATCAGGGCATACTGCATTCAGAGACAGGCTGATAATCGATACGCCAAGTACCTAGAAAAGATAGAGCATGACCAGACCATCATATCCAACTTGATCGAGGAGCTAGACTTTACTTACGAGTGTCTAGAGGACTTAGATGCTAGCATGAACAGAGCCACGGATGATACTACACCCATGACTTTCACAGAGAATGGTTATTGGGTTGATTCGCTTATGATGTTTACTCATCTCCAGATCCAGTCAGCCCTTCGAAGGGCCAAAAGAGCTCGGACAGATAGAGCTTCATCATCCGCCACTAGAGGCAACTTCTTCTGATTTTTACTACTTTATTCATGTTTTATAACCCCACTAGGGAAAAACATATTATTAATGAAACGATTATGGGGCAATGGTTTAATCAACATTCGGCACATTTTTGCTTCAAACAATTAGAAAACCTTGGAGTAACGAGGTTTATGAATGCAAATATTCTAACTGTTTATGTGCTTTTATAATATAAACTATTTATGTGTTCTCATGTGTTCCATCTAAACTCTTGATTGGTCCCATATTTTAGACGTCAACCCAAAACAAAAACACAAGAAAATACCAAAACTAACTAATATTCACCTCATCTTAAAGGTTAATTTACTACCGATGGACACTCTTGACAGTCAAAGTGGCACATCGCCAGTTTTTGATTTGGTCAGTGATGAAGATACCGAGGAGCCGCTTTGGGAAAATGTAATGACCCGTCCGACCATTTTAGCTAAAGACGCTTATTTTCTTGTTTAACCCTTCCCGTAGAATCAGTATATGTTTTGTGATATGCGAGGATGGGTGGCATAAATCTAAGAATCTACTTATATGCATTTCCAATGAAAAATCTAAAACTAGAAATATAGAGTTGGATAGTTTGACTCAATGTTGACTTTTGGTTAAATAGGTTAGTTTTTGGGTTCCGTTGCTTTCGATTGTTCCGTAGGTTCATTTATGACTTAGTCGAGTAATTTGTTCACTCCCGAGACAATCAAATATATTTTATAACCTTATTTGTAAAGTTTGGATTTTGGTTTCCCCGGACAATTCTTTAGAAATGTATGTCTTAGCTTGATTAAATAGGAAATACGAGGGTATAGGCAAGTTTGTAGCACTAGTTACCTTAGAAGGGTATGTCTGGTTTGTGTCTAGGGGGTCTCGAGAGTGTTTCACGTGTGGGATAGGAGAATTGGCTATTTTTTCCATTATTGATGTCTGGTGTTCTCCTCGCCGACGCCAGCGTTCGCTCCGCCGTGTCCACCTCAGCGAGAGGTTGGCTCGCTGAAGTGGAAGTTTTAGAGTTTGTGGGTTTCCGCCATGGCAGGGGATTTGTTAAAAGGGGTGAGTCCACTGTCGCGGAGTTGTCTTCACTGTGGCACTTGGGCGAGGTGTCAAGTGACACCGCCCCAATGAGGGTTTGGTCTGTCATAGCGGGTCTGCTACAACGTAGTTGATTCCGCTGGGGAGGAAGTACTATTTAGGTGTCCTATTTATTCCTTAGGTCAGAAATCTTTTCCCCAAATAGCAAGTCTCGAAACTAGTGCCGTCCTAGTGCATTTCCAGAGGTCTTAGAGCAATTTCATCATTGTGGTAAGTGATTCTTCCTTTGTGAATTAAGTTTATGCTTCTAAGTTCCTTAATAATGGTGATTTAGCATGATTATAAGTTGGGGAAGATGAGTTATACATTCTTGTGAGAATAAGAGGGTTAAATCAATGATTAATGAAGATTTATGAATTAGTTTACTTGTTTTATTGTGAATTAGTGATGGATATTGATAGTTGATCATGTTTTAAGGCATAATTTGGTTATAGAAACCTATTCCAATTGGGGAAAATTTCTAGGATTTCAAATTGGGGCTTTACGATTATTGTTCAATTGAGGATTCAAAAATATGTATAGATTTTCAATTAACTTAAGGATATGACTACTTAGTATGCGTTCTTGGTAATCGAGTATTAAAGTTCGAGTCTTGGTAGAATGGGCCTGAGATGGATATTTAAAGTCCTGCTTTATATTGTTTTAGACTTATATTAATAATATAATATATGTGATTAGACTTTGATTATCACTAGGCACAGAGGAAGGGCAAGGCTATCACCGGGGCTTGAACATGTAGCGCTTCTATTCGGCATAGAGGTACGCTACGATTTAGTTTTTTGAGACTTCAATAGAAGTGCGTAATTAGTTATAAATATTGAGGGGGTATTGGGCGTGTTTGGGTGTCCCACTCAGCCAATTGTGATGAATAATTGAGTAGGTACCAGTGTTGAACTGTGTTGATGGGTGATTTGGGGAATCAACCTTGAGCTGGTTCCGACTGCTACTTATTTATGCTTGTTGCCATATGTGGGCTTGTCGCCATATTTGCTATTGTATTTTACATCACACATGCTTTCGATATGATATCTTGATTCTAACTTGGATTATATAAATATAGAGCTGGCCAGTGGGCCGGGCTCGGGACAGACGGGCTGGGTTTGGCGGGGTCGGGTCGGTCGGGTCGGGGCAGGACGAGTGAAGTGGCGGGATCGGGATGGGTCGGGTCAAGCGGGATTGGGTTTGGCGGGATTTGCCGAAGTCCCATCCCGATACCGATCCTATCAGAATCGGGTCGAGGCGGGATCGGGATCTGGGCGGTTTTTCCTTTTTTTTAATAACATGTATAAAAAACTCAATAATTAAACAAGACAAGATAGTGTAATAAAAACATCCCAAGGCTATTTTTGTGCCTCTTATAATATTTAATAAACATGATTTTTTTGTAATACAAATACAATTGTCAAAATTACAACTTTGTGGTGTTGTCCAAATGTTGAAAATTACATAATAAAATTGCAATTAAAAAAATTGCATTCTGAAAAAAATCTGTTCTAGTTTCTTGATAATTTCCTGTGGTTCTTCGGTTGAAATTGGTATTTGTTGGTCAAATTGATCCACGTTACTTCCACCACCTTCGGATAAGATTTCATTGTAGTTTTCGTCTTCTTCTTCTCTGATCTCCGGTTGACCGTACCTTCTCCACTCCGCTCGTATCCAATTTCTGAATAATACTACAATCTCCAAGCTGTCTTCGGCTAATGAGTGTTTGTGGTCTCTTATTTGATATCTGCCGGCAGAAAAAACACTTTCAGACGCAATTGATGACTCTTGAATGTTCAAAACATCTCGGGCCATCATTGAAAGTGTCGGAAAGGTCTTCTCATTCCCCCTCCAGTATTTCAGCAAGTCTTCACGTCCTTCTTCATTGAGAACTGCTTGGTATGGTACAGAACCCTACAAAATAAAAATATCAAACTCGCTAATTTGGTTAGTAGAGGTACGACCGCATATTCTATTTCTGAGGCTTTCAATACTAGTCGCAGAAACATCATGTCTTTTGTGAGGTTGTGTTGAAGAAGAAGAAGATGGTATGGAAGCCGGTAGGTTACTAGCACTTTCTTGTTGGTAAAACCTATATACTTTTTTGCATTGGTCTTCTACGCTAGACAACACTTCTTCTTTAGTTTGTTCAATAGGTGGTGGGGATTTAGATTTTTGGGACTTGGAGATGGTAGTACTTCTATACAATCGTAAATAGTTTCAATAAGTGATTTAGTACCGTCTATTTTAATAGTCAGATTTAATATAGCACCAGTAATATAAATAGTGGGAATAGGAATACAATATTTTTTTATTTTGATAAACATTTTTTTAATAGCTGCCATATAAGCTTATTTTTTCATATATTCACTAAGTAATAAAAATAATAGAGCTATATCAAACAATATAGTTGAAATAGTAGGATAATATATACCGAAAAATTCTTTTGTTGCTTGAAAATTTTTCTCTAAAAATACAATAAGTTCGGAAATTTTTACCCAATCGCTATCTACAACCATATCAACTGGATTTTTATTATGAGAGTTAAAAAATAAAGTTATAGGTTTTCTATAGTCATAAGCAACAAGTAGTTGCTCGTATAAAGAATTCCACCTAGTGGGTATGTCTTCTGGAATTTTTCTATAAGGTAATTGGTAATCGTGACATGTTTTTTTATATTCTTTTCTTCGTTGTATTCTATTATTTTTAAAAATAAAATTTATAGCAAATTATATTTTACTAAGAATGTCTTCAAAAAGTGATAGACCATCCTTTACAATTAAGTTATATATGGCACGCGCATTTTATATGAAAATGATTTGGAAAAGATGGAGTTAAACTATTTTTTAAAATTGTAATAGCGTAATTGTTAGAAGAAGCGTTATCTAATGTAATAGTCATAATTTTATCAGTTATTCTGTAATAATCGCACACTTGATAAATATTTTCTGCAATAAAAGTACCAGTGTGCCTATCATCTATTTATCTATACGCTAAGATACGTTTTTGCATAGACCATTTATAATCTATCCAATGACAAGTTACTGTTAAATAATCATGGCCGTTAGTATTACGACCTATATCAGAAGTGATAGCCACTTTGCCATTAAAATGATATAATGAATAACGTAAATACTGTTGATATTCATGTGCAAATTTAAATATATCTCTTAACAGTCAACATCTAGGAAAATCGTTAAAGCAGGATTATACATATCTCTAATGTAATGAATAAAACCGGGAGATGAAGGAAATGAAAAAGGCAAACCCTCCACAACAACTAATTTTGCTATTGCTTCCCTATCTCTATGTTTATTGTATTTAGAGCCTACAATTCCTCCCGTCATAGGGTTAATTTGACCATTTACTTGGTCCGGGACAGTATCAGTATGTTAACCTTGTCCCGATGGAGCGAGCGTTTGCGCACCCATTTTTGAAGCCTCGTATTGGGCATACCTAGCTGGACGAGCTCTTGCTACGTGTCTCATTAAACCCCCCTTCCCACCGTGACCTTTTCTAGTTTTAAATTTTAAAACATCTTTACAAATTTTACATCTAGCTACTTGATTCTCTACATCCCTATCAAAAAATGTCCATGCATATGATTTCAATAGTCGTTTTGCTGGACCTCATCTCATACTAGGGGAAATATGAGGCATTTCAGTTGAAGGTGCACTAGTGGGTGTGTTGTCATCAACATTAGTGGGTGTATCATCTAGATTATCGTCTAAATTAAAGTCTTCTTGAGTTCTAGAAAATAGCTCCTCGTCTAAATCTAATGGTATTGTAGGAAAATGTTCAGTATCAACAAAATTATCCTGTGTAGGAATAGGATGACTAGAAGAAGTACCCTTGTCCTTGTTTCCCCTACTAGAAGAAGCCTGACTCCTACCCGTAAGCATACGTTTAAATCCTTTCATTATAAATTTATAATTATACTAATAAATAATTAAAGTAAATAAAATTAAGTGCGCTAAATTAAATAAACAGACAATAATAATTTAATGAAGGAACGAATGTACCAAACACCGACGTAACGTCGACGTGTAATCGAGAGGTTGAAAATTGAAACTTTGCTCGATGGAAGATCCTCAAGCTAGTTGCCAACTTCACTCCCAATTCTCAAATGAATAAATAAAATTGAATATTTAGTAGACAATGTAGACTTGTAGAGAGATAGATTGAGTTATTAGAGAGATTGTAGGAAGATTTGTGAGAAAGATGAAGAGAAAATAAGGTATTTATAGTTGGAAAATTGGGTTAAAGTGTAATATAATATCTTATGAGTTAAAATAATTATTAAGGGGGTAGGGGGGGAGACCATAAATGGCCGTTGCACAACAGCCAAAATGTAAAATGGCCGTTGGTGCAACAACTATTTTTGCAAAAGGGGATTTCGGGCGGGATCGAGTCGGGACCGGGGCGGGATCGGGATCGGGATCGGGTTGGGACTGGCGGGACTGGGGAGGGATGGGACGGGTCGGGATGAGACATTGTCCGGTCCCGGTTCGAGTTCCGATACTGTAATTTTTTTTTAACTACTCGGGTTCGGGGCGGGACCGTGGCGGTGTCAGGGCAGGATCGGGCCGACCCGGCCCACTGGCCAGCTCTATATAAATATGTTGTTGAATGGTGAAATCATGTGACATGTCATCCCTATACTTAGTTGCATCTTATTATGTAATGATATCTTGCCTTGTATTATCATTTGCATTCATACACTCATGATTCTATGATATTGGTGTGAGAGATGTATGGGTATGATGTGCGTCCAAGAGGCTAAAAGGTAAGAGTACTATGAGATTATGGCAGCATTGAGATGAGGAAAATGATTTTTACGGCTTGACAAATGGGTCTTGGGCTTTAGTCATATTTGTGTGTTGAATTCAGGTTGGCTAGGAGTAGTATATAAACTTCGCGGGTCTCCCATGGGTGTACAAATCATAATAAAACCATGACTTACTGTATACCAGGGTGAGAAAGGTACCTTGCATATGCATAGCATTCATATCATACAATTTATGCCATTTTATTGATAAACTGTGGTTGGACTTGTATTTGAGTGATTGTTGATAACTTGGCTAGATTCTGAATTTGGAAGGATTATACATGCTAATTGATACTTGGATTATTATTGGACTGTGTAAACTCCATGATTCTATATGACCTACTTGAATTATTGAACTATTATTTTAGGGTTACTTGGTGTCAACTTGATATTTATCTCTAATTATGTATCTTTTGTCATTTTCGGCCTATGATGTCTATGGGGGTACGTTGTGTACTCATGCTACACTTGCTGCATTTTTTTGGATGCAGATTCGGTACCTTGCACCTCCGCAGGACCATGTGGTTAAGTCAAAACAACTGACCTTCAATGTTCATGGTGAGGATGCTACCTCCAGGGTACCCTTGGATGCTCCTTCTCTATTTACCGTATTTTGTTCGTACTTGAGAGACATGTTCAGAAGATGTATTTAGTTTTGGCACTTATCGTACTATAGAGCTCTTGTATTCATAGACTAGATCGCTTGAGTATTGTTTTGGATGTATCAGACTTATTAGTATGTTTCGCATTTATATTAAAAGATAGCTTATGTAGTATTGTGTTATCATACACTTTTACTTGTGTTATATCATGTTAATGATTGGGAGTGGTTCACCTACTAGTGGGATTATGTAGGTGCCACCACGATTCCTAGAAAGGGGTCGTGATAACAAAAATTCGTAAGGTCGATGCAAAAATTGAGTTGGCAAGAGCCATAATGAAAGAAGTTGTCGAAATTCTGGAATTTGTAGGAAATCTCACTGCAGAGTCTCCCGAAGGGAAACCTCAATATGAAACTTCCCTGAAGAGGTCAAGAGAATGGTCGACGACTATGTCCCTCAGACATGTTTGCCTGAAAATGATCCAATACCGTATGGGGAATCAAGTGGGGTACCTGAGGGAGTCACCCCGACTACTAATGAAGCTGTCAACTACTACGGGATGCCACAAGGGCCTCCCCACACATCATCTCAAATGTGGTGGGCAATTTCCCTCAAAGCTCATAGTTCTCTCTACAGAGTGGCACCCAGGGTGGGGCGAAACGTTGAGGTATACGATGGGATGAAAGACGACAGGTTGGAGTGTGCTAGCTCCGACGTCCTTCCGACTTGTGCATCCATATTTGCTCACAAGAGATGCCTATTCCATAGGTATCAGCTTGGCCACATCATAGATGAGTGTGTAGCTTTCAAAAGAAGAGTTATCAAATTAATTGATGAGAAGGTCATTCATAACTTTTTGGGGCCACACTACATACTGGTCTATGACCACATCATACCTGGTGAATGAATCACCATTGATACTCAGTTACAGCATTACGACTTCACTGCCTTTAAAGATTCGTATGCAGACATCTTCTCTCTTATGTATTACACCGACAAGGTGCACCCACTAAAAACCACCCGTAAACTATCTGCCAGCACTTTGGGGATGAAGATTTGCTTGTATCATTCATGGGCACCGGGGAATGCCATTAAGGAATGTGAAGCCTTCAAGTTTGACTTGGAACATCTTGTCAACACCGATCATATCTGGCCCATGATACAAGGTCACTTCTAAAAATCCATCGAAAAATGCGCTGTCATAAGGACGACGACCCGCCATGGCTTCAAAGAAAAGCCATCTTTTGGGTAGTTTAGGCGTTCCCCTATCTCTTTCAATCAAATGATATCCCCTCCTTCTTTTTGTAAATGAATCTACGTCTAGAATGATGTACTGAGGAGGGATACAAAGGAAGACCTTATCGGGCCTAGCCTGGGGAAGATTCAAGTAGAAGAGATTAGGATAAATTTCTATATAACCCAAACTACGAAAATGCCTAATTTCCCGCAGAAGGATACATAAGGAGTCTACGTAAGACTAAATTATAGAAATTATAATCCCCCTGTTTATAGAAGAATTTTTATTCAACAATGGCGTGGTAGCAAATCGACCATAGACTGTCAATCCAAAACCCTAAAAACCAAAATTGGCCAAAATAACCAAAATACCCCAGAATGGAAAATTAATCAAGAGTTCGGATCGAATACCTGAGCCTACGTGTTTGATGTGCAACTTATGTGTGATATCTTATATTTATTATTTCCAACTAACGTCATTTGCCTTTGAGTTGTTCTTTATCTTATAGAAAGGGTTGATATGTGTTGCGTCGCACTAACATACTTCACCAGATCGAAAGACGCAGCAGCATCCCTAAATCAACAAGATCAAGAAAAAAAATGACTGATACTCCAAAGGAAACGCGTAACAAAGATGCTCCAACCATAGAGGACGTTGTGCTTCAGGATCTTCAAAATGCGTCACACACCGAAGACGTGATCAACTTGCTATTCGGAAAGATAACATACCTGCAAGAACAGGTCACAAAAAAGGAAGCCATCAATGCTGCTAGAGAGGCAGCAGCTACTGAGACAAAAAGGCCTCCATCGCCTTTTCTATCGCTGAACTCACTCGTACCCGAACACTTCCAAAACACCCATGCTGGTATCTCGTACTAAACCCCACCTCTAGTAAATGCCACCCACATAGATGTGACTTCCCATTCCGCGCATTCTATTCAGGCACTGCCTTCTTATGCTGATCCTAGCATACACCAAAACACTGCTACCCACACAACATCCAGAGTTGTTGTCACTTACAAAAGTCACCCAACGCATCACACATTATCCTTTCATACTCCAATTACATCCATTGACTCTTAGCGAAAACTTGATCACTACAAAGAAATGGAAAAGACGTGGATGTCTGAGCAAGAGAGAAGGGACAAAGAAATGGAACAAAAAATAATGGATTTGTTCTAAAAATCCAAAAAAGGCTCTCGCAAAGCAACATGCCTGAGATATGATGAGTTGTGCATGCATCTAGATTTGGATTTGCCTGAAGGCTTCAAAGTGCCCAAGTTCGAACTCTTCAATGTGACAGAGAATCCCAAAGCTCACCTCAGGGCATACTATGATGAACTAGTCAAAATCAAGAGGAATGATGAAAGGATAATGAGGTTGTTCAGCCGAAGCCTCACGGGCGAAGCATCAGAGTGGTTCACATCTCAAGACATCCATCGCTGGGACTCATAGGAAGAAAT
The DNA here is from genome assembly GCA_034509755.1 of Anisodus tanguticus. Lineage (NCBI taxonomy): Eukaryota > Viridiplantae > Streptophyta > Magnoliopsida > Solanales > Solanaceae > Anisodus > Anisodus tanguticus. The sequence continues at coordinate 29,470,228 of CM067550.1, forward strand.
GGCAGGGGCATTCATGGATATATTCCGCTTCAACATGGAAATCGTGCCCGATCGCTACTATTTGGAAAAGATTAGACAAAAGTCTACTGAAACCTACCATGAGTATGTGAGTAGATGGAGGGTCGAAACTACCCGAGTACAACCTATGATGAGTAAGGAAGAACTGGTTTCGGTCTTTCTTCGATCACAAGAAGTGGACTATTTTGACCGCATGCTGTCTATAGATGGGAGGCCATTCTCTGAACTAGTAAAAATGGGACAAGCAATAGAAGACAACCTCAAAACAGGAAAAAGTGTCAGCGTCGCCAACAAAGCCGGCCTAACAAGCTCCACCGGAGCCATAAAAAAAAAGAGGATGTGGCACACTCCTAGTCCGATGAGTCATAGAAAGGAATGATCACAATATTCCTTCGACGTATACGAATCTCCTCCTACGAAAAACTTCATACCATCACTATACATCCCTTTGCCAGTATACTACGCACAACCCAATTATGAAAACCCGACTCCATTTTATCAAGCTCCATGACCAAATTATCAAATACTAATACCCACTTACCAAAGCCCATGCCGCCAAACTAAATGCGGCCGGTATCATCCAGACCATGCCGCCAAAGCTCGCTAACCCTGAAAGTTGCTTCTACAAAGCCGATCAAACTTGTGCTTACCATTCCGAAGGGAATGGGCACACTACAGAAGATTGCATTAATCTAAAGCACAAGTTGCAGGATTTGATTGATAAATGAGAAATCATCTTGGAAGCCGCAATGCCGAACGTGAATACAAATCCGCTCCCTAATCATGGTACCAATCATATTACATGATCCAAAGGGAAGAAGATTGGGTTGTATTTCAACCATTGGTCCAAGCATCTGTTGAAAGCATAGAGCAAACGGTCGCTTCTCTCACTCTGCAAGAGCAACCACATTTCAAGATGCTGATCCTAGCCCCGAAAAAACCATACGTGGTCTAGGTACCACAAGAAAAAGTCCTAGCTCCCAGAAAAGAATTTGTCATCCAAGCGGCCATGGCCCAGGGAATGAAAAGATTGAGAAGATGTTATACTCCCGAAGAGTTAGAACAGAGAGTGCCCCATAGGAAAGAAAATCAAATAAGGCCCATCACCGAAGGAGAGGCTGAGGACTTTTGGCCCAGGATGCAACCTCAAAGGTTCCTGACTTTTTCAATAGAAGCACGCACCCTTGACCTCGTCTGCGAGGCTGTCCTTGTAGTGTTCAGCCATTGTGGTCCTTTTGGGAGGACTTCCTACCAAATCCAGAATATGGTCAACTTCCTTAATCTTATTTTGACAAGGTTGATTTTCTTCTCCAACCTGTCAATCTTTTCCCTGAGCGAGTCCTCACTTTCTTCTCCGCTGCTCAGATTGATGACGGGCGTATTAGCGCTTTCGCCACGTTGAGCATCCATGATAGCAAGTCAACTTTTAAAGGGAAGTAACTGGAATAGATAAGCAGGATGTATTTGGGAAGTGGTGTTCTTTAGTACTTTGAGGCATTTGTATACATTTCTTTTGGGTGGTGGCCTAGAATGTTAGATCAATCGTATTCGAACTGAACGCATGAAAGAAAATAAGCATATAATCACATAAATCACATAATTGCAGTTTAATACTGTTACGGTTCACTTATACGCGGAGGCATAAAAGCTACTAAGAGGTTTTTGGTGCTCTAATTTGAATAATTAATTTTAGAGTCGCCACATAATTTATAGGTAAATTAGGAAAAACAAGTTAAAAGGGTTTATTTAAATTTGGTGAAAAATCCTTTTAAAACCAGAATCGAGGTAAAGGTTCTGGTGAATCTCCAGAGATGGTGCTAGACACCCCGGTATTAAGAATCCATAGAATACAGTTGACCTTCGAGTTCTAAGTGAAGGTCGTAATGACTGCTAATACCTAGTTGGTTATTTACATCCATAGTTGGGCCTTCATGCGCAGCTACAATGGACTCTATGAGAGAGAAATGGTTGGGCCTTAGGCCCAACTATTTTAAAGATGCAACGGTCCAAATGGCCTATCGCAGTGTGTAGAGAGGAAAAGATGAGGGGAAAAATAAAATATAAGTTAGAAGGTACCCAAACTTATCTAAGTATAACCTAAATAATTTTTAAACTAAACACATAATTAAAGTAACCAATAAATATGTAAAGAAAATGCTACCCGTTGGCCAAAATTGAATTAAAAGTAGACCAAGCCCAATTTCCTAAGTGAATCTCATAATGACTGCTAGGCCCAACTGATGCATGAGCGCAGAAGGTAAACATGTGCGGGCTAAACTTAGATTGCAAGCAAGCAACATGTATAAGGAAAGAAAAAGAATCAAATGGCTGGGCCCATGCATGTTATCTCTCAAATCATTTTTAGAAGAATCACTGTTGGAGTCATGGACGTTTGGGCTAAGCCAGAGTATTTCAAATAAATGAAACCTCCCACTGATATGCACAAATGATATACCCAACTTATATAATGAATATATTTTAGTATATAGATTGTATATCAAGGTATATATCAAGCATGTAAACACAAGCTAAAATAGGCAGATGGGATGTATATCATGTATACACACAAATTTTCAAACTATGTTCTTTATGATTTCAAATGTAAACAACATAATCATGCATCTTGATCACTCAGAAATATAAGTAAACACAATAACCAAATAGGAGGATTACCCAGTCAGTTTTCATTTCCTATTATGCTAAGTTATCTGAGTCATAGTCTCATGTAGTACATTCTCAAACTCAGGCAGTAGACAAATCATTACAACTCAAACAAATGGACATGACAAGATCAACATGATTAATCAAGAACACAGTATCAATAGTAAACAACAGGACCAAACAAAGCCTTACGTAATCTAGAATTCACAGACATATTGATAACTTGGAAATTTCTAGATATTGCAGGGTTAAAAGGTAACACAAGAACATGGTTTAGAAGTTAGATAGGATAACTGGTCATGTTTATCTCTGGTCTTATTAGATAATGGTGCAGTTCACTTCTCAATTAAGTAAGTACATACTAAAGCACCTTAAAATATATACTAGCAAGTAGATATGAATTTCTTAAATTAGCATGAGATTGAACAAGACATGGACTAGTCAAACAAATACCAAGCACTGTGGGACATGCAAACAAGTTGAAAGCCTCATTTTAACTAGATTCTCAAGCTTAATGATCTAATCCTAGCAAACAGGGGTACTGGACAAGGATTCACTTAGCATATAAGCATGTAAACATAAAACATATACTCAAGTTCCTAGATTTCTTTGAATTTGAAATATGGCATAGACAAGCTACTCAAGCAGACTCTCAGTTGACATATATAGAGGTAAAGCAGGACAGTGAACTAATGTCATTCTAAACAAGTAGTTATAACCATGGAATAAGATTCACATAGGTAAAAGAAGCTTCAGCAGACATGCAAGGGCATTCATGTTAAGACTACTAGTTAGCAATCCTAAATGGGTAGTCACAGACTCATACAAGGTTTAGAAATGCTTTGTGTGCATCCATTTAGGCTAACATGTGTAGTAATCACTTAACAGATTTCAAACATACATGAATGAAGGTAGGACATAGTGACATGTGACATTAGACTAGCATACATGGCATAAAATGCTTACAAACATAGTATAGTGTAGCATATAAGTGATTTTATGAACTTAACCATAACTAAAGGTCCCCAAGATGGGTAGATTTAACATATTAGTAATTCATGATTTGGAATGACATAGGGTAGGAAAAAATAAACATTTGAGTTCACTCTTACCTAAACTAAGTAGTTTACCTACTGGCATTACATGTCCATGTGTGATAAAATACTAAAAATCAAACATAGGGCACTATATGATTAGCTTTTAGAACTAAACAAGTCATGTATACTCATACCTAAGCTACATTATCCTAAATCAACAAATACGACATACCAAGAGTGTAAACAGATACTATCCAGTTGATCTTATACTTGAAATGAGTTCAGAATAAAAGTAGACATGTGAAAGGTATCATATGAACTAAACTGATGTTTCCAACTTATCAAGCATGTCATATACTATCTTAACCTTATTTAGATCCTATGTTCAGCGTAAACCAACATTAATCATTTGCACAAATGGTTCAAACAAAGTTATGGCTACCTATAAATGCATACAGAGATGGTTTTAGACCCTTTCAAGTTTAACTGAGCTATATAAAGAGTCCTAAATTCATCTACATAGATTCATTCGTGCAGGTATACACATACAGAATTATCTCATGCCCTTTTAGATCCAATCAAGTGTCAAGTTAACTATAATAGGCATAAATTCATACAAACAAACTCATGAACACATAGATATATAAACAAACAGGCTGAAACTAAAGAAAAATAAAAGGGAAGGCAAATAACTTCTTGTGAGGCAGCCTAGGATCGATGTCGAAGCTTGAATCTTCACTCCACACCTCGTTCACACTCGTACACACAAAAGGAAAAAGTTTTTAAAACTTGAAATCCAATATACACTCAAAATCAATCTCAATTCATAAAAAATAATCTCTTAAAATATAAAAGCTTTTTGGATTTCAAATTCTAGACCTTGAACAACGAAGATATGGGTCTCAATTTATAGAGATCCTCAAAGCCTATATTTGTAGGTTGAAGCCGATATAGGAGAAAAATTGAGGGGGAATTTCCCTTTAAAAGTTTTGAACCAATCATAGTACAAGGTTTGAGAACAAGTAAGACAAATCCCATAAAAAAAATCACAGATGACAAAAGTAGAGAGAGGGGAAACCTCACCTATACGATGGTGTTGGCGGAAGATAGATGAGAGAGGTTAGAGCATTAATTTATCTTTCCTTTTTCGGCCATGTACACGCCTGAAAAAGCAACGTACGAGTTGACATTGCCGGAATCGGCAAGAGGGAGAGATAGCAAGATGATGGGCTTAGGGTTTTACCTCTAAGAGAAAATCGCAAATGAACCAACTCAATTGGGGATTTTGGTATTAAAAATGCATAGGTGGGTCGGTTCTTGGTTGTTTTTGGACTTGGGCTCGATCAAAAGTAAAGGAAATTAGCCCAATTTTGCAAAATTAAAGGGCGTATAATAGAGTGGCCACATTTTTAAAATATGGCCATTAAATTAGAAAGTTAACCAGGCCTCTCAATTATGACCCGATTCGCGCAAAACATTTCAATCAAAGACCAATTTGGCATTAATTTAAGATAAAACCTTTTCAATTGTAACCAAAAGTATAAAACATTAATTAACCTTAAAATGACACGAAATTGAGATGTAATTTAATTTTCTATTTAATTAAACAATTTTACCAATTTTGATGGAATAAAATATTGGTCATTTTTAAATTGTGAATTTAAACAATTAATTGCTCAGTTATCTTTACTTTATTTTTTGAAAATTGCAACTAATGATAAAAATATTGTGAAACTAAAATATGATATAAAATAAGTTTATTAGATGATATGTTGTCAAATAAAATGACAAAATACTTCCGGCAAATTTTGTAAAATCACTTTTGTCTCGTAAAAAGTATATTTCACTCTGTCTGTGACTCGACAACTGTGAATAATTAAATAAAATTATTGAAGGGTAAAAATTAGGTGTCAAAAATTGCCTCTTCCTTGTTCGGGGATGGCAAGACCATCTATGAGCAGCGAAATTGACAAACCTAGTTTTTAGATGACCAATAAAAAATACTTCTCATTTTTATGCAATTTTTTGTAGATTATGGCCAGACCTTGGTCTTTGAGTTTCCTACATATCTCACGTTGTATGAGAATTCAGGCCACTTGTAGTTCAACATAATTAGAATTCTAGAAAGCAATAAAAATAAAGTAAATTCCAAGACCATAAGTCTAGGGACGATTTCATTGTAATGTGACTGACCCTCGGGTATTGAGTTTGCCTGCATATTCCTAGTTTTTAGGAATCAGGTCACTTGTAGTTTGACTCAATAGGTTGAAAAGGGTATCTCTTATGCAGGAATGCCTTTTATGGTTTTGAAATAACTTTCCAGCATATGCCCGGCCGGTTGTAGGTTTTTTTTTTAAATGAAAAACTCTCTCTTCTGATTGAGTGTGGTGTGGAGTGATCTCCAAGCCTAAGTACAGAGATCTTGACTCTCATTGGCATACTATTTCGACCGGCTACTGAAGAAAAAGTTCCACGTTTGCTTCGCATGTGTCTGGATTCGTTCTGCTAGCTCTCCATCTCTGGTAGCTTCTGACATATTTCTGTTTGTTGGTATATTGACATGTTTGATTGTTTCATTTTGCCACACCTGTGGGGCTCTGTTTGTCGTACCCTCTTGGGCTACTATCTTGAGCGGGTGACATATCTAACACATTTAGCTCATATGAGTTGTATGAATACATTTGTTTGAGCGGATGCCTCCTCCAACACCGTCTGTCTTGTACGATTTGTATGAATGAACTTGTTTTGAGTGGATGGCTCCTCAAACACCATCTGGCTCATATGACTTTATTGAAGTTATTCGTGTGAATGCCTTTTTCTGACATCGTCTGACTCATATGATTTAGTTGATATGCATTGGTGTTCTTCCTGGTAATTGAATATGAGTGGATGGCCTTCATAGAATTGCTTATAGTTGAATGAATGGCCTTCTCGGCAGTCAGTTTGCATGAATGTCCCTCTCGGCATGCTTGTTTGTATGAATAACCCTCTTGACATGCTTGTTTGTATGAATGACTCTCTCGGCATGCAGTTTGAATGAATGACCTTCTCAGTATGCAGTTTGTGATAGATATGGCTCTTAAAGATGGATTGTCTTCTTTCATCCTTTGTTGGCTGTGACCCTCCCGGTCATATGGCCTTTCATCCTTTTATATGGCTCTTATGGCCGGATTACTCTACCCTTGTAGCACTTTGTCCTTTTTATAGCTCTCATGTCCGGATTGTGTCACCCTTGTAGCGCTTTGTCCTTTTTGTGGCTCTCATGGTCGGATCGTGTTGCCCTTTTGGCACTTTATCCTTTTTATGGATCTCATAGCCGGATTGTGAGGCCCTTGTGGTGCTTTGCTCTTTACATGGCTTGCATGGCCAGATTATCTTCCTCTATTCTTTCCTGGCTCTCATTGCCAGATTATCTTTCTTTGTCCCTTTCATGGCTCTGTTCCAGTGTTAGAGTTTCTTTTTTGCTATACCTATTTTATCATCAATAAACAAGTTAGAGAAATAGACCGCCGTCCTCCTGACGACATTTTGGAAACCTACAATCACAGAAATATTATTAGTTTTTATGAGGTAGACCCGTGCCATCTACTTGTGTTATGTCATTCCTCTACTTTCTGGTACCAACCCTCATGGGCTCGGTATTATGAGATATGAATTTAGCTTATGATATGAGAAAATATTTTCGAATAAAATGTTGACCATAGGTTTAAACAACATTTAACTAAGAGACATTTTTTGTTTATTAAAAATTATTATTTTATTGCCATGACATATACACTTTGAGCGAGGTTCCTTGACCGTCCTTGGCGTTCCGGAGCACATTTCTTGTTTGTCTGGTAAAATTTTCAAGACCCGCTCAAAAAAAAATTCCCAGTTTGAAGGTTGTCTTGGAGCAAACTTTTGTGCTGCATTGCAGTGAAGGAATTTTTGAGGTTCTCTAAAAAATTATGCCCCAGTTCGATGTTCAAGATTGGCTAACTCTTGTGCCTGATTTATCGGTGGAATTTTTGAGATCATCTAAAAATTTTTGTCCCAGTTGAAAGTTTGGAGTCCAAGGACTCTGCGAGGCGATATTGGAATCTTCATGTCACAGAGGTTTCCTAGGCGTTTCTTTGGTTTTTTGTTTAGTGCGACCGAGCTCAATGAGCGCCTACGAATCCTGTCATAACAGAAATCAAGTCAAACGTAGTTAGAAACAAAATGGTTGATTTTTATAATAATTTGACTGAGTCTTAAGTGGACTGCCTACGTATCCCCATCTCGGGAAATTGGGTCATCGCATAGTTCATAATACAACGAAATGTCATTTGGTTTTTCTATTATAGAAGAAGAAGACCAAATCTGATGATTATTTTCTACGTATCTCTGCCATAAGATATAGGTCTTGGGTAGCGATTACAAGTAAAGAAATGTGATTACAAATTGAAAGAGAGTGCCTTCACACGTAGTATCTCTTGATTGCGTCTGAGTTGATTTCTTTGGGCCACTCCTGGCCATTCATCTCTACTAAGATCACATCTCATCCTGATAGTACCTTGCAAACCATGTAGGGCCCTTGCCAGTTGTGTGCGAACTTTCTTTTGTACTAGTCTTTGTGTGAAAACACACGTTTGAGTACCAGTTGTCCTATTTGAAAGATTCAGGATCTGACCCATTTGATAAAGGTACATGCCATTCTCTGCTGATACAGTTGACCGGGACATACGACGACCATTCTTTTCACGACAATTAGAGCATATTGCTCATGTCTTTTCTAGACCTATTTTTTGTTGTCCAGCTCTGCTTCTTGTATGATTCTAAGTCATGGTATGTCTACCTCGACTGGTATCACTACTTCAGTACCATAGATAAGTAAATATGGAGTTGCTCTTGTTAAAGTCTGAATTGCCATTTGGTATCCTAGCAATGCATATGGCAGCCGTTCATGCCAACATTTGTAATTGTCTATTATTTTCCTCAGTATTCTTTCAATGTTCTTATTGGGCGCCTCTACGACTCTATTCATTTATGGCTTGTAGGCGGTAGAATTCTGATGGGTTATGCAGAATTGTTCACAAATATCCTTCATCAGACGACTGTTCGGATTTGCTCGGTTGTCTGTTATGATTGACTCTGGGATGCTGAATCGGCTTGTTTCAAAGAAAGTCTGCTACCACCTTACTCGTCACCGACTTGTGAGAAGTAGCTTCAACCCATTTAGTAAAATAATCTATGATGACTAGGATAAAGCGATGCCCGTTAGATGCTGATGGCTCTATGGTTCCAATGACGTCCATTCCCTAGACTACGAACGACCAGGGTGAGCTTATGACATTGAGTTTATTTAGTGGGACCCTAATTAGATCTTCGTGAATCTGGCACTGATGGCATCCTTGCACAAATCTACTGTAGCCAGTTTCCATGGTCATGCAATTATAGCCTGCCCTTAGGATCTTCTTAGCTAAGATGAACCCATTCATATGCGGATCACAAGTCCCAGGATGTACCTTTTCTAACAATTTTATAGCTTCTATGGCGTCAACACATCTAGGTAACCCTAGATTGGGCTTCCTCTTGTAGAGCAAGCACTCTTTTGTTTAAAAAATAATATGTTAGCCATTCTCATGATGGTTTTCTTCTAGTTGCATATATTGGTATACCAAGGTTTCCCGTCTGGTTCCCCTTCCATGCGGGAATAGTAAGCATTTTCTTCCCTGATGATGATCTCTACTGAATCAATATGATTGCTTTATCGATATTAGATCAAGGATTCTATGGTTGCAAGAGCATTGACGAATTCATTCTGAGCCCTCGGTGTGTGCCGAAAATTGATCTTTTCTAAACCTCTTGCATAACCTTTGTGGGAGGTTTACATATGGCAGGATCTTTTCATTCTTAGTAGGGCATTCTCCTTGGACTTGGTGGATTAATAGATTTGAGTCTCCTATCACCAATAATTCTTAAATATCCATGTCAAAGAGCCATGTGAAGATCTTGGATGCAAGCTTCATATTTTGACATGTTATTGGTACATTGGAACTTGCGCTTCGCAGCCATTGGGTAATGCTGACCAGTTTCTGAGAATAGAACTGCTCCAATTCCTAAACCTTTTGTAATTGACTGCACCATTAAAGAACATTCTCCATCCTGCCATTTGTCGACCAGACTTTCTGCCATCAAATCTAATACTTGTCCCTTGACATCTTTCTGTACTACATATGTGATGTCAAATTGGCTCAGAAGAATTTGTCACTTGGCCAGTTTCCCTATAGGAATGCGCTGGCGAACAATGTACTTCAATGGATCCATTTTGGAGATGAGATTGTTAGTGTAAGATGACAAGTAGTGTCTCAGCTTCTGGGCTACCCACGTTAGAGAAAAACATTTTTCTCCACCAAGGTGTACCCCAACTCGCATGAGGTGAATTTATTAATGAGATAGTAGATGGCTCGCTCTTTCTTCCCGGTTTCAGCGTGTTGCGCCAACATGCATTCAAAAGCATTATTCGATACCGACGAATTTAGTAACAATGGGCTCCCCAGTCTAGGAGGGACCAAGACTGGCTAATTTGAGAGGTATCTCTTGATAGTTTAGAAGGCTTTTTGACACTCATCTGTCCATTTGGTGGGTGCGTCTTTTTTCAGTAGCTTGAGGATAGGTTCCACAATTTTTGTAGACTGCGCTATGAAGCGCCTAATGTACTTCAACCTTCCCACAAAACTCGTCTTTCTTAGTCTCTGTTGGTGGAAATTCTTGGATAGATTTGATCTTTGAGGGATCTACTTCTATGCCCATGTGACTGACTATGAATCCTAATAACTTTCCGGCAGGCACTCCAAATGCGTACTTGGCCGGATTCAGTTTTAGATTGATCTTTCAAAGTCTATCGAAGAACTTTCGCAAGTGCATTATGTGATCTAAGATTTCTCGTGACTTGATACTCTATCTCTTTGTGAATCATGTTGTGAAAGATGTGAAAGTATGTATGTCCTAGAGACAATCATTATTAGGGACAAATGTACTTGAACACATTCGTATTATTAATAAGATTAATATTTATGGCATTTGCGATTATTGAACTATTATTTGATTGTTTGTAATTATTCATTAATGTGCATCATTTGAGCTTACGTTGTAATTAATAGAGTGACATATTAATGATAGAGCATAACTCTAAAATAGCCTCGACTAATGATCATCGAGAATGAGATATCAATGATATATTATAAGTCGACATGTGTTCTGCATCACATTCTTAGAGAATGTAGTATGTCTCACCTGCTACTAGTAATGGTTACTAGTGATGGACACATGGATACTTTTGGAAAGTATTGTATACCCTGCTGATAAACTATTTGTTAGACATGTCTAGAGTGTTATCAATGTGTGGGGTATAAAAGTCCTTTGACTTGAGGTCAATATGCACCTTGTTTACAGAGTAATGTACTTTGACCCTGTCCTAAGCTTAAACTCCTTATAGGATAAAACATGGCTTGTGTTGGGTTCATTATGATGTAAATTAAGGTGGTAATTGAGCCAAGAATAGGATTCATTCCTCGATTGGATATCCGAGAGAGCACTCAACTTCTCAGTGATATTAGGTCGACCAAGTCATTGGACAATGCAAGAGACATATTTAGAATATGGTCTAGTTGTCGACTAATATAGATGAGATAAAGTGATCAAGCTATTTGGATAGACACATGGAAAATCCTAATGTTGATTGAGTGTGTCGCGAATGAACGGAATTTATCATCTCACATAAAGGTTATGTTTGCTGGATTCATGTAAACGTACTTCTTATATTGAGTTCACCGTACGGAGCAGTCTAGGAGTTCCGTATGGACCTTAATTGGATTAGTGTCGATATATGAAGGCATATAGGGTCACACTACATCGATTATCTCTTTGATCTAAGGGTGTATTGAGAAAGTATTAAATATTCGATTTGGGATCGAGATATTTAAATTGATAATAACTATGGGATAATTTCTATTAGATGGAAATTATTTAATTAAATCAAATTAGATTTTGGATTTAATGTGCTGAATATATTTATTAAATGAAAATGGGAAACAAAATTTTACGTAAGGCACCGCAGCGCCTGCTACACTGCGCTGCGGTGTCGACCGGTAGTGGGCCCAGTCAAACTGGCCCATTGCACCTCGGTTTTTGGGCCAGGCTTAGAGCCCAACCCTAATATGATTTGTGACCTAATTTTAACTATAAATACAGCACTCCCATTGTTAATTAAGACACACCAATTCTATAAACTAATTCTAGACTTAGAGTCTAGGGCGAAACTCTCTCAAACCTCTGCCAAGATTTCCTGGCTTTCTTGACAGAGGAATACACCATAGCATAGTGCTTGCAGTTGAAGGGACAGTTGCGTGTAATCCCTATGTAAAGACTCCATATTTATTAACCTGTAAGTGTTCATGTTTTATGTTACAGGTTTGGATTGTCATATAACCATACCAGAAGAAATTGTTGGGGTAAGTAGAACAAAATTTTAAACTTTCGTTGTGCCTACTTATATGTTTTGAACCCAACAAAACCCTACAGTGGTATCAGAGCCCAGACTGATTCAATGGTTATATAACAATTGAATAATATAATAATATGGGTTAAACACAAAATTGGATTAAAATAAGGCTTCTTGAAATCCTACATATCTTGACCGAATGGTTAACCTTTTGATATCACCCTAAAATATCACCTACGCTAAATCGAGGAAGTCATTTCGTTCTAACTCGGACTAAGCCAAGTGCAAATAACCAATTCATTGTGGACATGGTGCACGGCGAAGAACGAGTGTGAATTGATGATGGTCGATATGTGCGTTATTGATAATAGTGGGTGAGGATAAAGGATCTGTGATTCGATCCCTATGGTAGGGTGCCGAGGCGCTTGCTAAGGTTTCAAGGCGGCCCCGCAGTACCATGGTGGAGCGCCACGGCCCTAATGCTTCAATTTTAAAATTCTGGACCTACTGGACAGTAGGCGCCGTAGCTCCATGGTGAAGCGTCGCAACCCTAATGAACTACAGAAGCCGAAAGGTTGCTACCTTGCCAGCGTCGCGACTCCATGGTGGAGCGCTGCTGCCCTAATGCTTCAATTTTAAAATTCTGGACCTACTGGACAGTTGGCGTCGCGGCTCTAATGAACTACAGAAGCTGAAAGGTTTCTGCCTTGCCAGCGTCGCTGCTCCATGGTGGAGCATCGCGGCGCTAATGGATTGCAGAAGTAGAATTTCGGTTTCTGCCTCACTAGCACCGCAACTCTAAAGATTAGCGCCACGGCCCCATCGGTAATTTTTTTTTGTTCAGAATGTTTAACCCATGATTATTATTATACAATATATTTGATAAGTATATTGTTTATGTGCTAAATGATTATCATTTAGATTACTAGAATAGTGTTCGCAAATAATTGTCTGGGTAGGCGGCGCCCATTATTTGTTAAGCCGCTTAATATCATGCTTGGGCAGGCGGTACCTAATAAGTGCTTAATATACTTTGCATTAAGATGTTATATTTGATATAGCATACTAGAGTTGATCTTGGTTAAAATCCTGAATTAAAATGTTCCCTATAATTTTAATACAAGTCTCATTTAAAATGAACGTGTCATCCGTTATAATTGATTGTAGTACAAAATCCTTTTCGGCGAGATAAGTATATATGCCACAGCAATTGCTCTAAGTCTATGAGGACTCAGACTCTTTCATAGATGTATGTTAAATGTAGAAGTGGGTGATAAATGTTCATGAGTATTTACACCACATTGTTTGCTCTATAAGGCAAAACTCACTTAGATACATAATTACAGTCGGATAACGGGGTTGACTTGCTAGGCTGTCTTGGCGCCACAGTGTCAAACAAGCGGAGGGACGCAAATGATTGTTTAGAACATTCGGCCAAACATGAGTTACAAATTGTTTGAAATTGGTTTAGAGACCTACCAGGTTGTGCTGTTGAAGTTATCTGCCACATCAAACATGGAGATAGCATGAACCTGGATCATGGCCCATTATGACCATATTTGATATGAGTCTGTATTCTGGGGTCGAAGAGTATGTTAAAATAGTGGGAGCTAATTAAACTAAAGGCCATGTTAATTAGTTAACGAATGTGTTCAATAGAAATTATATTAGAGTTTAATTTGAAGTCTATCTATTTCTTCAGACTATATATAGAATGTCGAATCTATCACTGAAAATGTTGATCAAAACAAATAAGTTGATTGGATCAAGATACCCTGACTGGTTAAGAAATCTGCGATTGGTGTTAAGACTAGAAAAAATTGAGTATGTGTTAGACACAGTGTTCCCTACAGTCCCTGCTGAAGATTCTGCTGAGTATGCCCTGTTTGACAAGGTGGCTTATCAGAAACATCTAGATGATGCTACCTCAACACAATGTGTAATGTTGTCCTCCATGACCTTGGAGTTACAGAGGCAACATGAAAACATGGGCCCTAACGAAATGCTAGAACACTTGAAGAGTCTCTACGACTCACATTCTCAGACAATGGAGTATGAACTGTTGAGGGACCTTTTCAAGTGTAAGCTGAACGATGGGGGTCAAGTGTCAGCACATGTTCTGAAGATGATTGGGTTGATAGAAAGGTTGGCTTCGATTTGAACGAAGCTGCCTATAAATGTCTCTGTCAACCTGATCCTGAATTTACTCCGTGGTTCATTTGAGAATTTCAATATGAATGGGACCAAGGCAAGTCTTCCAGAGCTTCACAACATGTTGAAGACCTTTGAATTATCTACCTCTAAAGGTAAAGCCGTGCTTATGGTGGGCTTATCTAGCAAGTTCAAACCCAAGGGTAAGGACATGCAGAAGAAGAAGGGTAAGATAGTTACTGCACCTACAGTTATGAAACCTAGATGAAGTGTTCAGAAGAAGGCAAAGGTAGCGTCGGATGTGTGCCTCAACTGCAAGAAGAAGGGGCACTGGAAGAAGGACTGCACAGCTCCAGGAAGAGGCAAAGCACTAGGTGCTCCTGGCTCTACTAGACAAAATATGTTTGTCATTGAGATAAATATGTCTATAAATAACTCTCACTGCTGGGTATTAGATACCGCATGTGGCTCACACATTTGTAATAATGTGCAGGGTTTGATTGACAGCAGAAATGTTGGACCTTGGGAGGTAGACCTGCGCGTTAGAAATGGAGCACGAGTTGATGTTGAACGCGTGGGAACTTATAGACTAGATTTACCTTCAGGATTTTGTTTAGAACTAAATAATTGTTATTTTGTTCCGTCATTTACGAGGAATATTATTTCTATCCCAGTGTTAGACATTGAGGGGTTTTCCTTATTTATTGCCAATGGCAATTATGTACTGTCTTTTAATGGTTTTGTTTGTGAAAATGCTCTGCTTGTGGATGGTTTGTATGTTCTAAACTGTAGTCGTGAAATTTTCAATGTGCAAAACAAATGAGCAAAGATAAGTAATCCAAGAAACCCCACCTATTTATGGCACTGTAGACTTGGTCACATCAATGAATCAAGGATATCAAGATTAAGAAAGTTAGATACCTGGAACCATTTGACTTGGAGTCCTATGGTAACTGTGAATCTTGCTTGAGAGGAAAGATGACCAACAAGCCACTTTCTAGGAAAGAGGTGCGAGCCAAAGAGGTACTTGAGTTGGTCCATACTGATGTATGTGGGCCATTTTCAACTCAAGCTAAGGGAGGCTTCCCTTACTTCATCACTTTTACAGACGATTTCACAAGGTTTGGGCATGTGTATCTTATGAAACACAAGTCCGAAGCCTTTGAGAAATTCAAGGAGTACAAGTCAGATGTAGAGAAGCAACTTGAAACAAGTATCAAGACCCTTCAATCAGATCGAGGAGGTGAATACTTAAGTAAAAAAATTATGGATTACTTGAAGCTTCATGGAGTCCAATCACAATGGACACCTCCTGGAACGCCACAGATGAATGGTGTTGCTGAAATGAGAAATCAAACCATATTAGATATGGTTAGATCTACGATGAATTTCTCAGCTCTACCAACATACCTTTGGGGCTATACATTGCAAAGCTCAATTTATATTCTGAATAGGGTTCCTTCAAAGTCAGTAGAGAAAACTCCATATGAGATATGGAATGGCAAGAAGCCAGCACTTAAACACATGCGACCCTGGGGGTGCCCTGCATATGTAAAGAAGATGCTTAATGACAAGTTAGAATCTAAAAGTGAGAAATATTATTTTGTGGGGTATCCAAAGGAAACTAAGGGATACTATTTCTATCTTCCTGGAGAACATAAGGTCATTATTTCCAGAAATGCAACTTTTCTTGAAGAAGACTATGTCTACAAGGAACGGAGCTGCAATAAGATAGAACTTGAAGAAATTCAAGAACCACAAGATAACACAGAAGTTGAACCCTTGTCAAAAGACCTAGACAAGGATTCAGTGGGAGTATTTGGTAAAGATTGGGTACTTAGAGTACGCCCTTCAGCCAGTGGGAGTGCTGTGAGAAATAATGTAGAAATGCAAGGCTCACATACATAACCAATGGAAGATAATACAATGGTTGTACATCATTCCATTCAGGAAATCCATGAAAATCACATTCCTGAAAGCTCTCAAGATGATGGATTGTCTAGCACACAAAGACCTTCTCATAATCAAAATGCAATAAATACTGAAACACGGAATAATCAACTCCGTAGGACCACTAGGACTCATCGTCTGCCTGAAAGACTTAATATCCTTGTTAAAACACACAATGAGATAGATATTCCTGATGATGGTGAATCTACAATCTACAGCGAAGCTTTGTTAGACATTGATTCGCAAATATGGCAAAAAGCCATAAAATCTGAGATGGACTCGATGTACATCAATCAGGTTTGGAATTTGGTTGATTTGCCAACAAGGGCTAGACCCATAGGATATAAATGAGTCTTCAAGAAGAAGATTGATGTATATGGCAAGGTACATACTTATAAGGCAAGATTGGTGGCTAAAGGTTATAATCAATGGCCTGGGATCAATTATGATGAAACCTTTTCACCTATTACGAAAATTAAGTCCATTCAAATTTTGCTTGCAATAGCCGCATACTATGATTATGACATTTGACAAATGGATGTTAAAAATGCTTTCCTCAATGGTAACCAAATTGAGGAGATGTATGTGATACAACTTGAGGGTTTTACATCTAAGACTAAGCCCAAAGCAGTATGCAAGCTACAGAAGTCCATTTATGGACTTAAGCAAGCCTCAAGGAGTTGGAATATTTACTTTGACAAAGTAGTCAAATCGTTTGACTTTGTTAGAAGCAAAGATGATCCCTGCATTTATAGTAAGCGCAAGGAAGGGAGTATTGTATTCATTGTTATATATGTATATGACATATTAATAATGGGAGATAATAACTCTCATGCAATCAGTCAAGGAATGGTTATCCAGCACCTTCATGATGAAGGACTTGGGTAAAGCCTGCTACATTCTTGGAATGAGGATCTATAGAGATAGACCTAATAGATTGTTGGGGCTGTCACAGTCCATATACATAGACAAAGTGCTAAGACGATTCTCTATGGAAAACTCCAAGAAGGGAAGTCTTCCTATGGGTCAAGGCATCAAGTTATCAAAGAAGGATAGTCCTTCTACTATTGCAGAACTTGAACTCATGAAAATAATCCCATATGCTTCAGCTATAGGATCTATCATGTATGCCATGACCTGTACGAGGCCAGATGTGGCCTATGCACTTAGTATGACTTGCAAATTCTAGCAGAATTCTGGGGAAGAACACTGGAAAGAAGTCAAGAGTATTCTTAAGTATCTTAGACGAACTAAAGAATATTTCTTAGTCTATGGTGGACAAGAGAAACTAGTGTGTACTGGGTACAGTAATGCATGCTTCCAGACAGATCTTGATGACTTCAAATCTCAATCTGGATATGCCTTTATTTTCAATGGCGGAATAGTCAGTTGGAAAAGTTTCAAGCAAGCTACAACTGCTGATTCGACAACTGAAGTCGAGTACATTGCTGGATTGGAAGCTGGTAAAGAAGCTGTCGCGATATCTGAGTTCCTGAAGGGACTAGGGGTTGTTCCAAGTGCCACTTTTCCAATAACGATTTATTGTGACAACACTGGTGCGATTGCGCAAGCTAAGGAACCAAGATCAACAAACAGAAACAAGCATGTACCGAGGAAATACCACATACTCAGGGAGATGGTGGAAACTGAAGAAATAAGATTAGACTATGTTCCCACAGATGATAATCTAGCTGACCCGTTTACTAAACCATTAAGCTTAGTTAAGCTTAATGGTCATTTTGAAAACATGGGTATTAGATACATCGGAGATTGGCTCTAGGCCAAGTGGGAGATTGACAGTATGTATGTCCTAGAGACAATCATTATTAGGGACAAATGTACTTGAACACATTCGTATTATTAATTAGATTAATATATATGGAATTTGCGATTATTGAATTATTATTTAATTATTTGTAATTATTCATTAATGTGCATCCTTTGAGCTTACGTTGTCATTAATAGAGTGAGATATTGATGATAGAGCGTAACTCTAAAATAGCCTCGACTAATGATCATCGAGAATGGGATATCGATGATATGTTATAAGTGGACATGTGGTCTGCATCACATTCTTAGAGAATGTAGTATGTCTCACCTGCTACTAGTAATGGTTACTAGTGATGAACACATGGATATTTTTGGAAAGTATTGATATACCCTGCTGATAAACTATTTGTTAGACATGTCTAGAGTGTTATCAATGTGTGGGGTATAAAAGTCCTTTTACTTGAGGTCAATATGCACCTTGTTTACAGTAATGTACTTTGACCCTTTCCTAAGCTTAAACTCCTTATAGGATAAAACATGGCTTGTGTTGGGTTTATTATGATGTAAATTAAGGTGGTAATTGAGCCAAGAATAGGATTCATTCCTCGATTGGATATCCGAGAGAGCACTCAACTTCTCAGTGATATTAGGTCGACCAAGTCATTGGCAAATGCAAGAGATATATTTAGAATATGGTTTAGTTGTCGACTAATATAGATGAGATAAAGTGATCAAGCCATTTGGATAGACACATGGCAAATACTAAGCTTGATCGAGTGTGTCGCGAATGAAAGAAATTTATCATCTCACATAAAGGTTATGTTTACTGGATTCATGTAAACGTACTTCATATATTGAGTTCATCGTACGACGCAGTCTAGGAGTTCTGTGTGGACCTTAATTGGATTAGTGTCGTTATATGAAGGCCTATAGGGTCCCACTATGTCGATTGTCTCTTCGATCTAAGGGTGTATTGAGAAAGTATTAAATATTCAATTTGGGATCGGGATATTTAAATTGATAATAACTATGGGATAATTTATATTAGATGGAAATTATTTAATTAAATCAAAATTAGAATGGCCCACTGCACCTAGGTTTTTGGGTCTGGCTTCGAGCCCAACCTTAATATGATTTGTGACCTAATTTTAACTATAAATACATCACTCCTATTGTTAATTAAGACACACCAATTCTATAAACTAATTCTAGACTTAGTGTCTAGGACGAAACTCTCTAAAACCTCTGCCAAGATTTCCTGGCTTTCTTGACAGAGAAATACACCATAGCATAGTGCTTGCAGTCGAAGGGACAGTCACGTGTAATCCCTAAGTAAAGACTCCAGATTTATTAACATGTAAGTGTTCATGTTTTATGTTACAGGTTTCGATTGTCATATAACTATACCAGAAGAAATTGTTGTGGTTAGTAGAACAAAATTTTAAACTTCCGTTGTGCCTACTTATATGTTTTGAACCCAACAAAACCCTACAAGATGGTGGTCATTGCTCTCATATAGGTTGCGCTGGTGTTCTTAAGGCCGAAAAACATTACACGATATTGGTATACTCCCTATGGAGTGATGAAAGTTATCTTATGTGCGTCTTCTTTGCTCATCAAAATCTAATGGTAACCGGTGAAGCAATCTACGAATGATTGTAACTCGTGCTTCGCACAATTGTCTATGAGTATGTGGATGTTCGGAAGTGGAAAATTATCTTCAGGACTTGCTCTGTTGAGGTCACGGTAGTCCACGGAAATATGAATTTTTCCATCTTTCTTCTGTATGGGCACAATGTTGTCTAACCATGCTGGATATGGGTTACTTCGACTACCCCTGACTTTATCTGTTTCTCGACTTCCTCTTTGATCTTGATGATCAGATCTGGCTTGAACTATCATATTTTCTTCTAGATCGGAGTGGACCCTTCATTGATAGGAAGCTTGTGGGCCACTATGTTTGTGCTCAATTCGGAATTATGTCAACGCGAAGATGTCAACATAATCTCTTAGCAAATTTATTAGTTCCTCTTTCTGGGGCGCTTCCAATTGCATGCTTATCCTCATTTACTTAACCATTTCCTCATCCTCGAGGTTGATTACTTCGGTCTCATCTAAGTTAGGCTTCTACCTATTCTCATATTGGTCTTCATCATCGATGAGATCCTCAGGTAACACGGTCTTCTCATCGTATTCCTTATATTCTCCTTCTTCTGTATCACTTGACTAAATCATCTCGCGACATGTCATGACATTATGAGTTGTTTTATCATTATTACTGAAAAATAAGGCAAAGCATAGTTAGTGTATAAAAACATATAATTAAAATGAGAAGAATGTTTTTCCACATAAACTGAAGTTTTCATTAATTTTATAAATGAAGTACAAACTGTGGTCCTAACTCAGATCAACATCGAGTCATTTCCATTTTTCATACATTATGAGGAAAATAAAGATGCAAATGGTGAACGTTCGGGCCTCAACTGACTTTCACCAATTTTTGAAAGCAAATTAAATTCATCATCTCTACTAAGGAGCCAAGAGTGGGGTAAAGGTCTAGTTGAATAGTTGCTTGCCCGGATCAACACTGTAGATGGTGGGCGCTTCAGGGCATTCTTCCAGTATCATGGCACATTCTTTCTCTTGGAACAACATCCCCAACCCTTCTTCCGCATCTTCACCGTTGTGCATGAGCATTATGACTGGGAATGACTGGTACAAACTCGGAATCAGCTTGTGTAAATGTGGAGGACCCTTCTTCTTCTGATCAACTTCAGAGACCTCTTCAAAGTCTGGGACGTACCCTAGGCCAAAACAGAAACCATTTTCTGGGATAGACATTGGTTTTATTATTCCTTGTAGCTTTTTGCCTAAACCCTTGACGGATTCGAACCCGTTCTGAAGCATGGTGGAGGAAATCATTTTGTAGACTGGTGGCATAGGACTTTGTCCGTCATCCCCTTTATGGGCGGCTCCCCCTAGTTCTACCACATGGAAATATGTATCTTTAGGGACTTCTTCAATGACTAGCATGGAATTATTAGGGTACTTATGAATGCTACCTTCTTCGTAAATTACTACCTCATAGTTCTCACACACAAACTTCAAAGATTTATGGAGGGAATACGGTACTACTCAAGCTATGTGAATCCAAGGCCTACCCAACAACAAATTATAATTGGTAGTGATTGCCATGACTTGGAACTCAGTAGTGAATTTGATGGGGCCCATTTAGATGTTGAGGTCTACCTCTATGCTAGGATCACATTGAGCTCCATCAGAGGATCTCACATTCGTACGACTTTGTTGTACTTTCCCAATATCATAACCAAACTGCTTAAGTGTAGAATTAGGGCATATGTTCAGACCGGCCACGTGTCGATGAACACCAGGCTACCACTTTGTCTCTGCATTTTACAGTGATATAGAGAGCTTTGTTGTGAGCTGTACCTTTTTTTGGCAACTCGTCTAGACTGAAGGAAATTTGATTGGCCCCGATGACGTGGACTACCATGTCAGCTAAAGCTTCGCTACTTGTGCCCGCAGAAATATGTGCTTCACTCAACACCTTCATCAAAGAATGTCGGTATTGCGATGAACTCAGTAGTAATGCCATTACCAATATTTGGGTTAGCGTCTTCTTCAAGTCCTCGATAATGGAATATTCTTTTGGTTGCACTTTATGCCAAAAGTCGTCGGCATATCCTTCAGTGATGGGCCTTATTTGATTCCCCTCTTTTTGGGGCACTACATATGCCAGTTCTTCGGGAGTATATCTTTTACCTAATCTTGTGATTCCATGAGCTATTGCTGCCTGGATGATAAATTATTTCCTTGGGACTCGGACTATCTCCTACGATTGGTGGTGGGATCAACACATCAAATTGCAATTGTTCTTGCAGAGTGAGATAGATGACCATTTGTTCCAAACTTTCAATAGATCCTTGCATGAATGGCTGGCAGATGACTCGGTCTTCCTCTCGCCCAATTATGTTGATATGTAGCGCTATGATTGGTGTTCACATTCGCCGCTGCCATTTGCAATGTGAATTTTTTTATCTATCAAATTATGTATCTTATGTTTCATATTAGTACAGTCTTTCATAATGTGTCCACTTCCTCTCTAGTGTATGCATAAGTCTAGTCGTCTTGGTAGAAATGACCCCCAAGGTTAGCGGTGTTTGGTGGAATGTCTTGGATTATTCCAGCAACGCTTATTTTTTAAAACAACTTAGTTCGAGTCTCGAGAAGTGGGGTGAATACCCGTGGTGGATTATTTTCAAAATTTGGACGTCGCAAATCATATGTAGCTGGAGGCAACTAATTTTGGTGATTTTGAGAGGCTCGGTAAGCGGGTGCAGGCGTTTGATAACTTGGTTGTGGAGCTTGTTAAATGGGTACAAATGTTTGGTAATTTGGCTGTGGAGCTTGGTAGGTAAAGGTCGGTGCTTGGTAGTTTGGCTGTGAATAAAAAATCGGCATAGGGCTGTATGGAGATGTTATGTAGTTTCTCAATGGTGGAGACTGATATATATCAAAGGAAGATTGTGATACTTTCTTCTTTCAGTTTTTTGGACTAGGTATGTGGGAGACGTTTTCCACGTCCTCCTTATTCTTCTTTATAGCTCCAGTGGCGTTCTGTTGATCGACCTTGTTGGCTACACTAATAATTCTTCCTGGCTTGTGGCCATCTTCTATGGCCTCTCCTATTTTGACAAGTTCATAGGATGGCCTCTCGGCCATAGACATCATGAGGTCATAGAAGTTTGACTCTTATGATCCGATGAATACAAATACCAATTCTTCCTCGCTAATCAGCGGCTACACTCTGGCAGCTTTGGCCGTCCATCTACTCGCATATTAATAGGTAATTCTTCATTAACTTTTGTTTGACCCCTAGGTAGTATCTCTCAGACACAGTCTCCATGTTAAAACAAAATCTTTCCATAAAAGATTCCACCATGTCTTTCCAAGTGGCCCAACGATGTATGCCTTGTGCGGTGAACTATTCTGAAGCTTCCCGAGTTAGGCTCTGGCTAAATTAGAGCCTGATTTATTTTTACCCTGACCAGTTGGTCACAATATGCTCTTAAGTGAACCTTGGGATTCCCTGTCCTATTGAACATTTTGAATTTAGGCACTTTGAAGCTTTCGGGTAGGTCCAAATCTGGATGCATGTGAAGATCATCGTAACTCAAACTTGTCGCCTTCCAGGAGCCTCTGTTGGAATTTTTGAGCAAGTCTACCATTTTTAGTTCCATTTTCTTATCTCTCATGTCATGTTCGTCTCTCCACGCCTTTTTCATCTCCTCGTAGTGATCGAGTTCAGGTGAGGAATCAATTGGAGTGATAGGGGTATGAAAGGATACAGTGGGATGTGTTTGGCAATTTCTCGGAGTGCTAGTAGTTCTGAGTGTTGTGTGAGTGGAGGCATTTTAATGTAGGCTCAGGTCAGTATAAGTGGGTAGTTCATAATATGAAGGCACTGAACGGGAAGTCCCAGTTATGTGAGTGGCGTTGGCTAGTTGTGGAGTATGGTATAAGGTACCAATATGGGTTGTTTCATTTTGAGCCCGGGTGGATAGAAAGTGCTAGGGTATCGGTGAGCTCATGGATGGAAAAGGCAGTGGAGGCCTTGTCACTTCAGTGGCCGCTTATCTAGCGATATTAACCGTTTCATTCCTTGTGACATGTTCCCAAAGGTCCGCAGTCTTTCAGAATAGCAAATTAATCACGTCCTCATGATATGATAGGTCTTAGGGATCTAGAGGCACATGGTTTTCCACAACCAATGCCTCTTTGTTATGACCGTCATCTGGAGTACCAATCATGTTTTCTTGATTCTGTTCGGAAAGGAATGCAGTTGTAGCTTTAGATTTGGTGTTGTGGCAGCTTGATACAACACGGATCTACCCCCTCTTTAAGTTTGAAAAACTCAAAGGCAAATAATGTTAGTAACGATAGTTAAAATAATAATACAAGATATCACGGATAGATTGCACATAAAACACATACACTCATGTGTTTGATCTGAACACTTGATTGATTTTTCATTCCGGGGGTATTTTGGTCATTTTGGCTATTTTGGTTTGAAAGTCTGTGCTTGATTTTCTACTATGACGTTGTCGAGACCAAACATATTCTAATATGGGGGAATTATAATTTGTATAAGATAGGGGTCGAGTCTTACGTAGACTACCTACGTATCTCTTCGTGGGAAGTTAGGCCCTTCCAACTTCGGTTTACATAGAAATTATCTCTAATTTCATTCGACCTGAATGCTTTCCCAGACTAGGCCCGATGAGGGCTTCCTACTTGTCATCGATCAATCTTATGATCCTTTTCTTGAGGGCAAGACACTCATCAGCGGTGTGTCGGGTTGACTCTTGCGGAAGGGGTACCTCTTATGAGAATAGATGGGTGCATAAGTTGGGAGGACATCGTGGCTGAAACACGATACTCTGGCAGCTTCAAATCCTTCGAACACTTTGATTCTTCACACCGACCTTGGTGCGACCCTGAAGGGTAAAGTGCGAGCTTTGAGGGCAGTTGCCCACCAAATAGGAGATGATGTCCGGGATGGCTCATGTGGTATCCTACAGTAGTCAGCAACTTCAAAAGCATTTGTGGTAACTCCTTTGGGTGGCCTACTTGATTCCCCAACATATGGCACATGATTTTTTTCGGGCACCTAAAACTCCCACCTAGGTGTTTTGAACATTGGGATGTAGTCGTTAATCATTTCCTTGATCTCGTATGGGAGGTTTTGGTAGTGGTGTTTTAGCTTGGTAGTCTCTTCCAAAAGGTTTCCTAACAAGTCCAGAATTTTGTCGACCTCTTTCATTTTGGCTTTTGCCAAGTCGATCTTTTCTCTACCATGCGGATCTTTGCTCGAAGCAACTCTTTGGTTTCCTTGTTGCTAACCAAATCAACAACCGGTGATGTGGCACTTTGGTTGTCTTGAGTATCTATTGGTACCAAATCAACCCTTAAAGAGGTGCAAATTTTAGTTAAGTTTGGTATTTTCTTGTATTTTTATTTTGAGTTGGTGTCCGAAATGTAGGACAAATCAAGAGTTAGGACGGAACTCAAGAAAGCATGTAAGAAAATATATCACATAATCACATAAATATATAATTAGAAATTATAATATTCGCGTTCCTAAACCTTTTTGCACCAGGATTTCTAATCATTTAAAACATAATTATGCCAAATGTTGATTCAAAACATTGCCCCATAATCATATTGAATTAATAATAAAGTTTTCCCTAGGGGGCTAAACATTGATAAAGTAATAAATAAAAATAAGTAGTAGTCGCCTCCAGTGGCAGATGATGAAGCTTTTTCTGTTCGAGCTTTCATGGCCCTTCGAAGGGCACTCTGAATCCGGAAGTCAGTCGACATCAGCAATGAATCAACCTACAACCCTTTCTCCGTGATGGTCATAGGTGCAGTCTCGTCCATCGCTCTCCTCATCCAAGCATCCAGATCTTCTAAGCACTCATGAGTAAAGTCCAACTCCTCAGTCAAGCTAGCTGTCACACCCCAACCTAGGTGAGGTGGACATGCACCTAATGCCTTAATTACGTGAGTGACTCATCTAATAAAACCATTAAACTTATTGCATTTACACACCTGCATGCCAGAAATTCCAACAACATAAATATATCATCCACATAGGCCTATGAGTCCTCGACATGTATATAAACTATATTAACATACTGAACCTGACCTCAGGCATACATGCGTCTACAAAAGCCTCTAAGAATAGTTGATTGGCATAACATAGTCGGGACAGGGCTCCTGACACACCCAAAATATAAAAAAAGATATAAACATGACCCTAATTCGGCAATACTCTAGGAGGAAATGGAGCTCACCAAACAAAGATGCTATCCGGAGGAGACCTACAATGAAGGATCCTCTCCTCACCTCCCTAAACCTGCGTGGCATTAAACACAATGTCCCCAGGCAAAAGGACATCAATACGAATAATGTACTAAATTTGTAAGACGAAAGTATAACACAACAATACATAATCATAAAAAAAGGGATACGAATAAACCTGAATCTCTGGAATGTCTTTGAGTCAGATTATACAAACCGATCATACCTATCATGTAACCTTATTCTATAGTTCTATATTGAACATTGTAATTCGGTCCGCTAAAACCGTTGAAAAATGTTGTAACTTAACTTTCATAAGAAGTAAAATATTTAGCTAAAGTAGGAGGGATCAAAACAAAAGTAGCACCATACATTTCCTTTTCTCTTTAAATTTATAAAGGGAAAGTCTTAATATCTTTCTCTCTCTCTCTCTCTCTCTCTCTCTATATATATATATATATATATATATATATATATATATATATATATATATATATATAAAAAGCAGCCCTACATTATCTCGCCTCCTTAGTCAAGAAAATGAAAATGAACATCGTAAGATATGTCTACCCTCTTTGCACGAGTTTCTCTTCTAGATAATCGTCTACTACTCATCATCTAATGTTGCCACCACTTACTTATGTGGATGCCATGAAATTTATTTTATGCCACTTGTCCACAAGACATGTGGACCATATCGACATAATGATTCTCCTACAACCCAAAATAATTTCGTGCTCTCAAATTACTTAAATAATGATCACTTTTAACACACTTTATACACTTTTTATCATGGTCATGTGATGTAATACTAATCCATAGCCTCTTTTGGCACGTACAAAATATTAATTCCAATCATCATCATCATATTTTAAGTCTAAAATAAAAACAATCCGTAAAACATTTTAAAAATACCGAAAAGAATCATAAACCCCCAACTTATAACTGGTATGACTATAAGGATGCCTAGTTTAATTTCTTATATGTCAGACCCAACACCCATACTTGGTTCGTAAAGTATGCAGAGGGGTTAAAAAACAGTATCATTCCCCGGTGGTTCTATGAGTGGTGGAACGTTTTCGGAGGAACACTACATGTGGTAGCCCCCAGCTTCCAAAATAGATATGCAGGCTTCCTAGAGGAGAAACAAATTTCTACTCTCCCAGAGCATAATAAATTATGCAAATTTTTTATTAACAAAAGAATTTCTTATATTTTAAATTGGTCTTTTGATATTCAAGCAAACACCATCAAACACACCAACGTCCCTACCGAGCCCACCCCTTGGACCCTTATTGTCTTAGGTTTTTTCTACAACCTTAGCACCACCAAAACATCAAACCACCACCACTATCCTGTCCCGGATGGAGGCCTTTTTAGAGGATGTTAATAAGGTGTTGTGGGAGATAGTAGAGTGGGGAAACAAGTAATTGGAACAAGGAATGTATATGGATTGTTGGAAACAATCCAAGACACAAACCAAGTCTCAATTCAGTTGATATGTGGTTCTGGGATCATAACATGAGGAGTTAATTGCTCATGTGGTCTCCAAGGATGTTGTGGTCAATTGTACAAGGACTAGGTTGAGGTTTTCTGACTGCGAAGCTCAACAACCAAGCAAGGGTGACCGAAACCTTATAAAAGATAGGTGGTTCTCCCGATGAACCAAGCGACCCTCCCGGAGGATCAACTAAGAACTTACAATCTCGGATTGAAAGACTTAGCAAAATGAGTAAACACTCAAGTTTTATATCAACAACAACTCTGCCTATTTACAATGGCCTAAGGGTCCTTTTTATAGTAGAGAAAGGACCATTCTAGAAGGAAAGTATAAACACACAAACTCAAGCCACTTGACTAAGGTGGGAACAGGGGAAGGGAAGAGTCTTTGGCCGAAGGGGATGGATGCCATTCTCCAACGAGTTCTAGAACCTTTCTTTTTAGCTTCCACATGTGATCTAGTTTATTCTTTAAATGACCTTCTTGGAGAGTGTTGAGAGTCATCTCCCTTGATATGCATTCTTGACCGACCGGTTGGAGTTGTTCGAGAAACTCCTAGGCTTCCTCAAATTCATCTTGATGTCATCAAATTTAGGAAGTCCATACATGGTTTATTCTCTTGAGGTGCACACCTTCTAGATGGTGCATTTAACTCTTGTTGTCGTGTGCATTCTCAGACATGTCACTCTTAAATAAAGCTTCATTTGGCCTATTCATCTTTCCCCCTTACATAGTGTCTTAAATATGTTCTGGGTGAAGCTAAGGGTTCTTACATATCTTAATATGTCCTAAGTAACTACTAGTTCATCTAAGAATTTAAAGATAACAATTTAAAGCAAGGCCTCGGCCAAGACCAACACTTAAGGCTGAAAAATACAACTCTCTCTAAGACAATCAAGTGTTGTCTCCTAAGCCATTCCAAACTCCATGCATTTCCAAGATTTTGGTCGTGTGTTTATGGTTCACCATTGGCATTCTTGAAGCTTTACTTTTTATCTTGAATTATGGAATTATGTGCGGGGTTTGATTTACATCAGTACTCTTCAATAGTCATGACCCGAGGGTTAGGACATTCATTTGGGAAGTGTCCTAATCTTTGACATTTAAAGCACCTTTTGTACTTCTATTTACCCCCTTTGTGACCTCTACTTTATTTCCTTTATCTTGTTCTACACATTCTTGGCTATACAACGGGTTAGGAAAAGAGGTATTGCCCTTTTCTTTAATACTAGTGGGCTTTACATAGGATTTTGGGGTAACTTTCTTTTGTTGTTTTTCAAACTTGAGGGCTAAGTGACATACTTTCTTGGCAAGAACTTTTTCTTCAAGTGCTTCTTTAGTTTGTCTTAAGAGTCAATCTTGGTTTTCCCATTTCTCCTCCGGCTTGTTTTGAGGTTTTCATACCACACGGAAGCGAATTCCTTCAACTTCAATGTAGCAACCATAAAAAACGCGTGGTCATTGTATTGATTGTATTCAAAAATCCTCTCAATGGCTATTAACCATTCAAGAAACTCTTCCGGGGCCATGTTTCCTTCAAAGGTTGGAAGATCAAACCATAAGGTTCGGTCATCTTCCCAATCATGCCTCGGGTTGTCTTGGACATCTTCCATTGCATGCCTTGGGATATTTTGTGCAACCTATTCCCCAGACTCAGCATTATTAATTACGACACGTTCTGGAAATTCATTTCTCAAGGGTTGTAATTGTTCTGCAATAAGATTACTTATGGTCCTCAGAAGTTCTTCATTTATATTTTCCATAGCGTCAAGGCGTGCGACAGAAATGCCTTGCTCTGATACCAAACTGATATACATAAGGAGAGGTTTATGAGGGTAGGTTGGTTAAAGTTGGGTTGGACAAGGGTTGACACAAAAATAGACTCAAAAGGTGGGGTGTCGGGTTCTCGGATTCACCAAATAGTGTGGTGTTGTGGGGCTTGCACGGGTAGTTTAGGGTAGAAATGGGTTAATACTTTTTATGGAGATGTTCTAGACACGTTGAGGGTTGTATTGATGGTCGGTTTTAGTGGTTGGATGGTGGTAAGGTGGAAGAAACTGATCAGGACAGTAGGTTGATGGTATAGGGACTCGACCGGGATGGTGAGGAAATGTTTGGGGTGTTTGGGTGGTTTTGTGATGTTTCGGTTTAAGGCCTTTGGGGTGTGAATTGGGGAAGTATGGTAGGATGTTTTGGTGAAAAGAATGAAGCAATTTGGACAAGGATTGGACATGAGGTTGCTAAGGACAAGATCGGGTGCAAACCAAGTGAGGTAGGCTGAAAGGCCGGATATAACCTTATCTTGGGCGTAGTTAGATCACAAAAGTTCTAACTAAACTTACACTGAAGGAAACCTTAGCTTGGGTTTATCAAGATCATAATAGTTCTAACTAGACTTGCACCAAGGATTTGACCCACAAAAGGATCGAGGTTCGAACCACAAAAGGACCGATGGCCCACAAAAGGACCAACTAAATTAACCAACACAAAAGTTTAATAACTTAGAACAGTTGAGTAAAACTCAAGTATATTTCATAAATCTTTAACGTTTATTTATATCAACTACATGTCCTATTTATACTAGTACTTTGACCCTTCTAGAAGACAACTAGATAGACACAATACATGAACCATTCGGCCACAATGGGAAGGGGGAAGGGTCTCAGCCGGTTTTGGGGAAAGAAATAGACCAACCCTTCATGTTCTCTCGGCCACCCCTTTGTTTCATTCATGTAGATAAGTGCATGAACTAGTTAGTTCATGAATCTCAGCCAAATGGAAAAGGGGAGAGGCTTCGACCAAATAGGAAAAGGGGGAAGGGGTTCGGCCCTTTTTGGGGGAAGGGAGAATATCAACTCTTCGTGTTTTTTAGGCCATCTATTGTGTCTTCCATGTAGAAAAGTGAATGAACTAGATAGTTCATGAGTAATCTTGTTGGAAGATTCTTCTTCTAGATGATTCTTCGACCTAATCATCTCATTTCCTTACATGGCCGGTCTAGTCATTCCACTTACAAGGCCTATTAATTATGTCTTAAGGAGAGCTAGTAGCTAAGCTAGGAATATAAATAAGCTAAAATAAAATAGTCTCGACCAAGACCTACATAAAAGCCGAAAATAAACATGTTCCTTCTTGGATCGTCACGTCCAATCTTCAACTCCACCTCATATTCC
Organism: Anisodus tanguticus; assembly: GCA_034509755.1. Classification (NCBI taxonomy): domain Eukaryota; kingdom Viridiplantae; phylum Streptophyta; class Magnoliopsida; order Solanales; family Solanaceae; genus Anisodus; species Anisodus tanguticus. Next base: position 29,500,839 of record CM067550.1, read on the forward strand.
ATTCCATATTACACATATCATCATATGACGGATGACAATCTTTGGCACTTTTCGCAAGTCACCTCTAAGCTCAAGTTGGGAGCTTAAGCTCGTGGCCTTTCTTTCATCAAGAATTGCAAGAGACTTTGTATGTCCAAGATTAACCTCACCTATGTACGAAGAGGAACAAAACTCTTAGCTAGTAATGAAAAGGGATGGAACCCAAAGTATTAGTGTCAAAATTGATGTAGTAAATTATGAAAAAAAAATACTCGGATTGATACTATGGTATTGACAAGAATTGGTCACAGGGGATGGATAAGATTTGGCAAAAAAAAATATTTCATTCGAAACGATCGCAACTATAATAATTAAACTCGACTAACAAGCGCAGAGTCAGACAAACAGAGTATATTTCTAACCAAGGATGTCCACCTACCTGAGTTTTATGCGTTGATACTAGGAACGAAGTAAGACAGTAATGTGCAAAGAAATGTCGAGGAAGGAATAGCAGAAGAGGTGAACTCGAAAGATTTTCATCTTTTCCAAAGAACCTCGATCACTATCGACCATCATACCGCAACCTTTTATTATATCCTTATTTATACCCAAAGCTTATGTTGTTTTAAAAAAAAACATCAAGAGAGCTATTATATTTATCTACCATTTATCCCTTGTCAGAAGTAGCCCCAATATTGCATTCCATATTTGTTATTGGTTGCTCAGTTGAAGATCATACTTCTTCCTGATGAAGCCTCACAAGTCACAATCTTTTACATTGCCAAGTTGTCATCATAAATCAAGGGAAAATACTGAATCAAATGTCTAAGTTAAACGGTTCGGATATGTTACAATTAATAAATGATATTGTGTAGAGGGATGTATGTCCGTGTGATATTGATTTTGTACTGATATTGTTGGTATAACCCTATGAAGTGATGGATAAGGTATTTCATTTTATAATCAATTAAGATGATCCTACAAACGAAAGAAACTCCGCCAAAACTTCTAGAGGATGTAAGAATTTCTATACTCAAGTAACGGTGCCCCAACATTCGAGGATGAATGTTCCTAAGAAGGAAAGGATAATACACCCTGTAATTTCACATATCGAGTATACTTTAAGGTACGGAGCCTAAGTTAAGGGAAATGATTCCCTAGGAATGTTTAAGAAAGGATCGAGTTGAAGTCCGAAGAAGTCGTGAGAGTTAAGGAGATGCTAACCTTTTGTGCTTACGATCCTTACATTGTGTATATTGTGTCAAAATGATGTGAGATGAGAAGATTTATTATGACCACAAAAGGTTTTGGAAGGCATTGGGCCAAGATGTGAAGTATCATTAAGAGACTCTAAGTACACCCGTCGTTTAATGCACGTTTATTCATATGGTTAGTCGAATTGAGATCTGATGACATGAGCCCCATTCCGAGATTCATTTATGACATTAATATGTGTTTATAAAGTTTATGGATGATTATATATCATTGGGATCAAAGGAATCACATTTCGATGAATTTTGACGAAGATCGACCGATAGGCTGGAGCATTTTGCATCGCGGATGGGATCAGCCTCACGGAAGGGGGAGCAAATGGGATAGGGATCATGGATAGCTTACTGAATTGATATTACCTTGGATATGTGGCCATACATGGAATATGCGACTACATATGCCATCGCATATCAGAGGCGGTGGTCGACCACTTTGATCTATTTAAGCGGTGGCTTACATTGTTGACCCTCATTTCGACCAAAACTCATCCCTAACATCTCCAAACCCTCTATATAAATTCTCCAAGATTCCAAAAGTGTTTACCAAGTGTACTCATAATAATTTAACACCAAAATCTTGAGAAGATACTCATATGGCTAGTAGAGTGATCAATGATGGATGAGAGCAAATACAACCTTGGATTTCAAGTAATTACTTTGGATTAAGGTATGATTCTTGTTTTTCTTAAGTGTTATTATGTTTTCCTAGCTTAAGGTAATCTCTTGGTAAATAAATACATGAAGAAGTTGAGATAGAACTCTATAGTATTCATAATAGTTGTGGTATTGATTGTTGGATGGATTTGATAATATTTTGAGATAGCTATGGCTAAATCCCATGAAGTAAGGTTGTTGTAGTCTTGATGATGTTGTTATTTTGGAAAGGAGATAAGAATATCTTGAGTTTCCATGAATATAAGATGGAATAGACTATGCACGCTAAGCGTTCAACAAAATGTCATAATGATAAAGTTCTTGAAACTCTTGATTGGATTTTGATGTGAATTGTCCTTATTGTTTAGGTCGGCGATTGTAGAATGAGCAAGGAACCATAGAAGTGGTATTGGTCATCATTAAGGTATGTTAAGTCTCACTCTTTAATTCCTTTGGCATGATCTACAAACAAGCGTAACCGTAATGATGTCTCTACAAAAAGGAATTCCATTCTTAAGAATTAAGCTTGTGAATATCTTTGCTTCATGATGTACATAGCACATGATTCTTATTGGTTTGTTTCTAGAATATTCCTCGAGTTGATAGTAACTCGAAGCTTATGGCTTCTTGTGGCTTTTATTAACTCCTAGATCATGAATACAAACAAAGTTACATAACAATAGTCGGAGGGTAACGACCCCGAGTCACTCGATTAGATTCATAAGGCCCTTTAGACTCATTGTATATATATATATATATATATATATATATATATATATATATATATATATATATATATATATATATATATACTACACCACACCGCGCTATAGACGGCCGGGTAGGCACTTATATGTGCACACCATTACAGTTGGGAAGTTTATGATGACAACCCCTAAGAGAGGCGTAATGATGACAAAATAGCCCTGATGTGTGGCCTATATATATATATACTTATATACGTATACAAAGAGTTTTAAAGTATAGTATGTATATCCCTTGCCCACAGAGGCATTCAGAGTACAGGTTGATTCTCTATAAATCTATTTACAGTCTTCCACTCAGTTATAGTTTTAGTTTTATGCTTCATTCACAGTATTGTACTTGTTTACAGTTTCAGCTTTACCTATTCAGTACATATTTCATACTGACGACCCCTTACTGGGATGCTAGGTTTCATGCTCGCATGTACATATAGGGATATGGACAATACCTCGCAGTAGGTGACTCAACTCAACAGAAGGTTGTCACACTCCTTTCTTATAAAGTTGTATAGTGATCTGATAGGTATTGTGGTTGCATATATGTATATAGTTGGGTATGGCGGGGACTTGTCCTGACTAAATGTTATTTCTATACTCTCTAGAAGTTTGTAGATAGTCATGATATATGTAGTAGTCCTGTGTGGCCTTATCGACCCTCCTAGTTAACTTGTGGTGTTAGTATCAATCTTGTTATATATATGTTGGTTGGGCCTTTTCTGCGTGCAAGTGATAGCGTCTTTTAGGACAGAAAATTACTCGTTAGAGGTCTCATTGGCTCGTAGATTATTAAGTATGTTATATGTATCATGAGTGTTATGCTCAGGCCCTTGGGCACCGGTGCCGGCCACACCCCCCAAGGTTGGGTTGTGACAATAGGTTTTATCCGGGTTGTGAGGGAGACTACATCGATTGGTTGAGAGTACATCTGCAAGGCACCCTCACTCCAGGGCCCAACCGCTATCAGTGTAGCCATGATAAGGATTCAAAAGCCGAGATCAAGGCATGTCGTATCCAGAGACAGAGCGATGACCGAGATGCTAGGTATAAAGAGAGGATAGAGTATGATCATACTATCATAGCTAGTGTTACATCCCGTACATTCATACGTTAAAGTAATGTTGTAAGTATATCGACGTAAGCTTGGGAGTGAGATTATATTTGAGGTTATAAGAGGTTAAACAAGTTCATCCTAAAGAAATAGAGGTTTATGATCATGATTGGTAAATATTAGAAGGATTAGAGGTTATGAATCGAAGAGATAAGAGTTTGGCCGAAGTTCGGTATTTTTAAAATGTTTTACGGATTGTTTTTATTTTAGACTTAAAATATGACGATGATGATTGGAATAAATATTTTGTACGTGCCAAAAGAGGCTATGGATTAGTAGTGTATTACATCACATGACCATGATAAAAAGTGTATAAAGTGTGTTAAAAGTGATCATTATTTAAGTAATTTGAGAGCACGAAATTATTTTGGGTTGTAGGAGAATCATTATGTCGATATGGTCCACATGTCTTGTGGACAAGTGGCATAAAATAAATTTCATGGCATCCACATAAGTAAGTGGTGGCAACATTAGATGATGAGTAGTAGACGATTATCTAGAAGAGCAACACGTGCAAAGAGGGTAGACATAGCTTACGATGTTCATTTTCATTTTCTTGACTAAGGAGGCGTATAATATAGGGTTGCTACGTTAATAAATATATATATATATATATATATATATATATATATATATAGAGAGAGAGAGAGAGAGAGAAAAGAAAGATATTAAGACTTTCCCTTTATAAATTTAAAGAGAAAAGGAAATGTATGCTGCTACTTTAGCTAAATATTTTACTTCTTATGAAAGTTAAGTTACAACATTTTTCAATGGTTTTAGCGGACCGAATTACGATGTTCAATATAGCACTGTAGAAGAAGGTTACAAGATAGGTATGATCGGTTTGTATAATCTGACTCGAAGACATTCCAGAGATTCAGGTTTATTCGTATCCCTTTTTTTATGATTATGTATTGTTGTGTTATACTTTCGTCTTACAAATTCAGTACATTATTCATATTGATGTCCTTTTGCCTGGGGACATTTTGTTTAATGCCACGCAGGTTTAGGGAGGTGAGGAGAGGATCCTTCATTGTAGGTCTCCTCCGGATAGCATCTTTGTTTGGTGAGCTCCATTTCCTCCTAGAGTATTGCCGAATTAGGGTCATGTTTATATCCTTTTTTATATTTTAGGTATGTCAGGGGCCCTGTCCCGACTATGTTATGTTAATCAACTATTCTTAGAGGCTTTTGTAGACGCATGTATGCCTGAGGTCAGGTTCAATATGTTAATACAGTTTATATACATGTCGAGGCCTCATAGGCCTATGTGGATGATATATTTATGTTATTGGAATTTCTGGTATGCAGGTGTGTAAATGCAATAAGTTTAATGGTTTTATTAGATGAGTCACTCACGTAATTAAGGCATTAGGTGTCTGTCCACCTCACCTAGGTTGGGGTGTGACGGCTAGCTTGACTGAGGAGTTGGACTTCACTCATGAGTGCTTAGAAGATCTGGATGCTTGGATGAGGAGAGCGATGGACGAGACTGCACCTATGACCATCACAGAGAAAGGGTTGTAGGTTGATTCATTGCTGATGTCGACTGACTTCCGAATTCAGAGTGCCCTTCGAAGGGCCATGAAAGCTCGAACAGAAAAAGCTTCATCATCTGCCACTAGAGGCGACTACTACTTATTTTTATTTAATGCTTTATCAATGTTTTGTAAGCCCCCTAGGGAAAACTTTATTATTAATGCAATATGATTATGGGGCAATGTTTTGAATCAACATTTGGCATAATTATGTTTTAAATGATTAGAAATCCTTGGTGCAAAAAGGTTTAGAAACATGAATATTATAATTGCTAATTATATATTTATGTGATTATGTGATATACTTGCTTACATGCTTTCTTGTGTTCCGTCCTAACTCTTGATTTGTCCTACATTTCGGACACCAGCTCAAAAGAAAAACACAAGAAAATACCAAAATTAACTAAAATTTGCACCTCTTTAAGGGTTGATTTAGTACAAATGGATACTCAAGACAACCAAAGTGCCACATCACCGGTTGTTGATTTGGTTAGCAACGAGGAAACCAAAGAGTTGCTTCGATCAAAGATCCGCAAGGTAGAGAAAAGATCGACTTAGCAAAAGCCAAAATGAAAGAGGTCGACAAAATTCTGGACTTGTTAGGAAACCTTTTGGAAGAGACTACCGAGCTAAAACACCACTACCAAAACCTCCCATACGAGATCAAGGAAATGATCAACGACTACATCCCAATGTTCAAAACACCTAGGTGGGAGTTTTAGGTGCCCGAAAAAAATCATGTGCCATATGTTGGGGAATCAAGTAGGCCACCCAAAGGAGTTACCACAAATGCTTTTGAAGTTGCTGACTACTGTAGGATACCACATGAGCCATCCCGGACATCATCTCCTATTTGGTGGGCAACTGCCCTCAAAGCTCGCACTTTACCCTTCAGGGTCGCACCAAGGTCGGTGTGAAGAATCAAAGTGTTCGAAGGATTTGAAGCTGCCAGAGTATCGTGTTTCAGCCACGATGTCCTCCCAACTTATGCACCCATCTATTCTCATAAGAGGTACCCCTTCCGCAAGAGTCAACCCGACACACCGCTGATGAGTGTCTTGCCCTCAAGAAAAGGATCATAATATTGATCGATGACAAGTAGGAAGCCCTCATCGGGCCTAGTCTGGGAAAGCATTCAGGTCGAATGAAATTAGAGATAATTTCTATGTAAACCGAAGTTGGAAGGGCCTAACTTCCCATGAAGAGATACGTAGGTAGTCTACGTAAGACTCGACCCCTATCTTATACAAATTATAATTCCCCCATATTAGAATATGTTTGGTCTCGACAACGTCATAGTAGAAAATCAAGCACGACTTTCAAACCAAAATAGCCAAAATGACCAAAATACCCCCGGAATGAAAAATCAATCAAGTGTTCAGATCAAACACATGAGTGTATGTGTTTTATGTGCAATCTATTCGTGATATCTTGTATTATTATTTTAACTATCGTTACTAACATTATTTGCCTTTGAGTTTTTCAAACTTAAAGAGGGGGTAGATCCGTGTTGTATCACGCTGCCACAACACCAAATCTAAAGCTACAACTGCATTCCTTTCCGAACAGAATCAAGAAAACATGATTGGTACTCCAGATGACGGTCATAACAAAGAGGCATTGGTTGTGGAAAACCATGTGCCTCTAGATCCCTAAGACCTATCATATCATGAGGACGTGATTAATTTGCTATTCTGAAAGATTGCGGACCTTTAGGAACATGTCACAAGGAATGAAACGGTTAATATCGCTAGATAAGCGGCCACTGAAGTGACAAGGCCTCCACTGCCTTTTCCATCCATGAGCTCACCGATACCCTAGCACTTTCTATCCACCCGGGCTCAAAATGAAACAACCCATATTGGTACCTTATACCATACTCCACAACTAGCCAACGCCACTCACATAACTGGGACTTCCCGTTCAGTGCCTTCATATTATGAACTACCCACTTATACTGACCTGAGCCTACATTAAAATGCCTCCACTCACACAACACTCAGAACTACTAGCACTCCGAGAAATTTCCAAACACATCCCACTGTATCCTTTCATACCCCTATCACTCCAATTGATTCCTCACCTGAACTCGATCACTACGAGGAGATGGAAAAGGCGTGGAGAGATGAACATGATATGAGAGATAAGAAAATGGAACTAAAAATGGTAGACTTGCTCAAAAATTCCAACAGAGGCTCCTGGAAGGCGACAAGTTTGAGTTACGATGATCTTCACATGCATCCAGATTTGGACCTACCCGAAAGCTTCAAAGTGCCTAAATTCAAAATGTTCAATAGGACAGGGAATCCCAAGGTTCACTTAAGAGCATATTGTGACCAACTGGTCAGGGTAAAAATAAATCAGGCTCTAATTTAGCCAGAGCCTAACTCGGGAAGCTTCAGAATAGTTCACCGCACAAGGCATACATCGTTGGGCCACTTGGAAAGACATGGTGGAATCTTTTATGGAAAGATTTTGTTTTAACGTGGAGACTGTGTCTGAGAGATACTACCTAGGGGTCAAACAAAAGTCAATGAAGAATTACCTATTAATATGCGAGTAGATGGACGGCCAAAGCTGCCAGAGTGTAGCCGCTGATGAGCGAGGAAGAATTGGTATTTGTATTCATCGGATCATAAGAGTCAGACTTCTATGACCTCATGATGTCTATGGCCGAGAGGCCATCCTATGAACTTGTCAAAATAGGAGAGGCCATAGAAGATGGCCACAAGCCAGGAAGAATTATTAGTGTAGCCAACAAGGTCGATCAACAGAACGCCACTGGAGCTATAAAGAAGAATAAGGAGGACGTGGAAAACGTCTCCCACATACCTAGTCCAAAAAACTGAAAGAATAAAGTATCACAATCTTCCTTTGATATATATCAGTCTCCACCATTGAGAAACTACATAACATCTCCATACAGCCCTATGCCGATTTTTTATTCACAGCCAAACTACCAAGCACCGACCTTTACCTACCAAGCTCCACAGCCAAATTACCAAACATTTGTACCCATTTAACAAGCTCCACAACCAAGTTATCAAACGCCTGCACCCGCTTACCGAGCCTCTCAAAATCACCAAAATTAGTTGCCTCCAGCTACATATGATTTGCGACGTCCAAATTTTGAAAATAATCCACCACGGGTATTCACCCCACTTCTCGAGACTCGAACTAAGTTGTTTTAAAAAATAAGCGTTGCTGGAATAATCCAAGACATTCCACCAAACACCGCTAACCTTGGGGGTCATTTCTACCAAGACGACTAGACTTATGCATACCACTAGAGAGGAAGTGGACACATTATGAAAGACTGTACTAATATGAAACATAAGATACATAATTTGATAGATAAAAAAATTCACATTGCAAATGGCAACGGCGAATGTGAACACCAATCATGGCGCTACATATCAACATAATTGGGCGAGAGGAAGACCGAGTCATCTGCCAGCCATTCATGCAAGGATCGATTGAAAGTTTGGAACAAATGGTAATCTATCTCACTCTGCAAGAACAATTGCAATTTGATGTGTTGATCCCACCACCAATCGTAGGAGATAGTCCGAGCCCCAAGGAAATAATTTATCATCCAGGAAGCAATAGCTCATGGAATCACAAGATTAGGTAAAAGATATACTCCCGAAGAACTGGCATATGTAGTGCCCCAAAAAGAGGGGAATCAAATAAGGCCCATCACTGAAGGATATGCCGACGACTTTTGGCATAAAGTGCAACCAAAAGAATATTCCATTATCGAGGACTTGAAGAAGACGCTAACCCAAATATTGGTAATGGCATTACTATTGAGTTCATCGCAACACCGACATTCTTTGATGAAGGTGTTGAGTGAAGCACATATTTTTGCGGGCACAAGTAGCGAAGCTTTAGCTGACATGGTAGTCCACGTCATCGGGGCCAATCAAATTTCCTTCGGTCTAGACGAGTTGCCAAAAAAAGGTACAGCTCACAACAAAGCTCTCTATATCACTGTAAAATGCAGAGACAAAGTGGTAGCCTGGTGTTCGTCGACACGTGGCCGGTCTGAACATATGCCCTAATTCTACACTTAAGCAGTTTGGTTATGATATTGGGAAAGTACAACAAAGTCGTACGAATGTGAGATCCTTTGATGGAGCTCAATGTGATCCTAGCATAGAGGTAGACCTCAACATCTAAATGGGCCCCATCAAATTCACTACTGAGTTCCAAGTCATGGCAATCACTACCAATTATAATTTGTTGTTGGGTAGGCCTTGGATTCACATAGCTTGAGTAGTACCGTGTTCCCTCCATAAATCTTTGAAGTTTGTGTGTGAGAACTATGAGGTAGTAATTTACGAAGAAGGTAGCATTCATAAGTACCCTAATAATTCCATGCTAGTCATTGAAGAAGTCCCTAAAGATACATATTTCCATGTGGTAGAACTAGGGGGAGCCGCCCATAAAGGGGATGACGGACAAAGTCCTATGCCACCAGTCTACAAAATGATTGCCTCCACCATGCTTCAGAACGAGTTCGAATCCGTCAAGGATTTAGGCAAAAAGCTACAAGGAATAATAAAACCAATGTCTATCCCAGAAAATGGTTTCTGTTTTGGCCTAGGGTACGTCCCAGACTTTGAAGAGGTCTCTGAAGTTGATCAGAAGAAGAAGGGTCCTCCACATTTACACAAGCTGATTCCGAGTTTGTACCAGTCATTCCCAGTCACAATGCTCATGCACAACGGTGAAGATGCGGAAGAAGGGTTGGGGATGTTGTTCCAAGAGAAAGAATGTGCCATGATACTGGAAGAATGCTCTGAAACGCCCACCATCTACAGTGTTGATCCGGGCAAGCAACTATTCAACTAGACCTTTACCCCACTCTTGGCTCCTTAGTAGAGATGATGAATTTAATTTGCTTTCAAAAATTGGTGAAAGTCAGTTGAGGCCCGAGCGTTCACCATTTGCATCTTTATTTTCCTCGTAATATATGAAAAATGGAAATGACTCGATGTTGATCTGAGTTAGGACCACAGTTTGTACTTCATTTATAAAATTAATGAAAACTTCAGTTTATGTGGAAAAACATTCTTCTCATTTTAATTAATGTTTTTATACACTAACTATCCTTTGCCTTATTTTTCAGTAATAATGATAAAACAACTCATAATGTCATGACATGTCGCGAGATGATTTAGTCAAGTGATACAGAAGAAGGAGAATATAAGGAATACGACGAGGTGACCGAGTTACCTGAGGATCTCATCGATGACGAAGACCAATATGAGAATAGGTAGAAGCCTAACTTGGATGAGACCGAAGTAATCAACCTCGAGGATGAGGAAATGGTTAAGGAAATGAGGATAAGCATGCAATTGGAAGCGCCCCAGAAAGAGGAACTAATAAATTTGCTAAGAGAATATGTTGACATCTTCGCGTTGACATATTCCCGAACTGAGCACAAACATAGTGGCCCACAAGCTTCCTATCAATGAAGGGTCCACTCCGATCTAGAAGAAAATATGATAGTTCAAGCCAGATCTGATCATCAAGATCAAAGAGGAAGTCGACAAACAGATCAAGTCAGGGGTAGTCGAAGTAACCCCATATCCAGCATGGTTAGACAACATTGTGCCCATACAGAAAAAATATGGAAAAATTCATATTTGCGTGGACTACCGTGACCTCAACAGAGCAAGTCCTGAAGATAATTTTCCACTTCCGAACATCCACATACTCATAGACAATTGTGCGAAGCACGAGTTACAATCATTCGTAGATTGCTTCACCGGTTACCATCAGATTTTGATGAGCAAAGAAGACGCACATAAGATAACTTTCATCACTCCATAGGGAGTATACCAATATCGTGTAATGTTTTTCGGCCTCAAGAACACCAGCGCAACCTATATGAGAGCAATGGCCACCATCTTGTAGGGTTTTATTGGGTTCAAAACATATAAGTAGGCACATCGGAAGTTTAAAATTTTGTTCTTCTAACCACAACAATTTCTTCTGGTATAGTTATATGACAATCGAAACCTGTAACATAAAACATGAACACTTACATGTTAATAAATTTGGAGTCTTTACTTAGGGATTACACGCGACTGTCCCTTCGACTGCAAGCACTATGCTATGGTGTATTTCTCTGTCAAGAAATCCAGGAAATCTTGGCAGAGGTTTTAGAGAGTTTCGTCCTAGACACTAAGTCTAGAATTAGTTTATAGAATTGGTGTGTCTTAATTAACAATAGGAGTGTTGTATTTATAGTTAAAATTAGGTCACAAATCATATTAGGGTTGGGCTCGAAGCCTGACCCAAAAACCTAGGTGCAGTAGGCCATTCTAATTTTGATTTAATTAAATAATTTCCATCTAATATAAATTATCCCATAGTTATTATCAATTTAAATATCTCGATCCCAAATAGAATATTTAATACTTTCTCAATACACCCTTAGATCGAAGAGACAATCGACATAGTGGGACCCTATAGGCCTTCATATAACGACACTAATCCAATTAAGGTCCACATAGAACTCCTAGACTGCGTCGTACGACGAACTCAATATATGAAGTACGTTTACATGAATCCAGCAAACATAACCTTTATGTGAGATGATAAATTCATTTCATTCGCGTCACACTCGATCAAGCTTATTATTTGCCATGTGTCTATCCAAATGGCTTGATCACTTTATCTCATCTATATTAGTCAACAACTAGACCATATTCTAAATATATCTCTTGCATTGGCCAATGACTTGGTCGACCTAATATCACTGAGAAGTTGAGTGCTCTCTCGGATATCCAATCGAAGAATGAATCCTATTCTTGGCTCAGTTACCACCTTAATTTACATCATAATGAACCCAACACAAGCCATGTCTTATCCTATAAGGAGTTTAAGCTTATGACAGGGTCAAAGTACATTACTCTGTAAACAAGGTGCATATTGACCTCAAGTAAAAGGACTTTTATACCCCACACGTTGATAACACTCTAGACATGTCTAACAAATAGTTTATCAGCAAGGTATATCAATACTTTCCAAAAGTATCCATGTGTCCATCACTAGTAACCATTACTAGTAGCAGGTGAGACATACTACATTCTCTAAGAATGTGATGCAGACCACATGTCGACTTATAACATATCATCGATATCCCATTCTCGATGATCATTAGTCGAGGCTATTTTAGAGTTACGCTCTATCATCAATATCTCACTCTATTAATGACAACGTAAGCTCAAGAGATGCAAATTAATGAATAATTACAAACAATTAAATAATAATTCAATAATCGCAAATTCCATATATATTAATCTTATTAATAATACGAATGTGTTCAAGTACATTTGTCCCTAATAATGATTGTCTCTAGGACATACATACATTCAATCTCCCACTTGGCCTAGAGCCAATCTCCGATGTATCTAATACCCATGTTTTCAAAATGACCATTAAGCTTAACTAAGCTCAATGGTTTAGTAAACGGGTCAGCTAGATTATCATCTGTGGGAACATAGTCTAATCTTATTTCTTCAGTTTCCACCATCTCCCTGAGTATGTGGTATTTCCTCGGTGCATGCTTGTTTCTGTTTGTTGATCTTGGTTCCTTAGCTTACACAATCGCACTAGTGTTGTCACAATAAATCGTTATTGGACAAGTGGCACTTGGAACAACCCCTAGTTCCTTCAGGAACTCAGATATCGCGACAGCTGCTTTACCAGCTTCCAATCCAGCAATGTACTCGGCTTCAGTTGTCGAATCAGCAGTTGTAGCTTGTTTGGAACTTTTCCAACTCACTATTTCGCCATTGAAAATAAAGGCATATCCAGATTGAGATTTGAAGTCATCAAGATCTGTCTGGAAGCATGCATTACTGTACCCAGTACACACTAGTTTCTCTTGTCCACCATAGACTAAGAAATATTCTTTAGTTCGTCTAAGATAATTAAGAATACTCTTGACTTCTTTCCAGTGTTCTTCCCCGGAATTCTGCTAGAATTTGCAAGTCATACTAAGTGCATAGGTCACATCTGGCCTCGTACAGATTATGGCATACATGATAGATCCTATAGCTGAAGCATATGGGATTCTTTTCATGAGTTCAAGTTCTGCAATAGTAGAAGGACTATCTTTCTTTGATAACTTGATGCCTTGACCCATAGGAAGACTTCCCTTCTTGGAGTTTTACATAGAGAATTGTCTTAGCACTTTGTCTATGTATATTGACCTGTGACAGCCCCAACAATCTATTAGGTCTATCTCTATAGATCCCCATTCCAATAATGTAGCAGGCTTTACCCAAGTCCTTCATCATGAAGGTGTTGGATAACCATTCCTTGACTGATTGCATGAGAGTCTTATTATCTCCCATTATTAATATGTCATATACATATATAACAATGAATACAATACTCATTTCCTTGTGCTTACTATAAATGCAGGGATCTTCTTTGCTTCTAACAAAGTCAAACGATTTGACTACTTTGTCAAAGAAAATATTCCAACTCCTTGAGGCTTGCTTAAGTCCATAAATGGACTTCTGTAGCTTGCATACTGCTTTGGGCTTAGTCTTAGATGTAAAACACTCAGGTTGTATCATATACACCTCCTCAATTAGGTTACCATTGAGGAAAGTAGTTTTAACATCTATTTGTCAAATGTCATAATCATAGTATGCGGCTATTGCAAGCAAAATCTGAATGGACTTAATTTTCGCAATAGGTGAAAAGGTTTCTTCATAATTGATCCCAGGCCATTGATTATAACCTTTATTCACCAATCTTGCCTTATAAGTATGTACCTTGCCATATGCATCAATCTTCTTCTTGAAGACTCATTTATATTCTATGGGTCTAGCACCTGTGAGCAAATCAACCAAATTCCAAACCTGATTGATGTACATCGAATCCATCTCAGATTTTATGGCTTTTTGCCATCTTTGCGAATCAATGTCTAACATAGCTTCGCTGTAGATTGTAGATTCACCATCATTAGGAATATCTATCTCATTGTGTGTTTCAACAAGGATATTAAGTCTTTCAGGCAGACGATGAGTCCTAGTGGTCCTACAGAGTTGATTATTCTGTGTTTCAGTATTTGTTGCATTTTGATTATGAGAAGGTCTTTGTGTGCTAGACAATCCATCATCTTGAGAGCTTTTAGGAATGTCATTTTCATATATTTCCTGAATGGAATTATGTACAACCATTGTATTATCTTCCATTGGTTGTGTATGAGAGCCTTGCATTTCTGTATTATTTCTCACAGCGCTCCCACTGGCTGAAGGGCGTACTCTAAGTACCCAACCTTTACCAAATACTCCCACTGAATCCTTGTTTAGGTCTTTTGACAAGGGTTCAACTTCTGTGTTATCTTGTAGTTCTTGAATTTCTTCAAGTTCTATCTTATTGCAGCTCTGTTCCTTGTAGACATAGTCTTCTTCAAGGAAAGTTGCATTTCTGGAAACAATGACCTTATGTTCTCAAGGAAGATAGAAATAGTATCCCTTAGTTTCCTTTGGATACCCCACAAAATAATATTTCTCACTTTTAGATTCCAACTTGTCAGTAAGCATCTTCTTTACATATGCAGGGCACCCCCAGGGTCGCATGTGTTTAAGTGCTGGCTTCTTGCCATTCCATATCTCATATGGAGTTTTCTCTACTGACTTTGAAGGAACCCTGTTCAGAATATAAATTGAGCTTTGCAATGTATAGCCCCAAAGGTATGTTGGTAGAGCTGAGAAACTCATCGTAGATCTAACCATATCTAATAGGGTTTGATTTCTCCTATCCGCAACACCATTCATCTGTGGCGTTCCAGAAGGTGTCCATTGTGATTGGACTCCATGAAGCTTCAAGTAATCCATAATTTTTTTACTTAAGTATTCACCTCATCGATCTGATTGAAGGGTCTTGATACTTGTTTCAATTTTCTTCTCTACTTTTGACTTGTACTCCTTGAATTTCTAAAAGGCTTCGGACTTGTCTTTCATAAGATACACATGCCCAAACCTTGTGAAATCGTCTGTAAAAGTGATGAAGTAAGGGAAGCCTCCCTTAGCTTGAGTTGAAAATGTCCCACATACATCAGTACGGACCAACTCAAGTACCTCTTTGGCTCGCACCTCTTTCCCAGAAAGTGGCTTGTTGGTCATCTTTCCTCTCAAGCAAGATTCACAGTTACCCTAGGACTCCAAATCAAATGGTTCTAGGTATCTAACTTTCTTAATCTTGATATCCTTGATTCATTGATGTGACCAAGTCTACAGTGCCATAAATAGGTGGGGTTTCTTGGATTACTTATCTTTGCTCATCTGTTTTGCACATTGAAAATTTCACGACTACAGTTTAGAACATACAAACCATCCACAAGCAGAGCATTTTCACAAACAAAACCATTAAAACACAGTACATAACTGCCATTGGCAATAAATAAGGAAAACCCCTCAATGTCTAACACTGGGATAGAAATAATATTCCTCGTAAATGACGGAACAAAATAACAATTATTTAGTTCTAAACAAAATCTTGAAGGTAAATCTAGTATATAAGTTCCCACGCGTTCAGCATCCACTCGTGCTCCATTTCTAACGCGCATGTCTACCTCCCAAGGTCCAACCTTTCTGCAGTCAATCAGACCCTGCACATTATTACAAATGTGTGAGCCACATGCGGTATCTAATACCCAGCTGTGAGAGTTATTTATAGACATAACTATCTCAATGACAAACATACTTTGTCTAGTAGAGCCAGGAGCACCTAGTGCTTTGCCTCCTCCTGGAGCTGTGCAGTCTTTCTTCCAGTGCCCCTTCTTCTTGCAGTTGAGGCACACATCCGACTCTACCTTTGCCTTCTTCTGAACACTTCATCTAGGTTTCATAACTGTAGGTGCAGTAACTATCTTACCCTTCTTCTTCTGCATGTTCTTACCCTTGGATTTGAACTTGCTAGATAAGCCCACCATAAGCACGGCTTTACCTTTAGAGGTAGATAATTCAAAGGTCTTCAACATGTTGTGAAGCTCTGGAAGACTTGCCTTGGTCCCATTCATATTGAAGTTCACAATGAAATTCTCAAATGAACCAGGGAGTCAATTCAGGATCAGGTTGACAGAGACATTTATAGGCAGCTTTGTTCAAATCGAAGCCAACCTTTCTATCAACCCAATCATTTTCAGAACATGTGCTGACACTTGACCCCCATCGTTCAGCTTACACTTGAAAAGGTCCCTCAACAGTTCATACTCCATTGTCTGAGAATATGAGTCGTAGAGACTCTTCAAGTGTTCTAGCATTTCGTTAGGGCCCATGTTTTCATGTTGCCTCTGTAACTCCAAGGTCATGGAGGACAACATTACACATTGTGTTGAGGTAGCATCATCTAGATGTTTCTGATAATCCACCTTGTCAAACAGGGCATACTCAGCAGAATCTTCAGCAGGGACTGTGGGGAACACTGTGTCTAACACATACTCAATTTTTTCTAGTCTTAACACCAATTGCAGATTTCTTAACCAGTCAGTGTAACTTGATCCAGTCAACTTATTTGTTTCGATCAACATTTTCAGTGATAGATTCGACATTCAATATATAGTCTGAAGAAATAGATAGACTTCAAATTAAACTCTAATATAATTCCTATTGAACACATTCGTTAACTAATTAACATGGTCTTTAGTTTAATTAGCTCCCACTATTTTAACATACTCTTCGACCCCAGAATACAGACTCATATCAAATATGGTCATAATGGGCCATGATCCAGATTCATGCTATCTCCACGTTTGATGTGGCAGATAACTTCAACAGCACAACTTAGTAGGTCTCTAAACCAATTTCAAATAATTTGTAACTCATGTTTGACCGAATGTTCTAAACAATCATCTGCGTCCCTCCGCTTGTTCGACACAGTGGCGCCAAGACAGCCTAGCAAGTCAACCCCGTTATCCGACTGTAATTATGTATCTAAGTGAGTTTTGCCTTATAGAGCAAATAATGTGGTGTAAATACTCATGAACATTTATCACCCACTTCTACATTTAACATACATCTATGAAAGAGTCTGAGTCCTCATAGACTTAGAGCAATTGTTGTGGCATAAATACTCATCTCGCCGAAAAGGATTTTGCACTAAATATCAATTATAACGGACGACACGTTCATTTTAAATGAGACTTGTATTAAAATTATAGGGAACATTTTAATTCAGGATTTTAACCAAGATCAACTCTAGTATGCTATATCAAATATAACATCTTAATGCAAAGTATACTAAGCACTTATTAGGTACCGCCTGCCCAAGCATGATATTAAGCGGCTTAACAAATAATGGGCGCCGCCTACCCAGATAATTATTTGCGAACACTATTCTAGTAATCTAAATGACAATCATTTAGCACATAAACAATATACTTATCAAATATACTATATAATAATAATCATGGGTTAAACATTCTGAACAAAAAAAAAATTACCGATGGGGCCGCGACGCTAATCTTTGGAGTTGCGGCGCTAGTGAGGCAGAAACCGAAATTCTACTTCTGCAATCCATTAGCGCCGCGATGCTCCACCATGGAGTCGCGACACTGGCAAGGTAGAAACCTTTCGGCTTCTATAGTTCATTAGAGCCGCGACGCTAACTGTCCAGTAGGTCCAGAATTTTAAAATTGAAGCATTAGGGCAGCAGCGCTCCACCATGGAGCCGCGGCGCTGGCAAGGTAGCAACCTTTTGGCTTCTGTAGTTCATTAGGGTCGCGACGCTCCACCATGGAGCTACGGCGCCTACTGTCCAGTAGGTCCAAATTTTTTAAATTGAAGCATTAGGGCCGCGGCGCTGCACCATGGTACTGCGGGGCCGCCTTGAAACCTTATCAAGCGCCTCGGCGCCCTACCATAGGGATCGAATCACATATCCTTTATCCTTACCCACTATTATCAATAACGCACATATCGACCATCATCCATTCACACTCGTTCTTCGCCGTGCACCATGTTCACAATGAACCGGTTATCTGCACTTGGCTTAGTCCGAGTTAGAACGGAACGACTTCCTCGATTTAGCGTAGGTGATAATTTAGGGTGATATCAAAAGGTTAACCATTCGGTCAAGATATGTAGGATTTCAAGAAGCCTTATTTTAATCCAATTTTGTGTTTAACCCATATTATTATGTTATTCAATTGTTATATAACAATTGAATCAGTCTGGGTTCTGATACCACTGTAGGGTTTTGTTGGGTTCAAAACATATAAGTAGACACAGCGAAAGTTTAAAATTTTGTTCTACTTACCCCAACAATTTCTTCTGGTATGGTTATATGACAATCCAAACCTGTAACATAAAACATGAACACTTACAGGTTAATAAATCTGGAGTCTTTACTTAGGGATTACACGCAACTGTCCCTTCGACTGCAAGCACTATGCTATGGTGTATTCCTCTGTCAAGAAAGCCAGGAAATCTTGCCAGAGGTTTGAGAGAGTTTCGTCCTAGACTCTAAGTCTAGAATTAGTTTATAGAATTGGTGTGTCTTAATTAACAATGGGAGTGCTGTATTTATAGTTAAAATTAGGTCACAAATCATATAAGGGTTGGGCTCTAAGCCTGGCCCAAAAACCGAGGTGCAATGGGCCAGTCTGACTGGGCCCACTATCGAGTCGACGCCGCGGCGCAGTGTAGCAGGCGCCGCGGTGCCTTACGTAAATTTTTGTTTCCCATTTTCATTTAATATATATATTCAGCACATTAAATCCAAATCTAATTTTGATTTAATTAAATAATTTTCATCTAATAGAAATTATTCCATAGTTATTATCAATTTAAATATCTCGATCCCAAATCGAATATTTAATACTTTCTCAATACACCCTTAGATCGAAGAGACAATCGATATAGTGTGACCCTATATGCCTTCATATATCGATACTAATCCAATTAAGGTCCATACAGAACTCCTAGACTGCGCCGTACGACGAACTCAATATAAGAAGTACGTTTACATGAATCCAACAAACATAACCTTTATGTGAGATGATAAATTCCTTTCATTCGTGACACACTCGATCAAGATTAGGATTTTCCATGTGTCTATCCAAATAGCTTGATCACTTTATCTCATCTCTATTAGTCGACAACTAGACCATATTCTAAATATGTCTCTTGCATTGGCCAATGACTTGGTCGACCTAATATCACTGAGAAGTTGAGTGGTCTCTCAAATATCTAATCGAGGAATGAATCCTATTCTTGGCTCAATTACCACCTTAATTTACATCATAATATACCAACACAAGCTGTGTCTTATCTATAAGGAGTTTAAGCTTATGACAGGGTCAAAGTACATTACACTGTAAACAAGGTGCGTATTGACCTCAAGTCAAAAGACCTTTATATTCCACACGCTGATAACACTCTAGACATGTCTAACAAATAGTTTATCAGCAGGGTATACCAATACTTTCCAAAAGTATCCATGTGTCCATCACTAGTAACCATTACTAGTAGCAGGTGAGACATACTACATTCTCTAAGAATGTGATGCAGACCACATGTCGACTTATAATATATCATCAATATCTCATTCTCGATGATCATTAGTCGAGGCTATTTTAGAGTTATGCTCTATCATTAATATGTCACTCTATTAATTACAACGTAAGCTCAAAGGATGCACATTAATGAATAATTACAAACAATCAAATAATAGTTCAATAATCGCAAATGCCATAAATATTAATCTTATTAATAATACGAACGTGTTTAAGTACATTTGTCCCTACTAATGATTGTCTCTAGGACATACATACTTTCACATCTTTCACAACATGATTCACAATGAGATAGAATATCAAGTCACGAGAAATCGTAGATCACATAATGCACTTGCGAAAGTTCTTCGACAGACTTTGAAAGATCAATCGAAAACTGAATCCGGCCAAGTACGCATTTGGAGTGCCTGCCGGAAAGTTATTGGGATTCATAGTCAGTCGCATGGGCATAGAAGTAGATCCCTCAAATATCAAATCTATCCAAGAATTTCCACCAACAGAGACTAAGAAAGACTTCATGAGTTTTGTGGGAAGGTTGAAGTACATTAGGCGCTTCATAGCACAATCTACAAAAATTATGGAACCTATCCTCAAGCTACTGAAAAAAGTCGCACCCACCAAATGGACAGATGAGTGTCAAAAAGCCTTCGAAACTATCAAGAGATACATCTCTAATTAGCCAGTCTTGGTCCCTCCTAGATTGGGGAGCCCATTGTTACTAAATTCATCGGTATCGAATAATGCTTTTGAATGCATGTTGGTGCAACACGCTGAAACTAGGAAGAAAGAGCGAGCCATCTACTATCTCATTAAGAAATTCACATCATGCGAGTTGAGGTACACCTTGGTGGAGAAAAAATGTTTTTTTCTAACGTGGGTAGCCCAGAAGCTGAGACACTACTTGTCATCTTACACTAACAATCTCATCTCCAAAATGGATCCATTGAAGTACATTGTTCGCCAACAAGATGCCTATAGGGAACCGGCCAAGTGACAAATTCTTCTGAGCCAATTTGACATCACATATGTAGTACAGAAAGATGTCAAGGGACAAGTATTAGATTTGATGGCAGAAAGTCTGGTCGACAAAGATTTTGAATCACTAAGGACATATTTCCCGGACGAGAAAGTGATGACGATAGAATGAGATACGGTCAAAACCTACTCAGGATGGAGAATGTTCTTCAATGGTGCAGTCAATTACAAAAGGTTTAGGAATTGGAGCAGTTCTATTCTCAGAAACTGGTCAGCATTACCCAAGGGCTGCGAAGCGCAAGTTCCAATGTACCAATAACATGTCAAAATATGAAGCTTGCATCCAAGATCTTCACATAGCTCTTTGACATGGATATTTAAGAATTATTGGTGATAGGAGACTCAAATATATTAATCCACCAAGTCCAAGGAGAATGCGCTACTAAGAATGAAAAGATCCTGCCATATGTAAACCTCCCACAAAGGTTATGCAAGAGGTTTAGAAAAGATCGATTTTCGGCACACACCGAGGGCTCAAAATGAATTCGTCAATGCTCTTGCAACCATAGAATCCTTGATCCAATATCGATAAAGCAATCATATTGATTTAGTAGAGATCATCATCAGGGAAGAAAATGCTTACTATTCCCGCATGGAAGGGGAACCAGACGGGAAACCTTGGTATACCAATATATGCAACTAGAAGAAAACCATCATGAGAATGGCTAACATATTATTTTTTAAACAAAAGAGTGCTCTACAAGAGAAAGCCCAATCTAGGGTTACCCAGATGTGTTGACGCCACAGAAGCTATAAAATTGTTAGAAAAGGTACATCCTGGGACTTGTGATCCGCATATGAATGGGTTCATCTTAGCTAAGAAGATCCTAAGGGCAGGCTATAATTGCATGACCATGGAAACCGACTATAGTAGATTTGTGCAAGGATACCATCAGTGCCAGATTCACGAAGATCTAATTAGGGTCCCACTAAGTAAACTCAATGCCATGAGCTCACCATGGCCGTTCGTAGTCTAGGGAATGGACGTCATTGGAACCATAGAGCCATCAGCATCTAACGGGCATCGCTTTATCCTAGTCATCATAGATTATTTTACTAAATGGGTTGAAGCTACTTCTCATAAGTCGGTGATGAATAAGGTGGTAGCAGACTTTCTTTGAAACAAGCCGATTCAGCATCCCAGAGTCAATCATAACAGACAACCGAGCAAATCTGAACAGTTATCTGATGAAGGATATTTGTGAACAATTCTGCATAACCCATCAGAATTCTACCACCTACAAGCCACAAATGAATGGAGTCGTAGAGGCGCCCAATGAGAACATTGAAAGAATACTGAGGAAAATAACAGACAATTACAAATGTTGGCATGAACGGCTGCCATATGCATTGCTAGGATACCAAATGGCAATTCAGACTTCAACAAGAGCAACTCCATATTTATTTATCTATGGTACTGAAGTAGTGATACCAGCCGAGGTAGACATACCATCACATAGAATCATACAAGAAGCAGAGCTGGACAATAAAAAATAGGTCTAGAAAAGATATGAGCAATATGCTCTAATTGTCGTGAAAAGAATGGTCGTCGTATGTCCCGGTCAACTGTATCAGCAGAGAATGGCATGTACCTTTATCAAATGGGTCAGATCCTGAATCTTTCAGATAGGACAACTAGTACTCAAACGTGTGTTTTCACACAAAGACTAGTACAAAGGAAAGTTCGCACACAACTGGCAAGGGCCCTACATGGTTTGCAAGGTACTATCAGGAGGAGATGTGATCTTAGTAGAGATGAATGGCCAGGAGTGGCCCAAAGAAATCAACACAGACGCAATCAAGAGATACTACGTGTGAAGGCACTCTCTTTCAATTTGTAATCGCATTTCTTTACTTGTAATCGCTACCCAAGACCTATATCTTATGGCAGAGATACGTAGAAAATAATCATCAGATTTGGTCTTCTTCTTCAATAATAGAAAAACCAAATGACATTTCGTTGTATTATGAACTATGCGATGACCCAATTTCCCGATGTGGGATACGTAGGCAGTCCACTTAAGACTCGGTCAAATTATTATAAAAATCAACCATTTTGTTTCGAACTACGTTTGACTTGATTTCTGCTATGACAGGATACGTAGGCGCTCATTGAGTTCGGTCGCACTAAACAAAAAACCAAAGAAACGCCTACAAACCTCTGAGACATGAAGATTCCAATATCGCCTCGCAGAGTCCTTGGACTCCAAACTTTCGACTGGGACAAATTTTTTGAGATGATCTCAAAAATTCCACCGATAAATCAGGCACAAGAGTTAGCCAATCTTGAACATTGAACTGGGGCATAATTTTTTAGAGAACCTCAAAAATTCCTTCACTGCAATGCAGCACAAAAGTTTGCTGCAAGACAACCTTCAAACTGGGATTTTTTTTTTTGAGCGGGTCTTGAAAATTTTACTAGACAAACAAGAAATGTGCTCCGGAACGCCAAGGACGGTCAAGGAACCTCCCTCAAAGTGTATATGTCATGGCAATAAAATAATAATTTTTAATAAACAAAAAATGTCTCTTAGTTAAACGTTGTTTAAACCTATGATCAACATTTTATTCGAAAATATTTTCTCATATTATAAGCTAAATTCATAGCTCATAATACCGAGCCCATGAGGGTTGGTACCAGAAAGTAGAGGAATGACATAACACAAGTAGATGGCATGGGTCTACCTCATAAAAACTAACAATTTTTCTGTGATTGCAGGTTTCCAAAATGTCGTCAGGAGGACGGCGGTCTATTTCTCTAACTTGTTTATTCATGATAAAATAGGTATAGCAAAAAAGAAACTCTAACACTAGAACAGAGCCATGAAAGGGACAAAGAAAGATAATCTGGCAATGAGAGCCGGGAAAGAATAGAGGAAGATAATCCGGCCATGCAAGCCATGTAAAGAGCAAAGCACCACAAGGGCCTCACAATCCGGCTATGAGATCTATAAAAAGGACAAAGTGCCAAAAAGGCAACACGATCCGACCATGAGAGCCACAAAAAGGACAAAGCGCTACAAGGGTGACACAATCCGGACATGAGAGCTATAAAAAGGACAAAGTGCTACAAGGGCAGAGTAATCCGGCCATGAGAGCCATATATAAGGATGAAAGGCCATATGACCGGGAGGGTCACATCCAACAAAGGATGAAAGAAGACAATCCATCTTTAAGAGCCATATCTATCACAAACTGCATACCGACAAGGTCATTCATTCAAACTGCATACCGACAAGGTCATTCATTCAAACTGCATACCGAGAGAGTCATTCATACAAACAAGAATGTCGAGAGGGTTATTCATACAAACAAGCATGCCGAGAGGGACATTCATACAAACTGACTGCCGAGAAGGCCATTCATTCAACTATAAGCAATTCTAGGAAGGCCAGTCACTCATATTCAATTACCAGGAAGAACACCAATGCATATCAACTAAATCATATGAGCCAGACGGTGTCAGAAAAAGGCATTCGCACGAATAACTTCAATAAAGTCATATGAGCCAGATGGTGTTTGAGGAGCCATCCACTCAAAACAAGTTCATTCATACAAATCGTACAAGACAGACGGTGTTGGAGGAGGCATCCGCTCAAACAAATGTATTCATACAACTCATATGAGCTAGATGTGTCAGATATGTCACCCGCTCAAGATAGCAGCCCAAGAGGGTACGACAAACAGAGCCGCGTAGATGTGGCAAAACAGAAATATGTCAGAAGCTACCAGAGATGGAGAGCTAGCAGAACGAATCCAGACGCATGCGAAGCAAACGTGGAACTTTTTCTTCCGTAGCCGGTCGAAATAGTGTGCCAATGAGAGTGAAGATCTCTGGACTTAGGCTTGAAGATCACTCCACACCACACTCAATCAGAAGAGAGAGTTTTTCATTTTTTTTAAAAAAAACCTACAACCGGCCAGGCATATGCTGGAAAGTTATTTCAAAACCATAAAAGGCATTCCTGCATAAGAGATACCCTTTTCAACCTATTGAGTCAAACTACAAGTGATCTGATTCCTAAAAACTAGGAATATGTAGGCAAACTCAATACCCGAGGGTCGGTCACATTACAATGAAATCGTCCCTAGACTTATGGTCTTGGAATTTACTTTATTTTTATGGCTTTCTAGAAGTCTAATTATGTTGAACTACAAGTGGTCTGAATTCTCATACAACGTGAGATATGTAGGAAACTCAAAGACCAAGGTCTGGCCATAATCTACAAATTGTGGCAGGTCCGCTACAACGCTTCTAGTGCCGCTACGGTGGACACCAGTCACCCGAATTTTGCAACCTCAATTTCAAAATTCGACAATCACCTGAGATCACCCTGACACAAATCAGACATGTATTCACACATAAAAATATGCTACGGACTCACTTGTGGTCTCAGAATTTCCATCAGAGGTCTATTTTATCGGGTCAACCCCCAATGATCAAAACCAACTTTCTAACCAAAAGACCAAAATGCTCCCGAGAGCCCCAGAGACCTAACCAACCACCCCCACTAAGTCATAAATGGCCCTTCGAACCTCACAAAATTAAAGGAGTCCCGAAAAAGGTCCATTTTGTCAAAATTCAACTATTGGTCAAACACTTTTACTTAAGGATTCTAATACTTTCAATTCCACTAGGATCACCCGATAACCTCAGAAATTGAGTCAACATTGGTAAAATGATCAAGACACACATAACGATTGAATGGGTGGTTACAAATGGCAAACCACTCAAAGCTTCAAGATTTTATCAAGTTCAATGATATGTTTGTGATTGCAACGAATGGGCAATCTGGAGGGGTAGCTCTTATGTGGAAGGGGGAGGAGCTGACTATGGATCCCATTGCGATCACTGATCTAGAAACCCATGTCAATATCCAGCTACACCCATCGAAACCCCATTGGATACTGTCTTTGGTTTACGCTAGTACACTATTTGCTAATAGAGAAATTCTGTAGGAGAACTTAAGAAAAGTTAAAAATTTCATACAGAATAATCAATGGCTCCTATGTGGAGATTTTAATGAGGTCACTAACGCCTCTGAAAAACATGGATGAAACCCTATTAATAATAAAAGAATAGCTACCTTCTTGCACTGTTTAGACAACATAGATATGATAGATTTAGGTTTTGCGGGGAAAAAATACACGTGGACTAATAAAAGGAAAATTAGGGTAGTTGTCATTTTAGAAAGGCTAGATATATTTCTGACCAATTCAAATTGGCTTTGTAAATATCCGGACACGATTGTCACACACCTACCTCGTACGCATTCGAACCATTGTCATATACTTCTTAATACAACCAGACCAATTTCTAAGCCTACTAATCTATTCAAATTTGAGACAATGTGGTTAAGACATCCCCAATTTAAAACATTAGTAACCAACAATTGGGGAAATAATAATAATAACTACAATTCTGCTCTAGATAACTTTACTAGAGAAATGACCAACTAGAACAAAGATACCTTTGGGAATATTTTCAAAAATAAAAAGATTTTGATTGCTAGGATAGCAGGAATACAACGTTTACACCCATCAGATATTACATAGAATCTTAGAAATCTTAAAGATAACCTCATTAAGGATTATAATAGAATTCTTAAAAGTGAAGAAGATTTTTAAAAACTGAAATCTAGAATCCAATGGGTTAACCAAGGAGATGCTAATAAACAATTCTTTCACCTATTGTGCATCCAACAACATAGAAAAAATAGAATCCTTGGTCTAAATAATGAAAATGGCCAATGGATAACCAATTTAGGGGACATAAGGAAAATCATTGCTCAACACTTTGTCAAAACATACACAACTAACATCATAAGTTACCCTAGAACACCAAGTCTCTTAAACACATCTACTAATACTCTGTCATCACATGACCAAAATATTTACCAAAGTCTTAACAAGAACTGAAATAAACAGAGTTGTTCTTTCCTTTACACCTCTTAAAACACCAGATCCTGATGGACCACACCCCATTTTCTTCCAGAAATTCTGGCCAGATACTGAGTCAACAGTATCTACCTCATGCTTTAATGTATTTAGCAGTCTAACTATCCTACCATAGATCAATACCACATATTTAACCCTCATCCTAAAAATCAAACACCCTACTTGCATAACAAATTACAGACATATAAGCCTATGTAATACTGTATACAAAACAATTATCAAAATTATTATAAATAGGATTAAGTCATTGCTGAATAAAATCATTAGTTTGGCTCAATGTAGTTTCCTACCTGGCAGAAAGGTTGCAGATAATGCCATAGTTGTTCACTCTTTCCTTAAAAAAAAGTGAAAGGAAAAGAAAACATGATGATTAAAATTGATCTTGAAAAAGATTTTGATAGGCTAGAATGGTCCTTCATAAGGAGCTCCTTAATAGAATTAAACTTCCCTACTGACCTTATCACTCTCATAATGAATTGCATCACAACATCTTCCACTTCTATCCTCATTAATGGTAAACCTTCTGATTTCTTCCAATCAAGTAGAGGCATTAGGCAAGGAGATCCACTATCACCCTACTTTCTCATCATTTGCATGCAAGTCCTCACTAGAAGGATCAACCATGAAACAGACATTCAAAACTGGCAAACAATCAAAATTTCCAAATCTGGAGCACTTATATTTCACTTATTGTTTGCAGATGACATTATACTCTTTGTTGAAGCAAACATCACAAGTATTACCTCCATTATTAATACATTTAACGGCCTAGCCACTCACTCTAGAAAAAAGGTTAACCTAAATAAATCTAAAATACTCTTCTCCAAAACCACTACTCATCAAACTATCTCTACTATAACCAACATGCTAAACATTAAGCAAGCTGAGTCTGTAAGAAGATACTTAGGCTTTCCAATAACCAACAAGACTCATAAGGCTAGGGAAAACTATTTCACACTTGACAACATGAATAATAGGCTAAAGGGATGGAAGGCTAAACTGCTTACTTTTGCTAGAAGATGTACCCTTTCTAAATCAGTCATCAACTCTATTTATGTCCATTTAATGCAAATGAATCTCTTACCATCTCAAACTAGAAACCACATTGACAGAATTCAAAGAGATTTTATATGGGGTTCTACTCCTGAAAAGAGGAAAATTCACATGGCAAACTGGGAGATGGTCACTACAACCAAGAAGGAGGGGCGACTTGGGATAGCTGATGCAACTGCTAAAAACATGTCCCTCTTAGCCAATCTTAATTGGAGATTCCACACTAATAAGCACTCTATCTGGGCCAAGACTCTATATAATAAGTACAAAATATCTAGGCATAGGACCCATTATGGGATAATCCACAAAGGATCAGACTCACATGTTTGGAAAAACATTTCAAAAAGCAGCAATATACTGCATCAAGGAACCACTTGGGATATATGAACAGGTGAACACATCAATATATGGTATTATAAATGGATTTTTTCTAACAAAACTCTTAGAGAATTAATCCATGGACCCCTTAACCACAAGGAAGACTTACTCACTGTCAAAAGTATTTTGACCAATAACAACTGGGATACTCAGTCTCTATTCTTCCACCTACCTCAAACAATCTTAGAAGACATTCAAGACACATATCTACCCTTCTCAAAAAATAGATGAGACTCAATGCACTGCACCTCATCTCCTGATGATACCCTTACTACTAAAAATGCCTACCACTTATACAAAAAAAAACTATACAATCCCACATCCTCCTACACTGATCTCTCTTGGCTATGAAAAGCCAATTAGCTGCCTAAAATCAAACATTTTCTCTGGCTCCTCCTCTATGGAAAGCTGCCAATAGCTAACCTATTATCTCATAGAAATAGCATTCCCTTTAATTACTTGCCCTCTTTTGTCACATACCGAAAACTATTAATCATATATTCTTCCAATGCCGCCATCAACACACCAATATGGCAACAACTTAACATCCAATGTCTACCAATAATAAAGACACAATGGACTAGATTAAGAGGAATTGCCTACATGGTAATCAACACCATTTCCATAATATTCCTATCCAAATTTTCATTCATATAATATTGTGTCACATTTGTACAAACAGAAACAATAATACATTCAACAAAACTGCTCTCCCACCAAGTCACCAACTTGTATACAACATCAGCCAAAAATACTACCACCTAGGACCTTCTTCTATCATCAAATCCAATATTGTAAACCATCAACAGACTTCAGTCGAAGTTGTATGGGAAAAACTACCACCCAACATGTTCAAACTAAACACAGATGGAAGCTTCAACAAGACTGGTGGATTATAGGGACTCATCAGAAACTCTAAAGAGATGTGGATAGAAGGATTCCTCCACATATGAGATATCATTCAGCTCTTCATGTAGAAAATGTTTTCCTCTTAAAAGGGCTGGAATTAGCATTCACGAAGAACCTATTTCCACTAATGGTGGAAACTAATTGTCAACAACACTAAATGATAATAAACAGACCCCTTACATGAATCTATTACATGACTGTAGGTTTCTGGTGAAAGCATTGGAGACCAAGAAGGTCCTGCACATCTTCCGTGAGGCAAACAAGGCAGCACACCAGTTGGCCCAACAGGCAGCTAAAGGAACATCTGCAAGATCACATTGTGAAGAAACTATATTTTGGAACCATGCACCTTACTTTCTGTCATTTATTTTAAACAAAGATAATTTAGAGGTAACATTTTTTTGATCTAGCCTAAGCTCTGTAATGACTCTTTAATTTTTAGCTTTTAAATTAATGCATCTTTAATTCAGCAAAAAAGAAATTTGAGTGAGAAATGAGATTAGAATTGAGATGGAGAGTTGTGTGGGAAGAAATGTAGGTTGGGGGGCTATTTATATATTTTTAAAAGGGTAAATATGTAATAAGAGGAGTTAAATTTTAAATAAAAAAAGGAAATAATTTTAATCGTTTGCTGACGGTCAGTTTCTTTTTTAAAAAAATAAAAAATATTTAACCAGTTCGGGCACCCGGTTGAGAATTGATGTGACACTACTAGTCCCAGGGAACCGGTTGTAAATTATAAACTGCACAGACTTAGTGCGGATATACCAACCAACCCCCCCCCCTCGATTTTATAGGGTCAGTCCGGGCAGAAACCGCTTCAGTCCGATTCGATTTCAGTTCGGCCCTGCCTGCTAGTCAACTTTAATGAAAATTTGCAGACAAATTCAAAATCATCCATGCGAACTTATTGGATCCTTCAAATTATGAATCCGAACTTATTTACTCAAATTGTTGAATTTGATCAACTCTTAACTTTTCAAACTTTTAATTTTGATTTAGCATTCAAAACGCTCCCCAGCCCTCGGAACCCGTGAAACTTATAACCGTAAATTTTAAATCATTAATTGAACCTAGGGCAAGTCTCAAATAGGGAAATGGAGCTCTAGAACTCATATAATTGGGTTGTCATAGGAGATTCTATCAATCAGAAAATTAACATATGTTTGGGCAATTTTTCAAATGGTTCTTCTTCTTAAATAATCATAATATTTTTGGAGTTTTATTCTTTTCTTTTTTGGGAAAATGAAGAAAATGAGGTTACAAAACATAGAAGTGGCAGGTGTATGCGCGTGTTGCATTGTTGGGACAAAATGTGATTATGGCATTTTTGAAGGGTGGCAAAAAGTTTCACCTCAAACAAGAGTTGGGGGTGATAGATCCAGGGCCGACCTTTTGCCTTGTTGGGCTAGGGCGATGGCCCAGGGCCCCGAGGTGATAGAGGGCCTAGCCCATGTACACCTATACTAGTATTAGTATTATATATGTTGGGCCCATAAAAAATTAATTACCTATCAATTAAAGAGATAAACTAAAAAAAACATGCGTATCTGATTAAGAGTTTACAGAGAAAGACAAAGGAAATAAAAAGAGCGCAAAGAAAGAGAGGGAGAAATAAATGGGCGGTCTCTTCGTCTTCTTCACTTCTATCCTTAATTATTTTCCTCAAATCCATCCTTACCAATGGAATTCAATTATTTCTCAAAACCCTTTTCAGATTTCTCCTATTTTATTTCTCTTCTCCAGTGCACTTGTGAATTTTTTCTACTCTCAATTAACGATATCTATTTTCCACCGCCATATCCACCGATTCCACCATTGTTGTCCTTAGATCTGGTTCTTCTGGAGGAATTTTGACCACCATCCATCCGTTTGAGTTTTCCTGTAAGACCATACTTAATTTATTTGATTCCAAGTCTCAACTCAGTCAAATTTTTTATGTTAGGTTTTGATAATTGAAAATATTGATGTTCAATTTGTTGTTATTGATTTGTAATTTTTCAATTGCGTTTATGTAATTTTCAATTAACTGGGATTTAGACTAGTATTCTAGTTTCTAATATAGAATAGCTATGCTTGTACTCAATTTTTTAAATTGAATTAATTGATTAGTTATTAGCTATGCGGAGAGTTCATATGGTGTCATGGTGAATCAGACTTAAAATATAGATTGGTCATTGAAGCTGCTCATACGATGCTGACATCATTTCCATGTGCTATTATTCTTTTTCTACATTTGGCCTATTATCTTACAATTGTGTTAATATGTTGCCTAAAAAGAATCCATCTGGATGTCAAAAAAGGAAAAAAAGAAGAAGAAGGTTAGCTAAGTTTGTTTTCAAACCAGTAGACCCTGGTCAAAATTCAGGAGGATCAGTTGTAGGTGATCTTGAGCAATGTGATGAAAATTTGAATGAGGAGCATAATATCAATACGGTTACTAATCATACGAGTGAAAATGATATCAACGAGGAAATTAACCATATGAGTGAGCATTTGAAGTTATCGTTCTTATTAGCTATTTTTAAGTCCATGAAGTTTTATAGTCAAATGTAAGCTAACTAAGTTCAAAATGACAATGTGTTGATATTTGAAGTTATCGTTCTTATTTGCTATAGGGGCCCTCAATTTATATTTTGCCACGGGCCTACTAAATGTCAGGACCGGCCCTGGATAGATCGCACGTAAAGTTAACATATGTAAATGACTTTCGGCAACAATAGGATATAACTTACATATTTTTCCTATTAAGAAAACAAAATAAAATTGCAACTGACATAAAGTCGACGACGAATAAGTAACATGAGGCTCTTGAATCTTGATAGAGAATTAGATACTGAAAAGCAAACGCATTCCAGTTTCCACTCACAAGTACTTGGGAAAATAGCAACAACAATGACTAGACATAAGTTCAGACAACATCCGGGACAATCCTCAATGATAAATGTTCTCTTTTTGCCTAGAAAAAACAAAGATAGATGTTCTTTTTTCTTCTTTTTTCAATTTTCTTTTATTCAAGTGACAAACTCACACACACACCTCAGTTGTCACCTCCTCATGAAGTCAAATTATTAGTTTTGGTTTCCCAAGAGAGTGAGAAGGAAAGCCTTGTAATCCCCAGAAGTGTGCTTGGAGACAGCATGATCAAGACTCACACTGTTCCTCTTGTAGTAAAGCTCTTTGATCACTTCCAAATCCTTCTCTGCCCTGCTCACTATTACCCTTGTTACCGACTCCTCATCTGTCCCTGACTTCATTAGGGCTTGGCGAATTATCTGCACCACATCATTTTCAATGATTAATTTAAGGACACACTTGGAGCAACGGTAAAGTTGTCTCCGTGTGACCTATCGGTCACGGGTTCTAGCCGTTGAAGCAGCCAATAATGGTTGCATTAGATTAGACTATCTACATCACACCCCTTGAGTGCGGCCCATCACCAAACACTGCTAATGCGAGATGCTTTGTGCACCGAACTGCTTTTTTTTTTTAATTTAAGGACTCACACTTATAACATACCAGTCCTCTACAGTTTGGAATTTTTTCCGAGAAACATTATCAATTCATTCCATTTTTTTTTTGTAACACAACTGTTCAAGGAAAAAAATCTATTTTTTGCACAAACTGAGAAATACCTTCAGAATAGCTTTTCAATTTTTCATAAACTAATACTTTTATGCAATGGCGTCTAATTTGGTAGACACTAACCTTTAAGAAGAAAGCACTTGAAAATGCAAAGGGTCATTACGATTATAGCTTCAATTATTAGTTACCTTTTCATAGTATGTCTGAGGGTCATTAGTTATGCATCGGATTGTCGTTCGCAATGCTGCTAAGAAAGCATTAGCTGCCTTTTCGCCATCGTCCCTCAAATGCTGCAAAGGTAAAGAAGGAAAACGAGTTAAGACCTTAAATGTAGCAAATATATAGGACAAGATTAAAGATGTTTTAAACTGGTTGCGCATGTGAATTAAATCCAAGGTATAACTCCGATTCTCATAGATTTTAATTTTAAAGAACACTTAATTGCCTTTAGAGACAGGGCAAATTAAAGTTTGACGTATATACCTTGGTGAGTGAAGATCCATGATCATCCTTGTAGCGGTTTAGAGTTGCTCTGAGTTGATTCTTGCTTCTTGTAGTAATTATTCTAACAATTTCTTCATGATTCAACTCCTTGCTTTTTATTGCATTGCAAATGATATCAGCCTCTGATTTGGCTAGCCTTGCATCTATCTCATCACCTGCATACCTGTATATGCCCACTACGGAAACCAAAACCTGTTGCCAAACGCCAAAAGCAAACAAAATTATCACAGCCAAATTAACAATACAATAAAAATGAAAATATCTATATAATTGGTGCAAACATGCCTTGCGAAGTTCACCGGTGGAATGCTGAGCCAAGTCCTCCTCCATGGAGCGCTTGTAGCGAGCTTGATAGGCACGCTTGACAGCCAACAAGTCTTGAGGAGAATAGATGCATGACAACTCAATGATGGAACTGTAATCTGGGATTGGTTTCTCTTTTATTGCACCATGTAGTATAACTGCATCCCTCTCTTCTGGATCTAACATCCATCTGTACACTGCTTTCTGTATTTCATTTGGAAAACAAAAATTAAATGAGAATAAGATCAACAAGTACTAGAAAATTATCAAGCCCTCTTGGCTGAGTGGTAGAGCGTGTGGCTTTTAATCATGTTGTTATGGGTTCAATCCTCACAGACGGCGAATTCTTGTAGTTTTGAAGAAAAAAATGATTACTAGCTAGAGAACAATCTCATTACCATAGTATTCAATATTTATTTTCATCTTTTCTACCGCGTTTAGGAACTAAAAAATGATTTAGCTATAAATAATGTTGTCAACACAATGATAATTTTGAGAAAAATTCCACAATATTAGTGTATATAAGTCACGTTTTATTTAATTTTTAGTAAGCATTGGTTTGGAGAACGAACTACCTCAAAGTGTCCAGACAACTCAGATTCAAGGCGCTTCACAAGATCTTCACTGTACATCTCCTCATAAGTTTTCCTTATCATCTTCCTCTGTGTTGCATTTCTATGCCCAAGTATTGATATTAGAGCCTTCTCATCCGTTCCCCAACCTAAACTCCACCCCAGAAAAAATGCAATTATAACAACATTTGACAAATAAACGAAAATAATAGTATAAAATCAATGTTAAAACACTGCTTCAAAACAAAAATTAGCAACGGAAATTCTGTAGATAAACAATAAAACCTATCGCTAATCCGATATAACAATGGATTAGCGGCAGATTATCAAAAAAATTGTTAGCTGTGAGCCTGTGAACGATTTACCTATGGATTAGAGATAAAATTCGTAGCTAATTCCACTTTTTTTTCTTTTTTGTAGTGAAAAGAGAGATAGAGTTAATGAGAGCAATAGTTACATAATTTCAGCGCTCTTTGAGAGTTGTTAAACAAAATGAACGCTAAGCTAGAACAACAACACCACAACAACAACATACTCAATATAATCTCATAAGTGGGATTTGGGGATGACAGAGTGTACAGACCTTACCCTACCTTGGGAGGTAGAGAGGTTGTTTTCAATAGACCTTCGGCTCAAGGCAAGCAATAACGAATAAACAGTGAATTGTTAATGCATGATCATGTTCAGATTACTACAGCAAAGAACAAGTAAAGATGATCCGGTTAATTAAACTTGATGATGTTTAATTTATAAAGAAAATTAGAGAGATAGAAGCTTGAATAACCTTTACAAGCCTTCCTAATAGCCTCTGCATCAGTAATAGGAGAGAAGTCTTCAGGGCAAATGAGGGTAGCCATTGCTAATTATATTAAACTCTTCTCTTAATTATCTATGGATACTGTCTACTTCATAGCCCTCATGCATCATCCCATATTTATACTACTAAAAAGTTAACTTAGTCAAGTACTTTTTAATATTGAAAGTAACGACATTCTGCACATAACTTATCAACTAAGTACTCACTCTTGAATATATTTAGCAAATGGACAAAAAACTTTTACTGGCTTCACACCTTTTTCATTTTTGAAATCGAGCAAGTAGTGAGCAGTGACCTCGTCAAGGTAATATCCGGCGGAGTTTTCCAGATTACCATGGTTGTATTATCATTAGAATTTTCTCTTTTATCTTGAGATATAGAGGAGTAATATATACTTGTAATTTGGATTTTGGATACTCAGGGTGAGTCACAAAATATTAGTCATGTTTGGTTGGTCATTTTTTTTGGAAAAATGGATAAAATAACGTTTAAACTATAGGGCGGATTTAGAGTAACACATTTATACTTTTATGGGATTTTACTACTCCTTGATATATTTTTATGGATTTTTTTTTTAGATTTATCAAGTGAACTGGATGATATTCAAATACGTGCTGAATAAAAAACCAAAAAATAAAAAAGCTCGGTTATTTTCAGGTCATTTCACTCTTCGAACAAAACAAAAATTGGAAGTCTCTCTCACTCTTAACTTTTTTTTATGAAGAAATCAGTTGATTGAGCGCGATTCGCTTATCTGTTGAAAAGTACCATCCTCTTGAAATTTGATTATGTAAATCACTATATTCTTCCAGGATTGAGTCTTAGCTTGTGTCCCGTTGAATTTTGGTTAGATTTTTTTAAGTAAATACCAAAGAAATGCTTAAAAGTAAATTCAGGGGTAATAAGGCCCCATAAAAACATTATTTTTCTCTGAAAATAAGTTTCTTAACTAATTTCCTCATTAAAAGTAGAAAAAATAAATTTCATATATATAGTGTCCCACATTGATTATCTCCTATCCATCATGAACACTCCAACCCACCCTACCTACCCCAACCCCCCTCTCCCTAGCTCCATACCCACCATCCCCACACTCCTAACCACACCTTTAACTTCAATGATATTTGCCTAAATTATACATAAATACTTTTAAATAATATTTTATATTTATATATAAATATATATCAAACACAAAAAAATAAATTAAAAAATCACATATTTTTCAAAATTTCCTCGAAAAATATTTTTACTTTGTACCAAACACGCCCGTGTTTCTTACTCTAATTTCCAACAAATTTCTCAAAATTTTCATAATGTTACTATTTGATAAAGTTACGAAAGCAGTGAATTCTCAGACCATTAATATCTACAGTCGTAATATAATATCTACGGTCTTAGGGTTTACAGAATCACTACTGAATTTTCACACCATTAATTCTTCCGTTGTTATTCTCGGGATTTCACAATTTTACTCAGTACTTTAAAATTGCAGTCTTAAATATTCCTTCGCTCTTTAATAAAATAACATATATAGGAGATCACTAAATAAAATTCACAACAGACATTTATAGGATTATTTTTTTCTATTAAATCATAAAGGAACATAAAATTCATTTTCTCATTTTTTTTTATATAATATGTGGTTTGCGTCCGAATTTACAAATATTTTAGTGGAGCCATGCTTTTTACTTTTATGTGATCATATGAAGTACTCTCATTCGCCATAATTACTTGTCCTTACTCCCTTCGTTCCTTTTGATTTGTGCTCTGTTGATTTGAAATTCTACTTAAAAATCATTTATTAAGTATCCTTTTACCAAATTATTTATATTAATTATAAATTTGACTACTATATACTAGTACTTTATATAATTATTTGATAGTGAAGATAATATTAAAACAAAATATAAATTTCTTTTTATTTGTTAAGATCAATAAATAAAATTTAAAAAATATTTTTAATATAAGAGACGAATAAAAAGAAAGTGAGCAAGTAACGATGTATATAGGAATAGCAAAGAGATGAAAACCTCGTACTGGTTTCACACCTCTTCTTTTTTTAAGTTCAAGTTGTCTACTTGGGAGTTGGGTGAAGATAACATTGAGCGGAATTTTCGAGATTACTTTGGTTGAATCATGGTTTTCCAAAAAAAAGGTGGAACTCCCACCCCAGGAGCCCCCACACCCCGGTCCGACAGGTCTGTGAAGAAAGTAAATCATGGTGACTCAATTGATTTCAAAGGTTAGACCAGTACCACGCGGCGAACAAGGGGCCCTCCTTTATTTCAAGAAGTAACCCCCACACTGCCGCTGACGGGATTCGATCCTTGGCCATTTTCCAAATATCCCCCTTGATAACCAATTGAGCTGCCCAAGCGGACTGGTTGAATCATGGTTAGACTTATCTTTATCTCGACACAATACTATACTCCCTCCATCTCAAATTGTTTATCATTTTTCTGATTTACACGTCTCTTAAGAAATATTAATTGTGAGGAGTATTTGATATACTTTACTCTTATTTATGTCTAAGTTATAATTTTTCTCCATTAAATATTTACTCTATTTATATGTCATCTTCATTAATGACAAAGAGTAAAATGGAGAAAAAATAATTAATTATGCCTTGAAGTTCTAAAATAAAAAATAAATTGAAACAACTATTTTTAGTAACCATGAAAAATAATTTGATGGGAAGGAAGGGAGTAAATTTCATAGTGTTAAACAGAGCAATATACATGTGATATACACTGAATATATATCACATGTATATTGCGGAATGAGGCGATCCAAAGAACACGCCCGGTTGGGCCTCTCGGCGGCCCAAAGGCAACAACACCCAAATGTGGGCCTCTCGGTAGCCCGGCACGTCCAGCCACCGTTAGGCAAAAACAAGTGGACAAATACTTGTATATTAAGGAAAGTATATTGTGTGTATATTGTAGTATATTTATTACCATAATTAGTGTTATACACCTACCATAATTGTAGAGTTAGAATTATGGTAGAATAAGGTTTTAGGAATAGTTTAGGAATAGGATTCTCCTATTTTGTAACTTGTATATATATCTATTCAATCAATGAAAATAATCAAGGGGATTATTTCTTTCATGGTATCAAGAGACTAGGTCTAAACAAAAGTTTTCTTCTCTCAAACTTTTGCCTCCTTGGCCGAGACCCCCCTCCCTCGGGTTTTCTCTCCAAATATCTCGTCTTCCGCTCTCAAAAACCTCTCTTAAATTTATCCTCCTCCTTTTTTCTTTCAAATATGTCTAAGAACAATTTTCACCCTGCCCTCACGGTTTCCAATATCAAGCTAAGTGTCCCTATTGTCCTTGAGATGGAAAACGTTCAATATGCAACGTGGGCAGAGTTGTTTAAAATTCACGCTATATCTTATTAAGTTCTTCATCACATCATTCCTCCCGCTAGACCCCGTCTTGCGGAGGATCCTGAGCTATGGATTACACTTGATGCTACCGTTCTTCGGTGGATATACGCCACTATTTCAGTGGACCTTCTACAGACGATTATGGAGCCAGATACCACGGCTATGGCTGCATGGAATAGATTGCGTGACATATTCCAAGACAACCAACATTCCCGTGTCGTCACACTCGAGCAGGAATTCTCTCTCGTTCGAATGGACGTATTTCCGAACGTTTCTGCATATTGCAAGAAACTAAAGGAATTGGCGGATCAACTCCGTAATGTTGGCGCACCGGTAACAAATAATCGTCTAGTTCTACAGTTGGTTGCCGGTCTTTCGGAGACCTATAATGGGTTGGAACTCTCCTTCGCCAAAGCAACCCTCTTCCCGACTTTCATCAAGCCCGCTCCATGCTGACATTGGAAGAAGCCGGTTTGGCTAAAAAGGCGGCTACCGGAGGAAGCCCAGTTGTCATGGTGGCATCCTCTCCTAGTCCTTCGGGTTTTGTTAATAATTTGGGCCAAAACCATAATAATGGTGGAGGCAAGAATAATCGCAAAAATAACAAAAACCGCGGGGGCAAACGAGGCGGTTCTGGTGGCGGTGATCAACAAACAGGCGGTGGGTCCCATCCGGGGTACAGTGGCCCACCACCACCGTGGGCCCAGCAGTGGGGCCAGTGGCAATGGAACCTGCACCCTCCAAAGCGGTTTGCGCGGCGGCCGGCCGTGGGGCAGCCCAACGATCCGAGCCCAATACCCAGCATTGGCGGCCCACTGGCCAGTGGCCCAGCGAACGGCACCCACAACAGTTACGGCCCAGTTCCAGCACGGCCAGGAGTCCTTGGGCCCAGACCTCCGCAAGCCCATCATGCAGCAGGCCCAACTTAGACCGATATCAAGGTCGCGATGCACACGTTGAGATTGACTCAATCGGACCCAAATTGGTACATGGACATCGGGGCCACTACTCACATGACTTCCGAATCAGGTACTCTCTCATCTTATTACAATTTGAGCACCCCTCGGGGAATAATTGTTGGTAATGGTAGTTCTATTCCAATTCTAGAGTATGGTCAGAAAACGTTGTCTCCTCCCAATCCACCACTCCTCTTGAAAAATACTTTACATGCTCCTAAATTGATTAAAAATTTAGTGTCTGTCCGAAAGTTCACAAATGACAATTCTGTTTCTGTTGAATTTGATCCTTTCGGTTTCTCTGTGAAGGATTTCAAGACGGGGAGTCATCTCATGAGGTGTGATAGTAGGGGGATCTGTATCCTATCATGCCCGGTTTCTGTCCATCGAGTCCAGCCTTGCCATCAGCTTTTGCAGCCATCTCTCCTTCCATGTGGCATGCTCGTCTGGGTCATCCGGGATCTTCTATTTTATCAGCTTTAGATAAAAATAGCTTTATTTCTTGTAAGGGTACGAGTCGTACTCCAATTTGTCAGTCTTGTTCATTAGGAAAAATTGTTAAGTTGCCATTTGTAGACTCCAATTCTCATACTTCTATGCCATTTAACATTATTCATAGCGACTTATGGACATCTCCTGTTCTTAGTTCAATGGGTCATCGATATTATGTTCTCTTTTTAGATGATTATTCTAGATTTTTGTGGACGTTTCCAATTGCGAATAAATCACAAGTGTTTTCCGTCTTCATAAAATTTAGAGCGTTCATTCGTACTCAATTCGAAAGAGAAATAAAAAATATTCAATGTGATAATGGGAAAGAATATGACAATAGGGAGTTTCGAGAATTTTGTGCTACTCATGGGATAAATTTTCGTTTTTCATGTCCTCATACATCTTCACAAAATGGGAAAGCCGAACGCAAAATTCGTTCCATAAATAACATTGTCCGAACTCTCCTAATCCATGCCTCCATACCTCCATATTTTTGGCATCATGCTCTACAAATGGCCACTTACCTTCTTAACATAATTCTGTCTAAAGGTCTGACATATTCTTCCCCTCTCAAAATCTTATATAATAAGAACCCTTCTTATTCTCACCTTCGGATTTTTGGGTGCTTGTGTTATCCGTTATTCCCATCCACCGCAATTAACAAACTTCAGGCCCGGTCTACCCCGTGTGTGTTTTTGGGTTATCCGTCAAATCATCGTGGTTATAAGTGTTTTGATTTATCCTCCAAGAAAATCATAATCAATCGCCATGTCATTTTTGATGAAACTCAATTCCCATTTACGAAAGTTCATACTCCCGAACCAAAGTCATATAATTTTTTGGATGACCAAATATCCCCGTATATTATTCGGAATTTTTCGGATATCTCCCGTACCCAAAATCCTCCAGCGGGCCCACTGCCCGCTGGACCAACAGTACCGCCACACAATTCAGCCACTGGAACAGTTCCAAAGAATCGGGCTCGCCAGCCCCACTCGGAACTGCTCCGAATCGATTCCAAATTTGTACCGATTTGGGCCGCGGCCCACTCGCCTGCCGGACGTCCGTCCCGAGCCCGAGAAAATTCCCAGAATTCCATCACTTCTTCCTCGAGTCATAGACCAGTCACTCGTAGTCAGCGGGGTATTTTTACACCTAAAAGATATTTTAATTTACATTCTGATGTCTCTAAATCCCCCTTGCCCCGCAATCCTGTGTCCGCATTAAATGACCCTAATTGGAAAATTGCTATGACCGATGAATATAATGCTCTTATTGATAATAAGACGTGGGAGTTGGTGCCCCGTCCATATGGTATTAATATTATCAGGTCTATGTGGATTTTTGCTCATAAGGAGAATTCAGATGGGTCCTTTGCTCGGCATAAGGCGCGACTTGTTGGTGATGGTAAGACTCAGCAGGTTGGTATTGATTGTGGTGAGACGTTTAGTCCGGTGGTCAAACCGGCTACCATTCGCACTGTACTTAGCTTGGCTCTTTCAAAGACTTGGCCGATTCATCAGTTGGATGTCAAGAATGCTTTTCTACATGGAGATCTCAAGGAAACAGTCTATATGCATCAGCCGTTGGGTTTCAGGGATCCCAACCGCCCTCATCATGTCTGTTTGTTGAAGAAGTCATTATATGGGCTTAAGCAGTCTCCACGTGCCTGGTATACACGATTTTCTCGATTTTGTTTCGACTATTGGGTTCACTCACACGGCAGTCGATAATTCTTTGTTCATCTACCGCCGTGGTTCGTCATTGGCCTATATTCTGTTATATGTGGATGATATCATCTTGACTGCCTCCTCCGATGCTTTGCATCAGTCTATCATGGCCATGCTCAGTTCTGAATTTTCTATGAAGGACTTAGGGCCGTTGAGTTATTTTTTGGGGATTGCCGTCAAACGTCATTCAGGTGGCTTGTTTCTGTCTCAACGGAAGTATGCTGCTGAGATCATAGAGAGGGCTGGGATGTCATCCTGTAATTCCACTTCCACGCCAGTTGATGCAAACCCAAAGCTAAGTGCCACAGTAGGTGCACCATACGAGAACCCGACCCGCTATCGCAGTCTTGCAGGGGCCCTCCAGTATCTTACCTTTACCAGACCGGATATTACATATGCAGTTCAGCAGGTGTGTTTATTCATGCATGATCCCAGAGTTGAGCACATGAATGCAATCAAACGCATCATTCGGTATATTCAGGGGACACTAGACTATGGGTTGCACTTGTATCCGTCATCTACATCCACACTTGTTTCCTACACGGATGCTGATTGGGGTGGTTGTCCCGACACCAGACGGTCGACTTCTGGCTACTGTATGTTCCTCGACAACAACTTGGTCTCCTGGTCGGCCAAACGTCAGGCAACTCTGTCACGCTCGAGTGCCGAAGCGGAATATCGAGGGGTAGCAAATGTGGTCTCCGAATCATGTTGGCTACGTAATTTGCTTTTGGAGCTTCATTGTCCCATTCAGAAGGCAACCTTGGTATATTGCGATAACATTAGTGACATCTACCTTGGTATATTGCGATAACATTAGAGACATCTACCTGTCAGGTAACCCAGTTCAACACCAACGCACCAAGCATATCGAAATGGACATTCACTTTGTCCGAGAAAAGGTTGCAAAGGGTCAAGTTCGCGTCCGCCATGTCCCGTCTCGTTATCAAATTGCAGACATCTTTACAAAAGGTCTACCAGCAGTTCTCTTTGAAGATTTTAGGGACAGTCTCAGCGTTCGAAAACCGTCCGCTATGACTGCGGGGGTGTGTTAAACAGAGCAATATACATGTGATATACACCGAATATATATCACATGTATATTGCGGAATGAGGCGATCCCAAAGAACACGCCCGGTTGGGCCTCTCGGCAGCCCGGCGTAACAAATTTTTCAAAGAAATGGGCCTCTCGGTAGCCCAAGGCACGTCCAGCCACCGTTAGGCAAAAACAAAGTGGACAAATACTTGTATATTAAGGAAAGTATATTGTGTGTATATTGTAGTATATTTATTACCATAATTAGTGTTATACACCTACCATAATTGTAGAGTTAGAATTATGGTAGAATAAGGTTTTAGGAATAGATTAGGAATAGGATTCTCCTATTTTGTAACTTGTATATATATCTATTCAATCAATGAAAATAATCAAGGGGATTATTTCTTTCACATAGAAAAGGTACTTTGGTTTTGGATGTTACAGTTTGCCTAATTCTGAAATAATTACTTCCCAATGATCACGATTCACGGTGTTACTTTGATAACATCACAAAGTTTCTTTGGCAGTAATTAGTCTAGTGTTATTTATAATTTAAAAAAAGTTAGGATAATTTTAAAGACTTTTCTTTAAATTTAGCTTAGTAACACTAATCTTTCTTGTAATTTATGATATTACACTATAAAGAACGAACATAAAAGTTAAATAGAGAAAATTCTAGACAAGAGTACGGTTGAATTAAGAGAGAAAAAACGAACAAGGAAACTTATGAATCTTTCTTGTAATTTATGATATTACACTATAAAGAACGAACAGAAAAGTTAAATAGAGAAAATTCTAGACAAGAGTACGGTTGAATTAAGAGAGAAAAAATGAACAAGGAAACTTATGATAATTGAATCTGAAAGAAATAATCCTTTGATTATTTTCATTAATTGAAAGAGTATATATACAATTTACATATTTCCATAATAGGAAGATCATATTCCTATTCTACTCTTAAAACCTTATTCTACTTTGACACTAACTATACAATTATGGTAATACAAATATTATGGTAAGTGTACAATACTAATTACACCACAACATTACCTAAACTAGGAGACTAAAACATTACCTAAAATATATACAAAACCGAGGCCCAATATCCATAGGATATACACGTGTATATGTGTATATCCTATGGATATTTAACACACCCCTGCAGTCATAGCGGGCGGTCTTTGAATGCTGAGATTGTCCCTAAAATCTTCAAAAAGGACCGAGGGAAGACCCTTTGTAAAGTTGTCGGCAACTTGATACCTGGACGGGACATGGCAGACGCGTACTTGACTACGGGCAACCTTTTCGCGAACAAAGTGAATGTTCATCTCGATATGTTTAGTGCGCTGGTTCTGAACCGGATTACCCGAAAGGTAGATGGCACTAACATTATCAAAATAAACTAAGGTCGCATTCTGAATAGGACAATGAAGCTCTAACAGCAAATTACATAACCAACATGATTCCGAGACCACATTAGCTACCCCTCTATACTCGGCCTCGGCACTAGAGCGGGACAAAGTTGACTGACGTTTCGCAGACCATGAGACCAAGTTATTGCCAAGAAACATACAATAGCCAGACGTAAACCGTCTGGTCTCCGGACAGCCACCCCAATCAACATCTGTATACGAGACAAGTGTGGACATCGATGAAGGATATAAATGCAAGCCATAGTCAAGTATACCCTGAATATACCGAATGATGCGTTTGAGCGCATTCATGTGCTCAACCCTGGGATCATGTATAAACAAACACACCTGTTGTACGGCA
Organism: Anisodus tanguticus; assembly: GCA_034509755.1. NCBI lineage: Eukaryota > Viridiplantae > Streptophyta > Magnoliopsida > Solanales > Solanaceae > Anisodus > Anisodus tanguticus. The sequence goes on from CM067550.1 coordinate 29,545,199, forward strand.
TACATAATATCTGGTCTTGTGAATATAAGATACTGAAAAGCCCCTGTAAAACTGCGATAATGGGTCGGATCCTCGTATGGTGCGCCGGTCGCAGCACCCAATTTGGGTTAGTATCAACTAGAGTGTAAGTGTACTTAGAGGATGACATCCCAGCCCTCTCAATGATCTCGGCTGCATACTTCCTTTGTGATAAGAACAATCCACCTGCATGACGAGTGACAACAATCCCCAAAAACTAAATCAAGGGGCCCAAGTCTTTCATAGCAAACTCAGAGCTGAGCATTGTCATGATAGACTGGCGTAAGGCATCAGAAGAGGCAGTAAAGATAATATCATCCACATATAATAGTATATAAGCCAAAGACGAGCCACGTCGATATATGAACAAGGAATTATCCGACCTGCTGTGAGTGAACCCAATAGTCGAAACATAGTCGGCAAACCTCTTATACCAGGCCCGTGGAAACTACTTAAGCACATATAAGGACTTATTCAGCAAACAGACATGATGAGGATATTTGGGGTCCCTAAACCCCAAGGGCTGATGCATATACACCGTTTCCTTGAGATCACCATGTAAGAAAGCATTCTTCACATCTAACTGATGGATGGGTCATGCTTTCGAAAGAGCCAAGTGAATGGTAGTCGGCTTGACCACCGGACTAAACGTCTCCCTACAATCTACACCAACCTGCTGAGTCTTACCATCACCCACAAGTCGAGCCTTATGTCGTGCAAACGAACCGTCTGAATTGTCTTTATGAGCAAAAATCCACATATACCTAATAATATTAATACCAGATATAGGGGGCACCAACTCCCACGTCTTATTATCAATAATAGCATTATATTCATCGGTCATAGCAATTTTTCAATTTGGGTCATTTAACGCAAACACGAGATTACGGAGTAAGGGAGATTTAAGAATATTAGAATTTAAATTAAAATGCTTTTTTTGGTTTAAAAACAATCTGTTGACTATGAGTGACCGGTCGATGACTCGGGGAGGAATTAGGCAGATTTTGGGAATTTTCTGGACGCGGGACGGACTGGCCAGCAGGCAGTGAGTCTGCTGGCCCAACATGGTAAGCAGAGGATGCATGAACTGGATCAGTTCCAATGATGGACTGGACCGGCCCAATCACTGAAACTGGCCCAGTGACGAGACTGGGGACAGTGGCTGCGATGGGCCAGTGGGACCAGCGGGAAGTGGGCCTGTTGGTGGATTTGGGGTGCGGGATACGTCTAAAAAATGGTGAATAATATACGTATCATCATCCAAAAAATTATACGAACTAGGCATGGAATTACTGACCTTAGCAAATGAAAATTGGGATTCATCAAATATGACATGGCGATTAATGATGATTCTATTAGAGGATAAATCAAAATATTTGTAACCATGATGATTAGACGGAAAACCCAAAAACACACACGGAGTAGACCATGCCTGAAGTTTGTTAATTGTGGTTGATGGAAATAACGGATAACACAAGCACCCAAAGACCTTAAGATGTGAATACGAATGAGTCTTATTATATAAAATTTGAAGGGGGGAAGAATATGTCAGACCTATGGAAGGAAGAATGTTAAGGAGATATGTAGTCATTTGTAGAGCATGATGCCAAAAATGAGGGGGTACGGAAGCATGAATCAATAAAGTTTGGATAATGTTATTAATGGTACGAATTTTGTGTTCGGCCTTCCCATTTTGTGAAGACGTATGAGGACACAAAAAATGAAAATTGATCCCATTATTAGCACAAAATTCCCGAAACACCCCATTGTCATATTCTTTGCCATTATCACATTGAATAATTTTTATGTCCCGTTCGAATTGAGTTCTAATGAATGCTCTAAACTTTAAGAAGATAAAAAAAACTTGAGATTTTTTCGCTATCGGAAAAGTCCATAAAAACTTAGAATAATCATCTAAAAAGAGAACATATATAGATGACCCAAAGAACTAAGAACAAGAGACATCCATAAATCACTATGAATAATATCAAATGGCATTAAAGTATAAAAATTAGAGTCTACAAATGGCAACTTAACTATTTTTCCTAAGGAACAAGATTGACAATTCGGAGTACTACGTGCACTCTTATAAGAAATAAAATTGTTTTTATCTAAAGAAGATAAAATAGATGATCCCAGATGACCTAGACGAGCATGCCACAATGAAGGAGCCAGAACTGCAAAAGTGGATGGCAATGCGTGACTCGAGAAACCAAAATTTGGTGTGATATGATAAAGATCGCCCGTACTATCACACCTCATGAGAGGACTCCCCATCTTGAAATCCTTTACAGAAAAACCAAATGGATCAAATTCTATGGAAACGGAATTATCAGTGGTGAATTTTTTAACAGACACCAAATTTTTAATCAATTTTGGAGCGTAAAGGTATTTTTCAAAATAAGGGGTGGATGGGGGGAGACAACGTTTTATGACCATAACCACGAATTGGAATTGAATTACCATTACCAATAATTATACCATGATTGTTTCTCAAATTGGAATAAGATGAGAGAGTACCTGAGTCAGACGTCATGTGAGTAGTGACGCCGGTGTCCATGTACTAATTTGGGTCCGAAGGATTTATTCCAAGCATGTGCATCATTACGTCAATGTCGGTAGGAGTGGAGCCCGCTACATGATGGGTCTGGTGGGGCACAAAGGTGCCTCCCTACGGACTGGAACGGCTACTGTAGCGTTGGGCTGGAGAAAAAACAATGGGTCATTGCGGAAACTGGGCAGTGGACCGAAACTGTTGTGGCATTTGGGCCCAATTTGCTTGCTGACCTTAGGGATTGTTGGGCCAAGGGTTACCGGCCCAGGCCCATGGTGAGGGGGTCCACTATTGGGACCAGGCTTCCTGGGGCCCACTGCCGGATTATGTCCACCGCTACAATTGCCGGAACCACCGCGTTTGCTCCCGTGATTTTTGTCATTATTTTTTTGACTATTCTTGCCGCCACCGTGACCACAGTTTTTGCCAGAATTATCAACAAAACCTGGAGAATTTGTGGAGGAACTCATCATGGCCACAGGATTAGCACTGGTAGCCGCCTTTTTAGCCAAACCAGCTTCTTCCAAAGTAAGCATGGAGCAGGCCTTATAGAACTTTGGGAGAGGGTTACTTTGACGAAGGAGAGTTCCAACGCCACTACAGGCCTCGAATAGGCCAGCAACCATCTGTAGCACGAGACGATCTTCACTAACGGGCGCACCAATATTGCGGAGTTGGTCCGCCAATTCTTTCAACTTTTTGCAATAAGTTGAAACATTCGGGAAATTTTCCATGTTGACGTGGGAAAATTCCTGCCCAAGGGTAACAACTCTGGAATTTTGATTATCTTGGAATATGTCATGCAGCCTATCCCAAGCAGCCATTGTTGTAGCGTCTGGCTCAATAATCGTCTGCAATAGGTCCGTAGAGATAGTGGAGTAAATCCACTGAAGAACTGTGGCATCAAGTGTTGTCCACAACTTAGGATCATCCTCACGTTTAGGCACCTCCGTATCCTCAGGGGCCGCGGGGATTATGTGATGGATGACTTGATCGAGCGAGCGTGAATTTTGAACAACTCGGCCCACGTCGCGTATTGGACGTTTTCTATTTCAAGAATAAGAGGGATGTGATTCTTGATGTAAGAAACACCAAGGGCAGGGTGAAACGTGTTCTTTGTCGTTGACATAACAAAAGAACAATGTGTGTGAGAAGAGAAAAAGAAAGACCACCGAAGGGCAAGAAATCCGGGAAGGGAAGCCGGAATCCGAGGCACTATGTCGACGGAAAACTTAGGAGAAAAATAACCTAGACTTCTGATACCGTGAAAGAAATAATCCCTTGATTATTTTCATTAATTGAAAGAGTATATATTCAATTTACATATTTCCATAATAGGAAGTTCTTATTCCTATTCTACTCCTAAAACCTTATTCTACTTGGACACTAACTATACAATTATGGTAATACAAATATTATGGTAAGTGTACAATACTAATTACACCACAACATTACCTAAACTAGGATACTAAAATATTACCTAAAATATATACAAAACTGAGGCCCAATATACATAGGATATACACGTGTATATCGTGTATATCATATGGATATTTAACAGAATCACCTTAAAGTTTTAAAAAAACTTGGATTCCAATGCACTAGATGATGAATCCTCGCAAACCCCAAAAGAAAATCTAAAATCTATTCTAAACTAATATATATTATTTTTACGGATATCTTTATTGTGTCCTATTTTTAGTAATTGATTTTTTTAGACTACTTCTTTTTATGTGATTTTAGGTCTATTATTCCATTTTGTTTACTCACCGTAGTTTTACGCCGATGAACTAATGCATTTGTAGGTTGATGCAAAACATGTCCAAATCATCTCAAGCAACATTCTCACATTGTATGCCCAACGTGTACTACTTGCATTTTCTCGCGAATGTCGTCATTTTTAATCTTCTATGATTGCACATCCATTTTATAATTCACATTTCAGCAACTCTCATCATGTGGATATATTGGATTTTACCAGCCCGGCATTCACTACCATATAATATTGTCGATCTTATTGCAGTTTTATAGAACTTATCTTTCTCTTTGGTAGACATCTTACTATCACATAACACCGCTAGCACTTCTCAGTTTCAGTCATCTGATTTTAATCATATGAGTCTTCATCTATCATTCCATCTCTTGAAACAACAAATCTAGACATCTAAATTGTTTGTATATTGGCACTGCAATCAGCTTGTCTAGTCTTACTTCAACTTCTTTCTCTTCTTTTCCTGACTAAACTTGCAATGAATGTGTTCAATCCTACTTGTACTTATCCAAAAAATTTAACTTTCTAATGTTCTTCTCCATAGTTCAAGCTTTCAATTGATTCTCTTGTTAGTTTCATCGATTAACATAATATCATCAGTAAATAGCATACACCGCGGGACCTTATCTTTTATTGTGTTGGTAAACTCGTCTATAATTAAGCACACAGATAGAAACTCAGTGTTGATTCCTAATATAAACTTGGTTTAACGGAAAACTCCTAAGTAATATATAGGGTTGTCCTATTTTCTAATAGCAATTGGTGATTATTACAATGTAGTATGTAGTTAGCGTCCAAAATCAAGAGCCATGGTTGAACTAGGGGTGGCAAAATCAAACACAACCCGCCCAACCCATTTGATGTTTCTATGGGTTGGGTTATGATCCATTTGTTGAGTTGACTCAATGGGTTGAATCCAAACTGACCCATCTCCTAAACATGTCATTTTCGGTTGATGAAAAAGGTCAGTTATTCAACCCGTAAAATTTATCTTCTTCGTTTAAATAACTGTTGGGTCAATTTGAAATCTCTCTTCTTCGTTTCCCACACTTTGGCACTTGAATACTAGGTAATTAATAATTTCTTTATACTCAAGTATCTTTCTGTTTATTCTATTTAACATAGTGAATCATTATTAATTTTATAGTTTTTGTAATTACATTTTCTTCTTGTCGATAAATTTAGAGTTATAGTGAACATGTTTTCACATTCGATTAACAAGATATCATATGATGTCTATACAAAGTTTTTGAGAAATATTTTTGGAAACGATTATGATAATTTGTGTGTTTAGATTAGGAGTGGCCAGTGGGCCGGGCTCGGGTCTGGCGGGCCGGGTCTGGCGGTGTCGGGGTCGGGGCGGGACGGGAGAAGGGGCGGGGTCGGGTCTGGCGGGCTCTGGCGGGACTGGAGCAAGTCCCGTCCCGATCCCGATCCCGTCGGGCTCGGGTCGGGGCGGGCTCGGGGCGGGCTCGGGCTCGGGTCGGAATACGGCGGGTTTTTTTTTTTTTTTTTAAAATAACATATGTATAAAAAAAACTCAATAAACAAAACAAGATAGTGTAATAAAAACATCCCAAGGCTGTTTTTGTGCCTCTTATATTATTTAATAGACATGTGATTTTTTTGTAATACAAATACAATTGTCTAAAATCTAAATTGCAACTTTGTGGTGTTGTCCAAAAGTTACAAATTACATAATAAAATTACAATTAAAAAAATTACATTCTCAAAAAAACCTGTTCTAATTGCTTGATGATTTCATGTGGTTCTTCGGTTGGAATTGGTATTTGTTGGTCAAATTGATCCACGTCGCTTCCACTACCTTCGGTTAAGATTTCGTTGTAGTTTTCATCATCTTCTTCGTTGATCTCCGGTTGACCGCACCTTCTCCGCTCCGCTCGTATCCAATCTCTCGAATAATACGCAATTTCCAAGCGTCTCCGGCTAATGAGTGTCTCGTGGTCTCCTATTTGATATCTCGCTCGCGTAAAAAGCGCTTTCGACGCAGCTTGACGACGCTTGAATGTTCAAAACATCTCGAGCCATCATTGAAAGTGTCGGAAAGGTCTTCTCATTCCCCCTCCGGTATTTCAAAGCAAGTCTTCATGTCCATCTTCATTGATAACTTCTTGATACGGTACAGAACCCTGCAAAACAAAAATATCCAACTCGCTAATTTGGTTAGTAGTAGAGGTACGACCGCACATTCTATTTCTGAGGCTTTCAATACTAGCCGCAGAAACAAAGATGTCTTTTGTGAGGTTGTATTGAAGATGAAGAAGATGGTATGGAAGTCGGTAAGTTACTAGCATTTTCTTGTTGATAAAATCTATATATATTTTTGCATTGGTGTTCTACGCTAGACAATACTTCTTCTTTAGTTTGTTCAATAGGTGGTGGGTGATTTAGATTTTTGGGACTTGGAGGTGGTAGTACTTCTATACAATCGTAAATAGTTTCAATTAGTGATTTAGTACCGTCTATTTTAATAGTAGGATTTAATACAGAACCAATAATATAAATAGAGGGAATAGGAATAAAATATTTTTTTATTTTGACAAACATTTTTTTAATAGTCATTGCCTTATAAGTGGTTTTTCCATATATTCACTAAGTAATAAAAATATTAGAGTTATATAAAATAACATAGTTGAAATAGTAGGATAATATATACCGGAAAATTCTTTTGTTGCTTGAAAAAATTTCTCTAAAAATACAATAAGTTCGGAAATTTTTTTCCAATCACTATCTAAAATCATATCACCGGCTTTTTATTATGAGAGTTAAAAAATAAAGTTATAGGTAATTTATAGTCATAAGCAACAAGTAGTTGCTCGTATAAAGAATTCCACCTAGTGGATACTTCTTGTGGAATTTTTCTAAAAGGTAGTCCACAATCATGACAAATTTTTTTATATTCTTTTCTACGTTGTACTTTATTACTTTTAAAAATAAAGTTTATAGCAAATTGTATTTTACTAAGAATGTCTTCAAAAAGTGATAGACCATCCTTTACAATTAAGTTATATATATGGCACGCGCATTTTATATGAAAATGGTCCGGAAAAGACGGAGTTAAACTATTTTTTAAAATTGTAATTGCGTAATTGTTACTAGAAGCGTTATCTAATGTAATAGTCATAATTTTATCGGTAATTCCGTAATAATCGCACACTTGATAAATATTTTCTGCAATAAAAGTACCAGTGTGCCTATCATCTATATATCTATACGCTAAAATACGTTTTTGCATAGACCATTTATAATCTATCCAATGACAAGTTACGCTAAATAATCATGGCCGTTAGTACTACGACCTATATCAGACGTGATGGATACTTTGCCATTAAAATGATATAATGAAAAACGTAAATATTGTTGATATTCATGCGCGAATTTAAATACATCTCTCTTAACAGTTGATCTAGGAAAACCGTTAAAAGCAGGATTATATATATCTCTAATGTAATGAATAAAACCGGGAGATGAAGGAAATGAAAAAGGCAAACCCTCCACAAAGAACTAATTTTGATATTGCTTCCCTATCTCTATGTTTATTGTATTTAGGGCCTACAATTCCCCCCGTCATAGGGTTAATTTGACCTTGTACTTGGTCCGGGACAATATTAGTATGTGAACCTTGTCCCGATGGAGCGGGCGTTTGCGCACCCGGTTTTGAAGCCTGGTATTGGGCATACCTAGCTGGATGAGCACTTACTACGTGTCTAATTAAACCCCCGTCCCACCGTGACCTTTTCCAATTTTAAATTGTAAAACATTTTTACAAATTTTACATATGGCTACTTGATTCTCTACGTCCCTATCAAAAAATGTCCATGCATCTGATTTTAATGGTCGTTTTGCTGGACCTCGTCTCATACTAGGGGGAATAGGAGGTATTTCAGTTGAAGGTGCACTAGTGGGTGTGTTGTCATCAACATTAGTGGGTATATCATCTAGATCATCGTCTAAATTAAAGTCTTCTTGAGTTCCGTAAAAAATAGCTCCTGGTCTAAATCTAATGGTATTGTAGGAAAATGTTGAGTATCAACAAAATCATCCCGTGTAGGAATAAGATGACTAGAAGAAGTACCCTTGCCCTGGTTGCCCCTACTAGAAGAAGCACCCTTACCTTTACCCTTAAACATACCTTTTAATCCTTCCATTTTAATTATGATAATAAATAAATAATTAAAGACAATAAAATTAAGTGATCTAAACTAAATAAACAGACAATAATAATTTAATGAAGGAACGAATGTACCAAACGCCGACGTAACGTCGACGTGTAATCGAGAGGTTGAAAATTGAAACTTTGCTCGATGGAAGATCCTCAAGCTAGTTGCCAACTTCACTACCAATTCCCAAATGAATAAATAAAATTGAATATTTAACAAACAATGTAGAATTGTAGAGAGATATATTGAGAAATTAGAGAGATTGTAGGAAGATTTGTGAGAAAGATGAAGAGAAAATGAGTTATTTATAGTTGAAAAATTGGGTTAAAGTGTAAATATAATAACTTATGGGTTAAAAATAAATATTAAGGGGTAGGGGTTGGGGGGAGGGGGGGGCTAAAATGGCCGTTGGCCAACGGCCATAATCTAAAATGGCCGTTGGTGCAACGGCCATTTTTGCAAAGGGCGGGGTCGGGGTCGGGTCGGGGTCGGGGTCGGGTCGGGTCGGGGTCGGGGTCGGGTCGGGGTTGGGGTCGGGGCGGGCTCGGGTCTCGCGGGCTCGGGTCTCGCGGGACGAGACCTCGTCCCGTCCCGAGTTCGAGTCCCGCCTCCGTAATTTTATTTTATTTTTTTTGGCGGGGTCGGGGCGGGACCGGGGCGGGCTCGGGACGGGCTCGGGTCGGGGTCGGGCTGTCCCGGCCCACTGGCCAGCTTTAGTTTAGATTGCATTTTGAAGAAAAACATTTTTCAGAAGCTTTTGTAACTGGAAATGAAAGGAATGGAATTGGAATATTAAAATTTTGACGTCAAAGAATGAGAAAATCAGATTCAGTAGGTGTTTTGTTTTGCTTCGTCATATTCATATTTGTGAGGAGATGTTTGATTTATATTGGGCGGGTTAGGTTATGACCCGTTAGTTTACACATTTTGACCCAACCCATATTGAGCCAAGTAAATTTTGAACGGGCTGGGTTATGATCCTTTTATTGACTTGACCCATTTTGACCGTCCAAATTTTGCCCAACCTTCTTATTTGCCACCTCTAGCCTAAACACGTAAATGTGAAGTATTTGTAGGATTTTGCCCTAATTTTCAAGCATAATTAGAGTTACTTTTCTCAGAAATGTCTCTTTCATATTTGACTAATTCGTTTCTTGGAAGAAAAGATTTTAAATTTTTATAAATCGAGGATCTTTCCTTCACACATCACATAATAGCATTCACAATGTAGCTAAAAGATTCTCATTTAGGAGGAGATTATTCTCTCGATAATTTTATATTTTTTATAATAGTATTTTTTTAATATGTAGGTCAATTGACCAAACCATATTAAATATTATGTCTTTTTTTGTTACTTCTCTTTGGTATTTGATATATCGTCGTTCGATGTTTGCTTTGTTAGCTTCTATAGAATGTCTGGATTATCTCAATCCAAACAACTGGTATCAAATCAAGGTCGAAGACTTGTTCAGGTTGAGTTCAGTTCTAGCTGCAACTAATGTAACGGTGATAAAGATTATTGACTGAAGTGCTATTCAATATGTCTAAGACTCATATAGACTTTTCATAGTTCGGTGGCTAAGAAGGAGGAGCACTTGGTAACCTTCCGTAGTTCGGTGGCTAGAACTCAGATGTACTTTTTGCTCATTAGAAAAGATGATAATGATCTTTGTAAAGACTTTAAGGTTATTTCGAGTGAGAACCTCAAAATCCAACATAAGCTCTTGGTGATGGATTTGGATATCAAGGAAGAGGAAGAAGAGGGTCGTGGATGACCGGACAATGATCAGATGGGGGAGTTTCACTATGACCAGTGCCCAGAAAATAAAGAAAAATTTGATGAAAATCAAGACTTATGAGCAGTGGGGATGCAAATAGTATGTGGGATAGGGCGGCCGGTTGCAGTAGAGGAGAAACTAGATGAGGTATTTGGGGTATCGAGAGGTAGTCGTGGTAGGCATCAAGGGGACTAATGGTGAAATAGAGAAGTCCAAGGGAACATGAAATCAAAGAATGTGGTGTATGCGAAATTGGTAGAAAGCAAGGATGATGGGGAGAATTAGATGAATAGAAAAACGTATAATATGGTGAGTAAGGAGAAAACTCTTTCCATTACGGTGGTAAAAATGATAACTTTTGAACGTTTGTATCCAGATCTAGAGGACAAAGGTGGAGATAAGAAGTTGTACATGTTAGCCAAGGCAATGGATGAGGGTACGTAGCCTATATCAAGTGAAGTGCATCAAATATGAGGATGGAAAAGTACTAGTGGAGGACACACTTATTAGACGGAGATGGCAGTCATACTCTCGAACAAAGAAGGAGAAAGAGACATTGTGTTGGGGGAGTTGGAGCACTCCAGGAGGTGCATTAAGTTTGGGTATTGTAGGAGTATAAAGGTTGAGGAGGTTAAGGATGTTGTAAATGGCAGGTAGAGTAGATTTGGAGTGGCTGACGAGGTTGCTCAATATCATTTTTAAGATGGAGAAAATGACCAAAGAATGGAGGTTTAGTATAATGGTTCTCTTGTACAAGAACAAGAGAAACATTTAGAGTTGTAACAACTATATGGGTATCGGGCTGCTAAGCCACATTATGAAAGTTTGGGAGATGGTGGTGGATATGAGGATGAGCATAGGCGTATCTATTTTTGAGAACCAATTTGGATTCATGACGGTCGCTTAACTATAGAAGCCCTTCATCTTCCAAAGAGACTAGTGGAGCAGTATAAGAAGGGAAAGAAGATCCCATATGCTAATATTATAGAACTTGAACGCATGAAAATGATCATATATGCTTCTGCTATAGGATCGATCATGTATGCCATTACCTGTACTAGGCCAGATGTGGCCTTTGAACTTAGTATGACTTGCAAATTCCAGCAGAATCCTAGGGAAGAACACTGTAAAGCAGTCAAGAGTATTCTTAAGTATCTCAGACGAACTAAAGATTACTTCTTAGTCTATAGTGGGGAAGAAAACCTAGTTTCTACTAGGTACACTAATGCTAGCTTTCAGACGGATCTTGATGACTTCAAATCTCAGTCTGGGTACACGTTCATTTTCAATGGTGGAGCAGTAAACTGGAAAAGTTCCAAACAAGCTACAACTGCTGATTTAACAATAGAAGCTGAGCACATTGCTGGATCGGAAGCTGGTAAACAAGTTGTCATGGTTTCTGAGTTCCTGAAGGAACTAGGGGTTGTTCCAAGTGCCACTTGTCCAATAACGATTTATTGTGACAACACTGGTGCGATTGCGCAAGTTAAGGAACCAAGATCAACAAACAGAAATAAGCATGTACCAAGGAAGTACCACATACTCAGGGAGATGGTGGAGACTAAAGAGATTAGATTAGATAATGTTCCCACATACGATAATCTAGCTGACCCATTCACTAAACCATTAAGCTTTGTCAAGCATAATGGTCATTTTAAGAATATGGGCATTAGATATGTTGGAGATTGGCTCTAGGCCAAGTAGGAGATTGAAAGTATATTTATGTCATAGAGAAAATTTGTATTAGGACAAGTGTACTTTATACACATTCTTATTATTATTAATGGAGATTAATATTTTAGCATTTGCAATTATTGAATTACTAATTGATTGTTTATAATATTCTATAATATGCATCCCTTAGAGGTTACGCTGTTATTAATAATGTGAGTTATTACTATTATAACGTAACTTTTAAAATAGCCTCGACTAATGATCATCGAGAATGGGATATCGATGATATATGATAAGTCGACATGTGGTCTGCATCACATTCTTAGAGGATGTAGTATGTCTCACCTGCTACGAGTAATGGCTAATCGTGATGGACACATGGATACTTTGGAAGTATTGGAATACCCCGCTGATATATTGTTTGTTATACTTGTCTAAAGTATGATCAGCGTGTGGGAGATAGAAGTCCTTAGACTTGAGGTCAATACGCACCTTGTCTACAAAGTAATATACTTTGATCTTGTCCTAAGCTCAAATGCCTTATAGGTTGAGATACGGCTTGTATTTGGTACATTACGATCTGGATTAAAGGTGGTAGTTGAGCCAAGATGAGGATTCATTCCTCGAATGTATATTCGAGAGAGCACTCATATTCTTAGTGATATTTGTTTGACTAAGGCGTTGGCCAACGCAATAGACATATTTAGAATATGGTTTAGTTGTCAACTACTAAAGATGAGATACAATGATTAAGCCATTTGGATAGACACTTGACAAATTCTAAGCTTGATCGGGTGTGTCGTGAATGAAAGGATTTTATCTTACCACATAGAGGTTAAGTTTACTGGATTCGTGTAAACGTACTTCACATATTGAGTTCGTCTTGCGGCGCGTCTAGGAGTTCCGCGTAGACCTTAATTTGATTAATGTCGATATGTGAAGGCCTGTAGGGTCACACTATGTCGATTGCCTTTTCGATCTAACGATGTATTGAGAGAGTATTAAATATTCGATATAGAATCGAGATATTAAATGAATAATGATTGTTTTAATTAAATCAAAATTGGATTTTGGATTTAATTAAGAATGTGCAGAAAATAAATCAAGATAGGGTAGGGCCATGTCAAGCGCCGCGGCGCCCACACCATAGGGCCGCGGCGCTAATGACCTAATCTGTCTTGATTTTTGGGCCAGGCCCAAGGTCAAACCCTAATTCGGTTTGACCTAATTTTTCACCTATAAATACAGACATTCACTTCATTATTCAATACACTTAATTTCATATTATTATTCTAAGTCTTAGAGACTTAGAATCAAAACACTATCTCGAACCTCTGCCGGATTTCCTAGCTTTCCAAAGGAGAAATACATTGAAGCTTGGAGCTTGCAATCGAAAGGACTTTCGCGTGCGAACCCACATTTGATAAAGATTCCAGATAATACAACCTGTAAGTGTTCATGTTTTATGTTACAGGTTTTTTATTGTCATATAACTATACCGGAAGTAATTGTTGGGATAAATAAGAACAAAATTTTAAACTTCCAATGTGACTTACTTATGTGTTTTGAACCCAACAAAACCCTACAGATGATTGTTTAAAGTGAATAAAAGAATATGGAGTACATTTATAATTAAACTAAAAACTAAAGCTGTCATAAGATATGGCGAGAATATTAGCGTTGGGAGGCCTAGAAGTTATAAACATGTGAGATAATTATAAGGATTTGTTCATCAACAAATCAAAAAATAATTATAAACATTATTTAAGAAAATTAAACATTTTTTCACCTAGTATAATAATATTTAGAGCCTTTCTTACTGTCAGATTCTGAAAAAAGAGGATTCATGAGGTAGCAAATTCTTTCTAAAACTGGTAGTAAAATAAAAGCCTAAGCAGAAACATATTAGAGACTAAAACTTATTTTCTTTTTGGCTAATCAAAGAAAGGAGAGTAAATATAACAAATAATTATATTAGAACGGAAGTATAGGATAACAAGAACAATGTGGCTACAAACCGATAAGAAGGCAAGGCAATATACCTTTAATTGAGATTTCTTTACGGCCAAAACCTGGACATACTTGGCCATAGAGAGATCTTTATTCTTTAAGGTTATGTTTGTAACCAAAGAAATTTTTGGTGTTTAATGACATGTTTGCAACTAAAGAAATCTTTATTGTTTATGCGTATGTTTGCAATCAAATAACTTGGATCTAGCAAATTCTATTTGTCACGAATGGTTGCATCTTTTCGAAGCGGCAGATTTTTAATTTTATATGACAAAACTATTTAATTTATTTAGGTTAATAAAAAAAGTATTTTAGTAATTTAACTTTCAAGTTAGGAAATTCATGTTGTTAATATAGTATAGATATATATATTCCAATCTAAATAAATAAATATATATATATAAGTTCTTTCTTTCTCTTACTACAATTAGAGAGAAGTTGAGAGCTCTTATAGAAATCCCCCTTTAGGTTAGATTAAATACCCCTCAAATACCCATATGATTCAGTTCATATGACCCATATCATATGACTCATATCATATGATCCTAAATACCCCAGAAATTCCCAATGTTTATCTCCTTGATAATTATCTTTGTAAATTCCAATTTTTAAATGAATATGATTATGGACGGTACTACCTCCTAATCTTTTAAATACTTTATGCATTTAAATTCTTTAAATTCCTGCATTAAATACTTGGTCGGTTCAACCGCCTTTGATTTAAATTCCTGCAGAACCTTGTGATTTATGGTTTCCATAACTGAAACCTTGAATTGTAAGTTGCTCTTTATTCACTTTCTGCATTCTTCAATTATCCTTTAATTTTTCAATACCTTATATCCCGATTCCTTCCGTGTATGTTATCCCCTTTTAGATCCTCGGCCTAAGTTTGGTATCAGAGCCATAAAGGGTAGATATAGAGAGAATAGTGTCCAGATCAGATGTTGAATTCCTTGTTAGAGGTTACGGAGATCTCGGAGTTAGGTGTCCAGGGTCGGTAAGTCCTCAATGAACGCAGGCATTTATACCCAAGGAAAGGCCTAAGCGAAGAGGAAAGTTCGGACGCTCTGTTATAGGAGTTCCATAGAATGGATCCGTTTCTCAACAGATCTACTTCGCGTGATTTTAGTTCATCTTCTTCCATGGATTCAAAGAAGATAATAAACTCCGAAGAAATCTTGATATAAGATTTTGAAAAATCTATCTATAATTGGGAAATACCGAGAGTAAATCGAGATCAGATTTACAAAAATTCGAAATACCAGTTATTCAAAACCGATTTCACAATCAAAACTGAGGAAAGAGATATCCAATTATCTCAACCTTTTGAAACCATCCAATTACTTTCTCAAAGTTCCTTGAAAAGACACCGATAAAGAAATTACAAATACATTCATATTGGATTAGTCCAAATAGGGATAAAACCCCTCACTAAGGAAGGATTAAACACCTCAATCCTTGATGTTCTACGTGATGCCAGATTCACAAATTTTGAAGATTCCTTATTGAGTTCTGTTGAGTCTAGTCTCTGCACAAGACCAATATCTTTTGACTGTTACCCAAATTTCTCAGTCTCTTTAAATGACAAAAATAACCAAAAATCCCTAGTCTTACAAATCAAGACTCACAATTACCAAATGCTTGAAGGATCGATTCCCGTAGCTATAATTTACCGAATTCATTACAAAGCTATGACTTCAGCTTTTGCGACAAAAGTCAGATACCATAGTAAGAAAGGTGAAACCCTTCTTTTACAAACCGATCTTTCCAGATCTAACACCGTTATACCGAGACCCATGATATGGAAGGATATTTCCTTACCAGACGAATGGTTCTTAGAAGGTGTTGTCAAACCTGAACCTCTTGAGACTTCCCAACCAAATACTCGTCTCAGAGAAATAACCCAATACCAGGATGGTAGAGTCAGTCTATCGTTCCATAGAAAATCTACGAGTAGTAGATACAATGATTCCGCCGTAGAAACTCTCGACTTAGGAAGAGTTTCACAAATTCCTTCAGTCATCAATACTCCTTACAAAGCGAAACCTAGACATTCTATGTCTGACATACCCAATCTACGAAACGTAGATTACTCCAACGAAATACCGAGACCCGTTTATGAAAATCCCGCTGTTAGAGAAAAGATAGAGGACCAGGAACCAACTAGTCTGACTTTTTTCTCGATTACAAAAAAACCTAGTAAACGAACTTGGTGTTTTACAAATGGATTTCAAAGTTGATAAAAAATTCCTACAAAAAGATTTTTACGAAAAATACAACCTAGAAAAAAGAGTTTGGTTCTTCAAAACTTTTAAAATACTAGGACAAAAATACATGAAGAATTTTACAATTTTGTTAATGAACATAGGATAAACATCCTATTCTTTGACTGGTTTGAAATTTACTCCTCTGAAAATTCCATTGATTACCCCTTTTCTAGAACGGTAAATCCCGTTACAACTAGGAACAAAACGCCGGAGTGAGAAACCCTAGCCGATTCTAGGAAAGTCCAGTCCAATCACCCTCCTTTACAAGGCATCAAGCTTACTGTTCATGGCGGCCCTGTAGATGCGATTCCTCTTAAAAATCCTGCTGAAGATGAGAAAACAAATACCAAGAATATCCTCGCTCAAAACAATTTCACCAATATCAGTTTGAATACCGTAGGAAACCAACTCGATCGGGTAGAAAAACACATAAAAACCAACCCTTTAGTCACCATAGATTCCACGGATACGACTAAGGATGTGAAACCAAAAATCCAAAAGCCTATCTTCAAACCCTTTCAGGTGTCCAAAGATGGCGTCAAGAATATCCAGCAAAATAAGTCTGAATTTATTCAGGCTAACCAAGATCAATTGAGTAGAATTGGGACGTCCAACAGTTCTAATACTGAACACGTTATTCCTGATACTCCACAATCTTACAACAAAATCACTACTCTTGTCAACGACTCCGACGACAGTGATACTCCAAAACAATTCCAAAACAAAAAACCTTTTGTTAACTATATGGATTGGCAAAGACCAATACAACAGGTCCAACAACAGCAATTACAAATTATTCCTGCTCCTGACCTAGGAATAGTCAAACCCCTTGCTCAATCCCGTTTCAATGCCTCTTCCATTTATGATTGGAACATAGATGGGATGACCGAATACAATATTCTCAGTTTCCTCCAACAAATGACCATGGCGGCAAATGCCTACAAAACCCAAAATGATACGCAAGACAAAACCAGTGCAGAACTGCTCATCGCAGGATTCTCTAGTCAATTGAAAGGTTGGTGGGATAATTATCTCGCTGATCAACAAAAGGAAGGTATCCTCAATTCCATCAAAACCGACGAAGAAGGATTACCAATCCTTGCTGAACAAGGTGAACCACTACAAGATGCCATAGCAACCTTGATTCTCACAATCTATTTAAATTTCATAGGAGATTCTTCGCATTTGAAAGACAAAAATGCCGAATTACTTTCAAACCTCAAATGCAAACAGCTCAGCGATTTCCAATGGTACAAAAATACCTTCCTAACCAGAGTTATGCTCAGGGAAGATTCCAACTAGCCATTTTGGAAAGAGAAATTCCTGGCCGGATTACCTACCCTTTTAGGAGAAAAGGTTAGGAACAAAATCAAAGAGAATTGCGGTAAACTGATTATACCCTACAGTGAGTTTACATACACACAACTAGTCAGTATAACTCAACAGGAAGGTCTAAAGATCTGTCAAGACCTGAAATTGCAGAAACACCTCAAGTTGGAGCTAAAGAGAACTAAGTGCGAGCTTGGAACCTTTTGCAAATAGTTTGATACGAATTTCTCAAAACCCTCTTCTAGTTGTACAGGAAACTGTAGCAAGACTCATAAATCCCTTAAGAGTACTTCTAGAGGCTACAAAAAGAGAGATTTCAGCAAATCCAACGAAGAGTATTACAAAAACCCATACAAAAATACTCATCGTTTCAAAAAACCAAATACCAAAAAATCTGACTCCAAATACAAGGACATTACGTGTTACAAATGTCACAAAAAAGGTCATACATCGAGATACTGAAAAATGAATACAAAATTACAAGAATTAAAGCTCGACGATGACGTCAGCCAAAAAATCTCCAATCTTCTCATTGATTCTTCCGATTCAAATGCCGAGTCAGAACCTGACTACTTTTCTCTGTCTTCTGAAGACAACAAAGCCCTTCAAATTGATGAATTGATTACTTCCAGTTCTTCTGAAAATTCTGATAAGGGTAAGAGAAAACTTGATTGTGTCCTAACCAAGGATCAAGAGTTCATGTTAGAAATGGTTCAACACATAGATGTCGAACACCAAAAGGATTATTTGAATAAACTCCTCAAATCCTTTACTGACGAGAAAAAAGATTTCAAAAATTCGATTTTGCCAAACACCTCCAAAAATACCTACGATTTGACCAAAATCCTGAAAAAGGGTAAAGGGATGAAAGACTCCAAAGAAACCCCAATTCTAGAACTCCAGAGAGACGTGAAACAAATCAAAGTAGAGATCAAGGCTCTACGAGAAAAACAAGATCAAGACTCTCTTCTACTAAAAACAATCCTTTCAAAAACCCAGGATAATTCTGAATCCAGTTCTGAGTCAGACAATTCCGACTCTGAGATCCATGAGAACCTCCTGACAACCCTTTCGTTGAAGAAGTCCCACAAGAATTCCTTGCTGTCTTACGACAGATCACGTCCAAAAAATATCTTATTCAAATAACCCTTAGGTTCCCAGGCAATTTTAGAATTACTACTATTGCTCTCTTTGATACCGGTGCAGATCTGAATTGCATAAAAACAGGTCTAATACCTAATCAATTTCATGAAAATACCAAGAAAACTCTAGCGGCGGCCAATAACACAAAGCTAGAAATCAATTCTCAGACCAATGCGTATGTTATCGTTAATGAAGTTTCTATCGCGACATCGTTTGTCTTAGTAAAAGACATTCACAATTCCGTTATCTTAGGAACACCATTTATAAATCTTATCACTCCTTATAAGGTAGATAATGATTTCATTTCTTTTGATTCCAATAAAAAGAATCTGAAATTCCCTTTTCTGACAAAACCAAAAACTAGCGACCTCAATCTGATTAAAACTTATTCTTGTCATATAGGCGACTTAAGAAATAGTTTTTTAGATCAGAATTCCGAGTCCCTTAGAAACTGTGATACACATTCCATCAAATTATTTGATTCCTTTGCATACAAAATACTTTTGAAACAATTTTCGAAAATTGCATTCAAAAATAATTTCTGCAAATTTATTTCTGGCAATTTTTACTTTAAAAATATTTTAACCAGTGGTTTATCCGAAAACAGGAGAAGAAACCCATATGTTTACAAAACCAGCTACAACACAAAAATACCCTATCATTATCCCTATAAAAATCCATAGATTTCCAGTACCAGATACAACAAAGAAATGTCCTATCACTGTCCTCTGCCGCAATGTCCGGTTACAGAGAAAAAATATCCAGAAAGGACATGAAAGAATCTGGACAATACTGTTACCACGCAATGTGTGGAGCATTACTCCAAAAGAGAAAGGAAGAGATACCTCCTCCACCAATAAATACACCTGTTGTTGCACAACAACAACAACCAAATTCCATGGCCCCTAAAAAACCCACAAAAGAAGAAAAAGAAAAATTCCCTGCCACTGAATTGGTGGTCTTAAGCCAGATCTAGAAACTGTCAGAAGAAGGAATAGTAGGACTAATATCTACGACATATATGAACGTTATGAGTATGATTCAGACAACAATCTGGAACAATTTGATATAGAAAATTGGAATTCAGAATGAGAACAATTCAATATTTTAGAAAGATAATAAGATATAATAAGATGATATGGAGATGTAGAGAAATTAAACAACGATTAAAAACAATGAAGGAGACAACTGAAGAATTATTAAGAGAACACAATAAATGGCTAGAAATAGTGAAAAAAGAAGAATGGTTCTATAACATAGAGATGATAGAAAAAATAAATAAAATATGCATGGATGAAGCAGCAGCACGTAGACAAATAGAGGAAATAAAAATAGAAATCATAGTGCATGACCGAATAATAAAAGACCTGATAATAGACTTAAGTTTTGAAATGAATCATTATTAAAACATGAATTCATCTTTTGACCATATTAAGAAGTTAAACCAAGCAAGGTGGTTATGTCAGAAAAAAGTTAATTTACTAAAACAAACGAAAAAGAATAAAGAATTAGAAAGAATGTATAGGATAAGAATATTTGCAATAGAAAAAGACTTAGACCAAACTCAAAAAACGGTAAGTCCAGAAGAATTAACAAGACTATATAGGCAAATAATACAACTAGGAGTACAAATAAGAATACAAAATGAATTCATAAAAAATATAGATTTAGATCTATCTACAACCAGTAGTTCTTATGGGTGAAGAAATAATAAGAAGACAACAAAATATGCTAGAACAATTAGCACATACAGCAGGAAAAAGGTTAGAATATAATAGAGACATAAATCAACATATTGTAAGTTGTAGGATAGGTATAGATCTAATAAAAGAAAGGGATCAACGCATACAAGAAAATTATGAACAAATAGAAAACCAAAAAGAGACCATAAGAGAATTAAAAAATAGTCTAACATTAAAAAACGAAATAATAAGACAGAAAGAAGAGGAAAACACGAATTTACTAGAAAATAAATTAGGAGAAATAATCGGAAAAGATAGTGAAATATCAGATCTGAAAAACATAATACAAGAACAATATAAATATATAAATTTATTAAAATATGGATAAAGGAAAAGAAATAGCAACATATCTATATAATACACACTATCAAATGGATGAATATGAAGGAGGAACAACACAAACATTAAGTTTTAAACCAGAAACGTATCAAAAAATACAAAATGAAGAAGATGAACTATCTATAAAAAAGATATTTAAAACAAAATGGTTTGAAAGAAATAAAGAAATAAGATATATAATCCAAAAACACGAAAACATAATAGACACAAGAAGTGTAAACGGAAAAGCCAGAATTAATTTAATAACATATGAAATAATAAAAAGAGAGTTATTAAAATTATCAACAAAAGAAGCCAAAAAATACAGGAATATATATTTTGGAGGTGTAGAATTTACGATAAAAGCATACTTTCAGAAAAATATAGATACGCCGATACATATATATACATTGGATGACAGGATATTAGAAAATTTAGAAGATGCATTAATATCAGTAATAAAAGGAAATTTAATATACCAAAAGTTAAAATTTACAGTACAACTTGATTTTAGTATTTCATTAAAGGATGAACATAAAGAATTATCATTAACATTATATTACAAATTAGATGGAATAAAGATGCCACCAGGAAGTAAAGTCATAAGTATAGAAACAAAAATGGTATACGCCTTAACAGGAAATCATCATATAAAGAAACAACACGAAATGAATATTTTAGTACCAAAAATATACCAAGATATCCTAGAAAGAATAGAACATAAAGAAAACTCAAAAATAACTATACCAAAAGAAATACACATGGACTTTAGCCATAGAACCACAACAGTGCTACAAAAAATAAGACCAAGGATAGAAGGATCCAGATTAAGCATTACAAAAGAAATAATAACAAAACAAGAAAATTCTAGAATACCAAGAACAATGGATTTAGTAAACATAACAAGTAATAGACTGAGTATTAAAGTAATTATATTTAACGGAATTACATCAATTGACTGTATAACTGAAATTAATACAGGAGCCGTAAAAAGCTTTGTACATATAAGTAAGATAGATGAGAAAGATTGTCAGCTAATTCCACCAGAAACATTTAATTACCCTAAAAATGATAGAGAAATAATAGTTACCAGAAGCGTTAATCTGAGATTTAAAATTCAGGATTTAGAATACAAAATAAACATCGCAGTAATAGAATATGATAGTTTTAATGAATTACTACTAGGAAGTGATTTTCTAACTATGATAGATTATAGGATTACTAATAATGGGATAGAAATTAATGATCAAGATATGAATATTCAGGATAAGATAAATAAGAAAAAACGAAAATTAAAAAGCATAAAACATATGCTACTAGAAGAATTTATAGATTCACAACTGAAGTACTTAGAATATAGTGCTAAAGAAATGAGATTGGAAAATGAGATAGAACAGTTAGAAAAGACAATAAAAAATAAACCAGATAAAAAATGGATAAGTGTAGGAGATGGATGGATAAAAAAGATAAATAATTCTGAGTAATTTTAACAAAAAAGTCGATGAAATATGGACAGAATTAATAATAAAAGAAAAACTAAAAAATCTCTTCACAAAAATGGATGAATTAAGAGAAAATCAAAGTCCAAACACGCGAGCTAATACGAGAGGAACTAACAAAATTATGGAATGTATCTAAAGTACCAACATTAAAACTAATATTAGAACAACTAAATACAATAGTAGCCCAAGTGAACAACGGAAAAGGCAAAGAAAAACAGGTAGATGAAGGGGAACCAAGTAATCAAGAAAACACCGTAGCAGATATAGTTGAATTAAAAACTACGCAACCTGAGATAGTACCAATAGATGCATGGAGGAGAAGTAAAACCCCAATAATGGTAGATATTAGTCAAATAAAACCAAAAATACCAAAAGAAGTAGCAAAAACATTAGACGGTCTAAAAGCATTAAGTAAAAAAGGACAATTTTAATGAGTAATACCGAGCACAAATACAGTTACATTTATTAGAAATCATGGAAAAGATATATTAGAAAAGGAAAGATACAAATATGAACCTATGAAAAAACAACAGTATCCTAAAGAAACCTTAAAAAAAAATGAAGATAATTTAAAAGAAAGAAATATTTATGTTGAAAATTTAAAACTTGAAAATAAAACCCAAAACCAAAAGATAATAGAATTAGAAAAATAAAATACAAAATTAAAGCTATCCACCAATGAAGAATGGTTGACAAAATATAAAAAATATAAGACTAAGTATAAAGACACTAAATACGCCTTAAATAAAGCTAAGGTAGAAATAATAGAAACAAAGCCGGAGTTAGAATTAGTTAAACAAGAAATGAATGAATTAAGAGAAGAGTTACACATTATGAAACAACAGATAGCAAGGTTAAAAGGAAAAAAGAAGGTAAGAAGAATACACAACACTAGTGATCAAAATGAAAGAAATAGCAATATTAATGATAGCAGTAGCACTGATAAAGAAGATGTAATAGGTAATGAAGTACAAGTAGCAAAAATAACGGAAGAAATAGAAGATGACAACAATTCTGAAATGGTACAAGAAAATAATCAAATACTAGAAGCTCTACAAAAAATGCAAAGAGTAAATGCAATTATAGAAGAAGAACCTGAAAGCGATATAGAAGATGAATACAATGAGCCTTTTGAAACTGAGATAGAGTCAGATAACATAATAAATGAAGACACCAACGACTACCCTGAAGATGAAATGGCAGATCCAGCCTTAGAAGTCATAACAAGAAAACCTACTAAATTACCACCACATCTACCAGTAGGACATCGAGCAGAATTTAGCGAATTTATAGGATCAATGGCACAAGGAATAAATATGAATGGATACTTTCTAGATTTAGTTAATGTTTATGATGAACAAGAACTAAGTAGAAGAATAAATGATTGGAATGTAGGAATGTCTTTAGCATTAATGAGTTCAGCACATACTAGTGATTTAGACTATATGTATGAATTACTATCTAAAACAATGATTGGAAAAGTAGCATTTTGGTTTGAAACCATAGCTTATCAAATGAAAGGAGAAATATTTCATCATGTTAAAGATTGGAAGGGAATATTAATGTTATTCGATATGGTATTAAAAAGAGAATTTCTAGGAGAAAGATGGCTAGTAGCCAGAGAAAATGTACTAGCAGAAAGAAAATGTGAAATAATAATGAATTTAAACAATATGAGATGTTGTAAGATTAATAAACTACCAGAATATATAATAAGTTTTACTAAATTCTATTATGAAGCAAGATTCTTACCAGATGAAGGAATAATATACCAACAACTCTATTATGATCATTTACCAGTCCCATATAATACAGAAATTACTAAGGGATATAAACAATTAGAACCAAAAGAAAATACATTAGGAGAAAAAATAAGAGTACTAAGGGCCTACTTAATGAGAAAGTGCGAAGAATACAGATTACAACAAAAAGTTAAAAAAGATAAAAAATTAGGACTAAGAGAAATATGTGGATTTACAGAAAAGAGATTAGTATTTGGATGTGATAATCAAGAAAAAGAACGTAAATATAAAAAACATAAAAAGACATTTAGAAAATATAAGGATAAAACGTTCAGTAAAGACAGAAATTACAGGGAAAATTATAATAGACCAAATTACAAACCTTATTACAAACCCTACAGAAGAAGAAGATATAAGAGATTTAGGAAATATAATAATACCCCCGATACAAGAAAAAGGTTTAAGAATAAACGAAAGTTTAGGAGAAAAAGATATGTAAAACCATTAGAAACAAAAGAAGCTCCAAAGGAATGTAAATGTTGGAATTGCAACGAAAAAGGACATTATGCCAATAAATGTCCTAAGTTAAAGAAACAAGGAGTAAAGTATATCAATACTACACAGTTTATTATGAGTCTAGAACAAATAAGAGAAGAAAATAATAAGTGGTATAGTGATGAAAAATTCTATATTAGTCAAACAGAAGACGAAAGCGATATAGAAACAGGAACGGTTAATTATATCTATTTAGATAGTGAAAATGATTCATAATAAATGGTAGCAATCTACATAGAAGCCCATGTAGAATACAAACCCAACAAGTTAATAAAACAAAAGATATTTATTGATAGCGGAGCAGACATATGCCTGGCACGAAAAGAAGTTTTAGAATCACATAAGTGGAAAAGGTCTAGAACACATAGAATAAGAGTGACAGGATTTAATGAACAAACCAAAGAATTAGATACTATAGCTGAAAATGTAAGAATAGTGTTAAATAAAACTATATTTAGATTACCAATAATATGACAAGACAATAATATGAGTCAACATGTATTATTAGGAAATAACTTTTTAGACTACTTCAAAACCCAAGTTATAAATAATAACACCTTAAGCTTACAAACACCTTGTAACAGATGGATTATATTAAAAAGAGTATTACCAGTACAAACATTGAAATTATGTAATAGAATAAACCGAAACAATAATCTACAACTATTAAAAGAAAAATACCTTGGAATGTTAAAAATGAATGTTGGAGAAAACCCAATACAATTGTGGGAAAAAGAAAAAATATGTGCAGAAATAAAGTTAATAATTCCTAATGATGTTATCAGGTGCAAGCCTATTAGATATAGCCCAATAGATCAAAAAGAATTTGAAACGCAATTAAAAGAACTACGAGATTTGAAACTGATACAGGAAAGTAGAAGCTCACATAGCAAATCCCAAATTTTCTTAGTAAGGAAGCATAGTGAACAGAAAAGAGGTAAAGCTAGGATAGTTGTAGACTATAGAGAATTAAATAAAAAGACAGTATTTGATGGATATTTTTTACCATATAAAAGAAATCTTATTAATAGATTAGGAAATAAAAAATGGTTTAGTAAGTTTGACTGTAAAAGTGGATTTTGGCAAATAAAACTAATCAAAGAATCAAAACCTTTAACAGCTTTCAGTACCCCTCAGGGACATTATGAGTGGAATGTATTACCCTTTGGACTAAAGAAATCACCCTAGATATTCCAAAGAAGAATGGATCAAGTGTTTAAAACATTAACAGAATATTGTATAGTATATGTCGATGATATATTAATATATAGCGAGAGTCTAGGAGATCATATTAAACACCTAGAAGAATTCATAAAAACTATAAAACAGCATGGAATTTTATTATTTGAAAAGAAATCTGAGATTTTTAAAGATAATATAGAATATTTAGGATATATAATAGATAAGGATGGATTCCAGCTTCAGGAACACATAGTAACAAGGATTAAGAATTTTAAAGATAAACTAGAAAATAAAAAAGAAGTACAACAGTTTCTAGGAATAGTAAACTATGCCTCAGACCATATAAAAGACTTACCAGCTCTAAGAAAACCATTACAAGATTTGATAAAAGGAAAAAACAAAACGTTTGAATGGACAGAGAAACAAGATAAAGCTATAAAAGATATTAAAGAAAGGGTAACAGATTTACCAAAACATAGAATATCAACAGATAAAGACCAGTTAGAACTATTCACAGATGCCAGTGACATAGGTTGGGGAGCAGTCCTCATAGCTTATGACAAAGAAGACATAGACAAAGAAAAACCATTAATATGTGGATATGGAGGTGGAACTTGGAAGCCTAATGAGAAGAATTACCACATCAATGAAAAAGAATTATTAGCCGTAAAATTTGGAATAAAAAGATTTCATTATCATTTGCTACAGTAAAGTTCGTTGTCAGAACCGATAACACCCAAGTAAGAGCATTTATTACTAATAAAATAGACTCATTACCAGAGTTAAATAAAAGAAGAAAATGGCAATCGTTCTTTTATTGTTATGATTTTATTATTAAAAATATATCTGGAAATAAGAATCTTCTAGTTGATTTTTTAAGCAGTTATCAGGATGTCAGTTAACAGCGACAGTTTGAAGACTATATCAGCAATATCATAAATGAAGTTATCAGTAGCAACCAAGTCATGGCAACCAAGATACAAGAATTGGAGGAAATACTTAAAATAAAATAATAGCCTTATCAACCAACTGAAGGAATGCATGTCAGACTACCAGATTTACAAAAATCTAAGAAGTTCTCCAAGAGATAACATGAAAACTACAAACTTTCCTACCCTCAGTTCAAGACTAGCACACCTACCATCAACATCCCAACTACCAACAGCACAAATACTATCCATGGCCGAGAAATTAACCTTCTCACCAGAAATTATTACCACCTACGAAGCCATTACAAAATACTATACTTACAAATCCAACCCTAACATATTACGAGCCTCAAGATTTAGTAAGTATCCGAGATATTTATGTCTTGAGAAAACAGACCCAAATGTTGCCTATAAACTTTTTAAGTATGGATTTCTAGACAAAATTATGGTAGATGACACTCTCAACAGTATATAAAAATTACCAAGTACTATATACCAATCAGTCCAATCCATGAAAGAAACGTTTGGACCAGGAATTTACGGAATACAAATATTTGATGCTTCCACATACCTGACAGGAAAACCTATTGTTTTATGCCAGCTGTTCAAAGCAGGGAGGAATACTAACATCACCGGAGATAACACAGACTCCAAAAAAGAGATGCCATGCAAAATAAATCAATTTCAAGAATGGTTAAGCAACAAAAGAGCCATTGGACTAGCAACCCTAGCAGGAAGACTAGAAGACATGATAAAAGCAGGTAAAGCAAGTATCATTGGAACTACCAAAGGAGGAGAAGTGGAAGAACTAATTACGATATACTACAATCACGACATAGTAATACAGGACACAGTAGAACTAACGAATATGATGAACCGAATAATAAATCTGAAGCACAAGCATGCCAAATAAACTATAGAGCAGTACCAGACCATAACCAAACAAAAAAGAAAACCAATAGCTCTACGAGATATGAGTATAAAACAAGCTATGAGCATAAAAGAAGAAAGATCCAATGATCCGTTTTCATAATAGCTTGGTGGGGAATAATGTAGTTTTACTACAAAACCCATCATATCAGCTCATCAAAGTCAATTACATGGTTTATCAGCATAATAACATAATAATCCGGCTCAATGTGATTTATCACATAAGCCAAAAAAGATATTAGCATAACAAACATATCAGCAGAAGAAGAAAAACATGAAAGAGACAAGTGAAAAAGAAAAAGATGAAAGAGAAAAAGATGAAAGAGACAAGTGAAAAAGAAAAAGATGAAAGAGAATCAGCAAAAGAAAAAGATGAAAGAGACAGCAACGGAGAAAAAACAAGATATATATCAACATCAGAAAGAGGATGACAAAAAGACAAGACAAGATATCAGCAGAAGAAAAGTTTTCTTTTCAAAATGTAATAATTTTGTTTATAACAAGAAAAGGTAAGGGCCGCCAAATACGTAGCACCGATAAAGGTCGCACAGTAAAGGTCATACTACTGTAGTAGCACAGTAAAGGTCATACTACTGTAGCACCCCGAGGTTATCTATATAAAGAGCCTCATTGTATTAGTTACGAACAAGTCTTTCCGAAATACAAACTCAATCTTTGATATATCTTTCTCTCTCTAAAAATACTCTCTCAAGCAAATACTCTATCTCTAAGATTCAGAAATCTAAGAGCCTCATATTAATCAAAAATCATGTCTAGCTAAAAACCTTATATCAGTCTATAATCCTAACAGAGTAATATTATAATCTAAGAAAATCTACTTCAAGAGATCATAAGAACAAGAAATAAACTTTGAAGAATATATAATTAAATGCATATTAGTTTAAGAACCTTGACTCTTGCTGGAATCATTGGAAAGAACTGTAGAGACCTCCTAAGCACCTAGACCATAGTACCCGTAACGCGAGGAAGCAAGAAAGGGGAAGGTTGCCAAATACACTTATGTAGTAATATATAATAATATACTCAGTGAAATCCCACAACGTGAGATCTGGGGAGGGTAGCCTTACCTCCACCTTGGGAGGTAAAGAAGCTTTTTTCGAAAGACCCTCGGACCAAGACACGATTATGTATTAATATGTATAATAATATATAACAATGTTTAAATGTCGCTAGCTATTGTGTCGAACTTCTTCAATGATATTTAATCGCAATTCCAATTTAAAATCAGTCCAAATCTCCGCCACATGATTGCAAAAATGACCTCTTTAGACTATTTTCAATAAACCTAAACAATACCTACTCCAAAATTCTCACAAAAACCAGTTTCGAATTCAGACTCACTTCTTTAAACTTGTCAAACGATTACCTTTCTGTTAACACTCAAAAGTAATTTAAGTGTTTAGCCAAATTCAGTGACAGTCGAACTATTCCAGAGCCGAATTTACTCCTAGCCCTCGACTACAAGAACTTCATCGGCTACTAAGGCATCTTAGCTGAGTTTTTAGTTAGAGGTACGACTGTGACCCACTCAGATGCAGACGCCTCAACAACCAAGTCAAAAGGGTTTTCGGACCCCTAAAAGAGATAACGGCCAACAACAACTAAAAGAAAGGGCCATTATCCGAGCAAGAGGAGTAGAAGGAGAGAAAATCGATACCACCTCCCCCATAGTCGGCCATTGAACTTAGTGGGTTACTTGATGGCTGACATGGGCGGGGGAAGGGGGGGAGATCACATTGTACAGTTTTTTTTCTTTTTTTGAACTATAAATAGGATCATTCTTTGTATATTGAAGGAGAACCAATCAATCAAACAACTCAATTTTTATCTATATTTATCCTTTACTTTATTGTACTCAGCTGCATTCATGTTTCTTACCTCTTAGTTTACTCATACCACCGTCCTAACGCTTTCTAGAGTAGTTAGGGAACCCATTGCTGGAAATTAGAGTTCCGTTTCTAGCCCAAATAGCTTAAGTTAAGGAATCAATTTGTCTCCCGATATGGTCAGCAGAGACCAGAATTCGGGGCAAGAACAAATTTGGCACGCCCAGTGGGACCATAGGTAAATTAATAGCAAAGTTTGATTCTCCAAGTCAGGATCATTCTTGGCGTATGCACCTAAGTGTCGGTAAGAAAATGAACCCCGAGTCTATTCCACATCCTAAACAAACTCCTCCCAGAAGGAACAATGAACCAACATCCTCCTCGAGTATGCCTACATCGGTTGATACCCCACCACTTCCTCCGCCAACCCAAGCAGTGGAAGAATCTAGCCAATCTGAAGGTCTAACCATAATGACCGTCTTTTATTAGATAACAGATCGACTTGGGCATCCATGATATTATGTACCAAGTTTCTAAACAGTTGGCTGACATTGTGAAGCCGATGGTACATAATGAGATTCAGCAAGCGAGGAAGATGGAAACCAGTCGAATGCACCCAGGAGAATGTTTGGCTAGTTCTGACATCCCTCTAACGAGCGGTGTTGGGGGGCAAAATGTGCCACTTGACTAAGCGAGTCTGTAGTATGGGCAGATCAATATGGCTCGGAGACTAGTTCAGGCTTCAGGACACTTTGGATTGCCGCCCGTTATGCCGTACGTTTCTATGAACGGACCTACCATGTAGGCGAATAATGTTGCCCAGCCGATGGCCCCTATCTATGACTTAGCTCGGCTATCTAGTGACGCTGTTTACAATGGAATACCATTATAGCAGTCATTTCCAGTACCTAGTCCATACCTTCCAGGAAGCGTAAATTTTCTAAGAACGGCCGACGTCCGAGAAGATCAGCCATGGAATACTGTTCCACCTTATCCTCATGCTCTATTAGTCGTTCTAGGAGCTCAGGTTGCAGGCTTTGGTAGCCATACACAACAGCAGGAATGGGAAATTATCCCACCTATTGGTAATGGCCAGCAGACCACCTACAACCTTCAAAATTCTGTCCAACAAAGTGCACAATGGAGGCCGCCGGTGCAGAACGCCTACCAGCCAAATCCAGTCAAGAATCGGCAACGGACATCACAACTGATTTACCCAGAAATTATTGCTAATATCATGCGGAGATACTTCGGCATCCAACTGAAACCTTTGGGTAGGCCTGTTTATAAGAAGTTGTACCCCGATTTGGTAGAGCGGATAGCACCTTTGCCGAGGGGATTCAAAACACTGGAGTTTGCCCTCTTCTCTGGCGATGATGGAAAATCCACTATCGAGCACATCGGTAGATTTACTGCCCAATACAGCGAGGCTGGCCAGAATGAGTATCACAAGGTGCAGCTATTCCTTCTTCCTCTAACTGGAACAGCCTTCGCATGGTACTCCTCTTTGGCTCTTGATTCCGATCAGAGATGGGCTGACATGGATAGTTGCTTCTAAGATAGGTTCTATTGGCCCTAACCTAAGGTTACCATGACTGATCTAACGAATCTCAAGCAGCAGGTCAATGAACCGGCTGCCGATTTTATCGAGAGATTTAGAAAGAAGGTTGGGAAATACACGGTACACTTCCCCGAGTCTGAGTGTGCCCACATGATAATCAACAACATGCACCCTCAGTTAAAAGAGAAGTTGGTGGGATAATCTTGCTCTGTCCTGAGCCAGTTAGCCGAAAAGGCTAGCCAAATAGAGTAGTATGTCCAAGAGAAGGAGCGGAGAAGAGCCAGCCGAAATCGAGGCTCCCACTTGGTATCCATCATTGAAGCGAATGAGTCCGACTCAAAGTCAGCCGATCGCGCGACAAACGCAATGGTGGCCGAGATTATTTGGGGTAAGGTTTACTCTTGCCCAGCCTTTAAGGCCATAAAAGGCAAGGAGATAAGTTCTTCCGATGACAGGGTCGGTTACTCGTTTGACATCACGAAGGCAGGTCAGATCAAGGATCATCTGCTCAAAGATAAGCAGATTCGGCTGCTTAATGGTCATAGGATTCTGCCTACCTAGGAACTAAAAGATAAGAAGTACTGCAAGTGGCATAATTCTTACAGCCACTCTACTTCGAATTGTGTGGTCTTCATAAAGGCGATCCAAAAGGACATCAAAGATGGGAGGTTCAAGCTAGCCGACAAGAGTATGGCTGAAATATCCATTGATACTGACCCCTTTCCCGTGGTACCAATATCTATGGTATCTTTTGCTAAGCCCGATGAGTCAAGGGACACCAAAGAGAGACAACCAATAAAAAGGGTGTGGGTCCCAAAGAAACCTATCGAAGGGGAGAAGGCCATAAGGACCTCTGTGTTTAACCGGTTAGGCAGCCTATATGACATTCACGATGATAGACAGTCAGCTAGGAGCATTTTTCATGGCCGATATAAATACTCAAGGGACGTTGAACGAAAACTTCAAGAACAAACCATGAGGTTCAGAAGGGTCCCTATCTGCGCTAGGCATTGGCCCGGGGGGAAGTACGGATGCCAACCAACCGGCAGCCGAGCATGCCTCGAATAGATGAAGAACCACTCCCTAAAACCAAACAGAGGGTGGTCGAGTTTAACGTAATGAGGTGTTTCATCCTTACGTATCATGGTGAGAAATAAAGACCAAACGAGACCTCGGAGAATGATTAATCCAGCCGCCAACACAGAAGAGGGAAAGTGGTCTGTCAATCAGGCTCCCGGAAAGAAAGAGGCACCACCGAGAGTCGCATCCAGGACTTAGAGAAGAATGATGCAATGTGCCAAGGCCTTGCGTAAAATGCAACATTGCATCTAATTTCCAACACCAAGGCAGCCGAAAATCATGAGATTCATGAATCGGTCATAGCCGAGGCTATCGAGTGGGTATTCGGCTCAGTTGCTTCAGGGGAAATATCGCCTGAAGGAGAGACGTCGGGTCAACCAGAATTGGATAAAAAGCCTAACGACAACCCGATGCAGGAACCCCGGCAAGAGAACATTGACCCGAATGGACCTCTAATTGAGGCAATCACATATATCGTGCAGAAGATTCAGTCAGAGGGTCCCCAGCCGATCCCCATTTGTCTCCAGGAAATGGAAGATATGAGCTTCTAGTCAGCCGAATTGGATAAAGGAGGGGACTCCATAGACATGACCTGGTTGATGATATATGGGCAGACATTGAAATGGTCAGCCTAATCCCATGTGAGTTCTGGGCCAGCCGCTCTGCACTTCAAACCCCTTTACGTCAAGGCTTACATTAACAGCAAAATTATTTGTCGGGTTTTTGTCGACAATGAGGTTGTGTTGAATGTGATGTCGCTAATTACCTTGAAGGATCTTAACAAAACAAAAGAGGATTTCATCCTAACTAACATGAAAATGGCTAGCTTTATGGGGGAAGCCTTTGAAGCATTGGGGATTCTAGTAGCAGAAATCATTGTAGGTCGTAAGACGGTCAAGTCTGCCTTTTTTGTAATAGATGACAAGACATCCTACATCATTCTGCTAGACAGGGACTGGATTCATACCAGTCGATGTCTTCCTTCTACCATGCATCAAAATCTCATCTTTTAGGAAGGAGACAAGATAAAAATTGTCCCAGCGGATGATAACCCATTCCGACTAGGGGTTCAGAACATAGCGACTGTCCTCTATTCACCCTATGTGGCTCCTATAGTCATCATGCAACAGTATAACGAAGGATATTAGGAATCATATAATCTTACCTCGCGATGGTTTGAAATAAAACAATTGACCAAGCCATGGCTTACCTTAGAGGATTTAAATTGTTGAGGAAACCCAACTCATACGTGACTTGTGGCATCGGTTGACCACCCTAAGTTCTGAGGCAAGGATATCCAAGGCATCGCAGATTGAGAACCATGATACAAAACCAGATCTGGCGGCCAACAATATTTGAGTTACCGAGAGGAATTTTATGCCTAGCTTTGTTTGCCTTTGTTCTACGCTTGTACAAAACTCGAGTGTTATTTTATACCCCTTGGTATGTATGTTTTGTGCAAAGTTTGAATAAATTCATTTTACAAAGACAGGTCTTAAATTAAATGGGCAATCAGAAACTGCAAATCTATAGCTACGGGGATGACATCCTATTGGCTAAATCTATGGCCAAGATGTAGTATTGTCCTCAAAAGTTAGTATCATTACGGATGGCCAAACCAATTTTTTAAAGTTTGGAAGAATATCAGCAAGCCATGCTAATGGAGTTGGGTCAGAATCGACTAGCAATCATAGAAAGAGTCAAAGTCGGTAAGTGTAAAATGGCCAAAGCATACGACAAACATATAGAGCCTAATGTGGTTTGCCGAAGGACACATAGTTTGGAAAATCATCCTGCCGACTGAAATGAAAGATCGTTAAATTGACAAATGATCGCCAAACTAGGAAAGGACCCTTTGTAGCGAACCCACAGGTTGCCAGCAATACGGATCAAGCGATAACCATGCATGGAAAATAAATGTAAATGGTAGACATTTTGAAGAAATATTACCCATCGATTTTAGGACATGCATAAGTAATCAACAGCCACAGACCAGTTGGTTGGTCATAAAAAAGGCTAACTTTCCTTTAATTTAGGGAATGTACGAGCAAACGACAGCCACAGACCGGCTTCCTGGTCACAATAACAGACCCTTCGATTTGGGGTCGATACAACTAAGAAGCCGAATTGGTTGGCCTTGAACCAATCGAAGGTTGTACTACATCATCAGCTATTGAAATCTCAAGATCAGCTGAATCAATAGTTGCTCGGTCTTCCCGAGTTACCACAATCTGTTCCTCATCACCAGCTGCACCAATGGCCACTACCTCAACTACCCCTAACTCTTCGGAGATTCCCACTCCTACCCCTTATGCGATCTCAGCTACACCAATTGATTGGGTCTCGATAAGAACCTGTGTATCGGCTGCTAGAGTATCTTCTGGTTGTTATTCCGATGGGGCCGATGCATCTTGCAAGGCTGTTGGAAGGTCACCTAGAACTTGGACGACATGATGAACTGGAAAAGACGTAATCGTAGCCGAAGAATGATATGCTTCAAACACCACTTCGAAAGGATTAGCAGGTAATGACGGCTTTACACAAGCAAGTTTGCCTCTCCATTCAGCACACTCATTTTCCAGTTGGGTCAGCTATTTATTACCCATCTTTAGATCTGATTACCAAACAACTTGTTGGTTACCAAGCTCTCGTATCTCAGTATCCAGATGGCGGCCTTGCCAAAACAAAGAGGAGTAGGAGGAATTTTGGGTTTTAATAGTTGAGTCCAGGGCACTTATTTCAGGGGTTATAGTCCTTATCTCTACCTAGATCTTCTTTAATTCTACTTGCAATTAGGACCACCACCCTTATAAATCGCGCCTTCGATCGACACTTCACTGTCTCTCCTCATTTACTTGAGCAAAAGTAGCCAGAACACGATTCTTTTGTTTCCGAAGAGATCAACAGCGTTGCAAAACTGCGGTCGCTTCATCACGGCTATCTTTGGCCGCCTTATATAAAGAGAATAGGTTATTCAAAGCCAAGGCTATATCATTATAGGTGGCCGCCAGAGCTGGAGAGTCCCTCACCTCCTTCGATAACCAGAACAAAGAGGTTCTCAATGCATGAAGTTTCTCCTTCCTGGTGGAGATGCCCTTGGCTAGAAACTTCTCAACTCACTCTTCATGAACATCAACCAGTGAAGAGGGTGAAGGTACGATGTCGACTGAGCCAAAATACTGAAAAAGTACGTCTTTAGGTATAACCTCGGCTGACGCCTCTGAGTCATTAATTGGCTAGCTTCAGCCGAGGGATCTTCCCTAGCCATCTCATGTACAGAAAATGATAGTTTCAGAAGAGAGGCAACAATCTAGAGATAGTTGATAACAAGACTGGAAGGAAAAGGATATACCTCTACGGTTATGTCAACCTCTTCGGCTGCCTCAACAGGAGAAACTATGATATTGAGGCTAGACGATGGAGAATCTTACGGGTGTTCGGAAGAAAGATAGCCGATACAAAGGTAGTCGAGGCAGAGAAGAGATAAACCTCATCATCATCTTCTTCAAAAACAGGGACTTCAGTTTTGCTAGACTTTCTTCCCTACGCTCACAAATAACAACCCCTTCACCTAGCTTGGGTTGCTTTAAAATGGATTGCCTAGGCGACGGAGATCCATCGGTAGGAGTGGTCACCAAATCAACAAACCCTGAGGGGATGAAGTTACTGAAGGAAGTGTTAGCCTAAAATGTATAAGAAATTTTGGCCAACATATATGTAGAAAAACAATTCACCTTTTCTCTTCGGCTGCTGCAGCCTGACAGAAGACCAAGAGGCAATAGGTCTAGCCGAATTGATGGAAACCACCTTTGAAGGGACCTCTTTTATCCTTGTCTTAGCATCTGCTGGGTTTTTCTTCTTCGGATGGACCAACCGATCACTCTGTTTTGCCTAGATCAGCCGATCGTAGTAGACTTCCAGAGAGGATTGGAAGAATTTTTATTTGGCTACCTTTCACCACTCAACAAAAGCAACAGTGGTGTTGGCCCTTGGGGAGAATGGATGCTAGACAAAATGGGCAAGCTTATCAAGATTGTAGGCGGCTACCTCCTCTGTCTGCTTGGCATTTAGATAGCAATGGTGGGTTGAATGAGCAACACTACGGTGAAGTCATGGTATGTGCTGAGTCAGGCCAAATTCTCATTCCACAAAGTTGGGTCGATAGGGCTCCGTGGTCAACTTGTTATGCTTAGAGTTGTGCTTCAATCCTTTCAAAAGATCCCTAGCCTTACGGATACTCCCCCACACTCGATTCATGACCTTCCGCAGAGTGAATGAAATATTATCATCAGCTATTTGATGAACCCAATTGGGAGTGGCCTATTATTCAAGGACTGGTTGACAATCCGTGTAAATGTCTAGAGACAGAACATGCAGGGTGGAGATTGCAGAGAAAACATCCTGGGGCACAAGAGGTGTTCCCCGAAGAGTGTCGGCCAACACCGACGGATCTAACGGAGAACGGCTGCTATCAAAATCGTCAGGAATGAACTCTGGGAAATACAAAGTGATCCAAAACTGAAGGAACAATAGAGGATCGGCCAAAGTATCCAGATTTTGAGAGTCCCTTAACCTAGCTTGAGCATTGCCCAAAGCCATGTATAAGTAAACTAGGAAGAGGGATGCCCAACTGACATCTTCCCCTGAAACGGCCAAAGCCATATAAATCTCCAGCTCATTGACAATTGCACAAGAGCCCGTACAGATGAAGTAACGGCTAAACTAATAGAGCAGAAAAGCATGATGCTCAGCACCATCGATCGGAAGAGGCGAACTTCGGCGGTTAGCTATCATAAAAGAACCATAGCTGGAAGAATTTTTCAAAACAATAATCCCCAAGTCGAGAATTTTGATTTTACTCGGGGTAGGCGCTTCGGCTCCCAGTATCTGAAGGCCTAGTATCATTGTTACATCAAGAAGGGTGGGAGTCATCATTCCCCAGGGAAAAACAAAGGCATTGGCGGTAGTCGACCAATAACCAAGAAATGTATATATGAGGCCGATATTGCAGGAGATATCAGACCCCGATAGTAGAATGGTGTCGTAAAGACTCATGCGCCTCCACTCGGTTGCTTTGGCCGACCTAACCCGGTCCACCCAAGCAAAATAGTTGGCGACCTTGGTCGGCCAGGTGCGTAGGTTAGTTGGACAACGGTCAGCAGTGAACCAATCATGGGTGAGGGGAAGGTCATCGGGCTAAGATATTGAGATAAAAGAATGTCACCTTGTTCCGGCCTACCATATGGAGCCAGAACCAACTATTCATCAATAAGGACCATGGCATCAGTTAGGTCTTTATCGGCTAGAGTGGTCCCATCTATCTTCTGAGAAGAGAAAGAAGAAGCCATGGCATCCGAGTAAGAAAATGGCCGAGATTAGGGTTTTTATGTAGAAGGGGAGAAATCATAAATGACTATAAGATTAAGTGAAAAATTCTCTAAAAAATGTCTCTTCCTAAGTAGATCTCGATGCACGGCGGAAATTAGGGCTAACCTCTTCGAATGCACAGTTGGAAAATATTGGAACCAATTTGTGGTAATAAAGACACCTCAGTTGAAGGAGAAACCCAATTCAGAAGTAATCATCATTGCATGCACTGGAGACGAGACGATTGAAGTGACATGCGCGGTTGTTAGACTGAAATGATGGCTACTTTCAGATACATCAACTCAACAGTCACACTCGAGTTAATGTAGGGGGCAATTGTTAACACTCAAAAGTAATTTAAGTGTTTAGCCGAATTTAGAGACAGTCGAATTGTTCCAGAGCCGAATTTACTCCTAGCCCTCAACTACAAGAACTTCATCGGCTACTAAGGCATCTTAGCCTAGTTGTTAGTTAGAGGTACGACTGGGATCCACTCAGATGCAAATGCCTCAACGACCAAGTTAAAAGGGTTTTCGGACCCCTAGAAGCGGTAACGGCCAACAACAGCTAAAAGAAAGGGCCATTATCCGAGCAAGAGGAGTAGAGGGCGAGAAAATCGGCACCACCTCCCCCATAGACGGCTATTGAACTTAGTGGGTTACTTGATGGCTGACATGGGCAGATCACGTTGTACAGTTTGTTTTCCTTTTTTGAACTATAAATAGGATCATTCTTTGTATATGGAAGGAGAACCAATCAATCAAACAACTCAATTTTTATCTATCTTTATGCTTTACTTTATTTATCTTTTGCTTTACTGTACTTAGCTGCATTCATGTTTCTTACCTCTTAGTTTACTCATATCACCGTCCTAAGGCTTGCATGAGTAGTTGGGAAACCCATTGCTGGAAATTAGAGTTCTGATTCCATCCCAAATCGATTAAGTTAATGAATCAATTTGTCTCCCGATACGGTCAGCCGATAAAATGGCAGAGAGCAGAATTCGGAGTGAGAACACTTTCTATCTAATTTTCACTACAAAAATCTTTAAAATATTTTGGCAGTAGATGTCATAGTTTCTTTTATAGGTTATCCGCAGATTGAAGACGTGAAAAGGAAAGAAAACAAAATCAGTATATAACATTTCTAACAAGATTAGGCCGTAACTGTTTTTTTATATATTTATAGAACAATGGACAAACTCCAAGTTGCCTTATTATGCCCAACTAATAGATTAGTTACTAACAAATTATTTAAATAGGTTCTAGTCAGTTGCTTAATTGCTTAGATTAAAACAGGATGAAGAAGAAGGAAGAGATGAACCTATGTATTGATAGTGAAATCGGTTTTGAAAAACTGGTATTTGGAATTTTTGTAAATCTGATCTCTATTTACACTCGGTATTTCCCAATTATCAATTGATTTTTCAAAATCTTGTATAACGATTTCTTCCGAATTTATTATCTTCTTTGAATCCATGGAAGAAGATGAACCAAAATCATAAGAAGTAGATCTGTTGAGAAACGGATCCATGTTTATAAAACCCTATTTTTGAAACTCAGTTTCTTCCTACAATCCCAAGCATTTCATGGAGTCTGACTGCCTACACCCTTGAGGACTTACTACCCCGGACCATCCTAGGCAAAAAACCTCAGAAGAACCTAAACCTCTATACAGGAATTTCATCTTATCTGGACATATTTCTCTCTATCTCTACCCTTTATGGCTTGGATACCAAACTACGGCCAAGGATCTAAAGGGGATAACAGACAGGGAAGGAATTGATATATAAGGTATTGAAGAATTAAAAGAGAATTAAGACATGCAGAAAGTAAAGTAAGATTAACATACAATTAAGGTTCCAGTTATAAAAACCATAATCTTAAGGATCTCCGAGAATTTAAATAGGCGGTAGAACCGACCAAGTATTTAATGCAAAAATTTAAAAAATTTAAAAGCATGAAGTATTTAAAAGATTATGAGGTAATACCATCCATAATCATATTTATTTACATTATTAAAACTTACAAAGATTTATATCAAGGAGATATACCTTGGAATTTCTAAGGTATTTTGGGAATTTCGGATCATATGAACTGAATCATATGAGGGGTATTTTGATCTAACTAAAGGGGATTTTCTTTGGAGCTCTCATTTCTCTTTATAATCTGAAATGTATGAAAGAGAAAATGTGAAAGAAAAAGCTTGAAAGAATTCCAAAACGTATGATTCTGATAGTAGTGATACTCTAGAACAATTCCAAAACAAAACACCACTTGTTAACAAAATGGATTGGAAACAACCCATACAACAAGTACAACACCAAATGCATATAATTCCTACTCCAGACCCATGAATAGTAAAACCTCTAGCTCAATCCCGTTTTAACGCCTCATCCATTTATGATTAGAACATAGATAGGATGACTGAATACAATATCCTTAGTTTCCTCCAACAAATGAACATGTCCGCAAATGCCTCAAAAACGCAAAATGGTATACAAGACAAGACCATTGCAGAACTGATCATCGCAGGATTCTCTGGTCAATTGAAAGGTTGGTGGGATAATTATCTCACTGATCAACAAAAAGAAGAAATCATCAATTCCATCAAAATTGATGAAGAAGGAATATCAATCCTTGATGAACAAGGTGAACCCCTACAAGATGTCGTATCAACCTTAATTCTCACAATCTCTTTAAACTTCATAGGAGATTCTTCACATCTGAAGGATAAAAACACCGAGTTACTTTCAAATCTCAAATGTAAAAAACTTAGTGATTTCCAATGGTACAAGAATACTTTCTTAACCAGAGTTATGTTTAGAGAAGATTCCAACCAGCCGTTTTGGAAAGAGAAATTCTTGGCCGGACTACCTACCCTTTTAGGAGAAAAGGTTAGGAATAAAATCAAGGAGAATTGTGGAAAATGGATTATACCTTACAATGAGTTTACATACGGACAACTAGTCAGTATAACTCAATAGGAAGGTCTAAACATCTGTCAAGACCTAAAATTACAAAAATTCCTCAAATTGGAGCTAAAAAGAACTAGGTGCGAACATGATACTTTTTGCAAATAGTTTGATACAAATTCCACAAAACCCTTTCCAAGTTGTACATGAAACTATAGCAAGACTCATAAATCCCTTAAGAGTACATCGAGAGGTTACAAGAAGAAGGATTTCAGGACTAACGAAGAATATTATAAAAATACTCGTTATTCCAGAAATAAACCAAATCCCAAAAAGACCGATTTCAAATTCAAAGATATTACATGTTAGAAATGCCACAAAAAGGACATACTTCGACATACTATAAAATGACTAAAAAATTACAAGAATGAAATTAGACGATGAGGTGATCCAAAAAATCTCCAATCTTCTAATAGATTCCTTCGATTCAAACGACGAGTCAGAACCTGACTATTTTTCTCTGTCTTCAGAAGACAATAAGGCCCTTCAAATAGATGAATTGCTCACAACCAGTTCATCTGAAAAATCTGATAAGGGTAAAGGAAAACGTGTATGTGTTTTAACCAAAGATCAAGAATTCATGTTAGATATGGTTAAGCACATAGATGTCCAACACTAAAAAGATTATTTGAATAAACTCCTCAAATCTTTTACAGACGAGAAAAAAGATATCAAAAATACGATTTTGCCAAATACTTTCAAAAATACCTACGACTTGACCAATATCCTGAAGAAGGGTAAAAGGATGAAAGAATCCAAAGAAACACCAGTTCTAGAACTACTAAATGAGATAAAATAAATAAAGCTGGAGATCAAGGTTCTAAGGGAAAAACAAGAACAAGATTCTCTGTTAATAAAAACAATTCTTTCAAAAGATACCCAGGAAAGTTCTGAGTCCAATGATTCTGATTCTGAAAATCCAACAGAACCAGAAGAAGACTTTGCAAAGCAAAATCTAGAAGAAATCCCAAAAGAATTCCTCACTGTCTTAAGATAGATCACGTCAAAAAAATACCTAGTTAGAATAACCCTTAAATTTCCAAGCAATTTTAGGATCACTACAATTGCTCTTTTTGACACGAGAGCAGATTTGAATTGCATAAAAATAGGGTTAATACCAGAAAAATTCCATGAAAAAACCCATGAAACTTTAGCAACTGCTAATAATACTAAATTAGAGATCAATTCTCAA
Source organism: Anisodus tanguticus (assembly GCA_034509755.1). Taxonomy (NCBI): domain Eukaryota; kingdom Viridiplantae; phylum Streptophyta; class Magnoliopsida; order Solanales; family Solanaceae; genus Anisodus; species Anisodus tanguticus. Next base: position 29,586,845 of record CM067550.1, read on the forward strand.
ACTAGTGCGTATACTATTAATGAGAGTATTACTATAGCAACATCATTTGTTTTAGTAAAAGACATACACAATTCTGTCATCCTAGGAACACCGTTTATAAATCTTATCACCCCTTATAAGGTAGATAACGATTTCATATCTTTTGATTCCAATAAAAAGAATTTAAAATTCCACTTTCTGACAAAACCAAAAGCTAGTGACCTCGACCTGATACAAATATATTCTTATCATATAGAGGAATTAAGGAATAGTTTTTTAGATCAGAAACCTGAGTCACCGAGAACCTATGATACTTGTTCCATCAAATTGATTGATACCCTTACATATACAAAAAATTTAAAGTATGATTTACAATGTAAAAAATATTTCCAAAATATTGCATTAAATAATATTTTCTGCAAACTGATTCCCAATTTTTCTAACTTTAAAGAAAATCTCTTAACCCGTGATTTCCTCAAAACTGGAGAAAAAACTCACAAATCCCTGATACTGGTTGCAACGCAGAGATATCCTATCTGAAAGTATGTATGTCCTAGAAACAATCATCATTAGGGACAAATGTACTTGAACACATTCGTATTATTAATAAGATTAATATTTATGGCAATTGCAATTATTGAATTATTATTTGATTGTTTGTAATTATTCATTAATGTGCATTCCTTGAGCTTACGTTGCCATTAATAGAGTGAGATATTGATGATAGAACGTAACTCTAAAATAGCCTCGACTAATGATCATCGAGAATGGGATATCGATGATATGTTATAAGTCAACATGTGGTCTGAATCACATTCTTAGAGAATGTAGCATGTCTCACCTGCTACTAGTAATGGTTACTAGTGATGGACACATGGATACTTTTGGAAAGTATTGATATACCCTGCTGATAAACTATTTGTTAGACATGTCTAGAGTGTTATCAGCGTGTGGGATATAAAGGTCCTTTGACTTGAGGTCAATATGCACCTTGTTTACAGAGTAATGTACTTTGACCCTGTCCTAAGCTTAAACTCCTTATAGGATAAGACACGGCTTGTGTTGGGTACACTATGATGTAAATTAAGGTGGTAATTAAGCCAAGAATAGGATTCATTCCTCGATTGGATATTCGAGATAGTAGTCAGCTTCTCAGTGATATTAGGTCGACCAAGTCATTGGCCAATGCAAGAGACATATTTAGAATATGGTCTAATTGTCGACTAATATAGATGAGATAAAGTGATCAAGCCATTTGGATAGACACATGACAAATCCTAAGCTTGATCGAGTGTGTCGCGAATGAAAGGAATTTATCATCTCACATAAAGGTTATGTTTGCTGGATTCATGTAAACGTACTTCATATATTGAGCTCGTCGTACGGCGCAGTCTAGGAGTTCCGTATGGACCTTAATTGGATTAGTGTCGATAAATGAAGGCCTATAGGGTCACACTATATCGATTGTCTCTTCAATCTGACGGTGTATTGAGAAAGTATTAAATATTCGATTTAGAATCGAGATATTTAAATTAATAATAACTATGGGATAATTTCTATTATATGGAAATTATTTAATTAAATCAAAATTGGATTTTGGATTTTGGATTTAATGTGCTGAATATATATATTAAACGAAAACGGGAAACGAAAATTTACGTAAGGCGTCGCGACGGTGGGCCCAGTCATACTGGCCCACTACACCTCGGTTTTTGGGCTAGGCTTTGAGCCCAACCCTAATCTGATTTGTTGCCCTAATTTCAACTATAGATGCAACACTACCCATTGTTAATTAACACACCAATTCTATAAACCTTCTAGACTTAGAGTCTAGGACGAAACTCTCTCAAACCTCTGCCAAGACTTTCTGGCTTTCTTGACAGAGGAATACACCGTAGCATAGTGCTTGCAGTCGAAGGGATTGTCGCGTGTACTCCCTAAGTAAAGACTCCAGATAATACAACATGTAAGTGTTCTAGTTTTATGTTACAGGTTTTGATTGTCATATAATCATACCATAAGAAATCGTTGGGGTAAGTAGAACAAAATTTTAAACTTCCACTACTTATATGTTATAAACCCAACAAATCCCTACAGTGGTATCAGAGCTCGGACTGGTTTAATAGTTATATAACAATTGAATAATATAATAATATGGGCTAAACATAAAATTGGATTAAAACAAGGCTTCTTGAAATCCTACATATCTTGACTGAATGTTAACCTTTTGATATCACCTTAAATTATCTCCTACGCTAACTCGTGGAAATCATTTGCTCTAACTCGAACTAAGCCAAAAGTGCGGATATCTGGCTCATTGCACGGTGCACGACAAAGAACGGGTAAAAACGAATGATGGTCGATATGTGCGTTATTGATATTGGTGGGTGATGATAAAGGATCTGTGATTTGATCCCTAAATTGGATTTAGGGCTCGAACGATTTTGAAAAATCAACACAGAAACGCGTGTACTCCCTAAGTAAAGACTCCAGATAATACAACCTATAAGTGTTCTAGTTTTATGTTACAGGTTTTGATTGTCGTATAACCATACCAGAAGAAATTGTTGGGGTAAGTAGACTTATATGTTTTGAACCCAACAAATCCTGACACTATCACTGTCCCTTACCCCACTGTTTGGGTTACAAGGACAAGATATCGAGGAAGGACATGCGAGAATTCGGAAAATACTGTCACCATGTGATGTGCGGAGCCTTACTCCAAAAGTATTCCCAATGAGGGACAAACAATAACAAAAATAGGATATTTCTTTTAGAAATTGTTGTTCATACGGGGTCATGCCAAAAAAAGAAAGGATAGCTATTACATACCTTTATTTCTGATCTTCTGTCGATAACGATGAAACCATCTATCCTTACAAGTTAATCTTAGATGTCATGAACTAGTCATCCTTCCACCTTACTTCACTACGAAGTAATCTTCAATTCGCTTGAACGGAGGAAAATGTTGCTTCCCATATCTTAAGAAACAAAACGTTAAACTAAAGTGGAAAGATCTAATTGAATTGTTGCATACGTTTCTAGCTAAGATCTAAAATATGTAAGTTGGGTGAAATATATATTAAGAACGTACAATAATTTTTTCTTAAGCTTAAACTGCAAAAGAAGTTGAATCTAAGTCCAAGATATTTATCTTTGCCTTTACACGTGGCAGCCATATGATCTATATGTTATTTGACTCAATAATTATTTATTTTTCAAATATTCCCCTTGATAATCAATTGAGCTGTCCAAGCGGACCTCAATAATCATTTATGAGTCACTTAAAACCTTCTTGTAATCCACTACCACGTGAAAAAGTGTTTTCCTTCAACACTTATTCATTAATTAACTTAATGATTTATTTCCACTGCAATTCAATATTTAACCAATCACACATAATTAATTTCTTGATCCTCATTTATTTAAATATAAAATTATTTTTAACACATTTTATATACTCATTAGCGTGATCATGTGATATAGTACTAGTCTGTAGCCTCTTTTGGAACACACAAATATAATTTTCAATCACCATCGACACACTTTTAAGTCTTAAATCACTTCGGGACTTCATTCGGTTATACACCGGGCTCTTAATAAGCACACCTAAATATGACAAAAATTATTAGGGATTCGGGTCTACTTAAATCCGTCGACTAACTTACGCCACAACTCAACGTATAAAAATAAGGAATGTAACAGTTTCAAGGTAAATCCTTTCCCAAAAGCTCAAGCAAATGTTTTGGTGTTCTTCGACAGAAAAACTTATTTCGTTCGATTGTTTGGAGTGACTAATTGTATGTAAGACTACTCTCTATATATGAGGACATTATTGTTCATCCCCACGCCACGTTCATCCATGATTTCCATGAATTCTTGCCGAAAGTAGGATTATTCCCTAAATTATGAAAAGTCTTATTGTTCTTATGCTTCCACTTAGGACACGCGGTATATGTTTATGCTATATCATTTTGAATATCGTAAACTCTTCACGTAACCTATAAATACTCACAACTTTGATTCCATGAGTCTCCAACATGAACTACAAAATATATGATAAACTACAACTGTTCTAAATTGATGACCTGTTAATGATCTCATGTATTATGAAACTATGTTATGATTCACTTGATGAACTATGATATGAATTATGACTATGAAATCATTGGCGTATAAGCCATTTTTTCACTTAATATTTTGGGAGTAATATTGAATAGCAAGAAGGTGTTAGTCTATGATACACGCGCCTGAAACTATGTATACCAACGTAGGATAAGGATCGTACGTTGGTTCGGGCGACTCCTTCATGTTACCCCATTGAGGATTTTATTTATGAATCCAATCATGTCATGTATTTCTCATCACCCCGACAAGGTATGAGATGACTTAGCCGATTGGGCATAAATCGGACTCCATATGAGCGCTCACATGATGGATAATATATATTGGTTATTTAAAAACTTCCTTAAAATGAATTACTTATATTTTGAAATAATAATGAACGCATTTTGGATCTATAAACCATCCTTCAAGAAGCAACATGAACATAAAACTAATATGTTTTCATTAAAACATTTCTTTGTTGTTTGCATATTCAATATTGTTAGTATTTGTTTAATTATGTTGCCCACATTAGAGAATAGAAAAAGTGTGTTAGAATAAAGATCTTCATGTATTTGTGCAATGTATACAACAATAATATACCCAGTAAAATTTCATAACAAGTGGGGTCTAGAGAGGATAGGATGTATGCAGACCTTACCCCTACCATGAGAGGTAGATGTGTGCAATGTATATTCTTTTTAATTTACCTTGTATATATCATATCTCATTTATAATTTTCTTTTAAAATCTACTTCATTTATAAGATTACATTAGATGACAATATCCATATATTTTCTTCAAGCCTTCACATATATGCCAAGAAAGCAGCTAGGCCCATTTGACTCCAGATAAGTCAATAGTTCCAATTCAAAGCATAGGTTAATGATTTGTTTCTATAAATTCTTTGTTTATTGCACTTTTTATATATGATAATTACCCAAAAAATTAAAATCTACTAAATTTCGTTCACTATTGTTAGGTATCGGTCTCACGATTTGGCATATCTGAGGGTTATGCTACTAGTTTAATGTTCTCTATTTGATGAGGTTTTACCCTACAAGAAAATCATAAAATTGCGATGGGATATTTATGAAGGACAAGTTAGCCACAAATATGTGATGGATTTGTGACGAAATTAACTAATTTGGACGAAATTTATGACAGCCATGGTGATGTATCATAATTTTATAACAAATTTGTGACATAAATAAAGATTTAAGATTCGTCACAAATCTGTCACAAATTTATGACGGAAATGAAGATTTATCATAAAATCGTCACAAATTTTTGATGAAGAAAATGATCCGTCAAAAATTTTATCTAGATAATTTATTTATTTGAAAGATAAAAATTTATGATGAATTGTCTGTCACAAAATGTGTTATTCAGTCACAACATTGTGAGGGACTTGTAACTCCGTCACAAAATACTTAGCAAGATAAATTTTAATTAAATCTAATATATTTTGTGATGAAAACTTCTGTCACAAAAGTTAGTGTCAGATTTGTGTCAGATATTTTCGTCAAAAATTTTGGCCAAACTATTTGTCCCACATCAAAAAACGAGATTCCAAGGCGCTTCACCAAAAGAAAGATTCCCCAAAATGTGATTCAGCAAAAACGAAGGAAAAATAGTGTATATAAATGAGGTTGTGTTGTAGCCTTTAGAAATATGATTTTTTAGTTTCATCACCATTTGATAATAATAATAATAATATATAAATAATTAATTATAAATTTAATTAACTGTTAAATGTTATTAATGTCATTGTAAAAATATTATTTAATTATTATATATTTCAAAATAAAATAATTTTTTGTGGCTGAATTAGTCTGTGACAAACTTCCATCACATTTGTGACTATTTTAATTTATTAACACCAAATATTTTGTATCGGATCAACAAAATTCGTCTCTAATTGAGATGAACATTCTGTCACAAATTCGTTATTAAAATTTGTGAGGAATCATTTTTTCGTCACAAAATTTTGCGACGAGCGATTGCGACAGCTCAAAACCCGTCACAAATAAGAATTTTTGACAAAATCGTCTGTCGCAAATTTTGTGTTCTCTTGCAGTGTAATTTGTTGCTTCTGTTTTTATCTTCCAAATTAATCTAGCTAATTTGAGCATGCTCTAATTCTTTGTTTTCAAGATTTCTATCATTCAGCTTCATGTTGTGCCCGGAGTTATGCCTTAGGTGAGGCCTCAAAAAAAACATTTAATTGCACGATTTTCCCTTAAAATGGCCTGCTCTTTAATTTTTGCCCTCAAATGAAACTCATGTCTATTATGTAGGATTTTGTTGGGTTCAAAACCCACAAGTAAGGCACAACGGAAGTTTAAAATTTTGTTCTTACTTACCCCCAATAATTACTTCTGGTATGGTTATATAACAATAAAAACACAAGTAACATAAAACATGAACACTTACAGGTTGTATTATATGAAATCTTTATCAACTGTGGGTTCGCACGTGAAAGCCCTTTCGATTGCAAGCTCCAAACTTCAATGTATTTCTCCTTTGGAAAGCTAGGAAATCTGGCAGAGGTTCGAGAGAGTGTTTTGATTCTAAGTCTCTAAGACTTAGAATAATAATATAAAATTAAGTGTATTGAATAATGAAGTGAATGTCTGTATTTATAGGTGAAAATTAGGTCAAATCGGATTAGGGTTTGACCTTGGCCTGACCCAAAAATCGAGACAGATTAGGTCATCAGCGCCGCGGCGCTTGACGTGGCCCTATACTGTCTCGATTTATTTTCCGCAATTCTTAATTAAATTCAAAATCCAATTTTGACTTAATTAAAACAATCATTATTCATTCAAATATCTCGATTCTAAATCGAATATTTAATACTCTCTCAATACATCCTTAGATCGAAAATACAATCGATATTGTGTGACCCTACAAGCCTTCACATATCGACATTAATCAAATTAAGGTCTACGCGGAACTCCTAGACGGCGCCGCAAGACGAACTCAATATGTGAAGTACGTTTACACGAATCCAATAAACTTAACCTCTATGTGGTAAGATAAAATCCTTTCATTCAAGACACACCCGATCAAGCTTAGTATTTGTCAAGAGTTTATTCAAATGGCTTAATCATTGTATCTCATCTATATTAGTTGACAACTAGACCATATTCTAAATATGTCTATTGCATTGGCCAACGACTAAGTCAACCTAATATCACTGAGAATCTGAGTGTTCTCTCAAATATACATTCGAGGAATGAATCATAATCTTGGCTCAACTACCACCTTTAATCCACATCGTAATGTACCCAATACAAGTTGTATCTCAACCTATAAGGCATTTGAGCTTAGGACATGATCAAAGTATATTACTTTGTAGACAAGGTGCGTATTGACCTCAAGTCTAAGGACTTCTATCTCTCACACGCTGATCATTCTTTAAACAAGTATCCAATACTTCCAAAGTATCCATGTGTCCATCACGAGTAGCCATTACTCATAGTAGGAGAGATATACTACATCCTCTAAGGATGTGATGCAGACCACATGTCGACTTATCAAATAGCATCGATATCTAATTCTCGATAATCATTAGTCGAGGCTATTTTAAGAGTTATGTTATAATATTAATAACTCACATTATTAATAACAGCGTAACCTCTAGTAATGCATATTATAGAATATTATAAACAATCAATTAATAATTTAATAATTGCAACTGCCAAAATATTAATCTCCATTAATAATAATACGAATGTGTATAAAGTACATTTGTCCTAATACATATTTTCTCTAGGACATAAATATATTTCCAATCTCCCACTTGGCCTAGAGCCAATCTCCAACATATCTAATACCTATATTCTCAAAATGACAATTATGCTTGACTAAGCTTAATGGTTTAGTGAATGGGTCAGCTAGATTATCATATGTGGGAACATAGTCTAATCTAATCTCTTCAGTTTCCACCATTTCCCTGAGTATGTGGTACTTCCTTGGTATATGTTTGTTTCTCTTTGTTGATCTTGGTTCCTTAGCTTGCGCAATCACACCAGTGTTGTCACAATAAATCGTTATTGGACAAGTGGCACTTGGAACAACCCCTGGTTCCTTCAGGAACTCAAAAATTGCGACAACTTCTTTACCAGCTTCCGATCCAGCAATATACTCAGCTTCTATTGTCAAATCAGCAGTTATAGCTTGTTTGGAACTTTTCCAGCTTACTGCTCCACCATTGAAAATGAACGTGTACCCAGACTTTGATTTGAAGTCATCAAGATCCGTCTGGAAGCTAGCATCAGTGTACCCAGTAGCAACTAGCTTTTCTTCCCCACCATAGACTAAGAAGTAATCTTTAGTTCGTCTAAGATACTTAAGAATACTCTTGACTGCTCTCCAGTGTTCTTCCCCAGGATTCTGCTGGAATTTACAAGTCATACTAAGTGCAAAGACCACATCTGGCCTAGTACATGTCATGGCATACATGATCGATCATATAGCCGAAGCATATGGGATCTTTTTTATGCGTTCAAGTTCTATAGTATTAGAAGGATTATCCTTCTTAGATAACTTGATGCCTTGTCCCATAGGTAGACCGCCTTTCTTGGAATTTTCCATAAAAAAACATCTAAGCACTTTGTCTATGTGGACTGAATGTGACAGCCCCAATAATCTATTAGATCTATCTCTATAGATCCTAATTCCCAGAATGTAGCAGGCTTCACCTAAATCCTTCATCATGAAGGTACTGGACAACCACTCCTTGACTGACTGCAGGAGAGTCTTATTGTCTCCCATTATCAATATGTCATCTACATATATGATAATGAAGGCAATACTCCCATCCTTGCGTTTAATATAAACACATGGATCATCTTTGCTTCTGACGAAATCAAATGACTTGATAGCCTTGTCAAAGCAAATATTCCAACTCCTCGAGGCTTGCTTAAGCCCATAAATGGACTTTTGTAGCTTGCATACAGCATTTGGTTTGGACTCTAGCGAAAAACCCTCAGATTGTTTCCTCCTCAACTAGATTACCATTGAGGAAAGCCGTTTTGATGTCCATCTACCAAATGTCATTGTCATAATATGCAGCTATTGCAAGCAAAATCCAAATGGACTTAATTTTCACAACATGTGAAAAAGTTTCATCATAATCGACCCCAGGTCATTGATTATAGCCTTTAGCCACCAATTTTACCTTATAAGTTTGTACCTTGTCATATGCATCAATCTTCTTCTTGAAGACCCATTTGCATCATATGGGTCTAACCCCTGTCAGCAAATCAACCAAGATCCAAACTTGATTTATGTACATCGAGTCCATCTCAGATTTCATGGCTTCTTGCCATCTCTGCGAATTAATGTCTAACATAGCTTCGCTGTAGGCTGTAGGTTCATCGTCATTAGAAATATCTATCTCATTGTGTGTTTCAACAAGGAGATTAAGTCTTTCAAGTGAACGATGAGTCCTAGTGGTCCTACGGAGATGATTATTCTGCGTTTCAGTGTTTATTGCATTCTGATTGTGAGAAGGTCTTTGTGTGCTGGACAATCCATCACCTTGAGAGCTTTCAAGAATGTCATTCTCATGTATTTCCTGAATGAAATGATGTACAACCATTATATCACATTTCATTGGTTGTGTATGAGAGCCTTGCATTTCTGCACTATCTCTCACAGCACTCCCACTGGCTGAAGGGTGTACTCTAAGTACCCAATATTCACCAGATACTCCCACTGAATCCTTGTTTAGGTCATTCGACAAGGGTTCAATTACTGTGTTATCTTGTGGTTCTTGAATTTCTTCAAGTTCTATCTCAGTGCAACTATGTTCCTTGTAGACATATTCTTCTTCAAGGAAAGTTGTGTTCCTGGAAACAATGACCTTATGTTCTCCATGAAGATAGAAGTAGTATCCCTTAGTTTCCTTTGGATACCCCACGAAGTAACATTTCTCACTTTTGGATTCCAACTTGTCAGTGAGCATTTTCTTAACATATGCATGGCACCCCCAAGGTCTCATATGTTTAAGAGCTGGCTTCTTTCCACACCATATCTCATAGGGTGTCTTTTCTACTGACTTAGAAGGAACCCTATTCAGAACATATATTGAGGTTTGTATAGCATGTCCCCAAAGGTATGTCGGTAGAGTTGAGGAGCTCATCATGAATCGAACCATATCTAATAAGGTTCAGTTTCTCCTTTCGGCAACACCATTCATCTGTGGTGTTCCAGGAGGTGGCCACTCTGATTGGATACATGTAGCTTTAAGTAATCTAGAAAATCCTTGCTCAAGTATTCACCTCCTCGATCCGATTGAAGGGTTTTGATACTTGTTGTAAGTTGCTTCTCTACTTCCGACTTGTACTCTTTGAACTTCTCAAAAGTCTTGGATTTATGTCTCATAAGATACACATATCCATACCTTGTGAAGTCGTCAGTAAAAGTGATGAAGTATGGGAAGCCTCCTTTAGCTTGAGTCAAAAATGGCCCACATACATCAGTATGGACTAACTCAAGCACCTCATTGGCTCGCACACCTTTCCCAGAAAATGGCTTATTGGTCATCTTTCCTCTCAAGCAAGATTCGCAATTACCATAAGACTCCAAGTCAAATGGTTCGAGGTAGTCTAACTTCCTCAACCTTGCTATCTTTGATTCGTTGATATGACCAAGTCTGCAATGCCATAGGTAGGTAGAGTTTCTATTACTTATCTTAGCTCGTTTATTTTGTACATTGAGTATTTCTCAACTACAGTTTAGTGTATATAATCCATCCAAAAGAGGAGCAGTTTCATATATAACATTATCAAAAGACTGTAACATCCCGTATTTTTAGGTTACGGTCTAAATCGCCGGTCGTGTGCAAGAAGACCCGAACTTTGGAATTTGTGTTATTTACGTATGCTAATAAAGAGATTAGTATATAAAAGAATTAGACCCCGAAATAATTTTGGACACAACAAGTGCGAGGACAGAGGTCGAAAATAAATTTGGTATGTGCATGAAGAGGTTATGGACTAGTGTCATATTAGAAAATTATGACATTAGGTATACGAAGGTCTTATGAGTTTTAGGATATAAATAAAGTGGATCTAGAATTAATTATGTGTGTAATTGATTAATTATGGGATCGATTAATTATTAATGAGGAGACAAGAGTAAGTGGGATTAATTATGGAGGGGATAAAATTTAGTGTGATAGTTACGTGTCGCCTTGAGGGAAATTTAAGTGACTAAGGCAAGTGACTAGGTGGTAGCATTACACGTTGGGGGGGGGGGGAGTATTACATTGTTCCTCAATAAATTAAGGAAACAACTCAGAAGATTAAGGAATAGAACCCTCTACCTAAACGTTCCCAAATGATCCTATTCTACCCTATTATAAATGGTTATTTTCGTTCAACGTACAAAGGATGTTTCATTCTAATAGCTGCTATTAACTGAGGCAGTAACGTCCCACCTTACTCTTACTAACTTGAGCAATTCATGTTTTTCAACCTTGTTCTGGGAATGATCGAGCAAAAACATAAAATTCCTAAGTTTGATTAAGGTTTCTCCACGCATTCGAGGTATGTTAAGACAAAATATTTCATTCTTTTGGCATGTTCTATGTAACAAAATATAATCGTGATATTGCTCCATAATTTATTCTACTCCTAATGGTTAAGAATATTCATGTTTTTTATTCCAATGTTAGAAGCATGTCTAAATATGTTCCTAAGTCCTTATTAAGGCATACGGAAAAGATGTTAATATTTACGGCGTTACTCGAAGGTACAAGGAAATTATGTCATTCAGGATATTTTATTGTGATTCATGCATTTTCATTTGCATTGCATTCATGTTTTATCCAAGACAAGATATTGGGGACGGAAACGCAGACCACCCGATCACCGGGATACGATAATGATAAAGCTCGTGTGGCTAGCCTCGTGTGGCTTAACGAAGGAAGATGCTTGATTAAGGGCCAAAATATATATATATAGTTGATGTGGGGAGGAAGATGCCCTTGTGTGCCCAGTATATATGTATCTACCGCATTATGCATGACATATAGACATATTATGCCCACAGAGGCTGACATGAAATAATGCCCACAGAGGCTGTTATGGTAAGGAAGATGCCTGATGAGGCAAATGTAAACGTATACTGCATTGTGCAGAACATTTAGACATATGTCTTAGGGCACTCAGAGGAATTTACTATTGGTCAGTTGTTTCGGTTTCAGTTATTGGTACATCCCTGTAATACTATTGTTCATGCCTGACATACTCGCACATCGGGCCGTAATGACGCCCCTTTTGTCGGGGGACGCTGCGTTTCATGCCCGCAGGTTCAATCAAGGAAGTGACGGTTCACGTTAGTTGATTTCGGGTTGAGCGGATTTTTGGAGCACACCCCTTGTTCGGAGTGTTGGTCTAATTTTGGTACGGTACTTTTGCTTGTATATATGGGTATGGCGGGGCCCTGTCCCGACCTTTTATGATGCTGCTCCTAGAGGCTTGTAGACAAGTGTCCTGTGGTTAGTTGTCATGTGTGGCCTAGTCGGCCTTGGTATGGGTATGTATATATGAAAATTGGATTTTCTCGATTAAGCTTTTCTATAATATTTTTTGGCTTAGTCCGTATTTAATTACGATTAGGTGTTGGATGTAAGATCAGCGATACCCGGCGGGTGGGGTCTGTGTGCCCGTCGCGGCCCTCCGATTTGGGTCGTGACAAATTGGTATCAGAGCATGTCTGTCCTAGGGAGTCTACAAGCCGTGTCTAGTAGAATCTTGTTTATGGGTATATTGTGCACCATAATTATAAACATGAGGCTATCTGACATTTTAGGAATGGTTTCTATTCGTTCATCTCATAAATCGTGCAATAGAGCTGAGTTATAAGAATTCCACTCTTAATCCGTCTCGTGGTTATGATTTCAGCAATGCCTTCAGCGAAGAAGGGCTACGTAACGGGGATTAGATATATCACCCCAACATTCGAGGACGAATGTTTCTAAGGGGGGAAGGATGTAACATCCCGTATTTTCAGGTTACGGTCTAAATCGCAGGGCGTGTGCAAGAAGACCCGAACTTTGGAATTTATGTTATTTACGTATGCTAATAAAGAGATTAGTATATAAAATAATTAGACTCCGAAATAATTTTGGACACAACAAGTGTGAGGACAGAGGTCGAAAGAAATTTGGTATGTGCATGAAAAGGTTATGGACTAGTGTCTTATTAGAAAATTATGACATTGGGTATACGAAGGTCTTATGAGTTTTAGGATTTAAATAAAGTGGATCTAGAGTTAGTTATTTGTGTAATTGATTAATTATGGGATCGATTAATTATTAATGAGGAGACAAGAGTAAGTGGGATTAATTATGGAGGGGATAAAATTTAGTGTGATAGTTACGTGTCGCCTTGAGGGAAATTTAAGTGACTAAGGCAAGTGACTAGGTGGTAGCATTACACGTTGGGGGGGGAGTATTACATTGTTCCTCAATAAATTAAGGAAACAACTCAGAAGATTAAGGAATAGAACCCTCTACCTAAACGTTCCCAAATGATCCTATTCTACCCTATTATAAATGGTTATTTTCGTTCAACGTACAAAGGATGTTTCATTCTAATAGTTGTTATTAACTGAGGCAGTAACGTCCCACCTTACTCTTACTAACTTGAGCAATTCATGTTTTTCAACCTTGTTCTCGGAATGATCGAGCAAAAACATAAAATTCCTAAGTTTGATTAAGGTTTCTCCACGCATTCGAGGTATGTTAAGACAAAATATTTCATTCTTTTGGCATGTTCTATGTAACAAAATATAATCGTGATATTGCTCCATAATTTATTCTACTCCTAATGGTTAAGAATATTCATGTTTTTTATTCCAATGTTAGAAGCATGTCTAAATATGTTCCTAAGTCCTTATTAAGGCATACGGAAAAGATGTTAATATTTACGGCGTTACTCGAAGGTACAAGGAAATTATGTCATTCAGGATATTTTATTGTGATTCATGCATTTTCATTTGCATTGCATTCATGTTTTATCCAAGACGGTATATTGGGGACGGGAAACGCAGACCACCTGATCAGCTGGGATACGATAATGATAAAGCCTGTGTGGCTTAAAGAAGGAAGATGCCTGATTAAGGGCCAAAATATATATATATTTGATGTGGGGAGGAAGATGCCCTTGTGTGCCCGGTATATATGTATCTACCGCATTATGCATGACATATAGACATACTATGCCCACAGAGGCTGACATGAAATAATGACCACAGAGGTTGTTATGGTAAGGAAGTTGATTGATGAGGCTAATGTAAACGTATATTGCATTGTGCATAACATTTAGACATATGTATTAGGGCCCTCAGAGGAATTTACTATTGGTCAATTGTTTCGGTTTCAGTTATTGGTACATCCCTGTTATACTATTGTTCATGCCTGACATAGTCAGCACATCAGTCGTAATGACGTCCCTTTTGTCGGGGGACGCTGCGTTTCATGCCCGCAGGTTCAATCAAGGAAGTGACGGTTCGTGTTAGTTGATTTTGGGTTCAGCGTATTTTTGGAGCACTCCCCTTGTTCGGAGTGTTGGTCTAATTTTGGTACGGTACTTTTACTTGTATATATGGGTATGGCGGGGCCCTATCCCGACCTTTTATATTGCTACTCCTAGAGGCTTGTAGACAAGTGTCTTGTGGTTAGTTGTCATGTGTGGCCTTGTCGGCCTTGGTATGGGTATGTATATATGAAAATTGGATTTTCTGATTAAGATTTTCTATAATATTTTTTGGCTTAGTCCGTATTTAATTACGATTAGGTGTTGGAGGTAAGATCAGCGATACCCGGCGGGTGGGATCTGGGTGCCCGTCGCGGCCCTCCGGTTTGGGTCGTGACAAATTGGTATCAGAGCATGTCTGTCCTAGGGAGTCTACAAGCCGTGTCTAGTAGAATCTTGTTTATGGGTATGTTGTGCACCATAATTATAAACATGAGGCTATCTGACATTTTAGGAATGGTTTCTATTCGTTCATCTCATAAATCGTGCAATAGAGCTGAGTTATAAGTATTCCACTCTTAATCCGTCTCGTGGTTATGATTTCAGCAATGCCTTCAGCGAAGATGAAGTTCAAGAGTGGGAGG
Organism: Anisodus tanguticus; assembly: GCA_034509755.1. NCBI lineage: Eukaryota > Viridiplantae > Streptophyta > Magnoliopsida > Solanales > Solanaceae > Anisodus > Anisodus tanguticus. The sequence continues at coordinate 29,602,068 of CM067550.1, forward strand.
GCTACGTAACGGGGATTAGATATATCACCCCAACATTCGAGGACGAATGTTTCTAAGGGGGGAAGGATGTAACATCACGTATTTTCAGGTTACGGTCTAAACCGCAGGGCGTGTGCAAGAAGACCTGAACTTTGGAATTTCTGTTATTTACGTATGCTAATAAAGAGATTAGTTTATAAAAGAATTAGACTCTGAAATAATTTTGGACACAACAAGTGTGAGGACAGAGGTCGAAAAAATTTTGGTATGTGCATGAAGAGGTTATGGACTAGTGTCTTATTAGAAAATTATGACATTGGGTATACGAAGGTCTTATGAGTTTTAGGATTTAAATAAAGTGGATCTAGAATTAATTATGTGTGTAATTGATTAATTATGGGATCGATTAATTATTAATGAGGAGACAAGAGTAAGTGGGATTAATTATGGAGGGGATAAAATTTAGTGTGATAGTTACGTGTCGCCTTGAGGGAAATTTAAGTGTCTAAGGCAAGTGACTAGGTGGTAGCATTACACGTTGGGGGGAGTATTACATTGTTCCTCAATAAATTAAGGAAACAACTCAGAAGATTAAGGAATAGAACCCTCTACCTAAACGTTCCCAAATGATCCTATTCTACCCTATTATAAATGGTTATTTTCGTTCAACGTACAAAGGATGTTTCTTTCTAATAGCTGCTATTAACTGAGGCAGTAACGTCCCACGTTACTCTGACTAACTTGAGCAATTCATTTTTTTTCAACCTTGTTCTGGGAATGATCGAGCAAAAACATAAAATTCCTAAGTTAGATTAAGGTTTCTCCACACATTCGAGGTATGTTAAGACAAATTATTTATTCTTTTGGCATGTTCTATGTAACAAAATATAATCGTGATATTGCTCCATAATTTATTCTACTCCTAATGGTTAAGAATATTCATGTTTTTTATTCCTATGTTAGAAGCATGTCTAAATATGTTCCTAAGTCCTTATTAAGGCATACGGAAAAGATGTTAATATTTACGGCGTTACTCGAAGGTACAAGGAAATTATGTCATTCAGGATATTTTATTGTGATTCATGAATTTTCATTTGCATTGCATTCATGTTTTACCCAAGACTGTATATTGGGGACGGGAAACGCAGACGACCTGATCAGTTGGGATACGATAATGATAAAGCCTGTGTGGCTAGCCTGTGTGGCTTAATGAAGGAAGATGCCTGATTAAGGGCCAAAATATATATATATTTGATGTGGGGAGGAAGATGCCCTTGTGTGCCCAGTATATATGTATCTACCGCATTATGCATGACATATAGACATACTATGCCCACAGAGGCTGTTATGGTAAGGAAGATGCCTGATGAGGCTAATGTAAATGTATACTGCCTTGTGCATAACATTTAGACATATGTATTAGGGCCCTCAGAGCAATTTACTGTTGGTCAGTTGTTTCGGTTTCAGTAATTGGTACATCCCTGTTATACTATTGTTCATGCCTGACATACTCAGCACATCAGTCGTAATGACGTCCCTTTTGTCGGGGGACGCTGCGTTTCATGCCCGCAGGTTCAATCAAGGAAGTGACGGTTCGTGTTAGTTGATTTCGGGTTCAGCGTATTTTTGGAGCACTCCCCTTGTTCGGAGTGTTGGTCTAATTTTGGTACGGTACTTTTGCTTGTATAAATGGGTATGGCGGGGCCCTATCCCGACCTTTTATATTGCTACTCCTAGAGGCTTGTAGACAAGTGTCCTGTGGTTAGTTGTCATGTGTGGCCTTGTCGGCCTTGGTATGGGTATGTATATATGAAAATTGGATTTTCTGATTAAGATTTTCTATAATATTTTTCGGCTTAGTCCGTATGTAATTACGATTAGGTGTTTGATGTAAGAACAGCGGTACCCGGCGGGTGGTGTCTGGGTGCCCGTCGAGGCCCTCCGGTTTGGGTCGTGACAAATTGGTATCATAGCATGTCTGTCCTAGGGAGTCTACAAGCCGTGTCTAGTAGAATCTTGTTTACGGGTATGTTGTGCACCATAATTATAAACATGAGGCTATCTGACATTTTAGGAATGGTTTCTATTCGTTCATCTCATAAATCGTGCAATAGAGCTGAGTTATAAGTATTGCACTCTTAATCCGTCTCGTGGTTATGATTTCAGCAATGCCTTCAGGGAAGAAGAAGTTCAAGAGTGGGAGGGCTACGTAACGGGACTTAGATATGTCACCCCAACATTCGAGGACGAATGTTTCTAAGGGGGGAAGGATGTAACATCCCATATTTTCAGGTTACGATCTAAATCGCCGGGAGTGTGCAAGAAGACCCGAACTTTGGAATTTATGTTATTTACGTATGCTAATAAAGAGATTAGTATATAAAAGAATTAGACTACGAAATAATTTTGGACACAACAAGTGTGAGGACAGAGGTCGAAAAAAAATTGGTATGTGCATGAAGAGGTTATGGACTAGTGTCATATTAAAAAATTATGACATTGGGTATACGAAGGTCTTATGAGTTTTAGGATTTAAATAAAGTGGATCTAGAATTAATTATGTGTGTAATTGATTAATTATGGGATCGATTAATTATTGATGAGGAGACAAGAGTGAGTGTGATTAATTATGGAGGGGATAAAATTTAGTGTGATAGTTACGTGTCGCCTTGAGGGAAATTTAAGTGTCTAAGGCAAGTGACTAGGTGGTAGCATTACACGTTGGGGGGAGTATTACATTGTTCCTCAATAAATTAAGGAAACAACTCAGAAGATTAAGGAATAGAACCCTCTACCTAAACGTTCCCAAATGATCCTATTCTACCCTATTATAAATGGTTATTTTCGTTCAACGTACAAAGGATGTTTCTTTCTAATAGCTGCTATTAACTGAGGCAGTAACGTCCCACGGTACTCTTACTAACTTGAGCAATTCATTTTTTTTCAACCTTGTTATGGGAATGATCGAGCAAAAACATAAAATTCCTAAGTTTGATTAAGGTTTCTCCACACATTCGAGGTATGTTAAGACAAATTATTTCATTCTTTTGGCATGTTCTATGTAACAAAATATAATCGTGATATTGCTCCATAATTTATTCTACTCCTAATGGTTAAGAATATTCATGTTTTTGATTCCTATGTTAGAAGCATGTCTAAATATGTTCCTAAGTCCTTATTAAGGCATACGGAAAAGATGTTAATATTTACGGCGTTACTCAAAGGTACAAGGAAATTATTTCATTCAGGATATTTTATTGTGATTCATGCATTTTCATTTGCATTGCATTCATGATTTATCCAAGACTGTATATTGGGGACGGGAAACGCAGACCACCTGATCAGCTGGGATACGATAATGATAAAGCCTGTGTGGCTTAACGAGGGAAGATGCTTGATTAAGGGCCAAAATATATATATATTTGATGTGGGGAGGAAGATTCCCTTGTGTGCCTAGTATATATGTATCTACCGCATTATACATGACATATAGACATACTATGCCCACAGAGGCTGACATGAAATAATGACCACAGAGGCTGTTATGGTAAGGAAGATAATTGATGAGGCTAATGTAAACGTATACTGCATTGTGCATAACATTTAGACATATGTATTAGGGCCCTCAGAGGAATTTACTATTGGTCAATTGTTTCGGTTTCAGTTATTGGTACATCCCTGTTATACTATTGTTCATGCCTGACATACTCAGTATATCAGTCGTAATGACGTCCCTTTTGTCGGGGGACGCTGCGTTTCATGCCCGCAGGTTCAATCAAGGAAGTGACGGTTCACGTTAGTTGATTTCGGGTTCAGCGGATTTTTGGAGCACTCACCTTGTTCGGAGTGTTGGTCTAATTTTGGTACGGTACTTTTGCTTGTATATATGGGTATGGCGGGGCCCTATCCCGACCTTTTATGTTGCTACTCCTAGAGGCTTGTAGACAAGTGTCCTGTGGTTAGTTGTCATGTGTGGCCTTGTCGGCCTTTGTATGGTTATATATATGAAAATTGGATTTTCTGATTAAGATTTTCTATAATATTTTTCGGCTTAGTCCGTATGTAATTACGATTAGGTGTTGGATGTAAGATCAGCGGTACCCGGCGGGTGGGGTCTGGGTGCCCGTCGCGGCCCTCCGGTTTGGGTCGTGACAAATTGGTATCATAGCATGTCTGTCCTAATGAGTCTAAGCCGTGTCTAGTAGAATCTTGTTTACGGGTATGTTGTGCACCATAATTATAAACATGAGGCTATCTGACATTTTAGGAATGGTTTCTATTCGTTCATCTCATAAATCGTGCAATAGAGCTGAGTTATAAGTATTGCACTCTTAATCCGTCTCGTGGTTATGATTTCAGCAATGCCTTCAATGAAGAAGAAGTTCAAGAGTGGGAGGGCTACGTAACGGGGATTAGATATGTCACCCCAACATTCGAGGACGAATATTTCTAAGGGGGGAAGGATGTAACATCCCATATTTTCAGGTTACGGTCTAAATCGCCGGGTGTGTGCAAGAAGACCCGAACTTTGGAATTTATGTTATTTATGTATGCTAATAAAGAGATTAGTATATAAAAGAATTAGACTCCGAAATAATTTTGGACACAACAAGTGTGAGGACAGAGGTCGAAAAAAAATTGGTATGTGCATGAAGAGGTTATGGACTAGAGTCATATTAGAAAATTATGACATTGGGTATACGAAGGTCTTATGAGTTTTAGGATTTAAATAAAGTGCATCTAGAATTAATTATGTGTGTAATTGATTAATTATGGGATCGATTAATTATTAATGAGGAGACAAGAGTAAGTGGGATTAATTATGGAGGGGATAAAATTTAGTGTGATAGTTACGTGTCGCCTTGAGGGAAATTTAAGTGTCTAAGGCAAGTGCCTAGGTTGTAGCATTACACGTTGGGGGGAGTATTACATTGTTCCTCAATAAATTAAGGAAACAACTCAGAAGATTAAGGAATAGAACCCTCTACCTAAACGTTCCCAAATGATCCTATTCTACCCTATTATAAATGGTTATTTTCGTTCAACGTACAAAGGATGTTTTATTCTAATAGCTGCTATTAACTGAGGCAGTAACGTCCCACCTTACTCTTACTAACTTGAGCAATTCATTTTTTTCAACCTTGTTCTGGGAAGGATCGAGCAAAAACATAAAATTCCTAAGTTTGATTAAGGTTTCTCCACGCATTCGAGGTATGTTAAGACAAATTATTTCATTCTTTTGGCATGTTCTATGTAACAAAATATAATTGTGATATTGCTCCATAATTTATTCTACTCCTAATGGTTAAGAATATTCATGTTTTTGATTCCTATGTTAGAAACATGTCTAAATATGTTCCTAAGTCCTTATTAAGGCATACGAAAAAGATGTTAATATTTACGGCGTTACTCGAAGGTACAAGGAAATTATGTCATTCAGGATATTTTATTGTGATTCATGCATTTTCATTTGCATTGCATTCATGTTTTATCCAAGACAGTATATTGGGGACGGGAAACGCAGACCACCTGATCAGCTGGGATACGATAATGATAAAGCCTGTGTGGCTAGCCTGTGTGGCTTAACGAAGGAAGATGCTTGATTAAGGGCCAAAATATATATATATAGTTGATGTGGGGAGGAAGATGCCCTTGTGTGCCCAGTATATATGTATCTACCGCATTATGCATGACATATAGACATATTATGCCCACAGAGGCTGACATGAAATAATGCCCACAGAGGCTGTTATGGTAAGGAAGATGCCTGATGAGGCAAATGTAAACGTATACTGCATTGTGCAGAACATTTAGACATATGTCTTAGGGCACTCAGAGGAATTTACTATTGGTCAGTTGTTTCGGTTTCAGTTATTGGTACATCCCTGTAATACTATTGTTCATGCCTGACATACTCAGTACATCAGTCGTAATGACGCCCCTTTTGTCGGGGGACGCTGCGTTTCATGCCCGCAGGTTCAATCAAGGAAGTGACGGTTCACGTTAGTTGATTTCGGGTTGAGCGGATTTTTGGAGCACACCCCTTGTTCGGAGTGTTGGTCTAATTTTGGTACGGTACTTTTGCTTGTATATATGGGTATGGCGGGGCCCTGTCCCGACCTTTTATGATGCTGCTCCTAGAGGCTTGTAGACAAGTGTCCTGTGGTTAGTTGTCATGTGTGGCCTAGTCGGCCTTGGTATGGGTATGTATATATGAAAATTGGATTTTCTGATTAAGCTTTTCTATAATATTTTTTGGCTTAGTCCGTATTTAATTACGATTAGGTGTTGGATGTAAGATCAGCGATACCCGGCGGGTGGGGTCTGTGTGCCCGTCGCGGCCCTCCGATTTGGGTCGTGACAAATTGGTATCAGAGCATGTCTGTCCTAGGGAGTCTACAAGCCGTGTCTAGTAGAATCTTGTTTATGGGTATATTGTGCACCATAATTATAAACATGAGGCTATCTGACATTTTAGGAATGGTTTCTATTCGTTCATCTCATAAATCGTGCAATAGAGCTGAGTTATAAGAATTCCACTCTTAATCCGTCTCGTGGTTATGATTTCAAAGAATGCCTTCGCGAAGAAGGGCTACGTAACGGGGATTAGATATATCACCCCAACATTCGAGGACGAATGTTTCTAAGGGGGGAAGGATGTAACATCCCGTATTTTCAGGTTACGGTCTAAATCGCAGGGCGTGTGCAAGAAGACCCGAACTTTGGAATTTATGTTATTTACGTATGCTAATAAAGAGATTAGTATATAAAATAATTAGACTCCGAAATAATTTTGGACACAACAAGTGTGAGGACAGAGGTCGAAAGAAATTTGGTATGTGCATGAAAAGGTTATGGACTAGTGTCTTATTAGAAAATTATGACATTGGGTATACGAAGGTCTTATGAGTTTTAGGATTTAAATAAAGTGGATCTAGAATTAGTTATTTGTGTAATTGATTAATTATGGGATCGATTAATTATTAATGAGGAGACAAGAGTAAGTGGGATTAATTATGGAGGGGATAAAATTTAGTGTGATAGTTACGTGTCGCCTTGAGGGAAATTTAAGTGACTAAGGCAAGTGACTAGGTGGTAGCATTACACGTTGGGGGGGGGAGTATTACATTGTTCCTCAATAAATTAAGGAAACAACTCAGAAGATTAAGGAATAGAACCCTCTACCTAAACGTTCCCAAATGATCCTATTCTACCCTATTATAAATGGTTATTTTCGTTCAACGTACAAAGGATGTTTTATTCTAATAGCTGCTATTAACTGAGGCAGTAACGTCCCACCTTACTCTTACTAACTTGAGCAATTCATTTTTTTCAACCTTGTTCTGGGAAGGATCGAGCAAAAACATAAAATTCCTAAGTTTGATTAAGGTTTCTCCACGCATTCGAGGTATGTTAAGACAAATTATTTCATTCTTTTGGCATGTTCTATGTAACAAAATATAATTGTGATATTGCTCCATAATTTATTCTACTCCTAATGGTTAAGAATATTCATGTTTTTGATTCCTATGTTAGAAACATGTCTAAATATGTTCCTAAGTCCTTATTAAGGCATACGAAAAAGATGTTAATATTTACGGCGTTACTCGAAGGTACAAGGAAATTATGTCATTCAGGATATTTTATTGTGATTCATGAATTTTCATTTGCATTGCATTCATGTTTTATCCAAGACTGTATATTGGGGACAGGAAACGCAGACCACCTGATCAGCTGGGATACGATAATGATAAAGCCGGTGTGGCTAGCCTGTGTGGCTTAACGAAAGAAGATGCCTGATTAAGGGCCAAAATATATATATATATATATATATATTTGATGTGGGGAGGAAGATGCCCTTGTGTGCCCTGTATATATGTATCTACCGCATTATGCATGACATATAGACATTCTATGCCCACAGAGGCTGACATGAAATAATGCCCACATAAGCTGTTATGGTAAGGAAGATGCCTGATGAGGCTAATGTAAACATATACTGCATTGTGCATAACATTTAGACATATGTATTAGGGCCCTCAGAGGAATTTACTATTGGTCAGTTGTTTCGTTTTCAGTTATTGGTACATTCATGCCTGACATAATTAGTACATCAGTCGTACTGACGTCCCTTTTGTCGGGGGACACTGCGTTTCATTCCCGCAGGTTCAATCAAGGAAGTGACGGTTCACATTAGTTAATTTCGGGTTCAGCGGATTTTTGGAGCACTCCCCTTGTTCGGAGTGTTGGTCTAATTTTGGTATGGTACTTTTGCTTGTATATATGGGTATGGCGGGGCCCTGTCCCGACCTTTTATGTTGCTACTCCTATAGGCTTGTAGACAAGTGTCCTGTGGTTAGTTGTCATGTGTGGCCTAGTCGGCCTTGGTATGGGTATGTATATATGAAAATTGGATTTTCTGATTAAGATTTTCTATAATATTTTTCAGCTTAGTCCGTATTTAATTACGATTAGGTGTTGTATGTAAGATCAGCGGTACCCGGCGGGTGGGGTCCGGGTGCCCGTCGTGGCCCTCCTGTTTGGGTTGTGACAAATTGTTATCAGAGCATGTCTGTCCTTGGGAGTCTACAAGCCGTGTCTAGTAGAATCTTGTTTATGGGTATGTTGTGCGCCATACTTATAAACATGAGGCTATCTGACATTTTAGGAATGGTTTCTATTCGTTCATCTCATAAATCATGCAATAGAGCTGAGTTATAAGTATTCCACTCTTAATCCATCTCGTGGTTATGATTTTAGCAATGCCTTCAGCAAAGAAGAAGTTCAAGAGTGGGAGGGCTACGTAACGGGGATTAGATATGTCACCCCAACATTCGAGGATGAATGTTTCTACGGGGGGAAGGATGTAACATCCCGTATTTTCATATTACGGTCTAAATCGCCGGGCGTGTGCAAGAAGACCCGAACATTGGAATTTGTGTTATTTTCGTATGCTAATAAAGAGATTAGTATATAAAAGAATTAGACTCCGAAATAATTTTGGACACAACAAGTGTGAGGACAGAGGTCGAACATAAATTTGGAATGTGCATGAAGAGATTATGGACTAGTGTCATATTTGAAAATTATGACATTGGGTATACGAAGGTCTTATGAGTTTTAGGATTTAAATAAAGTGGATCTAGAATTAGTTATTTGTGTAATTGATTAATTATGGGATCGATTAATTATTAATGAGGAGACAAGTGTAAGTGGAATTAATTATGGAGGGGATAAAATTTAGTGTGATAGTTACGTGTCGCCTTGAGGGAAATTTAAGTGACAAAGGCAAGTGACTAGGTGGTAGCATTACACGTTGGAGGGGGAGTATTACATTGTTCCTCAATAAATTAAGGAAACAACTCAGAAGATTAAGGAATAGAACCCTCTACCTAAACATTCCCAAATGGTCCTACTCTACCCTATTATAAATGCTTATTTTCGTTCAAAGTACAAAGGATGTTTCTTTCTAATAGCTGCTATTAACTGAGGCAGTAACGTCCCACCTTACTCTTACTAACTTGAGCAATTCATTTTTTTTTTCAACCTTGTTCTGGGAATGATCGAGCAACAACATAAAATTCCTAAGTTTGATTAAGGTTTCTCCACACGTTTGAGGTATGTTAAGACAAATTATTTCATTCTTTTGGCATGTTCTATGTAACAAAATATAATCGTGATATTTCTCCATAATTTATTCTACTCCTAATGGTTAAGAATATTCATGTTATTGATTCCTATGTTAGAAGCATGTCTAAATATGTTCCTAAGTCCTTATTAAGGCATATGGAAAAGATGTTAATATTTACGGCGTTACTCGAAGGTACAAGGAAATTATGTCATTCAGGATATTTTATTGTGATTCATGCATTTTCATTTGCATTGCATTCATGTTTTACCCAAGACTGTATATTGGGGATGGAAAACGCAGACCACCTGATCAGCTGGGATATGATAATGATAAAGCCTGTGTGGCTTAACGAAGGAAGATGCCTAATTAAGGGCCAAAATATATATATATTTGATGTGGGGAGGAAGATGCCCTTGTGTGGCCAGTATATATATATCTACTGCATTATGCATGACATATAGACATACTATGCCCACAGAGGCTGACATGAAATAATACCCACAGAGGGTGTTATGGTAAGGAAGATGCCTGATGAGGCTAATGTAAATGTATGCTGCATTGTGCATAACATTTAGACATATTTATTAGGGCCCTCAGAGGAATTTACTATTGGTCAGTTGTTTCGGTTTCAGTTATTGGTACATCCCTGTTATACTATTATTCATGCCTGACATACTCAGTACATCAGTCGTACTGACGTCCCTTTTGTCGGGGGACTCTGTGTTTCATGCCCGTAGGTTCAATCAAGGAAGTGACGATGCACGTTAGTTGATTTCGGGTTCAGTGGATTTTTGGAGCACTCCCCTTGTTCGGAGTGTTGGTCTAATTTTGGTACAGTACTTTTGCTTGTATATATGGGTATGGCGGGGCCCTGTCCCGACCTTTTATATTGCTACTCCTAGAGGCTTGTAGACAAGTGTCATGTGGTTAGTTGTCATGTGTGGCCTTGTCGGCCTTGGTATGGGTATGTATATGTGAAAATTGGATTTTTTAATTAAGATTTTCTATAATATTTTTCGGCTTAGTCCGTATTTAATTACGATTAGGTATTGGATGTAAGATCTGCGGTACCCGGCGGGTGGGGTCCGGGTGCCCGTCGCGGCCCTCCAGTTTGTGTCGTGACAAAGACAGTATTTGACTGCCATTATAAATATATGAGGAAAAACCCTTCATATCCAAAACAGGGATAGAAATTATATTCCTCGTTAACGAGGGTACGTAGTAGCAATTATTTAACACTAGACAATAGCCAGAAGGCAAATTTAATCTATAAGTTTCTACGCGCTCAGCATCCACTCGTGCTCCATTTTCAACGCGTAGGTCTACCTCTCTTGGTCCAACCTTCCTGCTATCAGTTAGCCCCTGCACATTTGTACAAATGTGTGAGCCACAAGCAGTATCCAATACCTAGGAATGAGAGTTATTTGTAGACATATTTATTTCAATGACGTACATACCTTGTCCACCATAAGTAGAAGTACCTAGTGCTTTTCCTCCTCCTGGTACCGTGCAATCCTTCTTCCAATGCCCCTTCTTGGTGCAGTTGAGGCATTCATCCTTAGCCGTATTTACCTTATTCTTTTTCACACCTCTCCTAGGCTTCATAACTGAGGGCGCAACGATTTTGCCCTTCTTCTTCTGCCATTCCTTACCTTTCGGCTTGGGTCGGCTAGTAGAGCTCACCATGAGCACAGCTTTGCCTTTGGAAGTGGAAGACTCAAAGGTCTTGAGCATGTTGTGCAGCTCTGGCAGACTCGCCTTCGTTCCATTCATATTGTAATTCACTATGAAGTTTTCAAAGGAACGAGGGAGAGAGTTCAAGATGAGGGTGGTAGCGACATTCTTTTCCAGCTTTGTTCCAATTGAAGCAAGTCTCTATATCAGCCCTATAATTTTCAATACATGCTGCGAGACCTGGCCCCCTTCATTGAGCTTACACTTGAAAAGTTCTATCAGTAACTCATAATCCATAGTCTGGGATTGTGAGTCATAGAGACTCTTCAAGTGTTCGAGCATCTCATTGGGACTCATGTTCTCATGTTGTCTCTGAAGTTCCATAGACATTGTAGACAACATCACGCATTGTGCTGAAGTGGCATTATCTAGGTGTTTTTAGTAAGGATCCTTATCAAAAGAGGCATAATCAGCAGAGTTTGTCGCAGAGACTGTTGGGAACACCGTGTCCAACACGTATTCTATTTTCTCTTGTTTTAGCACTATTCGCAAATTTCTTAGCCAGTCAAGGTAGTTAGGTCCAGTAAGTTTGTTCATTTCAATCAACATTTTCAATTATAAGCTTGACATCTTTGATAATCTGAAGAATTAGATAGACTGGAAATCAAACTCACAATTTATTTCCTATTACACACATTCGTTTAGGCTAATCAACATGGTCTTTTGTTTAATTAGCTCCCACTATTTTAACATACTTCTACGACCCCATGATAGAATACAGACCTATATTAATCGAGGTCATAATGGGTCAAGATCCAAGCCTATGCTATCTCTGTGTTTTGGTTGATAACTTCAATAACACATCTTGGTAGGTTCTAAACCAATTGCAAAACTTATTTGCAACTCTTGGTTGATCAAATATTACATTTAATCTTGCGTCCTTAGATTAGTCCGACACTTTGGCGCCAAGATTTGTCTAAGCAAGTCAACCCCATTACACGACTGCGTTTATGTATCTAAGTAAATTTGGTCTTTGTGAGCAAACACTTTGGTGTAAATACCGACAAAAGTTTATCGTTTACCTTTACATTAAAACACATCTATGAAAGAGTCTGGGTCCTCGTAGACTTAGAGCAAATGTTTTGGCATAAATACTCGTATCGCCGAAAATGATTTTGCACTCTAACAATTATAATGGACAACGCGTTTTAATTTAGACTTGTATTTAAAATTTTGGGGAACATTTTAATTCAGAGTTTTAACCAAGATCAACTCTTTTACGCCATATCCAATATGACATCGTAATATCATACAAAACTAATGACACATATAGTTGGGAACCGTCAACCCAATATGCATGATATAAGATAGTTTAATCACATATTGGGCGTCGCCTGCCCATACAGTTATAGCCGACACTATTCTAGTAAGTTAAATGACAAACGATTTGACATTTAGCACATAAATAATATATTTATCAAATAATATATTGTATTATAATAATCTTGGGTTAAACATTCTGAACTCTGATATTTTTTTAAAATTTCTGGACAGGTGGGGCTGCGGCGCTAATCATTAGGGTCGCGGCGCCACTGAGGCAGAAGTCTTTCGGCTTTTGCAAATGCATTAGCATGGCGGCGCTCCACCATGGAGTTGCGGCGCCTACTGTCCAGTAAGTCCAAATTTTGAATCGAAGCATTAGCGCCGCGCCGCCGCCTTAAAAACCCTAGCAAGCGTCGCGGCGCCCTACCATAGGGTCGCGACGCTGATGTCCTGACAAACATTCGTTTCTGTTTTAATTTTTCAAAATTGTTCGAGCCCTACATCCAATTTAGGGATCAAAGTACAGATCACCCACCATTATCAATATCGCACATATCGACCATCATCCGTTCATACCCGTTCTTTGCTGTGCACCGTGCAATGAGCCGGACAACGCACTTTTAGCTTAGTTCGAGTTAGAGTGGAATGACTTCGTCGAGTTAGCGTAGGAGATAATTTAGGGTGATATCAAAAGGTTAACATTCAGTCAAGACATGTAGGATTTCAAGAAGCCTTATTTTAATCCAATTTTATGTTTAACCCATATTATGTTATTCAATTGTTAATTGAACCAGCCTGGGCTTTGATAACACTGTAGGGTTTTGTTGGGTTCAAAATCCATAAGTAAGGCACATCGGAAGTTTAAAATTTTGTTCTTACTTACCCCAACAATTACTTCTGGTATGGTTATATGACAATCAAAAACATATAACATAAAACATGAACACTTACAGGTTGTATTATCCGAAATCTTTATCAACTGCGGGTTCACACGCGAAAGCCCTTTATATTACAAGCTCCAAACTTCAATGTATTTCTCCTTTGGAAAGCTAGGAAATCCGATAGAGGTTCGAGAGAGTGTTTTGATTTTAAGTCTCTAAGACTTAGAATAATAATATGAAATTAAGTGTATTCAAAAATGAAGTGAATGTCTGTATTTATAGGTGAAAAATTAGGTCAAACCGAATTAGGGTTTGACGTTGGGCCTTGCCCAAAAATCGAGACAGACTAGGTCATCAGCGTCGCGGCCCTATGGTGTGGGCGTCGCGGCGCTTGACATGGCCCTACACTGTCTCAATTTATTTTCCGCACATTCTTAATTAAATTCAAAATTCAATTTTGACTTAATTAAAACAATCATTATTCATTCAAATATCTCGATTCTAAATCGAATATTTAATACTCTCTCAATAAATCCTTAGATCGAAAATACAATCGACATAGTGTGACCCTACAGGCCTTCACATATCGACATTAATCAAATTAAGGTCTACGCGGAACTCCTAGACGGCGCCGCAAGTCGAACTCAATATGTGGAGTACATTTACACGAATCCTGTAAACTTAACCTCTATATGGTAAGATAAAATCCTTTCATTCACGACATACCCGATCAAACTTAAGATTTGTCAAGTGTCTATCCAAATGGCTTAATCATTGTATCTCATCTATATTAGTTGACAACTGGACCATATTCTAAATATGTCTATTGCGTTGGCCAACGACTTAGTCAACCTAATATCACTGAGAATCTGAGTGTTCTCTCGAATATACATTCGAGGAATGAATCCTAATCTTGGCTCAACTGCCACCTTTAATCCACATCGTAATGTACCTAATACAAGCCGTATCTCAACCTATAAGACATTTGAGCTTAGGACAGGATCAAAGAATATTACTTTGTAGACAAGGTGTGTATTGACCTCAAGTCTAAGGACGTCTATCTCCCACACGCTGATCATTATTTAGACAAGTATAACAAACAGTATATCAGCAGGGTATACCAATACTTCCAAAGTATCCATCTGTCCATCACGAGTAGTCATTACTCGTAGCAGGTGAGACATACTACATCCTCTAAGGATGTGATGCAGATCACATGTCGACTTATCACATATCATCGATATCTCATTCTCGATGATCATTAGTCGAGGTTATTTTAAGAGTTACGTTATAATATTAATATCTCACATTATTAATAACAGTGTAACCTCCAAGGTATGCATATTATAGAATATTATAAACAATCAATTAATAATTCAATAATTGCGACTGCCAAAATATTAATCTCCATTAATAATAATACGAATATATATAAAGTACATTTGTCCTAATACAGATTGTCTCTAGGACATAAATATACTTTTATATTAGTCATAAGTTCTTTGAAAGATCCGGCAATATTGTATCGGAATCTTTAAAGAATGTACGTCTCAATATGTATAATTTTCATTTGAGGGCCAAAGATTAAAGACAAGATAAGTGCAAATATCTCGATTCTAAATCGAATATTTAATACTCTCTCAATAAATCCTTAGATCGAAAATACAATTTACATAGTGTGACCCTACAGGCCTTCACATATTGACATTAATCAAATTAAGGTCTACGCGGAACTCCTAGACGGCGCCGCAAGTCGAACTCAATATGTGGAGTACATTTACACGAATCCTGTAAACTTAACCTCTATATGGTAAGATAAAATCCTTTCATTCACGACATACCCGATCAAACTTAAGATTTGTCAAGTGTCTATCCAAATGGCTTAATCATTGTATCTCATCTATATTAGTTGACAACTGGACCATATTCTAAATATGTCTATTGCGTTGGCCAACGACTTAGTCAACCTAATATCACTGAGAATCTGAGTGTTCTCTCGAATATACATTCGAGGAATGAATCCTAATCTTGGCTCAACCGCCACCTTTAATCCACATCGTAATGTACCTAATACAAGCCGTATCTCAACCTATAAGACATTTGAGCTTAGGACAGATCAAAGAATATTACTTTGTAGACAAGGTGTGTATTGACCTCAAGTCTAAGGACGTCTATCTCCCACACGCCGATCATTATTTAGACAAGTATAACAAACAAGATATCAAAGGATACCAATACTTCCAAAGTATTCATCATCCATCACGAGTAGTCATTACTCGTAGCGAGGTGAGACATACTACATCCTCTAAGGATGTGATGCAGAGCACATGTCGACTTATCACATATCATCGATATCTCATTCTCGATGATCATTAGTCGAGGTTATTTTAAGAGTTACGTTATAATATTAATATCTCACATTATTAATAACACAACCTCCAAGGGATGCATATTATAGAATATTATAAACAATCAATTAATAATTCAATAATTGCGACTGCCAAAATATTAATCTCCATTAATAATAATACGAATATATATAAAGTACATTTGTCCTAATATAGATTGTCTCTAGGACATAAATATACTTTTATATTAGTCATAAGTTCTTTGAAAGATCCCGCACATATTGTATCGGAATCTTTAAAGAATGTACGTCTCAATATGTATAATTTTCATTTGAGGGCCAAAGATTAAAGACAAGATAAGTGCAAATGACGCCCCCCACCCCCCCCCCCCCACCACACACACAAACAAAAAGGTTGGGTTGGGCTGGGCTAGGGCCTAGTCATTATTATTATTAAGTTGGGCTGGGACTATAAAGGAAACCAGTAAAGAGGGCTAATTCAACATAGTATAAAGGCTATTGTAGCTCAGAATTGAATCAAACTAGGGTTTCTGTTGTTGCATTTCAGCTCACAGCCATGGCCGAACAGACGGAGAAGGCGTTCTTGAAGCAACCACATGTGTTTCTTAGCTCGAAGAAGACAGGTAAGGAAAAGAGACCAGGAAAGGGAGGCAACCGCTACTTTAAGAGCATTGGACTAGGCTTCAAGACTCCTCGTGAGGCTATTCAAGGTCAATATACTATACTTTTTATCAAGTATAAATAATAAGTTATTCTTAAGGGCTTGTGGATTCTCCATTGCTCGATGTACATTTTCTAGTGGGTTGTGATTTAGGCAGATGTCACTTGTTAGAACCATGCTTCAGACAAAATCATAGTATTTATATGTGGATAAGTGGAGGGACTGTCCCATTATTTATCAAGTTTTGAATTAGCAGTCCCTTGGGTATTTTTTGATTATCTAAATGATATTCTACATAATGAAAGATGGCAAGGACTACCTGGTAAAATTAAAACAAAATTAGAAGGGACTGTATGCTGGTAAGCTGGAAGTTAGTTTTGTATTGTTGGTTTGTCGTGTTTCTTGCGTTGATTGTTTCCTCAATTTACAAGTAATCGCTATAGGTAAACATAACATATTGTATTGTATTGATTCTCGCAGAGTTAGCAATTAATTTAAACCCCTTATCTTTCCCAATACAAAACACACCTACCCCTTCTAGATTTCTCAAGGAAATTGATGCTTACAATTTGTGACTGTACATTTCTCAATGATTATGTACATATTTTATATCAATTCTCTTAAATTTGGGCACTCTGATTTTTTTTCTAGAATTTTATGTTGTTTGTTTGTTTTGTTTTTATACTACATCATTACCCTAGTATGGTCAGCCCTTAATTTCCTTTTATTCTGATCAGTCCTTAAGTTACTTCCTAAATAGCTTCACTTAGTAAATTTTCTTGTTCTGGAATCCGCTCCCTTTTTTACTTGGATAAGTTCTTATGAGCTCTTTGGCAGACTAAGGGGCTGCTTCTTGCAATTGCATAAAGCATTGACATTCTGCCAGTATCAGAATTTTACTGCTGCTTGTCTCCGTTGGAGTTCATCCAGTTTGTAATTAGATGAGATAGTTAATGTCCTAAGCAATGAGTAATTAATGTGGCTAGACAATAACATTCTAGATTATGTCCACGTTATCCTTGTGAATGATTGCATTGATGTACTGAATAATTGATACCTTTATTTGAGCAGTGAACTAATAAATCTATGCTGGGTTTTTTTATTTTTCTCGCACTTTGTAATATGATCTAATTTAGTTGTTGCACCTCTCGTATTTTAGGTACATACATTGACAAGAAATGTCCATTCACTGGCAATGTTTCTATCAGAGGTCGTATCCTTGCTGGTACATGCCATAGTGCCAAGATGAACAGAACTATCATTGTTCGTCGCAGCTATCTTCATTACATAAAGAAGTACCAGAGGTAAGTCCTTATGACTTTTTAGTTAATAGCTTCTCCACTTGTTTTGCACTTATTTTATTAAGCATGGTTAATACTTCAGATACGAGAAGAGGCATTCGAATATTCCAGCTCACATATCACCTTGCTTCCGCGTGAAAGAGGGAGATCATGTTACCATCGGCCAGTGCAGGTTAAGACAGTTTCTTTCCCTTTTAAAACCATTTACAGACTTGGCTTGTAATCTGCTATTCCTAAATTTATTTTCTACTTGACAGGCCTTTGGCCAAGACTGTGAGGTTCAATGTGCTAAAGGTGATTCCAGCTGGTTCTGCTAGCAGTGGCAAGAAAGCATTTACAGGAATGTGAGCTTGGTTTATTGAGTTTATTGTCACTTTTAGAGTATGGAAAGTGGTTTTGTTTAAAGACATAATGAATGGATTTAAGACTACTCTACTAAAAGCTGTTTTCATTTTGCCATTGAAAGCTCAAATTTTTGTATGGTTCTCTACTTTTCATTAGTGAAGAGTTCAAATTTCTGTTTCATCATGGCTTAATATTAATCGATGTTGATTGTTAGCGTTTGAGTGGGAGTGAATGAGTTCATGGTAAATTCGTTTAGTGGCACAGTTGGGTTGGTTAATATTCATTCTAATGACTAGTTTGATAGCGCGTGTAATATAGTTGCGCCAAAAGCTTTCGTTACCCAGATCAAGTGCTGATAGATATTCTTCAACAAAATGTTCATAACCTTTTGTAAGGATGTGTCCAAATAACGAATGGTTTGGACTTTGAAGTGTTAGAAACTAAATTTCAACAGCTGCAATTTTGTTTTAGAATCGAAACCATGATCAAATTCCTACCACACAGAGTCTGCAATCTTTTGAAGTTAGGCCTTGTTCCGCTCCGCCTAGGACATCTTTCCCTTACTCTTTTCAAACTAACTCTGTACATCCATTAAAATATTTCACATTTCAAAAGTTTTAAGTGTTGAACATCCCCAAGACACTTTAACACGTTATTTGACTCGTAGTTAGCTTAATAAAGGTGTAAAAATTTATGCAACTTCACAAAAACTTGCTTAATGCTCTTGTGATAATATATGTATAATTGTTAGAAAAGTAAATAATAAATTTGGCCGGCTATTTGGGTAAAAATGTTTCTTTTTTCCTAGCTTTAAATGCATAAACAAGGTGTAATTCACTCACTGTTCACATGAAAAACTCAAAATGAATCCAGAAGATCACCTATCAGATTTTGATATACCTTCATCCTTACCAATGTAAACAAGGGTAATGAAGGGGAAAACAACCGTAAGTGCAAGACAACTTCGTATATAACCAGCATAACTGTAGTTTTCTGTTCTTGTTAATCCAAATGGTAATTACAAATTACTTTGAACAAAATCCGTCATGCTTCGAGTATTGCAACCACATTAGGCTTCTTTCTATTCATCTAATGTATTTGGTTGACATGACTTTGTGCATGACAGAAGAAATCATGACCATCTATCATGTCTCTGTTATATTTATTCTATTCATCTTGTTACATTATTTATAAATTATGACGAATTGACATATCTTTTTTTCATGATTTCAAAAGAGTATGTAACTTAAATGATCCAAAAAAAGAGAACCATCAAAGTACTCCGGAAAAAAAAATATTAAAGTACCTTTTGCGCAATAAATTATTGCGCAAAAGGAATTAACTATAACGGCGCGATTAACTCCTAATTATTCCGCAAAAGAGGTAGTATTTTGTAAAACTTTTTTATTTTCCAACATTTAGTATTATTTCAAAGGTTTGAAATTCATGTTTTCTTCGTACTTTGATCAAAGATTAGTCCTGTGTCAAGACTCCGGAACGTCAATATTTTATATAAAACTTTATATTTTTTTCTGCGAACAATAATGTAAGCTCAATACATCAAGGATACCTAAACATTCAGATCGTCGTTTTAGGGGTTGTAAAGTGCCTGAAGTAAATTTTGTTTGGAAACTAGTTATCATTAGGTTTAAGCTTGTTATTTTTTAGTCAAGGCATAACTTTATTTCGAATACATCGAGATATTTTTTCTAATTAATTTAGGATGTCACATGAGTTAGTAATAAACGATAATAATGACTAAGATAATTAATTATCATTAAAAAAATAATACGCAAAAAATACAATATTAACTTAAATTGTAGATCGGACCTATGATTATCATGTAGACTAAGTACTGGTCTACCGACGGACCCTAGGTGAACGTTGGGATCCATGAAGGTGTCGTATTTGTACAATCAATGTTTACATTATTTATTATTCTGTAATATTAATTATCCAATCTTTTATCGATAATAATAAGTATTAACTAACTTATCCTTTATCGGAAAATTATATTAACTAACTAATCCTTTATCAGAAAATTATATGAACTATCTAAGTTTTTAGAAAATTATAATAATGATGTTTAATAATAAACAATGATTCAGTTTATCATTCTTTGTTCATTTTATAATAAGTTTGATGGTCATCATTTATTCTAAATTTGTTAATTAAAATTATTATGTTGTATTATATTTTTATGAATAATTAAAAATTACTCAACTAATAATGTATATAAAATAACTAAAATATTTAATGAGAAGACTGACTGGTCTTTTATTGGAAAATTATATTAACTAACTAATATTTTATCGAAAAATTATATTAATGATGTTCAATCTTAAATTAAGGATTAACTATTACTAATTAATAATTTCTAATTAATTAAAATTCTAACTGCAATTAACAAAAAAAAATTATCTAACTAATTCTTTATCGAAAAATTATACTAATGATGTTTAATCCTAATTAACACATGAAACAATTAAGTCACAATTATTCTTCTAACAATAATTAAATCACAATTAACAATTGATAAATTAATTAGGAAAAAAATCTCGATATATTCAAAATAAATCTATGCCTTGACTAAAAAATAACACGCTTAAATCAAAATCCTAAAAATAAAACACTTAAACCTCATGATAACAAGTTTTCAAATAAAACTTACTTCGGGCACTACAACCCCTAAAACGACGATCCGAACGTTTTAGGTATCCTTGATGTATTGAGCCCACATTATTGTTCGCAAAAAATCAAGTTCTATATAAAATATTGACGTTTCGGAGTCTTTACACAGGACTAATCCTTGATCAAAGTATGAGAAAAATATGAATTTCAAACCTTTAAAATAATACTAAGTGTTGGAAAATAAAAAAGTCAACCAAAAAAAACTACCTCTTTTGCACAATAATTTATTGCACAAAAGGTACTTTGGTAATAAAACAATTCTGGGGTAATTTGATTGATTCTTTTTTGAGGGGTCATTTAAGTTCTGAACTTATAAAAGAAAAAAATGCATTTAAAAAATGA
The DNA here is from genome assembly GCA_034509755.1 of Anisodus tanguticus. NCBI lineage: Eukaryota > Viridiplantae > Streptophyta > Magnoliopsida > Solanales > Solanaceae > Anisodus > Anisodus tanguticus. Next base: position 29,623,264 of record CM067550.1, read on the forward strand.
TGGCATGCAAGTCATGACAAATAGGTAAAACTTGTCATGATTTCAAGTTTTCACTCATAGACCTCATCTAGACTTATTCCATTTGTTTACCTCTATTATTTATTTCATTTCACTCGTAATATCTTTCTCATTTATTTATTTCATTTGACTCGTGATACCTTTCTTTTATGATTTCAAAGATATAAAAGAAAAAATAAATTAAAGTGATGGCATGCAAGTCATGACAAATAGGTAGAACTTCATGCTATACTCAACCTAGTGATTGTCTTAATTATAGCAAAGATCTTGTCTTAATTATATTTCTAGTGATTGTTGTATGTGTTGTAAGGGACCTCTCTGACTAGGTAGAGTCATTGAAGAGAGTTAGAGGAGAGCCAACAATTGTGAGAATTGTTGAGGAAGAGAAAGTTTGGGTAAGGGCTGTTTGGAAAGATCCTTAGGTGTACAAGTTATTGTAACCTTAAAAGTTGCTCGTGTTTAGTGGAGAGTTTAGGAATCCCACAAGAAGTACGTCGTGGTTTTTTCTCCCTTTAGCAAGGAGTTTTCCAAGTGAAAATACTTGTGTTGATTTACATATTCCGCACTTTACCTTCTTGAATAACTACTCAAAGATTCTGGTTCTTTGAGTACATGGGCCATAACAAAATAACATACCCCATGTGAAAACTTAAAAAATTTCCTTAATTTTTTTTGCAAAGTAAGCGTTGACCTGGCCCGCTTCGCCTCATCTCGTTTGTGTATCTCTACTAGTGGTAGGCATGTTATGGTGTGGTGCAATATTGAAACTTTGGTTCAATCGATTTTCTATTTTTAAAACTACTATATCATTACCATACCAAATTAATTCAGTAATTTTAAGTTCGGTTTCGGTATATTGCGGTACGGTAAATCGGGAATCATAGTTTGTCCGACTTCAACTTACACATACTTATAAATAGAGAATTATGGCTTCAGCTTTTCAAGAAACGTCTCAATTATATCATACTAACACCTTACACGTGGAAATGATCAAAAAAAAATTATAAGTAATTTCCTTCGTTAATCAATTACACAATAATGACATTTCAATCAAGATAGAGTAGTCAAAGTTCCAACATCTAAACAATCCGTTTTGTACTTATACTGATTAGTATATTTGTTAGTATTAATAATATATATGAATTGTATATATAACTAGATATTTCAATATGGTATTCAGTATTCAGTATTTCAGTATTTCTTTTATAAATATCGAATATCGTACTGAAAACCATTTTTTTTAAATGGCATACCAAATATCATAATATCAAAACTGCAGTATAATAATTCGATATTTGCCGTAGAATGCTCAACCCTAATCTCTACCCTTTTCTAACCCCCTGTTTGGATGGTTGTTTCTCGTGGTTTATCATTGTATTATTTTCTATGAAATCATCTTTGTTTTCATTGTTCTTAAAATTATGTTGTATGGTGTTGTGAATCCGTTGTAATTTCGTGGTTAAATAATCATGAAAAAGCTCAATTTTTATAACCACGAATTTGATAGTTTTTGTGTGATTTTGTATTTCATTTTCCCATTATACCCACCTCTATCCCACAAAAACCCAACCCCCACGGCTCCCCCCTCACACACCTCTGCCAACCCTATCACCTAGCCCTACTACCCCCTACCAACCCACCCCCTCCATCACACCCAAAATCACCAACCCTTACCCTCTGCCACCCACCCCCACACTACCACTCACCATCACACACGACCCCCTCACCACCACCCACCTCACCCAACACCTACTTATTTTTTAAAGTTCCCATTTTATCCTCTATCACACTCAAATCCACCCACCCCTTACCTAACCTCCTACCCTTCCTCCATCCACCCCACCGCCAACCCCTACCAACCCGCCTCCAACCCCTACACAACAACCCACCCCCCTCCATCATACCCAAATCCACCAAAACCCACCCTCTACCAGCCACACTCACACTACCACTCACCCCCAACCCCAACCACCCGCCCCCCACCGCCACCCATGACCCCTCACCACCACCTACTTGTTTTTTAAAGTTTTTATTTTACTTTATCTTAATTTTATTAATATATAAAAATTAATTTGTAATTAAGGGTTAATGGTATTTTAGTAAACTTACATGTTATTATACAGTAATATACATTCAAATTAAATAATAAAAATATCGTTAAACCACAACAAATGATACGACATATCAAAATATTATGTTTATTAATACAATACAATACAATATAATACAATACTAAGATGATATTATACCATTCGGTACATTAATGAACTATGGAAAACAACCATCCAAGCACAGGGTAAGGAAAAAAATGTCCCGATTGAACGACCGTATGCATTGGCAGATAAGAGTGCCAAATTATACAATCCTAGGTTCATTTTCGCTATTCCCAAACGCACAGCATTGAAGCAAATGTAGTTATGTAAAAAAGGTCGTTGCTACCCGCACCCTCTCAACCCCGTTACCCCCCCCCCCCCACCAAAACCCCAACAAACTGCTCGATCCGTTGAAAGCAAATTTAAAAACACATAGCACTCCATACACCCAAATCTCTGTAAAATCTCATCCAAATCCTTCACAAGTTTCTAGGGTTTCGAATTTCAATCCACTCTTTCAGTTTCTACAATTCTGCATCATTACGATTACATATACATATCCATAAAATGCCTACATATACGTATATGAAGATGCATAACACAAGGAATGTTCAGTTGCTTTCGATTGATCTTTGAATTGTACGGCAAGGACCTGTGAAGACGATTTGTCAATTAGTATCAAATCTACATGTAAATCTTATACGCAAGTTGGCACAACATTTTCAAGATGGTGGAGGATGGATCGGAGAGGGAGAAGAATAATGGCGGATTAACGTCTATGGATTCGATTGAATCACGGTGGGTGTTTCAGGATGAGTATGATTCAGATATGGATAGTGCTGACCATGCTACTGCTGACGGCGATGACGGTTCCACACCGCGCAATGGCTTGGAATCCTCTGATGATGACGATGATAATGCCGTGCGCAAACTCATCCGTACTGGCCCTCGCATTGATTCATTTGATGTTGACGCTCTTGAAGTCCCCGGTGTTCAAAGGAACGACTTTGATGTGAGTTTCTGTTGTTCAATTGTATTTACTTAATTATGTGTTCAACATAATTTAATTTGGTAAATTATTATATTTACATTCGTGTTATAAACTTCCCATATAGATGACTATATTTTGGTTGATATAGTGATATGTCCCATATAAATAACTTTGAGGTGAACAGTGTAGACCAATCCCCAATCCCAAATGGTATTGATTTTTTTTTTTGTATAGCCAACTTTAATTAATCCAAAACTGAGGCTTGTCACTAAATGCCTTACTTGGCAATACTTGTGCATTGATTTCACTTCCTTATGTAATCAACATGCTATAAAATATATCTGCTGTTAGATACTTAATATATTCAGTTTAAGGAGAGAACTGTAATGCAGAGGGTGATGAAGCCGATCTGACCCCCAAGAATGCTAACACTGATGGGCAGAAAGGGGAACAAACAAAGAGGATAGAGGGTAATGAAGGTTAAAAGAAAGGAACAAGAAAATGAAGTATTTCTAAAGCAAACGAGGGAATAAACAAGTTGTTGAACTGAATATAGGTGCCAAATTAGTGTGAATTTTTAACTATTCTGCAGGTAATCATAGAAGCAAAATACTCACTCTGGTTGTTATTATTTTTGATAAGTAAAAGTTACGTTAAACTCAATACAGTAGCTTGGGACATAGATTATCTTTCATCCTCAGTTCTATTTAGGGCCACGTCTCTACCAAGTTTGTAAGCTGTTTTATTTCTTATATGTTAAATTTCTCTTATCCTCCCAATAATAGTTATTGCATCACTCTTTAATTTAATGTTTTAGGTCATCCTCGAATGCACATGCATCTCAAAGTATTGCTTATTACCTTCTTACTAAAAAAAGTATTGTTTTTTTTATGAAGTGTTTTATAATCACAAAGCATCAAGGAGATGCATAGTTACAAAAGAGGAGGGAATATCAGCTCATACAAAGATAACAAAAAACCTATGATGAGTCTAAAGAGCTGACAAATGCAAGGACCTATCATAAGACTAAAGAGCTAATAAAATTCTCAAGAGTCTGGGTTATTTACAGGGGTATGATTAAACCAGCTAAAAAGAGTAGTCAGGCATCTGGCCTTGAGATTGGAACTGGAAGTTGCAATGCCATCAAAACTTCTTTGGTTCCTTTCCAACCATAAGCACCACAAAATACAAGCAGGGACCATAGACCAGATTCTTTTGATGGCCTTCCCAACTTTCCAAGAACTCCAACAGGCAAAAACTTCCCTGACAGTGCGAGGCATAGGCCATTGCAAACCAAAAAGAGAGAGGAACATATTCCACACATCTGCAACTGGACAGTGTAAGAACAGGTGGTTAATGGACTCAGAGGTGCAATGGCACATGTAACATCTATTAGCTAGGTGAAATTTCCTCTTCTTGAGATTTCCAGAGTTAAACAACCCCCTTTTAGAGTGACCCAGCAGAAACATGAGACTTTAGGTGGTAATTTGGTTTTCCAAGGTCATTGGTCAATCAGGTCCTTGTTGGAGCTCAGAAGTAGGTAACCTTTTTTGACAGAGTAAGAACTGTCCTCATTACTGCCCCACTTGAGTCTGTGCCACCAGATGTCCATACAGTATGCATGGGATCGCGTCGTTTCAGTCGTCGTGGTCGACGGGGAAGAAAGAAATGAATGAATGTTCTTTTGGGAAAATGTATAATAATACACCTACTGAGACGAAAACCTCAGCGAAGGTTACCGAACACGAACAAGATACGAAAGATGTTAGACAGCGGACCACTTAAATTGGCCGGCCTATATATATTTGAACGAAAATGCCGGATTTCGAAATGAAAGTGAAAGAGTAAACAAAAAAATGTGAGCGCTCCTGCACTATACGGGCGGGGGCGATTTGCCATTCATCAGGCTTGGGAGAGGAGGTAGACGCTCCCCCACCCGAATCCTTTCCTGCGCAGTAGACCGTTTCTAACAAGAAGTTATTCTTTTTATATTGATAGGGATCCCCATTCATTCCGTCATTCCCGTCACTACGGACTTATTGTCCCTATCTTTTCATCACTTCTATGAGTGAGAACTAGACGGTTATGTAAACTCCCAATCAATGCTATCATGTCCTCTGTGAGAAAATATGGGAGAAAATATTACTATTGAATTGTTGTGTATCTACATGATTACACTGAGCTCTATTTATAGATACTCCATTACAATCCTTTTTCTAGAAGGATACTATATATGAAATCATATTCCTATTCTACATTACAATTATTTTCTAGTAGGATACTATATATGAAATCATATTCCTATTCTAACACTCCCCCTTAAGCTGGTGCATACAATTCATATGTACCGAGCTTGTTACAGATGTGTAATTAATACGAGGACCAGTGAGGGACTTGGTGAAAATATATGCAAGCTGATCACTCAACTTCACAAATTTTGTAACAATATCACCGGAGAGTATCTTTTCTCTAACAAAGTGACAGTTAATCTCTGTCGATCCTGGGAGACGTAAAATAGTCGCCGGAATTGAGGCTGGGACTGTGATGGTATTTTGTGGGTAAGATCGGAATGATAGCACGACCCTACGAAAAAAGAAATTATGTCAGAAAAGTTTCAAATCTTGAAGAAAGTGGTATGGGTCATCTCGTAATCTCTACGCGATGCTGACAGTAAAAATAATTCTTAAAAGAATGGCCGAAAATAGCCTGAATCACCGGAACCCTAATTTCGACGATTGAAATTTGGTAACTGTTCACGCCGGAAAAACATTGTTCATGCGGCACTATTCACGCAACACTATTCACGCAGCACTGTTTACACAGTACAATTCACGCCAATTATTTTGTTCCGGTGATAATATTCTATTATAGGAAGGAGAATATTTTATTTATAAATATCTGAAAGTTCTCTACAATCTTCACTCTACCATTATCATCGGCCAGACGGGCGACACACATTTTCTAGTGCCGCCCACCGGCAGCGGAAGCTCTTTGATTCTCTACCAAGATCGTAGAAGCTTTGATATCATGAGAGAAAATATTATTATTGAATTGTTGTGTATATACATGATTACACTGAGCTCTATTTATAGGCACTCCGTTACAATTCTTTTCCTAGTAGGATACTATATATGAAATCATATTCCTATTCTACATTACAATCCTTTTCCTAGTAGGATAATATATATGAAATCCTATTCCTATTCTAACATCCTCCATTTCCCAGTCATTTAGGTGTCTTCTTAGGTGCAAATTCCATGAGCTGCCCCCCCAATTCTGAGCAATAGTTGAATCTGGATTAGTAGTTATAGGGAACAACCTGGGAAAGGCATCCTTAAGAGTAGTAGAGCCAAGCCATTTGTCTTTCCAGAATAGAAGATGAGTCCCATTTCCCACTCGGAAGGAAGAGTTGAGAAAGAACTCATCCCACAATCTCCTGATATCTTTCCACAATCGAGTCCCATAAGGTGTTAGGACTGGGTTGGAGCACCAATGGCTAGTGCTACCATATTTAGCTTGGATAATCTCATTCCAAAGACCAGCATCATCTTGGTTAAACCTCCAATGCCACTTCATTAACACACATTTGTTGTGTAGTGCTAAATCCTTTATACCAAGACCGCCTAGATGTTTTGGAAGAGTTACTTTGGCCCGCTTGACTAGATGAAATTTGTGACTTTCACTATTACCTTCCCACAAAAAAGGCCACTTCAATTTGTCAAGTAGATATTGAACCTCTGTTGGTATTGGGAATAGAGACATGAAATAAGTAGGAATACTGTCCAGAACACTATTGATGAGTGTTACTCTGCCACCAAGAGAAAGATACTATTGTTTCCAGGAGGCCAATCTTTTCTCAAACTTCTCAATGACCACATTCCAAATCTCCATTGATATGTGACTAGCACTCAGGGGGGAGTCCTAGATAGGTGGTGGGGAAAGTGCCAGTGCTACAATACATGATGCTGGCCAGAATCTCCAAATTAGGGACCATATTAACAGGGTAAATAATGCTTTCAGACAAGTTAGTGTGGAGCCCTGATAAGGCTTCAAAGATCATAAGGGTGAGGTTGAGATACCTCACTTGAGACTCCTCGGCACCACAAAAAATAAGGGTGTCATTAGCAAAGAGAAGATGAGAAACGGGAACTGTATAAGATCAGGGTTGTTACCCACTTCAAAACCACCGATCCACTGCAATTGATTAGCCTTTTCCAGCATGCTACTGAGACCCTTCATGGCCAAAATGAAAAGGAAGGGAGATAGGGGGTCACCTTGCCTTATCCCTCTCATAGGGGAAAAGAACCCTACAGGGCTTCTGTTAACCAGAACATAATATTTAACGGCAGAAAAACTATATTTAATCCATTTCTCACCAAACCCCAGTTGCCTTAGGATAGAAGTGAGATACTGCCAGTTGAGTTTGTCAAAAGCCTTCTCTATATCCAACTTGAATAAGAGACCTGGAACATCACTTTTTTGCCTCCAATCCAAGACTTCATTTGCTATAAGAGCTGCATCAGTGATCTGTCTACCTCTTATAAAAGCATTTTGATAACCTGAGACCAATCTCCCGATCACTTTTTTCAATATTTCAGTTAGCACCTTGGCCACCAACTTGTAGACACTACCAATAAGACTGATAGGCCTAAAGTCTTTAAGTTCTATAGCTCCTTTCTTTTTAGGGATAAGGGCAATAAAAGAAGCATTGAAGGATTTTACCATGTGGCAGTTGTTGTGAAAATGATGAAAGGTTCCCATAAGGTCCTTTTTAATAGTGTCCCAGCAATTCTGATAGAAGGTCATTGTGAAGCCATCTGGTCCTGGGCTTTTGTCAGGGGCACATGAGTTTAAAGCACTCAACACTTCCTCTTCTTCAAAAGGTTGTTCAAGAGCATCCCTATCATCTTGGTTCAGACAACCCAAGCCTTCAAAGGTTGCTGTAGGCCTCCAAGCTTCATCCTCAGCATATAACTTCTGACAGAAGTCAAGAATAGCATCTTTCACTTGCACTTTGTCATCAATGATGTTCTCCCCCACCTTCAACCTATCAATATAGTTGTATCTCCTATGAGAGTTGGCAGCCCTTTGGAAGTATTTAGTATTTCTGTCCCCTTCTTTCAACCACAAGCATCTTGATTTCTGTCTCCAAGATGTTTCTTCAGCCTTAGCTAACTGCTGGATCTCCATTTTCAATTGCAATAATTTGTTCTTTTCAGCTTGAGTCTGTATCCTCCCTTCCAGTGGTCTGTTCAAGAATTAAAATTTCTTCCAAAGCTCTGTTAATTCTGGTAGAAACTTTGCCAAAAACCTCCCTGTTACCAGATCCTTCTTCAAAGATTTCAACTTTTGAGAGGAAGAAATAAAAAAAAGTATTGTTTATTACCTTATTTTTAATACTTATAGCTTTAACCATCTTGGAAAAAATTATGAATGAAACTACTTTTACTTGATAAAAAACCCATGATGGAAAAAATGTGTTCATTTTCTTGTTTTGTCTTCGCATGGGGATATATGGTGCGGTACCAAGAATGAAGAATGAGTGCCTTCTAGTGTTTGCCTTAGCCAATAATTCAGTTTTTCATCTTCCAAGCTAATAAACTAGTTTTTTTTTTAATGGTAAAATTGAGCTAATAATTTAGGTTTAGCTAACACTTACTACACTAATAGGGAATTGCACTTGATAAAATTTAAAATTGGAGAGAACTATAGCCAAATAGACTTCATCCTTACTAAAGAATTGATAGGGTCATATGTAAAGACTGCAAGGTAATACAAGAGAGAAACACTAACCACTCTATATGGACTAGTAATTCTAGATGTGAAGCAGATGGAGGAGCAAAACAAGAAAAGAGTATCATGCAACCAAGAATTCTATTGTAGACACTAAAGGGCATAAAAATAGCATTTAAGGGGAGGGTCCGTGATTTAGAAGCTAGAACAGATATCCAAGGCAAGGAAATGACAAGTTGCATAGAATGTAGGGAATGGGGGCCAAAAATAGAATAACTCTGCCCTCCATTTGAATTTGATCATAAAATATGCCTTTATCGTTGTGGAATGGCTCAGATCTGCCCCTCAATTATGGGAAACATTTCAAAATTTCCATTGTTTGAATTTGGTCCCAAATATTATTTTTTTGATAAGCTGGTTCACGATAAGGGTATATTGGTCCCAAATATGCCTTTATCGTTGAAAAACTTGCTCAAATTTGCCTCTCAAAACTAACGAAATCCACTTTCTTTTTAAATTTTTATTTACCCTTTATTTTACGGTCAAAGGTTTATTGTTGTTATCGCTAAAGAACTTGCTCAAGTTTGCCTCTCAAAAATAACAAAATTGACTATTTTTTAATCAAACCTTTTATTTTACGGTCAAAGGTTTTTCGAGTTCTATTTTGTAAAACGACGAGAGGAATAACAAAAAGAAGAATATAGAAGAAAAGGAAAAAGAATATGTGGAAATTTTTATTTCTTAAAAATTACACATCAAAAAGAACAAATATTTTTCCACACATTCTCTATTGCTCAACGGATGACTAATAAGTCTTTTTTTTTTCCAGTTTCTTGAAGATCAATACGTATGTGACCACATGCATAAATTTAGTTCAACAAATATTAAGTTGATATTTTATTGTTTTTTTTCTTCTTGGCATGACACCAATTGCACGTTCTTCAACAAGATCAAAACTTTTTGTTAGTGAACATAATAACTCCTTCCAATTTATTCATTTACATTCAATTATTTCTCACATATTTAAGAATTTAAATTCGACATTGGGTTATTAAAGATTATTTATTTTCCCACAAAAAATGTTTGATTTTTTGTTCTATTTAATTGTTTTTAGACTAAAAGAGAGTATAGACTATTGACGGGGGAAAAGACAGAAATATGCTGAGAAAATAGATGTAATTCAACTCTTTTAACCATCTTCGGTCTGTATAATCTCTTTGATTAAATTCTTTTACAAGAAAATTCCGTAGGTCAAAATTATTATCTTTCAAGGTGGCACTCCATTTTAATAATAAAATATATTTTAAATAGACAGGGGTTATGGAGGAACAAATTAGATTAGAAGGTTAGGAAATATTTGAGTGTTTTCCTACTTATTCTTTCATGCTAGTAGTCGTAATATTATCCTGGTAGTTCCTTATCTTTCGATTTTTGTTATTATTTATTGTTTTTTTTTTACTTTGGTTATCGTCCTACATGCTTGTTTCTTTCACTTCGTTATCTTCTTTCCTTGCTGCTATTACTTCTTATTATGATTGTTGCTTTCATTTCTACTTGAGCTGGGGGTCTATCAGAAACAACCTTCCTATCCGTCAAAAGGTAAGGGTAATGTCTGCTTACACTCTTCCCTCCCCATATCTCACCTGGTGGGATTATACTGGGTATGTTGTTGTTATTGTATGGGTAAAAATAAGATATTGAAGGTCCGTTAATTTTGATGGATAAATTTTAGCAAGTTCCTTAATGATAAGGGCATATTTAGGACCAAATCTGAACGAATGGCAAATTTGTTCCATTTCTCATAGTTGAGGGGAAAACTTGAGCCATTCCACAATGATAAGGGCATATTTAGGACCAAATTCAAATGAGGGACAAAATTGTTCTATTTCCCATAGTTGTGGGTTTGGCCCTTTCCCCTAATGTATCAAGTGAAGTTCTAGGTGTCTCTATGACCTAAGACCTCGATCACAAGTATTTTGTTGTTGAAATTGGGAGGTGCAAAAAGATGTTAAACAAAAAGAGTGCTATGGAAATTTCTTTTGGATAAGGTAAATAATTTTATTAACAAATGGGGAAACCTCGTATACAAGTCGTATACCAAAAAAAGAGAACCTACATCGCGGTATGGTTCTCAACAAATGAGGTCCAGTCCTCTATACAAATGGGGACCTCGTAAGTACACCAAAAAGAAACTAGAGACAAAACACTTCTATGCAATTTTACAAAATCTTGTTCCACCCCATCAAAAGCCCTCCTATTCCTCTTTCCAAATGACCCACATGATTCCTAAGGGGGAATCCTCCATTCCCTTGGGCTTCTCTTTCCTATCCTATGAGCCCAACTTTGCAAAGCCTCCTTCACTGTGCCCGACATCACCCATTGCATTCGTAACAACCTTAGCGCCACCCTCCATAACCGACTAGCCACCTTACAACGCAAAAGAAGATCAACATTTTCACCTGTACTCTTAACACATAAAGCACCAACTGACATGATTGATCCTCCTCTTTCTCAGGTTTTCCGCAGTCAAGATCGCACCCCTAATCGCCAACCATGCAAAGAAGCACACCTTCCTCGGTGCTCTAGGAATCCATATAGCGTCATAGGGGAAATCTATAACGGAAAATAGAGAAGCCTTTTATGAGTGTAAGAGCGTAGTCCCATTATGTTCTTATTGGTCATTTGTTCTTGCACCGGAAAATAGCATGCACGTTGTGGAATATGTTCCTTTAACTTTTTAAACATCAACTGGGCCATCTCTGGGATGTTGACACGATTTTTCAAGAGTTGGGCTGGAATGAAGCTAGAGAAGACTCACAAAAAGCTTAGCAAACAATCTCATCATGCATATTATGGGTCATATGGAAGGAGAGGAAAAGTGGATGCTTTGAAGGAATTAGTTAATTTGTACAACAATTAAATAGTTTTATTCTCCTCATTTGTTGTTTTGGCCAAAGTGTGAATTTATAAATATTCCCCATGTTCCATGTTATATGAAACTTTTTTCTTTAGTATGTTCCAATAAAGAATGACATATTTTTATACATGGGAAATTTCTAAATTTAATTTTATCTCTTTACCCTTAATACCATGTTCTTATAGCTATAGAAATGTATTGACATGTCTATGCCCAAGTTTTTAAAGGTACTTTGAGAACAATCTTTCTTGCTTAGCCTTTATAAGCTCAGTCAAACATCGCCAGATAAAATGAAACGAAGGGAGTATCATATCAAATGATAGATTCCCTTAACTTTATGAGTTGTTGGTAGAATAGTATCCTGAACAATTTGTATATACTGTACACACCTTTTTGGTGTTATAGTCATCAATACAATGACTTTTTCTTTCAAAAGTATATAAATAGTGTACTGAGAATGCAAATAGGTAATTAATAGAGCCTGAGTAAAGACTTTGACGACTTGTACTATATTAGGGACAGGGAGAAAGAAATGCCTAAGTTAGCACAACTAAGCGAGAAAAGGGGTAAAGGCTTTTCTTTACAACTGAAGAGGGACTTGAACCAAGTGTATTAAAGTCGACGTTGAACAAGTCTTGACCAGGCTAATGAGCTCAAGAGAGATGAGATACTATTTCAATTATTTGCTCGACAGTGATTACGAGGATAACTCTATAGATCTTGATACATCTGCGACAAATGACCTTAATTACTTCCTTAGAGTTAAATATACTAAAGTAGATGATGTCAGAAAAAGGAGGAGGTCTATAAAAGCATGTGCTTCAGATGGTATCCATGTATAGGGTTTGAAGTACCATGTAGAAGTTAGGGTGGTATGACAAACCAAACTATTCAATGCTATATTTAGGAGCGTAAAATATCAAATAAGTAGAGAAACAATATTTTGGTCCAGAGAAGTGACAAGGTACACATGTAACAATTGCAAGGTTATACCAGAGTGAGCCCTGGCCATCTAACATTAATTGGTGGTCTTGGACATGAAGTGAGAGAGAGGCGAAAAAGGAGAACAATTATATGCAATCAAGAGTCTGTTGGTGGATATTAAAAATGCACCTAATAGCAATTAAGGACAAGCTATTGACAAAGGGAGCATGAGATTTAAAAGCTATTTAGATATTCAATGGAAGGAAATGACAAGTTGTATTAAGAAATAACCTTTTTTATAATAATTGTGGTTTCCAGGGTGGCTTGCAGGCACCTTGAATAGTCCATCGGGTGCTTTCTATTTCTCACCCAAACATGTAGTGAGTAATGCTACGCACCAGGGCCTAGGCAGATGCACTGTTATTAAAAGTCATTGATTCTTTGCGTAAGGCGATAAAGCGATGAGTAGCAAAGAGTTATCACTTTATGGACGAGGCCATGCACTTTACATAAGTGTGCAGTTCAAACGATAATGCGCAAAATGATCCTAACAAGAAACGATTAGTTCTTTGAATCTCAACTTTGAGGAGCTGGATTAATGCTGACATTATTGTATATTGAGTTATAAAATTAGTTATTTCCATTTGACTCTTTTAATCAGTAAAAAGGATCATGCTATTATATACTAACCTCAATATTTGTTATTTTAAAACTTTTTCGTAATTTAGCGCTTCACTTCAAAAAGGGTTCACTTTAAGTCCCATGGACCTTGTGGTTTTTCCTTTGTGATTTTTACATCTAAAAATTGAGATGGAAAGAATTCACCTAGTGTGGCCTATGCTAGGACTAGATCCACCCTCTTGGAGGCAATATCAGTTAACTTTTTGGGTATATATAAGGCCTAGGATCTTGACTGCAATCACTTGGTGGTGGAATGTGGAGGTGCAAAGAGAAATTAAAGTAAAAATAATTTGTTGTAGAAAGTTACCATTGAATAGTATAAAGGGAAAAGAGAGGGTACAAGAAGGCAACTAACAAAGTCGGGGGTAAAACCTTAGACGACTTGTATTACCAAAAGTTAGGACGCCGAAAGGGAGAAAGAAATGCTTAAGCTACCAGAACTAAGAGATTACATGGGCAAAGACTTGAAATAAGTTAAGTTTATTAGACAATTCCACAAGTTTTACCAGAGATAGTAAGATCAGAAAGACAGAAATGATATTTTGATCAATTGCTCAACATAGTTTATGAGATAACTTTACTGATTTCCATATATCTGCCATAGACAATCTTAAGCCTCAAATCTAAGAAAGTTGGTCTACAGTATTCCTATAAAGGTTTGGAGATGTCTTGTAGAAGTTGAGCAGTAAAAATGATCAAGTTAATAAATGAATCGGATGAAAGGAATATCATCCTAATGAAAGCTTGTTTCTTCCCTTATCAATGTTTGAGATGCCTGGTTGTGCCAATTTCTCGACAATATGACTCTTATGCGTGGCGGCAACTCAAACCTTATGTTCTTTCAACTTGTCTGGCGGTAAAAGGAAGAGGTTAGTTCACAACTCTGTAAGCCAAACATGAAGCAAGGAAGGAAACTACACAACAACAGATAAGGAAGAGATTTAGGCAACTTAATTGACCTACCGGAATCTAAAGAAAGGGTACCAGTTTTTTGGAAACTAGAGACTTGCCGGTTCCAAGCAAAACAAGATGCTACTTTAACATGAGGACCGGTGTCCATCATGGAATGTGGCATCTCTATTTGTGCGCATTTGAGAAATATCAAATGAGTGAAGAAAGTGTATCTTAGTTCTGATATACAAGACCAAAGCAACTATTTCAAAGTTATAGGAATTGTCATAATATTTATGTCATTTAAATGAAACTTCGGGAAAGAGTGATAGACTATAGACTTGGGCTAGTTTGGATTTATGCTTGATAGATCTACTACTGATTTTTGTGAAGAAGATTGATGAAAATTTATAGGAAGAAGGATCTCCACATGATATTCGTTGACCTAGAGTTTGCACGAATCTGCCTCGAGGCCATACTCTTTTACACAAGGCATGGTATGCTTATCAAATGTATACCCAACTTGAGAAGACTCTGACTACATTGTAGTTTTAGCTCTCTTGTTCCACCAACCTTCATCTATGGTTTCTTTTCTGTTACTTCATTCAGTGGAGGTCCTTTTCTTTCCTGAGCAAGAAGAGTGGATGAACCTGTGTAGATAAGCTATCCTTAGACTTTTTTTTGATTTATTCTAAGAGACATTCATTTCAGAATACAGAGTGAACTATTGACTAATTTCAAGTGTATTTGCAGGATATTTCAACAGGTAGGAATATCCTATTGGCCTTTCAGACTCTTGGAGTTGTCTTTGGCGACGTGGGGACGAGTCCCTTATATACCTTCAGTGTGATGTTCAGCAAGGCCCCTGTCAATGGCAACGAAGATGTTCTTGGTGCATTATCCTTGGTTTTGTATACCTTAATCCTCATTCCTTTGGTTAAATATGTTTTTATTGTTCTTTGGGCCAATGATGATGGTGAAGGTGAGCTGACGTTTGAAATTTGGCAAGTTGTTGTACATCATTATGCTCCATGTTTTGTGTCTTCTGATTCAATCAATGACTTTGGTTAATAACTGCAGGTGGTACATTTGCTTTGTACTCATTGCTTTGTAGGCATGCTAAGGTTAATCTTCTTCCAAACCAGCTTCCATCAGATGCTCGAATATCAGGATTCAGACTGAAGGTGCCATCTCCAGAACTTGAGAGGTCTTTAAAACTAAAAGAAAGACTTGAAGCTTCATTGACATTGAAAAAGCTTCTTCTGATGTTAGTTCTTGCTGGTACTGCTATGGTGATAGCTGATGGAGTCGTCACACCTGCTATGTCAGGTATCTGTAGCTTTTCTTTACCTGTTAAATATGTGGGTGAGGGAACAGGGGTACTGCCTTTTGGTCCTCAGAGGTCCTTTTCTTCTGAATGAATTAGCTATTTTTTACTTTTTGAAGTTTAAGTTTCTTTCAACTATGTTGATGCAGTAATGTCTGCTGTTGGTGGTTTAAGAGTTGGAGTTTCTGGGATTAATCAAGGTAATGTAATCTTGCTTATTGAGCTGGAACCTTTACAGAATTGTTGACTTCTTGGAATATATGTGATCTGCAAGTATTTTGATCCCTTAATTCTCTATCAATTCAACATGCTTCCTATAAACTTAAAACAGTATCCTGGTAAATAGTTTGCTCATGATTTCTATTATATCATTCCTTTGCGACATACAATTAAATTGGAACGACACAAGGAAGATTAGTTTTGGCACATTGACGGATGACATGCTCAAACTGAGGGAATGGTCCGTGATTGTTCTTAAATGCAGTTCGCTTATGTGCACATGAGGTATAAATCTCATTGACATTGCCTAGCTCAGTAATGAAAGGAATTTGTGGTTATATTGCATTCTGTATCATTTTGGTCATTGAGAGTTCGTACAATATAATAATTATGCTGCTCAAGATTTCTAACAAAGCACAGTTGTGTGAACCCTGATAATTTTGACTGACAACACTGATTTGAAGATGCTATCCCTTGTATCCGGAGGTGTTAGCTGTAACTTATGAGAATTGGATGATAGGATGGATATGATTTGCACTTCCTACCTTATGTGATATCTAATGCACTCGAAGTCCTTTAGATTTCTTATACTCTAAGTGTCTTTTGCAGATCAAGTTGTGATGATCTCAGTGGCATTTCTTGTAATTCTGTTCAGTGTACAGAAGTACGGGACAAGTAAAGTGGGGCTTTTCGTGGGTCCTGCTTTGTTTATATGGTTCTGTTCCCTGGGTGGCATTGGCATCTACAACCTCATTAAGTATGATTCTAGGGTTTGGAAGGCATTTAATCCAGTTCATATATACTATTACTTTAAGCGCAATTCAACGAAGGCGTGGTACTCACTTGGGGGCTGTCTTCTTTGTGCAACAGGTAAACTCTTGACAATGGATGTTTTCGATAGTTGACACTGAGCTTGTGATCTGAATCTCTCACAAAAAGATACATATATAATAATGCCTGAAAGACCTCAGGGAAACCATTAGAAACAAGACAGGGTGACACAAGGTCATTAACCCTCCGTCGATTGTTATGGAACTCATTTATTGTAAATGTTACTATCCATTATGAACTCTCCAACCCGAGAAACAAACCAATGGATTTCAATAGAATATTAAGAACGTCTTTTCCAAGAAAACAAACTATAATATGTTCCCTTTTTTATTTTGTTTGTTCTTGGGGTTACTTGAGTAAATAAAGGTGTTCGTTTTTTCTTTAGTAAGAAGATATTGGAAATAAGTTTCCTTATGTTTGGACTTCTCTATTTTTTTATGAAGTAATAAGTTGTCATTAAAGGCATCAAGAAGATGCAAATCAAAAGTGATTACAGAATGAAAGAGTGTGACTGCTAATGTACAACAAAAACAAACTAGGATAGAACTAGGAAGCAGACACAGTCCAAAAATTGGTCACAACTGACTACAGGGGCCTGATTAAACCAACAAATAAGGTTAAATAAACATTTAGCATTAAGAGCATATATTGGAGTTTATATTCCATCAAAACATCTAGAATTTATTTCCTTCCAGATGCCCCAAAAAATAGAGGCAGGAACCATAAGCCAAATTTTGTTGATGGATTTGCCAACTCTCCATGAACACCAGCTTTCATAAGCATCTTTAATACTGTTTGGTATGACCCAGGTTAGTCCAAAAATGGAGAAGATCATGCTCCATATATCTGCTGCAACTGTAAAACGGATAAAGAGATGCCTCACACTTTCTGCTTCCATCTGACACGTATAGATCTGTTCACAATGTGGTTTTTTTCCTGCTGAGGTTATCTTGTGTGAGACAAGCTTCATATAGGGTGATCCAGATGAAGCCAATCACTTTAGGGGGGAGGTTTTTCTTCCAAATTTGCTTCCATGGCCAGTTGTTAGTCAGGTCCTTATTCTGTCTCTTTCCTGTGGTTTGACCGAGGCTCTTGTTAGCCTTGACTGTAACTCTTGATAGTCATCAAATTCTGAGTCCTGAATGTTTATCCTTGTCTGTAAGTTCCATGAGTTGTCTTTCCACATCTGTCCAACTCTTGAATCTTTGTTGTTAGCCAGAAGATATCGGTTATGATACTCATCTTGCAGTGTCATTGTCCCTAACCATCTATCTCTCCAAAAATAAACGTGAGCTCCATTCCCCAGTTTGACTGATGAATTGGCTTGAAACTCTCCCCACATGCTTGAGATGTGTTTCCAGGGGCCATGCGGTAGCCTGCTTTGTCTTGTGCACCAGTGGGTCTGCTTTCCATACTTTTGCTGCGATCACATCTTTCCACATCCCAGGATTTTCTATGTTGTACCTCCATAGCCATTTCATTAACATGCTTTTGTTGTGTAATGTCAGATCTTTTATGCCCAATCCTCCAAGCTCTTTTTGGTAGAACTACTTTTTCCCATCTGACTAGATGAAACTTGTGGTCCTGACTCCTGACTGTTCCCCTTCCAAAAGAATGATCTTCTAATTTGGTCCAGTCTCTTTTGCACTTCCACTGGCATAGGAAATAGAGATCTAAAGTATATTGGTATGCTATCCAGAACACTGTTGAGTGTTAATCTGCCCCCAAAAGAGAGATATTGCATTTGCCTGGAAGCTAGTCTCTTTTCAAATTTCTCCACAATTCCATTCCTTATATTTTCTGACTTGTATCTTACCCCAAATGGAAGTCTGCTAGATCCTCCAAATCAGGGACTGTATTTACTGGGTAAATGATGTTTTTCATCCTGTTCATATGTAGCCCAGAGATAGCTTCAAATAATAGGAGTGTCAGACTGAGGTAGAGTACTTGTGATCTGTCAGCTCCAAAAAAATGAGGGTATCATCTGCATACACCAGATGAGAAACTGTCACTGAGATCCCAGTTGTATTGCCTGGTTTGAAACCCTCAAGCCAATATAATTGGTTTGCCTTGTCAAGCATTTTGCTGAGACCCTCCATAGCCAAAATGAATAAGAAAGTGGAGAGGGGATCTCCCTGTCTCAGTTCTTTCTGTGGGGAAAAGAAACCAACAGGGCCACCATTTATCAATACAAAATATTTCATTGTGGTTACACGGAATTTCATCCACCGAATCCACCGTACACCAACCACCATCAGGATGTTGGCCTTCTCTATTTATTTTCATGTATTGTTACAACGTGAGATGTATCTGCAAGCTCACTTCACTAACTTCTTTATGCAAATTTATTCACTTCTGCAGGAAAAAATAATTCTAGAACTGACAAATCAGACCTTGAGTTGCTTGTTAAAGAGAACTACCTTGAAAATAGGGTTGTGGGATGACTTGTTTCAGCTTTAGAAAGAAAACAAAAGACTTGCACCTTTCCATGGATACCGCCCCTAAGTTGCTTCCTCTAAGAAAGATAATTATCTTCTTGTTAAGATGCTCTTTACATCTTTCATTGGACTACAAGTTGCTTTCAGTTTTCCTTTTTACCCTTAAATTGCAATTTTTCTTTGATTCACATGGTATATTATATGCATAATTTGGTGGAATTATAATTTCTAAAATTAGACGATTTATGCGAACTCGGTGCCTCTTACAACTTAGACTCAAATTGGAGTTCTCAGAATGTATTGTGCTAGTTTTAGTCGTGTTACTCGGGAATATTATGTCAGTTCTTCGGTCCATATGTCGTCACTCTATTCCTAATTTTGCTGTAGGGATCCAATTATTTTTTTTTGGCAGTGGTGTCCGGGCCAACATGTGCTCACCTCGACTATTCCACCGGGTAGTTGCTACCTCCTACCAACACATGGTCCAAGTAATTATGCTCATTAAGGCTTAACCGGATAAGAAAAAATCACCTAGTGTTTTTAGCCTCCATTGGAATTTGAATGAGACCTCACCGTTCTAATTTCACTAAGCCACACCTCTGATTGCGTGGGAATCCAATTAATTCCCCATCTTATAACTCTTTATAACAACTCCACTTGCAAGTTTATCTTGTAAAGTTTAAAAGATGTCTAGAGAGAGAGACTTCTACTTCTCTCTAGAAGCTAGGAAACTCAATAATGACTCGTACAAGGAGATGCTCTCGACCCTAGCTCTTACGCTAGATGGTGGGTGTAGAAGGTTGAAAAGAGATAAAGAACCAAAGTTCAGATTGTCGATGGGCCACATCTCAGAGAGAAAAGAGTTTCTATTGAAATGTCTAGTTGGGAAGTTTGAGAGGAGAGTGACTTCGGTGTATCCCATTGCTAGTTGGAATGCCAAGGCTTGGGTTATGATTCCATGGATAAGTGTTTTGAGCAAGGGAGATTCAACTTTTTTCTTTCGATTCCCGATCAAGGAGGTTGTGCTTAAGGAAGGTGTGAGATGGATGGAGGATAATTTTCTTAGCTTCCACAGGTGGTCGGAGACAGTTGTGATGGAGTGTCTCAAGAGAAGAGAAAGAACTGGAGTAGCGAATGTTGCTGGATTGCCTTTGCATTTGTGGTGTAATGAGCCGTTCAGAAGCATAGGGGACGCATGTGGTAGTTTTGTGGAAGCAGACTGTAGTATGACTGATGTTTCTAGGGTTAAGATCATGGTGAGGAAATGGGGGAGGATTTTGATGTCTGGTTGGGGGAAGAAAGTTTCAGGATCTGCTTAACACTAAAGTTTAGTCCTGAAGTCGTGAAGGGGGAGTCGGGAATAGAGGAAAGAGGTATGATAGATAGAGATAAGGGGTTCGAATACGGGGGTATAAGCGCTATGGACTGTGCCGAAAATCATGGCTTCTCGTTCAATACAGAGCACAGGTAAAAGAGCAATAAGTGGCCATTTTGAATTCGACAGAGGTAGGGCAAAGATGATAAAAGGTGAAAGTCGGATTTGGACTTAGATAAGTGAACCGGTTTGGAATAGAAATTTTAACCAGTTCACTTATTCCCAAGTCCCGGCTCATTGGTCTAAAGAGAAGAAGACTATATCTGGGTTCTCTTGAGGATCGCATGACAAATCCCGACAAGAACCATTTTACCGGTGAACAACGAAGATAAATAGCCAACCTACCACTCAGATTTTCTCGCGACAGGGGCTCGATCCCCATGTCACCCGAATTCTGGCAAGTTGGTTGCGAAAGGGAGGTCGACGCACCCTGTTCCCAAGTCAGATGACTTCTGTAGCAAGAATCTGAACTTCGACAAGTTTTATTTCAAAAAATTTAAGGGGAAAAGGGCTCGATTTCAGGCATGGACGGGTGTGGGAGTCTGCAAAAGAGGTAATGGGCCTCAAATGAAGCTGTTGGTTATTTTTCCAACTCCGAAATGTGGCTTCTTCTCCTGGGTGGCGGGATTCTGGTTTTCGGTCGCATTGGACGCAGGAAGGGGCTGCCCCAAGTACCGAAATTTGTTTTTTCTGCTTGTACTCTCAATGAAAGGGCTACTGGATTACCTAACAGTGTTGTTCCTAACAAAAAATGCCTCCAGCTCTTCCTGGTTGCGTAGGTTCGAATGTAAATGGTGTAAAGATAGTGGGAAGTTTAGTGGGGAGGGGGGATGTCCAGGCACAAAACAAGAATAGTGGGTATTTTCTGGAGAAAATCACCCAAATTCCTTTGTTTCGACTAAGCTTCTTCAAGTCTTGATCTCAACGTTAGGTAAAAGCGTGGTCACCTCTGTGTCGGACTTGTTAGTGGGTGAGCCCCAACTTTTGACTATTATGGAGGGTGAGACAAAGCTTTCGAAGTGGGTAGAAGAGAAATATCTTAATTTTGGAAAGTTCTTGGGGGTGTCTATCGAAGGAAAGGAGGAGAAAGTGATTGATTTGTTGTGTAGTATAGAATAAGAGGTGAGAGGGGATGCAAGGGACTAGAATTGGTGGAGAAGGAGGGGTTGCCTATTGCGGCACAAAAGGGGGTAGGGAAAATTGTGGTGTACGAAAAGAGAAACAAGAGAGCGGGGGGGAAATGTTGGTAAAGGGGGGGGGGCATAGGGGGAGGGAAAAAGAAGTGTGTTTAATGGATTGTAAAATTATTAGTTGGAATGTGAGGGGGTTGAATGGCCCCAACAAACAAGTCATCATCAAGGTAGGCTTTAGTGAATAGGGGACAAATGTGATATGTATTCAAGAAACAAAAATGGAGATGTTGGCGGACAACATTATTAGAAGGGGGTGGGGGGGTGGGTGAAGTATGACTATATTCCGGTCGGGGAAGTGCGGGAGGAATTCTCATTCCTTGGGATGAAATGAAGTTGGAGTGTTTTGAGGTTAATAAAGAAGAGTTCTTGTTAGAAATAAGGTTTAAAAAACTTAGATAACAGAATGGAGTGGGGTATGGGGGTATCTATGGACCTGAGGGGAGGGATCTAAGGACATTTTTTTGGGAGTTAGGTGCGGCTATGGGGAGGTGGGATTTACCTTGGGTGGTAGGGGGGGACTTTAATATAATAAGATTCTCGGAGGAGAGGTTTGGGGTAGGGTGCTGTCCAAGGCTATGAAGGAGTTCTCAAAGTTTATAAATAATTTTTTTCTTATTGATTTGTCTTTAACAAGTGCCTCTCTCACCTGGCCTAGATTGGAGGACTCATCTTCTAGATCGATATTAGACAGATTTCTTTTGTCTATATTTTGGGAGGAGTTGGCACCCAACGTGATCCAGGTTCCTCTTCCGCGACTAGTATCAGACCATTCACCTGTCTTGTTGGAGGGTAATAGAGGAAGGCGGATGAAATCTCCTTTTAGATTCGAGTGAGTGTGGGTGATTTTTGGGATAGAGTGGCTAGCTGGTGCAATAGTTATGTGGTGGAGGGGAGACTTTCTTATAGGCTCGCCAAAAAGTTGAAATTACTTAAAACAGACATAAGGGTGTGGAATAAAGAGGTGTTTGGGAGGGTAAAAGTGAAAATGAGGGAGATTATGAACGAAGTGGGGGATTTGAAGAGGGTAAATGCGGGGAGGGAGTTAGAAGAGAGGGACAAGGAGAGGAAAAAAGGGTTGAAAAGGGAGCTAGTTGATTTGGCCTTGGCTCAAGAGGTTAGTTGGAGTAAAAAATCGAGGGTGTTATGATTAAATGAGGGGGAATCTAATACAAAGTTCTTTCCTAGGGTAGCAGTCGCAAATAGGAGAAGGAACTTCATAGAGTCGGTAGAGGTTAATGGAGTGAGCCATGTGGGGAAAGAGGAAGTAGAGGGGGAAATTATAGATTTTTATGAACGTTTGTTTAAAAAGGAGTGGAGGCCTAATTTAAGGGGTTTAGGGTTCAATCAAATTAGAGGGGAAGAGTGTTGGTGGTTAGAGAGGGCAATCGAGGAGGAGGTGAAGGCAGTGGAGTGTTGCATAGTGTTGCATGGGTGACAAAGCTCCAGGTCCCGATGGTTTCTCTTTGGCTTTTTTTCAACATTGTTGGGATACCGTCAAAACTGATGTGATGGATACTATTGTTAAGTTTCATGAAAGAGGAGAATTCTAAATAAGTATGAATGATTCTTTCATTACCATTATCCCTAAACGGGAGGGAGCTTCGAGCATGAAGGACTATAGACCTATTAGTCTAGTGGGAAGTATCTATAAGTTTATCTCTACGATGCTTTCCATTAGACTTAAGAAGAAGTTGAACGAGACTGTCTCTACTTCATAGAGTGCTTTTGTGGAGGGTAGATAGATTTTGGATGCAGCTTTGGTGGTAAACAAAGTGGTGGATTCAAGGAGAAAGCAAAGAGTGTCAGGTGTGTTGTGCAAACTTGATTTCAAAAGGCCTACGATCACGTGAATTGGAAATTCCTAGATTTTATTATGCTTCAAATGAGATTTGGGAAGAAGTAGAGGAAATGAATTTATTTTTACCTCTTCGGTGAGATTTTCTGCATTGGTGAATGGTAACCTGTGCGGATTTTTTGGGATTTTGAGGGGTTTGAGACAAAGGGACCCCTATCATCGATGTTTATTTTTGTTATGGAAGCTTTGAGTAGGATGATGGATAGAGCAGTTCGGGGGGGTGGGGTTACTTGAAGAGGTTCGATGCTGCGGTTAGGGTGTAGGGACAATATCAGTGTTTCACTTATTATTCGCGAATGATACATTGGTTTTTGTGATGCAGTTGAGACTCAACTGGATTATTTAGGCCAAGTTCCCACTTGATTTCAAGCGGTGTGAGGCCTTAAAATTAATTTGAGAAAGTGTGAGATTATTCCAGTTGGGGAAGTGATTGACATTGGATGGACTCAAGTTTTAAATTGTAGGGTTGGGGCTCTTCCGACTATATATATCAGAGTAACATTAGGTGCCTCGAACAATGATCATATAGTGTGGAACCCGGTCATTCAGAGGGTTGAGAAGAGACTAGCAGGGTGGCACCAAGTCATTCAGAGGGTTGAGAAGAGTCTAGCAGGGTGGCAGAAAAGATATTTGTTTAAAGGTGGAAAAGAAGTGCTTAGTAAGAGCACTTTATTGAGCATCCCCACTTACTATATGTTTTTGTTCCTTGCTCCAACTTTAATCACCGAAAAGTTGGAAAAGATTCAGAGAGATTTCCTATGGGATGTGGCGGATGAGAAATTTCATTTGGTTCGGTGGAGAATTGTCACATCTCCTAAAAAATGAGGAGGCCTTGGAATTAAAGACTTAAAGGTCCTTAATAAAGCTTTATTAGGTAAATGACTTTGGAGGTCTGGGGTGGAGGTACAAGTTTTAGCGGGGGTAATAGTTGATAAATATGAGAGTATGGAAGGGGTTGGAGAACTAGTGACATCACTTTGCCTTTTAGGTGTGGTTTGTGGAGGAATATCATGAAGAAATGAGATTATTTTTGGAAAAATATCTCATTCAAGATCGGAGACAGAAGGAGATTAAATTTTTGGGGACATAGATGGTGTGGAGACACATTATTGAAAGACGAATTCCAGAGATTGTATAGAATATCTTGCCAAAGAAACTTGACGAATCAACATATTAGGGGGACACAAGGTGGGGAGATTTTTTGGAACTTGAGATTTAGAAGGGAATTTCAAGATTGGGAGTGTGTGAGTTTCAAAGATTGTTAGCTTTACTACATAAGCAAGTCAATCTGGATGACCTCGATGTTTGGTGGTGTTTTGGGGAAGAATGGAGTATTCTCTGTGAAGTCCTTTTATGAGAAACTTTCGATTAGGGAGGAACATGTTTTTCCATGTAATGTAGTATGGCTCTCAAAGATACGGAGGAAGGTGTGTTTTTTCGCTTGGCTAGTCTCTAGGGGGTGATTTTGACAACGGAAAATTTTACAAGTTCAAAGGTTTTCTTCGTTAATTGGTGCTACATGTGCAAGGAGGTGAGCGAGGACGTGGATCTTCTTCTATATTGTGGGCTGACCATGAGATTATGATGGGACATGTTAGGTGGTTTGACACTCCATGGACAATGCCAAAAACTGTAAAAGACTTGTTCTTCTGTTGGAAGAGCGAGAGAATGAGGAGTAGACAAAGGGCTTGGAATGTGGTTCCACTTGCGTTATTGTGGATTGTTTGGAAAGAGAAAAATAGGAGAGATTTTGAAGGTGTAGAGTCGAGTTTCTTTCGGTTGAAGAGTAGTCTCCGTTCCCTTATTTTCTTTTGGTGCACTCAAAAAGTTACTTGTTGTATGGATGATTGGGTGAAGTTTGTAGAGAATCATATCTCTTTGAAGATTCTTTATGGCCAATTTTGCCTTATTTATGAATGAAAGTACATTTACTTGATCAAAAGAATAATTCTTTATATTGTAGGTTGTGTAGAGGTCACCAGCATACCCTTAATGCTGAGGAATACAACAGTACTAGTTTCTCAAAAACTGTAGGTTGTGTAAGTTTGATAAGAATTAAGTAAATCACGTGACCTGTTGTAACTGCCAGACCCAACAACCAAGTCAGTGTTTGTTATGGGTCGACCTTTGGGGTCTCATTGTTTTGACCCCTTGGTTTTTAACCCCAAAGGCGCCTCAATGGTTGAATCCTAAACTTGTCATTTGACCCCTAACTTTTCCCTCCCATTTTAATGTGAGATCTGCCCAAGGTAAACTTCACAGTGAACGCCCTTTGAAGTTCAACAATCAGCGGTTTACTGGCTATTGGACTCACCACTCTTAGAGATTAAACATCCTCACTTAGGTTTGCCTCACCATCATACTAGTGGAGGTACCCACTTTGATACCACTTGTGACTCAAGGACAACTGCCATGGTATTGTCCACTTTGACCCAATCTTTAGGGCCTAACGGTTTTGTCCCTTGGGTGTTAATCGAAAAAGGTGCACTTGCATCCTGAACTCCCCCTTTTTGACCCCTAACTTTTTCCTCCCATTTCGATGTGAGCATTGTCCAAGGCAAGCTTCACAGTGAACTCCCTTTCAAGTTCAGCTGCCAGCGATTCGTGTGTTGTTACACCTATTGTACATTTCAACAAAAAGGAAGTGCATGTGGCCTTTCAGTTGCCAATCATAAGGCGATGTGGGAATTGATTTATGTCAACGAATTATTGGGAAATCTATGTTATGTACCATAAATTAAAAATCATCCTTGATTACCTGTGAAGCATGAAGGTATAGCAATTTCATTTGAACTAGATAATCTTTCTGAATCTTCACCTGTCCAGCCTTACTGGTCTAGAGCAGTTAAAAGCATTTTACATCTAATCATTTTCTCCTTTCTTGTCCAAACCCAAGTTTCAAGTGCTTTTGATTCGTCCTCTTAACTTTTGGAAGGCTAATAGCTTGTTTGTCCATGCTTCCAAAATCTGCTTATATCAAAAAGTATTTTTTTCAGAAGTGTTTTCCATAGAAGTATGTTTTGGAGAGTAGCAGTTTGTGTTTGGTTAATCAATTTGAAAACATTGTTTTCAATATTAGAGCAGTAATTTTTGCTTGGCCTAGGATCTAAAAGTGCTTAGGGGAAAAATCTATTTTTTTGGCTTCTGAAAGACAGCTTCCGCTACTACTCATTAGCACTAGTTTGTTTCCAAATTGACCAAATACCTCAACTCTTTAAACTAAGCACTTTAAAAAAACACTTGTGACTTCCTAAAAGCTTGGCCAAACAGGCTATAAATTCCAATAAAAGCTTTGAGTAGTTTTGGTTCATTATATGCAACAGAAGGAGACTAAGCTTGTCTTGGAATCGGTGTGTTGTCTTGGGCTAAACCATAATTGAATGCTACTCTCCCTTTGTGCTTGCATTGTCCATCAGTGATTGTTTCCTGGTAAAACTTGTTTATGTTTTAGGATTTTTTCTGTTTCAAGAACTTAGTTTTTGGGATCGGTCTAACAGAGTTAGGTGCGCTCTTCCATTTTCTTCGATAAAACATACACTTGAATTTTTAGGATAAGTACACAGATGAAACACAGAGATTTGACTCTTCACCTCTCTTTTGAGAGATAGATATCAATCACTTAAATACTAGGAGGTCATGCGTCCAAGCCGTGAAAACAACCTCTTGTAGAAATGCAAGGTAAGGCTGCGTACAATAACCCCTGTGGTCCGGCCCTTCCCTAGACCCCGCGCATAGCGGGAGCTTAGTGCACTGGGCTGCCCTTATATCAATGGCTTAAACATTTCCACTTGGCATAGATATTAGCCCATGGTAATATCTTGATGCTTTTTTCCCACTTGTATGAAGACATCTTATCCTCACGTTTTATATCACCTGTTTTTCTTAACTGTTGTATTTTCTTGGCCTTTCAAAGAAATATACTTCAGTGTGTCTGTAAGAATTTTTTTCTCTATTTTCTTTTTCTTCTTCTTTTGGTGTAAACTTTGTTGGTCTATAATATATTTATTTGTCTCTGCTTTCTGGGATATAAAGCTGATCATCATTTCTAAAACTCAGGTTCCGAGGCAATGTTTGCAGATCTTTGCTATTTTTCTGTGAGATCAGTCCAGGTATGCAGCAGCAGATCTAGTGATAGGATTTGTGGCTGGGGTTGGGGTGGAGTGGGCTGGTGGGAGCAATGTTTTAAAAGGCGTGGGTGTGAGGCGAGGCATTTTAAATGTCTCAGCGAGGCGTAAGCCCCGAGGCACGGGGCGTAAGACTCATGGGTATTTAATTTTTAGTATTTTATAAAATAATAAAACAAATATATAAATAAAAAAGACATTAAAATTAGAAAAAGAAAAAAAATAGTAGGAAAATGTATTATTAACATGCTAACATGTGCATGAATCATTAAAAACAATGTTGAAAAAGTGAATGACGTAAAGATGCATTACACCAATAACATGACTATAATGAAATATAATTAGAGTTGTAAAAATGATACTCTATCTAATAATTCAAAGATAAAAATGACAATAACATAAAGTTTTTCTTTTAAAACCTAAAAGTAGATAATAAATGAATACTCATTATAATATAAATAGCCAGAATAGAGTCTTCAAAACATTATCTAAACTAGAGTGATACCAAAAGAAATTCTAAAACTACAACTATCTCAAAAAAGATAAATTGAAGACTGCTAAAAAATTCTTGAAGAAAATAAAGCATAAAGAAAGAAAATGCAAGCAAGGAAGTATAGCAAGAATTGGAGGACAAAACTCTTTGCTTTGTAGTTTGCACTTTGCATTCAAAGGTCTAAAATGTATCTGTTACTCTGTAAACAACAAAGATAAAAGATTATGAAATTAAGATAAACAATTAGAAAAAACTTGACTTCTTGACATTTTTTAGTTTGAGAATTTACTATGAATTAATGTTTGGATATTTAACTTTTAAAAAAGATTTACTAAGCAATTTTGGCTCAAATTTAAAAAATTCCAGGGGCTTACGCCCCCAAATGAACACCCGGAATGTTGGGGCTTACACATAGGCGAACGCCTGGAAGGTTGGGGCTTACGCCCCCCAGTATGTCTCGGGGCGTTTTTGGTATGCCACGTTCCGGGGTTCTCCCCAAATACGCCTTTTAAAACACTGGGTGGGAGGTGTATAGGTATAATTATACCTACCCCTTTTAGATTCTTGATAATTCATTTCTCCAATTCATAGACGGTTAGTGAGTATCAAGGTTCTTCTTTACAGCTTACCTTTGCATTCCTTGTGCTGCCATGCCTTCTGTTGGGTTATCTTGGTCAAGCTGCTTATCTTATGGAGAACCATGCTGACACAACACAGGCTTTCTTCTCTTCTGTGCCAAGTAAATTTCTGGTTCTGTTCTTACCCTGATTACCCTTGTTTACTTTGTATGAAATATAATGATAACACATATTTTCCATATAATTTTACTTGTAAGTGATACATAATCTCTATGGTTTTGGTGATAAAAGTTATGAATCCAAAAGGAGCAAAAAACCAAGTTTCTAGTCTAAATTTCCAATCATGATGCAGGTGGAGCATTCTGGCCAGTATTCTTGATTGCTAATGTAGCTGCATTGATTGCCAGTAGGGCGATGACCACAGCAACTTTCTCTTGCATCAAACAATCCACAGCCCTAGGCTGCTTCCCTCGCCTTAAAATTATTCATACGTCTCGAAAGTTCATGGGTCAAATATATATCCCAGTGATGAACTGGTTTCTTCTCGCATTGTCCTTGGTGATGGTTTGTTCTATCTCAAACATATATGAGATTGGAAATGCTTATGGTAATACCTGGTTCCTTGTTCATTAAAACTTATAAATATGTCTTTGCTACTACTTTTTGGTTCTTTCCTTGTGGTGTTTTTTTCTATTATTACTTGGATGTATGCTTTCTTGTGCATATGGTGACGGTCTTGATATTTATTTTTCAGTAAGTGTTCAAGATCGTCTGATACGAAATTTAAAGGCTTTGTCCATCTACAATCTTGTTTTGACTTTTGGATTTGACCAAACTAATGTGAGATATATTAAATCTCTGGGCAGACATAGATCCCTTCCTGTTCTTCTCAGAATAGGATTTTCTTAGTATCATTTGGATGGACTCAGATCCTTTCATATAGGATAGTTTCCCGATGGATTTAGAATTTGCATTAATCCAGCAGCCTTGCATGGATTTGGGCTTGCTTATAAATCTTGTTTGACTTTTGATTTTCCAAACTTCTGGTGTTTGAAAATATAAACCCTCCAAATTGCCGCATGTTTTCGAAATTATTCATGAAATGCTGCAGTTTTGATCCCTTTAGTGGTTATATTTTTATTCTCTTCAGTTATTTGATCTTTGTCATCACGATTAGATAGGATATCAGTGTTACTTAACTAAAAGCCGGCATGTAGATAAATCACTGAGGGGAGCATTCGAAGTAACTAATTGCAGGTCATGACTCTATATTTTGCAGTTGTTAACAGGGATCTAAATATATCCAAGTGTATTATACCAATTAGTACATGTAATGACAACTTATTTGTTCGTGATTAAATTGAAAGTACTTAAGATATAGGGTTTTGGCCTGTTAGGAAAGATAGCAGAAGAATATTCATATTTTTCTTGGATAGTTGGATTTCAATTTGGAGGTCCTGGTCAGTTTGACTGGTAAAGCAATAGGATCCTTTCAATTTTACTTAATTGATTCTAATTAAGGACATGTACGATGGAGTCAAGACCTGGGTAAGGACAGTGGGAGGAGACTCGGAACACTTCCTAGTTATGATGGGGTTGCACCAGGGATCAGCTCTTAGCCCCATTTCTTTTACCTTAGTGATGGATGAATTGACACAACAAATTCAAGGTGAGGTACCATGGTGTATGTTATTTGTAGATGACATAGTTCTGATTGACGAGACTCGCGGCAGGGTTAATGCTAAGCTAGAGATTTGGAGACAAACCCTTCAGTTTAAAGGGTTCAGGTTGAGCAGGATCAAGACAGAAAATACTTGGAGTGCAAGTTCAGTGACGAAACGCATGAGGCTGACGTGGACTTGAGGCTTGATACTCAAGCCATTCGTAAGAGAGGAAGTTTTAAATATCTCGGGTCTATTATCCAAGGTAGTGGGGAGATTGACAATGATGTCACACATCGTATTGGTGCAGGGTGAATGTAATGGAGACTCGCATCCGGAGTCTTGTGTGATAAGAATGTGCCACCAAAATTCAAAGGCAAGTTCTACAGAGTAGTTGTTAGACCAACTATTAGAGGTGGAAAATGGGACGGGTAGGATCAAACTGTGTTGGGTCAAAACGGGTTAATTCGATGAATGGGTCAAAACCCAACCCAACCCAACCCAGATATACTTGGGTCAAAATGGATTGGGTCAAGTTGGGTTAAAAGTATGTTATAACCCAACCCGCCCAACTTAACCCAAATATTTTCCCACTTGTACTCGTGGACAAACACTGATTTAAGAGTTGAAACAAGCTAACAAAAGCAAACCAATGTCATCTAATACTACACCACCAGAGAAGAAGCCCCTTCTTCATAAGTTGTATACTTAGCATTTTACTTGCACCTGTTGTTCAGTCATTGACTAAGCAGGTTATTTCTAAAAAAAAAAAGAAAAGATAAAAAGAAAAATCTAAGAATGTTGATACCATATGAGGTAATTTTGGCTCTAGCAGTGTCATCGTTAGTGGCCTTCAGTTTTATATTTTTGTTGAGCATCGTTAGTCAAAGTATTTTAAATGATAGTGGTCAGTGGATATCTATTTTAAGTTTCTGCAGTAATAGTTCTCCATCCTAATTCTTCTTTACATGAGAGCTAGAAAGACTAATATATGGGTGATGCTGTTCCTCAGCCTATCTGATGAGTGTATTATCCTCTGTTGTTATGTCAATTATCAATTAAGTATAATATCATATATCTTGCTAATTAATGGGATTTGGCGTTATCATCAGTTTGTATCCATAAGCTCATTATTCATTTCTTTCCAACTGACCAACCAATTTTCCAATGCATTTTCAAGGACGATAACTTGCTGGTATGGGTTGGTTCTTAACCCGACGAGTTACACTGCCTTGACCCATTCTGGACCGAAATATTGATGGGTTAGTTTGGGTTTAACCCGTTGGGTCAACTCAACAAACGGGTTGTGACTCAACCCGTATATACACTGGACGGGTTGGGTGGGTTCGGGTTGATTTTGCCACCCCTACCAACTATGTTGCATGGGGCAGAGTGTTGGCCAGTCAAGAACTCAAAAGTTCAAAAGATGAAAGTTGTGGAGATAAGGATATTGAGATGTATGTGTGGGCTCAATAGGAGAGATAAGATTAGAAATGAAGGTATCCAGGATAAGGTGGGAGTGGCCTTGGTGGAGGACAAGATGCAGGAAGTGAGGCTGAGATGGTTCGGACATGTGAAGAGGAGATGTACGGATGCCCTAGTGCGGAGGTGTGGGATGTTGGCTATGGATGGTTTCAGGAGAGGTAGGGGTAGACCGAAGAAGTATTGGGGAGAGGACACAGATTCGAGTAGAAGGGTAGTAGGTAGTTAGGCGTTGTCTAGCTTATCCTTCCATACTAGTAGTCGTAGTATTACGCTTGTAGCTTCTTATTCTTAGATCTCTATTACTATCTATGGTTCATGCTTTCGATTACATAGTATTTTGTTGTAGCTACTGTCCCTTTTTTCAGAATGCTTTTGTCATGCTATCTTTCTTGTTTTGCCGTGACTTCTCTTTCATTATCTGTTTTGAGATGTTTTTCCTTAAGCCGAGTGTCTATCGGAAACAACCTCTCTACCTCCCAAGGTAGGGTAAGGTCTGCGTGCACACTTCCCTCTCAATACCCCAGTTGTGGAATTACACAGGGTATGTTGTTGTTGTTGTCGTTGTTGTTGATTTCTAGACTGCATTATTTAGATGAAGGTTTAGACTGGCTTGTTCTAATCTGATGCATATCCTGTCTGACAGGAATAGCCGAGCTTGGTGTGATGATGATGACAACAATACTAGTTACTATTGTTATGCTTCTGATATGGCAGATTAACATCATTATTGTGCTTAGTTTTGTTGTTATCTTCTTGGGATTGGAGTTAGTGTTTTTCTCATCAGTTTTATGGAGTGTGGGAGATGGAAGTTGGATTATTCTGGTTTTTGCTGTAGTCTTGTTTTTTATTATGTACATATGGAATTATGGAAGCAAGCTGAAGTATGAAACTGAAGTCAAGCAAAAGATGTCTATGGATTTGCTACGTGAATTGGGCCCCAACCTTGGAACAATCAGAGCTCCTGGAATTGGCTTGCTTTATAATGAACTGGCAAAGGGCATACCAGCTATATTTGGACATTTTCTCACCACTCTTCCTGCTGTGCATTCAATGATAATTTTTGTTTGTATAAAATACGTTCCTGTTCCTTCAGTACCACAGAATGAAAGGTTCCTGTTTCGCCGAGTCTGCCCCAGAAGCTACCACATATTTCGTTGTATTGCCAGGTAAGCATGCTTCATTTTTTTTGTTTCTGTTGGTTTGTTTAGACTATCTGGTCTGATTTCTGTGGCTAAGGAGAACCTAGTATAAATTTTGCACTTGCATAGCTTTTGATCGACCTGATAAAAATTGTTGCATGACATGTGAACTTAAAAAAAATACAGATTTGCATGAAAGTTGATATCTGTAAATAGTTGTGGCATTTGGACAGCAGTTACCTGTGAGAAACCGGAACCTGTTGTGTCTTCAAGTGAACACCTATGTTGTGATACATATTCTTGTCGGCAAACAGGGTGCAAAATTGCCCAGCTCTATGTGCCGTTCTTCTGTCATGATTCTATTTTGATCCATGCTTTAGATACATATGAATTTTGACAGTTTCCTTTGTATAGATGCATTTTATCTGCACTTTTTGTGTGTTCTGTTGTGGAACCTGGCTTCTAATATTTCAGTCCCAACTCTTTGGAATGATAGATATGGTTACAAGGATGTTCGCAAAGAAAACCACCAGGCTTTCGAGCAGCTACTGATTGAAAGTCTTGAGAAGTTCATTCGTAGAGATGCTCAGGAGCGGTCACTTGAAAGTGATGGCAATGGTGAATCAGACTCTGAAGTAGAGCATACATTTTCAAGGGTCCTTGTTGCTCCCAATGGGAGTGTTTACTCACTTGGTGTTCCTCTCTTAGCTGATTTTAAGGACACCGGAAAGGCAGTTATGGAAGAAAGCACTTCAGAAGAGCTAAAGCCTGGCCCTTCGTCTGAGTCGCTCTTGTCCGATGCTGAACAGTCCTTTGACAAGGAGCTTTCATTCTTACGCAAGGCCAAAGAATCCGGTGTGGTTTACCTCCTCGGTCATGGAAATATTAGGGCAAAGAAAAGTTCTTGGTTCATCAAGAAGCTTTTTATAAATTACTTCTATGCTTTCCTTCGAAAGAATTGCAGGAGGGAAATTGCCAGTTTGAGTGTACCGCACACACATTTAATGCAGGTTGGCATGACATACATGGTGTGAGAATTAGCTTTCTGGAAAAGGCCTATACTGATATTTTGGTGAAAAGGCAGTTTTATTGTCAAATTGCTGTTGTATCCCCCATATCAAATTGATGACTGCAGACAAGTGTCCATATGTCTTCGTTGCACACAGCACATCTGAATTGAAGTCCCGTGTCTTATAGCTTGGAAGTCTTTGCGCTGATCCAGTTATTGTAATGAATTTATCGCCATCGTCGTTTGGGATTCATTCTAACATTGTCTCGACCCCTTCACTTATTCGATGCTTTTCCATCAATTGAAGCTAGACAAGCAGGAATAAGTGAAGAATGGAGACACAGTGACCGCCAAGATAGATGCAAACTCATAATATTGTAATTCATTTCAGTTGCTTTCGCCCTTATGCGTCACTTTCATAATTTTCTTGTCGAAAGACCTTTTAAATGTTGATGAAGCTTTCACCGCATTGACTAGTTAATTCATCTTGGAGAATTGTTGTCTTGCTCTCTCATGTTTTCTTTTGGTTTTTGTTTTCTTCTGTAAGGATGGAATGGTAACCTTTGTGATCTTGCAATTTGTGCCTCGATATTGACCTGGATGGACATGTGGGACTGGATGTTGATTTGAACGACCAGCCATAAATGGTTGAAATACTTGTGCCACAATCTATTTTGCATTTTCGTGGCATGATAGTTGTACTTGGAAATACTCCGTACTTAACATCAAACTTTATGAAACTCTCTAGCCTGGTTTTTCTGTGCTTAAAACTCATATCATTAACTCATTAGGTTTAACGTTCTGGTAGTTAATCAAGCATTGGTTTTTCTTTGTTTTGGCTATTAATTCCAAAACACGTCTACAGCCAAGAACGAAAAAATAGTGAACCGAAAAGAGGCAAGGTAAACCAAATCTCTCTTTTTTTTTTTCATCCTTTCATTAACTTCTCCCTAGTAATCACCAGTTAACACACTTGAGTTTTGTGTTGTTAACTAGTAATAGGTGGCTAACATCTGCATTCGTAGCATATTAACACACTGCCAATGAAGTCTACTCTGATGGTTACTGAATCAACGCGGAGCTGTTGAGATTATAAGTTCAGATAAGTTCTTGTTCAACTTAGCTGTTGATAGTACTCCTTTTACTATGTGCCAGAGTATCAATTTGCACCAAATGATACTGTGTAATACTTCGTTTTCAAAAATCCTTGTTGAGATTGCTAGTACTAGTCAATATTACAATCCCCGTTGCCTTGGAGAGACAAGTATTTAAAGAGTAGGCAGCGACAATATAAAGATATTTTATCGTAGTGATATAGTCTAAAATTTAATAACAGGCTTATTATCAGTTTTATTATCCATTAATGTTTATCATAAATATCTACTTCTATTACCTTATAAATGACTTAATTGTCGATGTGTCATGAGATTACGTCACTTTCTACACCGTTTTCATAAGCCTTTAATGTCCTCGATACACATTTATTGTCGTTTCTTATGTTATTTGGTGTTTTGTAGGTCTTTTGAATCCAAGTATCGAAAATTAGCAAAAGTGTCTGAATTCAGTTGGAGAAAAGTGCAGCCATCGCAGAAAGGGAAGAACCAACACAAAAAGCTTCAAGGATCCAATGCGTTGAAGACCCAATTTGCGGAGCTATTCTACTGGCTGCAAAAACCATTTCATGGACCACAATCCCAATTGTAAAGTGTAAGTAATTATGGGACAATCCCATAATTATTTCCAATCACTACTAATTAAGATGTAATCTTGTAATTATCATTGTAAATCAATTAGTCATCAATTAGGTAGATTGACATCTTATATTTTAGATAAACTTAGATTAGTACTACATTGTAATATTGTATATATTTGCTATCATTGAAATAAAATATTCAAAGGGATTAATTCTCCTACATAGTATCAATAGCCAAAGATCCTTTGCCCTAAACTCCTTTCTTTTCTTCCTTAGCCGATTTCTCCCTTAGCCGATCTCCCTATCTTTTTCCTATTGATTTTCGGCCAACTACTAGGTTTAGTACTCCTAAACCCTAACCCTAAATACTTCCTCAAAACCTAAACACTCAACTAAACCCTAGCCGATTACTACAAACCCTACCTCCCCTCCTCGACTACACTTCCCCAAAGTTGAGGTTTCTTTCATCCACTTCCATCAAAATACCACTTTTTTCTCCTCTTTCTTTGATTCTAAGTGGAACCTATGGCCGAAAAACAAACCTTTCATCCCGCTCTTGTCGTTAATAACGTCAAGAACTTTATCTCCATAACTCTTGAAATGGAGAAAGGGTAGTACACCTCATGGGCATAACTATTCAAAATTCACTGTCGTGCTTATGAGGTGATTGACCATATCCTTCCGTCCGAATCACCGTCGGATACCACTATGGTGGATAAGAAATTATGGTCTCGATTAGATGCTATAGTCCTTCAATGGATTTATGGCACAATTTCAAATGATCTTCTCCATACCATATTAGAACCCAATTCTATGGCAAAACAGACATGAGAACGGTTGCAAAACATTTTTCAAGATAACAAAATTTCTAGGGCCGTTTATCTTGAACACCAATTTACGAATATTTAATTGGATGACTTTTTCAACATCTCAGTCTATTGTCAAGAATTAAAGATGCTTGCGGACCAACTGTCTAACGTTGGTTCGCCCGTGACAAATCAACGGTTAGTCCTTCAATTGATTGTTGGATTTATTGAACAATATGATGGGGTTGCTACGTTCATTCAACAAAGTAATTCATTGCCTTCTTTCTATGAGGTCCGTTCGAGGTTAATTCTCGAGGAAACAAGGAAGGCAAAACAAGCATCTTCTGGAGTATCCACCGCCAACACCGCTCTCGTCTCCACCAACTCATTTTCCACGGATTCGGAGCCCTAAAATTCTGGTTCGGGGGGTAATAAGAATCATCAAAATAATGGCCAAAAATGGGGTTCAAACCGTGACAATAATAAAGGGAAAAATAATAGTGGAAAGGGACAAGGTCGTGGTGGTGGCGAACCCGCCGACGGCAGCGGGCAGTGGCGTCCAGGCAGCAGCGACGGTCAGTGGGGGCAGTACCCACCGTGAGCCTGGTCCCCACAGTGGGTTGCCCGTCCATGTCCGTACCCTAGTTCTTCGTGGGCCAGGCCTCCACCTTCAACTCGCCAACCCGGAGTTCTAGGGTCTCGTCCCCAACATGCATTTGCGGTCAGGCACCATCGTTGGTAGGCTATGCACCCACTGACATCGAACAAGCCATGAACCGCATGAATCTAACTGTTCCAGACGAGTCATGGTACATGGACACAGGGGCTACGTCACACATGACGGCATCTCAAGGTAATCTCTCGTCTTATTTCAATATGAGCAATAATAAAAATATTATTGTCGGCAGTGGTCAGGAAATTCCAATTCGTGGTATTGGTCAGGTAGTACTACCCTCTCCACATCCTCCATTATACTTGAAAAACGTCCTACATGCACCAAAATTAATTAAGAACTTGATATCTGTTAGACGTTTTACAATTAACAACAATGTTTCTGTGAATTTTGATCAGTTTGGTTTTTTTGTGAAGGATTTTCAGACGGGGATGCCACTCATGAGATGTAATAGCACGGGGGATCTGTATCCCATCACTTCTGTTTCCAACAACCACATAACCAAACCATCCACCTTTGCTGCCATTTCTCCTATTGTCTGGCACAATCAGTTGGGTCACCCAGGAGCACCAGTTTTTAATTCTCTTAGGAAGAATAATGTGTTTACTTGTAAATGAACTTTGGACTCTTCTATCTGCAAATCTTGTGTGATTGGTAAACATGTTAAGCTCCCTTTTGCGTCCTCTACTTCTCATACTTTTATGCCGTTTGATATTTTGCATTGTGATTTGTGGACATCACCTGTTTTGAGTTCTGCAGGTCATAAGTACTATATGCTAATTCTTGATGATTATTCAAATTTTTTATGAACTTTTTCCTTAGGACATAAATCACAAACCTATACCATTTTAAAACAACTTAGTGTTTTTATCAAAACTCAATTTGGCAAATTCATTAAATGTTTTCAGTGTGACAATATGGGGAATTCATAAATACCCATTTTAAAGATTTTTGTCACCAAAATGGGATGTCTTTGCGTATTTCGTGTCCACATACATCACCATAAAATGGGAAAGCCGAAAGAAAAATTCGAACAATTAATAATTGATTCGCACCATCCTTGTGCACTCTTCCACACCACCGAAATTTTGGCACCATGCACTTCAAATGGCAACCTATCTTTTAAATATTCTTCCTAGTAAACTGCTTTCCAATGTGTTCCCTACACAAATGTTGTATCATCATCTTTCATCTTTTACATATTTGCGGGTGTTTGGGTGTTTGTGTTATCCTTTGTTTCCTTCTACTTCCATTCATAAGTTGCAGGCTAGGTCGACTCCTTGCGTGTTTTTGGGATATCCATTAAATCATAGGGGATATAAATATTTTGATATGGCGACATGGAAAGTTATTATCTCTCGTCACATAGTTTTTTATGAGTCTAAATTCCCGTTTGCTAAGTCTCATGTGGCATCTTCACCTTCATATGATTTTTTGGACAATGAAATACATCTCATTTTACACCACCATCTTAATAATCAACCACTAGTTGGTCCGCTACCTCGTAACAACCAGGCCCATGTGGGAGAGCCCATTTCTCCCTCATCGATAAATTGAGCTAGCCCATTACCCCGGCCCAGTAACCACTCGGTAAATCACCCCTTACACCTTTAAACTTGGACTCCACTACACCCCCTGAGATCCCTACCACCCAACCGATGACAGTACAACTTCGGACCATTGAAACTCGTGCCATGCATGGGATATTTTGGCCTAAATGTCAGTTTAACTTACTATCTTCGGTTCAACCATCACCTATACCAAAAAATCCCAAAGCAGCCTTATCAGACCCGAATTGGAAAGCTGCCATGTTAGACGAAATTAATGCTCTTATTAAAAATAAGACGTGGGAATTAGTGCCCCATCCATCTATTATGAACATTATTAGGTCTATGTGGGTTTTCTGTCACAGAAAGAGTTCTGATGGCTCTTTTGTGAGATACAAAACTCGTCTTGTTGGTGATCGCATGTCTCAGCAGGTTGGAGTTGATTGTGGAGAAACTTTTAGTCCGGTGGTGAAGCCAGCAACTATCCGGACGGTTCTTATCCTGGCACTGTCCAAATCCTGGACTATTCATCAGTTAGATGTCAAAAATGCATTTTTGCATGGCCATCTACATGAAACAGTTTACATGCACCAACCACTGGGTTTCCGAGACCTTACACATCCAGATTATGTGTGCCTGCTGAAAAATTCCCTCTATGGTTTGAAACAAGCTCCACGGGCTTAGTATAACAGGTTTACAGGTTTTGTATCCACTCTTGGTTTCTCCCACAGCAAGTCCAATCAATCATTATTCATTTATAAGAAGAGCAATGACATAGCGTATATCCTGCTATATGTAGATGACATCATTCTCACCGCATCAAATTATTTTTTGGGCATTGTTGTCACTCAATATGCATGAGGTCTGTTTCTAAGTCAGAAGAAATACGCCGATAAGATACTTGAAAAAATCGGTATTTCATCCTGCAAGCCATCGCATACTCCAGTGGATACAAAAGTCAATTTGAGTAATACTGCATGGGCTTCATACAGTGATCCTACACTACCGCAGTCTCGTAGGGGCCTTGCAGTACTTCACTTTCACGAGACCTGATAT
This sequence comes from Anisodus tanguticus, assembly GCA_034509755.1. Classification (NCBI taxonomy): domain Eukaryota; kingdom Viridiplantae; phylum Streptophyta; class Magnoliopsida; order Solanales; family Solanaceae; genus Anisodus; species Anisodus tanguticus. The sequence continues at coordinate 29,663,014 of CM067550.1, forward strand.
CTCCTATGCTGTTCAGTAGGTGTGTTTGCATATGCATGATCCGAACGAGGAACATATGGGGGCTCTCAAACAGATTCTGCGGTACATCTAGGGTACTATTCAGTTTGGATTACATTTGTATAAATCCTCCATCTCGACTCTATCCTCTTAAACTGATGCGGATTAGGGTGGCTACCCAAACACACGACGTTCAACCTCGGGTTATTGTGTGTTTTGGGGGATAATCTAATTTCATAGTCATCTAAACGCCAACTGACTTTGTCACGCTCAAGCGCTGAGGCAGAATACCAAGAGGTAGCCAATGTGGTCGCTGAATCGTGTTGGCTCCGTAATCTTCTTTTAGAGCTCCACTGTCCGATTGAGAAGGCAACCGTTGTTTATTGTGACAATGTGAGTGCGATATACTTATCCGGTAATCCAGTTCAGCATCAACGCACAAAGCATATCGAAATGTATATCTTATTCGTTTGAGAAAAGGTTGCCCATGGACAAGTCCGAGTTCTCCATGTACCGTCCCGTTATCAAATTGCAGGCATCTTCACGAAAGGTCTTCCGCTCGTACTCTTTGATGATTTCAGGGACAGTCTCAGCATTCGAGAACCTCCCGCTAAGACTGCAGGGGACTGTAAGAATAATTATGGGACATTCTCATAATTATTTCCAATCACTACTAATTAAGATGTAATCTTGTAATTATCATTGTAAATTAATTAGTCATCAATTAGATAGATTAACATCTTATATTTTAGATAAACTTAGATTAATACTACATTGTAATATTGTATATATTTGCTATTATTGGAATGAAATACTCAAGGGGACCTACATAAAGAAGAATCAAGGAAACGAAGTTTCCAATCTGCAAGGAATGAAAGACAACGGAACAAAGATATATAGCAAAACATATTAACATATTAATGTGGGTTGGCGTATCTGATGAGCATTTAATATTTTAGCGTGTTATATTTCATGTTGTTATTTAAATATCAAATGTTATTATAAGTATATAACATCCAGTAGCTATAGCAGTCAAAATTCTTGGAATAATATAATTATAGAGAGGTTTGCTTATATTTATTAAAAGTGGTTGGGACTTGAATTGACACTGTGTCAATTAAGAAGTCTTAGATGTACTAGCACTGCATCTTTGATGCAGTCATCGATTCTCCCGAGAGATCAGGTTTGATTGTCCATCTTTTTTATATATATCAGGCATTGCATTCTCCGGATACAATGTAAGTCGCCGTAACATTTGTAGTGATGGTTATTCCAACGGTTCGCTGGAACCGCCGCCAAATGACTTCAACCTATTTTAATTATAAAGGTTGTCAAATTATCAATACACTTGTTTTGTATAATGTAGTGAGTTGGATGGAATTCTAAAGGATCTCGACTTCGAATTTGGAATGGTGGTTTTATTAATGAATCTTACGTGACAAAATTGGATTAGGCATTGTTGATGAGTTGCGAAATCCGAATGATTAAATTATAAAAAGATTAATTATTATACGTATGAATTTCAAGAATGAAGTATGTAGGATCAAAATAATTTTTTATCATGATCAACATTGTTTGTGCAGGTTGTCAATTTCAAGAATTTAGGATTTATCTAAATATTGATGTTAATTAGTAGAAGAGGAGCCCTCTGAGGACAGGACAGGACATACTTTTATTTTTATGGATAACTTATGCTGTTTCACTTCTGCCAACTCCCAGGTCACCCATCTTCTTTTACCTTTTCTTTTTTTTATATATCTTTTGAGTTTTATGTCTCATGTTTTTAAGATTGATTGACTTCTTTTTATGATGCTTCTCCATAATTGGAGTAGTAAATTTTGGGGCTTAGCTGAATTGTGGGTTGATTGTTTTGTCTTTTGAGGAATAACAAGATTTATCAATAATTATATTTGTGATCTCCGTATCAATAGTATTAGGTAGTAATCGTGTAGTTTCTTTTCTTCAATATGTATTACTATGTCATTTGCTTTTTGTCTTGCTATTTTGTTACCGTATTTTTCTTGATACCATGCTTTTTACCTTGCTATTTGTTGCACATCCCTGTCTTTTCTTTGAGCCGAAAGTCTATCGGAAACAACCTCTTTATCCTATAAAGGTAGCGGTAAGTTCTACGTACATCTTACCCTCCCCAGACCCCACTTGTGGAACTACATTGGGATTGTTGATGTTGTTGTACCTTAGGATGGGGAACACTAGAACTGATTATACACAGAGGAAGCCACTGCTTTCCTTTGGTTTCTATAGTTAAGGAGGATCTCCTGCTATTACACTATTGTTGTTATGTGTTACTTGTTGGAAATTTGTCTTTGGTGGAGAGGTACGTCCACCCATATTTAATGAATTAAACACTAGGGTTCCGCATGTTGGAGGCTTTGTCTCTTCACACTTGCATAATCTACTAAGTGAGTAGATGACCGTAGGGTGAAGAATCGTCAAACAAAGTTGAGAAATGAAAGAGATATTGATCCACGAAGTAAGGTGTTTGAGGCATGGAAATATGGTGTGGGACAAATCTACCACATCGGTGGAAAAAGGAAGAATTGCTCTCTTTATAAGTCTCAAAATTGGCTAAGGGTTTGGGACCCCAAGGGGTAACCCATGTGTTTGAAGGAGGGAGGACCTAGATGTGCTTGGGTTCAAGGCTAAGCCCACACGCGCGCCGCCGCCGCCCGCCCGTCCGGTCCAGTCTGGGCTCGGGTCACGGGTCACGGGTCACGGGTCTTGGGCTTCTTCTGATAGACCCCCAAATTGTTTAATATTTACAGTTTGGTCCCTGAAGTTTCTGGAAAGATGAAATTGGGAACGACGGAAGGCAGAAAGTGTCTGCCTACTGTTTGGGTTGATTTTTGGGGCGTTATTGCACATTAACCAGCCATTACTTGGCTGATTATCTCCCTCCTTAATCAGCCATTACTTGGGTGATTAACTCTCTCCTTCAATGGCCTTAAACAACCATTACTTGGGCTGAATTACTCACTCTTTCAATGGCCATTATTTGGCAGTTGAGGAGTCCCTCCCTTATGCTATATATTGGAGCCTTTTGGCTCAATTGTGTGACACAGAATGTGAGACAGAAAAATGAGACAACATATATACACAGAGACAAAACAGAGGAGAAACAGAAAGTCAGTCCAAAACGTGAGCAGAAACGTTGGGACAAAAACAGAAACCTTTTCCTTCCTTTTCCATTCTTCAGCAAGTCGTTTCGTGTTTGTTTTCTTCGTCAGAATCAACCTATTTGCTTTGTAGTGTTGATTAGTTGCTGTTTTATCTTGGGAGACTATTGACCGTTAACATAAAAGCATATATACGGGGCAATCTTGTCTTAAAGACAGAGAGTCATCTCTCGACTCAGCCCACAGTTGTAACAATCCAGATTTAGTGTTTCTTAATTTCAGGTTATCAAGATTCAAGATTCAACCAGCTTGCGGAAGTTCTGAATTGCCTATTTGTTTATCCTTTCCAACACTTGTAATATTTATTTTACTTCCCGTACTTTTTTACAATATCCAAGATTACTTTGTTGTAATGATAAAGGAGAATGAGAATTATATGATGTGGAGTAATTTGGTTTAAGGTTGTTATATTTCAAGTTGTTTCTACCTTTAAATGTTTGAAAGGGAGCCTTAGAGTAACTGGTAAAGTTGCCTCCATGTACCAGGAGGTTTAAGCCATGGAAACTACTTCTTGCAGAAATGCAGGCTGCGTACAATAGACCTTTGTGGTCCGGCCCTTCCTCGGACCCCGCGCATAGCGGGAGCTTAGATGTTTGTTGTGGGAACAAAGCCATGTTAGGATCAAGAGGATGTTGCTTCTCCGAACTGAATCTTAAGCAGCTCTTTTCCTTCTTCATTGCCTCACCTCTAAAATTTCTATATATTTTGTTATGGCTCCTGCTTGCATATATATTTTGTTATGGCTCCTGCTTACTTATATATTTTGTTAACAACACTCACTCCATGAAATTTGTGGACTTATATATTGGATCTTTAATAGCTCCCTGACATTTCTCATGAAGATAGAGGAGATCCTGCTCACTGATTCTAAATTTATAGGACACAATTTGTCTTTTGAGGTAAATTATATGATTTCAGTCATGCAGGTTTTTTCTAATAAACAATTAATAAAATAACCATTATTATAATAGAAATTTGTAGTACTCGCAAGGGTGGCTCAGTTGGTTGAGAATGAGGCTTCTATAATGGAGGTCGCAGGTTCGAAACTCCCTGCCTACGACAGTAGGGGATTTGCCTTTTGGGTTGAGCTCATCGTACATGGCTGCCTAGTGCGGGTTATCTCTCCTGTGTAGTTTGCAGGCTATTGCACAGGAGCGGGGTTTACCCTATGCGCACCTGAAGGGTTAGAGGTTGCGGGTTTGTTGGAAATTTGCCTTTGGCGGGAGTTGCGTCCAACCAACTTTAATGGCTTAAACACTAGTGTTCCGCATGTTGGAGAATCCGGTTCTTCACACGTGCATAATCTACTAAGTAAGTAGATGATCGTAAGGCCAAAGATCGTCAAATTTCATTGAGAAATGAAAGAGATATTGGTCCACGAAGTGAGGTGTTTGAAGCGAGGAAAAGTGTGGTATTTAGACCAATTCTCCCTCATCGGTGGGGGAAGAAAGATTTGTTTAGTTTATAAGTCTCAAAGGTGGCTTGGGGTTTGGGACCCCAAGGGGTATCCCATGTGTTTAAAGGAGGGAGGACCTAGATGTGCTTCAGTTCGAGGATAAGCCCACGCGCGCCGCCGCCGCCGCCCGTCCGGCCTCAGGCCTTGGGCTTCTAATATTATCTTTTTGGTCCCTGAAGTTTCAAGTAAGTCAAAATTGGGCAGAGAACTTTCTGTTGGTTATTGGAACGTCAACCAGCCTTAATTTGCACTCAATTCAGCCATTTATTTTGGCTGAATTACTCTCCCTAAAGGCCAATCCGTTGCACATCAATTCACCATTTATTTTGGTGAATTACTACCTCCATAATTGCCATTACTTGGCCAGTAACAACAATTATGTAGGCAGTTGGTAAGTCCTCTCCTTCAACTATATAAAGGAGCCTTTGCACAATTGTTGAGACACACAGAAACATACAAACGATATCAGTCTTCCTACTACCTTCCAGCATTATTTCATTACTCAAAATTCTTCAAGGTAGCACTTGAGTTTCCTTTGCTCATTTGTTCATTTGCTGTTTTATCTTAGGAGACAATTGTCCAGGACGTAGAAAGGATACATACGGGGCAATCTTGTCTTAAAGATAGAGTGCCATCACTCGACTCAGCATACCAAAAACTATTCCAGTTTCTTGTTCAAGTTTATTGTAATTTCAGTTTTTTGTAATACTTAGCAGTTACTTATTTCCGTTTCCTGCACCATTGTAACCAACAGGGTTCCCTTGTCATAAAAAATAATTGAAATTAATAATATTGTCTTTAGTTCAAATCTGTTTTCAAACATTGAGTTAAATCTGCAACTTTGACATCATAAGGTCAAATTATATCACACACAATGGCAGAGGGAGGGTATCATTTTTATTCCAGATGGTAATGTTTATTACTCTTTACATCCCCTCCCTTGCAGGGATTACTGCTGATGTTTCACACACAGTGTATTTTATATTAGATTCTGTCGGTTCTTGGTGTTTTAGAATTGTTGACTTCATATCAATAGGAGATGTGTTTTTCTGTAAATTTTTATCTTTGTTTGTTATTTTGGTCTTAGTTCTTGGTTTCTGGCTCTGACCGATATGGGTCAACCTCAGTTGAAGTTTGTTTTTGACATTAGTTTGCAGGAGGACGGTCATCATGTGGCAAAGGAAGAAGCCATCAAGGGCCTGCCAAGTATGGGTTCTTTCTGGTTAAGGGGAAATCAAATCATCCAATGGAGGATTATCACGTTGCTAAATTCATGCAGTTGCATAAAGGGGAACTAGGACTTTTTGCTATTTATGATGGGCATTAGGGAGATAATATGGCTGCCTATTTACAGAAGCATTTGTTCTCCAATATCTTAAAGGAGGTGATTTCTGGATTCGGAGAGCTATATTTAACTGCTTATGACAGATTGTTGGTTTTTTCTGTTTCTTCCATCGAGCCTTCATTTGATGGCGGAAAATATTTATCCGATGTCCATTCTAAAATGAGAAGCTCAAATGCTTTTTAGAGATCTACAGACTGTGATAGTAAAGATGTGTTGGTTTACAAGGATTTGCAGGAAACGGAAATTACAAGTAACTGCTTATGTAAGAATTGAAATTACAATTCAACTATAAAACTGAAAATACCAATATAACAACAAAACTGAAATTACTATTTTGTTGAACACGAAAAACTGGAAACTTGTTTTTGCTGAGTCGAGTGTGGCACTCTGTCCTTAAGACAATATTGCCCCGTATGTATCCTTTATACGTCCTGGACAATTCGTCTCCCAAGATAAAACAGCAATGGAACTATTGAGCAAAGGAAACTCAAGAGCTACCGTGAAGAATATTGAATAACGAAATGATGCTTGGAAGATTAGGAAGAAACTGCTTTCTGCTTTGTGTATTTTTCGTGTATATGAAGTGTGCCTCAACAATGGTGTAAGGGGTGTTTATATAGGAAGAAGAGGGACTGTTTGACTGCCTCCATAACAGCCATTATTGGCCAAATAATGACCATTATGGAGGTAGTAAAGCCATTGGATGGAGACAGATATATAGAAAGTGTGCAGTGAGGGTGCTTGTAAATCACTAGGTAGCCTAGCTCGACCCATAACGCTTTCTCTTTCTTAGCGCTCCGCCCCCCTTGTATAGTAAGGGCTACTTTGGTTGCGCGGCTTTCTCTTATAGGGTGACTTGACTCAGATTGACCTACTTGACTCAGCGGTTGCCAACGGATTGACCATTATAGGAGGTGTAATTCAGCCAAAATAAATGGCTGAATTGAGTGCTGGACGTTTCTGTTCCGGACCGTCGAAATTCTGACTTTCTGAAAACTTCAGGGACCAAACTGTACATCTTGAAACTTCAGGGACCAAATTGTACATCTGAAAGAATTCGATCCAAACTGTACATCTGAAACTTCGGGATCAAACTGTACTTCTGGCAAAGTTTTCTGGCCCAAAAAGATAATATCAGAAGGCCCACAGCCCACGACCCGTGAACCCGAAACCCGAAACCCGGAACACGGAACTCGGAACCGGACCGGACGGGTGGGCGGCGGCGGCGCGTGTGTGGTCTTTCCTCGAATCGAAAGCACATCTAGGTCTTCCCTCCTTTAAACACATGGGATACCCTTTGGGGTCCCAAACCCCAAACCAATGTCGAGTCTTATATACACAACAATTCTTTCTTCCTCTACCGATGAGGGAGAATTGATCACACACCACACTTTTCCATGCTTCAAACACCTTACTTCGTGAACCAATATCTCTTTCATTTCTCAATGAAATTTGACGATTCTTGGCCCTACGGTTATCTACGTACTTAGTACATCATGCATGTGTGAAGAACCGGATTCTCCAACATACGTAACACTAGTGTTTAAGCCGTTAAAGTTGGTCGGTCGCAACTCCCGCCAAAGGCTAATTTCCAACAATCCCCTCTTGAAAGAGATTTTGGCGCACTCACATGGTGTCTTTTCATTTCCAACAATATTTCGACGGACCGAACAAAGATAAGGAGAGGTAGCCTCAGCTTTGAACCTTCCATAGTTGAATACCATCGGACTTACTTACTGCGCGGTGAACGTGATGTCTTGAACCGTCAGTGTTTAGTGTAAGCCAAGACAATGGTACCAACATAACAAATTCCCTTACTCTCTTCTTCGTAATGTTTTGTCCGTTTTGGCCATGGACAACGTCTTGAATTCTTAAGTGCGTTCATTTTGAGGCGGCCCGTCCTCGCACTTAAATAGGTGGTCTCCTACAAGGTATACTGCTATACCCCACTTCACAAGTATTAGGAACCATTAAAAGTTTCCCAAGAACCTAACCTCAACTCGTTGAGGATCATTACGAGTTTTGAAAACTCGAACCTTTACCCATACTTGTAGATAGCACTTAATGTCTATCGCGGAACGGCTTTGGATTTGGTGTTTCTTTTCGAAATCACTATCCGAAGTGCTCATACTTCCACTGAAGCAATCAACTGAACCTTTACAACTTCGTTTTCCCATTGAACCAAATTACTGGGATCTCCAGTTCGTAAGGTTGGGTTACCACTGTATCGGTCCTTATAATTTGGGTTTTAAGCCCATTCCCCAGACAGGCAAGCCATCGATCTTTGGGTAAGCCCTTTGTCAATGGGTCTGCTATATTATCCTTTGACTTAATGTAATCAATGGATATTATACCCGTGGTGATCAGTTGCCTAACGGTCTTATGCCTCCGTCGAATATGACGAGACTTTCCGTTGTACATAGCATTCCGTGCCCTTCCTAGAGCCGACCGACTGTCGCGGTGGATCATTACCGAAGGTACGAGTTTGTTCCAACACGGAACATCCTCTAAGAAGTCATGAAGCCACTCGGCTTCTTCTCCCCGCTTTGTCTAAAGCGATAAACTCCGATTCCATCGTGGATCGGGCGATGCAAGTTTGCTTAGAGGATTTCCAAGACACATTACCCCCACCACCATTGTAAATATATACCCACCGGTGGACTTGGTGTTCTCTATATCGGATATCCGGTTTGCATCACTTTGTACCCCTCTCTAGTACAAATGGATATCTCGAATAGTGCAACCCGAAATTTAACGTGTATTTCGGTATTTTAATACCCGATTCAACGCCTTCCAGTGATTATCACTTGGATTACGGGTGAACCTAGCCAACTTATTGACTGCATAAGCAATATCAGGTCGGGTGCAGTTTGTGATATACATCAAACTACCGATCACCTGTGCATATCGCTCCTGGTATACAGGTGCACCAAGATTTTTATCAAGCTTTTGATTTGTATCCATTGGTGACGCTATCGGAGAACTGTCTAACATCTTGAACTTTCTCTAAACATCCTCGATGTAGTGAGACTAAGATAAGACCAGTCCGTCAGACGTCTTAGAGATTTTAATCCCTAGGATGACATCTGCGATACCCATATCTTTCATGTCGAAGCATTGTTTCAACATGTTCTTAGTCTCTAGGATTACCCTAGGACTGCTTCCTATGATCAACATGTCGTCTACATACATGCATATCATAACAAATGAGTCAGAGTTACCTTTCGTGTAAACACATTTATCACACTCATTAATGGCGAACCCCTTCGATAGTAGAGTACTATCAAATTTTTTGTGTCATTGCTTCGGGGCTTGTTTCAGCCCGTATAGAGATTTGATAAGTCGACAGACTTTCTTCTCTTGCCCTTGAACCACGTACCCCTCGGGTTGGTCCATATAAATTTCTTCTTCCAAATCACCATTTAGGAAGGCTGTCTTAACATCCATCTGGTGTATCTCAAGGTCACGCAAAGCTGCGATCGCAATAAATACCCGTATGGATGTCATCCGGGATACCGGAGAGTATGTGTCAAAGTAGTCAAAGCCTTCTGTCTGTCGATAGCCCTTGACTACCAACCTGGCCTTGTACTTGTCTATAGACCCATCTGCCTTGTATTTCCGTTTGAGTATCCATTTACAACCCAACGGTTTATTTCCCGGAGGAAGATCAACCAACTCCCAAGTATGGTTATGCAGAATAGAGCTTATTTCACTCTCAATAGCTTGCTTACGGTAACTGCAATAACATGGCTGGAAATATGACCGATGTTGCTGCTCCTGGCCAAGGCAGTAACTCCGCCGCCTTCACTGCTGCTGCCTGCGCGGCTCTGCTCAAGCGAGAACACCTGCCGCCTTCCCGATCGTTGGAGCTCCACCCTCTTCTTCACACCACCATGATCGCCCTGAAAAATTCATGGGATCGAATTCAAAAGATGGCGACAAAAGATGCTTGTTTTACTTAACGATTATGGGCATGGCCCGGTTCCTTATGGAAGATCCTCCACAAGCTGGAGATGAAATGGACTCTTCGCCTAATGAAACGGGTGAAGGGGGCCTTGGTATCCATGTCATTAATGGCATGAAGATGGTTCGTGACGCATGGAATCATAGCGATTTCATGTGCAAAAACTATTTACTGAACTGCTTGGCAGACCCTCTCTACACGGTCTATTGCACCGTTGGCACCGCCAAAGAGCGTGGGAAAAAGCGCAAAAGAAGTACAACGCACAAGATGCGGGTACTAAGAAGTTCATCGTTGGGAAATTTCTAAAATTCCAAATGGTGGACAAGAAGAAGACAGTGATGTCCCAAGTCCGGAATTCCAAATGATTTTACATCACCTGGATTTGGAAGGACTGAAACCAAACGAGCAGGTTTTGGTTGCATCGCTGATTGAAAAGTTACCTCCTTCATGGAATGAGTTACTTGAAACTCAAGACAAAGGAGATGACCTTTGAAGAGCTTGTTATCAAACCGCAAATCCGGAAGATAATAAGAAGACCTTGCCAAAGGGTAGACAACATCTTTGAGGCAAAGGCAAATCTGGCCGAGGCCAAAGGGAAAACAAGCAACAAGCGGAAGTTCCACAAAGACGGCAAAGCCCCCGCAGCGGAGACGTTCAGAGGTAACTGTCTTCACTGTGGGAAACCTGTTCATAGGATCAAGGAATGCAGCAAGCTCAAGACTGAGCAACAACAGAAAGCCAAGTCGAAAGGCAAAGCTCAAGCTAACGTCGTCAAGGACACGCTTCTGGATGACATGATTGAGGATCTCTCGGCCGTGGTGCTAGAAGCCAACTTGGTTGAGAATCCGATGCAGTGGTGGGTGGACACAGGTGCAACAAGACACATCTATTCCAACAAAGATGCCTTCTCCACGTACACACCAGTCGCTGACAAGAAGCTGTTCATGGGCAACAACGCTTCTTCCGACGTGATGGGGGTTGGAAAGGTGGTCCTGAAGATGATCCACACTCTACTCAGCAAAACCAAGTTTCCAGTTTTTCGTGTTCAACAAAATAGTAATTTCAGTTTTGTTGTTATATTGGTATTTTCAGTTTTATAGTTGAATTGTAATTTCAATTCTTACATAAGCAGTTACTTGTAATTTCCGTTTCCTGCAAATCCTTGTAAACCAACAACTTAAGACAATATTGCCCCGTATGTATCCTTTATACGTCCTGAATAATTCGTCTCCCAAGATAAAACAGCAATGGAACTATTGAGCAAAGGAAACTCAAGAGCTACCGTGAAGAATATTGAATAACGAAATGATGCTTGGAAGATTAGGAAGAAACTCGCTCGCTTTGTGTATTTTTCGTGTATATGAAGTGTGCCTCAACAATGGTGTAAGGGGTGTTTATATAGGAGGAAGAGGGACTGTTTGACTGCCTCCATAACAGCCATTATTGGCCAAATAATTACCATTATGGAGGTAGTAAAACCACCAAATAAATGGAGAAAATTGCCAACGGATTGGCCATTATAGGAGGTGTAATTCAGCCAAAATAAATGGCTGAATTGAGTGCTTTGGACGTTTCGTTCGGACCGTCGAAATTCGACTTTCTAAAAACTTCAGGGACCAAACTGGTACATCTTGAAACTTCAGGGACCAAACTGTACATCTTGAAACTTCAGGGACCAAACTGTACATCTGAAAGAATTCTGGTCCAAACTGTACTTCTGGCCCAAAAAGATAATATCAGAAGGCCCACAGCCCACAGCCCACAGCCCGGTGAACCCGGAACCCGGAACTCGGAACCGGACGGGCGGGCGGCGGCGGCGCGCGTGTGGTCTTTCCTCGAACCGAAGCACATCTAGGTCTTCCCTCCTTTAAACACATGGGATACCCCTTGGGATCCCAAACCCCAAACCAATTTCAAGTCTTATATACACAACAATTCTTTCTTCCTCTACCGATGAGGGAGAATTGATCACACACCACACTTTTCCATGCTTCAAATACCTTACTTCGTGAACCAATATCTCTTTCATTTCTCAATGAAATTTGACGATTCTTGGCCCTACGGTTATCTACGTACTTAGTACATCATGCATGTGTGAAGAACCGGATTCTCCAACATACGTAACACTAATGTTTAAGCCGTTAAAGTTGGTCGGTCGCAACTCCCGCCAAAGGCTAATTTTCAACAAGATGTTCATTGAAAGGAAATAACAATTGTCTTGGAGTGCCAAAATTCTAATGCATATACATTTACCAATCTTGGAAAGTCCATTTAATATCAAATGCATAATGTACCTAATCTTGGACAATTTTATTTCTTTTTCATCTACATGTGGATATTTTTGCTTTTAGTTACTCTTACCATATATATTTTGAATTTTCCAGGAGGATTTTTGGACGGACCCTCATAGCTCAATCTTACAAGCTTATGAGAGAACAGGGAGGGTCAACTGCAGTGACTGCTATGGATAGCAAATGTTGGAGTGCTTTCGAGGAGGGGGCAGGCGATACTAATGAGTATTGATCATGAACCACACACCGAGCGGGGAAGCATTGAGAACAAAGGTGCGCTTATCCACATGCAATGGCTTATTACTATTCTCTTGGTTTCTTCTCTGACCAAATTGACAACGGAAGACATCAATAATTTCGAGTTAATTACTTAATGGTCATCAAATTTATGTAAACAATGCAGTAAAGTCACTTTTGAATTTTTTGTAACAATAAAATCTTCCAACTTAACCGACCTAGAAATTCATTTCAGCCAGAAAATCAACTTTCCGATGCGAGAAAGATGGTGTGGCATGCCATGTCACCCATTATACTTTTGAATTTTTGCAAAATCTTCCATTGTTTCTTAAATTAATGTTATGTCAAGTCAATGATATTTATTTGATAAATATTTTATTTCACCAAATAATATTGATGTTCTTCCACCAAGTAAAAGGTATACTGCTTTGAGGAACAAAGCAAGTGAAAAAAAATAGTTGTAATTTATTAAATTTTACCTTGTCAAAAAAAATAGTTGTAATTCAGTTTTTGTTACTCGATAAATATTGTCTTTTCACTTCCGTTATTTCTTCTGTATTTTTTCCCCCATAATGCCTTGTTGTGTGCTACTCGATCTGAGGGTCCTCCGGAGACAGCCTCTCTACCTCTGTGAGGTAGGGGTAAGGTATGCGTACACTCTACCTTCTCCAAACCTCATTTGTGGGAATACACTGGGTATATTATTGTTGTTGTTGTACTTCCATTATTCTTTTCCGTCCTGTTTTGATATGCTTTTCCTTGAGCCAATGGTCTATTGTAAACAACCTCCTCCCAAGCCCCAAGGTAGGGATAAGGTTTGCGTACACACTACCTCCCGAGACATTATTTTTTTTTCTTATAAAAAGTTATTGTCTTTCATCAAATAACAGAAGTGTATGATTAATTTTATTAAGGGTCAAAGGAGAAAAATGGTATATGAGTGGGCAAATAACTAAGGTATCTCTCAAAAGATACCTTAATTTTTATGAACTCAAGAAAAGGTATCTTTTAAAAGATATATTACGAACTCTCTAGGTAAAGAGCAAAATCTATCATAAATTTTGAGGACATCTTGTCCATCGTGAAAAACAAGCATCAAATTTGCAAATGAAAATATGATTAACCTTTATTTGGTGAAAAAAATGTTTATCAAGTAAAAAATTGCTTTTATTTTACACAAAAAAAATCGCGCCTTTGTTCCTCAAATCAGTATATCCTTTACTTGGTGGAGAGTTTATTTATCGATTAAATATTATTGAGTGAGTTTTATTACGTAAATGGGAATGTTTTATCTGATGAAGATAATAGAAGTATTATTTGGTGTAAGAAAAAATTTATGGAGTAGATATTATTGACACGGAATAAATTTAAAAAATATAGGAAGATTTTGATAAAATTCGTAAGTTGGATGACAGCAACAACAACAACATAACCAGTATAATCCCATCAGGTGGGGTTTGAGAAAGGTAGAGTGTACGCAGGTCTTACCCCTACCATTTGGAAAAATCGAACGTTTAGTGGGTGACATGGCATGCCACATCATCTTTTCGGGTCTGAAATGACAGTCTGGGAAGGTCGGGTTAAGTTATGAATTTATTGTTACAAAATGTTCAAAATGATTTTATTGCGTTATTTCCATAGTATGGATGATTATTTAATTGAGTAAAAGCCACTATTTAATTGTCTGTTGATAAGTGACGCTTTATTAGGTATATTATGCATTCTGATTCTAATCATATCTTGTGGGATTTAGTTTAACTTCTCTCACCCAACTAAATGATGTGATGATTTGTCCCACATGTGTAGGAGGCAGGGGACGAAGAGTCTTTATCGTTGTATTTAATTAATGTAATCGTATCTAATGGAAAAGAAAGATATTTAACTGTAGATCTTGTAAAGATTTTTAGTTGGGGTTATGCTTTAGTCATTTACTTTTTTGGTCCTATGAGAGTTATATGTTAGTAGGAATTGTAGAAATTTTTAATACTTTCGTTTTGTATAATGTTGGTATGAGAAGAGTTTAAATGAATGGACATATGAACCAATGAGGATTCGTATAACCAACTCGAATTTGTTTGGAGGGTATTTATTAACTTATTTTTGTTGTAAGCAGAGCTTTTTCTGATCCCAAATAGTAGACAAGCCTTTTTTGTGATAAATTCATAACATTGTATTAACGAAGGGCAAAGAATTCCGTATACAAGTAGTATTCCAACAATAACAACAACATATCCAGTGAAGTCCCACAACGTGGGATCTGGGAGGGTAGAGTGTACGCAGACCTTATCTCTACCTTGGTACGTAGAGGCTATTTCCGAAAGACCCTCGACTCAAGACAAAGCATAAGCACAAGCAAAGCAAGAGAAACGGTCAGATCCGAACAAGAAATTTAAAGCAGTATGAAAATGAGAATAACAAAAGCGAATAAACCATGATAAAACATTCTAGAAAAAAGAAGCAGAAACTAACGCATGTAAATAAGATAAACAAAGTACATGAAAGAACATACAACAGCAGAAATCAAAGGACATGGGACTATAAAACAATACTGCGCTTACTAGTATGATAGGCTAAGCAGCGCTACAATAAGAACACTATAACTACCTGTATGCAAGTGTAAGTAGGACTACACTCAACTACCTACTACCCTTCTACTCTAATCCGTATCATTCACAACCCTCTATCTAAGGTCATGTCCTCAGTAAGTTGCACCTGCGCCGTATCCCGTCTAATCACTTCTCCCCAATACTTCTTTGGCCTACCTCTAGCCCTTCTGAACCCATCCATATCCAACCCCTGCACTGGGCATTTGTGTCTCTCCTCTTCACATGCCCGAACCATCTCAACCTTGCTTCCCGCATCTTATCCTCCACCGAAGCCACTCCCACTCTGTCTCAGATATCATCATTTCTAATCTTATCCCTCCTTGTATGCCCACATATCCATCTCAACATTCTCATCTCCGCAACTTTCATCTTTTGGATGTGCGAAGTCTTAACTAGTCAACACTCCGCCCCATACAACATAGTCGGTCTAACCACCACCCTTTGAATTTTGATGGTACTTTTTTATCGCATAAGACTCCAAATGTCAGCCTCCATTTCATCCACCCTGCACCAATACGATGTGTGACATCGTCATCGATCTCTCTACTCCATTGGATAATAGACCCGAGATACTTAAAGCTTCCTTTATTTGGAATGACCTGAGTACCAAGCCTCACCTTCACGCCTGTCTCATGGTCGCTCATGTTACTGAACTTGCACTGTATTCTGTCTTGGTCCTACTCAGCCTGAACCCTTAAGACTCCAAAGTCTGTCTCCAAACCTCCAGCTTAGCGTTCACTTCGCTGCGAGTCTCATCAACTAGAACTATGCCATCTGCGAATAACATACACCATGACACCTCCCCTGTCGCGTCAGTCCATCATCACCAAGGCAAATAAGAATGGGCTAAGAGCTGATCCCTGGTGTAGCCCCATCATTACTGGAAAGTGCTCCGAGTCGTCTCTTACTGTCCGTACCATGGTCTTGGATCCATCATACATATCCTTGATCACCCTAGTGTACGCCACAGGTACACCTCTAACCTTCAAACATCTCCACAGAACCTCTTTATGGACTTTGTCGTATGCCTTCTCGAGGTCGATGAAAACCATATGTAGGTCTCTCTTCCTCTCCCTATACTGCTCCACCAACCTCCTAACAAGATGAATGACTTCTGTAGTCGAATGCCCCGGCATGAATCCAAACTGGTTCTCAGAAATAAACACGTCTTTTTTTACCCTCATCTCCGCAACCCTTTTCCAAACTTTCATAGTGTGGCTTAGTAGCTTGATACATCTGTAGTTGTTGCAACTTTGGATGCCACATTTGTTCTTGTACAAAGGAATCAATGTACTCCACCTTCATTCTTCGGGCATTCTTGTCGTCTTAAAATTGACATTAAAAAACTCAATCAGCCACTCCAAACCTGTCATGTCTGCGTTGTTCCAAAATTCAACCGGGATTTCATCAGGCTCACAACACCCTTAACCTCTTCAACCTTAATACTTCTGCTATATCTAAAATCCCGGTACCTTCTGGATTGCTCTAGATCTCCCAGCACAATGTCTTTATCTCCTTCGTTCAAGAGTTTATGGAAGTAAGACTGTCATCTCCGTCTAATACGTGCATCCTCCATCAGTACTTTGACATCCTCGTCCATGATTCACTTCACGTGATCCAAGTCATGGGTTCTCATCTCTCTCGCCTTGACTAGTCTGTACTAGAGGTGGCCAGTGGGCCGGGTCGAGGCGGAATTGGGGAGGACGAGGTGGGGGTCGAGACCGGATCTTGGCGGGACGGGAAGAGGTCCCGTCTCGTCCCACATCCCGCTGAAAGAGGGGACGGGATTTGGGGGACGGGTCGGGTCGGGTCGGGGGATTTGGGGGGATTTTAATATTTTATAGACACTTAATTTAATATATATATATATATATAAACACTTAAATAATTGAACAAAATAGTGAATAAAAATATCTCAAGGTTGTTTTTGTGTCTCCTGTATTATTTAATAGAAATATAGTTTATTTTATAATACAATTTTAAAATTGTAACTTTGTTTCGTAGTTCAAAAGTTGTAAATCACATTGTAAAATTGCCAATAAAAAAATTGCATAGTCAACCATACTTTTTCTAATTTCCTCACAATCTCTTGAGGATCTTTCGTTGGAATTAGAAGTTGTTGGTCAAATTGTTCGACGTCGCTTCCTGCTCCCTCGGATAAGATTTCATTGTAGTTGTAGTCGTCTTCTTCGTTGATCTCTGGTTGACCGCACCTTCTACGCTCTGCTCTAATCCAATCTCTGATTAAAACTGCAATCTCCAAGTTGTCTCCCGCCAATGAGTGTATGTGCTCTCCTATTTGAAACCTTTCGGTAGAAAAATCGCTTTCAGAAGCCGTTGATGACGCTTGAATATTCAACACATCTCGGACCATCTTTGATAGTGTCAGAAATGTCTTCTCATTCTCCCTCCAGTATTTCAGCAAGTCTTCACGTCTATCTTCATTGACAATTGATTCATACGGCACAACACCCTGCAAAACATAAACATCAAACTCGCTAATTTGTGAAGAACTTGAACCAATATATATTCTATTTCTAAGGCCTTGAATACTAGAAGCAGAAATAACATGTCTTTTATTAGGTTGCGGTGAAGTAGAAGAAGATGGTACGAGAAGATAGTTGATTATTTGCACTTTGCTCTTGGTAATATATATATATATATATATATATATATATATATATATATATATATATATATTGCATTCGGTGTGTATGATAGACATAACTTCTTCTTTAGTTGGTTCGTTAGTTGGTTCTTCAGTTGGTCTGTTGGAAGTATTTCTAAGCTTTCATAACCCCCCGGAAGTGACCCGATATGTACATTAAAATTCCTTCCTACAAATTACTTCTCAGTGGGTGGTATACCTCCCACCACCTCGTTCAAATCCTCCCAAAAGTGCATCTTCTCCTCATCGTTCAAGTTCATCTGCGGCGTGTAAGCACTAATAATGTTCATATTGAACCCTCAAGCTACCAACTTAATCGCCATCATCTTGTCATTGACTCTCCTAACCTCTACCACATGATCCCTTAGCTCGCTGTCTACCAAAATGCCTACCCATTCCTATACCTCGGCCTACCTGAGAACCATAACTTATACCCGTCCATATCCTTAGCCTTAGGTCCTACCCATTTGGTCTCCTCGACACATGCTATATTAATCCTCATCTTCTTAAAAATCTTAACTACCTCTATGGACTACCCCGTTAAAGTCTCAATGTTCCAAGACCCTATTCTCAGTCTAGCATCTCTCTTACCCCACTTATCCCTCCTAACCCTCGCCCCTGTCCCCGACCGAGAACATTGAGACTTTAATAGGGAAGTCCATAGAGCTAGTTAAGATTCTTAAGAAGAGTAGTATTCCAAAAAGTAGAAAATCTTACATAAAGATGCGGCTTCCTACGAACAATGCCCGATCTTCTATACATATAGGAACCTCACGAGTCCACTAAAAAGAAATAAAGGATAAGAGGCTATGCCTCAATTGGAAGTCCTCTACCCCCATCTCTCCTATTTGTCTCTTTCCATATAGTCTACATAAGTGTTGTGAGAAATTATAGGAAAAAATATATTATTGAATTATTGTATCTACATGATTATACTGAGCCCTATTTATAGAGAATACATTGTAATTATTTTTCTAGTAGGACACTATACATGAAATCATATTCCTATTCTAACACTCCCGCTCAAGCTGGTGCATACAAATCATATGTACCGAGCTTGTTACAGATGTAATTAATATGAGGATCAGTGAGTTGGTGAAAATATCTGCAAGCTGATCACTCAACTTTACAAATTTAGTAACAATATATCCGGAGAATATCTTTCCCTGACAAAGTGGCAGTCAATCTCAATGTGTTTAGTACTCTCATGAAATAGCGGATTTGATGCGATATGAAAGGCCGCTTTGTTATCACACACAAGTTCCATTTGACTGATTTGTCCAAATTTTAGTTCTCTGAGCAATTGCCTAATCCAAACTAGCTCACAAGTTGTTACAACTATTGTTCGATATTTTGATTCAGCACTAGATCGAGTAACGACACTCTGTTTCTTACTCTTCCAGGATACCAAATTATCTCTTATTAACACACAATATTCGGATGTAAAACGTCTATCAGATGGTGATCCTGCATAATCAACATCTATATATCCAACGATCTGCTCATGGCCTCGATCTTCAAAAAGCAGGCCTTTACCTTGGGCTGACTTAATATATCGCAGAATGCGAATAACTGCATATCAATGACTATCACAGAAAGAATCCATAAACTGACTTATAACACTCACACGAAATGAAATGTCAAGTCTAGTTACTGTGAGATAATTCAACTTACCAACCAACCGCCTATATCTTCTAAGATCACTGAGTGGCTCCCCATGTCCTGGCAAGAGTTTAGCATTCGGATCTATAGGAGTGTCAATGGGTTTATATCTCATCATTCCTGTCTCCTCAAGAATGTCTAAGACATACTTGCGTTGCGAAATAACAATACCTGATGTGGATTGGGCAACCTCAATACCTAGAAAATACTTCAGTCTGCCAAGATCCTTAGTCTGGAAATGCTTAAAGAGATGTTGCTTTAAATTAGTGATATCATCTTGATCATTGCCAGTTATAACGATATCGTCAACATAAACCACCTAATAAATACTCATATCTAGAGCAGAATGTCGATAAAACACAAAATGATCTGCTTCACTGCGAGTCATACCAAACTCCTGAATTACCTATGCTGAATTTACCAAACCAGGCTCGAGGAGACTATTTCAGACCATAAAGCGACTGACGCAATCGACACACCAGATTAGATTCCCCCTGAGCAATAAACCGGGTGGTTGCTCCATATAAACTTCTTCCTTGAGATCAGCATGGAGAAAAACATTCTTAATGTCTAACTGATAAATAGGCCAATGGCGGACAACAGTCATGGATAGAAAGAGACGAACATATGCTATTTTAGTCACGGGAGAGAAAGTATCACTGTAATTAAGCCCAAATATCTGTGTATACCCTTTTTGCAACAAGACGAGCCTTAAGCCGGTCAACTTGACCGTCCGGACCAACTTTGACTGCATAAATCCAATGATAACCAACAATAGATTTACCTTAAGGAAGAGGAACAAGCTCCCAAGTACCACTTGTGTGTAAAGCAGACATCTCGTCAATCATAGCATATTGCCATCCAGAATGAGAAAGGGCTTCACTTGTAGACTTAGGAATAGGGACAGAGGACAATAATGATACAAAAGCATAATGGGATGATGATAGACGATGATAACTTAAAAGGGTATAATGTGGATTAGTGTTACGAGTGGACCGTTTACCTTTCCGAATTGCAATTGGCTGATCAGAAGGAGACAAGTCCACAATAGGTGCAGGGTCTGACGTAGGACATGAATTATCTGGGCAGGATGTGGGGTATGATGCTGGACGTGGTCGATGATGATAAGTCAGAAATGGTGGCACTATGACTGGTGATGTAGAAGTAATTGTAGATTCCTCAAAGGTCGGTGTAGGTAAAACCTGAGGTATATGTAAGACCTCAGAGATATCAGAATGGTCAGAAAGAGACCTAAAGTAAGGTTGAGACTAAAAAAATATGACATCGACAAACACAAGATATCGATGGAGATCAAGTGAGAAGCAACGATATCCCTTTTGAACTCGAGAATAACCAAGAAAGACACATTTAAGAGAGCGAGGGGCAAATTTATCTATCCCCGGAGCTAGGTTATGCACAAAACATGTGCTCCCAAAAATACGAAAAGGATGAGAGTATAGAGATGACTGAGGATATACTATGGAATATGGAATCTGATTCTGAATAAAAGATGAGGGAATTAGATTAATTAAATGACAAGATGTGAGGATTGCATCTCTCCAAAAATGCAGCGGAACATGGGATTCAATGAGAAGAGTGCGAGCAGTCTCAATGAGATGTCTATTTTTCCTTTCTGCTACCCCGTTCTGCTGAGGGGTGTACAAACAAGATGTTTGATGAATAATTCCTTAGTGAGTCATAAACTGCTAAAACTGGGAGGATTTGTATTCTAAGGCATTATCACTACGAAAAGTACGAATAGAAATACCAAATTGATTTTGTATTTCAGCATAAAAACTTTTGAATATAGAGAATAACTCAGAACGGTCTTTCATTAAGAATAACCAAGTGCATCTGGAAAATCGTCAATGAAACTAACAAAATAACGAAAACCTAAAAGTGAACTGACTCTACTAGGACTCCAAATATCAGAATGAACTATTGAAAAAATAAACTCTGCACGACTCTCCGCACTACGTGGAAAGTGCGAGTGTGTTTCCAAAGTTGACACGACTCACAATCTAATTTGGACAGACTAGACAAACTAGGAACCATCTTTTATAGCTTGAACAAAATCGGATGTCCCAATCGTTTATAGATTAAGTCTGGAGGATCTGTAACTAGACCTGTTATGGAGGATTTAGGCGTATAGGTAAGGTAGTAGAGGCCTTGTAATTCATATCCTACGCCAATCGGTTGTCCCGTACTGCGGTCATGCATGATAAAATAATCATCAATAAATAGTATGGCACAATTTAAGGCACGAGTCAAACGACCGACCTATGCAAGATTAAAAGGACAACTAGGACATAGAAAAAAAAAAATTAAAGTGATCGAAGATATGGGTTTAGCTTGTCACAATTTTATAGTATGGCACAATTTTGCTTTTGTTTGGATCCCATTGTCTAAAGTAATAGCGGGAAGAGACGATGAATAATTAATATTCGATAAAAGTGATTTATCACCAGAAATATGATCAAAAGCACTAGAGTCTACAAACCACGATCCAGCGGTATTAGATTGTGCGATTGAGGCTGCTTGTGGAAATGTGTGTTTAGTTGCTCGATACTGAAGGTACTCATTATATTCTTCTTCGGATAAAAAACATGTTGGTTACCTGTATTGGTAGTCTAAGTAATATGAGTTTTCTTGGGTGGCTGACCATGTAGAGAATAACATACTTCATGAGTGTGTCCAAACCTATTACAATAACTACACTTCGGTCGAGATTTTCCAAAATGATCTCTTTTTCATCGAATTTTAGACTGTGATGTTTGATTTTTTGATCTCCTTGTTAAGGGTTTTGAAGTTACGATTTCCGTGTTTTTGGAGCCAAAAATATCACACCCAAAAGACATGATTGGCAAATACCGACAAATATTATTAGATATGCCTAAAAGTTGTTGAAAATGGTCCCAAAGCTGTTGGGTTGCTGGTAACCAGTGATTATCTTGAACATCAGAAATGTTTACCAGAGAACTCATCGGGAAATTGACTAGAATGCACTAGATTAGGGTTCCGGCGATCTGAATCTTCAAAATAAATATCACAGCACCCTTGGAAACTTCGGCCGACCCCAGGGAAAAAATATCGGGTTCGGAATCTGGAGTTCTGGCCAGAAACGCAAGGGGAACACTAAAAAGACACTGATTGTTGGCCAACATAGAGGAAACTTAGATGGGTCACCTCAGAATATCTAGGCGACCACCACAGAAGGAAAAACAATTTTAGATCTCGCCAGAAACTAACTGCAAGCGCCGGCGCATGAGACAGACGCGCTCGTCGGAACTCTAGATCTAGCCACGCATGAGGGCGCGTGTGGTACCTTTTGCCTGTGACTCTGACTGGGATTTGGTCGACGGAGGTTGCTGTGGCGGTACTGGAATTTTCACAACACAAACAGAAACAGATATGGCTGCGAGCAATCACCAGAAATTGCACAGTGACAGAATTTGTGTTAATTATTAATGTGATTGTTTTATGAGTTTAACTTGGATAAAATGAATGTTTTCATGTTAATTTTAGTTTAAGAAGAGTTGACAGCCTTATTAACAACATGCTGCGAAGATATGATAGTTCATGATATAATGATTAACCGGAGTTATTTATACAGACCCTCTTTAGATATTGTTGATTAACGGTCCGACATTTTATATATAAGGTGTGTGTGTTAGATCTGTTGTTGGCTCTTAGTACCTCATTATGGAAACAACCTCCAATTATCTCGACAAGAATTTAAATTTGGTAGGAAAAAGTTATATAGAAAAATCTTTTTCCATACAAGAATTTGAGAGTCTTCTTGCAATTTTACTGCCAGAAAAAGTGAACTATTTTGATTCCAAATAAACCTATTCTTATCCCGATTTGGAACTTAAACTAGTGTCCTCAGGATGCCAGACTATGTAGATACATTACTGCTTTCGGAGTTTGTTTATACATGAATATTAAAATGTATATTATCTCAGGAGATGTAGCTAGAGTGAATGGTCAACTGGCTGTATCTCGCTCTTTTGGAGATAAGAACCTGAAATCACACATGCGCTCTGATACCAGTGTATGTCACGGTTTTGTAACCTTATTTAGTGTAACATTATTGTGCCTTATTTATTGTAACATTATTGTATTAAATTAGTATTGTATACTTACCATAATTATAGGATTCTTGTACAACTAGAATAGGGTTTTGAGAGTAGAATAGGAATAACATTTTCCTATTATGGAAAATTGTAAATTGTATATATACTCTTTCATTAATAAAAATAATCAATAATGTTATTGTGCCTTCTCTCTTCCCAAATTTTCTTTCAAATCCCTATATCACGTCTTGCGTGCAGTTATGGCTAAGAACACATTTCACCCTGGTTTACTGTTTCTAACATCAAGAATCACATCCCTATTATTCTTGAAATAGAAAACGTCCAATACGCGATGTGGGCCGAACTATTCAAAGTTCACGCACGCTCGCATCAAGTCCTCCATCACATAATCCCCTCGGCTCCTGCTGATACGGAGGTGCCTAAACCCAAGGATGATCCTAAATTATGGACGACCCTTGATGCTACCGTTCTTCAGTGGATTTACTCCACTATCTCTACCTACTTCTTGCAAATGATTATCGAACTAGACGATACATCGATGGATACTTGGAATAGAGTACGTGATATATTTCAAGATAATCAAAATTCTCATGTTGTTACCCTTGAGCAGGAATTTTCTCACTCCACATGGAAGATTTCCTAAACGTTTCAGCTTGCTGCAAAAGCTTGAAAGAATTGGCGGACCAACTCTGCAACATTGGTGCGCCCGTTACCAACGATCGTCTTGTCCTTTAAATGGTTGCAGGCCTATCTGAGGCCTATAGTGGCGTCGGTACACTTATTCATCAGAGCAGTCCTCTTCCGCAATTTTATCAGGCCCATTCCATGCTCACGCTCGAAGAAGCAGTCTTGGCTAAGAAAGCGGCCACGGAGGCCTCTTCCGTCGTCATGGTGACCGCGATTGATTTTTCTCCCTCCGTCACCAACAATTTCGGCCAAAACTGCAACGATGGCGACAAAAAGGGTTAGAATCGCAAGAATAATGGTAAAACCGTGGTGGAAACCAAGGTGTACATAACGGGGGTGGCAATGGCCCTCGGGGCAGTGGGCTGCAAGCCAATTGGCCACAACTCTGGGGTCTATGGCCGTGGAACTGGGCCCAACAGCCCCTATTACTCGCCAACTGCTTTCCTGGGAAACTGGGCCCAAAATCCCAACAACAACATGCCAAGTTTTTCGGGTCAGCATTGGTACCCGAGAGGCAGTTCTGGGCTGGTGTAGCAAGCGAGTGTGCTTGGGCTTCGGCCTCCGCAGGCCCAGCATGCAGCAAGGCCCACCCCTACCAATTGAAGTCGCAATGCACACTCTTGGATTAAATCCCCCGGACACAAATTGGTACATGGACACCGGAGCCACTACTCACATGACGTCCGACCAAGGTACTCTCTCGTCTTATTCTAATTTGAGCAACAATCGTGGCATAATTGTTGGTAATGGCAACTCAATTCCAATTCATGATTACGGTCATAAAACTTTGTCTCCCCCCATCCACTTCTTATCTTGAAAAATGCCCTTCATTTCCCTAACTTAATTAAAAATTTGGTGTATGTCCGTAAATTCACCCCTGTTAATTGGGTTTCTGTTGATTTTGATCCTTTTGGGTCTTATGTGAAGGATTTCAAGACAGGGATTCCTCTCATGAGATGTAATAGTATGAAAGATTTTTATCCTATCACGCCCACATTCGGTCTCACGAGTCAAGCCTTGCCATCTACTTTTACAGCTCTCGCTCCTTCCTTGTGGCATGCACGTTTGGGTCACCCTAGGTCGTCTATTGTTTCTTCCTTACATAAAAACAATTTTATTTCTTGTAAGGGTACGCGTAATACTCCAATTTGTTAATCTTGTCCTCTAGGAAAACTTGTTAGATTACCATTTGTAGACTCTACTTCTCGTACTTTAATGCCATTTGATATTATTCATAGCGATTTATGGACATATCCTGTTCTCAGTTCTTTGGGCCATCGTTATTATGTTCTATTTTTGGATGATTATTCTAATTTTTTATGGACTTTTCCGTTAGCGAAAAAATGTCAAGTGTTTTTCACTTTTTAAAAATTTAGAGCATTTATCTGTACCCAGTTCGAACGGAAAATAAAAAATATTCAATGTGATAATGGCAATGAATATGATAATGGGTTGTTTCGGGATTTTTGTGATACTAATGGAATAAATTTTATTTTCTCTTGTCCTCATACGTCCTCAAAAAATGGGAAAGCCGAACGCAAAATTCGTACCATTAATAATATTATCCGCACTTTATTGGTCCATGCTTCCGTACCCCCTTCCTTTTGGCATCATGCTCTACAAATGACTACTTATCTCCTTAACATACTTCCTACCAAAGGATTGTCATATTCGTCCCCTCTTCAAATCCTCTATAATAAGTCTCCTTCGTGTTCACATCTTAGGGTCTTTGGGTGCTTATGTTATCCCCTGTTTCCGTCAACTACAATTAACAAACTTCAAGCCCGCTCTACCCCCTGTGTTTTTGGGTTATCCGTCGAATCATCGTGGTTACAAGTGTTTTTATTTTGTCATCTAATAAAATCATCATTAGTCGTCATGTTATTTTCGATGAAACCCAATTTCCATTTGCTAAGGTAAGTAGTCCCAGGCCTAGTTCATATAATATTTTAGATGACGATGTCCCACCGTATATTATGCATCATCTGTTGGACCACTCCCGTGCCACTGTCCCACAGGCCCACTGCCTGCTGGCCCACAAATGCCCCACCCTAGCCCAGTTTTGGTCCCTCATGTGTCTGTCCAGTCTAGTGGGCCAGTGACCCAAACCATTACCGATTTGACCACTGCTCCGATTACAGTTCCACACATCCATCTCAACATCCTCATCTCCGCAACTTTTATTTTTTATATATGCGAAGTCTTGACATGCTAACACTCCGTCCCATACAACATAGTCGGTCTAACCACTACCCTATAGAACTTGCCTTTAAATTTTGGTGGCACCTTTTTGTCGCACAAGACTCCAGATGCGAGCCTCTATTTCATCCACCTTGCCCCAATACGATGTGTGACATCATCATCAATCTCCTTGGATAATAGACCCTAGGTACTTGAAGCTTCCTCTCTTTGGAATGACCTGAGTACCAAACCTCACCTCCACGCCTATCTCAGGGTCATTTCCGTTGCTAAACTTGCACTCCAAATATTCTGTCTTGGTCCTACTCAACCTGAACCCTTTAGACTCCATAGTTTGTCTCCAATCCTCCAACTTAGCGTTCACTCTGCTGCGAGTCCAGGACTATGTCGTCTGCGAATAACATACACTATGGTACCTCCCCTTGAATTTGTCGCGTCAGTCCGTCCATCACCTAGTCAAATAGGAATGGGTTAAGAGCCGATCCCTAGTGCAGCCCCATCATTACTGAGAAGTACTCCGAGTCTCCTCCTACTGTTCGTACCCTAGTCTTGGCTCCATCATACATATATTTTGATCGCCCTAGTGTATGCCACAAGTACACCTCTAACCTCCACACCTTTCCATAGAACCTCCCTAGGAACTTTGTCGTATGCCTTCTCGAAGTCGATAAAAACCATATGTAGGTCTTTCTTCCTCTCCATATATAGCTCCACCAACCTCCTAATAAGATGAATAGCATTAGTAGTCGAACGCCCCGGCATGAATTCAAACTGGTTCTCGAAAATAGACACGCCTCTTCTTACCCTCATCTCTACGACTATTTTCCAAACTTTCATAGTGTGGCTTAGCAGCTTGATACCCCTATAGTTGTTACAACTCTGGATATCACATTTATTTTTGTACAAGGGAATCATTGTACTCCACCTCCATTCTTCGGGCATTCTTGCCGTCTTAAAAATGACGTTAAACAATTTAGTCAATCACTCCAAACCTGCCCTGCCTGTGCTTTTCCAAAATTCAACTGGATCTCATCAGGCCCGGTCGCTCGTCCCCTACGCATCCTGCGCACAACATCTTTAACCTCATCAACCTTAATTCTTCTACAATACCCAAAATCCCGATACCTACCAGAATGCTCCAGATCTTCCAGCACAATATCTCCATCTCTTTTTTCGTTCAAGAGTTTATGAAAGTAAGACTGCCATCTCCGCCTAATACGCGCTTCCTCCATCAGTACTTTGTCGTCCTCGTCCTTGATGCACCTCACATGATCCACGTCACGAGCCCTTCTCTCACTTTCCTTGGCTAGTCTGTACAACTTCTTATCCCCACATTTCTCCCCTAAATTCACATACAGACGTTCAAAAGTCGCCATTTTCGCTGCCATAACCGGTAGTTTTGCCTCCTTCCTCGCCATCTTATACAATTTACTATTCGTCCACTTCTTCATCTCATCCTTGCTTTCTATCAATTTCACATACGCCGCTTTCTTTGCTTCCACCTTCTTTTGAACTTTACCATTCCACCACCAGTCCCCTCGATGCGCACCACGGTTACCCCGCGAGACCCCTATCACTTCTCTAGCTACCTCCCGAATGCAACTGACCGTCTTATCGCACATATCGATCGCATTCCCACTACTCCCCCAAGCCCATTGGCCATCAACCTCTCCCCCATCTCCTTTGCACTAGCCATGGTCAAACTCCCCCATTTGATTCTTAACTTGTCATCCACAACCCTCTTCTTCTTCTCCAACTTGATCTCCAAATCCATCACCAAAAGCTTATGTCAGGTAGTAAGATCCTCCTTCAGAATAACCTTGCAGTCTTTACAAAGACCTTTGTCAACCTTCCTAAGGAGCAGAAAGTCTATCTGAGTCTTAGCCAGTGAACAACGGAAAGTCACCAAGTGTTCCTCCTTCAGGAACCTCGAATTGGCTATCACCATCCCACAAGCTCTAGCGAACTCCAAAAGTGAGACGCCTCCCCCGTTCCTGTCCCCTAGTCCACAACCTCCATGCACGTCGTCATAACCCCCGGAAGTGACCCGATATGTCTATTGAAATTCCCTCCTACAAATAACTTCTTAGTGGGTGGTATACCTTCCACCACTCCGTCCAAATCCTCCCAAAAGCGTCTCTTCTCCTTCTCATCCAAGCCCGCCTGCGGCGCATAAGCACTAATAATGTTCATAGTGAATCCTCCAACTACCAATTTAATCGCTATCATCCTGTCATTGACCCTCCTCACCTCTACCACCTGATCCCTAAGCTCATTGTCTACCAAAATGACTAGCCCATTCATATACTTGGACCTACTCGAGAACCATACCCGTCTACATCCTTAGCCTTAGGTCCTACCCATTTGGTCTCCTGGACACAGGCTATATTAATCCTCCTCTTCTTAAGAATCTTAACTAACTCTATGGACTTTCCCGTTAAAGTCTCAATGGTCCAAGACTCTATTCTCAGTCTAGCCTCTCCCTTACCCCACTTATCCCCTAACCCTCACCCCCGTCCCCGATCGAGAACATGACCCTAGTCTACCATCAGTTATCAAAGCCACTAAGGCAAATATAAAATAATAAACTACTCAAATGTTTACCCTAAAACAGGAAGGGATCAAAGTGCAAGTACAAGTTAACACTAATCTAGAAGCAAGTAAAACCACTATGCCAAGGATGCTATAACTAAAGACAAGAAGTGACAAGATTTAACAAGGTTAAGGACAAAAGAATGGATACGGACAACCGGAGGTACCAACTCTAGTTGAATAGAACTTGTTTGCTGGCGAAAATCACAGTTCACCGGCAACGGAAGTACTGCTAACTTGAGTTTTTACCAAAAAATCGAGTACCTGCGTAATCTAGGAGAAAAAGAACACAAACAAGAAAAAGAACAAAATAACAAAAAACAAATGAAATTGTGTAAAAACATCCGTCGCCACCGGTACTGTTCACCGTCACCGGAATTACTGTTCACCGGAGTTTTTTAGCAAAATACTAATCTGATGACCAGTTCAAAGGGCTACTCTACCACATCAAAATGGACCAAAAATGATACTTTAAGGATATAAAGAGCAAGAAAATTACAGTCTTGAAAAGGGGTTGTAGAATAAGCAAAATTGAGAAGATTTGTTTGAGAAATAAATGTGAAAGAAAACGTGATGAGAGTAAACAGTAAGATTATCAACAACAACAGAGATTGATCGGTAATCTTCAAAATCAGCAAAAAATTGCTGATGAAAATGCGATTTCTTTACTTCCAATCGCCACAGCTAATTTCTATTCCGCTCAAAGCTGTTGGAACCGTGAAAATTAAGAAGGAAATGTGTAGCTATGGATGTGATGTTCAAATGTTTCTGAGAGAGCTCAGAATTAAACTCAATTTAATGTACCCACCAGCCAACAAAATTGAAAAGGAACACATGTACTCGCAAAAAACAGTCATGCCTAGGGAGGAGAAGAGAGGGAGTAGAAATCACCGGGGATTGAGTGGGTGTCCGATTGTGATGGTACCTGTTTTCAAAAAAGCTTTTGAGCAACATGGTGAAACAATTGAAGGTAATGTACTGGATGACACTACTTCTCTTTATGTGGTTTTGTATGGAAGTATAAGCTTATCCACTTTCAGTTAAAGTAATATGTGATCATTAAAGTGGAAAACCCAAAGGATATGGGTTCGTGAAGTTCACTTCTGAAACTGCAGCTAGCAAGGCCTTGAAGGAAATGGACGGTCAAGTAAGTGTAGAAATGCTACCGATATTCTTATATTTGTCTTACTGTTTTGTTTATTATGCTTCTTAGTTATTGGATGGCAGAAATATCGCATCAGTTATGCCCACAAAGGATGACATTCAGGGTTTCAACTCTCATCTTTCCTCGTAGGTTTCTGGATTCTCTACTTCATATTTGTTCTTGCATATTCTCACACAAGTTGATTTTTTTAATTAAAAGAAGTTGCTGAATGCTCTGCTGATTGTGTTCTCACTGAGAAGTTTCATCATGATATCATGATCTTTGATGTACGCTTGCGTGTCTCCATTTTAACATTGAATACCTTCAGCTATGTTGATTAGCCCACCGTTTAAATAGAGTACAACTCCCCTAAGAATTCTTAAATGACTTGAGAGTAAGTAAGGTTTCGTTTAATGACTTAGGTGTGTGCAAGAACTAGTGATTTCAGCCGCCAAAGTTGTATCGAGGATACTTGTTGAAGATTCTTCAAGATTAATCTTGATTCTGGAATTTGGTCAAGGGAGAAACATCCACAAAAAGAAGGCCTTATACCATGATTCTGCATCGCATATCAGGAAAGTAACTAAGGAAAACTGGCATGACGTAGGTTCAAATGAAATTTAAATTGTTCCATTTTCTTTTTCCCTTGTACTCCGCAATCTTGTTTCGTCTAGGACTGAGAATTGTTAAGGTTTTGACTTTACAGCTTGAGTTTTTAAGCGAGAAACTCCAGTATCAACAATGTACATAGTCACTCAACTTGCTCAATGAGTGGGAAAAGTTGAAAAAGGAGTTAGTTTTGCAGTTATTGTCAACAGTTATCTGGCAGTCTTATTTTGCTCTTACTGTACTACAAAATTGAGTTCTAAGCAGACAATGGTGAAAAATTCTATTTCCCTTTTGTTTTTCACATAATTTTACAGGAGAAGAAAGATCCATTTGAGTAACAGCACTCTTGCAAGTCACTCACTGAGTGTGAAACTTGTGATATTGCGATTCGTATTGTGATCTCTTGACCATTAAATTGTCATTTTAACAACACATTGAAAGACTTCAATTTTGATCTCACGGCAGATATATAGAGTTATATATGATGTTCGTGTTCATGGGGAGTTAAAATAATATGGTATGTAGGACTTCATGCAAATACAGAAGTACACACTTTCTCAAAGAAACAATTGCAGAGGGTGGTTTTGTTTGTCAAAGACCAATACCATTTAACATTTTGTATAATTTTGGCAAATTTTCCTTCCCAAAATTTGATTAAATAATAAATACTGCAGTGAACTTATTTCTGTTTGTAACACTATCGTCTTCCAAGCCCATGATAGGTCGATCCAAACATGAAAATGTTCTTTTCACTTTTCACTAAATTTTGAGCATAAAATAATACTCATGACATCAGTGGAAACTAATTCCTTAAGGGGTCGTTTGGTAGAGCGTATAAAAATAATGCTGAATAGGTATATTAGTAATGCTAACATTAGTTATACAGAGGTTATTTTTTATCCACCGTTTGGTTTGGTATATTAGAAATAACATGCATTGTATAATTTATAAAAATGATTGGTTGTTTACAAAAATATCCTCCATACTATATTATGTGAGGGACTTGACAATTGTGTCTTTAACCATGCTTATGCATGCATTAAAACCTATTGCATTGCTAATACCATGGTTTGCTAGGTATTAATTATGCATAAAATAATACCAAATAGGGTGTATGAAAAAGTGTACCAAACAAGGCATTAGTAATACACAAAGCTAATACATGCATTATTTTCTCTAATATACTCTACCAAACGACCCCTTAGATTAATGAAGATGCACTAGACTATTAGCCGCGCCCTTTGGTTTAAGATGGACCAAGACTAACATGAAAAAGGGACTACAACCACTATAATGTTTTTGGCTATGGTTATGGAAATGGGGATTGGAAGCCATTATAGAACTATATACTCTGAATGTTTTATTTCTAAACTATAATGTGTGCTTTATATATATACAGAGAGAGATGCAGGAAGTTGGTTTTTTTAGGTTCAATGTTTTGTTGGCAACTTGTCCCAACTCACCCTCTTTTATTGTGTGTTTGGGAGACTAGTTGTTGGGGAAAAAAAGATACTCCGTCTGTTATGTTTTATGTGACACTATTTTTTTTATTAGTCTGTTCAGAAAATAACAATATCTTTATGCATATGGCGATGATATAATTTGGTAAATCGGACGTCTTCCGGTCATTTAGGTTCCGGACTCCCATAACTATAGCTACTTTGATATGCACTTGTTAGCCATTTGAATTTTTTTTGGGAAAGAGAACTACTAGAATTGCATGCTTGAAAATATCACAGTACAAGTGTATATATAGGTACAAGAAAGTCTTTTGAACTCTAGTTATTACTAACAGAATGACTTTAATTTTATGGATAACCTAAAGTCGTATATGAACTTTGATCACAGAGATAATCTGAAAGTCAAAATGATGAATATCCGAAACTAATGTCATACAAAATCTGATGCCTGCAGCATTTGAAGTATGTTATATATTCAAATTAGTAACATAAAGACCTCTTGGAAGGAATGAAATTGTTGATTTCAACAAAGACTAGATGACCATTTGTTAAATTTTTTACTTTCTTGAATGTATGCCCATGTTCAAGTAATACAGTTAATACAAATTAATAATGAATCAGAGTTCTTTCATGAAATAGAAATTTTTTGCTTGCTCTAATCTAGAATCAAAGTCTTTTGTATAAAACAGTAATATGGGACATATGGATATAGCCAATTTAGCATATGTCAAAAACTGAGCAATGTATACAAGATCATTCTCCACATCAACCTTTTATTTTGCATAGTTAGAAAGCAGGTTAATTAATTATCTGTTAAGAGAGAAATACAAAGCAATCATCTCACTAATAGCCATGAAAAGTTTCAGATACTGAATATTCCAAGATCCAAGTAACTTAAGGTAGTATAAAATAGTAAGAGCCAAAATACCTGAAAAATTTCTGGTGAAAATTAGCAAGTCTATCTTGTGATATGTGCGATAAAAGAATCCAACTCCACTCGAGAAGCACTCCCTTTCTCTGTGGACCGCCTTACGGCTTCTCCCAATTCTTCTGCTCTTTTTCTAATCATGTCACCTTCGTTTGATGCCATCAACTTCCTCACGACATTCTTAACGGTGGACGCACTCACCAGCTCCTCACGTTTCTCCCACTCCCTCACAATCAGGCCTATTTTCAACATTTCCGTCACCAAGAAACCATTTTTTGGTTGGTCAGAGTGCATAGGCCAAGCAGCTATAGGCACTCCCATAGTAATGCTCTCTATGCAAGAATTCCATCCGCAATGACTCATGAACCCGCCTGTGGATGAATGAGCCAAGATTTCTGGTTGTGGCGCCCATTCTCTCACCACTAACCCGACCCCTTTTACTCTTTCCTCAAACCCTTCTGGCAACTCAACTTTTCTAGCTTCCCCAGTAAATATATCTCCTCTATCGGCATCTCTCAACACCCATATAAACTTCTGCTCGCTCTGTTCTAATCCCAACGCGAGCTCCTTGATTTCCCTATCCGAAAATGAAGTAGTTGTTCCAAAAGATATATAAAGAACTGATCTTGGAGGCTGTTTACTAAGCCAATCCAAACATATATTCTCCCTAGTCGAGACACGATCTAGTTTAGTAGGCAGAATTGGTCCGATTGTCCATTGTTTCTTGTTCTGCTTACTTGCTACTTGTGCCAACAAATCGAGAAACTCACCTTCGATTACTATGCTTGTATTATAAATATCACCTGATCTAATATCCATGTGTGGACTCTGCAGAGCTCCAAGATTCCTGATTTCATCTGTCAAAATTCCTTCACGGGAAGGTAACTTTTTAAGAAAATCCTCTTCAAGTTGGACAGACATTCCCATAGATAAAGATATCAAACAGTACAAAGTGAACACTGAAATGCAATTAAATATATAGGATTCCGCGTTGTGCAAGGACGAAACGTCCTGAACATTATAGGACATTAAAGAATCATGAACAACAACGACTCGTCTTGATTTTGAGGAAATATCACGCAAGAAAGAAGCAATGGGCTCGCGAAGAAGCATAGAAGCATCCCATGATGGTTGAAGATGTGATGGGAATTTGCTCAAGGCATTAAAGTCAGGTGGTGGTGAGGCAAATTTAGGAGTTGGGATGTCATGGAAATGGATTTTGGCTATGTCTGAAGGATTTAAGGCATTGGCTCGAACCTGAGCTTGAAGATTATGAGTAGCTGAGCCAACATAGTAGACAGGAAGATCATATGATGAGGAGATTAAACAGGCAAGTTGAAGAAGTTGATTGAGATGGCCTTGAGCTGGAAATGGAACCATGACTATAACTACCTTATGATCTTGTTTCATGTTGCTAAATTCATGGTTAGGTAAATTCTCATAGCTACACATGGAAGTAGAAGTATCTACCTCTGTTCGATCCTCTCTGTCTCCTTCCTGGTTGATCTCGTGTCATAAAAAATTAAAAGAATCAGAATTTTGTTCTAGTCAGATCTACCTTGTCTCCTGATTGAGCTTGTCTCATGGAAGATTTAGAAAAATCGAAATTTCGTACTTCGGTAGGATCCTTCCAGTTTCCTGCTTAAGCTTAGTATCATGGAGGTAAAAAATTGGAATATCGTACTTGGGTCGGATTCTTCTGTCTCCTGATTACGCATTTGTCATGGTAGAAACAAGGTTATATGTTCAACCTTTAAAAAGTCTATGAGAATTGAACAAAAGTCAACAGAAGTAAGACTGGGAAATTGTGATTAATTACCTTCCATAAAAGTTGTTCTTGAAGTGATTATAAACATCATAGGAAAAAAAACCTTAGCCTCCAAGTTCTTTTTCCTTTCAACCGACGAGGTATGTACGAAAAAAATGTCGTATATCATTACGTCATACATGATACAACTTGTTCATATTATCCACTATTATTTGAGTAGTGCAATAATAGTACACTAATATTATTATTTTATCTACGGGTTGAGTTAATAGACAACAACGGATAACCTTCACTAGTAAGAAAGCAACTTTCTGTCTTCCGTCGTTCCCAATTTTAGCTTTTCAGAAATTCCAGGAATCAAACTATAAATATTAAGCAATTTGGGGTCCAAAGAGATAATATCAGAAGAAGCCCAAAGCCCACGACTCGAGACCCGAGCCCGGATGGGACTGGACGGGCGGGCGGCGGTGGCGCGCGTATGGACTTTGCCTTGAACCCAATCACATCTAGGTCCTCCCTCTTTTAAACACATGGGATACCCCCTTGGGGTCCCAAACCCTCAACCAATTTAGAGACTTATAAAGAGAGCAATTCTTCCTTTTCCCACCGATGTGGTAGATTTGTCCCACACCATATTTCTATGCCTCGAACACCTTACTTCGTGGATCAATATCTCTTTCATTTCTCAACGAAATTTGACGATTCTTGGCCCTACGGTCATCTACTCACTTAGTAGATTATGCACGTGTGAAGAGACAAAACCTCCAACATACAGAATCCTAGTGTTTAAGTCATTAAATACGGGTGGACGCACCTCCCACCAAAGACAAATTTCCAACACTAACTCCACCGCTGCTTGTGGTGTTGGCGAATCTTATAAACAAGAAATTATGTTATTTCCTTTGTTTCAAATTAGGTGTAATGTTTCGTATTTGAGATTCAATTTGACTAATCTTTGAAGTTAAATTGAATTAGATCAACTCAATTTTGTAATTTAATTTAGTTATTCACAAATTATATGATAAGTACTACAAGTTGTAATTTTCTCATCTCAATTTGATTAAAAAACATTTTTATTATGTTGATCAAAGTTAATATAGTTTGAGTCTCAAAAAGCGAAACATAAAAACTAATTTGAAACGGGGGAGTACCTAGTTTGTTTCTTTATAACGATGTCTCAATTTTGCTCAAGTATACAAAAATTAACTACGAATTGATATGTACTTTTGTTAATTATACCCAAGTATAATTTCTTTTCAACTAGTATATCATAATGAGTGGTGTGAAGGCAAAAAAGACGTGGGAGAAATTAATTACTACAATAATGTCTTAAACCATCTTTTCACCTTTCTATTTTCCCACTAACTCTCTATTGGTAGACAAATTAGTGTGAATTGAACCGAATTTACTCTTTTTTAACTTGAATCATGCACGGACGTGCATAGATGGATTTATAATTTAAATTTAATGGGCTTTATCTTTTAAGATTCTTAGGATTTATTATGTTTTTAAATTATGGATTTTAATCTAATATTTGTTAAAATTTTAGTGAGATTTCACATATATCTATGCTACGCGTCGAAAATAGTGAATCTGAATGAACTCGTTGCCAAAAGGCTGCATCCGTCAGTATATACATGTACATATATAATATCATAACTACCATAATATTAAATAACAATAATAATCATGCTTCAATCTCAAGCAAGTTGTATGAATCTCATTGATCATATTATTTATTTAATATTTTTAATTACAGAGGGGTAAGAATAAGGGAGATGGGGGAGATAATTAAACGTGGGAATTCAAACCCTCACCAACCAGATAAAAATTCAGATAGTCAATTAACTGACTACTAAATTCCTATATATTTGTTCATTTAAATTTTATCTCATTCTATTATTTTAAAGTCAATCGCTTTTGTCCAAGCTATTTACATGCGTATATGGACCCCACATACGTTCACACGTGATTCAATCAAAAGTAGTAGCAGGTTCGATTAAACATTCACACACATATATAACTGAGAAATTATTGAGTTAGTTGCATACTATTCGAAATTCAATGGATAATAATTTGCTCCTCTATCAGGGCCGTCTCAACAACATGGTGGGCCTAAAGCCAAATTTCACTGAAAGATCTTAATTTTTTTCAGAAAGAAAAGATTGTCATATACTTTCTCTGGTTCAATTTATGTGAGTTTATTTTTTTATAGTCTGTGCCAAAAAGAATGATCACTTTCTATATTTAAAAATAATTTATTTTTATGCCATGATTTATAATTTTAAATCACAAGTTTAAAAGTCTTCTATGCCTTCTTAAATTACATGTCCAATCAAATAGGTTCACATAAATTAAACTGAGTGAGTACATTTTTATTTAAAATGTACTTTTCTAGCTTCTTTAGATGCGAAGTCATTAATTACTATTATCAATTTGTTCTACAATTCCTTTTCAATTGATAATATAGTTAATTCATTCAATCTCTTTTGAGACATTGTTGATCTTAGATATTATTTTTTCAATTTTGATTTTGAAAAAAATCATTCAGCTGAGACAAAAAAAGGGCAAACCAGTGCACTAAGCTCCCGCTATGCGCGGGATCCGAGGAAGGGCCGGATCATAAGGGTCTATTATACGTAGCATCTTTAAGAAAAAAATGAAGTCCTAAAATTGAGACCCTAAGAAATTGCTTTATTAACCTTATAGTCTAGCCACCCCTGCTCTCTACCCTTCTCTACTTTTCAATAATCGTCGAATTTGTGTCCCCGGATATAGCTGGATGGCAAAGGAGGAGAACTTAAAATTCAGACGGAGGCCTACAGCGTGAGTTCGAACCCTGGTGGAAGCAATCTCTCTCATGGGGGAAGACCTTGTAGGTGATATTAGTTGCTCTGTTCTCAAACCCTGGTTATTCAGGTACATCCCGCGATTTACTGGTAGTAGTGCTGAGGGACCGAAATTACTATCAGAAATAATCTGGCGTAAGCCGAAAAGCTGGATATAAAAAAAAATCGTGGAATTTGTGATGTGTGGCAAGAAAAGCAGCATGTGGTGCAGACTTATTATGACCAAAATTTTGGAGTCTTGCGTAGTTTCAAGAAAGTTCACTTTGAAAAAACAGACATGCACAAAAGCTAATAAGAAGAAACAAGTAATTTATTTGCAATGGATTTAAATCATATATTCTTACAGGATAATAACTTTTTTCACCACCAATGTAATTTATATATCAGGTTACTTATCATTTAATCTAAGGGTTCAAAAGATTTCTGAAGGACTAGTACGAAGTTTCAGACAGTGAATATTCCAAAATAGGATTTTATTATATTTGTCAATTATATAACTTAATCCCTTTTATATACTAGCAGTTTAATAAGTTACCATTTTCATTTTGTCTCCCTAGATCTTACAATTTTCAATGATCATTTATATCAAACATGTTCAAATCCCAATAATATTATAGAAAATACTAACAGGTTACTTAGATGGTTGTTATATTTCATCGTATTGTTACTTTAAATATAATATTTATTTTAATTATATCTTAAATTTTATTATATTTATATTGTTAACTTTGTCATTCATTTAAAAAAGGTCATTTTATGTAACAACTAAATGTGATTACATTGCTATCTTTTCTTATTCCCTCTTTTGCCTTTGCTTATAATTTAAAGATTTTATTTTATTTTTTATCCCGTCATTTTTATAATAATCTATCATGTAGTCTATTTTTTTATAATATTATAAATTTATTTTTTTGATTGCTAAATTATAATATTACATAATAAGGGAAATAATAAAATTTATTCAAATATTATATTTATTAAAATAATGTATGTAATGCAATACGATACGATATATTTTAAAACGAAATATAACAACCATCCAAACATGTCGTTAAGTAGACGCAAGATCTGTATATTTTGTTTTGATTTTGTTGGGAAGTGGACCATCACATGCATGCCTTGAAATAGGGGTGGCCAATGGGGCGGGGCGGGCTGGGATGGGATCCGGCGGGACGGGGGTGGGCCGGGATCGAGATCCGATGGGATTGGCGGGACGGGAAGAGGTCCCGTCCCGTCCCATATCCCGCTGGAAGAGGGGCTAGAATTTGGTGGGACGGAACGGGTCATATTGCAGGATTTGAGTTTTTTTTTAGACACTTAATTTTAAAAAAATTATATTTAAACACTTAAATAATTGAACAAGATAGTGTAATAAAAATATCCCAAGGCTGTTTTTGTGCCTCTTATATTATTTAATAGAAATATGATTTTTTGTAATACAATTTCAAAATTGCAACTTTGTTTCGTTGTTCAAAAGTTGCAAATCACATAGTAAAATTGACATTAAAAAAATTACATAGTTAACCATACTTTTTCTAATTTCCTCACAATGTCTTGAGGATATTCGGTTGGAATTGGAAGTTGTTGGTCAAATTGTTCGACGTCACTTCCTGTTCCCTCGGACAAGATTTCGTTGTAGTTGTAGTCGTCTTCTTCGTTGATCTCCGGTTGACCGCACCTTCTACACTTCGCTCTAATCCAATTTCTGAATAAAACTGCAATCTCCAAGCTGTCTCCTGCCAATCTCCAAACTGCAATCTATGAATAAAATTTGATCGTTGTTGCAACAACTATTTTTGCAAGGGGGGGGAGAGGGGACCGAGGCAGGATGGGGCGGGGCGGGATCGGGACGGGCAGGATGAACCCTAGTTCGTCCTGAGATCGAACCCCGCTACCTACAATTTTGTTCCGTTTATTTTTGGGTCGAGGCAGGGCGGGTCGGTAATTGGGATGGTTTGGGTCGGGATCGGGCCGACCCATCCCACTAGACAGCCATACCTTGAAATATGTGAACATATGCTAAAATATCCATTTTTCCAACAAGAAATTACATGGTTTTCCCTCCAAATGGGGTTGGTCTTTATTTTTTGCCCTTTAAATAGAATTTATACTTTTCGGAGCACAAGTTGTTTACGGAATCAACACAACTTGTATTGGATCTCGTATTGGAGGGCCAAAGCCAATCTTCATTGAGAGACCTTAAACTTTTTTCGAAACTACATCCATATACTATTTTTTATTTGAAATTTATTTTCTATTTTTTATGAATAATTGTTTTACAATCGATTTTCTATTTAAAATCTACTTTCTTGCTTTTACTACGAGATTCTCATTCAATATTCATCCTGTATAGGGAAAAATTCGTATAAGACAGTTATACGAATTATAGTATGATACATGGAGCACAGCGTTGAGTCAAGACCACGTCAACCTAAGGTACTACCGATTAAATACGAGCAGTACTGGGAGCGTTACTTGCGAAGTTGGTACCGATAATACAGAAGGTTGAGAGCTGTTTCGCAGAGAACGACCGTTACAATATCGGTCGTATGTCTTCCATTAGAGTTTTAATGACATTTATTGCGATATTGATTGTCCAATTATTAAAACATTCATTCTCCTGTATTAATGATGACATATTTCGTGGGCTGTGTACCCGTGTAGCTCATGTATAAATAGGACACATTGTCTCATTGTAAATGATCACATTATAATTATTATAATACCCTTGCTCATATTCTCTCAATTTTTGTGCTTGCATACAAGTTATCATAGATTTGCTTAGAAGCTGTCACAAGGCTCAGACTAATCATTACTTTACTTTGTCTTATTATTACTTATTTTCTGTATAATTTATCTATAATTCTTACCTTACGTGTCATTGACCACGTATACAAATTCAATTGTACCATTTTAAGGGTAAATAATTTGGGGTCCACCGTGGGGCCTGGACAATTATGGTGTCACAAGTGACCCCTCTACTAATCTAATTTTCTCTTTGAGTCTTATTTTTATTCAGAACAAACAAATGACAGGAGTAGGAGAAAGCAATCGCAACATCGGGGACAACACAAACAACCTCCCACTCGGATCGGATGGTTTGCCAACAGGCACCACAAGACCTGAAGACCCGATGTTTGTAGATAGAGTCACTTCCGGGGACAGACAAACTCGGCATGAGGATGTTTCCACTGACGAAACGCCTGAGGAAGCCATACAGAACTTGAGGGCGCAAAACACTGTTATGAGCGAGTAGTTGGAGCGTTTGATGCGATTTCAAGTGGAGTATCTATCCAAGAATGCTGGTAGCACTCCAACAGATGACCTAGCGCCTCCACTAAATGCTCATGGAGAAACCGCAAATGATCACGGTGGATCAAGAAACGACGGTTCAGAAAGCGAAGTCGCATCTAAGAATTCTTTCTAGGAAAGAGTTTTGAAATTCATGAAAGATATGACTAATAAAGTCGATACCAATGCAGAGAAGGCGGAGAAAATCACCCAAGAGTTCCGGCGCCAGTTCAGCCAGATACCGAGGGTTCTTCCTGTGGTTGACGATCCAGACGCAAAAAAATACATTCAATTGGCGTATAAGCCAGAGGTTGCGCTCGAACTAATCCCCAAAAGGTTCAAAATGCCTTTTGTGGAAAAATATGATAGAACTACTGATCCGCATGAGCATATCATGACCTATACTACGACCTGAAAGGAAATGATCTAAGGGAACATGAAATAGAATCGATTCTGATTAAGAAGTTTGCGGAAACACTTGCTAAGGGAGCTTTGACTTAGTATCCACACCTCCCTGAGAACTCAATCGGATCGTTTACCTAGCTCGCCAACATGTTCATAAAAGCTCATGCGGGGCTCGGAATGTGAAGACACGCAAGGCGGATATCTTTCGCATTGTGCAAGGAGAAATAGAATTCCTTAGGGACTTCGTTACACGATTCCAGAAGGAATGGATGATGTTACCTGCAGTCCCAGACAAATGGGTTGCGGAGGCTTTCACAAAAGGTTTGAGTTCGACAAATTTGGATGCCTCCCAAAATCTCAAGGAAAATCTCTTGGAGTTCCAGGCGATAACTTTGGAAAATGTGCACAACCGGTATGAGTCTAAGATCTAAATTGAAGATGATATGTTCGGAACTAGGGCCGGGAGTATATTTGCCAAGTCAGATAAATGAATCGAAACCGACCAGAATTTCTCAAAAAACTATTTTCACCTAACAAAGGGGGTTGGACATGGTTTTCGCTCCTTTGCGAAATCAAATAACAAAGGAGGTTCTGGATGAAACAATCAAGGATTGGTTAATTATGCTAACGGAAATTCACCTAACTCTAATAAGGGTACCCAACATAGATGAAGAGCAGATGGTGGCCGTGCTGAGAACTCACCCGGTGTCTCGTCCTCCGAAACCATTACAATCAGATCCTAGCAAAAGAGACCAGTCCATTTTGTGCAATTTCCATGGCACACACGAGGATAAAACTGCAGACTACAGACATCTCCGAGAAGAGATGGCAGGAATGCTAAGCACAGGCCATCTCTGAGAATATTTATGCGAAATAACTTGTACTAAATATGAGTGGGGACCGCTTGTGGAAAATTAGTCAAATTCGGTTGCACCACCTAATGTTATAAACATGATTTGTGGTGGATCAATGGTTGCCGCTACATCTTCCACCGCAACTAAGAAAATGAAAATCTCGGTAACCCGAGTGATGAATTTCTAGGAGATACCTGATGAACATACTATCACGTTCATTGAAGAAGATGTTGTCGCTGTTATCTTCCCTCATAACGATGCACTAGTAGTCATGGTACCTATCGACTGCTTCCAGGTGAAAAGAATTCTAATTGACCCCAGCCTATTGGCTAATGTAATCCGACTAAAAGTAGTAGAATAAATGAACAAGGCAGATAAGATAGTTCCGGCTATCCGAACCCTTTCGGGTTTTAATATATCAAGTGAGACCATGAAGAAGGAGAGAGATCTACCAGTAGACGCGATGTGAGTTATCAAGATGATGAAATTATATGTCATCGATGGTGACATGAGGTACAATGCAATATTCGAAAGGTCGTGGATACATGATATAAAGGTGGTTCCGTCGACACTACATCTACTAGTGAAATTTCCAACACCAAAGGGGATTAAGCAAATCCGAGGCGAATAACCTGCTGCCAGGGAGTTGTTCGCTATAGAGGAACCAGAAGTGGTGACAGATCCTAAATAGCAATTATAGGAGGCAGAGTCAGTAATAGAAGATGTTCAACAGGTTTCGCCGGTAGAAGCAAAATCGACCTATCCGAAAGAGGAATTTTCAAACCGGTACCAAGTGCCCAAATACTTTCAGGTACCAGATGAGTTAGATGCCACCAAGTCCATTGTAGAGGAACTTGAGTAGATTGCACTACATCCGGAAAACCCCGATAGGGGTTAACCCCCGGGCTTAGGAATTTAATTCTTAAATATCTTATATCTAACGCTAACTGCTTTGCATGGTCTCATGAAGATATGACAAGCATTCCTCCAAAAGTCACAACTCATAAGTTGGGCTTGGATTTCAGTTTCCCTCTGGTGCGGTAGAAAAACTGACCGATCGCCAAACACCGCAACAGGTTTGTTAAAGAAGATGTAACTAAATTACTTATTATAGGGTCAATTTGGGAAGTAAAATACCCGGATTGGTTAGCAAATGTATCCGTAGTACCTAAAAAGGGAAATAAATTTAAAATGTGTGTTGATTATAAGGATTTGAATAAAGCATGTCCTAAAGACTCATTTTCATTGCTGAATATCGATCAGATGATCGATGCTATAACTGGACATGAGTTAATGAGTTTTCTCGATGCGTATTCCGGTTATAACCAAATAAAGATGCACCCAGAAAACCAAGAGAAAATATCTTTTTTGACTTCTTTTGGTACTTATTGTTATAACGTTATACCTTTTGGACTAAAAAATGCAGGGCCACGTATCAAAGATTAGTAAATAAGATGTTTGATAAACAAATAGAAAAAATAATGGGAGTGTATGTAGATTATATGCTTGTTAAGAGTCTTCTTGCAGAGAACTATTTAAGTTATTTGTAGGAAATCTTTAAGGTGCTGAGAAAGTATAATATGAAATTGAACCCCGAAAAGTGTGCTTTCGGGGTGGGCTCTGGAAAGTTTCTGGGTTTCTTGGTCTCCTAGAGGGGGATCGAGATAAATACTGATAAGATAAGGACAATCGAAGATATACTGGACACACTTGAAGAGGTGAAAGCAGTACAACAGCTGACCGGGAGAGTGGCGTCCTTGAGCAAGTTTATATCTCGGTCGTTAGAAAAATGTTATAGGTTCATTTTACTTGTGAAGAAGAAAAATGTTTTTGCTTGGATGCCCGAATGTCAACAGGCCCTACGGGACCTGAAGACTTACTTATCCAGTCTTCCGCTTATGTCAAAGCCAGAGAATAGAAAGTAACTACTAATATATTTGGCGGTCTTAGAGGTGGCGGTAAGTGCAGTTCTGGTATAAGAAGAGAAAAGTACGCAATTTCCTATCTATTACGTAACTGGAGTAATGTTAGGGGTTGAGACCCGGTACCGTTACTAAAAAAATTAGCTTTCTCCTTAATAATATCGTCGCGAAAGCTTTGGCCATATTTTCACTATCACTTAATTGTCGTAGTAACCACGTTTCCTCTTAAAAATGTGTT
The DNA here is from genome assembly GCA_034509755.1 of Anisodus tanguticus. Lineage (NCBI taxonomy): Eukaryota > Viridiplantae > Streptophyta > Magnoliopsida > Solanales > Solanaceae > Anisodus > Anisodus tanguticus. The sequence goes on from CM067550.1 coordinate 29,707,480, forward strand.
GCATAAACCTAAACTTTTCGGACGCTTGGCTAAATGAGCAGTATAATTGAGTGAATTTGATATTGAATATAGATTCTGAACTGCGATAAAGTCGCAAGCCCTTGAAGACTTTGTGGCCGATTTTAATCCGGAAGTAACCCCGTAGGCGGGAAATGAGGCTATTCTGGTCTCAAGGATTTCCCCCAGTATCTGGACCTTCTATACGGATGGTGCCTCAAACGTCAAGGGAACTGGTCTTGGAGTAGTATTGCAGACTCCTACCGGCGAAATCTTAAGACAAGCAATACACAACACTCCGTTGACTAATAATGAAGTAGAGTACGAGGCTTTGGTTGCAGGTTTAGAACTGGCCCGAGGTTTAGGCTCACAAATCATTAAAGTCAAGTGTGACTCACTGTTGGTAGTGAACTAAATCCACAGAGTATTCGAAGCCAAAGAAGAGTGCATGTCAAGATACCTTGAGAAGGTTCTGAAGTTGTTGTCTCATTTCCAATAAAGGACAATGGTGCACATACCCCGGGAAGAAAACATAGAAGTAGTTGCACTAGCAAACTTGGGCTCTAGTATAGAAGCCGAATGTTCTAAAACTGAGTCGATTATTTAGTTATTGCATTCGGCACTAGTTCCCATCGAATACGACGAGGTAAACTCTACCAGCCTAACTTGGGACTAGAGAAATGAATTCTTGGACTATCTTGTGCACGGAAAGCTCCCGGAGGACCTGAAAGCATCCAAAACTTTGAGGACCAAAGCTGCTTGGAACTGCGCCGTATATGGAAAACTTTATTATAGGTGTTTTTATGGTCCTGTATCTCGGTGCATAAGCCCCAACGAAGCTGATTATGTGATAAGAGAAGTCCATGAAGGTATTTATAGAAATTATTCGAGAGTAGAATCCTTAATAAGAAAGCTCATGAGGGTCGGTTACTATTAGCCTCGGATCGAGAAAGATACCAAGATGTTTGTAAAAAGGTGCGATAAGTGTCAGCGCCATGCACAACTGTTACACCGAACGAAAGAGGAACTGCATCCGATAGTGTCCCAATGGTCGTTCATGAAGTGGGGGATGGACATCGTCGGACCTTTTCCATCGGCACTAGGACAGGTATGTCAAATTATATTTATGACTGACTATTTCTCTAAGTGGGTTGAAGTTGCAGTTTATACAAAGATACGGGAGAAGGAGGTGAAGGACTTTATTTGGCAACACATTATTTATCTTTTTGGCATCCCGAAGGAGATAGCTTGTGACAATGGCCGTAATTTTGTCAGAGCCAAAGTCACAAAGTTCTTAGACGACTTGAACATCAAGCGGATCACCTCTACTCCCTATCATCCCAGCGCAAATGGTTAAGCAGAGTCAACAAAAAGACTATAATCTAGAACTTAAAGAAGAAACTGGAAGCTGCAAAGGGAAACTGGCCGTCTATGCTGCCAGAAATATTTGGCATATCAAACCACGATAAAAATGAGTACCAGAGAAACTCTTTTTTTCCTGGACTACAGTGCGAAGGCCTTGATTCCGGTAGAAGTGGGAACTCCCAACTTGAGGTATCTTATGGCTGAGGAAGAATCAAATGCAGAATCAATGTCCATACACCTAGATTTGCTCGAAGAACGTCGGGACCTAGCATACGTCCGGATGGTAGTCCAAAAGAAAAGAATGGAACGTTACTACAACTAGCGTACAAATCTCCGACACTTCAAACTCGGGGACTTGGTTATCCGAAAGGTAAATCAGAGTACTCGGGAGAAAAAAATAGGAAAACTAGGTACAAACTGGGAAGGGCGGTATACGGTCACCGACATTGCTGGTGAAGAAGCTTATCAGCTGACAGATCAATAAGGAAACAAACTTCCTAGTAATTGGAATGTTAGTAATTTGAAGAAGTATTATGTATAGTGATATAAAACATGCGCTACACTCTTTTTTCCTTCGTCTAGTTTTTGTCCCAATTAGATTTTTCTGGCAAGGTTTTTAATAAGGCAACATCATACAATAAGTGTGTTAATTATCTTGCTACGGTGGAGAGCTATCTAGCATGTGAGTCTTTATAGCAAGAATATACTCCCGGAATGTAGTGGAGAAAATATTATGAAATTTTAGCGCTTCGAAAGAAAGTGCCTGATACTGGGGACTAGCCGGATATTCAGATTATATGTAACCGGACTGACACACTAGATGGCAGCCAGATTATTCTTGCACTTGTCTTCACATTTGTAAGCTAGAGAAATTAATAGAATTTTCCTTTGTTATGATTAATAAATCTTTGCTATCATGAGCATAAAAACGTATGTTATTATCTTAAACATATCAAAAATTCCGTGCCATAATGAACATGAGACATCCTCTTCTACAAAACCATTAAGAATAAGGGCCATCTTTTATTAAAATATTATCAAAAATGTTAAGGCTTCGAATACAAGAAGTACTGGGGTTTTTAGTTGTTCGGAACCAAGTTAAGTCCGGAACTTACTTTGAAGTCCATGAGAAGCTCCGATTTAAGATGAAACTGGAAATACATCTTTGGAACTAAATTATGATTGTCGGAAGTTTTTAAACTTCCAAGGCTTAGCCTGTTTCGGTATTATGAACCTCAAAGTCAGATTCTGATTCATAAAGTAAAGTAACAAAGTTTGTAACTAATACTTTCTTTTGAAAATAGATAAAGAATGAAAACCTTACACATAATTGCAAACGGAAAAGTTCTTCATTGATATTTTTTTCGGACCTAAATCAATCCGGTTACAAAAGATACTAAGCGGGCTCAAAAGTGACCTGGTAACAAAACAAAAGGCTAAAGTAAAAACCGCGTGAAAGGTTACAGCATGTACGCTCCATGGTCCACTGGGGGTGTTCCTGGTGTTTCAGACAAGTTTTGAGAAGTAGGGGCTGAAAGAGGTAGTTTTGAGGCTGATGCTCCGGAAGCCTTATCCGAGACGGAAGGTACATTCTCTTGAAAAAGAGGGGCTTTGGTTCCCGGGAGAGCTTCATCATCTCTAGCTTCCCCAGACAAAGCATTATCTTGTTCAATTGGGAAGGAGCCATCAAGACTGTCAGCAGAGGCCAACTTCAATTGCCGGGCCTTAACAATCTCCCCATCAATATCAACAAGCCAGGCCTTCGCTGCCCCCAAAGCTTTTCGACATATCATGTAACCGTTCCTAACCATGGACATAGTATAACTATTAATGGTGGCTTGGATTTATTCCTCTACAACTTGAATGATCTGGGTAAGCTCGAAACTGGTGGCATGAAGGAGCTCATTGGCTCTTTGGTCAACTCCGCAATCTCTTCCCATTGCCTTTTATTTTAAGAAGTTGTATTAGAAAGACATGACCAAGGACTCGTTCTCTCTTTTGAGGGCTTTTATCTCTGCTTCATTAATTTAGAGGCATTCAGAGAAGGTGCCCATATCATCCTTAAGGTCAGACAGATGCATCGTAAGATCTGACATGGTGTCCGATGCTTCATTCCACTTCTTCTGCCAATCCCCCGCCTGGTCTTCATGCAATGATTCCTGTTGCCTATAGGCTTCTTTCTCTTCCTCCAACTACTTGAATTTTCCCGCAGTTCATCAACACGGGTAAGCTTCACCTCTGCAACTGATAGATGGTGAACATCATTGTCCCTTTTGGTCGTCAAGGCAGCCTTTTCTTCAATCATTCACTGAATCCCCTCATTACATAAAAATGGCCTAGATGATATTTGTTATTATAAAAAAGGAGATATGAAGAAGTAGTAAAAGTATAATAAATTAGAGGAAAGATCGTACCTTGGAAACAACATGCATCCCTTCATTAATAATGCACATTGTGGACACTCGGTGAACTTTCCTCATATCCTTATCAGAATTAACATAATTCATATAGTAAGCCACTCCAACGGGCTTAGAACGAAGATGACAATCAATGAGGAGTTGGAAGGTTACGATCCAAAATTTTGTAGGCTGAGCTACTGGGGCCGGGTATTCATTCACTAATTCATCCCCACGGGAAAAAGAAACCCAATCTAGGGAAGACAAAATTTCATGATCTTCTTCCTGGGAAATGGTCGGCATGACCGAAGACCCAGGATCTTCAGCAACATGTGGAAGAGTGGCCGCATGCGGTGTATGCAGGGACTGATGTATGACAGTGATTATTGGGGCAAAAGAGGCATTGGTATGACTGGATCTGTGACTAGCAATTTCCATCTCTGCAAAAAGCCAAGGGTTTCATTCCTCCTTCTTTCCAGAGGATGTTCTTCGTCGGGACTTTCATCATCAGGTACACCACGGGGAAAGAACCAATCACTAGACCAATGCTACCGGAATCGTTGAGATGAGTATGGTCAGAATGATTCGGGATTTTCTTCTTCAAATATTTTTGTCTCGTCCAGGGCTAACAGAAGATTCATTTTGTAGTCTTTTCCATTCACGAGCCTGTTGAATAATAAGGACGACCGCATTCAGATCTTCCATTTCTTCGTCAAGTGGAGCATTGTCAGTCGCCTTGGAAAGACCTAACAAAAAGGAGAACAATTTGATTGGCAGGTCTAAGAATAAGCGGAAGAATTTGCGATTAAAATCATGATATATACCATAGTGGCAGGGTACCCAGTGCAATTTAAGAGCATGTTTTTTCATGTCCGGAGTTCCGGGGTGGATAAGTCTAGGATCTTCTAGATCCAAGTCCCGAGGTCATCTATCTCCGCAGCCTCCTATACGGTGGCTGAAGGGGGGAATAGAACCCGATCAAGTGTGGACAACTCGCTTAAAAGGAGGTGCTAAAACATATATTGTATAAAAACAATAAACTTACGATAGAAGTTCCATCACTCCGGGATGGTACGATTTCCAGGGGGAAGAAGGTCGATGGTAAGAACGATGATGTATCTATCCGTCCAACCTCGGTCACGGTCGTCATCGAGGCTGGCTACCTGGGTGGGGCAAGTTGATAATTCTATCATGGAAAGTGCACGGAGAGTTGAGGCAAATCAGGTGGTTCAGGGTAAAGCAAACACCGACCTCTCGAGTAAAGTGACAGAGGGACGCGACTGCCCTCCAAACCTGAGGGCTCACCTAAGTTATGCAAACTTTGTACCGGTGATAAATTTCTAGAATGACTTCATTAATAACTTTTCAGAGTTTCATTAAAAATGGGTAAGTGTAAACAAAAGAATATCCTTGTTTGTAAGAAGTAATTCTTTCATCACTGGTTGGAATTAAGACTTTGATCTATTCTTAACCACAGTCAGTCTTCACTGTTGGTAAAATACTAGCAGTAATTTGGGTTTTGTAATCACTAGCGGGAGAGTCCCTGCCATCGAGTAAAACCTTTGAAATTTTTTTCTCTCGGAGGTCATGAGTGAAATTCCATGTCTTCGGTAAGAAGGAAGAAGCCAAAGGGTTTCGGCCAAAAGGAGCCCCTTCTTTAGGGTTAGGGTTCTTCCTGTTTGAAGGAGCATTACTGCTGGTTGAAGGGTTAGGCATATTTTTGATAAGAAAGAAGAGAATATCAATCGGAAATTTGAAGAAAGATGTCTTTGCAAATTGAGAGTTGAATGAACAAATCTTTTATGAAATGGGGTATTTAGGAGATGACTTGGAAGGAGTAATGTGGCGAATGTCAATTGGCGGCAACACGTGCGTGCCAGATCAGAAGTGATTAGATGGCATGCCTCATCATTACAATGCAATTTTCCTTTAATCGAGGGAAGTGGAAAAATTGTCGTTGTTTCAGCCAGATGATGATTGTAATAGGGAAATATGTGGATGGTATTCTTCGAAGATTCCCCCCAAAATACAGAACTTTGATGAGTCGTCGATTCAAATCCAATTCCCGGGTACACGATAGTTACACTTGAAAAGTGCGGGGACTATATGTATAGGGCAAAATTCATATAAGACAGCTGCACAAATTATAGTATGACACGTAGAGCACGGTGCTGAGTCAGGATTACGTCAACTTAAGGCACTACCGATTAAATATAAGCGGTACTGGGAGCGTTACATGCGAAGCTGATACCGATAATACAGAAGGTTGAGAGCCATTTCAAGACGGACGACCATTACAATACTGATCATATGTCTTCCAATAGAGTTTTAATGACATTTATTGAGATATTGATTGTCCAATTATTAAAACATTCATTCTCCTGTATTAATGATCACATATTTCGTGGGTTGTGTACCTGTGTAGCTCATATATAAATAGGACACATTGTGTCATTGTAAATGATCACATTCTAATTATTATAATACCCTTGCTCATTGTAAATGATCACATTCTAATTATTATAATACCCTTGCTCATATTCTTTCGATTTCTGTGCTTGCATACAAGTTATCATAGCTTTGCGCAGAAGCTGTCACATGGTTCAGACTAATCATTACGTTACTTTGTCTTATTATTACTTATTTTCAGTATAATTTATCTAAAATTCTTATCTAACGTGTCACTGAGATCCACATGTCATTGATCACGTATACAAATTCAATTGTAACATTTTACGGGTACACATTCCATTTGCAATTTTCTTAGCAGAAACCATAAAATTACAAATAATTCTTTATTAAAAAAAAATAGTCGTCTTAGTTGATCTATAACAACATTAATATGCTTTTTTTTTTATTATAAATTTTTTACTAATGATATTATCTACAAAGAATATATCATACCAAGAATAGTCAGATTCATTCCACAAATTGTGCACACGCGTTAACTGATTCTGGAGGACCCATTTTTTAAACGACTATCAAATAAAATTTCTTTTCTTTTATTGTAAAATTTGTACTTTTGTAAATTTGAAAGTACTTTATATATATATATATTTTATAAAAAAAGTGAAGCAATATATAATGTGTCAATATCAGTATAAACAAATTATACAATATCATATCATTTTTACCAGTTGTGGTAGGTAAGATATTTTATTTTCAAAATTACAAGAGGCTTTCCTATAGATATTTTTTGAATGACCAGATAGTATAAAAATTATTTTATATTAATAATATATAAAATTCAAACTCAAAAATAATAACGTTATAAGTAAAAAGTGGAGCCTCTAAAATTTAGGGGTCTAAAGCTTGTGCTTTATTGGCTTTACCCAAAAGCCGACAGTGGGCCCAATGATAGGGGTGTCTGCAGAAGTAGTGATGTATTTGTTATATTCAGTTTGTTATTGTGAGTGAAGATAACATTTTCTGTTGAATGTGTGTGAGAAGTCATAAGACAACACATTTAAGGACAGATTTAAGATGAAGTATCCATTCATGGATATTATAGTTGTCAAGTGCTACATTGTTTACATTCATGGCTACATTATTTATATCACATTAGAAAATTATCTACAGGTTGTACTTATTTACATGTAGGAAATGATGGTGCGTTTATTGTCATGCATTTTCTTTGCTTAGCAGGGAGTACTTGAAGCGTAATGCATGATATCAAGATAAGAGTACTCAGAGAAAAAAAAGCCACAACTAAAACAAATGAAAAAAGCTGCATATTTTCTAGAGAAATGAGGACATTTATAAATAAAGCCAATCATATGTTGTCATTAAGTAGTTGTGTACTTGATTTCATGATCCAAATCACAGGTCATTATGTCACCTACATTATCTTCCATAGGCGTACCATCCCTAAATTTAGAAAATCATTTAGCTATTAAGTGCGAAAAAATATATTAAAAACAGGATATCTTTCAAGTATCAATAAAATAAAAATGCGAAAAAGTCATAATAACAATCCATCCCCAAAATAGGGTGTCAATCGTCCAAGAGCAATAAAATACTGAATACAAGTCCCATATGACTGAAAAGATAATGTCTATAGGAAGCAAATGCATAAAGGTAAAGGAAGAGATCCAGGGGCCCCGGATCATCCAAGCAGCTCACCTTGAACTCTCAGATAGCGTGCCTCAAAATCAGCCACGAGGCCCAGAACTGAAACAAGGGTCCGTATCTACATGAAGTGCACCAAGTGTAGTAAGAGTACAAACCACTAGTAATCCGTAAGTATCATAGGCCGACAATGAAAGAGACAACAAATATAGCATATAAAGACTGAGCACACAACACAATCAATTAGAGTATTTATACTTCCAAATTATGATGAGAGAAATCATGTTTCATGTAATAACAATAGGTAGGCATATATCCAATTAGGAATAAGTAGAAGAATGAATAAATGCAATGCATTGATCAATAATAAACTTGGTACACACATGCTATAGGCCATGCAATGTAGTCATGACATGTGGGGACTAGCAAGGTCCATATACATATCACTATATTGCTCGGGGACATTTTCTATCGGACTATAACCATTTACTGTACCATCCGACTTTACCGTCAGACTGTGAGAACATTATTCCTACCTCTTTCCCGACCTTTAAAACCACCTCATATCTCTTTCCGTGACTCATTCCAACAAGTATATGAGTATGAATGATCAAAATATGCATAATATCGTATATAATGAAGTAGATAGCCCATATTGTTCCAACAATGCTTGTCCCATTTAGAAAGAGAATACGAGAATTATCATGCAATAAGTGGTGCACATAGCACATAGAAATCAAATATTAACAGGTTCATTTATCATGATATTATCTACCAGAACACAATCAGATCATATATTTTCGCGTATCAAACGCCAATAATTTAATAATTGTCACTGTATAATACTCTTACAATTACACTGGTACCCACACAAGTGCTCATCTCAGTCATAAGCATGGGACCCCCATTCACGCCCTCGGCCCCTTCAATATTTAGATGACATATTTGCGCTCCAAGTAGAGTCTAAAGAGTAAGACATAACCTACCTCAAAAACAGAGCAGGAGCCACGAACAATCAAACACGAGCTTTTCCCTTCTAGAGTGCCTTTGAACGATCCAAATCTATCAAATATGAATTTTACATTAACTCGCAAGTCCGTAGATATCCATATCGTCTATACAAGATTCGGGTCTAAATTCATCCTAAAAAGTGACTGAACCCATGCCGACGAAATTAGAATTTTCCTTCAAGATAATTTCACCCCAAGACTAAGGATTTTAAAATCAGAAAACTCATCCAAAAGTCATGATCTTGGCCCTCAATTTCATCTTTTTTCTTAAACTCAACCTAGGGCTAAACCCATCAGTTTTCCACCAACCCAACATCGAAACGAAGCTAAAAGATGGCTTAAATCGATGGAAAATACTAAAATAATGATTAGAATCTTACCCTCACGTAGAATTAAGGTCCTAGCACTCGAAATCGCCTCCAATCGAACTCTCTAACTCAAAATATGAAATAATAAAGTCTAGGTTCGTAGTTGAACATTAAATGGGTGTCTTGCTAACGACTTTGCTTCTACGGGCTTTTCTTCGCAGGTGCGATCTCGCACCAGCGGAAAAAAGGCCATAGAAGCGGTCGCCACTATATCGTCCAAATTTGCAGATGCGAACCTAAGACACGTAGGAGCAATGCTGCACATGCGGAACATCCCACATAGGTTTGAAAACTTGGCACCCTGACAACCTTCGCAAATACGGAGCACACTCTACAAGAGAACAACCGAAGATACGAAAAACTTTTGCAGGAGCAGAAGTCCTTGCTCCTTCCCAACTCTGTAGAAGCGGACATTCATTCACAGAAATGGCTGCGCAGAAGCAGATAAAGCTCGCAGGTGCGGTTGCACTAGAACCAGAGAAACCAACAATCAACCAAGTTTCCAAAACATCCAATCCAACACCCGAGACTCGTTTGGAACTCCATGAACGCAAACCAAAAGTGTAACTTGAGTACAAATGACGCTACGGACTTGGTCGTGCACCCAAAATATTGATGCAATATTATTAGGACACACTTTTTCATAAAATCATTCTAACTTCCTCAAAAACTCAAACTTTGCAATCAAACATCCAGAACCCCTTGAAATGCGAACCAACTGCCCAACTAAGTCATAAGTCACGTTCCAAATCTAATGGAACTATCGAAATTTGATATTGATAACGTTTATCCAAAAGTCAACACTTAGTCAAATTTCAAAATTTAGAACTTCAAACTTTAGATTTTCTTCTATGTTTTCTATCCAATTGCCTCGGGAATTGTGTCACCTATCCCCGCAAGTCATAAACTTCAATATGAACCTATGAGAAGGTCATTTTAGGAAAAAGGATTAAAAAACACAAAATGACTAGACAGATCGTCACATCAGATACCAATTAAACAAACGTTCATCCTCGAATGACAAAACAAAATATCCAAACTGTCGAGCAACCAAAGAATCTTGTTACAAGACTCATGAAAACCTCTACATGCACGGATTTACGCTGATAGCACCATTTTTTCACTTTACTAGTTAAGTCTCTTCCTTTAACTTAGTTGAAACATCAAAATCTCCATTTTCCATACCCGAAACTTCCTCCGCAACTGATTTTTATATATCTAAAATGACTCGACTCAAATTTCCTAATTTTGATTATAACCACACCTCTGAATGAAATTTTGATTCCAAAAATACCATCATAATCACCACAATCCTTTAGTTGTAAGCGCAAACCATTGCCAAACCTGCACCCATAAAATACTAATTCTATTTATCCTTCTTCCACACCTTCCAAAGTCGTATTTAGTACCATGAATCTATAGGAAGCACGATGTCACACACCACAAGTCTAAATCATGACTTACTCTCACCAGAAAAGAATATGTGCTTGTTCTGAGCTAATTCTAAGTGTTTCCGTGAAAACTGATCTTATCCAAAATCAATTGTGCTAATTCTAGATCCGTTAGTTTTGTTTCATCGAGCTAAAGCTATTGATCTAACACTCGTCGTCCAATCCTTCTTAAACCTTTAATAGCATACCATGCGCATCATTCGAGTAATTATCTTTCCATGTCATCTGCAGAAAATAAACTGATCATCCTGAAGACTTCTCATATCCATTTGTACCTCCTTAATAAAACATTAAGTGTCGCATAAACTATTAAAACCATCTGTATAGATGGTCTCAACAAAATATTATCAAATCTTCTTATAAACTCTAATAGAACCCTATAAACCTGCCATACCTCTATCTTGAACTGGAATCTATCAAATCTTCAAAAATGGTTTACTAGAATAACACAAAATCTTCTAGCAATATATTCATTAGCCAAATGGCTTTAAATGAGCAAATCTGACCCGGTGCAAAATGTACAATTCCCTGAATGTCACCAACAATCACCTGAATTGATTATGAAACTTTACTGACCAAGTAGTAAGTCTTCCATAAGTCTGTGGTGACCCACTCTATCATGAACAATCAACCTTGTGTTGTCATTTCCAACTTCAAAAGATGAATTTCCACCCCACTCATCAGCTCAGTACCGATGACTACACCTAGTGACTTAAATCCTCATGTTCCTCAATTCGCACCCGTCACATAAATTCGATAAAACTCCATGAAATCTTAATACATCAAATGCTCCTTGTGCTTTCTCTTAACTCATTCATAACTCCGAACACTTTGATGAAAGGCCTGCAACCTCATATACCATACCTTCAATCATTAAATCTATAATTGTAATACATCGTTACACATTTAGTAGATCCTAATGTATCAAACCTTACAATCTATGTGCCTTACCATGCACAAATACTCCCCAATAGTTCATATTCGAAAAACACCTAACCATGCTAGCTAGCCAGCAATGCTTCAATATAGTCTACTACCATGGAATAGTCTCACTTCAAAATTATTACTTCAACTTCCAACTGAAGAGATTTACTCTTATCAATTAACTCTAGCACATTCATTCAAGGATGCCATGAAATTACCCACACTGGTACTATACAATTCACCTTCTTATCAATTTTGCCACATAAGTCATTCAAAATTTGCACCTCTTCAATGACTAGTCGTAAAGTTCCATAAAACTTGTCAAAATACATAGTCAAACTCTGTAGACCGCCCTCTTCAATCATACTTATCATTTTACACCTTAATTGAATGATGCAAAATAATGCCACCGTAATCGATACCTGACTCAAGTAATTCCGTTGCTACGAATCTAAATCTTTTTCTTCTAAAGATATACCTTAATCCTTCTAATTCGAGTCCAAACTTGCCTTTATCTAAATTCTTCAATTTTCATATTCCCTTCACAATAAATTCTACCGTATTAACTAAAAATCACCCAAATCCACTCGAGGGGTGTACCAAAGTATCATAACTCTTGCAAACTAGTTAAGCCGGTAATGGAGAGAGTAGTAAGCCATAAAATTAAGATACTGAAAGCTTCCCTAGACTCACTCGAACCTCAAAATTGAATACTCATCTAAATCAAGCACATCACATGTACAAGATTTCACAAGAGTTTTCGATAGAAAGTACCTACCAACCATGTTACTCCAACAAAATCAATTATTACTGATGTAATATCCCAGCACCGCTGTACTAGTCCTAAGTCTGTAGGGCGATCCTTAATTACTGTACACACAATCCTACTATCGTTCTCATATAGTTCCATACAAGTATCCTTGCCAAATCCTCTAATTGAAGAATCCTCCTCCCATATTTATTTACGAGCTTACCAACCCAATGCCGACATCGAAAGTCCTATAGTGAATTCATGTATCTTGGTTTCAACAGATGTTACTAATCATTACACTTCACAACTTGAATTAGTTAATATCTATCATTGATATACCACTTTAAATGTACTTATTGACTGACACCTCTCTCGAGGGTCTTTAACTACCTATGAAGAACTACCATTTTTCTTTGTTTCACCAAACCAGAACACCTCTAACAAATCCTGCGATTATCCCTCGCATTTCGTCAACTCCACAGATTACATCACCCATAACTGTAGAAACTTGCCGAGTCTTAAACAACATATACGATGCCCACATACCTTGTCCAAAGTTAGGTGCAATGGATGACAACTCCTTAAGTAATAAAATTTTGTACTTCTCTATCGCTAGAGTCATTTTCATTAGTCAATCATTGTTCCCCAGTAGCTTATGACGTAGTCAAACTTACCAACCAATTCATGTTCCTTTAACATCCATTTCCTAAATAGAATAGCCTCATCCCATGACAACCTAATGAATTTATCTCACTTATGACACCATAGTCCTTAGAATATGCCATGTTGGTATCGCCCATCATCCTTGCACAACAAACAACCATGATATATCTCACAAAATGAACAATCTCTTAGTCCAAAGATGATCCCTTTTATCACCGCCCTCGAAACACCAAGCGACCATAAGAACACACCCTTTATTGAACCCCCCAACCACTTGTTCTTACTCCATTACCACAATTTTATCATGCCGAAGCTTAACTTAGCTTTTCATAACCTTATCGAACAACCAACTTTGCATACTTTGCAACCTTATCCTGACGAGCACATCAAATACCAATTGTTCTCTTCATATAACAGATCATCCATTCAAATTCCATTCCTTACATCTCTGTCCCATAGGACAACAAAAGACTCTTTACGATCATTCCCTAAGAAGTCTTACTTCCTCACACCTTATCACAAAAGTTCACCTTTTATGTTTTTATCCCTTTCCAGCTTCTTTTCATAGTCTCAACAACTATCCTTCTTGCCTGATAAACTGATACTCTCAAGCTCACTCATGTCCTCAAAATATCAGAATTTGGACTATTCCCTTATCAAATAGTCGCATTGTCGAAGATACGCTCATGCCGCAAGACTGTCATAATAAATCTGACGAAACTAAAGTATTCCCACTCAAATCACACCTCGAGTAAATCATCCCCGCTATGTCAAACCTCTTCAAGTGCAACCTTCAAGGAACTAAGCCTATTACCTGGTGATATTTCTAGTCGAATCACTTCAAATCGTCAACTTTCTTCCCATCACTTGTTATACAACAAATGCGCTAACTCAATATTAGAGCATCTAACCGTTGAAGATGTAGCGATCATGCAATCCTTCATACCATCACTCCCACTTTCCAGAGGTATCACTAAACTAAAGAATCTGAATCACAACCCTTAACTGAGTCTCCAAGTCATAGCTGCAATATGAACTTGGTCACACATCCTTATCATTGTGACAAATCCCATACCATGACGCGCGGTGTTACATCCAGTCGCTCGTGCGTAAATTCGAGTACGTGTCCTCACCATCAGTGAGATAATAGAACAACAAAGTTCAGTTATGAATTTGAAAAACTACCATGAAAAGAATTAAAAAATGGAAGTTTCCAAAATGTCTTATAACCTCTCGAGGTTGGGTACGGACGTCTACGTACCAATCCACGAGGCTCTACTAGATATTGCTCTTGTACTTATGAGATCGGTGAACCTAGGGCTTTGATATCAATTCATCAAGACCCAAAACACTGATCCTGATGGGACCTACACTATCTCCCTAGTAGGCGAACCATCCCCAAGTTTAGAAAATCATTTAGCTATTAAGTGCGGAAAACATATTAAAAATAGGCTATCTTTCAAGTCTCAATAAAATAATGATGCGGAAAGTCATAATTACAATCCATCCCCATAACTCGGTGTCAATCATACAAGAAAATGCATAAAGGTAGAGGAAGATATTTAGGGGCCGTGGATCAGCCAAGCAGCTTACTCTGAAGTCTCGAATAGTGTGCTTCGAAATCATCCACGAGGCCCAGAATTGGAACAACGTTTCGTATCTGCGTGAAGTGTAGCAAGTTTAGTATGAGTACAAACCACTAGTACTCCATAAGTATCATAGGACGACAGTGAAAGAGACAACTTATGTAGCATATAAAGACTGAACACACCACACATATTCAATTAGAGCATTTATACTTCCAAATTATGATGAGAGAAATCATATTTCATGTAATAACAATAGGTAGACATATATTCAATTAGGAATAACTAGAAGAATGAATGCAATATATTGACCAATAACAAGCCTATACACACATGCTATAGGACATGCCATATAGTCATATGACCCGTGAGGGACTCGCGAGGTCCATATACTTGTCACTATACCACATAGGGACATTTTCCATCAAAATGTGACCACTCACTGTACTGTCCAACTTTACCACCGAACTATGAGAACGTTACTATACCGCCCGTCAATATATTCTTACCTCTTTCTTGGCTTTTAAGACCACCTCATATCTCTTTCCGTGACTCACTCCAACAGGTATATAAGTGTGAATGATCACAACATGCATAATATCATATACAAGAAGTAGAAAACCCATATCGTTCCAATAATACCCGTAGGCTTCATTTTAGCAAGAGAATATGAGAATTATCCTGTAAGAAATGATGCACATATCACATAGAAGTCAAATATTGACAAGTTCATATATCACGATATTATCTACCAGCAAACAACCAGATCCTAAAATGCCAATAATTTAATTATCATTGTACGATACTCTTAAATTACACCAGTACCCACATAAGTGCTCATCTTAGTCACAAGTGTGGGAACCCGACTCATGCCCTCAACCCCTTCAGTATTTATATGACATATACGCGCTCCAAGTGGAATCTAAACAGTAAGCATAACCTACCTTGAAAGCAGAGCAAGAGGTACGAACAATCAAACCTGAGCCTTCCCCTTCTAGAGTGGCTACGAATGATACAAATTTATAAAATATGAATTCTATATTAATGCGTAAGTCCATAGACACCCCTATTGACTATATATGATTCAAGTCAAACCCGCTCCAAAAGTGACCCGGACTCACATCAATGAAATCAGAATTTCCGTTCAAAATACTTTCACACCCAAGCTTAAGGATTCTAAAACCAAAAAACTCATTCATAAAGCTATGATCTTGGCCTTCAATTTCATATTTTTCCTTATGTCAACTTAGGGCAAAAGCCATCAATTTTTCACCAACCAACATGGAAACAAAGCTAAGAGACAGATTAAATCAATGGAAAATACTAAAATAAAATGTAGGATCTTACCCTCGCGTAGAATCGGGGTCCAAGCACTTGAAATTGCCTCTAATAGAGATCTCTAACTAAAAATATGAAATAATGAAGTCTAGGTTTGTAATTGAAAATGAAATGGGTGTCTTGCATAACGACTTTGCTTCTGTGGGGTTTTCTTTGCAGGTGTGGTCTTGAACCAGTGGAAAAAGGGTCGCAGAAGCTGTCGCCAATATATCGCCCAAATCCACTGATGCAGACCAAGACGCGAAGGAGCGACGCCGCACCTGCGGACCATCCCACGCAGGTGCGGAAACTTGGCACCCCTACAACCATAGTTGATGCGGAGCAACCTCACAAGAGCGGAATCATAGATGTGGAAAACCTCTGCAGGAGTGGAAGTCCCTTCTTCTTAATTCCCAATTCCGCAAAAGCAGATCCTCATTCGCAGAAGCGGATAAAGCTCGCAGGTGCGGTTGCACCAGAACCAGAGAAACCAGCATTCAACCAAATTCCAAAACTTCCGATCCAATATCTGAAACTTATCCGAAACCCCCCGAACACAAACCAATAGTGTAACTTGAGTATAAATGACCCTATGGACTCGCTCTCACACTCAAAATACTGAGTTGTAATCATTAAGGTACATTTTTTTTTTTACAAAATCACTCTAACTTCCTCAAAAGCTCAAACTTTATAATCAAACATTCAAAACCTTCTTGAATCCCTAGGAACGCAAACCAACTATCCAACTAAGCCATAAATTTTGTTCTGGCCTAATAAAACTATCAGAATTTAATTTCGGACACGTTTATCCAAAAGTCAACTCTTGCTCAAACTTCTCAAACTTAGAACGTCAAACTTTCATTTCTTTCCCGTTTCCAATCCGATTGTCTCAGAAATTGTGTCACCCATCCCCACAAGTTATAAACACCAATTCGAAGCTATGGATATGGTCATTTTGTAGAAAAGGTCTAAAAAGCACAAGACGACCAGACGGGTCGTTACACCTAAACTTAGCACAAGAACGGGCATATACTAATTCAATTATTAGTAGATCATCTAACAAAAGCTACAAAAATGACAGCTGAACAAATGAGCTAATCTGGTATTGTGCCAACACCGAAAGTGTTTTTAACCATTTTCCAAAAAGTATGCCGCAAAAGTGGAAGAGACTGCATTCAGGGTAGCAGCATAGATGTTCATTGTAATATCCACAAGCAGTACCAAATGTAGCTTCATATGCATTCAAAAGGCCAACCATATTGCAAAACAGTAGCGAATCTTTTACTGGCAGCAAAATTAATAAATAATAGTCGGTTAGATACTGCGTAGTGTATCGAATGTGGCAAGAGAACATGTTTTTACTTTTTGATCAAGTAGCAACAGGACATGTTTGTAGTTGTGGGTATCAAAATTTTTGTTTAACTGTTCACATGGTGCAAGTTGGTCCCATAGATATCACTGGGAAATGAATATGTTTAGTGAAGTTACTGTATAGACTAAACTTGTAACTTATCCTAAAGATTTTTAACTTTTCACTCACCAAAAATATATTAAGATATTTTCCTTTGATGAACTGTATGCAGAAATAGCAAAATTACATTAAAGGGGGAAATCGGAAACAGATTATTATTTCAGTCCTAAAATTACAACTTTTGTAAGAATAGAAACAGGGAAACGTTAGAATCTTTAGAGATATAGACACTTCCTTATGTTTCAGTAGATATTTTTTGATGAGTAAATAAGTACAGCCTGTTTTATTTTTCAGTAGAATATACCAAATGACAGAGAGAAAGAGAAGTGGTCACCAACCAACAATATTGATATGAAGTACTAAATAAATAAAGATGATAAAGGAATATTTGAAAAATATTATCAGAAACCAAATGTAATGAAAATGAAGAAGAAGCGGAAAAGAATGGAGGTGGTAACGAGTTCTAATGCCTTTCAGTCTTTTTTCAGGGACCAAATTTTCAGTCCTATGCTGTGTTTCAGGTAGGAAGTATTGCCTTTGCTGGATGTGGCTTGGTGTTTTCCTTCCTTTGTGGCAATTTTTTGAAGCTTGCATTTGCTGTTTTCCACGGAGTCCATGACAGTGTCACGATCAAATGATGGATCATGATGGCACCTACACTATTCCCCGGTAGGCTAACCATTTCCAAAATAGTTTAATCAATTTAAAGGTATAAAAGCGGAAATAAACAATAAATTAATACTTAAAGCTGCTTTGCCATAAATATACTTAACTCACAATTACTAAGAAACATTACACCTTTTTCAAAACCGAGTCTGACTTGTACAAGAGCATCTAATAATTTACAACTTGAAATACTGAACTACAATAACTGTCTTGGAAAATTAAAGACAGAAGCAATATGATGAAAGAAGCTCCAGGGTTACTGATAAGGCTGCTAGCTCACCTTAAAAACTTCAAAGGACCGCCTCGGATAACTCGCGGGGCCTCGAGCTGAAGCCGGGAGAGAAATCTGCATTCAAATAAGATGCAGCAAGCGTAGTATAAGTACACAACGTACCCCATGTATCATAGGCCGACAACGACATAAATAACACGTACAACATATAAAAAACCGAGTCTACTCAACAAAAAATTTCAATTCATCTAACACTTAAACCCCTTAAGAACATGGATAATCAGATAGGCACATACCACATAAGAAGTAAAAGAATGGTAATCTATGAATGCATGAATGCAATGCACTGGCCAATCAACCTGGTATGCACATGCTATTGAACTTTTCCATATAGCCATGACCCATGGGGGACTCACAAGTCCACATACCGCTCACAACCAATCAACATGAATCCTTGGACTGCTAGAGGCGTCATATTATAATCACGTCATCACGCATAAGTTGTCTCATATCAAGTCACCTCATACGCCCAGAATCATTTTCCATCAGGCTATCAAGCATCATTTTACCTCTTTTTTGGCCTCATCGGACCAATTTCACATATCATGTCAAGATCCATCTCAGTCACCATATTTGTACGAATGAATGTATGCGTGTAATAAGTAAAAACAATTATCATATATGTATGAGATGAATAATCATGCGCTTGATATCACATTTCAACAAGTATTCGAAAAATCAACCTTTCCATATTTATGAGACGTAAAGCGATGAGGTAAAACAATTCACACAACAAGTATAAGTTCAATCACAGCCCTCATAGCCCATATAAACATACCAACCTAAATGGAATTTATCACCACAACCATGCCCGAAGGCTCACATGCTTTCCCTAACATTCTAACTACCCAACAATATACACCGATACCCACCCAAGTGCTCATCGCAGTCACTAAGGTGGAAAAGCTATCACGCCCAATACCCCTCAATAATTATAAGCTAGACATATTTTTCTATCAGAGTCTAGAAAAGTAGACCGTAACCTACTTCAATGCCTAGCAGGCGCCACGAACCCTCAAGTCAATGCTTTACCATTCCGGAGTGCTTTCAAATGATCAAAATCTAGCTATTATAAATTCTACGTTAAAATACAAATCTAAAGATATGCAACAAGACGTAAAAGAATTCAGACTCAAAACAATCACACACGAGCTCCAAGGGAAAAATTGGAAATTGAATTTAGAAACATGTTATCCAAGGTCTAAATAGTCATAACCTTAAACTTCATGGAAATCTAATCTCAAATACGCCTCCAATTCCATCAATTACTCTAATCCCCATTAGTGTCAAATCCTAACTCAAACTATCTAAATCATAGATAAATTGGAAATTCTACTTTAGGAATAGTTTACCCAGGCCTAGTTCGTCTAAAGCCAGAACATCATGCAAAATTACCCAAAGATTAACCCCTAAATTATCAAGAAACCCCAATATCAACCTAGGGCTAAAACTCCCAAATTTTCAATATTAAATCATGCTTTATCTATTATTAAAGATAGGAAATCAAGAAATATTTATAAGAAAAAGGTTAGATTCTTACACCAAAGCTTAGAAGAGCAAATCCTAATTGAAATCACTTCAATACCAACTCTAGAACTTGAAATTTGAAAATGGGGAAAGTTTTTTAAGTTGGGAGTTTTATCCTCACACCCCAGCCTTGGGGGGTGTGGCCGGCACCCAGCATCCGGAGGCCTGAGAGAACCAACTACAGTACCTGGAGCTCTTAACACGAAACTTGGGTCGGCAAGGCCTCCAATTACTCTAACAAGACAAGAATGTATGATAACCTGCACGCAAAAAAGTCCCAACATCATAAATACAGATAACCAAGGCCGAAAAGGCCACTAGAAGAGTATCACAAACTAACAAGAGGGCCGACAAGGCCATGACAAAACATATACACACCATACACTAGTTTGTAAGCCTCTAAGAGTGCTATAATACATCGAAAGTCGGGACATGGCCCCGCCATACCTAAACTTCTAGGAATATATATATAATAGTACCTACAAACTCTGTATAGCAACTCTGGAGAAGAGGAGTGTGACAGTCAGCCGCTAGAAATAGGTATCCTATTGAAGAGCTACGTCTAGCTGCCTACCTGTACCTGCGGGCATGAACATAGCGCCCCCTTCAGTACAAATGAATGTACTGAATATGTAGGGCATAATCAACTGGAAATAAGACAACAATAAATAAAAGGAAACAAAGGATACCACCTGAAACCCATAAGTGTCACAAAGGGGTCAATCTGCAATATGTGTGTGTATATATATATATTTATATATATATATATATATATATATATATATGATCTATTCGCATGTATAGCGCCCTAGGCCTCGGTGGGCATATTCTCTATGTAGTTTATCACGTATATAACGTCATAGGCCTCTATGGGCAGTATTATAAGTATCATATCTATGTCAATGCATGTATAACGCCATTGGCCTCTAAGGGAAATATCATCAACATCATATCTGTATAACTGTGTATATAACGCCATAGGCATCTGAGGGTAGTATAAATGAATAATATATGTATGTGTATGAAGACCGACTGGAGAACGTATCATACTTACTAACCTATTTCGGAGTGATGTAAGGTCGTTACACCTCCGAATATTCTTATGCGGATTTCATACCGATTTCTTTTCCCATATGAATCAATAAGAATGACCAAATATACTATTTTAATTAATTTGGAGACCATCAAGAAATTTTGTCTTACCAACAATGAGATGTTATTATAGAGTGTGGAAATGACTCTCAATGAGGAACATATAAGATAGAACAATCAATCAAAGAATGGAATACAAGTATCCCTTCTTAGCGACTAGGGATATGGTTCTAATTGAGGAGCATTTCGTAATTGATTCGTTATGTTGATCATGACGAAAGAGAAGAAAGAAAGCCCAACATACCTTGTCGATGAAGCTAGTTACGTTCTGCGGAGCCTCACATGTGCTATGGGAGATTATCTATATTAAACAAGGGATTTTTATCAATATCAAGCTTATATCTAATAAGAGATTTCACTTAGGCAGTTCGTCGAATAACTCGCATACATGAAGTTCTAGAGTTCTTCTACCATAGATTTTTACTCAACTTAACACCATCATCTTCCATAACTCATATCCTTAACTTCACAACCTCCCTAATATGATTTAACACTTTTATCTACTCTCAATCTCAATCTACAATCCCAACCAACAAGTTACCATAACTTTATACAACAAGAAGTGTTTCTCTAATATTCATGTTTACCAAACTCCCAAAATTCCCAAGTTACCTTCTTCAATCCATCAAGCCAAGTTAAGAGAAGATAAAGGGCACATAAAAGGGGTGAGACATAACCTTAACTATCCAAGAAGTCTTCCACAACAACCTTTAATTCAATCTTAAGGAAGTCTACGACTTTGTCGAGCCAACTAACGAGGTTTTTGAGGTGATCTTGATTCTTAGAAGGAGGAATCACCTTAAACACATGGAGAGATGTTCTTCAATGGTGAGAAGATCCATGAAGTGTGTTTGGGGGTGTTTTGGAGCTCAAGGGGTCGAAGTGGTGGAGTGAAATGAAATTGGCCAACTTTGGAACTTAAATAAGCCATACCATCGCCTCACATATGAGGCTCCATATGCAGCGCATATGCCCATATGCGGCCGCATATGCCACCACCTATAGTGGAAGTGAGGTGGTAGAATGTTGGCTTTGGTATGCGGCCTCACCCATGAGACAGAATGACATCTGCGACGCGAAACTCTTAGTGTATTGTCAAAACTTCGTCGAGTTGTACTTCCGTTGGTCCTATTTACTTACAACCATCTGAAACCATTCCCTAACATCTTTATATGTCATACAAACCCTCTAAAACAATTTCAAGTTCTCACAACTCAAGTCAGCTAACTACACTTTCATTTAGATGTAAAACTACGGGGCGTAACATTCTTCTCCCTTAAGAACATTCGTCCTTGAATGTTGAATATTGTTTTAAATCTTAGGATTTCAAAAAAATTTGGTAGTGTTTCCCCTATAAACAGGACTATCTGAAATCTTTCAAACAACCCAAACACACAACCTATGCCAGACAGGGCTACATAATATCATAATAACACATAATTAGCCTCACACGACCATCTGTTTATATAAGAAGCGAAGGTTATCTATAACTTACCTTAATTATCCTTTGTTGTACTCTGAGCTGCACCTGCATTTTTGCCTAAATAAGATATAAAAATTAAGCTAGATAATGAATTAGGAGTAAGGGAACCATATCGCACGATTATCGTTATAAACCTTAAGACTGAAACAAGTAAGGATATCGGGATTTTATATCTTTTTCTACTACCGTGTCATTTCTACCATGTTGTTATTTCTTCAAAGCACTTTGACCAAAGTGCCTTCCTTGGTTCGTAACTTACGTACTTGATGATATAGGATAGTTATATGAGTTTCCTCATATAAGAGGTTCTATGTCACTTGGACATCTTCAATGGGGGATAATGTGGGAGGGATATGTGAAACCAGCTTATAGGCCACTTAACCAATTCTTCGAATAATCTGGTATGGTCCGACCTACATAGGGCTAAGTTTGCCCTTTTTGCCGCACCGCATTACGCCTTTCGTAGGAGACACCTTAGAAACACCCAACCTCTCATGGCAAATCCAAAGTCTCGGCACCGGTTATCTGAGTAGGACCTTTGGTCAACTCTGGGCCATCGCCAATTGCTCTTGAATCGATGATTTAAAAAATCCAAAACTTACCATTATTTTTCTACTCATATCTTTGTTTCATCATATTTACTCTATAACCCTTTCCTTAACATCTACCTTGGATCCTTAAGATTGGTTAATCATTTTATTACTTCGCTATATGCTCACATCGGGCCTTATTCGTTGTTGTCTCCCCTTATCGATTCTAAAAAATTCTACTGGTATCCGTGGTAGATCTAGTGCTTGACATATTCAAAATTTACATTGAAGGCAGGTTTCTATTTATTACTACTTTGGGCTTTCCCCCTTAAGGGGTATCAAATCTCTTCTTAACCAGTCAACCTTTATGTTTCTGGCTTGAATTATTTTAAGGATCCCTTGTTTTAATGTACCTCTTGTACCATCACTTATGGACATCGGGGTCTAAGCATCGTTTACTCGCTATCATCTCACTTCAAGCTAATTGTATTATTGCAGGTTCCATTCTAGCCTCATTATCGGTACCATTATCTTTAAAATCTTTTCGCCTTCCGTCATTTTGAAGAATGTTCTTCAGCCTCGTTACTGTGTCATAACATCCCGCTTATATTTACCGAACATCCATCTATTACTTATTGTCATTATTCTGTCATGTCATGATCTTTATCGTAAACTGTCTTCAACCAGTTGTTCCTTGCCTAGTTGACTCGTAGAATCACTCCATATAACTTGAAGCTCGTATCACCTATTGAGGCATTCATCCGAGGATCGATAACTATTACATGAAGTGCTACCAAATCAATATGCCGGGTATTGGGTAAGAAAGATGAACAAGACTGCTTGTTGAATACTAAAAAGGAAGTGACTCAAGGTAATGTCATTTGTCTTGAAAAAGTGGAAGATTTCGTCTGAAACGCCCTGATCGTAACACGCGAACTTGACCAAGAAGTGAAATGACAAACAACTGAATATGTCCTTAATCGTGGATGTCTACCCACATGGTGCTTACGTTTTAATACTAAGGGCATTTATTAGGAATCCACTTCAGATTTTTCCATAGTGGAAATGTAAAGGTAGAAAAGAATCAGATATACAATGGCAAGTCGAGACATATAAGGCGACGTCATAATACAATACGAAGCTTGCTAAAGAATGGAATTATTTCCATTGATTATGTGAGATCAAAGGACAATATAGCGGATCCTTTGACAAAAGGCCTTAACAGAGAGCAAGTCGTATTTACATAGAGGGGAATGGGCTTAAAGCTAACACAATGAGTCGTTAACTGGTGGAAACTTAACCTATCATAATTGGAGATCCCATGGTTTAGGTTCAATAGGAAAACTAGTTGGGGAAGACTCAAGGAGCATAAAACACACATATGTTCATTCCTATGGTGTACTAAGTGTGTTAATCCATTGATGTTTTAAGGGCTGAATCTTATTCTTAATAATACTAAAAGCCTTATGGTGGGATAGTACGGACTATTCTTGTTTGGTATTACCTATATGAGATTGATGTGGGGTCGCATCTGGGAGAACCGATATGGCTACGTTCTCTAGAAAATCTCACGAAGAATGAGTTGTTCACGACCGAAATGAACACAATCGTAAGAATTGAAATATGTTGATATGATATGTGTGATACTTGTTGTCTTGATTTACTACAAAACGTGAATAGTTCAAGACATTTCGTCCACTATTTCACAAAGTAGATCCGATAGGTATTCACTACGAACGGTTCAAGTCCAAAAGACACCTTTTCTGATGCATGTCATATCGTGTTGTTCAGAAATAACGAAAAGTTCCTTATTATCTTATTTTCTATCCAAATGTGGGGTATTGTATGTTTGAATAGAAAATGTGGGGTATTGTTGGAACTTGTATGGAATTAAGAAGAAATAAAATGATCAACAGACAGAAAATTCGAATCAAAGGTTGCAACTTTTCAGAACAATTACAACATTTGGTATGAATGGCTGTAATTGTTCATATGCTACTCTATATAAAGAATGTTGATCACTTGGTTGGAAGAAGATATAACAAGACAGAACAAACTACAATCAATTAGTTTTTCACAATTAATGATTTAAGATTGTGGCTTCTACTTCTTCTTCTTCAAAACAAGTTTCTGAAGAACACATATAGTAAATTCGCCAGAAGTGAAGTTCTTGTGCTAGAACTCTCACTTAGATAGTTGTATCCTCTAGACGGACGTCGTAAAACTGCAAAGACAAGTGGGGGCGAATTTTTGTCTTAGGACACTGCATCAAGCAGGCCTCTATCGACACCAAGTTAGTATGTGTTTTCAATTTGCTGAATTCATTGTTGTTGATTTCAAGTTATTTTGAGTTATTATTATATTATTGTGCTCAATTCATTTCATTCATTGATGATACTAGATTGACACCAACAATGTGGTGGCTATTGATTTTCCCAGGATGTCATCATTTGCCAGTTGGTTGTTTTAATCTCCTCCTTATTTACATAAAATAAATACACACTTAGATTGGAAGTAAACCAAAAACAAAATAAACTCCATTTGAGACTCTAGGAGAAAGTATCATCTATTGTCTTTCATCATACTTTCTCCAGCCTCCATATATATAATTTCTTATAATACCTTAAAAAAACAATTTTACACGAGCACTGAAGCCAAAGACGACACAATACATCAATTCTTATTGTAATTGCAAATTACATTGTTCTTACAGATTAACATACCGCAAAATGAAGAACAAAAAATTTCAGCCACAACGCTATGGCCATAATCAAGAAGACAATATATGAAACAGAGACATCGATCGACTCAATAATTATAAGAAGACTTGATAGAGGTTTTTTTTATCCAAAGGTACCAGCATCATGCAATGTGATTCATGTAAGACCTGCACCAATCACAAATAATCAGCTTTCGTTTTCTATGTCAAATTGCAAAAGAGGAAAGCAAAAAAAAAAAACAGTTGGTAATTCTTAATTCTTAAACATCTGTGTCATATTGCTAATTGATAACCTGTGTTATGTAAAACTGTTTTTTAAAAAAAAATATAAGTGGTAATAACAAAACATCCAGAAGATGCATGGATTACAAAAGTAGAAGGAGTCAGTTCTAGGAAAGGTCATAAAATAAAACCTATAATAATAAAATAGAGCTAAGAAATTCCAAGAACATTATGTATAACTGTTTTTATAGTTTTTCTTTTTTACAAACTGCTTTTATACAGAATATCATGATCTGAATGTTATAAAAATGTGATTTTCAGTTCTTCTATCTTAGTATCTGGAAGATAGAGAACTGTTGGAGAATAGATTCCGGGAGTTCCAATTACCAAAATAAAGTGCCAAGGCAAATAGCTGAGCATCACTACTACAAAATCACTATTTTCCCACTAAAATTTCCCACTGAAAAATGTTTAGTGACTATTCCGACAGATTTTTTGAATGAATCAGTGAGAAAAGAAAAAATAAATGTTTTAACACAGAAAAATTGGGAAGTTTCTGAGCGTTTCAATGGGTACTTGTTTCCCACCATGTCTTTTTCCGGTGAGTTGGTTCAGTGAGGTGGGAAAATCATGTTTTATAACACCAATTTCCGACTGATTGTCGGTGAGAAAAGCCTTTGTTTCTAGTAGTGCATCACCATCCACATTTTCTATCTCAATTTTAGTTAAATGTCATCAGACTGCAATTAGAGAGCAGAAGCTGGTTGATTGAATTGTTAGAATTCATAGTTAAGTAGTGGATATTCTTATATGCCCCTTACCCGCTCCTAATTTTGGATTTCAAGAACCACTTTTGGTGCTATGCATTGCAATGCAGGGACAGGAATCCCTGGTTCCCATTCAACTTTAAAAAAAAAAGGGCAGTTCGGTGCACTAAGCTCCCGCTATACGCGGGGTTCGGGGAAGGACCGGACCACAAGGATCTAACGTACGCAGCCTTACCTTGCATTTATGCAAGAGGCTGTTTCCACGACTTGAACCAACTTTACCAGTTACTCCAAGGCTCCCCTTCAAATGTGAAAAATGGGATAGCATAGTAGGGGGTCGTGGAAATCTCTAAAAAAATATGAAGTAGAAACTAACCAATCCAATTAAGGTCAAGGAAAGATTTAACTGACCTGTCAAGGAAGCTGCACATCCAGTTGCAATCAGAGATCAGGAGGGAATATGGAAAGCTTGAACCCAATGTTTTTAGTACCTTCTTGAGTTCGCTTGTCCTTTTTGGCTTGTATTTCCCGTGCAGATGCTGCTGCTGTTTTGGTGGAATTTTGCAACTCCATCGCTTGGAAGCTGCGTATATCAGCCAGGCCAATGGGGAATTCCTTAAGTTTATCACAGGAGATGAGAACAAGATGCTTAAGTCTTGGAAAGTCATCAGCTGACGCTTTCCAAGTAGCTAAGTTTGTCCTTTCAATCCACAACACCAGTAGGGAACAAAAACCTCAAACTGACTCCCAGCCCTCTCCCGTAAACCCATTTTCTTTCACCTTCAGGACTTCAAGGTGTTCCAACTGCCCCAGTATAAACATATCTTCCCACTTCAACCAGGTATCTAATAAAGTCAGCTTCCTCAACTTTGTTGGAAATATATATGCAGGCGGAAGGCGTCTCTTTTCCTGTTTGATTACTAGTATCATTTATCAGCTTCAAGTTTTCAAGGTATTCTAGCTTCTTAACATTTTTTAACGACGCAGACTTATTAGGTTCAAGAAGCACAGCTATTTTCCCACGGATGCCCATCTTTTTCAGGTTTGGAGTCCTTGCAAACACTTCTTCTGTGCAGATTTTGGGAGCAATTGTGGAGAGAGTTTGCAGGCTTTGATTTACCAAAGTAACTTTACTACTTTTTGGAGCAACAGGCGCAGGCAATTTAGCAGAAGAGTTGGTGTCCAGATGCCTTAGTCGTACCATATTCCATATGTTTGGTTGAATATCAAGAGTGCGTTGTTGCATGTTAATTATGAGGGTTTGGATATTCCAAAGTTCTCCCATGAGTTTAGGAAGCATCTTGATCGAGTCAGGTGAGAAAGCAACATACCTCAAATGGTATAACTTGTAAAACACCTTGGAAAAGCGACTGAAGTTGATGGATTCTACATCCAAAACCCTTAGCAATGGAAAGCCTTTTGGTATGGTTGGGATATCGGCAGATGGCATCTCAATCTTTTTTGAAGAAAGAGATAAGAATGACCTGACATGTTCACCTGAGGGTTTTGTAGAGATAAAATCCAAAACTGAGGAATGGACGCATAAGTGATAGTAGGTGGATAGTTCTCATTTTCCAGGAAAATATTGCTCAGATCCTAGCTTTATTTCTTGGAAAAGATTTTCTTCCTTCATAGCCTCTTGCCTGCAAAACTCGTGCAACATGTCATGAAGACGACATGTTTTGATTTGACTTTCAGACGTTCTTTCTATTACCATCACTAGATTCCTGTTGACGAGATCATTCAAGTTGCCCTCTCCTTTACACTCGAGAGATAAACGGCCTTTATACTGTATGAATCCTTCAGCGATCCACAAACGGATTAACTTCCAAGCAGGGATTTGAAAGCCTCCGGGAAATGCACCGCAATATAAAAAGCATGCTTTCAAGTCATAAGGCAAACAATCATAACTCATTTGCACCAATTTGTTACAATTCTCAGGTTGGTCTCTATTTATGAGGTGTTCACCCACACTCTCATCCACTTGTTTCTACTCTTTTGATGTCTTGCCTTTCCCTATAAGTGCTCCTGCAATAACAACAATCGCAAGGGGTAGTCCTTTACATTTTTTTGCTATGCTCTGTCCAAATAGTTCCAATTCAGGAGGACATTAATCCTTATGGAAAACCCTTTTCGCCAGTAAAATCCAACTTTCATCCTCAGTCAGAAATTTAAATCATGACGTATAGGAGTGTATTGTTTAGCGACTTTGGTATCTCGAGTGGTCAGCTCGATTGCATTTGTTATTGTTTGGGAAGGCTATCTTGATACGTTCCCAAGCTTCGTCAGACCATACATCATCCAAGACAATCAAGTATTTTCCTCCCTTTCCCAAGAAATCTTGTATTACATCTGCTACATCCTCCTCACACAACCCATGATATTGTTTAGTATTTCGAGTGAATTTTCTGATGATGTTGAGAAATAATTATCTTCTCCTGTATGATTGAGAAACATAAACCCAAATACGAGTAAAAAACTCGTACCCGATTTTAGGATGCTTGAAAATTTTATTTGCTAGCATCGTTTTGCCAAGACCAGGCATACCAACAACTGGAACAAATTCCAGACGATTTGATCCTCCGAGAAGACGTTTGATTGCTTTATCCGCTTCCTCGTCAAATCCCACCACATCATCTTCCTCTACCACTGGAGTCTTTATCAAAATAGCAAAGATAACGATTAGATATATGAATTTCATAAAAACAGAGGCAACCAAAATGTTACGTTATGTATTTGTACAACTACAAAAGGATAGGTGCTCCTAGCTTTGAAAACGTAATAGTTAGTCGGTAAAGTAAAAGGCAAAAAAACGGATTCTCAATCAGATAGAACACAGTAATATCATAATTTTATGCTGTTGTGAATGTGAATTAAATTGCATTGCTTCTTAGGAGGAGTATCTAGTACAATATCTTAGTCATTATTCAATAGTGTTACATGTATATTCTCCTATTTGAAATGCACAGAAAAAGTTCTTAGCTAGGGAGTTCGATTGTACCATTGAATTTATTGATCTTGGCCTCTTTTGTTTAGATATTAACTGACTTGTTAACAAAATTGAGTAGTTTATGGTTGTTAACAGATGATTCAATTCTCACTAGATTACTCACTTCCCTCTTTCCAAAAAAAAAAAGCAGTGGTTGTACTAAGCTCCCGCTATGTGCGAGGTCTAGGAAAGGGCCAAACCGCAAGGGTATATTGTAGATAGTCTTACCCAACATTTTTGCAAGAGGCTATTTTACACGGCTTGAACCCGTAAGCTCTTGGTCACATGAAAATAACTTTACCAATTATGACAAGACTCTCCCTCTATACATTTGCATATAGTATAATTATATTTCTCACCATACAAGAAAGACCCCGTGTTAGAATTATGATTTGCATAAAATAAGATTGAGAGTGATACCTTTCTTTCATGGACACCTTTGGAAGGCCATATGAATTATTCTGAGTTTGTTTCTAATAGCTTTGATCTCGGCAGCAACTCTTTTTATAATGGGAGCAGTTCTTTGAGAACTCTTGAAGCAGAAATTCAACTTCACTCTTTAACCTGGGGCCTGGGGGAGGGGAATAGTATGTTCACTCCACTAGCTTTCTTTCTTTATATTCTTCGTTATCATCCAACATTATTTAAAAAATAAAATTTAGACAGTACAATAATTGCAAGTTAATGTCTTTTTGGACTGGTCATTTGCCATCTTCGACGCAATTGCTGGCATAATTGGGTTATTTTAGAAAATACTACTGCTTTGTCAAAAATCATTTTTATGAAAAGTATTTTTAAGAAAAATATATTTAAAAATATTTTTTAAATGCTTAATCAAACACTAATTGCTGCTCAAAAGTTTTTTTTAAAATCAATTAGTCAAACACAAATTGTTTCTCGGTAAAAGTATTTTTTTGAAAGCATTTTTGAGAAAAAACACTTTTCAAAATAAGCTGATTTTAGAAACTTGGTCAAACAAGTTACAAGTCTTATATAAATATGTGGTTGTAAATTATCTCATAAAGTTAAATTATTTCTAAATATAAAAAAGTGACATTCTTTCTGGGACAAAGGGAGTAGTAATTAGTGTTTTAAAAGACAGTATCAGGGCTCGTCCTAGGCGAGGCACAAGCAAAACACTTTGACGCTTAGGTGTGGGGCTTAGTTCTGTAAGGCTTACGCCCTAGGCCCCCGACTGTACGCCCTAAACACACCTAACGTCCAACGCTCGAAGCTCACCTAACAGTTCTTGCACAAATTATATGTCAAATTCTCTAACTAACACTATTTTATTCTTTAATATATTAATGATACTTAATAATGTTTTTCATCAAAATTGAGAGAAACTCAAATAATAAGTCGTAGTATTACATGTTTACTATTTTAATATTACTTAACATCTCTTTTAAAAATATATAGTCGAATTTTACATCTTCAATTATCTTGGTTTTCATGTTTTTGTCCTATATCTTAAAATTATCATATTTTATTATTTCGATATATGAAAATAATTTTATTTTTATTCATGAAAATGGTGTTTTTAATTATAATATTTATAAAATTTATTTATTATTTTCTTTTAGGAAGGTAAATTGCGTAGTTTGATATTAATAGCATATATTTTAAGGAATTGTGATTATCTTATTATTTGAAAGTTAAGATGTTAGAGTTCTAAAGCAAACTAGAAAGGATTTTTTTTTCAAAATCGTATTTGTGTTTTTAGATTTTCATCTCATAATAGATTTTATATCATTGCATTATTGATACTTGTAAAACCATGTTAGAAGTTTTTTTTTCTATGAGTTTCTTTAATCATGTTAGGAGTTTTTATAAATTTTGTGTTATTATATTATTTTACTATACTATAAATTTAAATTTCAAAGATCCCTATGCTTCGAGGCTTACACCTCGCCCCGTGCTAAGTAAAACACCTGTCTCACGTCTCACGCCTTTTAAAACACTGATAGAATAAACTTCAATCGAATTCAGTACTTTTAATAATGAGTGTGTGTATATACACACACTCTTTCTTTGAATTTTAAGGGATACTCCCTCCGTCCCAAAAAAATTGTCGTACTTTCCTTATTAGTTTGTCCCAAAAAGATTGACACACTTCTATATTCAGAAACAATTTAACTTTATGAGATGATTTACAGTCACACAAATATCTAAGATTTGTTTTGGATCACACATTTAAAGTATTCCTTTATTTCTTAAACTCAATGCCAAGTCAAATTAAGACTTTTTTTTGAGACAGAGGTAGTACTAAAATTTGAACTCATAATTGAAATATATATATATATATATATATATATATATATATATATATATATATTGGTCTTACTAACCTACAACATGAAGGTTGTATGATAGCAATGTACCTATTTTTTGTTTTCCTTAAATACCTTTATTATTTCTTTACCCTATATTAAAAGTAGTGACATTTTTGTTATTTTATCAGAAAAATGCCAAATTGTTTTCCTCTCCGTTTCGTTTTCTGCCATCTTCTTTCCCTCTTCGTTCTTCTTTTCCAATTCCAACGAACCCAATCTTCTTCTTTTTCCATCACTAATTTTTAGGGGTGGCAATTGGGCAGGGCGAGTTAGGACAAACCTTTAGAGGTAGGTCAGGAAAAGATTCAAATAAAGCAAGGCAAGATAGGGCAAGGTAAAATAATATTTTTAAAATTATTTAATGGGTTAGGACAGGCTAGGGCACAATTATGAAATGATAAGCAATTATTAGTACTCATAATATTAAGATATAAGAGATTTCAAATAAAATAAAATCACACTCAAGACAAATAGAATAATAATGTACTTACTTAAAAAACACATTGTACACACAATAGCCATGAAAATTACAAAATATTTTGACAGGTAATTGTGGGCAAAAACAGCACTTTAATGTTACCATTATCAACAACAACAAAAAAAACTTTAGAAAGATGAACAACAAAAAAAAACTTTAGAAAGATAGAATAACCAGGGGGTGGGCGGTTTTGTATCCGAAAAATATGAACCAAATAAAAATAGATTTTTTTTAAAAAAAAACCAAATCCAACTTTTAAAAAAAATGATACGTTCGGTTTATATCGCCGGACGTATCAGATTATATCGGTTTTTTCTAGTGGGCCGGGGCGAGTCAGGTCAGAGAATTTTTTATTTTTTTAAAAAAATTGAATTTCCAAAACTGAAATTGACATTCACACCTACACTATCATGAAATTTCGACGTTGAAATCTATTGTGTATCGTGAGATGTTTACTAAAGAAAAAGGAAAATTAGAAATCAATTTGGAGGAAAACATAAATTGATTGGGAAAATGAACATTTTTCTAAAAATTGGCCAGTTTGGCCGGCCATGTCTCGAAAAAATACGCAAAATTTAAAAAAAAATCGGGTAAAACGGACATCCGAACACAGAGTTATGACCATTTAAAGTTTTATCAATTTACAACTACTTTCTCTCACTACATTTTATATCAATGCTTCCGTGATATGTTAATCAAGTTCATGCCGCATTCGACTTCCATAAAAGTTTCATAGATTGATTTCAATGGCTATTATTCAAGAGATAGTAGTAGTTTCATAAAAGTTTCATAGATTGACTTCCTTAAAAGTTCTCATCTTAATGAGGTGGCAAGGGTTTTTAAGCAAAACAAAAAAATGGGAACATTGCTATCCTACCACCTTTAGCAAGACTCTAGAATTCTTTGAATTTTAAGAACTAGTTTGGATTCATGCCGGGGCGTTCGATTACCGAAGTCATTCATCTTATTAGGAGGTTGGTGGAGCAGTCTAGAGAGAGGAAGAAAGACTTACATATGATTTTCATCGACCTCGAGAAGGCATACGACAAAATCCCTAAAGAGGTTTTATAGAGATGTTTGGAGGTTAGAGGCGTACATGTGGCGTTACACTAGAGCGATCAAGGATATGTATGATAGAGCCAAGACTAGAGTACGGACAGTAGGAGGAGACCCGGAGCACTTTCCAGTGATGATGGGGCAGCACCAGGGATCAACTCTTAGCCCATTTCTATTTGCCTTGGTGATGGACGGACTGACGCGATAAATCCAAGGGGAGGTACCATGATGTATGTTATTCGCAGACGACATAGTCCTGATTGATGAGACTCGCAGCGGAGTGAACGTCAAACTAGAGGATTGGAGACAGACTCTAGAGTCTAAAGGGTTCAGGTTTAGTAGGACCACGACAAAATATTTAGAGTGCGAGTTCAGGGAGCGACCCTGAGACAGGCATGAAGGTAAGGCTTGGTACTTAGGTAATTCCAAAGAAAGGAAGCTTCAAGTACCTAGGGTCTATTATCCAAGAGAATGAAGAAATTGATGACGATGTCACACATCGTACTAGGGCAGGGGTGGATGAAATAGAGGCTCGCATCTAGAGTCTTGTGCGACAAAAATGTTCCACCAAAACTTAAAAGCAAGTTCTATAGGGTGGTGGTTAGACCGACTATGTTGTATGAGGCGGAGTGTTGGTCAGTCAAGACTTCGCACATACAAAAGATGAAAGTTGCAGAGATGAGGATGATGAGATGGATGTGTGGGCATACAAGGAGAGATAAGATTAGAAATGATAATATCCGGGAGAAAGTGGGAGTGGCCTCAGTGGATGCTAAGATGTGGGAAGCGAGGTTGAGATGGTTCGGGCATGTGCAGAGAAGAGACACAGATGCCCCAGTGCGGAGGTGTGAGAGGTTGGCTATGGATGAGTT
This sequence comes from Anisodus tanguticus, assembly GCA_034509755.1. Lineage (NCBI taxonomy): Eukaryota > Viridiplantae > Streptophyta > Magnoliopsida > Solanales > Solanaceae > Anisodus > Anisodus tanguticus. Next base: position 29,741,933 of record CM067550.1, read on the forward strand.
TATGAGAGGTAGAGGTAGGCCGAAGAAATATTGGGGAGAGGTGATTAGACGGGATATGGCGCAGGTGCAACTTACTGAGGACGTGACCTTAGATAGGGGTTGTGGAAGACACATATTAGGGTAGAAAAGTAGTAGGTACTCGAGCGTAGTCCTACTTATTCTTATAAGATGATAGTTGTAGTGTTATTACTGTAGCCCCGATTAACCTATCACACTTATAGACGCAGTAGTGCTCTATAGTCCCTTGTAGTTTTATTTCTGCTGCTATGTGTTCTTTATTGTATTTTGTTTAGCTTATTTAGTTGTGTTAGCTACTGCTCCCTTTTGTTCGAATGCACTTTATACTGCTTTAATTCCTTATCTGAGTCTGTCCATTTAATCTTGCTTTACTCTTGCTTTGTTTTAATTGTCTTGCTTGTGATTATGTTTTGTCTTGAGCTGAGGGTCTTCCTGAAACAGCCGCTCTACCTACCAAGAGCTGGGATTTCACTGGGTATATTGTTGTACTAAAATTTTAACTCATAATTCCAATTTGTGGGATGTCGCCAAGGGGCACACTTTACATGAGTCAGTAACTTAAACAAAAGTGTAGTTAATATGTTAGACTAAGCGTGTAAGGGAGTTACTATGTTGGATTCGGTCAAATCATACTGAGCGGGTAAAAGACTTTCACACCTCATGAAATTTGTTCCAACAGATAAACCGAACTTCATGGTAGACCTCGAATTGTATCAATTTTGGTAGACTCATAGTCACAATTAATAAGTCATTAACATGAACTTGAAGAAAAAATTAATTTCAAACTTAAAAGAAATTCCTGTCAGATATTCGTGCCATTGAAATATACACAATGGCCAAATGCCTTAGCTTCACAGCATCAAGAGATCGATTTTACCGATATTTCTTCTCCTTTTCTGGACTTCGTTCTGTACAAACAGATCTTGAAGATGGCACCACTATGCATTGTTGGATACCTAAAGTTCATGAATCAACAAAACCTAACCTCTTTCTTGTGCATGGATTTGGTGCCAATGCAATGTGGCAATATAGTGATCTCCTAAGACATTTTACTCCGCATTTCAATGTCTACCTTCCTGATCTCCTCTTCTTCGGTGCCTCCGCAACGACGCGGCCCGAGAGGACAGAGAGTTTTCAGGTAAAAATGATAAATGGACGAGTTGGACTAAATTTTAACAGAATCAGAAAAAAGTCAAATTACTTAGAGTTTTGTGTCAAAATGAGTTGGATCAAGATGAAAAAGAGGGTCGTAACCTAATATACCCAAGATGATCCGACCTCGCCTCCTTTTTATTTTGTTATTGAAAGAAAAATAAAAGAATGATTTTTCTTAAATTAGTTTGAATTCTTTCAAATTTACATAATTCAAATCTCCAAATTTGATTTTGTATTTTTAGATTTAAATAACATTTCGACCTGTCGGGTTTCATGATTTTGACCCGTTTAGTCAAGTAAAAAACGGGTCATAATCCAACTGGTTTAAAATTGGACATGTTAGGTTGATTACTAACAATGGATTGATTTTGCGGTCTCTATTTTCAGGCAAGATGTGTAAAGAAGTTGATGGAGGTGCATGGAGTGGTTAGGACGAGCCTTGTGGGGATTAGTTATGGAGGGTTTGTCGGTTATAGCCTAGCAGCTCAATATCCAGAGGCAGTGGAGAGGTTGGTGTTGTGTTGTGCAGGCGTTTGCTTAGAAGAGAAGGATATGAAAGATGGCTTATTTCAGGTCTCTGATTTGGATGAAGCTGCTAGCATTTTATTGCCACAGACACCTGAAAAGCTAAGGGAATTGATGCGTTTCTCCTTTTTTAAGCCTGTCAAAGTCATGCCCTCTTACTTCCTTTCTGATTTTATTGACGTAAGTCTATCTCATCTCTAGAACTAAAATTGCAAAAGAGTTGTCGGAGTTTATATTATATTATACCTAAGATGATTATTGATGTACCATTTACTACAACAACATGCGCAGTCTAATCCACAAGTGGGATCTGGGAGGGTAGGATGTATACGCACGCTGACCTTATCCCTACATTTTGGGTAGAGAGGTTGTTTCCGATAGACCCTTGGCTCAAAAGAAGTATTCAAAGCAAGAGTGAAAGAAAAATGATGACAACAAAATAGCAAGATAAACAAAGAAAATGAAGCTAAAATAGTATTGATGTACGATTTACAACAACAACTTGCACAGTGTAATTCACAAGTGGGATCTGGGGAGTGTAGGATGCACACAGACTTTATCCATACGTTTTGGGGGTAGAGAGACTGTTTCTGGTAGACCCTCGACTCAAAAGAAGTAATCAAAGCAGGATTAAAAGAAAAAAGACGACAACAAAATAGCATGATAAATAAAGCAAATGAAGCTACAGTAGTATTTATGTAGGATTTATTTTATTGAATCTACATGGTCCTTGACAGGTGATGTGCACCGATTATGTGAACGAGAAAAGAGAACTCATCCAAAATCTACTTAAAGATAGACGACTTCCCAATCTTCCTAAGATTTCCCAGGTTTGCATTTTCCCAAGTTTTTGTTTATAATTCTCGTAATTTTTAATTAATTTATTTTCACTTGTTCATTTCGTTTCTGTCTTTTCTTCTTATTCCCAACAGTCCACATTAATTATTTGGGGAGAACAGGACAGGATATTCCCATTAGAACTGGGGTATAGACTGCAGAGGTAATCACAACTTCAAAACGTTCTAATTTTTTGTTTTCTGAAAAGAGTAAATTTTATCTCTGACGATAGAACTGTGAACTACTAAATGATAGGCATATTGAAGGGAATGCTCAGTTAGTAGTTATCAGAAATGCGGGGCATGCAGTTAACTTGGAGAAACCAAAGGAGTTTGCTAAACAGTTGAAGGCATTTCTTGTTGATAATTGTTAAGAAATTGAGACAACAATACTGCAGCTAGCGGCAGATTTAGAATTCACACTTTGAGTTCTGAGTCAAGAGATTGACTTTTCATATGCTTTGTTTTTGCACATATATGTATAATTCAACCCCAAAATAGTGGGTTTTCTCGAACCCATTGTTGAATCCGCCATTGTCTGCAACTGACGGATAATCATCAAAAAAAATTATAGGAGAAACAGAAAAGAAAAAGGTCGATATAAGAAAAACTTGGGATTGATGTACATTGTCGAATTTTCATGCAATTGTACCGTACATTTGTGCCATAAAATTCTGTGTTATAATTTCCCCTGGTGTCAGCAAAAAGTTCCAACTTTTCTTTTTCTTTTTAAGTTCACTTTGATCACATTCTCTTTGATTATCTTTCTCTAGATGCAGACAATGCAGCTTGCAAATACAAAACCCTTCTCTATTAAATGCTTTAGAACATTGAAACCTACAAAAGAAAGAGTCCACAAACAAATTTTAAAAGTGATGTCACCTGATAACCTTATTTTGAACCTCTGCAAATCCTGTAACTGCACTTTTCAAGTATCCACCGATTTATTGGCCAGATAGCTACCATAAGTTGATCAGTACAACAAGCTACTAGTAACATCGAAGCAGTTCAATTTGATAGGGATTTTGTCTCTGAATCTACAAGAGTCATATTAATTAGTTTGAATTGAGGTCCCAAACAACTAATGCATCTCATCTTATCAGTATCAACCAGACCTTTAGCTCCATATGCAAACTGATCTAGCTGATTTGATGGAGGTGATTAGAGATCCTGCAGCAGCGGATAAATTATTCCAACCGACCAATTTCACCCCAAATTCACGTGTTAACATTTCTATCCTGCTCAGATCCCCTTCTGATTTGCTTAGCTCCAGCACTAGTCTTCGGGAGATCAGGCTGTATAAATGTAAAAATTTCTCCCCTTGCAGTTCAACTCGTATTAAGCAATTAGACTCCAGGTCAGTTGACATAGGATCATACAACACAGAGAAATTTCCAAATTTAAGATCTGGAGTCTCGAAGAACTTATCAACAACACCAACGTTTTCTTGACTGGACGTATTTGATTTCTCAGCTGGAGATATCAACCTCCTCTCAGCAACTCTCAGTATGTGAGCAGCCTCTCTCATGCCACTGAGAAAAGCCCCGTGCATTGTTGCAGGATACTGTTTATTAGTTGCTTCACCTGCAAAGAAAAGTCGGTCTCCAACACTCTCAGCAAGGATATCATAGTCATCCCCTGAAGCTCCAATTGCAACATAGGAATAAGAACCATAACTGAACTGATCCTGTCCCCAACGCGTACAAACTGCTTGAAGTGGGTCTGGAACAGCAATTCCTTTCGGACTGAATATGCCCTTCAGAATTTCCAGAACCCTCACAACAGATTCAAGAGGAGACATCTTTTCAAATTTTACTGCTGCTTCTCCAGCTACAAGAGCAATAAGAAGTGGTCCACCTGAAACAGCAGAATAACTATAGAACAGAAAAAACTCACCCCTCATATTCGGATCCTCAGTCAAGTGTCCAAAAGTGTCAATCTCCCCACCCCAAAAGTCGTAGGGGAACAGAATTGCAACCTTATTCAACAATCCAAATCCTAATCTCTCAATCGCATCTTTCTTGCGTTGAGGAAGCTCTGGTACAAACTCAATGTTACCCTTCTTCAGCACTCCCAAAGGAACCGTGCAAAGAACCATATCCCCATGATATTCCTGCCCACCAGCAGCATACACTAAAACCCCGTCAGTACCATATCTTACACTTTCAACCGTCCTATCATAGAAAATAGGAATGTCCTCCGCTAAAGCCCGAATTAACCTCTCATTTCCTCCAGGAATGAAACAGTGATCACCCCCCATTTCATAAGGATCATCCTGGTCCCAAAACGCCATAGACAAATTGGACATTAATGAAGCATTAGCATACTCCAAATTAGCCAAATGCCAATCCAGAAGCATTTGTTCTTGAGGATCCTCAGCCACTCTATACACATGTCTAAACGCCTCTAATGCAGTACCTAATGAAACATCTACACTCTTAACCTCATCCAACATTGCCTGTCTAAGTTTACACACCCTATCTAATAATTTATTAAACGAAGCTTCAACTTTAGAATCAATATCCGGATTGACAGTTCTACCATTTGGCAAATACAAAGGGCATATATCTCTCACCTTATGAAGTGGAACGCCTAACTGCCTCGCGAGAACACCCAACGGATTACCATTAATTCCCGTTAACACACTTCCACCTAAATCAGCAGCAGCAACAACCCCATTTTGTCCACCTGTCATTTTCTTCGATCGAACTCTCCCACCAGGTCTACCCCTTCCTTCAAGAACCACAACTTTAAGTCCTAACGAAATCAATTGCCTCGCAGCAACTAAACCCGACAACCCCGCTCCAATAACAATCACATTCCCTTTCGAAGCCCCTTCAAACGCCTTAAATTTCACTTCTTTTATCGCTGGAGCTACACCGAAATTAATATACCCATGTTGTAATAGAAAAGTATAAGCAGAATGTACAAGATTTTTGTGTTCAGCTCTTATGGATTCCAATGCATGATCTTTAGTGAGCCAAACAGTAACATTCGACCGCCAACGTGCGAGAATGTGGTTACGTACAACAATGTAATTCGATTGTTCAACGCCCCCAATTTGAGAAACTACATTAGCTTCTATTTCTTCCTCCGTAAGAGAATCGACAGGGAATCCAACAGAGATAGCAATTAGGGCTTCAACGTCGACTTCTTTTGCAAGATCCGACATCCTTCGCCGGCGATTGTGATTCTTAGAGAGGTCGCCTCCGATGCCGGTATTGGCGAGTTCCGTCTCGGAATATGAATACGCGGTGGAGGGTTTAGGATTAGGGCGGAGAACACGGATGCCGGAGGCGGCGGCGGCGGAAACCGAGGTGGGAATTATGTCAGTGAAGAATCGCTTTCTACGACGTCGCCGTTTCACTTGGGGTGGGGTGGTTCCGGTGGGAGGTGGTAAGTCGGACGGTATTTTCGCTTCTGGAAGGTGAGAGTCTGAAACGGCAGGTTCAGATGTCGTTTGAGGAGGGGAAGAATGGTCATTATGGTGGTTGTCTTGTCGGGGTATATCATCGGAGTTAACATTGTGGGATGTTTCCGGCGGATGTCCGGCGGACGTTTCCATTGAAGAATAGACAAGTTGAGCAAATTAGGGTGTAAATAAATGGAAAACCAAATCCATACAATTTGCTGTTTGTTATAAATACATCGTATTGGTTATGTCTATTTAAATATTGTCTAATGGATAAACTTACATCAAGAGATAACTTTCAAGTCTTACAAAATAAATAAAAAATCAATTAAGTTCATTTGTAGATCAGTTGAATAATATATTATTCTATATATATTTATCTTTAGTATATTTATTTTATAACATGTTATTAACATGAAATTCTGTCATTTTCTAAAACGACGCAAATAATTACGATCGAAACTTGAGAGGGGTAAGGATGAATCTCATATATTGACTTTAGTTAATATGATTAGTTGCAGAGAAAGAAAGAGATGTTAGATATCATCTTTATCTTTGTTGTTAAGAAGATAGCAAGATATGTCAGGTGACATCTTTCTTTTTATAATTACTTAATTTCATTATTGGAGTCTTGATATGCTACTACTGATTAAAGAAAGAGATTAACATATGCATATAAAAATAGTGGACATAGTCCTAAATACAATAAACATAGAGATAGGGAAGCAATATCAAAATTAGTTGCTGTGGAGAGTTTGCCCTTTTCATTTCCTTCATCTCCTAGTTTTATTCATTACATTAGAGATATATATAATCATGCTTTTAACGGTTTTCCTAGATCAACTGTTAAGAGAGATGTATTTAAATTCGCACATGAATATCAACAATATTTACGTTATTCATTATATCATTTTAATGGCAAAGTATCTATCACGTCTGATATAGGTCGTAGTACTAACAGCCATGATTATTTAACGGTAACTTGTCATTGGATAGATTATAAATGGTCTATGGAAAAACGTATCTTAGCGTATAGATATATAGATGATAGGCACACTGGTACTTTTATTGCAGATAATATTTCATATAAAATGCGCGTGCCATATATATAACTTAATTGTAAAGGATGGTCTATCACTTTTTGAAGACATTCTTAGTAAAATACAATTTGCTATAAACTTTATTTTTAAAAGTAATAAAGTACAACGAAGAAAAGAATATAAAAAAACTTGTCACGATTGTGGACGGTATAGAAAAATCCAGAAGAAGTATCCACTAGGTGGAATTCTTTATACGAGCAACTACTTGTTGCTTATGACTATAGAAAACCTATAACTTTATTTTTTAACTCTCATAATCAAAATCCAGCTGATATGGTTGTAGATAGTGATTGGGTAAAAATTTCCGAACTTATTGTATTTTTAGAGAATTTTTTTCAAGCAACAAAAAAAAATTTCGGTATATATTATCCTACTATTTCAACTATGTTGTTTTATATAACTCTAATATTTTTATTACTTAGTGAATATATGGAAAAATCAGCTTATATGACAGCTATTAAAAAAATATTTATCAAAATAAAAAAATATTTTATTCCTATTCCCACTTTTTATATTATTGGTGTTGTATTAAATCCGACTATTAAAATAGACGGTATTAAATCACTTATTGAAACTATTTACGATTGTATAGAAGTACTACCACCTCCAAGTCCAAAAAATGTAAATCACCCCCCACCTATTGAACAAACTAAAGAAGAAGTGTTGTCTAGCGTAGAAGACCAGTGCAAAAAAATATATAGGTTTTATCAACAAGAAAGTGCTAGTAACCTACCGGCTTCCATACCATCTTCTTTATCTTCAATACAACCTCACAAAAGACATGTTGTTTCTGCGGCTAGTATTGAAAGCCTCAGAAATAGAATGTGTGGTCGTACCGCTACTAACCAAATTAGCGAATTTGATATTTTTGTTTTGCAGGGTTCTGTACCGTACCAAGAAGTTATCAATGAAGATGGACATGAAGACTTGCTGAAATAATGGAGGGGGAATGAGAAGACCTTTCTGACACTTTCAATGATGGCCCAAGATGTTTTGAACATTCAAGCGTCATCAACTGCGTCTGAAAGCGTTTTTTCTGCCGGCAGATATCAAATAGGAGACCACATACATTCATTAGCGGGAGACAGCTTGGAAATTGCAGTATTATTCAGAGATTGGATACGAGCGGAGCGGAGAAGGTGCGGTCAACCGGAGATCAACGAAGAAGAAGACGAAAACTACAACGAAATCTTATCCGAAGGTGGTGGAAGCGACGTGGATCAATTTGACCAACAAATACCAATTCCAACCGAAGAACCACAAGAAATTATCAAGCAATTAGAACAGATTTTTTTGAGAATGTAATTTTTTTAATTGCAATTTTATTATGTAATTTGCAACTTTTGGACAACACCACAAAGTTGCAATTTAGACAATTGTATTTGTATTACAAAAAAATTATATGTCTATTAAATAATATAAGAGGCACAAAAACAGCATTGAGATATTTTTATTACACTATCTTGTCTTGTTTATTGAGTTTTTTTTATACATATGTCATTTAAAAAAAAAAAAAAGGAAAACCCGCCGGAACCCGATATTGATCCTGCCCCCAACCCGACCCCGCCCCGACCCCGCCCCGACCCGATCCCGCCCAGCCCCGATCCCGCCCCGACCCGACCCCGCAAAACCCGGCCCTCCAGACCCGAGCCCGGCCCACTGGCCAGCTCTAGTCTCTACTCTCTAGTTCACATGGCAAATATCATTACATTTGATGTATGAACTTTTGGTGCTATAATTCATATTTGTTAAAGAAGTGCAAACCTCTCGGTGCTTCATAGCTCCTAAAGCAATAATTACTTTAAAGTCTAGTATACTCTTAAAGATATGTTAGAGAAATTATCTACATCATTTGTATGTTTCGATTTGTTCATGAAGTAGCAATATCTTAAAAGATGTTTTAAACTATCACAATTTGATATACTTAAGGCACATTCAAATAATTATGTTTCATTTCTGAAAAATGAAAACTTTGATATGTTACAAATACAGATTCATTCCTTGAAGTGAATGTGACAGTATGTAGTAAAACCTATAAATATAAACGTGCATTTTGATTGTGAAAATATCACGGCTCATCTCTAGAAGAGGTAGAATAATTGAGAAGAAATATTCTAAATATTCTAAATTTTACTCATGAAGTAGCAAACTCTGAACTCTACTCCCGAAGTAGTAGAAATCTGAAATTTACTTCTGAATTAGTAAATATTCTGAAATTTACTTCTGAATTAGTAAATATTCTGAAATTTACTCCCGAAGTGGTAAAACTTTAAACTTTACTCCTGAAATAGTAAAATTATGAAACTTTACTCCTGAAGTAGAAAGAATTGATAAAGTATCTGGGAAATATTCTAAAGCAATGTCTTCTTGTGCTTGCGAAATAATGAGCTATAGATGAATGTTGTATATTAAGCACATTCAAATAATCAGGTTTTTATTCCCCCAAGCGAATGAAGATATACCACAACCTACCCCCTGGAGAGATAAAATAACAAAAAAAATACATGTGATATAAAAATTATTGCAACATGTACCCGTCATACGTAGAAACATCGTGAATAAATTTATTAAATATCATTCTAAGGCAAAAAGAAAGCAGAATAGAATGTTTTCTACCATAACTATATTGATATATTATGGTTAGTTGTTATTGATTCCCTCGAATGAAACAACAACTAATGTATCTTTTCCTAAAGAATATGATTACTATGTGATTGCTGATTTGATATAAAATATTTAGATGTTAATGGCTAATCTACCTGAAGGAGACATTGAAATACTGGAGTTTAGAACTTAGTGTTTACTTTTTGTTATTTATGAATTTACAATTATCTTTAAATGTCCATTTCATTTCCGTTTTCTTTAATGATACCAGTAGTGTCTAACCAGAGTTTCTTTTATGATACCAACAGAATCTAAGCAATATTTAATAGTACAAAACTAATGATCAGGAGCTCCAGAAGAGCTAACTGTTTATTTACAAGAATTATGACACTAGCAGTGTTCAAATTATATCTCATTATAAAAAGTGAATTGAAGTCTCTCGAAGAGGTTATATATGATAGTATCATTGGTCCTAGATTGTAGTTGTTACGATCGAAAAAAAAATTACAATAAACCTGAAGTTTACTAGAAATATAAATGGTTATTATATTAAGACTACAAATAATTGGTAGATTGAATATCTTGAGATTACTACTCGTACGAAATACGTATATGAATCGTTACCCAAGCATATAGCACAATAAACCAGAAGTTTATTGATATAAAAACTCATGATATAGTAATCAGAGGTTTACTAAACTAAATAGCACATGTCATGGTAAACTTGAAGTTTACTCATACAGTTAATTTTATCAGTTGACATGACAATTTTGATCGTCCTGATTTAAATCTGATGTGCTAATTATTCAGAATATATTGAAGAACTAGAAGATTCTTCAAGATTTCTTTTGTGTTGCTTGTTCTCATGATAAGTTGATACCAGCTAATGTTGGGACTGAATCCCTAAATTCTGGAAAATATAAAAGGTGAATATGGGTCGTTCATCTACAATGTGATGTCGTAAATAGATGCATTTATGAAACGGTCACATGTGCATTTATTGTCAACCCACAGTTTGACATTCATGAAGTTGCTTGCTCAAAATAATTGAGTTGGAAGCACAATTTTCAGAATACGTAATCAAGACAATTTATCTTGATGACGTTGGTTTATATCAAACCTGGTTTGGCTTTGGATGCCTCCATAATATAGCTAAACCATTGCTTATGAGAACAGAGTTTCAGGTGTTGGTCTGAGATATAATATATTGGCGCTTGTATGCTTGAGACCAAAAAATTATGATAAATTCTCCCCTCACAATTGATTCAGGTCACAAATAAAATATTTTCATCCTACAATTTTTGATGTGCGGTATATGATTAATGGATCTACCAAGATGTACACAGATGAAGTCCCAAAATAAGATGAGGATATATGTTAGTTTTTATAACATTAGGGGAAGAGAATAAGCAGCTAAGAAATATATTGTGAATTATCATCAGTATGATCCTCAGATAATTCAAGTCAAATGTTGGAAGCATTTGCTGACCCAACTGTTTCATATTTCAGCCGCAAGATGCTCCTAAATGTCCATGAAGGACGTAGTCTACAACATGCATGGAGCATGGTAGACCAATCGGGTCCAAATGCAATAATCCTTGAAAAGGGAGAGGAGCAAATGATCATATGATAAGAAGGCAATGGGCTCTTGTAGAGCCTACAACGTAACACTTCATAAAACCTCATGGGATGTTCAGGTACCTGAAAATATTGAAGTGATGAGATTTCAGTAAGTTATGTCGATTTACAAACCGATACGAAAAGATATATTGTCGACGTTATATTTGATACAATATGTCGCGCAATATTGTATAAGATTGAGAGGATCTGAATTCTACATCTCTTAAGAATGTTGACGTAGAAATAATTACCAAATGAAATGATGCATCTTGGTAAGCGTAAAGTTTATTGAACCTACAGTCCAGACATCAAAACATGTCATAATTTATACTGATGGATGTTGTCACAACCTATATGACTTACTCGACAAAATTTATATGAAAATTTCTGAAGGATCCAAATGCCTGAAGCATATACAAGTTATTGAAAAACTTGATTATAATCCTTAAACAAATTAAATGAACTAAGGCTGATGTAATTAAATCGCCTTAATAAATATTTATTGATGAAGGGTACAAAAATGACTCTGTTTACCCTTATCCCTTTTTGATATTCAGAATCTTTCATAGTGTTGTGCAAGTTGCTGACTTGAATATTACTGGAGCTCTTGAAGAGTTTTCGAAAAGCAGTAGACTTACCTGCTAAAAGAAGTTGAAATGAGAAAGTTAAATTGGTCCTGAAGTACCACATATTTGTGCAATTGATGCATTTATTTATTTTGCTATAACTATGAGCATGATATAATTCCTCTCATACATAGAGATATTGAAATAAGAGAAAATGCATATTGCAAACGAAGTGCCTAACATGAATGTGTTTATCCTAACAAATATTGTCAAGTTATTTTTGGAATACAGGGCATTCATATGACCGACATTAGAGTTCGATCCAGACATGTTATCTATTCTCATGAAGGGTACCGTTATATCATGGTGTTCTACATGACAGTCAAATCATCTAAAGATAACAACAATTTATGTGGCAAGCCAGAAATATACTTGGCGTGATCTCAACAAATACCATATGACGCTGATGCAACTCAATCAAAGAATAAAGATGCAGATATAGATGATAAACCAGTTTATCAAATGCTAAATTGACAGATCTGATCACAAATACACTACCAACCTCAACATATGATAAGTTGGTATACAATATTGAAGTACGTCATCTTCAAGAATTATGTGATGTTTTAATCAAGGGAAATGAAATATGTGTTGTAGTCTTTTTCCCTTAACCAAGGTTTCATCCCTTTGAATTTTCCTGGTAAGGTTTTTAACGAGGCAGTCAACAATGCGTATTACTAGATATGTGTACTCTTTTTCCTTCACTTGGATTTTTCCACTGGATTTTTCTGAGTAAGGGTTTAACGAGACACATTATCTATTGATGAATATTCAAGGGGGAGTGTTATAAATACACTGTATTGTGGATTTCCATTCAAATACTCAGTCTCATGGATAAGCTTACAACCAAGCAGACAACTTGTAAGTAGCTTACGCAGTAGCTTCTTTGAAGTAGCTTACAAAGCAGCTTCAGTTCCTCTATAAATAGGAAGTCAATTCAGTTCCTTTGTACATCAGTTTGAAGTTGAAGAATATCTCTCTCTATATATATATTTGTCTCTAATATATTTACTTTATAGTTTTTATTTTATAACACTGTTATGTTTATTCACAAATAATAAAATAGATAATTTTAATGTTTTCAATTTTGTTCATTATTCAATCTCAACTTGAAATAGAAAATTTGAAGTTAAAGAACTTATTTGAAAAATATTATTATGAAAATAATATTCAATATCGACCTAAAAGATCGCGTAGAGGCTGAGACTGGAGGACGTCACATAGAGTCGCTCGCATACAAACACCAGAACATGTGCTCACTGTCAGTGAAGTGAGATATTGAAACAAAGAAGTTTAGACTTTAAAACTGAATCACATACGCAAGATAAGAAATTAAAGAATGAAAGTTTCTTAAATGTCCTACAGCCTCTCGAAGATAGGTACAGAGCTCATCATGCCGATTCGGAAGACTCCACTAGGTATTGTTCTTGTACTCATAAGATCGGTGAACTTAAACCTCTAATACCAATTTGTCACTATCAAAATTTCAAGCCATGAATGCGCTTAACCCCACTCGGTAAGCAAATCATTCCAATCGATTAAGCAAATTATTATCAAGTAAATAATGCGGAATGAATAAAACAAAGCAAATTCAAAGTCATAATTAAGTTTCATAACTATAAATACGCGGAATAAGTACAACCACCCAAAATCTGATGTCATAAGTATGAGAACTACTAGAATGAGAAGTACAAGTTTGAATAATCATCTCGAATATACTGTCTAACAATGAAAAAGACAAAAAAAAAAAGTAAAGAAATAAGAATTTGGTACCACAGATCAGTCATCAACTCACCCCGTATCCTTCAAAATAGTCTTCTGAATGGTCAGTGAAGCCTCGTGCTCCGCTAGTACTAGGACAGACACAAAAGGTGCAGCAAGTGTAGAGTGAGCACAAAAAATCAACGTGTACTTTGCAACATCATCGACTGGCTCTAAATTAAAATGTTGACGAGGGTTGGTCTTCTGAATGCTTACTCCAACAACTAACGGATAAGGATTTCTCCCAATTCAATAATCAAGTAATCGATCAAGTGAGATAAGTATATTTCAAACAAGTCTTCAAGTAAATCCAACATTAAGAAATCAATGAAATGATATGCAAATGCAATGCAAGACCATCAATCTCATGTATACACACACTTTGTAACATGAAATATGTGACCCATGGGGACTCGCGAGGTCCATACACCACCAATATCATTTCACATCAAATTCTCAACCATTTAGCCTCTCAATCTCAACACTTAGCCAATTCTCCTCTCATTCTCAATACTTATCCAATATTCGGCTATCATCCGTATCACTCCATTCAGAACGTTTTTCATCGGACATCACATATGTATCCTCAAGTGTAATATGCATGAGATACCATATGAAAGAATGAATATGACATACACACAAGATAAGCAATACGACTATAAAGTAGAAGCTCATCTTAATTCCCTTTTATCATTAGAAGAACATTTAAGAGTGATAGGAAAACATAACCAACAAGTAAGAGATTGACATATCACATAAGTAAACAAGAAAGGAAAATGTATCTCAAATAACAATCAATTAGTCATCATCAACTACTAGCTAATGCCCATATGATTTGGCATTCTCACCACAGACATAAACGACTCGAATACGATATAAATTCTCAAATCATGGCACGGATACCTGTACAAGTGCTCGTCACCTCATAAGTACGTGATCCACTTATTCCCATTATTCCCTCTTTATTAGTTAATTTACCAATCACCCGCTTTAAATAGAGTCAAGTAAGGTCTCAACGTTCTTGATTTCGAATCCCAACAATCATAATACAACCTCGCCTTTTTGTAAAACTTTCGAACAATCCCAATCTATTCAAATATGAAATCTACATAAGCATACGAGTTCATACACAATCATATTGCTATACTAATCTTCTGAACCTAAAAAATCACCAAAAAGGGCAATCCCAAGCCCCGAGGGCAAAACTATAAATTAGCTCCAAAATCAGGTTACCCATAGCCCATAGAACCTAAGTCCCGAAAATGACTTCTATTCGACTTCAATTCAACTTCCAATTTGAAGAATTTCATAATTTTAACTTAGGGCTTTAAAACCCCAATTTTCTAATCCAAATCATGATTTAGAAGACTAAAATTCACAAGATTACATGAATAATTAATAAAAGGGAGGTTTGAATCATACGCATGCGATGAATCTTGAAAATTCATTAAAACATTCCCAAAACTGAGGTCTCTAGCTCAAGATATTAAATGAAATGTCTCATTGCATTTTGGGGATGAAATATGAATTGCCAGGGGCCTTTCTTGCTATCAAGAAGGACCCCATGCGATTGTGGCTAACCCAAACCCGAATCATCGCGATCACGGCCTTTCCCCTCACGATCATGAGGCTTTGACAGTCAACACTTCGTGAACGCGAGGCCCTGCCCGTTACTGCAATGACCAAAATCAATGACACCAGAAACCAACAATGATCCAATCTTTGTTTCAATATCTAAAACTCATCTGGAACCTCCCAACCACAAATCAAATATGCGTTTCAGTCATAAAACACACTACGAACATGCTCACATACTTAAAACATCCATACTGGGTCATCTTGACTTGGTATTTACCGTTGTCAACTCTAATTCCTTAATTTAACTAATTTCTCAACCAATAGTCTAAAACACACCCGAGCCCCTCGGGATTTGTCCCAACCATCCAACTAAGTTAAAATATTTCAGACCTAATAAAACTGTCAAAATTCGCATACTGGTTTGTTAACCCGAAATGTTGACTTTGGTCAACTATTTCCATTTCTTAACTTAAGAATCCTCAAATTTTTCTTTGTTTTCTCTAATACTCACCCGAATGCCTAGAAAATTATGTCACTCATCCCCGTAAGTCTAAAACACCATTTCAAAGCTGTAAGAATTTTCATTTATGAAAAAAGAGACCTAGAACTCAAAACGACCTAACAGGTTGTTACATAGAGTGTGAAAAAATCTATGGCACCTCTCAAAAGATATGGATATAAAAGCTTTTTAAATCTGCCAACCTCCCAGTCAGCCTTTGAACTCCTTTCTTCCTGGGAGTATATATGAAATCTCCTTAATGGCCTTGATTTTATTTGTATAGACTTCAATGCCCCTGTTAGAAATAAGAAAGCCAAGAAATTTACTTGAACTGATATTGAAGGTGCATATCTCTAGGTTTAACATCATACTGTATTTCTGGAGAATGACAAAGGTGTCCTTCAAATGGATTAAATGATCATCTGCTTGTGTGGACTTTACTGACATATCGTCAATGCAGACTTTCATAGTTTCACCGATGCATTGCTTAAACATCCGCTTAACTAACTTTTGATAGGTGGAACCAACATTCTTGAGTCTAAATGGCATCACATTCAATAATATATTACGTATTATGTAACTAATGACGTTTTCCCTTAATCTTTTGAGTCAATTCTGATATGATTATACTCGGAGTAAGCCCAAAAACTCTAAATAATTCATGCCCAACCATGGAATCAATCAATTGATCGACATGAGGTAGAGGAAAAGAGTTCGTTGAGCACACTTTGTTCAAGTCTTTAAAGTCCATGCACATTCTCAACTTGTTGTTCTTCTTGGGTATCACCACCAACATAGCCATCCAGTCCAGGTATTTAGCCTCCCCGATTGACCCAATATTAAATAATTTACTTTGTTACTTCCTCTTTAATGAACTTGTCGATGTATAATGCATTAGGTTGCTTCCTTTGTTTGAAAGGTAAATGGTTTGGATCCATGATAATCTTGTGAGTCACAACCTCTAGAGATACCTGTCATAGCTAAATTGATCCAAGTAAACCAAACTGCGTTAGCATATAAAAAATTAATTAATTTAACCCTGAGCTCAGGGCTAAGTCCCGAGCCTAGGTATTTTTTATTTTCAGGATTTCGATGAAGAGGATAACTTTCTCAAGCTCTGTAGCAGTTAATTTTATTTGCATCAGTTTCGTATAAAATTTTGAATGTGCTTGGAATTTCTGGAGCTTGGAGTTTTTCTTCTTCAACTGCAACTTCTCTTGCTTGTTCCCGTTGCTGGCCAGGAACATTAGGCATTCTTGATTGTTATAATTGCTATTTATTGCTCTCCTTACTAAGGCCACCTGCGATAGCTATAACTGAGAATATAGTCTCTTTTAACTACCCATTATGAATAAGTTGACAATGTTACCCCTATGTCATCTCACTCAAATTGTTGAATATGAATAATAATCATGAGAACTGGATGATCTTATTCGTCAGATGCATTTACTCAATGACCTTGAGTTAGATAATGTTGACTAAATTACATGGATCAATCAATGCACATTTGATATTAGTCTTAAAAATACATAAATAGATTACGCGTCATTGTCTGAGAACAAGAGGCCATCAACATCTTCATCTTCAAAGGAGACATTGTTTCCGTTAAGTGATTATCTAGTTCTTTTTTCATGAGTTACTAACACTTTGGTCTGTTTTGGCGGACATGTAGGTGATATCGCTGACTTATGATCCCCCAATTATCATATTAACCTTGTGTTTTGGTGATGGGGGTTGAGGTGGTTCATTGTTGTTCCAATTCCTATTGAAATCTTGTTTCCCCCGTCACCGAGGAATTGCCTGAGATGCCCATCCTTGAGAGGGTTACTTCAAGCCGCAAATGTTTGCAATCGTCGCTTTGATGCCAATGGATTTTGTGGTAATCACACCAAAAGTTATGGTTTCTTGGCTAGGATTTGATCTATCTCCCTTGGCCATCAGATATTATCCCTATGCCTTTCATGACTAACACCAACTGTGTAGGTGCGATGCTGAAATTATAATACGTCAACCTCGGGACTCCTTGCTCCTTTGCAGGCTGGGAAGGTCATCTATTATATTTTCCCTGGAGTTCCCCGTTATCTCTTGCCTTCTTCAATTTCCTATATCAGTCGCAGTCGTAATTGCATTGGGTAGGGTTCGAACTGACTCCTCCAATTTCTCCGATCAATTTTGATGACATTCTTGGACCTTTATGATACCAACCAATAATCATGATACCAGCCAATAATCCTTACTATGGGAGGCAACAATGAAACCTATTCCTCATCTATTTGGAGCTTATTATTGTATTAGTGATAGACATTTTCCCAAGTTTTACCTGGAAATTCCTTCAGACTCTTCTTCAATCTTTGTGAAGCATCCAAATTATCGGGGTTGATAATCTGCCACACCTCAACCTAGGTGAGGCGTGGCCGACACATAGTGCCTTACTAGGTCCGAGCACACTAATTTGTAGCTCGTATAACATGTGTCTCAATAAATAGCTTTGGCCCATGAAGCCGATCTATAAGAGCAGTATCATAACTTAGGCCCAAAAGGCCATACACTAAACTATCTATAAACAACAATCAACTTTACCAAAGCGGTATCATCCCGTCATATATAACATAAGTATCACTATGCGGGCCAACAAGGCTGCCATACTGACATTATTAGACATACAAGATATATCTATAAGCCTCTAAAAAGTGACAAATGTATTATGGTCGGGATAGGCCCCAGCTTACCCATTATCTATTTCTGGACCTGATAACTCCGAATGATATGGAGCTTTACCACACTAGCTGGTACTCGACAAATTCACTAATGCAGTCCCTCCGGCTGCCTATCTGAAACTGGGGGAATGAACACAGTGTTCCCAGACAAAGAGACGTCAGTACAAAATAATGTACCAAGTAATAAAAGCAACACAAATTGATATTGAACTGAAGAACAAGATAAACTGAAGAGTCAATAAAGAATTTGGCTATACTTACCTGCCTCTATCATCTAACAGCTAAACAACATAAAATCAAACTACTTAGCCTCATGTAGGGCATCTATACATGTGTAAATAGCCCCGAACACAAGTGCATAGCCCCGAAGACACTCTATATAGCCCTGAAGGCAATCTATATATGTATATCCCCGAAGGTGATCTGTTTATGTATATCCCCGAAGGCAAGCGCACATCTGTATAGCCCCTAAGGAAATTGTATAGTCAGTAGCCCTCAAAGCAACATGTGAATAGACAGCCCCGCAGGAAAATGCATACTTCTATGAACTCTACAATCATGTTTTCTATCTACTAACTATATAAGCAATCATGCTAGTCTTAAGGTAAACTCCCGAAAAGGAAAACTACTATGAATCTATCAAGGACATTGTAGAGATGAGATCTTTGTGGAGGCACTTCTTTGTGCTCTTATTCAGGACTCGATCGATTGAGAATTCATGCAAAAACAAAGAATGGGAATAACCTTTACATACCTTTAATGCCGAACTCCTACTAATGGTATCGGAATCAGCCTCCTCTACACCTCAATCTAAAATGAACAAAATACTATCTGAGAATGATGCAATACTCATATATAGAATAGCAAGTTTCATTTGTAGTTAATCGGACATCTCCCCTACTTCTTTCATATCCCTTAAATTAAAATACCAAAAACAACAACCACCACATCAATCCATCAAATCCAACCACTCTACAATTTAGAACAATTATCAAATAGTCTATATGACCACAACAACTTATACAATTTTTCAGTATCAATTTTGCACCTTCTCGTCTGTCAATTTAGCTATGCCTTGGATGAACTTAAATATATCTAGGAGAGGGGAATTCTTACCTTATATGCAAGGAACTACTCTTCCTCCACCTTTCTTTACTTCGAAGAAATCTTCAACTTGCTAGGACCCGAAGGAAGCTGATGTTAGACTCACGTAATCGATGTGGGCATAACCTCAATGTCGTTCTCTGTATCTTGCTGCTAAGAATTGAAAGTCACATTTTTTCCAAGCCAGGAAATGTTGTTGCTATTGTGACAATAGGTTCTTCATACTCTTACTCAAGTGAATAGCAAAGTTTTTTCCATGAAAAAATTACTGAACGTGTGTATATATATCTATATAAGAGGTGAGAAGTTATGAAATCTCAAGTGTAACTCATTTTCTCTTTCCTTTCCTCTTTGGGATGTGGGGTTCACCATTTATACAATATAACCTTATCTAAATATGTCACTATCTTGGTTAATATAACTTGAGTAGTCACCTTAATTTCTACCCTACATGTTGCCACGTGGAACATCCACCCAAAGACTTATCCAAGTAGTCACTTAATTAGTTATTTTATTTTCCACCATAACCAATTACTCATTTAGTTAATTTCTTGATCTAAATTCACTTAAATATTGATCACTTTTAACGCATTTTCTATACTCATTATAATAATCATGTGATATAGCACTAGTCCGTAGCTTCTCTTGGCACACAAAATATTATTTCACTAGTTCTAAGGTGGAAACCTTTGTTGAGAAATTTAGGATCAAGATGATCACATCCTCGCCTTATTATGCACAAGCGAATGGACAAGTCGAAGCAGCTAACAAGCTTATTATGGACATAATCAGTAAAAATATGGAGGATAGACCGGTAGTATGGCATCTCACTTTGGATGAAGCTATTTGGGCAATCAGAAACTCTAAGTCTACAACTACTGGGACAACACCTTATCGGCTAACCTATGGCCAAGATGCAGTGTTGCCCTTGGAGGTTAATGTTAAGTAATTACGGGTGGCCAAACAAAATTATTTAAGCTAAGAAGAATATCAGCAGGCCATGCTAATGGAGTTAGATCATCTAGATGAAGATCGACTGATGGACCTATAAAGAATCGAAGCCGGTAAACGGAAAATGACCAAAGCATACAACAAACAAGTTAAGCCTAAGAGGTTCGCCGAAGGAGACTTGGTTTGAAAAATCGTGTTGCCGCTTGGAATGAAAGATCAAAAATTCGGTAAATGGTCACCAAATTGGGAAGGACCCTTCGTAGTAAGGCAGCGGATTGCTGGAAATGCGTATCGACTAATAGATATGCATGATGAAGAGTTTGATAGAAACGTAAATGACAAATACTTAAAAAAGTATTACCCTTTGATTTGGGGTATGCATGAGTAAACAACGACGACATACCGGATGTCTGGCCACACAGAAGAAACTAATTCTCTTCAATTTGGGGAATACATGAATGAATGATATCCACAGACCGGTGGCTTGGTCACAGTCACATAAAAAAGCAAAAAGTACTTCCCTTCGATTTGGGGAAGGCAGGAGTAAACAACAGCCACAGACCGGTTGCCTGGTCACAAAAATAGACCCTTTGATTTTGGGTCAATAAAATTAGGAAGCCAAGTTGGTTGGCATTTCACTAGCTAGAGGTTGTGCTACATCATCAGTTACAGAGGTCTCAGGATTAGCCGAATCTATAGTTGCTTGGTCATCTTGGGTAGCCGTAGTTTCTTTTCATCCTCAGCTGCACCAACGGCTACTACCTCATCCGCTCATACTTCTTTTAGGACTCCCCTTTTCGCATCTAACAAAGGCTCAACCACTACAACTGATGGGGTCTTGATAAAAGCTTGAGTGTCGGCCGCTAGAATGTCCTCTGGCTGATGTTCGGCTTATGACAATACCTCTTGAGTAACAGAAACAACAATGGCTTCAGATTGCAAGTCTATGAGATTGTCGGCTAATAACTGAGCAACGGGATCAACTGGCAAAGGAGTAGTCATAATCGAAGAATAAGTTCCCTCGGATACCACTTTGAAAAAACTAGCAGGAAGTGTTGGTGTTTCTTGAGCAAGTCTTTTTTTCCACACAGTCCACTCATTCTCTAGTTGGGCCAACCGTTCACTGCCCGCTTTCTGATCCAATTCCCAAACCACCTGTTGGTTACCAAGTTCCTGGATCTTGTTGTCCAAATGAATGCCCTGCCAAAACAAAGAAGAGCGGGGGGAATCTTGGGCCTTAATAGTCGATTCCAAGGCGCCTATGGTCGGAGTAATATCCTTTATCTCCGCCTGGATCCTCTCCAAATTGGCTTGCAATTTTGACAGCTGCTCCTGCAAGTCATGCCTTTGGCTGACATTCTGCATTCACCTCATTGAAAAAGTCGGAATGTGATTCGTCTCTTGCCGAAAAGACCCCAAGTGTTGTAGAGCAGCGACCGCCTCGCCATGCTTAACTTTGGCCATTTTGTGTAAAGCAAATAAGTCATTTAGAGCCAAATCCATGTCATTATAGGCGGTTGACAAAACTGGGGAATCCTTTGCTTCTTTTGACAATCAGAACAGAGAATCCCTCAAAGCATGGAACTCTTCTTTGCTGGTCGGGATTCCCCTAGCAAGAGACTCATCAACCTGCTCTCGATGAATTCCAACATGCGAAGATGGTGAATATGCAATGTCGACTGAGCCAAAATATTGCAGAAGCACGTCTTCATGGATGATCTCGTCTGGCACTTCTGAATCATCAATTGGGTTAGTTTCAGTGGAGGGATTATCTCCAACCGTCTCCTGTACAGAAAGGACATGTTCAAATAGAGGCAAATGTTTGGAAATAGTGAAGGACCAAATATAAGAGAAAGGGTATACCTCTACGGTTGCATCAGTATAAAAATCTTCATCTGCCTTGACATGAGAAATTTTGGCCTTGAGGACAACCGATAATGGATCCTGCGGATGCGTGGAAGCATTAGCTGAATAGGTCGACCCTCTAATATGAAGAGGGGCATCGAACGCTTTCTGCGGCCGTCTGCGTCTTATTAGTTGTGGTCCCTGAAGGGTAAACAGAAAACATAATATTGAAAGATAGCCATGCGAAGGAATTTAAGACAGACAATGGATATACCTCGATTTCCTCCTCTTCCTCAGCAAAAATAAGAACTCTGGTTTTGTAGGATTCTTCCTCACTACGATCTAGGATGACAACTCCTCCACTTCACCTGGGTTGCTTAGGAACATATTTCCTTGGTGACGGGGATTCATTGTTAGAAGTGGTCTCTAGATCGACAAACACCAGGGGGGATTGAGTTGCTGAAAGACGCATAAGAGATGTTAGACAAAAATTCACAAGAATAATCTAGCCGACACATATGTAGAAATCAATTTACCTTTTCTCTTCGTTTGCCGCAACCTGATGGAAGACCTTGAGGCAACAAGTCTAGCCAATTTAAGGGGAGCAACTTTCAAAGGGCCCGTAGACATCTAGAGGAAACTGGAAGAATTTCTCCATGGCCGTGTTCCACAAATCGTCAAAAGCAATTATAGTATTTGCTCTTGGGGGAAACAACTGCAAATCAAATAGGGCGAGCTTATCAAGATTGTGATCGGCTATTTTCCTTGTCTGTTTTGCATCACGAATGCAGCGTTAGGTTGAACAAACAATACTGCGGTGAGGCCATGGTACGTGGTGAGTGAGATCGAATTGCCTTGCCACAAAGTTTGGTCGATAGGGCTCTGTGGTCAACTTATTATTCCTAGAGGTGGGCTTCAAGACACCCAATAGAGCCCTAACCATAAGAATGCACCCCCATGTAAGGGCCATAGTTCTCTTCTGAGAGAATGTAAGGTTGTCATCCGCTACTTGATGGACCCAATTGGGGGTGGCCCATTTTTCGAGGATCGATTACCAATCTGTGTAATGGTCTTAAGACAAACCATGCAGGGTGGAGACTGCAGTGAAAGAATCCTGGGGCACGAAGGGTGTTTTCCGAAGAGTATCGGCTAGCACCGGCGGGTTTAATGGAAAACGCGATCATCAAAATCATCAGGAATAAACTTCGGAAAATACATGGTGATCTACAACTGAAGGAACCACAGGGGACCGACTAAGGTATCCGGATTTTTGGAGTCCCTTAACCTTTCCTTGGAATCTCCAAGAGCCATATAAAGATAAGTCAGGAAGAGAGATATCCAACTGACATCTTACCCCAAAACGGCTAGAGTCGCATAAATTTCCAGCTCCTTCACGACTGCACAAAATCCTGTACAGACAAAATATTGGCTGAACCAAAAGAGCAGGAAAACATGATGCTCGGCATCATCGACTAAAAGAGGCAATAATCGACTATTGTTGGTCAAGAAGTGGCTATAGCCGGAAGAAGTCTTTGAGACCTTGATGCCCAAGTCGGCAACATCTATGTCTCTTAAGACAGGCGCTTCGGCTCCTAGTATCGGAAGGCCAAGTATCGTCGTCACGTCGAGCAGTGTGTGGGTCATCATCCCTAGGGGAAAACAAAGTCATTGGCAATGGTCGACCAGTAACTGAGGAAAGCGTATATGAGACCACTGTTACAGGAGAGGTCAAACTCTGACAGCGCAATGGCGTCATAGAGACCCATGCGTCTCCATTCGGCCTCTCTGACCGACTTCACTCGTTCCAACCAATCAGAGTAGTTGGTAATCTTGGTCGACCAGGTACGCAGGCTAGCCGGACAACGATTTCCAGTGAACCAATCACAAGTAATAGGAAGGTCATAGTTTGCTGGGCTAAGATACCGAGAAAGAAGGATGTCGCCCTATTCAGATGTACCGTAGGGAGCAAGAACCATCTGTTAATCGATGAAGGCAAATGTAGGGGTTAGGTCATCAACAGCCAAATTGGCGTTATCTGATCCCTGAGATGGAGAGTGTTGACACCCAATTTTGTCCCCTCTTTTCCGATATTTATTTCCAATTTTAAATATTTTGACGCCTCAAAAATAATTTTAATATATATATATATATATATATATATTCACATTCTTTAATATCATCGTCTATTCACAATATCATTATTTATTATTATTATTATTATTCACATTCTTTCTACTATCATTCACCTTTTTAATAATTTGAAGTAGATAAGTGATTAAGAAAATTTAGGATCAATTCATCTACAAAGTGATTTGGGCCGATCAAACCTCAATTTCATTTCCCTAACCAAGTTTAGGGCCCAAATCTTCCAAGACCCGGGCCCAACTCCCTACTCCCCCAAATTCGCAACAACCCATTTATCCCTCAGTCAGCCCAGTTACCCGAGCCCAATCCAAAAAAAAACCCAACCCATTCCCAACTAAACCCCAAGTCGTCCAAAACCAGAAACAAACCCCCAAAACCAGACGACCCTCTTAAAACTGGCAGCCCTTCACCGGTTCCACCTCCCTTTACTCACCGGATATGCGCCTCACTGACGCCACTGCCACCACGTGTCATCTCCTCCATCAATCACTCATCACTCTTCCTCTATTGAAGACATTTGAGGCCTGTAAAGTTGTTGGCAATAACTGTGAAGAGGAAACCCAAAACCCTTCGGTTATCTCTTCAAATTCGAGGGGTAACGACATGAATCCATACCCTCTTGATCATTATCTCTTTTTTTCAGAATCTGGGGAAAACCGTCACTTGTCCCTCTTTTCTTTGAAAATTTGAATTTTGAATTTTAGGGTTAAGCTCTCAACTCCATGCTATAAATACGGCCTCTTCTTGACTGTTTCAGATGGGGTTCTTTTAGAGACAAAAAAAGGAGCTCTCGGGTGTTTTTTTGTTTTGCAAAAACTATCCACAAAAAATCGATCTTTCTTTTCTTTTTGCACAAAGAATTCAGAGGTTTTTCAGAGAAGGAAAACCCCCTTTTTGAACAAACTCTTGATTCTAAAAAGCCCCTCTTTTTACACTCGCTTTGGTTCGATAAAGCCACAAAACACTCAACCTCTCATTTTTATTCAATCGCACAAATATAAACTTCTCCGAGTAGGGTCGACTATTCGAAACGACGCCTCGGTTCGCTGCCCGGAGAAGGTAAACTCAAATTCCTCTCGTCTTTCATTTTGTTTATGTGCTAGGTGTATTTACGGCTAATTTAGTTGTTGTTAATTAGCTTAGCTTGTTCAAATTAGGTTAGGATAATTGGATTCTGGATTGAAGCATATATGCTAAGTCTCATTTTATACGAAATGAGATTTTGAAATTTATTAGTTGAGTATCATATTTACTTGCTTAAATTGATTATTATGCATGAGTATGTTGTTTGAAGCTCCATCTAGTCTTATGTGATATAAAAATCAGTCTAGTACTTGTTCAAGCCCAATGTGAATCTTGTAATGTTTGTCTTGTTTAGCTAATTATAGGTGCTCCAGACCTGCTGTATTGAGTTCATATTCAACTTTATGTGATGTTGCTTTTGGTAATTGTTTGGTAAAACCTGTGTTCATGTTCCTTTACATGAATGGAATTATGTGAATAAGTGAAGGACTGGAACTGTTTCTTGATTGATCTAGGAATGTGTGGATTGCCTCTACTTATTTGCCTTTTCTATAGATATTGAATGATAGGTTGGTTTTAGTTTTGAATCTTTGTCAGTATGCCCTGAATATGATTGTGTGTTGATTTGTCATTACTGACCTTATTTATTTGGAACCCTGTCTTTTAGTGGTCATTCTATACACCCTACTTATCCTCCATGATTATTCTATTTGCTTACGAAGCACACTATGTCATGATATGTGCTAAATGCTGATCCTTTTTCTTATATGAGTCTCCTGTTAAAGTTGCAAAGTTTCTTTAGGTAAAAATCTATGAAATTTGTCTACCTATATTAGGATTTTGTATCTGATTTATCATGTATTGGGTCTGTTTGGTATGAAGCTATCAGTTTAAGCTTATTTAAGCGTCACACTAGTCATGCCATGCCTATTCCAAGGGAATAATATATCCAGCTAGGTTTGAATTAAGAGTATGCATATTTGTCTGAGGTTTCTAACCTAGAACCCCCTGGAGTATAATCGGGTCGAGCTTAGAAGGATTTCACCTCTTTTTGTCACACCTGTTTGATAGCATGACCCTATACCTTGAGAAAGCTTCATTTAAATAGTCATTTAGCCAATCTGCATACCTGACTGTTTGCTAAGTTAACTATGCATTTGACTTGTTTGGATCAAATATCAAGATGTATTTATGCTAACATAGAATGTCTTTGAAATCATGTTTAATGCTTGTCCTGTCTGTCCTCATGGTCTACATGATGTTGGGACCAATTCACTGCACCTGTTAAGTCTGCTTTGTTTCTGTGATTTTGATTACAATTTCAATCTATATAGGAGTCTGCCTGTCCAGCTTGTTCTATTGAGAGTATGTGTATCTTCTTAAGATTGATGAGTTAGTTCCCTGTGAGTGTCTTGTTTGCAATTGGTCAAAACTGTATATTTTTTATAGTATGATCCTTGCATTGATTAGAAGTATGTGGCCTAGAATAATGTGTGACTATGACTCTTTTGGTTTTAGGAATCAGGCCTTTTACCAAAGTGTTTGGTTTAGGCTCACTCTTTCAAAATCATGTAGTGTACCATAAGCATTTCTCCCTTTCTTTCTGCCTCTGTATATGCTATGTTTGCCTATTCTACTGATATATGAAACCTGAACTCGATCATCTACTTAGCTTTATTAATTGTATTGAAATGATGGGTATCCTCCCTTGTGTGTTGGCATCTTATTATTTCCTCATGGATTATTTGCTCATCATTTGCTTTAAAATACCTAGGATTGATCCCGGGTTTCACTTTATGATCTACATTTCAGCTTCTTATGTGCTGAATATGTATGGACCTACCCTTCGTAGGAATATTGCTACAGATTAAAAGACCTTCAAGACATGTTAATTTGGCTTTATATGTGTGTTTTTGCATGTATCCTATCTGTTGCCTCTTATTCAGTCCATCCCAGATGTTCATGTTTACTTATGGTTTAAGTTTTCCCTCCTAGGAAAACATATGAACTGATGTATATCAAGATATATTTCAAGGTATATAAGGTATAAAAGCTTAGATATACATGAGGTGTATATTAAGGTTGTATACTTGTGTATAACTCCAAATATATCATATATATCTGTAATGCATTGTATACCAGCCTTGTGTATTAATTGGATATTTGAAAAGGGGTTGGAGCATTTTCCTAGATTTAATCTTTCAAGTTTGGGCCTGCCTGCTTTTCTCACTTCTTCAAAAAAAGATGAGGCCTGTGATTTCAATAGTTTAGACAGTTTCGATTGGGCCTCTGTCGGGTTCTGTTTTTTTTTTTATATAAACTGCTGATTGGATATATGTATATATATTTTGTTCCGTCTACTAATCCTTTTCTTTTCTTGTATTTACATAAAATGCATCGGGAGCAACGAAGAGTCTCGTTATGAGACTCATCATGGTTATTGTCAAAACGATTCACCCGCATCCACATTCATCGCATTCTCTTGCACTCAAGACTCCTAAACAAATAGGGCGGGATGATATTGTCGTCCTCCCTAGTCGCGGCTTTAATTCCTTAATTTCGCATTTTTATCTCTTTTGTTGTAATTTAATTATTTAATTTTGTGCAATCATAGGAACACTTAGAATAATTAGGCTTTGAATGGATAAGTTAATAGGGTAGTTTAAAATTAGAAACCCGCCGCTAGTTTATTCATTTTAGGCTCGGGTAGCTTATAATTGGAAACCCGCCGCTAGCTTATTTATATTAGGCTCGTTATGCATGTTTCAAACTTTCAAAATAATTTCGTCATTCTTTTTTACTCGCATTATTGAACATACAAACAAGGTCTTGTTTTTCATCCGATTTGCAAATAAAAAATGACTTCCATAAAAATCACTTCTTTGCATCATAAATAATTTACTTTTCTCCTTTACTATCAATTGCAAAAAATATGTATTTTATAAATAATGCATGCTTTTATCCAAAAAATCAACTTTACATGTATTTTAGAAATAATGTCATACAAATGCATGCCTTTTATCCAAAAATCAACTTTGCATGTTTTTTATCAACTTTCATACAAATGCATACTTTCATCTAAAATCAACTTTGCATGCATTTATAAACAATGCCATACAAATGCATACTTTTCATGTATTTTATAAATAATGCCATGCCTACTTTTTGGAGTTTATACCTTGAATTTATTTCTCAAAACCGCAATCACTTTGCGAGACTCTTCAAAAGAATATAAGTGGTAAAAATCGTTACATTGTCAAATACATTCTTTTATTAAATACTTGCAACATTATTTTTATACTCTTAAACATACATTTTCCCTTTAGCATAATAATTAACCTGAGTTTGACCGGATAATCGCAAATTAGCGGATCTTAAAGGATGTCTAACCCCTTCCCTTTAGGATAATAAAGAACCCTTACCTAGAATCTCATAATTTCACAGACCATAAAACGGAGTTCACTTTGCAGCATTTAGATAAACACTTAGGTGTCCTAATTCACTGTAGAATAATTAGGTGGCGACTCCTTTAGCATTATTCAATCCAGAGAATCGACCCATTACGTCGCGAACTGCGGTAAAAAATGGGTGCGACAGAGAGGAAGATGAAGATATGGTTTTCTGATTAAGGAAATAGGGTTCTTTGGAGAAGGAAAGGAATTTGGGAACGACTGAAGATTAAGTGAGAAACCTCTGGGGGGAGGGGTGTCTCTCTTTAAATATCTTTTTTTTTTTGGAGATGTGGCTGACACGCATTGGGACTACTTTCTTTCAAACGTGCGACTGAAATGCATCGGAACTCAGTTGTGGAAGCCGAGACGCCCCGGTTGAAAGGAAGAAATTTTTCAGAGAAAATCATCATTGCATGCATTTAGGGCAAAAGTGATTGAAATGACACCGCGGCTGCCACACGAAACGATGACTATTTTTTAATACATCAACTCAACAGCCGCACTCGAGTTAATGTAGGGGGCAATTGTTAACACTCAAAAATACTTTTAAGTGTTTAACCGAATCAACTGACAGCCGAAGGTGGAAATCTCAAAATGAACAGGCAATAGAATTCTAAGTCAATAACCGAACTGACTCATAGCCGAATCTATTAGTCCTAGCCCTCGGCTAGAAAAGCTTCATCGGCTATTACGGTAGCCTGACCGAGTCATTATTCTGAGGAATGACTGAGACTCATACATATTTAGACGCCTCGAAGACCAAGTCAAAGAATCTTCTAGACCCCATGAAATGGTAACAACCAGCAACAACTAGAAGGAAGTGCCATTAATCGTGCAAGAGGAAAACAAGGAGTAAAAATCGACACCACCTCCTGATAGTTGGCTAGTGGTTTAGTGGGTAATTTAATGGCTAACATAGGGGGATCACGTTTTGTTTTTTCTTGTACTATAAATATAGGATCATTTGTACAAAATAAGGGGACCAATCAATCAAACAACTGATTTTACATATTGTTGACACCCAATTTTGTCCCATCTTTTATGATTTTATTTGCAATTTTTAATATTTTTGACACTTTGAAACAATTTTAAAATATAGGCATATATATGTATATATATCATTATTATTATTATTATTTGCATTTTTTATTGTCATTTGCATTTTATATCATAATCATACTTTTATCCTAATATTATATGTTATTTTATTTTTTGCAAAACGGCATTTTTTTTAAGCATCAAGCATTTCACAAATATTATATTTTATCATATTATCATCTCTACAATTTATAATTTTTCCAAAGCTTTTTATTTTGTTTATATATAATAAAATCCCTTTTTATATTTTAAACCCATAACCCATTTATTTCCCAATCCAAAACAAAACCCCATTTTCGGACCCCCAACCGAAGCCCACACCACAACAGCCCAACTCCCCCCTTTCTTATTTCCCATCGCCCCAGCCCCAAACTACCAGGCCCAACCGGCCAAACACCCCAAGCCCAACCATCATCCCTTTACTTTCCTAAATCCCCTAACCCAAAACAATTTTACCCAAAACCCAAAACCCAAACCCCATTTCCGGCCAGCCCATTCGACCCCTTTCCCTTTTATTTCCCTCCAAGCCCACACCCGAACAAGCCCAACCACCCATCCCTTTTATTTCCCCTTAACCAAACAAACCCTAAAAACAAAAACAAAAAAAATAAACCTCTCAACCTAACCCCCCCCCCGCCCGCACACACACCCACACCCCCATACCGGCGACCCCACGTCGCCGGTCACCTCACCCACTGCCACCACCAACCCCCCTCTGCCCCTGACACCATCATCCCATACCCTTATCCCCGAAAATCCGCAACCCATACCCCCAAAATTCGCTTCCAAAATCAGATTTTTTAAAACCTTTTATTCGAATTTCAAACTCGTTCTTGGGGGGGTTAAGCCATCTATAAATACTCCATGTTGTTCTTTATTTTAGGGAAAAATTTGGAGATCCGAAAATCTAGTTTTTTTAAATTTTGAAATCCGAAATCCTCTTAAGGGCGTTTTGTTCTTCACCTTAAAGAATCCGAAAATATAAGTTGAAATTATTGGGGTTTTGGTATTGAATAATCTAAAATTTTTGCTATTCTTCACTGTTTTCGGATTCCGGTCGGGTCGGGTCACTTTGTTCGGCCGGGCCAAAATCCGGGTCGGGTAAATTTTCGCATTTTTGTATTTAATAATTTGTTGTTGGCTATCCGAAAATCTAAAAAAAAAAAAAAAAAAAAACACTGTTCGGGTCGGGTCGACCGGTTCGGATAAATTTCCGGATATTTTTTGTATTTTTATATCTTGTTGTTGGCTATCCGAAAATAAAAAAATTTGGATTCTCGAATCCGGGCCGGATCACCGTTCGGTGTCCGAGTCGGGTCAAATTTCGAATTCGGGTCGGGCATTTTTAATTGCGAATCTATTTCTTTTTTTTTTTGGGCATTTTAAATATCCGTGCAATGGATATCTTGTTGTTTTACTGTTTTATTATTTTTAATTAATATTGCATTTAGGCCGATGAAATTAAATTCGAGGCCGCACTTTTTTTTCGTTTCTCTGTTTTCTGTTTACTGTTTACTGTTTTAAACGTCCGTGCAATGGATATCTTACTGTTTTATTGTTTTTAACTAATACTGCATTTAGGCCGATGAAATTAAATTCGAGGCCGCATTTTTTTCGTTTCTATTTCAGTTTACTGTTTTATCATTTAAACATCCGTGTACGGATTGTCTTACTGATTTATATAAATACTGCATTTAGGCCAATGAAATTGAATTTGAGGTCGCGTCCCTTCGGATATCATTTCTCAATTTCTGTTTTTCTTTTTACTGTTTTCGACACCATTTTACTGATTTGAATATTATACTACACATGGCCGATGAAAAAATATCCGTCGATTTTTGAGGCCTCCACATTTGTAAAGACGGAAAATAAAACTTCTGGGCAAGGATGAAACTTAAATCTTTTTCACCCAAGAGACCAACATGTTCGGTAGGCAAGGCAACTAAAATGACCAACGAGTCATACGTTCGCAGCCACGACGTGATTGGAATGATCTTTTCAAAATTTGAGTCTGAGCCCTCCGTAATCAAAACATTTACTGTTTTGGATACGAATCCGAAGTTATGTATATTCAATTGTTTCTAACCGTTTATTCTTGACAGCTTGCAAAGATAAAGTCAAAGAAGGCAAATACCCCTCGGAGATTTCTTATTTTTGTTGTTGTCTTTTACTTTCTTTAATTCACTTTATTTTCATTCGTATTGTAATATTATTGTACTCCTGAAATTATTGAAATATTTAGAATAGATAGAATTAATTGATAGGGTAGTCTAAAATTGGAAACCCATCGCTAGGTTATCTATTTTTAGGCTCGTCACCCATACAATTTACATTGCATATATTTTTATCAATTTTCATACAAATGCATATTTATACTTTTTTCAGCTTTACATGTATATTAATGCCATACAAATGCATACTTGTACAAAATGCATCATTTTATTAACATCTTGTAACATTATTTTTATATTTGTAAAAACATGTATTTTTCTTAGCATAACAATTAACCTGAATTTGATCGGATAACTGCAAGTTAGCGGATCTTAAAGGATGCCTAACCCCTTCCCTTTAGGATAATAAAGAACCCTTACCTAGAATCTCATTAGTTTCGCAGATTACAAAATTGGAGTTATTTTGCAGCTTTTAGTTAACATTCGGGTGCCCTAATTCACCTTAGAATAATTAGGTGGCGACTCCTCAAGCAAGCATTTTTAATCCATCCAGAGGCGATCGACCAGTCGCGTCGCGGAACCCGCAGGTCAAAATCGGGCGCGACACATATCTTCATTTTATCTTTATCGCATTTACTGCGCTCTAGCTGTATTTATGTTTCTTACCACTTAGTTTACTCAATCACGTCCTAATTCTTTCTGGAGTAGTTGGGAAACCCATTGCTGGAAGTTAGAGTTCCGCTTCTAGTCGAAATCGCTTAGTTAAGGAATCAATTTGTCATCCGATTTCGTCAGCCGATAGACAGCAGACATTTTGGACGGGAACACAACTTCAAGCATCAGAGGTCTTAGAGAGGTGTAGGGATCAACAGGTAGAAGGACTTAAGGCTCAATTAGGAGCTTTACTTGCTAGTGAGGCATTTTCAATTCCCCTATGTGTTGATGATGTTATCCCTAGTCTAAGCCTCTACACAATCGTCATATTCGTCTTGTAGATGAGACACCAAAAAGGGTGTTCAGCAGCAATAAAAATACCTTTAACGGCAAAGGTATTGCGGCCAAAACGTTTACCAGCCATTAAACTTTGGTTGTTGATGTTGCCATTGCTAAAGATTTTACCGGCCATTCAGCAAATTGCTGGTAAAGGTATGCTTTATTGCGGATAAAAGTCACTTGCTTTAACGATAATTATTGATGGCTGCTACATATAATCCGAAAATAGCTAAATATGTCTTTTTAGTGTCCATTTTTATGACTGGTAAATTTAATTAAATTACAGCTAAAAGTCATAATCTTTAACGACAATTGATTTGTGGCAATTATAATGGCTACTATAAATTTCTTAATTTTCCTTTAGCGTCCATTTTTATGGCTCGTAAATTTAATTAAATTGTCGCTAAAAAGCATAAGGTTTATCGAAAATTATTTGGCCGCCATTGAGGCTACTATTTTTTTCTTCAGAAAATGATCTAATTTGCTAATAAATCTAATTAAATTATAGTAAAAAAGAGTCTTTTAGTGGCAACAAAGTTCGGTAAATGCTAAAATGTATACCACTATTAATTCATAAAAACAAAATATATCTTTGTAAATCTAACAAACAAAGGACATACTAATCCAAACGTAATAACAACTTATAAATTTATATTGTTTGAACTAAATAGTTAATATCATTATATAACCAATTCTATCGAAAATCACAAATGATAGTCTTCAAATAATTTCCGCAACTTTCACCATATTCAAATCTTTCAAATGCTAAAATTTTCAACATCAAACCGCATGACATGAAATAAAAATATAATTACGGCATTAGATGAAATACAATGTAAGAAAATATGAAATTTCAGTTTCCAACTCCATGTCAAATGCTTAATGTAACAAAAATATATGCAGCTACTTGGGTGACTTGTCTAAAGTTAATTGGAGGTACTTGATATTCAAGAATATATTGATTCTTTCTTTCAGACAGTATGCCCAAATAATGCAGCCAGATGATAACAATGTATCGTCCGCTAAAGCAATTAAAAGACTCGGAAATAGAATCTGGTACACTACAAAAATTCTCACCAGACATCAGAATGCCCGTCTTTCACTAGAAAACATCATTTGAGTGTCAAATAACAGTGCTGGAATATCTCAACTAAGGACATGGAAATCGAGTCAACTTCAGTATGACTCACTTGAATAAGAGATAAGCATTAGCAAGGAAAAAGCACCCAGAAGGCCAACTAAGGTTTCCACATATAATATCAGAATTCCATTATTCGTCAAACCTAGGTAGCTCGGACTCTCCAAAAATATTGCTATACCAGTGTCGGATTTGTAGGGTTTTGTTTGGTTCAAAACACATAAGTAAGGCACAGCGGAAGTTTAAAATTTTGTTCTTACTTACCCCAACAATTACTTCTGGTATGGTTATATGACAATAAAAAAACCTGTAACATAAAACATGAACACTTACAGGTTGTATTATCTGGAATCTTTATCAATGATGGGTTCGCACGCGAAAGCCCTTTCGATTGCAAGCTCCAAGCTTCAATGTATTTTTCCTTTGGAAAGCTAGGAAATCCGGCAGAGGTTCGAGAGAGTGTTTTGATTCTAAGTCTCTAAGACTTAGAATAATAATCGGAAATTTTGGTGTGTTGAATAATGAAGTGAATGTCTATATTTATAGGTGAAAAAATAGGTCAAACCGGATTAGCGTTTGAACTTGGACCTGGCCCAAAAATCGAGGCAGATTAGGTCATTAGCGTCGCGGCCCTATGGTGTGGGCGCCGCGGCCCTTGACATGGCCCTACACTGTTTCGATTTAATTTTCGTACATTCTTAATTAAATCCAAAATCCAATTTTGACTTAATTAAAAAAATCATTATTCATTTAAATATCTCGATTCTAAATCGAATATTTAATACTCTCTCAATACATCCTTAGATCGAAAAGACAATCGACATAATGTGACCCTACAAGTCTTCACATATCGACATTAATCAAATTAAAGTCTACGCGGAACTCCTAGACGGCGCCACAAGGCGAACTCAATATGTGAAGTACGTTTACACGAATCCAGTAAACTTAACCTCTATGTGGTAAGATAAAATCCTTTCATTCACGACACACCCGATCAAGCTTAGGATTTGTCAAGTGTCTATCCAAATGGCTTAATCATTGTATCTCATCTATATTAGTTAACAACTAGACCATATTCTAAATATGTCTATTGCGTTGGCCAACGACTTAGTCAACCTAATATCACTGAGAATCTGAGTGTTCTCTCGAATATACATTCGATGAATGAATCCTAATCTTGGCTCAACTACCACCTTTAATCCACATCGTAATGTACCCAATACAAGTCGTATCTCAACCTATAAGGCATTTGAGCTTAGGACATGATAAAAGTATATTACTTTGTAGACAAGGTGCGTATTGACCTCAAGTCTAAGGACTTCTACTCCCACACACTGATCATACTTTAGACAAGTATAACAAATAGTATATCAGCAGGGTATACCAAAACTTTCGAAGTATCCATGTGTCCATCACGAGTAGCCATTACTCGTAGCAGGTGAGATATGCTACATCCTCTAAGGATGTGATGCAGACCACATGTCGACTTATCACATATCATCGATATCCCATTCTCGATGATCATTAGTCGAGGCTATTTTAAGAGTTACGTTATAATATTAATAACTCACATTATTAATAACAGCGTAACCTCCAGGGATGCATATTATAAAATATTATAAACAATCAATTAATAATTCAATAATTGCAAATGTCAAAATATTAATCTCCATTAATAATAATACGAATGTGTATAAAGTACATTTGTCCTAATACAGATTGTCTCTACGATATAAATATACTTTCAATCTCCCACTTGTCCTAGAGCCAATCTCCAACATATCTAATGCCCATATTCTCAAAATGACCATTATGCTTGACTAAGCTTAATGGTTTAGTGAATGAGTCAGCTAGATTATCGTATGTGGGAACATAGTCTAGTCTAATCTCTTCAGTCTCCACCATGTCCCTGAGTATGTGGTACTTCCTTGGTACATGCTTGTTTCTGTTTGTTGATCTTGGTTCCTTAGCTTGCGCAATTGCACCAATGTTGTCACAATAAATCGTTATTGGACAAGTGACACTTGGAACAACCCCTAGTTCCTTTAGGAACTCAGAAATCGTGACAACTTCTTTACCAGCTTCCGATCCAGCAATGTACTCAACTTATGTTGTCGAATTAGCAGTTGTAGCTTGTTTGGAACTTTTCCAGCTTACTGCTCCACCATTGAAAATGAACGTGTACCCAGATTGAGATTTGAAGTCATCAAGATTCGTCTGGAAGCTAGCATCAGTGTACCCAGTAGCAACTGGATTTTCTTCCCCACCGTAGACTAAGAAGTAATCTTTAGTTCGTCTAGAATACTTAAGAATACTCTTGACTGCTTTCCAGTGTTCTTCCCCAGGATTCTGCTGGAATTTGCAAGTCATACTAAGTGCAAAGGCCACATTTGGCCTAGTACAGGCCATGGCATACATGATCGATCCTATAACCGAAGCATATGAGATCCTTTTCATGTATTCAAGTTCTATTGTATTAGAAGGACTATCTTTCTTAGATAACTTGATTCCTTATCCCATAGGTAGCTGCCTTTCTTGGAATTTTCCATAGAAAAACGTCTAAGCACTTTGTCTATGTAGACTGACTGTGACAGCCCCAATAATTTATTAGGTCTATCTCTATAGATCCTAATTCCCAGAATGTAGCAGGCTTCACCTAAATCCTTCATCATAAAGGTACTGGACAACCACTCCTTGACTGACTGCAGGAGAGTCTTATTATCTCCCATTATCAATATGTCGTCTACATATATGAAGGCAATATCCCATCCTTGCGTTTACTATAAACACATGGATCCTCTTTGTTTCTGATGAAATCAAATGACTTGATAGCCTTGTCAAAGCAAATGTTCCAACTCCTCGAGGCTTGCTTAAGCCTATAAATGGACTTTTGTAGATTGCATACATCATTTGGCTTGGACTCAAGCGAAAAACCCTCAGGTTGTTTCATATACACCTCCTCAACTAGATTACCATTGAGGAAGGCAGTTTTGACGTCCATCTGCCAAATGTCATAGTCATAATATGCAGCTATTGCAAGCAAAATACGAATGGACTTAATTTTTACAACAGGTGAAAAGGTTTCATCATAATCGACCCCAGACCGTTGATTATAACATTTAGCCACCAATCTTGCCTTATAAGTATGTACGTTTCCATATGCATCAATCTTCTTCTTGAAGACTCATTTGCATCCTATGGGTCTAACCCCTGTTGGAAAATCAACCAAGTTCCCAACTTGATTTATGTACATCAAGTCTATCTCAGATTTCATGGCTTCTTTCCATCTCTGTGAATCAATGTCTAACATAGCTTCACTGTAGGTTGTAGGTTCATCGTCATCAAGAATATCTACCTCATTGTGTGTTTCAACAAGGAGATTAAGTCTTTCAGGAGGATGATGAGTCCTAGTGGTCCTACGGAGTTGATTATTCTGCGTTTCAATATTTGTTGCATTCTGATTGTGAGAAGGTCTTTGTGTGCTGGACAATCCATCACCTTGAGAGCTTTCAGGAATGTCATTCTCATGTATTTCCTGAATGGAATGATGTACAACCATTGTATCACCTTCCATTGGTTATGTATGAGAGCCTTGCATTTCTGCACTATCTCTCACAGCACTCCCACTGGCTAAAGGGCGTACTCTAAGTACCCAATCTTCATCAGATACGCTTACTGAATCCTTGTTTAGGTCATTCGACAAGGGTTCAATTTCTATGTTATCTTGTGGTTCTTGAATTTCTTCAAGTTCTATCTCTGTGTAACTATGTTCCTTGTAGACATGTTCTTCTTCAAAAAAAGTTGTGTTCCTAGGAACAATGACCTTACGTTCTCTAGGAAGATAGAAGTAGTATCCCTTAGTTTCCTTTGGATACCTCACAAAGTAGCATTTCTCACTTTTGAATTCCAACTTGTCAGTGAGCATCTTCTTAACATATGCAGGACACACCCAGGGTCTCATATGTTTAAGAGTTGGCTTCTTGCCACACCATATCTCATAGGGTGTCTTTTCTACTGACTTGAAAGGAACCCTGTTCATAACATATATTGAGGTTTGTATAGCATGTCCCCAAAGGTATATAGGTAGAGCTAAGGAACTCATTATGGATAGAACCATATCCAATAAGGTTCGGTTTCTCCTTTTGGCAACACTATTCATCTGTGGTGGTCCAGGTGGTGTCCACTCTGATTGGACTCCATGTAGCTTTAAGTAATCTAGAAAATCCTTGCTCAAGTATTCACCTCCTCGATCCGATCGAAGGGTTTTGATACTTGTTGCAAGTTGCTTCTCAACTTCCGACTTGTACTCTTTGAACTTCTCAAATGTCTCAGATTTGTGTCTCATAAGATACACATATCCATACCTTGTGAAGTCGTCAGTAAAAGTGATGAAGTATGGGAAACCTCCTTTAACTTGAGTAAAAAATGGCTCGCATACATCAGTATGGACCAACTCAAGTACCTCTTTGGCTCGCACACCTATCCCAGAAAGTGGCTTATTGGTCATCTTTCCTCTCAAGCAAGATTCGCAGTTACCATAAGACTCCAAGTTAAATTGTTCGAGGTAGTCTAACTTCCTCAACTTTGCTATCCTTGATTCGTTGATATGACCAAGTCTGCAATGCCATAGGTAGGTAGAGTTTCTATTACTTATCTTAGCTCATTTATTTTGTACATTCAGTATTTCTCGACTACAGTTTAGTGTATATAATCCATCCACAAGAGGAGAAGTTTCATATATAACATTATCAAAAGACAGTACTTGACTGCTATTATAAATATATGAGGAAAAACCCTCCATGTCCAAAACAGGGATAGAAATGACGTTCCTCGTTAACGAGGGTACATAGTAGCAATCATTTAACACTAAACAATAGCCAGAAGACAAATTTAATCTATAAGTTCCTACGCACTCAGCATCCACTCGTGCTCCATTTCCAACGCGTAGGTTTACCTCTCTTGGTCCAACCTTTCTGCTATCAGTTGGCCCCTGCACATTTGTACAAATGTGTGAGCCCCAAGCGGTATCCAATACCCAGGAATGAGAGTTATTTATAGACATATTTATTTCATGACATACATACCTTGTCCACCATAGGTAGAAGCACCTGGTGCTTTTCCTCCTCCTGGTGTTGTGCAGTCCTTCTTCCAATGTCCCTTCTTGTTGCAGTTGAGGCATTCATCCTTAGCCGGATTTACCTTCTTCTTCTTCACACCTCTCTTAGGCTTCATAGCTGAGGGCGCAGCTACTGCTTTGCCCTTCTTCTTCTGCTATTCCTTACCTTTCGGCTTGGGTCGACTAGTAGATCTCACTATGAGCACAACTTTGCCTTTGGAAGTGGAAGATCAAAGGTCTTGAGCATGTTGTGCAGCTCCGGCAGACTCTCCTTCGTTCCATTCATATTGTAATTCGGTATGAAGTTTTCAAAGGAATGAGGGAGAGAGTTCAGGATAAAGGTGGTAGCGACATTTTTTTCCATCTTCGTTCCAATTGAAGCAAGCCTCTCTATCAGCCCTATCATCTTCAATACATGCTGCGAGACCTGGGCCCCTTCATTGAGCTTACACTTGGAAAGTTCTATCAGTAACTCATAATCCATAGTCTGGGATTGTGAGTCATAGAGACTCTTCAAGTGTTCGAGCATCTCATTGGGACCTATGTTGTCTCTGAAGTTCCATAGACATGGAAGACAACATCATGCACTGTGCTGAAGTGGCATCATCTAGGTGTTTTTGGTAAGCATCCTTATCAAAAGAGGCATATTCAACAGAGTCTGTTGCAGGGACTGTTTGGAACACCGTGTCCAATACTTATTCTATTTTCTCTTCTCTCAGCACTATTCACAAATTTCTTAGCCAGTCAATGTAGTTAGGTCCAGTAAGTTTGTTCATTTCAATCAACATTTTCAATGATAAGCTCGACATCTTTGATAATCTGAAGAATTAGATAGACTGGAAATCAAACTCAAAATTTATTTCCTATTACACACATTCGTTTAGGCTAATCAACATGGTCTTTTGTTTAATTAGCTCCCACTATTTTAACATACTTCTACGACCCCATGATAGAATACATACATATATTAATTGAGGTCATAATGGGCCAAGATCCAAGCCTATGTTATCTCCGCTTTTGCTTTGGCTGATAACTTCAATAACACATCTTGGTAGGTTCTAAACCAATTGCAAAACTTATTCGCAAATCTTGGTTGATCAAATATTACATTTAATCTTGCATCCTTAGATTAGTCCGACTCTTTGGCGCCAAGATTTGTCTAAGCAAGTCAACCCCATTACACGACTACGTTTATGTATCTAAGTAAATTTGCCCATTGTGAGCAAACACTTTGGTGTAAATAGCCACAAAAGTTTATCGTTTACCTTTACATTAAAACACATCTATGAAATAGTCTAGGTCCTCGTAGACTTAGAGCAAATGCTTTGGCATAAATACTCGTATCGCCGAAAAGGATTTTGCACTCTAACAATTATAATGGACGACACGTTTTAATTTAGACTTGTATTTAAAATTTTGGAGAACATTTTAATTCAGGGTTTTAACCAAGATCAACTCTTTTAAGCCATATCCAATATGACATCTTAATATCATGCAAAACTAATGACACATGTAGTTGGGAACCGTCAACCCAATATGCATGATATAAGATGGTTTAATCAAATATTGGGCGCCGCCTGCCCAGACAGTTATATCGGACGCTATTTTAGTAATTTAAATGACAAACGATTTGACATTTAGCACATAAACC
The DNA here is from genome assembly GCA_034509755.1 of Anisodus tanguticus. Taxonomy (NCBI): domain Eukaryota; kingdom Viridiplantae; phylum Streptophyta; class Magnoliopsida; order Solanales; family Solanaceae; genus Anisodus; species Anisodus tanguticus. The sequence continues at coordinate 29,783,071 of CM067550.1, forward strand.
ATATACTTATCAAATAATATACTATATTATAATAATCTTGGGTTAAACATTCTGAACTCTGGAATTTTTTTTTGTTTCTGGACAGGTGGGGTCGCGATACTAATCATTAGGGTCGCGGCGCCACTGAGGCAAAAGCCTTTCGGCTTCTGTAAATGAATTAGCGCTGCAGCACTTCACTATGGAGCTGCGGCGCTGCAAGGGGAGAAATATTTCGGCTTCTACAAATGCATTAGCATCGCGGCGCTCCACCATAGAGTCGCGGCGTCTACTGTCCAGTAAGTCCAAATTTTGAATCGAAGCATTAGCGTCGCGGCGCCACCTTGAAAACCCTAGTAAGCGTCGCGGCACACTACCATAGGACCGCGGTGCCGATGTCCTGACAAACGTTTATGTGTTGATTTTTTAAAATCATTCGAGCCGTAAATCCAATTTAAGGATCAAATCACAGATCCTTTATCATCACCCACCATTTTCAATAACGTCCATATCGACCATCATCCGTTATTTGCCGTGCACTGTGCAATGAGCCGGACAATGCACTTTTGGCTTAGTTTGAGTTAAAGCGGAATGACTTCCTCGAGTTAGCGTAGAGATAATTTAGGGTGATATCAAAAGGTTAACATTCAGTCAAGACATGTAGGACTTCAAGAAGCCTTGTTTTAATCCAATTTTATGTTTAACCCATATTATTATGTTATTCAATTGTATATAGCCATTGAACCAACCTGGCTCTGATACCACTGTAGGGTTTTGTTGGGTTCAAAATACATAAGTAAGGCACAACGGAAGTTTATAGTTTTGTTCTTACTTACCCCAACAATTACTTCTGGTATGGTTATATGACAATAAAAAAATCCATAACATAAAACATGAACACTTACATGTTGTATTATTTGGAATCTTTATCAACTATGGGTTCGCACGCGAAAGCCCTTTCGATTGCAAGCTCCAAGCTTCAATGTATTTCTCATTTGGAAAGCTAGGAAATCCGGCAGAGGTTCGAGAAAGTGTTTTGATTCTAAGTCTCTAAGACTTAGAATAATAATATAAAATTTTGGTGTGTTGAATAATGAAGTGAATGTCTGTATTTATAGGTGAAAAATTAGGTCAAACCGGATTAGGGTTTGACCTTGGACCTGGCCCAAAAATTGAGGCAGGTTAGGTCATTAGCGTCGCGGCCCTATGGTGTAGGCGCCGCGGCGCTTGACATGGCCCTACACTGTCTCGATTTAATTTTCGCACATTCTTAATTAAATCCAAAATCCAATTTTGACTTAATTAAAACAATCATTATTCATTTAAATATATTCTAAATCGAATATTTAATACTCTCTCAATACATCCTTAGATCGAAATGACAATCGACATAGTGTGACCGACAGGCCTTCACATATCGACATTAATCAAATTAAGGTCTACGCGGAACTCCTAGACGGCGCCGCAAGACGAATTCAATATGTGAAGTACGTTTACATAAATCCAGTAAACTTAACCTCTATGTGGTAAGATAAAATCCTTTCATTCACGACACACCCGATCAAACTTAGGATTTGTCAAGTGTCTATCCAAATATCTTAATCATTGTATCTCATCTATATTAGTTGACAACTAGACCATATTCTAAATATGTCTATTGCGTTGGCCAACGACTTTGTCAACCTAATATCACTGAGAATCTGAGTGTTCTCTTGAATATACATTCGAGGAATGAATCCTAATCTTGGCTCAACTACCACCTTTAATCCACATCCAATACAAGTCGTATCTCAACCTATAAAGCATTTGAGCTTAGGACAGGATCAAAGTATATTACTTTGTAGACAATGTGCGTATTGACCTCAAGTCTAAGGACTTCTATCTCCCACACGCTGATCATACTTTAGAAAAGTATAACAAACAGTATATCAGCAGGGTATACTAATACTTTCAAAGTATGCATGTATCCATCACGAGTAGCCATTACTCGTAGCAGCTGAGACATACTACATCTTCTAAGGATGTGATGCAGACCACATATCGACTTATCACATATCATCGATATCCCTTTCTCGATGATCATTAGTTGAGGCTATTTTAAGAGTTACGTTATAATATTAATATCTCACATTATTAATAACAATGTAACCTCCAGGGATGCATATTATAGAATATTATAAACAATCAATTAATAATTCAATAATTGCAAATGCCAAAATATTAATCTCCATTAATAATAATACGAATGTGTATAAAGTACATTTGTCCTAATACAGATTGTCTCTAGGACATAAATATACTTTCAGGATTCTCCAAAAATGTTGTTGCAACTGTGTCTGATTCTCCAAAAATTCATTATTTTTAGAGTATCCGATATACACTCATCAACATTTTTGAAGAGTCTGAGCAACATAGCTTCAAACACATTTACCAATGAATCAGACATACTAAACAAACCTTTTGATTTGTATATCTCTGTTATGAGACAACTTATCTAACAAATATTCTAACGAAAAACATGTTGAACTTGTGATGGATGGAGAACAATAGGAATTTGGTTTCTTATTTTTGAAAGTTGGTATTGAAGTGAGTAATAATGATTTTTCTTTCACAGTAGATATATTCCATGTTTCTGACATCTCGAGATTATTCACTTCATGGATGTCTACTAAAATTCTTCAAGGCACTAAAGCATCATATAATATAGTTGCAGGATAAGATTCAGAAATTGAAGTCTGAGCTAGTTTGAAATTCGTAGTCTTTTCGAAAATCATTCAAACCATTAAACATGCAAGACATCTCTTGCTTTAATTTTTATTTAGTCCTGAAAAATCTGCAGGATGATATGAACATGGTTGATGAGATTGATAAGGAGACCATATACTCGATATTGATGAGGAGACCTAATATAACAATCATGAAGTTTGTGGAGTGCAAGTTATGCTAAATTAGCAAATTAGATATGTTGCTAGTCCTATATTGGAGAAATTAAGTATCTGTGGGAATTTGCAAATGCTTATTTAAGCTGCCATTGGCACAATTATAACTTATACATTACTGATATTTACGGCCATGCTATGAATCTAAGAGAAGATGGAAGTTTAGTTGCGTTTTCTTTTCTAAGTTGCAAATATGATTGGACATTTATTTCTAGTTTGGATGAATATTTCATGTCAAAATTAAGAGTAAAGTTGTAGGATAGGCAGATTCTGTAGCTTAACTCCTAATTTCAGTAAAACTTTTGACAATGTAAGGTACCGTTAATCTTCGAAGCTTTCTATGTGTTCGTTACCATCTGATAGCAAGGAGCCTAACTATTCTATCCAAAGCAGAAACCAACGAGGATCAAGTTATGACAAAATTTAATGTATTAGGCAAATAAGCTATTAATATGACACACCACCCATTATTGGATGGAAAACTACCATGAGTATGAATACAATGTAGAGTGATGCTATGATTTGTGCTGCATTACAAATCTAATACGAATTACATCAAAAGGCTCTCAAACATGGTCTCAACTGGCAAGTGTGCCCTCCAACTTTAGTTGTGCACATAAGTGAGCACTTCAACTTATTTCTACTTTGTCAGTTGAATAGTCCAACTTACAAAATGATCATCTAGACTGGAGCTGGCCAGTGGGCCGGCCCGGCCCGGTCCCGCCCTGACACTGCCCCGAACCCTAGTAGTTAAAAAAAAATTCAATATCGGGACTCGAACCGGGACGGGACAATGTCTCGTCCCGACCCATCCCGGCCCGCCCAATCCAGCCTATCCAGACCCGATCCCGATCCCGCCCTGGTCCCGACCCGATCCCGCCCGAAACCCCCCTTTTGCAACAATAATCGTTGCACCAACGTCCATTTTACATTTTGGCAGTTGTGCAACGACCATTTTTGTCCTCCCCCCTCCCCCAACCCCCCTACCCCCTTAATATTTATTTTTAACCCATAAGTTATAATATTTACACTTTAACCCAATTTTCAACTATAAATACCTCATTTTCTCTTCATCTTTCTCACAAATCTTCCTACAATCTCTCTAATCTCTCAATCTATCTCTCTACAAGTCTACATTTTCTACTAAATATTCAATTTTATTTATTCATTTGGGAATTGGGAGTGAAGTTGGCAACTAGCTGGAGGATCTTCCATCGAGCAAAGTTTCAATTTTCAACCTCTCGATTACACGTCGACGTTTGGTACATTCGTTCCTTCATTAAATTATTATTGTTTGTTAATTTTATTTAGCGCACTTAATTTCATTTACTTTAATTATTTATTAGTATAATTATAAATTTATAATGGAAGGATTTAAACGTATGCTTACGGGTAGGGGTCAGGCTTCTTTCAGTAGGGGCAACAAGGGTAAGGGTACTTCTTCTAGTCATCCTATTCCTACATATGATGATTTTGTTGATACTGAACATTTTCCTACAATACCATTAGATTTAGACGAGGAGCTATTTTTTGGAACTCAAGAAGACTTTAATTTAGACTATAATCTAGATGATACACCCACTAATGTTGATGATAATACACCCACTAGTGCACCTTCAACTGAAATGCCTCCTATTCCCCCTAGTATGAGACGAGGTCCAGCAAAACGACCATTAAAATCAGATGCATGGATATTTTTTGATAGGGACGTAGAGAATCAAGTAGCTAGATGTAAAATTTGTAAAGATATTTTAAAATTTAAAACTGGAAAAGGTCACGGTGGGACGGGGTTTAATGAGACACGTAGTAAGGGCTCATCCAGCTAGGTATGCCAAATACGAGGCTTCAAAACCGGGTGCGCAAACGCCCGCTCCATCGGGACAAGGTTCACATACTGATACTGTCCCGGACCAAGTACAGGGTCAAATCAACCCTATGACGGGGGGAATTGTAGGCCCTAAATACAATAAACATAGAGATAGGGAAGCAATAGCAAAATTAGTTGTTGTGGAGGGTTTGCCTTTTTCATTTCCTTCATCTCCCGGTTTTATTCATTACACTAGAGATTTGTATAATCCTGCTTTTAACGGTTTTCCTAGATCAACTGTTAAGAGAGATGTATTTAAATTTGCACATGAATATCAACAGTATTTACGTTATTCATTATATCATTTTAATGACAAAGTGGCTATCACTTTTGATATAGGCCATAATACTAACATCCATGATTATTTAACGATAACTTGTCATTGGATAGATTATAAATGGTCTGTGCAAAAACGTATCTTAGCGTGTGTATATATATATATATATATATATATATATAGATGATAGAAGCATTGGTACTTTTATTACAGAAAATATTTATCAAGTGTGCGATTATTACGGAATAACTGATAAAATTATGACTATTACATTAGATAACGCTTCTTCTAACAATTACGCTATTACAATTTTAAAAATAGTTTAACTTCATCTTTTCCAGATCATTTTCATATAAAATGCGCGTGCCATATATATAACTTAATTGTAAAGGATGATCTATCACTTTTTGAAGACATTCTTAGTAAAATACAATTTGCTATAAACTTTGTTTTTAAAAATAATAGAATACAACGAAGAAAAGAATATAAAAAAACTTGTCACGATTGCCAACTACCTTATAGAAAAATTTCAGAAGAAGTACCCACTAGGTGGAATTCTTTATACGAGCAACTACTTGTTGCTTATGACTATAGAAAACCTATAACTTTATTTTTTAACTCTCATAATCAAAATCCAGCTGATATGGTTATAGATAGCAATTGGGTAAAAATTTCCGAACTTATTGTATTTTTAGAGAAATTTTTTCAAGCAACAAAAGAATTTTCCGGTATATATTATCCTACTATTTCAACTATGTTGTTTTATATAGCTCTAAAATTTTTATTACTTAGTGAATATATGGAAAAATCAGCTTATATGGCAACTATTAAAAAAATGTTTATCAAAATAAAAAAATATTTTATTCCTATTCCCACTATTTATATTATTGGTGTTGTATTAAATCCGGCTTTTAAAATAGACGGTATTAAATCACTTATTGAAACTATTTACGATTGTATAGAAGTACTACCACCTCCAAGTCCTAAAAATCCAAATCACCCACCACCTATTGAACAAACTACAGAAGAAGTGTTGTCTAGCGTAGAAGACCAATGCAAAAAAGTATATAGGTTTTACCAACAAGAAAGTGCTAGTAACCTACCGGCTTCCATACCATCTTCTTATTCTTCTTCAACACAACCTCACAAAAGATATGCTATTTCTGCGGCTAGTATTGAAAGCCTCAGAAATAGAATGTGCGGCTGTACCGCTACTAACCAAATTAGCAAGTTTGATATTTTTGTTTTGCAGGGTTCTGTACCGTACCAAGCAGTTCTCAATGAAGAAGGACGTGAAGACTTGCTGAAATACTGGAAGGGAATGAGAAGACCTTTCCGACACTTTCAATGATGGCCCGAGATGTTCTAAACATTCAAGCGTCTTCAACTGCGTCTGAAAGCGCTTTTTCTACAGGCAGATATCAAATAGGAGACCACAGACACTCATTAGCCGGAGACAGCTTGGAGATTGTAGTATTATTCAGATATTGGATACGAGCGGAGAGGAGAAGGTGCGGTCAACCGGAGATCAACGAAGAAGAAGACGAAAGCTACAACGAAATCTTATCCGAAGGTGGTGGAAGCGACGTGGATCAATTTGACCAACAATACCAATTCCAACCGAAGAACCACAAGAAGTTATCAAGAAACTAGAACAAGTTTTTTTGAGAATGTAATTTTTTTAATTGCAATTTTATTATGTAATTTGCAACTTTTGGACAACACCACAAAGTTGCAATTTTGACAATTGTATTTGTATTACAAAAAAATCATATGTCTATTAAATAATATAAGAGGCACAAAACAACATTGGGATGTTTTTATTACACTATCTTTTCTTGTTTAATTATTGAGTTTTTTATACATATGTTATTAAAAAAAAAAAAAAAACCACCCGGATCCCGCCCCGACCCGATTCCGACGGGATCGGGATCGGGACGGGACTTCGGCAAATCCCGCCAAACCCGATCCCGCCTGACCCGCCAGCCCCGATCCCACCCCCTTCACCCGTCCCGCCCTGACCTGACCCCGCCAAACCCGGCCCGAGCCCGGCCCACTGACCATCTTTAATCTAGACTTCCAAAATTTATGTGTCACGTCAGCTTTTGTGCTTAAGTGTTCAACTTTATATAAGTTGAGGTGTCTATTGGTGCTCACCCAAAGTTGAAAGACATACTTGCCAGCTAAGACGAAATTTGAGGATATGTTTATGTATTATGTATTTTATCTATTTTTCGTGTTTGTTGCAGTTTTTGTGTTGCCATTTTTGAGACATTGACGAAATTGTTGTTAATTGGTAAAAAAAAAAACTCACTGTTTCAATTAGATTTAATGATAAGAGATTGATAAATATTTGTTGGAGATCAAAAATATTTATTTTTTACCAAATTAGAAAACGAAAACCACTCAAATGATACTTGAGTAAGTAATTTGAACATACTACCAAAGAAAAGGGATTTTTCATTTTCCATGAAACATGAAAGAGTGTATCTAGTCTATCTATATATTTATATTAAAAACCATAAAGGATCTTAAAAATATTAATTGAACTTTTTGTCATTCATTAAAAGATTCTACAATAGACAAAATAGTTATTTACTGTTTTTTTCAAATTAATAAATATAAACACTAATATTATATATTTCCTTTTAAAATAAAAACTGCAAAAAATATCTGACGTTATTTTTGGCAAAAAAAATTACATTATACAAATCCTTCTTTGTAAAATTTGGTATTTCGTTACTTGAGTCTAGGTGTAATAATTATTATAGGAAACAAAATTTAAATTCATGAATAATAGTCTAATTTGGTATTTCGTTAGTTGAGTCTAGGTGTATTATCCTTTTGGGTCGTGGGCTACTTCTGATATTATCTTTTTGAACCCAAATTGCTTCATATTTACAGTTTGATCCCTGAAGTTTCAGGTAAGTTAAATTGGGCAGAGAACTTGTTCTTTTGCTGTTGGTTTTGGAACGTTAACCTCCATTAATATGCACATCAATTCAGTCATTACTTGACTGAATAACTCTCCCTAAAAGCTCTAATCCGTTGCACATCAATTCATCATTTATTTGGCTGAATTACTACCTCTCTGATTGTCATTACTTGGCCAGTAACAACAATTATGTAGGCAGTTGATAAGTCCCCTCCTTGCACTATATAATGAAGCATTTGCTCAATTGTTGAAACTACACAACACACAAACGAAATCAAATTCTTCCTACTACTTTCCAACATCATTTCATTACACTAAGTTCTTCAAAGTAACACTTGAGTTTTCTTTGCTCATTTGTTGAGTTGTTGTTTTATCTTGGGAGACTATTGTCCAGAACGTAGAAAGGATATATACGGGGCAATCTTGTCTTAAAGACAGAGTGTCATCACTCGACCTAGCAAATCAAAGTGGTTATAATCTCAGTTTCTTGTTCCAGTTTATTGAAATTTCAGTTTGTTGTAATTTTATTTTGTTGTAATACTTAGCAGTTACTTATTTCTGTTTCCTGCACCATTGTAATCAACAATTTTAAGACAAGATTAGCTTGCTGTAACTGCTCGGTAACATGACTGGAAACACTTTTGATTACGCTGCTGCTGCTGCTGCCACTCAAGGCAACAATTCTGCCATCCCTCCTGCTGTCGCTAGTGTTCAAGGCAACTCATCTGCCTTCCCCACTGCTGCCCAAGGCACGTCCAGTGCCTTTACTGTTTCACCCTCCGCATTCCACCATGAACTCCCTGAAAAATTCATGGGCTCAAACTTTGAAAGATGGCAGCAGAAGATGATGTTCTACTTGACGGTTATGGGAATGGCTAGGTTCCTATCAGAAGATCCTCCATAATCTGGAGATGAAATGTACCCTTCGCCTACTAAAACGGTTGAAGGGGGCCTAGGTATCCATTTCATTAATGGCATGAAAATGGTTCTTGATGCATGGAATCATAGTGATTTCATGTGTAAGAATTACATATTGAACTGCTTGGCAGACCCTCTCTACACAATGTATTGCACTGTTGGCACCGCCAAAGAGTTGTGGGAGAAGCTGCAAAATAAGTACAACGCACAAGATGCAGGTACTAAAAAATTCATCGTTGGGAAATTTCTGAAATTTGAAATGGTGGATAGTAAGACAGTGATGTCCCAAGTCTAGGAATTTCAAATGATTCTACATCACCTACATTTGGAAGGAATGAAACCAAATGAGCAGTTTTTGGTTGCATCGCTGATTGAAAAGTTACCTCCTTCGTGGAATGAGTTTATGAGTTACTTAAAGCTCAAGACAAAGGAGATGACCTTTGAAGAACTTATTATCAAACTCCAAATTCAGGAAGATAATAAGAAGGCCTTGCCTAGGGGTAAACAACCTGCTGAGGCAAAGGAAAATCTGGTTGAGGCCAAAGGGAACCCAAGCAAGAAGCGGAAGTTCCAGAAAGACGGCAAGACCCAACCAGCGGAGAAGTTCAGAGGTAATTGTCACCACTGTGGGAAACCTAGTCATATGACCAAGGAATGTCGCAAGCTCAAGACTGAGCAACAAGAGAAAGCCAAGGCTAAAGGCAAGGCGCATAATAACGTCGTCAAGGACACGCTCTTGGATGACATGATTGAGGAGTTCTCGGTGGTGGTGCTTGAAGAAAACCTGGTTGAGAATCCTATACAGTGGTGGATGGACACATGTGGTACCAGACACATATGTTCTAATAGAGATGCCTTCTCCACGTATACACCGGTCATCGACAAGAAGCTGTTCATGGGCAACAACACTTCCTCTGACGTGTTGGGGGTAGGAAAGGTGGTCCTGAAGATGACTTCTGGAAAGGAACTCACTCTGAAGGAAGTGATGCATGTCCCTGAGATTAGGAGAAATTTAATTTCAGGACCTTTATTGGTTAATGTTGGTTTTAGGCTAGTGTTTGAATCCAATAAATTTTTACTCACTAAGAATGACACTTTTGTGGGGAGAGGCTTCGTTTGTGAAGGCCTCTTCAAAGTTAACGCTATGTCTGTAATGCGTCCAAGTAATAAAGTTGAATTTTCTTCTTATTTGCTTGAGTCTTATAATTTATGACATCATAGATTAGGACACGTTAACTACAAGTTCATCCAAAGGTTGGTAAAGTTGGAGTTGTTGTCGTCTATCGACGTAAACCCTCAACATAAGTGTGAGGTGTGCGTAGAGGCAAAACTCACAAAGCTTCCTTTTCGATCCGTCGAAAGGAATACCGCTACTCTAGAACTTATTCACACAGATATATGTGCTTTGAAGTTTGCACAGACTAGAGGAGGGAACAAGTACTTTGTGACATTCATTGATGATAGCACAAGGTATTGTTACCTTTACTTGTTGAAAAGTAAGGATGAAGCCTTTGAAGCGTTCCGACGTTACAAAGCAGAAGTTGAGAACCAACTAAGCATGTGAATTAAATCCATTCGTAGCGATAGAGGGGGAGAATATGTAGCGCCTTTTGAGGAATATTGTGCCCAAGAAGGCATTGTTCATCAAACGATGGCTCCATACTCACCTCAATCGAACGGTGTGGCGGAACGTAAGAACTGCACATTGAAGGAAATGATGAATGCTTTGCTCATCAATTCCGGTCTTCCCCAAAACATGTGGGGAGAAACCATCCTTACCGCTAATACGATTCTCAACAGAGTCCTACATAAGGGTAAGGACAAAACTCCATATGAATCATGGAAGGGAAAGAAACCCACCTATAAATATTTAAAGGTATGAGGTTGTCTGGCAAAGGTTGAAGTACCCAAATCAAAGCAGGTCAAGATTGGGCCTAAGACTGTAGATTGCATATTCATCGGATATGCAAATAATAGTAGTGCTTATCGCTTCTTAGTGCATAAGTCAGATATTTCAGATATCCACAGGGGTACAATCATGGAATCAAGGAATGCTAAATTCTTTAAAGGTACCTTTCCTAGAAAGGAAAAAGACATAACCTCTCATAAACGAAGTTATGAACAAAGCTCTCAGGAACCGGGAGTCGCTGATGGCCCGGATCTAGATGGTTCAAATCTAGTGGATCTCGAAGTGGCTGAATATTCGGAATCTAGTGTTCTAGATTCTCAGAACTTGGAGACTCCAGAGATGGAACTAAGGCAAAGTAAAAGGGCCAGGAAGGATAAATACTTTGGTCCTGACTTTGTAGCTTATATGGTTGGTCCACGAAGTGAGGTGTTTGAAGCATGAAAATGTGGTAAATACCAATCATCCCTCATCGGTGGGGGAAGGAAGATTTGTTTAGTTTATAAGTCTCAAAATTGGCTTGGGGTTTGGGACCTCAAGGGGTAACCCTTGTGTTTGAAGGAGGGAGGACCTAGATATGCTTTGGCTCGAGGCTAAGCCCACACGCGCGCCGCCCGTCCGTCCGATTTAGGCTCGGGGCTCGGGTCGCGGGTCACAGATCATGGACTTCTTCTGATATTATCTTTTTAGACCCAACTTGCTTCATATTTACAGTTTGGTCCATGAAGTTTCAGGTAAGTTAAATTGGGCAGAGAACTTGTGCTTTTGCTGTTGGTTTTGGAACGTTAACCTCCATTTATATGCACATCAATTCAGTCATTACTTGACTGAATAACTCTCCCTAAAAGCTCTAATCCGTTGCACATCAATTCATCATTTATTTGGCTGAATTACTACCTCTCTAATTGCCATTACTTGGCCAGTAACAACAATTATGTGGGCAGTTGATAAGTCCCCTCCTTGCACTATATAATGAAGCCTTTGCTCAATTGTTGAAACTACACAACACACAAACGAAATCAAATTCTTCCTACTACTTTCCAACATCATTTCATTACACTAAGTTCTTCAAAGTAACACTTGAGTTTCCTTTGCTCATTTGTTGAGTTGCTGTTTTATCTTGGGAGACTATTGTCCAGAACGTAGAAAGGATATATACGGGGCAATATTGTCTTAAAGACAGAGTGTCATCACTCGACCTAGCAAATCAAAGTGGTTGTAATCTCAGTTTCTTATTCCAGTTTATTGAAATTTCAGTTTGTTGTAATTTCATTTTGTTGTAATACTTAGCAGTTACTTATTTCTGTTTCCTGCACCATTGTAATCAACAATATTAAAAGCACGAAGGGCCTTAGAAATATTGATTGAACTTTTTACCTTTCATTAAAAGATTCTAAAATAGACGAAACTATAAATTAATAATATTTCTAATATTTATTTAGAAATAAACATTTAATTATTCATCTAATATTTAGGAATTCGAAACCAACTACATCTTGGTTATATTCTAAAGCTGTTCGCAGCAATTAATTTTATAGGAATCCTCTTTTTCCTTTCAGAGTCGTGTTCTTTTGTTAGAAAGTTTTCAATGTAAGCTAATAATTTTCCTAAAATTTAGCCTTTCTTTTAGGTGCCTACAAACTGTTTTATAAATATTTAGGAACAATCATTTAATTATTTCATTGTATTTTACAACTCCTTTTGGTTGGAGAATTTGCTGCACTTTTCAATTCACATAAACAGAGTTTCGCCGATCTGTAAGTTTTTTTTTTGTTAGTAAATCCAATAACATTAGCCATTATAAACTTGACATTAATCATTTATTCTGTTTTTCCTAGGAGCTATATTTCCAACCCTTCATTTTTAAATATTTAAGAAAATAAAATATTTTTGTTAGTTTGATGAATCATTGAAGAACTATGATAAAGTATATAACTATATCCTATCAGTTTTTATTTAATATTAGAACACTAAAATAATAATTATTTTTAAAAAATATTCTCAAAGGATATGTTCTTTTAATTCACACGAGTGCCACACATACACATATTATATGTGTATATATGTCATTTAAAAGTAGATTCACAACTAACAAAATTATTGTTTAATTTTTCAATATTTAGAACTTTAAATCAATTAAAATTGTGACTATGTAAATCTTCCACATTTGAACTATATAAGAACTTCTAATATTTAAAAATTTAATATCGAATAATATTCAATTTATATAAATATAATGAATTACTTCCTTATTTGAATTATTGTCTTTTTGGAAATCATTATTAGTTTTTTTAATCTTCCAAAACGGTAGCTGTTAAATGATTCTAGAAATCTTCCACCTCATAATACAAACTCTTATCCAAGTTTTCTGAAAATACTTTTTGGAGCAAATGAGTGGTATTTTATTTTAAAAAAGAACTCAAAAAATAATATTGATTTACATAACTTTATACACAAGTATACGTAAGAAACAATATCACGTAAGAGGCATTTTAAAATAATAGTCCCCTATATCCATATATTTTATGTATTTATTTTTCTATAAAATTAATTAAGATAAAGAATGGATATTGGGCCTAACTCAACCCCAAAAGTTAGCTTGTAGGGTGAGGATTGTCCAAGTCCATATAAGGAGTCAATGTTCCCATTCCATTTCCGATGTGGAAAACTTAACACTCCCCCGTACGCCCAGACCTCGTTAACTGGAGCGTGGACAATATAATTTGGGGGCCCAACATCGGTGAACGAAGAATTTGAATGGGCCAGACTCTGATACTATGTAAAGATATGGCACTTGGGCCTAACTTAACCCCAAAAGTTAGCTTGTAGGGTGAAGATTGTCCAAATTCATATAAGGAGTCCATGTTCCCATGTAAAGAATGGATCTTTGGCCTAACTCAACCCCAAAAGCTAGCTTGTAGGGTAAGAATTGTCCAAGTCCATATAAGGAATTCATATTTCCATTCAATTTCCGACGTTGAAACTTAACAATTAAGTTTGAAGGTGATTTGTACTACCAAAGTACTAATAATTCTAAAATCTACGAGAGTTTAAATAGTAAATGCAAACTTGCTAAAATTATACTTGTGGCATCAAATGGAAAAGGTTCAATTAACAAGAAATATTAGGTAAGAACAAATGCAACTTTCAGTAATTTCTTACTGTGCATCAATAATGAAGAGAAACCTACGGTAAGAGATATATTGTAAACGTGTAAATATATTCCCTACCCATAATTAGAATATTTTTATATATTGTGTAAATATAATTATGGTAAGACTAGGATTCCTCTTTTGTATAGGCTTAGGATTCCTCTTTTGTATAGGCTTAGGATTCCTATTGTATAAGGGATGAATATTGTACTCTATATATACCTTGATATTAATGAAAGACTCCTCAAGGGAGATTAATATCATCTTACATGGTATCAAAGCCAAATAAACAAAACCCTAGAAACATTTCTCTTCCACAGCCGCTGGCTGCCTCTCCTACGCTGCGGCCCTCCCGGATTTTCTTCTTGTTTTTCGGGTTTTGTTCTTCCTTTCTTCTCTTCTCTAAATGGTGTCCCGCATTCTTCCCACACTTTCGACGCCTCTACCTCCACAAATCCCACCACAAAGTCATCACCCCCGTTTTATCCCGCCCTTACTGTTTCCAACATCAAGAACCATATTCCCATTATTCTTGATCAAGAAAACAACCAGTATTCTCCCTGGGTTGAACAAAACACGTCTTGAAAACTTCTCCAATGTCTCTGAGTACTGCAAGCAGCTTAAACTTCTAGCGGATTAACTTTCCAACATCGGCACGCTTGTCACTGACGATAAAATGGTGCTACAAATGATTTCTGGCCTTACTAAGGGCGAATATGATACTTTGGCCACCATTATTCAACAGGCAGATACGCTACCGAGTTTTAACAAAGCTCGCTCACAATTGTTGCTCGAAGAAACCCGTCGTGCTAAGCGGGATGAGCACGCCCGGCGGGTGTTAGGCGTCGACACGCAACCCCAAGATCGACGCGCCACCGACAACTCCCAACAGCGGCGGCGGCCGCGACGGCAAGGGTGGAAAAGGCCGCGGCGGTAGAGGAGGTCGTGGTCGTGGCAAGGGTCACGGTCAACGAACCAACAGCGGCATAACGAACGAGAGATCGCGAGAACAACCGGGCCACGACTCCTCGGCGGTTCGTCTACGGCGCCGCGGCACCCCGATGCGAGCCGCGACACCCCGCCGTTCGAGCCGCGGCGCCAAGTCCATTCCGGTACCACGGCAGCCCATACAATCCGTATTTTTACCCCGGTTTGTTAGGCCCCGCTCCACCCCCACAAAGAGGCCCACTTCATGCAAGGTCGAGTCCCGCACCCTCTCTCCGGCATGACACCCACCGAGTTGGGTCGGGCGTTCATCACCCTATCTATGCAACAACCTGGATAATACTTGGTACATGGACTCAGGCGCCACATCTCACGTCACCCAGTCTGCAGTACTATTCCTAAACTGTTTTGTTTAAAGGCATCCCAATATGGTACCAGTTGGTAGTGGACAACGCATTCCAGTTAAGGGTTATGGTACCTCATACACACAACCTCCTCATCCACCCTTCTCCCTAAAAAACACCCTATATGCCCCACACATGATTAAGAACCTCATATCTGTCCGCCAATTTACTCGTAATAATTCTGTCTCTGTGGATTTTGACCCTTTTGGTTTTACTGTAAAGGATCTTCATACGGGACACCTCTTACGAGATGCAATAGCATGGGGGATCTCTATCCATTCACTTCCACCTCTGCTGCCAGATCTTGCTCTCCCGTCACTCTAGCGGCTGTTTCTTCTTCAACCTGGCATAATAGGCTTGGTCATCCAGAGTCCCGCTTTTAATTTTCTTAAAGGCAACAATTTCATTGCTTGTAATGGGAAACTTGCCCAAAATTGTGTTTCTTGCTCTTTAGGCAAACATATTCGTCTTCCGTTTAAATCATCTACTAGTGTTACATTTGCTCATTTTGATATCATACATGCCGATTTATAGACATCTCCTATCCCTAGTTCTCTCGGTCATAAATACTATCTTGTGTTGCTTGATGATTTTTCACACTATGTTTGGTTATACCCTCTTAAATTTAAATCGGAAGTGTTTGTCAAATTTCTTGAGTTTCGCAATTTCATTCAAACACAATTTGGAAAAGGCATAAAATCATTTCAGTGCGATAATGGTCGTGAATTCAATAACTCTATATTTCACCGCTTTTGTACCAATAATGGCATGGTCTTTCGCTTCTCCCGCCCTCACACCTCACCGCAAAACGGTAAAGCTGAAAGAATCATCCGCACCATTAACAATATGATTCGCACCCTATTGATTCATGCCTCCCTCCCTCCACCCTTCTGGGTCTATGCTGCTAAAATGTCAGAATACACTCTAAATATTCTCCCTACTAGCACTCTTCACAATATGACCCCTACCGAAATCCTCTACCATAGAATCCCCTCTTATAATCATCTACAGATTTTTGGTTGTCTGTGCTATCCCAACCTTAGCTCCACCGCCCCTCACAAGCTTGCTCTTAGGTCCACTCCATGTGTCTTTCTAGGATTCCCGCCGAACCATAGGGGCTATCTATGCTATGACTTGTCGACTCGTCAGATCCACATATCTCGTCACGTCACATTCGACGAGACCACATTCCCATTTTCGAATCTTCCAAAATTCCAAAAACAGGACTACTCATTTCTTGACGAGTCTGCCATCTCTCCCCTCATAATCGAACAACTCACATCCTCTGTTCCGTCGTCAGAGCCGCGTCACCCAAACTTCAGAGAAGCCTGTCAACCTTCTAGCACCGCGACTCTCGATCCAGGAGCCGCGGCACCTCCGACGGCTTCGCCCCCACCCTCTTCTTATCCGACTTTACCCGTCTCAGACACCACTCTGCCACCCACTGTCCCTACCCATCCAATGGAAACTCGTTCAAAGCATGGAATCTTCAAACCCAAGTCCATTTCAACTTGTCTGCCCAAACCATCTCTCCACTTCCAAAGAACCCAAAATTGGCCAAATAAGACCCTAATTGGAATGCGGCTATGTATGAGGAATTCAATGCTTTAACTAAACAGCACACGTGGGATCTAGTACCTAGACCTGAGGGGGTGAATGTCATTCGTTGTATGTGGCTATTTCATCACAAGTTCAGAGACAATGGGGATCTTGAGAGGTATAAGGCCCGTCTTGTGGCTAATGGCACAAATCGGCGGAGGGCATTGATTGTGGTGAGACCTTCACCCGGTTGTCAAACCGGCTACCATCTGCACGCTTTTGAGCATAGCCATGGGCAAACACCGGCCTATCCATCGCTTGATGTGAAGAATGCATTCTTACATGGGGATCCGAGAGAGACAAGCCTACATGCATCGCCCACTAGGGTTCACCCATCCAGCGCTTCCTCACTATGTGTGCCGTCTCCGTAAGTCACTATATGGCACTCGGAAGCGGGCCCCCGTGCGTGGTATAATCGCTTTGCCGGTATATCTTGCGATTGGGTTTGTATGCAGCAAGAGTGATACATCACTTTTCATTTTTCATCGAGGTAGTAGCACGGCTTACTTATTACTTTACATGGATGATATTGTTCTTACTTGCCTCCTCCGACGGATTGAAAAATGAGATTATTGCCTTGCTCAAGTCCGAATTTGCAATGACCGATTTGGAAAAGCTGAGTTACTTTTTGGGGATATCGGTGACCAGTGTCCGCCAATCATATGTTCTTGTGTCGGCGTAAGTATGCGAAGAGATTGTGTACGGGGCTAAGATGGCGAACCGCAAAGAGGTGCCTACTCCGGTTGATTCCAAATCTAAGCTCGGTGCTATGGATGGTGCTCCGCCCTCTCGATCCTACTCGTATAGGAGCCTTGCGGTGCACTTCGCATCTCACATTCACCGGCCGGACATAGCTTATGCTTTGTTCGGCGGGTGTGCTTATTCATGCATGCCCCCGGGGAGTCTTATTTCACTGCTCTTAAGCGTATCATTCGATACATTAAGGGCACTCTTGATTATGGTTTGCACCTATACCCCTCTCGCACCGGACGGGTTGCTTTCATATACGGATGCGGATTGGGCGGGGTGTCCGGACACACGACGCTCCACCTCCGGCTTTTGTGTTTTCTTAGGGGATAATCGATTTCTTGGTCCGCCAAGCGACAGGCTACCCTATCTCGCTCCAAAGGTCGAGGCCGAGTACGAGGCGTTGCAAATGTAGTAGCCGAGATTTGTTGGCTCGAAATTTACCGTTAGAACTTCGGTGTCCTTTGCGTCGGCATCTATTGTGTATTGTGATAACATCTCTCGCCATCTATCTTTCTCATAATCCGGTTCAACATCGGCGAACCAAGCATATTGAGATAGACCTACACTTCGTTCGTGAGAAAGTTGCGTTAGGCCATGTCGAGTGTTACATGTTCCATCATCCTATCGGTATGCGGACATATTTACCAAAGGACTTCCCGACGCTTATTTCTTGACTTCGAGCCGATCTCGGCGTCCGGCCTCCTCCCGCTCCGACTGAGGGGGTGTGTAAACGTGTAAATATATTCCCTACCCATAATTAGAATATTTTCATATATTGTGTAAAATAATTATGGTAAGACTAGGATTCCTCTTTTGTATAGGCTTAGGATTCCTCTTTTGTATAGGCTTAGGATTCCTATTGTATAAGGGATGAATATTGTACTTTATATATACCTTGATATTAATGAAAGACTCCTCAAGGGAGATTAATATCATCTTACAGATATGTTACTTCTTGAAAAACAATTGGTTGTCAGATATAATGGTGATAGTACTGATGAAGATTGTTTAATAGGCAAAATACATGATGGAAATGATTATCTTAGCTAGCAAAAATGAATATATAGTCAATTAAATAAAATGTTAATTGTCAAGTTCCCTGGTGATTGAAGAACGTTTCTCAATTTTGACTCTCCAGAGGATGAAACCAACAACTAAAACATTTTAATACCAAGTGGGCTTTCACCACAAATGTTCTTTGTCAAATTACTATTTTCTTTCCATGACTGAATTCATCTAACTGCTTAAAAATATTTTTATGTTAATATACAACTTATTTTGAAAGAAAAATGCACCAATTATATTACTAAGAAATTTGGATCCTTCAAACAGCTTATGTAACTGTACAAGAAGTATGCAGAGGTTTTGACAACGTTATACATGCATAAGTACTAATATCAAAGTGCTTCCAAACATGTGTTTATCTCCATAATTCAACTTTCACCTCTAGAAAATGAACGACGCCCTTTTAAATTCACCAGTTAATAATTTTCAATAGATATGCTTTCCGATTACAATACATAAAATACATGGTCAAACAAAAACAATACCTAATGTTGGATTTTACTTGCCACAACATGTTTAACTTGATGGACAACTACATGTTGCATTTCAAAGGAAGTATCAATGTCAACAAGGGTAATTTGGATATTACAGAGCAGCCAAAACGATTAAAAATATATATGCTATGAACATCGTCAAACAAAGAGATATTATGTCAAATACAAGAACATCATAACATGTGATTATCTCATATAATAAAATATCTATAATTACAAAATTATTATATAACTGACTCGCCCAAAATATCGTCTTTATAGGTTCAAAAGATACGTAATTACTTTGAATTCAACTATCATATCGGAAAGAAATAATCCCGATTATTTTCATTGATTGAAATAATATATATACATTTACATATTTCCATAATAAGAGAATCCTATTCCTATTCTACTTCTAAAACCTTATTCTACTTGGATACTAACTATACAATTATGGTAATACAAATATTATGATAAGTGTACAATACTAATTACATTACAACATTATCTAAACTAGGATACTAAATACTACCTAATTCTACACGGTACAAGGGGAAATCGGAGAGCCAATATACATAGGATATACACGTGTATATCGTGTATATCCTATGTATATTTAACACACCCCCGCAGTCATAGCGGAGGGTCTTCGAACGCTGAGATTGTCCGTAAAATCTTCAAAAAGGACCGAGGGAAGACCCTTTGTAAAGATGTTGACAATTTGGTACCTTGACGGGACATGGCAGACGCGTACCTGACCATGAGCAACCTTTTCGCGGACAAAATGAATGTCCATTTCGATATGTTTAGTGCGCTGGTGCTGAACCGGATTACTAGAAAGGTAGATGACACTAACATTATCGCAATAAACCAAGGTTGCCTTCTGAATAGGACAATGAAGCTCCAACAACAAATTACGTAACCAACATGATTCCGAGACCACATTAGCTACCCCTCGATATTCGACCTCGGCACTAGATCGGGACAATGTCGATTGACGTTCGCAGACCATGAGACCAAGTTATTGCCCAGAAACATACAATAGCCAGACGTAGATCGTCTGGTGTCCGGACAGCCACCCCAATCGGCATCCGTATACGAGATAAGTGTGGATGTCGAGAAGGGATATAAATGCAAACCATAGTCCAACGTACCCTGAATATACTGAATGATGCGTTTGAGTGCACTCATGTGCTCAACTATGGGATCATGCATAAACAAACACACCTGCTGGACAACATATGTAATATCTGGTATCGTGAATGTAAGATACTGAAGGGCCCCTACAAGACTGCGATAGCGGGTCAGATCCTCATATGGTACACCGGCTGCGGCACTAAGCTTGGGCTTAGTATCAAATAGAGTGGAAGTGGACTTACAGGATGACATCCCAGCCCTTTCAATGATCTCAACAGCATACTTTCTTTGAGATAAGAACAACCCACCTGCATGACGAGTGACATCAATCCCCAAAAAATAACTCAAGGGCCCCAAGTCTTTCATAGCTAACTCAGAGCTGAGCATTGTCATGATAGACTAGCATAAGGCATCGGAAGAGGCAGTCAAAATAACATCATCCACATATAACAGAATATAGAACAAGGACGAACCACGACGGTAGATGAACAAGGAATTATCCGACCTGTTGTGAGTGAACCCAATAGTCGAAACAGTAGCAGACGCTGGGACTGGACTCTGTGTAGAAGTAGCAACTGGGCCAGAACTGGGTTGGGGAGGTGGCCCAGTTGTTGGATCGACGTTGTTGGACCGTGATGTTACGGGAGAACCAGCGGGCAGTGGGCCTGCTGGCGGATTTGGGGTGCGGGATATGTCCGAAAAATGGTGAATAATATACGGGAATATGCCATCATCCAAAAAATTATACAAACTAGGCACGGGAGTACTAACCTTAGCAAATGAGAATTGAGTTTCATCAAAAAGTACATGGCGACTAATGATGATTTTATTAGATAACAAATTAAAACATTTGTAGCCACGATGATTAGATGGATAGCCCAAAAACACACACGGGGTAGACCGAGCCTGAAGTTTGTTAATTGTGGTGGACGGAAATAACGAATAACACAAGCACCCAAAGACCCGAAGATGATAATATGAAGGAGTCTTATTATATAAAATTTGAAGAGGGGAATAATATGTCAAACCTTTGGAAGGAATTATGTTAAGGAGATGTGTAGCCATTTGAAGAGCATGATGCCAAAAAGATAGGGGTACGGAAGCATGAATCAATAAAGTTCGGACAATGTTATTTATGGTACGAATTTTGCGTTCGGCTATCCCATTTTGTGAAGACGTATGAGGACAAGAAAAATGAAAATTGATCCCATTATTAGCACAGAATTCCCGAAACACCCATTGTCATATTTTTTGCCATTATCATACTGAATATTTTTGATTTCTCATTCGAATTGAGTTCTAATGAATGTTCTAAATTTTAAGAATATGAAAAAAACTTGAGATTTTTTCGCTATCGGAAAAGTCCATAAAAACTTAGAATAATCATCCAAAAAGAGAACATAATACCGATGACTCAAAGAACTAAGAACAGGAGACGTCCATAAGTCGCTATGAATAATATCAAATGACATTAAAGTATGAGAATTTGAGTCTACAAATGGCAACCTAACAATTTTTCCTAAAGAACAAGACTGCGGGGGCCGAGGCCCAAGTACCCCTGCTTGCTGCCTCGGCCCAGAAGACTGACTGTAAGTGGACCAGGGCGTGGTGGGCCTAAACTGCTGCTGGGCAGCCCACTGCCAGTCGGGCGAACCATGGCATGGCCCAAACTATGGTTGTGAGGCCCACTGCCATGACATAGGGGCCCACTGTGGGGCCAGAACTGCTGCTGCTGCTGTTGACCAATGTGGGGGCCACCACCGCCACCACCATTGTGTCGGCTGCCGCCATTGTTGCCGTCGCGGTTCTTGCCATTATTTTTCTTATTTCCACCCTTTTTGTCGCCACCGTTGTTGCGGTTTTGGCCCGAGTTATTGGAACCGGTAGGATAAATCGTGGACTCGATCATCATGACTACGGGGCTAGCACCGGTAGCCGCCTTTTTTTTCCATGCCTGCTTCTTCAAGTGTAAGCATAGATCGAGCTTGAAAAAATTGCGAAAGCGGATTGCTTTATCGAAGAAGCGTTCGAACACCATTATAGACCTCGGAGAGGCCGGAAACCATTTAGAGGACCAAACGATCATTTGAAACTGGCGCGCCAACGTTGCAAAGTTGGTCTGCCAACTCCTCTAATCTTTTGCAATAAGCCGAAACGTTAGGGAAATCTTCCATATTGACGTGGGAGAAATCCTGGTTAAGAGTAACAACTCTAGAATTTTGATTATCTTGGAATATATCATGAAGTCTATCCCAAGTCGCTTGTACCGTAACGTCAGGCTCAATAATCATTTGCAAAAGGTCGGTAGAAATTGTGGAATATATCCACTGGAGGACAGTGGCATCAAGAGTCGTCCACAACTTAGGATCATCCTCGCATTTTGGCACCTCCGTGTCCTCGGGAGCCACGGGGATTATGTGATGGATGACTTGATGCGATCGTGCGTAAATTTTGAACAGTTTTTCCCACGACGCATATTGGACGTTTTCTATTTCAAGAACAAGAGGGATGTTATTCTTGATGTTAGAAACTGTAAGGGCATGATGAAACGTGTTCCGGGATGTAGACATATTGATAGAACAATATGTGATTGGGGGATTTTGAAGAAAAATTTAGGAAGAGGGAGGATCTCGTCGGCACTAAAAACCGAGAGCAAATGTCTCGAAATTTCAAGGGAGGTCGACGAAAGTTGGAGAAATTTAGAGAGAGGATTTTAAGACCTAGACCTCTGATACCATGAAAGAAATAATCCCTTGATTATTTTCATTGATTGAAAGAGTGTATATACATTTACATATTTCCATAATAGGAGAATCTTATTCCTATTCTACTTCTAAAACCTTATTCTACTTGGATACTAACTATACAATTATGGTAATACAAATATTATGGTAAGTGTACAATACTAATTACATTACAACATAACCTAAACTAGGATACAAAAATACTACCTAATTCTACACGGTACAAGGGGAAATCCGAGAGCCAATATACATAGGATATACACGTGTATATCCTATGTATATTTAACAATATCAATATACTTATATTTATTTGTTAATTTTAAAAAAATGTTTCATCTATCTCGACGTTAGTTGCTATTAAAAATATTCATTGTTATTCTTTATTTTATACACGTTCTTATTAATAAACATGAAGGCTATTACAAATATTCATTGTTATTATATATTTTATACATGTTCTTATTAATAAATGTGAAGTATACGAGCAACACTGAAATTAGTTAGGGGAAAAGTGGGAGAATTTCTGATATTTAAATAGGAGAGAGAAAAAGGAAAGGTAAGTTGAGAGAGGCTCGAACGCGAAGGCTATTATAAATATTCATTGTTATTCTATATTTTATACATGTTCTTATTAATAAACGTGAAGTATATGAACAACACTAAAATTAGTTAGGGGAAAAGTGGGAGAATTTCTGAAATTTAAATAGGAGAGAGAAAAAGGAAAGGGTCAGTTGAGAGAGAGGCTCGAACGCGAAGGCTATTACAAATATTCATTGTTATTCTATATTTTATACATGTTCTTATTAATAAACGCAAAGTCTACGAGCAAATTAGTTAGGGCAAAAGTGAGAGGATTTATGAAATTTAAATAGGAGAGAGAAAAAGGAAAAGGTCAGTTGAGAGAGAGGCTCAAATGCGAAGGCTATTACAAATATTCATTGTTATTCTATATTTTATACATGTTCTTATTAATAAACGTGAAGTATACGAGCAACACTGAAATTAGTTAGGAGAAAAGTGGGAGAATTTCTGAAATTTAAATAGGAGAGAGAAAAAGGAAAGGGTCAGTTGTGAGAGAGGCTCGAACGCGAAGGCCATTACAAATATTCATTGTTATTCTATATTTTATACATGTTCTTATTAATAAACGCGAAGTATACGAGCAACACTGAAATTAGTTAGGAGAAAAGTGGGAGAATTTCTGAAATTTAAATAGGAGAGAGAAAAAGGAAAGGGTCAGTTGAGAGAGAGGCTCGAACGCGAAGTCTATTACAAATATTCATTGTTATTCTATATTTTATACATGTTCTTATTAATAAACGCGAAGAAATAATCTCTCGATTATTTTCATTACTGAAAGAGTATATATACAATTTATAATTTTCTATAATAGGAAAATTCTATTCCTATTCTACTCCCAAAATCATATTCTAGTTGTACAAGAATCCGATAATTATGGTAAATGTACAAGCCTAATTTAATACAATATTTACATCAAAATAATGCTTTAAAACTGTGATATACACGGGCTTGTATACCGTGTATACCATAGTTTCACATATGGTAAGGTTGCCTTGTGAAACCGTGATATACATGGTACACAAACCCATGTATATCACGAGTATATTTAACACACCCCCATAGTCATATCGGGATGTCTTTGTAAGTTGAAACTGTTCCTAAAATCTTCAAAAAGGACCGAGGGAAGACCCTTTGTAAAGATGTCTGCAATTTGATACATGGAAGGGACATGGCAGACGCGTACTTGTCCATGAGCTACCTTTTCACGAACAAAGTGAATATCCATCTCGATGTGTTTAATGCGCTGGTGTTGAACAGGATTACCAGAAAGGTAGATAGCACTAACATTATCACAATAAATCAAGGTAGCTTTCTGGATAGGACAATGAAGCTCTAAAAGAAGATTACGTAACCAACATGATTCAGAGACCACATTGGCCACCCCTCGATACTGGACCTCTGCACTAGAGCGTGACAATGTAGACTCGCGCTTTGCAGACCACGAGGCCAAGTTAGTACAAAGAAACATAAAATAGCCGGACGTGGAACGTCTGGTATCTGGACAACCACCCCAATCAACATCTGTATACGAGACAAGTGTAGATGTCGATGAAGGATATATATGTAAGCCATAGTCAAGTGTTCCCTGGATGTATCGAATAATGCATTTGAGCACATTCATGTGTTCAACCCTGGGATCATGTATAAATAAACACACATGATGTACAACATATGTAATATTCAGTCTCGTAAAAGTAAGATACCGAAGAGCCTCTGCAAGACTGCGATAGCGGGTCAGATCCTCGTAAGGTGAGCCAGCCGCAACACCCAGTTTGGGCTTAGTATCGATGGAAGTGGAAGTAGACTTGCAGGAGGACATGCCATCATGCTCAATAATCTCAGTTGCATACTTCTGTTGGGATAAGAACAACCTACCTGCATGACGAGAAACAACAATCTCCAAAAAATAACTCAAGAGCCCAAGTCTTTCATAGTAAACTCAGAACTGAGCATGGTCTTGATAGACTTGCGCAAAGCATCAGTAGAGGCAGTCAAGATAATATCATCCACATATAATAAAATATATGCCAGAAAAGAACCACAGTGATAGATGAATAATGAATTATCAGACCTGATGTGCGTAAACCCAATAGACAAAACATAGTCTGCAAATCTCTTATACTAAGCATGTGGGGCCTACTTAAGCCCATACAAGGACTTCTTCTTGGGGTCTCGAAAACCCAAGGGCTGATGCATATAAACGGTCTCCTTAAGATCACCATGTAAGAAAACATTCTTTACATCTAACTGATGAATGGACCATGATTTGGAAAGAGCCACAATCCACGGCAACCTGCCGAGTCTTACCATCACCTACAAGAGAGCCTTATGCCTCGCAAATGAACCGTCAGAATTATCCTTATGAGTAAAAATCCACATAGACCGAATAATATTAACACCAGAAGGATGGGGTACCAACTCCCACGTCTTATTTGCAATAAGAGCATCATATTCGTCGGTCATAGCCAATTTTCAATTCGGGTCATTTAATGCGGACACTGGGTTACGGGGTAGAGGGGATTTAAGAAAATTTAAATTTAAATTAAAATGTCTTTTCGGTTTAAAAATACCTTGTTGACTACGAGTGATCGGTCTGTAACTCGGGGGAGAATTTGGTGGATTTCAGGAAATATCGGGACAAGTAAAGGACTGGACAGCAGGCAGTGGGCCTGCTGGCCTAATACGAGAACTGGGACTGATGGCAGAAATAGAAACTGGGCCAGAACTGGGCTGGAGAGGCGGCCTAGTTGCTGGACCCACGACGGTAGACTGTGACGGGACTGGAGAACCAGCGAGCAGTGGGCCTTCTGGTGGATTTTGGGTGCGGGACATGTCCGATAAATGGTGGATAATATACGGGGAGACCTCGTCATATGAAAAATTATACGAATTAGGCACGGGACTATTTACCTTTGCAAACGGAAATTGGGTTTCATCGAAAATAACATGGTGACTAATGATAATTTTATTAGATGATAAATCAAAACATTTATAACCACGATGATTAGAGGGATAACCCAAAAAACACACAAGGAGTAGAACGGGCTTGAAGTTTATAAATTGTAGTTGACGAAAAGAGTGGTTAACATAAGCACCCAAAGACCCTAAGATGTGAATATGAATGAGTCTTATTATATAAGAGTTGAATATGGGAGGAATATGCCAAACCTTTGGTAGGAAGTATGTTAAGAAGATAAGTAGTCATTTGTAGAGCGTGATGCCAAAAAGAAGGGGGTACGGAAGCATGGACCAATAAAGTTCGGACAAGAAAAATGAAAAATAATGTCATCAGTTGCAATCCCATTATCATATTCCTTGCCATTATCACATTGAATGTTCTTTATTTCTCGTTCGAATTGGGTACGGACGAATGTTCTAATTTTTAAGAAGGTGGAAAAACTTGAGATTCTTTCGCTAACGGAAAAGTCTATAAAAATTAGAATAATCATTGAAAAATAGAATATAATATTGATGTCCCACAGAACTTAAAATGGGAGATGTCCATAAATCGCTATGAATAATATCAAATGACATTAAAGTACGAGAAGTAGAGGCTACAAATGGTAATCTAACATGTTTTCCTAAATGACATGATTGATAAATTGGAGTACTACTCGTACCCTTATAAGAAATAAAATTATTTTTATGTAAGGAAGAAACAATAGATGACCCAGGGTGACCCAAACGTGCATGCCATAAAGAAGGAGTTAGAGCTGCAAAAGTAGATGACAAGGCTTTACTGGTGAGACCGGATATGGGCGTGATAGGATAAAGAACTCCCCTACTATCACATCTCATGAGAGGAATCCCCGTCTTGAAATCCTTCATAGAAAACCCAAAAGGATCAAAATCAACAGAAATCTAATTATCAGTGGTGAATTTACGAACATACACCAAATTTTTAATTAAGTTAGGGGCATGAAGGGCATTTTTCAGGACAAGAGGTGGATGTGGGGGAGACAATGTTTTATGACCGTAACCATGAATTGGAACGGAAGTGACATTACCAATAATTATGCCATGATTGTTGCTCAAATTGGAATAAGACGAGAGAGTACCTTGGTCTGACGTCATGTGAGAAGTTGCACCGGTGTCCATGTACCAATTTGGGTCTGGAGGATTTAATCCAAGCGTATGCATTGCTGCCTCAATCTCCGTTGAAGTCAGTGTGGGGCCCACTACCGATAATGCCTTCTTGGGCCGACGCCCAAGCAGTCCTCCCTGTTGCCCCGGCCCAACAGTGTTGCCGAATCTGGAAGCTGCCCCTCAAAATTGGGCCTGAAGGGCTGCTGGCCGGCCCACTGCCCGTTGTACGCTGAGCCTAGGAAATAAGGGTTGTTGGGCCACGACCCACTGCCTCAGCCCCACTACTAGGGGGCCCACGGCTGGGAGCAGTGGGGTTGTGGCCTACTGCCACTATGTCGAGCACCGCCACCACTATTCTGGCCACTTCCACCGCCGTCGGAACCACCATGATTGCCACCGTGATGTTTGCCATTATTTTTTTGATTTTTCTTGCCTCCACCGTGAGCACGTTTTTTGCCCGAATTATCAACAAACCGAGAGAATTAGCGGAGGACGTCATCATGACCACGGGACTAGAGCCAGTAGCCGCCTTTTTTGCCAAACCGGCCTCTTCTAATGTGAGCATCGAACAGGCTTGATAAAAAGGCGGAAGTGGATTGCTTTGACGGAGGAGAGTCCCCACGCCATTATAGGCCTCAGATTGGCTTGCAACCATTTGAAGAACAAGACAATTATTTGTAACGGGCGCTCCAACGTTTCGGAGTTGGTCCGCCAACTCCTTGAGCCGTTTACAATAAACTGAAACGGTCGGGAAATCCTCCATGCGAACTTGGGAAAATTCCTGTTCAAGGGTGACAACGCTGGAATGTTGGTTATCTTGGAATATATCACGCAATCTATTCCATGTAGTCATAGCCGTAGTGTCCGGCTCAATAATCATTTGTAAAAGGTCGGTGGAAATAGTGGAATAAATCCATTGAAAGACGGTAGCATCAAGAGTAATCCATACCTGAGGATCCTCCGCGGGAGTAGGGGTAGTGGGAGGAATGATGTGATGGAGAACCTGATGTGAGATGACGTGAATTTTGAACAACTCTGCCCACGTCGTATATTGGACGTTTTCCATCTCAAGAACAATAGGGATGTTGTTCTTGATGTTGGAAACCGTAAGGGCAGGATGAAACACTTTCTTAGACATTACGAAAAAACGAAGAGGTTGGGAAGAAAATTTAGGAAGAGATGAGGTAAATTTTGTCACGAATATCCGAGAAAGAGGGCACGGATTCTGATAACAAATTTGGAGAAGAGCGGAAGTGATTTAGACCTAGACTTCTGATACCATGAAAGAAATAATCCCTCGATTATTTTCATTAATGAAAGAGTATGTATACAATTTACAATTTTCCATAATAGGAAAATTCTATTCTTATTCTACTCCCAAAACCCTATTCTAGTTGTACAAGAATCCTATAATTATGGTAAGTGTACAAGCCTAATTTAATACAATATTTACATCAAAATGATGCTCCAAAACCGTGATCTACACGGGCTTGTATACCGTGTATACCACAGTTTCACATATGGTATGGTTGCCTTGTGAAATCGTGATATACATGGTATACAACCCATGTATATCACGGGTATATTTAACAATTTTCTCTAATATATTGCTTCTTCTTCTTCATATAAGTTTATTAGGCATAAGTTATCTTTTTATGTGAAGAGAATTTCTATATATTAGAAGACCTGGTATCACATTACAGCTTGATATCAATAATTCTCAAAATCTAGTCTTCGGTCATTTAATCTATTAGCGGATACGTACTGTTTTAGCTAGGTTATACACCATGCCAATAAATACACACGTGGTGAACTACTTTCCGGTTTGATTTTTATCCGCCCTTAATGGATTTCTACTTAAGAGAACAAAGTCGATATCATCTAAAAAAATAGTTTATTTTCATAACTTATTTCTATTATACATAAGCCAATAGCCAATAAGGGGTGTACCAACACTGCACTATAAAATTGTACAAATAACATTGCAAGTTGTACTATAACATTGAATCTAACTCATTGATGATTAAATACGTGTAATACATGTCTCTTTCTCCATATATAGCAGACCATCTATACCTTACTCCTCCCTTTCAAATTTTTTCCTTGCTTCTTTTAGTTAGTTTTTTCTTCTCTTCTTCTTTTTCTATTTTTCATTCTCCCTTTTCTCTCCCATTTTGGTTTGTTTTCTGGTACTTCTTCGTATTAGTGAAGTATTACACATAGTTAATTTCTTTTATTTTATATTTTATTTAACCAAAATTTTCAAGTTGGATTTATAAGAATTCAATTAATCTCACGTTTCATATATGGGCTAAGCGATTGAAAGTTCTCCAAACGCACATAATTTATTTATTTAGAGTTTAAGGGATCGATTGGTACACGATATAAGCTATCCCAATACTAACTTTGGGATTAATTTTGTACCATGTTTAGTAGAAGGTATAAATTTATCTCAGACCTTGTACCAAAAAAAGCATTAAATGAAGCTCAAACTTAAAGATGGAATATCCCACCTTATCCCATTAACTTTGAGATTATTTTATTCCATCTCCTAGATGGGATAAATTAGTCTCAGGATTATAATCTCAGAATAATTTTGGTTCGCGTACCAAATGACCCCAAGAGTAATAACATGAAAGGATTGCAATTAAGCTGCTTGATAGTGTTGGGGGAGACTCATATTGCATGGTAAGGTGTAAACTTTACACTTCCTGAAAGAATAAAAAGATTCTATGAATTTTAGTGATTAGGTCTGCATTTTGTGGATGGTCATAGATACTTCGTTAAATAAGGTGTAAATGTTGCTTTTAATTCTCCTCTTTCTCTCTAACATTGTGGAATGTTATTGGATGAGACTATCATTACTTCTATTTTTCTTACAAGACATGTTTGATGAAATTCTCCGTTGAAAGATGTACTTCATGCAGAGTTTCTTATTATTTATCCCAAAAAAAAAGTATATATCATATAGAGAGATAGTCGTCAAGAGTTGGCCTGTTTTAAAAATATTAGGACTATGCTAAAGAAGTTAATTTGTTATAGTACAGATTTTGGTTATTTGTGTTTCCTGGAATGGGGGGTGTGCATAGTTTGGACCAACCCAAAATTCAAATTAAAACTCGAACATTTTGGGTATTTGGTTTGAATTTTTGGATTATGAATTGAACTTTGAGTTTTACTATTTTTAAAATTTATGAATTACGGATTAAATATCAATTTAGTACTACAAACTTTTGGATATCCGGGAAATTCAAAATTTTAATGCCTTATATTCTGAGCCCTACCAATATTATATGGTTTCATTGATTAATATTAAATAATTTTATTGTAATCTCTAATATCATGTATTTTTTGTGGTAATGACTACCAGTGTTATCAAAGGCGTTTTCGGAGCGAGTCCCGGGGAGGAGCGTACCGAAAATGCTCCGGGACGCAAATGAAAGGCGTAAGCCCCGGACGCAAAAGCGTAAGCCTCGGGCGCAAAAGCATAAGCCGGGTAAAGACGTACGTTCTGAGCGTTAAATTTATTTTTTATTATTTTAAAAGTATTTTTGCTATAGAATATGATTTTTATTATGGTATAATGATATTTATACTTTATGTTATCGTGTTTTCATTTTGTAATGATTTTTTCTAAAATAAATAAAGCAACTCTTATAGCTTTTTAGGTGATTATGTCTGAAATTGATATGATTGAGATTTTATAGCACTATGTTCCTGAAGCAACTTTATCCATTTTTTGTGATTGCTCTTGCACTTTTATCATTGCTCTTACACTTTTTCCTTCTCCTTCTTTGAATATATAAATAAAATCAGTGCAAATATTAGTTGAAGTAGGAAGGACCAATAGATTTGAAGATTGATGATGAAGTGAATGACGATTTCATGTTAAAGATTATCTAGACTATTATCATTTTTTGTGTTGTTACCTTTTTCAAATAATAATTATAATAATTTTTTATATTATTGGTGAATTATTTGAATTTATTTGCAGAATTTCAATGAAAATTTAACTTTTTCTTATAGTAATAAAATTATTAAAATTGAACATACATGAAACATACGTCCCGTAGATCCGTAAGCTTATGCCGTGTCTCGGGGATTATGCCTTGCCCCGTGTTGCGTAAAATGCCTCGCCTCTCTCTCCCGCCTCTTAAAACACTGCTGACTACTAATCTAGATAAAAATGAAAAACGTTCCATGACGGCAGTGTGACCTTAATCCTTGTTAAATGTAGAAAGTTATACATTTTAAGGAGCAAATTATTAGATGAATTGAGGTTGTCAATTATTATGGCCTACCTTAAAGGCTCAAAAGTCAAAATCGAAATTCGAAATATCCCAAACCAATTAATCCAAAATCAAACTTAGAAAGTTCAATCCAATCCGAGCTTACTTGGATTGAATTTGAATTGTAATTCTTCAATCCAAAAACTGAAAATTCAAACCGAATTTTTCATATCCAATGAGAACGGCCAGAACGCACACCCTTACCTAGAGTTATTTAATATATGTATTTCGTTCGAAATGATATATCATCTGAGAAGCTTAACTTTCCGTCGTTTGTTTATCTTTTAGTTAATTATATCTTGATTAACCCTCTTTCCATTTAATTTCATTGTAGTATAAAAATGACAACTCAAACAACTGAGCACTTTGCTGAAACTGTAATACTTACATTATCGCACTTTACATGAGCTTATCAACCAGTCACATAGGTGTTACAAGGATTCAAGAGTCCTAAAGTGGCCTCATCATAGCATAAAATCTGTGACAATATAACACCACCATCCTCCAAATTGTGTTTTTCTAATGCGATATTCATCACTGAAAAATGTTGTTCCTGATTTTAAATCTCGATGGGTAATAATGAATGAGCCTTCTCTCGTCATTCTCTGAATTATATTTCAATTGTAATATCAACTTGTACCAACTCAGGCTTTCAGCATTAACCAGAATAATTCCTAATAAACTGCACGGATATGTTGAAATTCAATTAGAACACAAATTAATAAAACTTGCTATCAGTTTCCTTTAGTTATTAATCAAATAAATTTTGATTTTGCTCACTCAATTATTGAAATTTTAAAATATGGCATCATAATATCAAATCAAACACATTTAACCTCATTAAACCAAGTGTACTATCCTTCATCAAGGAGCCTCCCTTTTGGAGGGGAAAAAAGAAGAGCCTCCCTTCACCAGATTGGTTGCGACCAAAAACCTATCACAAAATCCAATAAAAGCTCTACACAACCACGCAATAATGGCTCAAACGTTTCTTTCTTTCTTCTTTTCTGCAGTTGTGAATGCAACATGACATTGGAAATTCCAAACAATGCATATGTTTTCAAGAACTCTAAAGACACAATACCAAAAGGATTCATGATCACAATATTTGCCACAAAACCCACTTGAAAAGCGATTTTGGGATAAATAGGATTTGTAAAGACAATTAGCCATACAGGGGATAACAAGTTACTGCTTTTAATGAAATGTCCCACCATCCAGAGTTATGTACGTCTAGGGGAAAACAGAGTCTCAGAAGTAGGGGCTGTAACGCATCGGCACCCTAGCCCTTGGAACCTTTCTGCAGCATAAATGAATGAAGTCACGTCACAAATTTAATTAAATACATAAAGTGAGGGTAGCAAACGCAATTTTTTTCAACAAGTAATGATATAAAACAAAGAACGTTACCCATATCCATAAGGAGGGAAGAAATAAGGAGCAGGCATGAATGGTGTTCGGCCTCGAAATCCCATATACGGGTTGGGGCGCCTAGCACGGTACGGCTTCATACCAGGAATATTAGTCCTCTTTGCTGATACCTACACAACATTTGTAATCACAGATGAGAAAGGGTAGGAAGACATTTTGTTTTATGTTCAAA
Organism: Anisodus tanguticus; assembly: GCA_034509755.1. NCBI lineage: Eukaryota > Viridiplantae > Streptophyta > Magnoliopsida > Solanales > Solanaceae > Anisodus > Anisodus tanguticus. The sequence goes on from CM067550.1 coordinate 29,816,721, forward strand.
TGTATCGACCATATAAACAAAGTGGATTTAGGGGACTAACTGGTTGACCTTAAGTTGGCGGCCATGAAGTTCAGATTCATTCAGAAGAAGAGCTTCTTGGACAGCTTCCGGTTCAACAAACTCAACGTAAGCATATCCTTTAGGTTGCCCAAACTTGTTAGTTCGGATTGTAACTCTATTTACCGTCCCACATGCCTGAAAATGCTGCTGCACTTCCTCCGGAGTGCATGAGTAATCCACCTATAAAACAAGTTTAGCTTCTAAAACTGTTTGCCCCAAATAAACACACAAGAGATAGTCTCAGACTGGAACAAAGGTCATGATAGCAGGGAAAATTCCAAATGGAATAACCACCTGGCTGACATGCTTAGTAAATAAAAGCAATGAAAATAGCAACCACACTATCATTCATTTAGGGAAAGAACTACAGACAGAATAGTTGGTACATAATCATACTTTTTACTGCATAAACATGTATCTTTATCCACAATAGCTACAGAAAAAGCAACTATTATTGGAGATTCCTTCCCTGTCACTATTACAAACAGCAGTTTCAACATAATTACATGTGCATCCCTGACCAGACATCAACTTGAACTGTTGAATATGAGTCACATAACGAATCTCGCCTCCAAGAGCTACATGGCAGCCGATGAAGTTGGATGAAGACCAAGGTTTGGATCACTGTATAAGCAAAAAAGTTGGTAATTTCTCCCCATCAGCCTAAATTGAATTAACCTATACCTATACTAATGGGAGGATGTAACTACCCGGTAAAATATTTAAGAAATCTACAACGTACAATCTGATCCACACCACTGCTATTTAAAAAATGACTTTCCCCCAATACTATTAATCAGGAGCATCACAATATTGAAAACCATCAAGCATACCTAAATTTTGGCTATTGGTGGGGTTAATGTCTTCATTCTTTCTTTGTCTGAGAGGCCTGTTTTCAAATTCTGATGGAAATCCACTTATATTCACCCAAACGTATGAAGCTCCCTGGTATATTGGTCAACATTACCAATAAAGTATCATATTACCAGCTTTAATTCATAATTATTATATATGAAGGAAATTTAAAATTAATCTAATGGTGATTTAGATTTAGAATAAACATAAGTTTGAACAAGTAGATGTATGGAAAATGAGATCGTAAGAGCGAGAGCAGCACTAAAAACGACCTACACCTATTTTCCCCTACCTAATAGGAAGAAAAAGAACTAAGCATTACACCAAAACCATTTCACTCTAACTTAGTACTCCCTCCATCCCAATTTATGTGATATAGTTTGACTAGGCACGGAGTTTAAGAAAGAAAAGAAGACTTTTGAAACTTGTGGTCCAAAATGAGTCCTAGATATTTGTGTGGTTGTAAATTATTTCATTAAGGATAAAAGGGGAAGTTTTAAGTTTAATTATTTCTAAATATAGAAATGGATCATTCTTTTTGGGACAGATTAAAAAGGAAAGTGTATCACATAAATTGGGAGAGAGGGAGTAGTAATTAGTATTTTTTGACAAGGTACTTTTAGTTGTCATTATATATTCGAAGAGCCTAATAATCAACAACTTTTCCATTTGAAAAAAAACAAACACTTGTAAATGCATGTTCAAAACAAAGTGGCGTTCTGATACTATGGTGTGTAACCATCTCATCTAAAAGCTTTTAGATGAGATTGAGATGGTCACACACTTCAATATGGTGTCAGAGCAGGCAGAAGACATGGGTTCGACTCTCACTGCCATCCATTATAACAAAGAATTAACACATGTTTGGCCATGAAAAAAAACCAGACTCGCATGTGAAGAGGCGTGTAGAAGACATAATTAAGTAAATAAAAGAGCACTCCTAACAGTTTAAACTTTTAGAGTAGATGGTCACATATTTCAACATTCTTCTGTTTCATTTTTTCCAGACCATCCTTTTAATAAGAATGTGATCTATTCAAACGCAATAATTGACTGCAATCTTTAACATTTACATGTCAGTTCATCCAATTCCTGATCTCCAAATTAGTTTTATTTTTGTTAAGGGAGCAGTGATACCAATAGAAACATTAGTCATCGATATGGAAAGATGAGAAAAGAAGTCTGACTAAAAACATGTTAATGCCCCAAGGACTTTCGTCTAGTGATAAGAGTGTAGCCTGTAATGTGTGGGCTGGAGCACGTCACGAGCTCGAATCAACCGCAGACAAAAGCCCAGTATTTAAGTCGCGAAGGATAGAGGGGGAGGAGTTCATTATCCCCCGAGTTCCAGACCATGCGCCATTGGCAATGTTATCACGCTCCCTTTCTCTTGTTTCTATTCACAGTTCCTTTCTTTACTTAGGTCTTGCATTCCTTAGATTTGAAGAGTCTCCTCAACTGTGACCTATTTTCCTCTGGAATTCTGCTTCTTCCTCTCCCCACTCCCTTCCTAGAATTCTGCTCCTTGTGAGCACTGGTATCTTTTTTTATATATACCTACAGTTTATGGCATATCAAGCCCGTTTTGAGTCAATGTATGTGCTTCATTTCAATGCTAAATACATATAAGGCTATATAGCTTCACGCATCCCCATAGGCATCAAAAATAAGATGTTCACGCTGTTCCTTTTTTGTGATTCTACTTTTGATATCTTTTACCTCCAATATCCCCTTCAAATTCTTCAGTGGGCATAAACTATACATAATTACACAGATCAAAGCAAATAGCAGTCAAGAAAGGTAAATAGCTTATGCAAGCAAAATACATGGGCAAATTTTGGAAGATTGATTAAAAGGGCTTTTTTTAATGGTAAGTAGTACAAGGGCAGTTTTCCAACTATGAAGACATCATTTAAAAGTGAGAGCAATGTACCCACTTTTGCCTAACTGCCCTCCTAGCATTCCATACACCACTTAATTTAGGCGAGAAAAAATATAGTTGGATAAGCATCCATATTAAGGGTAAAGGAAAGGAAAAGGGAGATATAGATCTTGTACACAGGTTCACAAAGATGTCAATAAGCTAGAGGATAAACTCCAAAGTATAATTTGTCATTTGCAATTGAAATTTGTGCTTCAGGGAAAAACACAAAAAGCAGACATAAATACAGCTCAACTATGTGGAAAAGGATAATATAAGATGATACTTAATGAGAATCATTTTTTTAGGAAAGCAGAAGTCTCACATTTCCAACAAAGACAGATCGAGAATCCACTTCTTCCTTGTTTGCCTTGGTTTCAGCACCAGCAGTAGGGTCTGCCTTCAATTGAGGTGAACAAATAAATAAAATGCAATAAATGGAGAAACAGAGGTCATGAGTATTTTATGCTTTCTTCACCCTTAGAAATAAGCATCCCACAACTACGCGCAAATGCAAAAAGAATTTAGAAACCAATCATTGCACATCCCCGTGACCATCCAAACAAAATTAACACTGGAAGACTATAAGCCACACATTAGCGAAAAAAGAAAAAGGAAAAGAGCTATCTTTGGAAATGTAGGTTAAAACTTCAATCTGTAAAGGAAGAGATAGCTATTTAAGACTTGTTCAATTCAAAGTTGAAAGGGTCAAGATATTTCTGAGAGAGAAGCACATGTCATATCATTGCAGTTTAAGAAAACCCACCAAGGATATTATTAGTACAACCTTCCCAATGCAGTGAACAGAATAAAAAACAAGATAACTGAACACCACCTATATCAGCACATCTAACCTAAGGATGAAAGAGCTAGTTGACCACTTATGCCCCCAGTAGGACATACCAACTTAATTTATAACTACTCCACCCTTTGCTACACTGGACTCATTTTGAAAAGCCTTTTGTCTGACGAGCTGGTAGGGCTAGATAGAGACTATCTTTTCTAATTCACTCTTTATGCAAAAGTTTCGAGTGCCATAGACAGCTAACTCATCATTTTATGTAAAAAATATGTATATTTTTCACCTGCCTTATTGTAATTCTCAACAGGACATAAGGTAATAAGACTGATTTGGGTACCTCTTCCAGTACATATGAACCAAATTCATCATATACACCCAAAGAATTGTCTACTTGAAAAATGAAAATAGTCGCATGACAGACTATTTTATGAATTAAAAAGACTTTTTCAGTAATAATTCAAATTTTCGCACACGCACACACAAAGGGAGACCTTGCTCGCACACCCCATTCAAGTATTTTTCCCTTATATTTTACTCAACTTCCAATAGGATTTAAGGTAATATGAACCATGTCATAAGATCAAATTAGCTACCTCGACAAAAATACTCCCTCCGTTTCAACTTATGTGAACCTATTACTATTTGGGGAGTCTACGAGGTGGTCCTTTGACAACGTTTTCCTAACATTTTTTTCTAAATTAATTGAATTATAAATTATCATGACTTATTTTACTTTTTACGTAGTTTCTAAATATATACTAAATTTTACTTTTACAAACTTAAAAAATCTATGTCAAAATTTATGATCAAAGTTATAAAGCTTGACCATGGTACTCTGGAAAAGGTTCAGATAAATTGAAAGGAATAAATATTATCATAAAACCATTCTACAATTATCAACTGGAAGAATGACAATACCGCATAAATAATCTATTTTACGCATCAAGAAATAAACATTTCAGTAATAAGTCAAAGCAAGCACACACACACAAACAGAGGGAGACCTTGAATGTTACCCATTTCTTTCTCGACCTTGGCCTGCATTTCACGGAGAGTAACAGCTTCGTCTTCCATATCTTTCAACCTCTTCTTCATGTCATCCAATTCCTGCCGAATTAGGGTTTCAGGAAAACAACAGATGAACTAAAGAATTGAAGGAATAAAGAAGAACAAACCACGACGGCGCCGCCAACGTCGTTCTCCATCGCCACATACAGCGACTTATTTGCTATTACTAAAGAAAAAATTACCCCAAACAAAACATGTAATTGTAGAAACTCTTTATTGTTTTTTGGCCGAATACATCACAACCCCCTAAATTTGTCATCACTTCTCACTTAGATACCACAACTAAAGTTATTTGTATTGAACACCTAACGCAAGTTTAAATGTGCATATTAGACCCTTCATAGATAATCAATCACAGTATCTGTACTTTACACGCAAATAACGCGGCAAAAAATGACAAATGAAACAAAGAGTATAATATTTGGACCCAAAGAGTTATAATTCTCACCTCTGCCCCCATCTTTATCATCATCTACGCTCACTCCAACTTTTATAATTTCATCATCTTTCTAGTTACCACCCCCTCCTAATTTTGTTTTAAATCTATTGTTTATAAAAGTCATTCTTATTATATAATCTAGCTTCAAAATTTCAAGAGTCATAGTTTATACTTTATGTTAGTAGTTTTTATAGTATAAATTGACATTACATTTTTTTTCTCACCATAGGTGTGTGGTTAGTGTTGTGAATGGGTGTTTTATTTGGTTTTCTTAGCTAGTTGTTTAGAAAGAACGCCAAACATATAACAATTGCTGAATATTTTGCTATTCAATAAATTAACTGGTAAAATTACATGGATTAAAAGACGCATATATATAATCAATCTCATTAAGAAATTCTATTATTTTATGACTTCATCGATGGTATCATATTAATACAACAAATTATAGGTTTCCTCAACAAATTAACCTAACTTTTATCATAAATTTGGAATGTTCAAGCAATCAAGGTATCTTGGTGCACTATAATTTTTTTGAATTATGTTATGATTCGTAAATTAGACATAAGCAACACAACGAAAGGACAACGTGCAAATCGCTAACTTGAGCAGAGTCATTGTACATAAACATGAAGAGATGAGTTGAAAAATGCCTAATGCTTTTAAAACAAACTATAGGTTAAAGACTGTTAAGGAAAATAACACAACAAATGAAAACTAAAATAAAGCAGCGGAAAAGGATTAAGAAAATATAGAAGCAGAAGAATTTATGAACCAGTGGAAAAATTGCATACTTTATTTAATAGCCGATATACAAACTGAAAATATGTAAATAAGGAAACAAAAGCAGTCCTATTTGCTATGAAAAATCAGAAACATTTTGCTATAAAATAGGAATACTAATTTGACTAGGAATCTTATCTAACAAAGAAAAGGTTGAAACAAGTCACGTGGATTCGTTAAAGAAGTTTTTAATACTCCTAGGAAATGCAAACTCCAATTATCTGCCCAACTTGCTAACTTGAAGTAAACAGGTCAGCTAGCTGATTTTGAGACTTGAAGTAGACTAGAGTCACTTCTCCCTTTTGCTGCAATTCTCTCACGAAATACAACTTGATTTTGAAATGCTTGACTTGATCTTCCCATGAAACACCGGATTGTTTGAGATTGCAATTGTTGCTTGTTTGTAGATAAAAAACCTTAGTACTTTCCTTCTGTTCCATATGTAAATCACACAAGATCTTTCTAAGCCATAAGACTTGGTTTACTGCTGTTGTTGTTGCTATGATTTCTGCTTCTGCAATGGATTACCCTGCTTTTTAGATGATTCTTGAACCTAGGCTGAAAGAATGTCCGGAAGTACTTCTCGTATCAACAACAGATCCAACCCAATCACTATCTGAGAATCCAAACAACTTGAAGCTTTGACACTTCTCAAACTTTACACCATAGTCAACAACAGTGCCTTTGATATATCTTAATATGCTTTTCGCTGCTCTTAAATGCATTTCACTTGCATAATGCATAAAATGAGATAAGAGACTTACAACAAATAGAATATCTGGCCTTGTTGCAGTGAGATACATTAATCACCCGATCAAGCTTCTATAATAACCATCATTAAATTTGTCGGCTCCAGCTTCTTTACAGAGTTTCTCTTTTTGATTCATCGACTTGCATTCCTCCATTTGGAATTTCTTCAAAAATTCCTTTGCATATTTCTTCTGGCAAATGAATACTTCACTTTTTCTTTGCTTGATCTCCATTCCCAGAAAATAAGCCATAAGACCAAGGTCTGTCATTTGAAAAACTTGCATCATTTCTTCATTGAACTCCTCAACCAACCTTGTATTATTCTCTGTCACCTGAAGATCATCAACATAAAGATACATAATAAGAATATTATTCTCTTTATGTTTTTCATGAAGGGTGGATTCAAATAAGCTTTTTTTCAAATCTCAGGCTTAACAGATGATCATCTATCCTGTTGTACAAAGCTCGTGGCGCTTGTTTTAGGTCATAAAGAGCCTTTTTAGCAGATAGACTTTATCTTCATCACCTTGTTTTCGAATCCTGATGGCTGCTCGATATATATTACCTCACCCGGTATTCCATTTGATATAAAGTTGGAACACTTTCTGTTGATGTTGGATGGATGTTGTGACAACATCTGTAAATGCTCTGGACAACATCTTATGAAAATAAGAATGTTGCCTGCAATGTTGTGACAACATCCCTGTAACGATTTTGCCTATTCTTCCGGCCAAAACAGGTTGTGTTACTGTGAGTAAAAAATGACCTAGGCAAACTAACAATGATGTTGTGTTTAAAACGTGGTAAAAGAAACAATCAAAGCTTGGAGAGGAAGCAGCGTGAAGGCCAAGTCCAGAACATTGAGCTTTTTAAGGAGCAAGAACCGGTCCAAGCTGAAGCCTTCTTTTACTCAGCCTCCGCAACCAACCAGTGAGGTATTCAAGGGAAGTTCCACACTATAAATAGAAGGGAACTTCAGAGTATCGATATCTAGAATTAAACAAGAAGAATTACCAAGAGAGCTCTCGGATATTCACCTTAGAAACTGGATCAACACACTTAGCCTAAAGTTGTATAACAACATCTAGTCCCACATTACTACTTCTGCTCAGATTCTAGATCAAGCATATAGTTCAAGCAATAGTAATGAAGATGTTGTATTTATCTTTTTAGATATTTTAACTTTAGGCTGAAGTCATCTGCGACTTCATTTTTGTTTGTAATTTCTTTTTCGCATTTATTGATTCAATCTTGTAAAAAGAAATTCATTTGTAATTGTATATAATTTATACAATTCTTTGGTCATTGACCATCAAGGGATATATTAATATATACCCTTGAAAATATAAACATTGTGTCTCTTTACTTTTCCGCTGCATTTACTCTATAAAGGTTTATAACTGTTTTATCACAATGTTGCCTCAGATGTTGACACAACATTGAAGACAACATCCAGAAACTGTTTTAATTGCTTTAACTGTTATTGTTTTATTCTTACATATTCTTGCTTATCCGTAGCCCCGGACCCAACAAGTGGTATCAGAGCCAACACTTGATACAATAAGTGTTTGATTCTGAATATTACGGCTATGGACTCAGCTATACAAAACGTTGGTAGGCTTCCAATGCTTGACGGAACTAACTATGCCTATTGGAAAATCCGACTACGTTCGCACATCAAATCCATTGATGTTCGAGCTTGGAGATCAGTTTCCGAAGGCTATGTGATTCCCAAGTACCCAGCAGACGAGGATGGTGATGTACTTACCAAACCCGAATCTGAATGGACCGCGGAAGAGATCAACAGTGAGAGCTTCAATGAAAAGGCCCTAAATGCGATATTTGGATGGGTAGATCTCTATATGTTCAAACTAATCCAGAATTGTACTACAGCCAAGGACGCTTGGGAGACCTTACAAACTCATTGTGAAGGTACCTCAAGTGTACGATGTACAAAGCTTCGCATGATTTTGAGCCAATACAAACGCTTAAGGATGGAAGAATCTGAAGATATAAAATCCTATTTTGAAAAGTTAATTGACATTGCTAATCAGTGTCAAGTGCTCGATTCTCCTTTAACCAACACACAACTTGTGGATAAAGCTCTCAAATCTCTTCCTGAAAGGTTTAATACTAAGATTTGTGCTATTGAAGAGGCCCATAATCTTGCTAATATGGATCTAAATGCCTTGATGAGCATCTTTCAAACATATGAGATGAACATGAAGAGCCAAAGAGATCTGTATAAAGACAAGACTTTGGCACTCCAAGGACAAACCTCTGAAACTGAATTGGAAAACGAGGAAGAAAACTTGGAGGAACTGGGAAATGGTGCAATTTTTGCCTTACTTACTCGTCGATTCAATTCGATGGTGAGAAAGATCAACATTGATCGCAATAAGTCCAAATACAAACAACATCAAAACCCACTCTTCAATAAACAGCCGAATAGGTCACCTTCTGAGCAAAGAAATCATAATCCACTGAGGAAATCTAACTCCAATAGTACCAATTTCAATCCAAAGCAACTCGAGGGAGTGCAGTGTCATGCATGCTCGGGTTGGGGACACTATGATAATGAGTGTGCAAACACCCTTAGAAAAATTGGTAAGGTTATGTGGGTAACTCTCAGTGATGATGAGAACAAAGAGGAGGAAGGAGATCAAGAAGAAGAACCACAGGGCAATGCGGCAGCCATGTTCGAACATTCACTGTCCGACGATGAAGATGTTATTGACAATGTTGCGACAACATCAGACTCAACATATGGAATGTCTTCAACATCAGAGAGGTATGTATACTTTGACTATTCTGATGTAAATTATTTTAGTGGATTTATTTCTTCATCTGAGGCTATAAATTTGGATCTAGTTGACTCCAAAGACGACGTAATAAAGGAATTACAAAATCTGTGTCAAGCCTTAATCACTGAATCTGAGCAACTAGACTCAAAAGCAAATTATTGGCTCTTGAGAATAGCAATCTGAAAGGCACAATCAACCGATTAGAGGTGGTACTTACCAAGAAGGACCTAGAGCTTGGTAAGATTCATGCACGACTGAACGTAGCTGAGACCACCTTTCAAAGGCTCAACATGGGAACCTCCAAACTGGATGAAATATTAAACTTTAATAATCCTACAAGGGCTGGACTTGGGTACCAATCTCCTAGCAAAACAAATACTTCCAGAATCCATAGTCAAACTGAGAGGATAAAAATTGTCAAAGAAAATACGAGCAATTCTCAGATCACTGAAATTGGATCGAAGTTTGTATGTAGCTTCTGTAAAAAGTTAGGACATCTTATGCCCTTCTTATACAAACTTCAAAACTCTGCTCTCAAGATATTACCTAAAATGTCGTCAGTAATGTTGCCCAACATCACTGACAACATTCAAAGCAACCTACCTGAAAGCAGAAGGAAGAAAAAGGAATGGGTACCCAAATTGAATCTGAAATGTAATGTGTGCATAACTGCTTTGCGTACTAACATTACAGGGTCTTGATATTTCGATAGTGGCTGCTCACGTCATATGACAGGTACCTAAAGCCTATTGAAGGAGTATGGAGCATTCAATGGAGGATACGTGACCTTTGGAGGAGGAAGTAAGAGTAAGATAATTGGTAAAGGAACTCTTAATGTTCCGGATATACCAGCCTTGAAAATGTTCTTCATGTAGAAGGTTTGGTTGCTAATCTTCTTAGCATAAGCCAACTATGTGATGATGATCTCGAGGTGAAATTCAACAAGCTTGGATGCAAGGTTACAGATTCTGCAGAAAAATGTGTCATGTCAGGAACCCGAACGGGAGATAATTGCTACCTAGTCGGTAGACAAGAGTTTTGCAAGTTCGCAAAGGTAGGTGACCTGACACTTTGGCATCAAAAGTTGGGACATGTCAACTACGGCACCTTGGAGAAGCTGATCTCATTTGAAACTGTCAGAGGCATTCCCAGACTGGATCCAAAAGATAAAACACTGTGTGAAGATTGTTTGAAAGGAAAGCAAACCCGAGTCTCTCATAATGTTGTCCAACATGACGGACAACATTCAGGTACGTCTCATTGTTTCCAATTATTGCATATGGATCTTATGGGTCCAATCGAGGTAGATAGCCTAGGAGGAATGAGATATTCTTATGTGATAGTAGATGATTTTTCCAGATTCACTTGGATCTATTTTTTAAAAGAAAAATCACAAACCTTTGAGATGTTTAGAACACTTTACTCTAGGATTAAAAATTTGTTTTGTTCTTCGATTTTCAGAATTAGATCTGATCATGGAAAGGAGTTTGAAAATCAAATCTTTGCAAAATTCTGCGAAAAGAAAGGCATATTCCATGAATTTTCGACACCAAAAACACCACAACAAAATGGGGTTGCCGAGAGAAAGAACAAGAACTCTACAAGAAATGGCTAGAGTTATGTTAAGTTCTAAGCAATTGTCAAAAAGGTTTTGGGCAGAAGCCTTGAACACGGCATGTCACATAACTAATAGAATTTATTTAAGGCCAAGGATCAAGATGACACCCTATGAACTGTTAAATGGAAAGAAACCTACAATGCGGTACTTTCATGTCTTTGGGTGTGTGTGCTATATTCTTAATGACGGGGATAAACTGGCCAAATTTGACTCTAAGAGTGACAAGGGAATATTCATTGGCTACTCTCAGAATAGCCATGCTTATCGAATATACAATCTTCGGACAAAGACCATACAAGAATCAGTCAATGTTATTTTGGATGACCTGCTGGATATATCTAGTAGACCTTCAGAAAACAACATTGTAGTTACAGTTGAAGAGGAGCAACCCACAGAAGAAACAGATGTAGTCCCAGATGTTGTCCCAACATCAGAAGAAACATCTGAACCTCAAAAAGAGAACACATGGGACAAAATCGAGGAGGAATCTGCTACTGAACTGAATGATCAAGTGAGAAGAGACCCTCCATCGAGGATTAGAAGGAACCATCCACCCGACCAGATGATAGGGGGAGTTTTTTAGGAGAGGCGTACAAGATGGAAAGAGCCAGTAAATTACCGAGAAATGGTAAGGTATGTGTGCATGTCCACCATATATCAACAGGAAGTCTCTTTTGTCTTACATCTACTTTGGAACCTAAAAATATTGGGAAAGCATTAAAAGATAATTTTTGGATTCAAGCCATGCAAGAAGAGCTTGAACAATTTGCCCGAAATGAGGTTTGGGACTTGACACCTCGACCCAACAACACAAATGTTATTAGGACCAAGTGGATATTCAAAAACAAATCAGATGAGTTAGGGAAGATTGTCAGGAACAACACTCGACTTGTTTCTCAAGGATATACACAAGTAGAAGGTATCGACTATGACGAGACCTTCACTCTTGTGGCTAGAATTGAGTCAATAAGGTTACTTCTTGCTATTGCTTGCTATCTAAAGATTACCTTGCACCAAATGGACGTTAAAGGTGCCTTTATCAATGGATACTTGGACAAAAAAGTTTATGTTGAACAACCAAAGGGATTTGAGGATCCTCACCATCCACATCATGTTCAAGAAAGCCTTGTATGGACTAAAACAAGCACCACGTGCATGGTATGGTCGTCTAACTAACTTCCTTGTTGAGTTTGGTTTTACCCGTGGAGAAGCTGACAGAACATTATTCATTAAAAGACACGGTGTAGATGTAATAATAGCTCAAATCTATGTTGATGGTATTGTTTTTGGTTCGACTACAGAATTTCTAGTAAAGTCTTTTGTCGAAGCAATGTTTACAACATTTGAGATGAGCATGATTGGAGAACTAACATTTTTCTTAGGCTTGCAGATTAAACAGAATGAAGATGGGATCTTTGTATCTCAAAGCAAATACGCCAAGAATCTTATTAGGAGATTTGGTCTGAAAAATGCTAAACACATGAAGACTCCAATAGGCTCTGCGCAACAGGTATGTAAAGACGATGTTGGACAAGATGTTGACCCAACATTATACCGATCTATGATAGGTAGCCTTCTATACCTTACGGCCAGTCGCCCCGATATCATGTTTAGCGTATGTGTTTGCGCCAGGTCCCAAGCCAGTCCCAAGGTATCTCATTTTAATGCTGTGAAACATATCATTCGATACGTTGCCGGTACAAGTGACTTGGGAATTTGGTACTCCAAAGACACTAATCCTAATCTAATAGGATATAGTGACTCGGATTGGGCCGGTGATGTAGACGATAGAAAAAGCACTAGTGGTGGGTATTTCTATCTTGGCAATAATCTAGTCTCATGGTACAGTCGTAAACAAAATTGTGTATCACTCTCGACTGCCGAATCTGAATATGTGGCAGCCGGAAGTTGTTGTGCTCAACTGATTTGGTTATGACATATGCTAGATGACTATGGCATATCTAATAACTCCATGATTTTGTACTGTGATAATCTGAGTGCTATTAATATTTCCAAAAATCCAGTTCAGCATTCACGTACAAAGCACATAGATATAAGACATCATTTTTAAGAGACTTAGTGGAAAAACAGCTAGTTCAAATCGAACATATTGATACTCTTTTTCAACTGGCTGACATTTTTACCAAACCTTTGGATCATGAGAGATTTTCTAGCTTGAAAAAATCTCTTGGTCTCTATTTTCTTTGAAAATAAGACAGACTAGGTAGATGTTGTCCGAAATGTTATCCTAACATTCTGGGTAACATTTACTGTTGAGTCAATATACAGGATAAGTGTTGTAGTGATGTCGCATTTTTTAAAAGATTCAAGCATGACTCTAAAATGACAAGATATGAAGGAGAAGCCTTTACTAAAAGATTTGGATGTATACAAAAAGAGCTCTAAGATTGGTATCGTTCCTATTCTATAGGAGTACCACGTGTTCAAAAAGGTTGAAAATTCCTCAATATTTTTTTTAATCTGTATGTGTTCAACTAAGTTGATTAAGGACAATGGTAAAGTGTTACATTAGTCTAGCGATCAGTCTCATAGGGAACATGTACGGAAATATTATCTCCCAAATCAGAAAATCTCTCATAATGCTTGTTTAACTTTGAAATGTTGCCAACATCATCAACAACATCATGTTCCAGTACATTGATCAAACTAGTTTATCTTATTTTATTCATGTTTTTGGTATTTACAAAGTCTCGGTTTTTAACTGGAAGTCCAAAAATTCTGGATGACCGTTTTTTTTTTTAAAAAAATGATGATATGTGCTATGATATCCTATTTTAGGTGTGTAAAGAGTTTTTATTCTTCTATACAATCTAAACTTAAGGAAAAGGAGTTTAAGTGTAAGTATACTTTGTCATAATAAAACCTCCCATTTTTGTCTTGGAATTGTCACATCAGCCGACTACCAACCCATTAAACCATGGCAGCCCAAACAACACCGTCATTTCTCAAAACCCAAAGCTTCTCCAACACGCCTAATCCTTCAAAAGCCTCTCCCATGTCCGTGTCCCCAAAATCAACAAACACCACAGATTATTCTCCAATATCGACTAGTCCAGCAAATAACGACAAGGTTTACAAGCATTATACTTCCATTAATGACTTGAGACCTGTTGAGGAGGACTGCTCACAAGCTATGATCATGCTTGGTTCAGATAAGCCATTACAGGTGAGCTACCCAGGCGATAATAAAAACCCAATCGATGTTGATGCAACATCTGATTTCTCGAACCTTGCCTCAAAATTGACATTTCCAACGCAAAGGTCAAAGAGGGTTTTCGAAAACCAATTCGGTGAATACCAGTCTGCCAAAAGATCCAGGGAAGAGTCGACTTTCCCTATTGATACTACCACAAGAAGCAGCACTGACACCAATTTTAGTGAACCCAGTTCCTCCAAAGCTCCATCGACTTCCACTCCACAAGCAGAATCTGAGAAGGAAAAAGTAGAAGAAGAGATGTCTGATGACACACCTCTACGAAACTTCATTCCTAAAGGGGTCCATAGAACATACTGGAATTTTGATAAATATGTTGCCTCAACATCAAAGGCAACAAATGAGAAAATGGACCCAGACTATGTTGCCCCAACATCCGAGGCAACACCTGCAACTACCTCATCCGAACAAGTATACACATAATCTGAAACAGATTCTGAGGTAATTCCCTACTCTTCCATGTTTCAAACTAAATTATGCTCCAGCAATTGGAATTGGTTTAAGAATAGAGGAGTTAGAGGCGAGAAGGTGATTGACCTAAGTACATTCTCCAAAAATGGTTTAGTTGATTTCTTAAGTAGTCGAAACATCTTAAGCTCTGTATCTGGTAAGAATCCTTATTGTGAGAAGGTGATTAGGGTGTTCTATGCTAATCTGATGCTTGCTGTTAAGGACACAACCTCCAAGAAATTTGGGAAAGTGTACCTATACAACAAGGTATACAATTTTACACCTAATATCATCAACTCCACCCTTGGGATAATTATTAGTAAAAGCGAACCTCAACCAAACCCCACTGTGGAGGAACTCAATTCAATGATCAAGTACCTTACAGGGAATTTGATCACTGTTTGGGCTCCTCGCAGCCCTGTGTCGAAACTCACTGCCTTATTTGCCACTTTGCATAAACTTTCTATATACAACTGGCTACCCTCTCTCAACGAGACATTAGTAACCCTTGATCAAGCATCACTGCTTTTTAAGATTGGAAGGAATCAGAAAGTTGACTTAGGAACACTTATATTCAACCATGCTGTCAACTTTGGCAGAAAAACAAAGCAACTCTGCCCTTCCATACCCCTCCTTGATTTTTCAAATCTGCTCAACCAAGGTTTTAAGACTCCAAAAGGAGAAAAGCTGAGTCCAGCCTTAGAGGTTTACTCAGTACAACGAGCAGTTGTTAACAGCAGGGACAGGGTTATGGACATGCCCTGGAAGAAATATGAATGGGACACTAACACATCAAAGGATGTTGCCGACATTCCTGGCAACATTGCTCAAGGACAGGTCCCAATGTCCAAAGACTGGCTACGACAGCACATTGCTGAACTTGACAGACAAATTCAAGAACTAGTGCGAGCCAGGAACTATTACATGGGCTTACTTTCTTCACAAAAAGGGGGAGATGATGTTGATGCTGATGCTACTACTGGAAGTAGACAGACAGGGGGAGCTGTTGATGTTGATTTTGTTGCTTTGGAAGCGACGGACGGGGGGAGGCACTGCGATAAGGGTGCAGGTAATGATGCAGGGGAGAGGAGGTGAGATGATTGATTGCTAACTATTTCTGAAGCCATGGAGATGAAGATGGTGTTGCACAGAGTGATTGTTCACAAAAAGTGGCTGGAAGCTATTGTGACTTGATTACTCTAGTCAAGGATGATTATGCTGATGGAGTGTTGATTCAATGATGAATGTTTATTTGAATAGTGGACTATAATAACATTACTGACATTTGGAATATTATTTGTGTTTGTATTTTTTTTTACTTTGAGACATTTGGTCTGTTCTTGCAGACATTGTGACTGCTTTCAAAAGCTATTTATATATGTTTGCCTGATGTGGATTGTTATGAATGGTTACTGTAGACTGATCACGCAGTTGCTTAAGTAAGTCACGACTAACAGAACATAACTCCTATCTGATCAAATCATCGATACAACACTTCTTGAAATTTGCTACTGCAGATTAAGGGAGAGCATAATACTGATCCTACTGATTCTTGGAATGTAAGGACTACATCGGAAATTAGTATCCTAGTCATTTTCGCTTCGTATGGAGTTTTGTGAAGAAAGGCAAAAAGGGGGAGATTGTTGATGTTGGATGGATATTGTGACAACATCTGTAAATGCTCAGGACAACATCTTATGAAAATAAGAATGTTGCCTGCGATGTTGTGACAACATTCCTACAACATCCCTGTAACGATTTTGCCTATTCTTCCGGCCAAAACAGGTTGTGTTACTGTGAGTAAAAAATGACCTAGGCAAACTAACAATAATGTTGTGTTTAAAATGTGGTAAAATAAACATTCAAAGCTTGGAGAGGAAGCAGCGTGAAGACCAAGTCCAAAACGTTGAGCTTTTGAAGGAGCAAGAATCGGTCCAAGCTGAAGCCTTCTTTTACTCAGCCTCCGCAACCAACCAGTGAGGATTTCAAGGGAAGTTCCACACTATAAATAGAAGGGAACTTCAGAGTATCGATATCCAGAATTAAACAAGAAGAATTACCAAGAGAGCTCTCAGATATTCACCTTAGAAACTGGATCAACACACTTAGCCTAAAGTTGTATAACAACATCTAGTCCCACATTACTACTGCTGCTCAGATTCTAGATCAAGCATATAGTTCAAGCAATAGTAATGAAGATGTTGTATTTATCTTTTTAGATATTTTAACTTTAGGCTGAAGTCATCTGCGACTTTATTTTTGTTTGTAATTTCTTTTTCGCATTTATTGATTCAATCTTGTAAAAAGAAATTCATTTGTAATTGTATATAATTTATACAATTCTTTGGTCATTGACCATCAAGGGATATATTAATATATACCCTTGAAAATATAAACCTTGTGTCTCTTTACTTTTCCGCTGCATTTACTCTATAAAGGTTTATAACTGTTTTATCACAATGTTGCCTCAGATGTTGACACAACATTGAAGGCAATATCCAGAAACTGTTTTAATTGCTTTAGCTGTTACTGTTTTATTCTTACATATTCTTTCTTATCCGTAGCCCCGGATCCAATATTTTCCATTCCTTTTGTGTTGCTATTAGGAGCAACAATCTAATTGTGTCTAATCTTGCAACAGGAGAAAAAGTGTCAAAATAATCAACACCATAAATTTGTGCATACCCTTTAACTACAAGCCTAGTCTTGTATTTGTTGATGGAACTATCCACATTTAACTTTGTTATAACGACCCATTTCACTCCAATTACTTTTCTATCTTCAGGATTGTCGACTAACACCCAAGTTTTATTTTTCTCAATCATGAAGATCTCGTCCTCCATTGCTTTCTTCCGTTTTAGGTCTTTTAGCACTTCTCCATGGCTAGCAGATTCGCAAATTGCTACATAGCATTTTTGATAGATGTCTGAAAGTAGCCTTGTACCTTTAACTGGAGGATCATCTACCAACTCATCTCGCTATCTATCATTTTTTTTCTCTTTAAGAGAATTGTGTTCTGGTTCTTGTAAAAGATCTCCTCATTTGTTTGAATTCTACAGTCCCACTAGTCATCCTTGTTGAAATGCATGTCTCTACTGATCAACATTTTTCTGGTTTGTGGATGATACACCTTGTAGGCTTTAGAAATTGTACTATAGCCCACAAAATGTCTGAAATCGCCTTCTTGTCGATTTTGTCATGCTTAACCTGTGGAACATGCACAAAGCATATAGAACTAAATACTTAAGAAATCTTAGTGAAGGTTTATACTCATACCAAGCTGCAAATGGAGTTTTGTGTTCCAAAGTCTTCGTTGGAAGTCGATTATGCAGAAAAACTATTATGTTGACTGCCTCTGCCCAAAATATTTTAGGCAACTCCTTCTCATTTAACATACATCTGGCCATCTTCATTATCGATCTATTTCTTCTTTCACTAACTCCATTTTATTCCGGAGTGTATGTTGTTGTAAGCTGATGCACAATGTCGACTTTCTAGCAGAATTAATTAAATTCTGTTGAGGTATATTCCTTTCCATTATCAGACCTCAAAGCTTGAATTTTACAACCACTTTGATTTTCTACCAACTTCTTGAATTTCCAGAATACACCAGAAACTTCTGACTTGAATTTCAAGAAAACAACCCAGCACATTCTTGTAATATCATCAATGAAAAGAACATAATAGATGTTACCTTGTAATGATGGAATTCTTTTAGGTCCTGCTACATCAGTGTGCACTAGTTATAGCTTTTGTGAGGCTCTCCAGTTTGATTTAGGAAATGGATTTCGGTGTTGTTTACTGAATCGGTAGACACGACATTCTGTAGAACTTTCTTTCAGGTCGGGTAGGTTCCCCACCATCTTCAATTTTTGCATTTTGACAAGTCCTTGATGGTGAAAGTGCCCGAGTCTCTTATGCCATAACTCAGTAACATTTTCTTTTGCTGAATCACCATATGCTCTTCCTCAAATGGATCTAATGAATAACTTCTACCTCTCATTTTGACTTTAAACAAGTCTTGTCCTTAGGGATTCTTGATCAAGCAATATTCATCTTCGAAATAAACTTTGAAACCTTTTTCTAACAATTGACCAAGACTTAACAAGTTTTGGTCTAAGTCATGTACATAAGAAACAACAGATATTGTTACCTGATTGTATCTCAACAACAATGATTCTTATTCCTTTTGCTGGAATGTGACCGCCATAGCCTATTCTAGCCTCTCGGGTATGCTTCAATTTTTTGAAGAATTCTTTATCATAAGTTTGTCATGCTCCAAAACTCACCATGGACGTAATAGGTATTCGATGCTCGAGAACCACATTGAAAATATCTTATAAGCTAAATAATCGCTAATCTCTTTTTAATAATCTCCTATTTTCTTTTACAAGTCATAAATAGATAAATAAAATTATGCCAAAACTTATAAAATAATCAACATAAGTCTAATATAAATAACCAGTCGTAAAATGTGGCAAATGCCTAACAAGACATAGAGACTCCAACAATCTACCCACAAATCTGGCAACCATCTATGGAGCTTCTAAGATAAACAAAATAAGTGTCTAACTTTGGGACGTAGCTCGGAAACTGAAACAATAAAACTAAATATATGAGGTGTCCCACGAATAAGGGCGTGGGCTCACTGATAAGTGTGGAAAGCTGCAAGTTCTCCTACTCCGTACGCGTATCACGAACCTGCTCGTCTTCGTTACCTAACATACTATCACAAAAAACAATGGTATGCCTGGGTACTGGATACTCATTGAGTATCTAAGGTGCAATAATTAACATATTAAAATAATATAGTGAAATCAGTGAAACAATATTGATGAAAAACAGTTGAAGTCCAAAGATAGAGTAAAACATGAAACTTAGAAATAATCATCAAGAAAAGCTAAGACACCTGAATATATCAATTTCAACTTATTATACCGTTCATCTCATTAAGTCTTTCAATTCCGAACTCAAGATCACCACAACCACTCACAAGCAACCAAAATAGCAACACATTCTAACTCACGGGTGAACAATCATTTGATACACCTGGGCTTTATCCCACAGAGGTTAATTGTCCTCTAAACTAGCACAACAATAGATACACTGCGCTTCACTCCTCAGAGGTCAATCGTCCTCTATATTGACACAATAATAGATACATCGGGCTATCGCCACAGAGGTCAATCATCCTCTGGACTGACACAACAATGCTCAAAGAGATACATTAAGATCCATAACGGCTAATCGTTCTCTGGACTAGCACAGCTTGCTATCCAGGGCCAAACACAAACAAATACATGTCATGCAATGTTAACCAAATCTTTAATCATGGCTTATAGCCGAATTCACTTCTCAAGTCATCTTCTCACAATAGATATGCAATTAAAGTTTATATAGAGTTACAATTAAATAATTGCTTTCAAGTCATCTTCTCACAATAGATATGCAATTAAAGTTTATATAGAATTACAATTAAATAACTGTTTTTCTTTATGGGTGTTGTTTCTTGATCATTATTTGATGATAAATTTTACTTGTTCTTTGTGAAGAATTCATGGTGCGAGTAGATCCTAAAAATGTTAGTCGCAATCTCGAGGAGAATCAGATGCACCTTCATTTTTTAGCCTTTTCATCTTAAATTTTGATGTTTGATTAGTGACATAGAGAAATTACAGTTTTTGTTAAGATTAAATAACTGACAAATAATAAATCGTCAGGTAACCATACATGAAGGGGAATTTGGCAGATTTAGCAACTGCACCGGCAAATAGTCCGATCAAATAAAAATATGTCACTATTTAGGTGACTGATTACTAATTGGTCTACTCAATCAACCATCGGTCTGTTTTATAAAATCATTCAAAAGGCTAAATATTTTATTTACCAAATCAAGCAATTGATAGTAAACTAATATGACCAATCTATAAATCGATCTAATTTTCTTAATATTTCATAGACCGACTCATAGTTGGTCAGATCAATTTACAATCGGTCCTTAAAATATTGACACCAATCTTGAGTTTCTTTATTTATTTAATTGATATTACGTTTGCTACAATATCATCAGGAACATGATATATCTAGCAAGGGGGGTCAATCTTCTAAAAATATTTAGTGATGGGGATGAGTCTTCTGGGATATCTAGTGATGGGGATGAGTCTTCTGGAACATCTAGTGATGGGGATGAGTCTTCTGGAACATCTAGTGATGAGGATGAGTCTACTGAGGAGAATGATACATTATTCATACCAAAATGTGAAACCTCAATAGACCTCTCTCCATTATAGTTTGCATAAGGAATTGGACGACGAGGACCACTTTGATGGACTTGTGAGCACTTTATCAAGGTGGGATGTTGTTGAGAGTATACAATCTTACTTATAGAAGGAAAAAGTGTACAACCAATTTATGAATTGTTTTGGATACTTACTAAAACTAAACCTAGAGAATTGGAACAAAAGGTTTTGTGGCAATATCATACACTATCTTCTACAACGACGTGTTGTAAGCTCAAGAAAAAAGAGGTTTGGTTCATAATTGATGGTAAGACAATTCTATTTAGTATGAAGGAGTTTGCTATGGTTACCGGACTGAATTGTGAAAAATTTCCCACCGGTAAGGCTTTATATGATGAAAAGAAGACATAAGATTTTCTAGATCTAGTGTTGAACAATAATAGTAGTCTAACGGGAAATGATTTAAAGGAAAAATTAAAAAGTGACAAATTTGATGCAAAAACAAGTTGAAGATCGCTATGGTATAGTTTGTTCGCTCTTTTTTATGCCGGTGATCAAAAGCGAACTGTTGATATAAAGACTATGCGAATGGTGACAAACTTGGATTACTTTAATGCATATCCTTGGGATAGACATTCTTTTGAGATGACAGTCGAGTTCCTCATAAATGTTAACTTGAAGAAAAAGTCCGCAGAATGGAAGAAAAACAATTCCACATCTAAAGGTCAACTTGCAAGGATTCCCTTGGGCTTTTATGGTAAGTTTAAATTATTTATGGTAAGATAGATATTGAATTGGTCAAGACAGATCATTTATTAATCTGAAATTTAATTTATCTTGACAGATTGTGTATTGATCTGAAATTTATATACTAATTTTATTTAATACTCTTTTTTTGTTTTCAATACAGGTGTGTACTTTTGAAGAAATTCCTATACTAGGAGAGTCTTTTGGACATCCATTGATAGAGTCCCCCTTGCTATTTTCAAGATTTCTCCGATGGTATAATAAAAAAAGACACCCCAGATTATAAACAATGGTATTAACAATGCAAATCAAAGAGGTGAATATTCAAGTTATTTTGGTGCAATATTTCATTTTAAAGTTTTTATTGTATTTTATTTAACAGTTTATTTCTTATAGGTTGTGGTGCATCCTACTCCAGCTCCTACTGTTTTTGAGTCAAAAAATCACATTTGATTAATTGGGAAGATTTGAAATATGAGATGGATGAGAATATAGATCGGTTGACAAAAGCAGCTAGTGGTGTGACCCGATTAGTTAACTATCCTCTCGAAAGGCATGAGATTCTGGTAGCTGTGGATCAAGACTTACATGAAACTGATATTAGAAGACAACACGATTAGAGGGAGTTACTCAAAATACTAATTAGAGTGATTCACCAGACAAACTTTCTCAACTTACTGAATTATGTAAAGAGAAGTTTGATGAGATGAACAATATGAACACGAAGTTAATTGAAAGAATGGATAGTTTCGATGCTAAAGTAGACAAGTTGAGTATTATAGTGGGTAATTTGCGTGTTCAGGTTGAAAAATTAAGCAAAAAAGAGTATGATGATGAAAATTTTAAGGTGAGTTATGAACAACTAGATTTGTTGGAAAAGAAAGTAATTGTTGAGGTTGAAGAAGAAGGAAGCAACATGGTTGACAAAGATGAAGCTGCCAAATTTGTGATAGAATGTACTACAACGGCGAAACGAATAAGGAAAACTAACCCAAAATATAATTCCCATTATGTAACAGATATTGGACAAAAGAAAATGAAGACTTATGCAAGGAGAAAGACTGGTGGTGATAGTTAGTAATTTTGTTAGGGTGTTTTTGGATCTGTCAGACAGAATATGGATCAGTCTGATTAATTAAAATTTGTCTTTGATTGTACATGATCTGTCAGTTAGATACACGATCTGTCTGTTATAATACATGATCAGTTATTTGTTTTCTTACTTTTATGTCTATGCTGCTCTTTAGTTTGTAATATTATTTCTTTATTTTCAACAAAAAAGAATGTTACATCAAGTTTTCTGTCATATAATTGCTGATAAATTGAGGATCTGTCCGCCAGATATATGATATGTCTACTATAATAGATGTTTTGGTCTGCTAGATGTGATATCGATCGGTCTTTATTGTCTTATTCTTTATTAATTTTATGATGATATTTTGAACTAACTTGAGAGTCGATGAATAATGAGTAAAACTAATGAAAAATTCAAAAAACAATTAGTACGACCGTTCTAGTTGAAACAATGAGAAGATTTACAAGAAGACTAATTATTTGTTTATGTGAAAGCACCATCTTGTGCATATAGAATTCAACTGTTTGTTTCTTACTTGTACGTCCATGTTTCTCTTTAATTTGTAATATTATTCCTTTCTTTTCAATAAAAAAAGTATGTAACATCAAATTTTCTCTCGTATAATCGCTGACAAATTAAGGATCTATCAGCCAAATACATGATATGTCTGTTATAATAGATGCTTTGGTCCGCTAGATGTGATATCGATCGATTTTTATCGTGGTATATCTTATTATTTTTATGATGATATTTTGTATTAACTTGAGAGTCGATGAATGAGTAAAGCTAATGAAATTTTTTAAAAATAATTAGTATGGTCGTTTGAGTTGAAACAATAAGAGGATTTACAAGAAGACTGATTATTTATTTATGTTAAAACACCATCTTGTGCATATAGAATTTAACTATTTATTTTCTTACTTTGTACATCCATGTTGCTTTTAGTTTGTAATATTATTCCTTTCTTTTCAATAAAAAAAGAATGTAACATCAAATTTTCTCTCGTACAATCGCTGAAAAATTGAGGATCTCTCCGCCAGACACATCTTGTGCATATAGCTGACAAATTGAGGATTTGTTTGCCAGATACATGATCTGCCTACTATAACAGATGTGGTATCAATATTGCGAATTAAAATAATAAGAAAATTTAACACTTGTAGTTTTAAATTACGATAACAAAATTTAACATTTGTAGTCTTAAATTAAGACAAGAAAATTTAACACTTGTAGTCTTAAATTACGCTAGGAGAATTTAACACTTGTAGACTTAAATTACAATCAGAAAATATAAAACTTGTAGCCTTAAATTACAATAAGAGAATTTAACACTAATTACATATTTAGAGTACAAGTACGTTTATCGGGACACGTAGTTGGCCCACTTGTCTGTAGAGAGAATATTTGTTTCACTTTTTAACATTCACCAACTATTGGGATCCTTTCCTTATGATTCCAACCTTTCACATGCTTTGCAATTGGTAGCTTAATTATATATTTCTATGGTCCATTCCTATTGCTCTTCTGAAGGAACGGGGTTTATAATCTCTTAATAAGCCAACCGATGGAATTCTGCTGAATAATTGGTGAACATAGATTGTAAACTCTCTCACCATAGTTTGGTAATCGCTGAGCTCTGAGTGCTGCAAATGCATGGGTAAAAAGATAATTGTTGAAGATCCCACACCCTACAAGAGCATGTTTTGGCATTGCTGACCATACCCTTGAACAATAAACTCATTCACGTGAAGTTGTTGTACACATAGTTTGTCTGTTATTTCACGTCTAGTTTCTTGCACTAAAATATTTGTCGATGGAGCTAAATAGTTACTCCTGCATAATGTTAGACTACGACGTTCATGAAACCATCGACATAACATCCTTTGAATTGCATTAAATAAAGCAATGATGGAAAATTCTCTTTTAGTTACAAGTCTGGCATTCACAGACTATGCAATATTGGAGGTCATGACATCATACCTTCTTCCAGGAAAATGAGCTCTATTCCACCGCTCGAAACCAACATCACTCTTGAGGTATTAATAATATTACCATAACCTTCGCATCAAATTTCTTCTAAATACTCATTGAACTCTTCGATTTGATATGCATTCGATGTGTCTTAGTATAGACCAAGAATTGAAGAACCAACATGATATCACTTGCCTAACAACTGTCAAAAGTGGAAGCTTCAATGTTGACGGGCTTATTGTCTCCTTTCAACTCAACAAAAAAGGCAAAATAAGAGACTGCAAGATTAAGCAGGACTAATTTAGGGAATTATCGATAGGCTACCAAAAAAAGACAATTAGGGATTTTGGTTGTAAGATCGACTTTAATGCTAGTTCTTGTTCCATCATAAAAGTTCTGGGAGCTTGCTTCACTCCATAAAGAAAAGAGCTTTGTGAAGTCGGTAGACATATCTTGTCTTATTCAAACAAATTTGAATACGTAATACATATTCGAAAGTGGAATAATATCGATTCATACAGAAGAAAAGGTTCCTTATTGATTTAGACATTGTACCTATAGGATAGGGCGCTGATTTAATAGACAAGTCGAGCAGAAAGGAAGAGCTTCCCAAATCCTACTGTTAAGAAAAAGGCTAAGATCACTTATTTCACATAGTTTGTATGAATATTTTCCCAAGGTGCCTGGTACATACTCTGTGATGAGCTTGATCATAAACTGTAGTAATTTCTTTCTTTATGCTTAAATTTCTGTCTGATATGATGGATAACTTATTTGTATTTGGCACACTACATTGAGTAATTGACGAAAAACCAAGTCCAAGAAAGATCATTCTCGGAGTTAACCACAACCCAAGCTATATGATATCTTTGGTTTCACTAACTTGTCCACTTGCAATTAGCATTACACCACCAAATTGGCCCGTTAAAAAAGTCACATCCACAGCGAGGACATTTCTTATGTTCTTAAATCCTCTTATGCATGGCCCAAAAGCAACAAAAAAATATAAAAATCTGCCCTTTTGAACCTCCAAAGCTGTAAAGCTAACTTCATTGATTTTTTAATTTGTACCGATATGCTTTCAATGTTGCATATTCATGTTCCGGTGTTTTTCATATCATATTTTGTGTAAGTTGCTTAGCCTTCCAACATGTCCAATAGCTAACATCACAGCCCAACTCTATACTCACAATGTTTATTATTTCCTACGGTATAGGACATTTTCCTTCTCTAAACCTCTCTTTGATAAATTCTGCAATAACGCTAGCAGAAGCATGCCTATGTCTTCCAGATATAGATGTCAAGTCACAAGAGTCATTAAGCTCATAGTTAGTGATATGAAAGACATGTGAGCTAATATATTTAACATAATGAACTTTCTATTTGCAGTTTTTTCAACACATGAAACACTTACCAATGATTTTTAGACTTCTTTGTAGCAAACTCAAAACCCTTTCTGATTGCGACAAGTTTCAGTTTGTTCACTACGACTTCCTTGTTCAGAAATTTATATCCTTTATGAAAACCTGAGCCATCAGAAAAAATATAGCTATGATGTGTTCCAATCATTGCATCATCTGATTGTTCAGGCAATAGAACATTATCTTCCTCGTTATTCCGTGGAACCTCTTTCTCAACTTGGCAACGGAGAACATCTTCTATTATATTCTCATTAGTTTTTATAAAAATATTTGTCTCTCCTCCTCCGTGAAAATCATCATTGTGCGTGCAAATATTTTCATTCTCAAACTGTTGGTTGTTCAAACCACAACCGCTTTCCAAGGATTTTTCAATCAAGAAAACTCGTAAAATTGGCCTACCACCTTCACCATTTATATCATTCAAATAAATTTGGACATCTTCATCATTCTTTATTTCAATAGGCAGTGTTTTGTCCCTCGAAAAAGCACATGTATTAGTCATATACTTGACACAAACAAGATCATGTTCGCACAGTTCACCTCTTCTAATGATAGTTTCCATTAATTTATCAAAGATAATAGTGGCTCACAAGAATTGTTCTAACCGTATCATTTTGAGAATTTCATCTCCACGATTTCTTTTCATCCGTCCACTTTCCAAAATAATCAACAAGTAAGACAACTCTTGTCATGATTTTGTACCTACAATAAATAATGTAACATTATTAAAAACCAGTACATTAAATATTATTTCAAACATGAAAATCAAAATAAAAAGATCGATGATGAATCTGTCGGACTAATTACTATGATCGGTCAACTATTGAATAACATAGAGGATTGATATACAATCGGTCAGACCGATGATCGATCAGTCCATCGCATACCAAATTCTATCTACATAATAACTCTGATGATACATAGAATTTGGTCATCTACCTTCAATTTGAGATCTTGATACATTGTTATAACACAAGCCCGGGCTAATGCTACTCCAAAATAGACTTTACACGCAAATAACGCGACAAAATGACAAATGAAACAAAGAGTATAATATTTGGACCCAAAGAGTTATAATTCTCACCTCTCCCCCCATCATTATCATCATCTACGCTCACTCCAACTTTTATAATTTCATCATCTTTCTAGTTACCACCCCCTCCTAATTTTGTTTTAAATCTATTGTTTATAAAAGTCATTCTTATTATATAATCTAGCTTCAAAATTTCAAGAGTCGTAGCTTCAAAATTTCCTTTGGTTTTTTTGTCTTTTTTTGTTTTTTCAAATAATATAGGGTTATCATTTACACTTTATGTTAGTAGTTTTTATAGTTTAAATTGACATTACACTTTTTTTCTCACCATAGGCGTGTGGGTAGTATTGAAATGACTGTTTTATTTGATTTTCTTAGGCAATTGTTTAGAAAGAACGTCAAATATATAACACTTGTTGAATATTTTACTATTCAATAAATTAAATGACAAAACTACATAGATTAAAAGCGCATATATATATATATATATATATATATATATATATATATATATATATAATATATAGCAGCTCATCTAATCAATCTCATTAAGAAGTTCTGTTATTTTTTGACTTCATCGATGGTATCATATTAATACTACAAATTATCGGTTTCCTCAACAAATTAACCTAACTTTTAATAAAAAGTTGGAATGTTAAAGCAATCGAGGTATCTTGGTGCACTATAATTTTTTTAATTATGTTATGATTCATAAATTAGACATAAGCAACACAACGAAAGGACAATGTGCAAAACGTTAACTTGAGCAAAGTCATTGTACATAAACATGAAGTGATGACTTGAAAAATGCCTAATGCTTTTGAAACAAACTGTAGGTGTAAGACTGTTAAGGAAAATAACACAGCAAATGGAAACCAAATAAAGCAGCGGAAAAGGATTAAGAAAATATAGAAGCAGAAGAATTTATGAACCAGTGGAAAAATTACATACTTTATTGAATAATCTTCTCCTTATTAAATAGCCGATATACAAACTAAAAGCATGTAAATAAGGAAACTGAAGCAATCCTATTTGCTATGAAAAATCAGAAAACAAGCTAACAGTTTCCTATAGAATAGGAATACTAATTTGACTAGGAATCTTATCTAACAAAGAAAAGGTTGAAACAAGTCACGTCTCCTTGCTTTAGTAGATGCAAACTCCAATTGTCTGCCTTAGAACCTCCAACTTGCTGACTGGAAGCGGCTTAGTAAACAGGTCAGCTAGCTGGTTTTCAGACTTGAAGTAGACTAGAGTCACTTCTCCCTTTTGCTGCAATTCTCTCACGAAATAGAACTTGATTTTGAAATGCTTGATCTTCCCATGAAACAACAGATTGTTTGAGATTGCAATTGTTGCCTGGTTGTCGACAAAAATCTGAGTACTTTCCTACTGTTCCATATGTAAATCGCACAAGATCTTTCTCAGCTATGAGACTTGGTTTACTGCTGTTGTTGCCGCTATGAATTCTGCTTTTACAGTGGATTGTGCAACAATCTCCTATTTCTTAGATGACCATGAGAAGATTTCTGAACCTAGGCTGAAACAATATCCAGAAATACTTCTCGTATCAACAACGGATCCAGCCCAATCACTATATGAGAATCCAAACAACGTGAAGCGTTGACACTTCTCAAACTTTACACCATAGTCAACGACAGTGCCTTTGATATATCTTAATATGCTTTTTGCTGCTCTTAAATGCATTTCACTTGCATAATGCATAAAATGAGATAAGAGACTTACAACAAATAGAAAATCTGGCCTTGTTGCAATGAGATACATTAAGCATCCGATCAAGCTTCTATAATAACCTTCATTAACTTTGTCGGCTTCAACTTCTTTACGAAGTTTCTGTTTTTGATTCATCAGTGTGCTCATAGACTTTCATTCCTCCATTTGGAATTTCTTCAAAATTCCCTTTGCATATTTCTTCTGGCAAATGAACACTTCAGTTTTGCTTTGCTTGATCTCCATTCCCAAAAAATAAGCCATAAGACCAAGGTCTGTCATTTGAAAAACTTGTATCATTTCTTCTTTGAACTCCTCAACCTTCCTTGTATTATTCTCTGTCACCTGAAGATCATCAACATAAAGAGACACAATAAGAGTATTATTCTCTTTATGTTTTACATAAAGGGTGGATTTGTTGGGTATTGATATTGGTGAATGGGAAATGATGGGATGAAAAGTGAAGGGAATGTAAAAGGTCCCTTTTGCCTTGGGTAAACCAGTTGTCCCACATCGGAAAAAGAAAGGAAAAGAGAGGTGTATATATTACATTACACCTTCTCTAGTCACTAAAAGGGTTGAGGGGGCAAGGACCCCTCGCGCCGTCGTCGTCGCTCGCTCGGCTTCGGATTTGGTCAAATGATCTGACCAAATTTTCTTTAATTTTAATTATTTAATTAATTATTATTTAATTAAATTAATTAACTTATCCAATCCTACCCGTTAGTGACCCGGATCCGCGTGTCTGACCCGCGACCCGGTTTCTTTCCCATATTTAAATTTCCCACCAGTTTTTAGTGGTTGTTCAGAAGGGTTGCAAACCTTCGAAACAGGGTACTTCCATGGCTATAAATTCGTTTGATTCCTCAGAATTTTACTTACTATTTTTCTGAACAACACAAACTTCTTCTTCTTCTGCACAAATAAATTCTGTGTGATATACAGCCGTTGAGTGGTTCGCCGCTACCTGAATTTGGAGTACTACTATTCTGGTAAGATAATCGTTCTATTCTGGGAGGGGATATTCCATCAACCTCGAGTACTGTGAGGGGAATAATTTCCTTAAGGACACACTTTGAACTAAGTGGGCTCGATTATATTCTGAAAAATTATTCTTAATTTTTCAACACTGATTCTGTTTATTTTAAGTTATTATCATTTACTGGTTTGGAATACATATTAATAACAATCTTAAGGAAATTATATTTTTTAGATTAATCTGTATTCTGTTTTGGAGACTAAAACCTGTATGGTTTTCTACTCCGTATGAAATTTCATATTCTGACTTGAAGACATAAAAACTTCGTTGGAATATTAAAGTTCATACTTGAACAATGATTTGAAGAACGTAAAAACTTCATCGTTGCTGTATTCTAGTCTGGAGATTAAAACTTGTGTAGTTTTCTACTCCATATGAATATTAGTATTCTGACTCGAAGATATAAAAACTTCGTTGGAATACTAAAGTTTCATAATTATACTGCGATTTGAAGAAATAAAATCTTCATCGTTTAAGTCTGTGATTGAATTGCTATTCTGGTTTTATTAACTAAAACAATTTGTCGATTTGACAGTGACAAACGAATAATGGCAATTGAGACTGGAACTACCTCTGCGAATACTGCACCAGCGGTTACACCTACAACCCGTACCGCTGTGCCACCGGCTGAGAAACCTGCGAAGTTCACCGGTGCCAACTTTAAAGGATGGCAACAAAGAATGTTCTTTTGGCTTACCACCCTTGGTATGCAAAAGTTCACCAGTGAGGACCCTCCCGTGCCTGCCGCCGACATGCCTGACAACCAACAGTTCATGGTTACTGAGGCTTGGAAACAAGCTGATTTTTTATGCAAAGGCTACATTTTGAGTGCCTTAGAAGATGACTTGTACAACGTCTACAGTGCAGTAGAGACTTCCAAAGAACTATGGAGTGCACTTGAAAAGAAGTACAAAACCGAAGATGCTTTCTTGAAGAAGTTTGTGGTTGCCAAATTCCTAGACTACAAAATGGTGGATGGAAAAACCATTGGAACGCAAGTTCAAGAGCTTCAACTTATCTTCCATGACCTTATTGCTGAAGGTATGGTAGTAAATGAAGCGTTCCAAGTGGCTGCAATGATTGAGAAGTTGCCGCCCTCATGGAAAGATTTCAAGAATTATCTTAAGCACAAAAGAAAGGAAATGAAGTTGGAAGATCTTGTGATTCATCTCAAGATCGAGAAAGATAACAAAACAGCCGAGAAGAAGTCGCGGGGGAATTCAACGATTATGGGAGCAAATATTGTTGAAGAGGTTGCCCCAAAAAGTAAGAAAAGAAAGAAGTTCACTAGACAAAAGAAGGAGCAAGCCAAGAAAAAGTTCAAGGGCAATTGCTTTAATTGTGGGAAAGCTGGCCACAAAGCCCCAGATTGTCGTCTCCCGAAAAAGAACAAGGGAAAAGGACAAGCAAATAAGGTGGAAAACAATGATGATATGGATGATCTGTGTGCAATGCTATCGGAGTGCAATTTGGTTGGAAACCCAAAGGAGTGGTGGCTTGATTCTGGTGCCACTCGACATGTTTGCGCTGTAAAAGAAGCATTTGCAACCTACGCTCCCGCTGGACCCGAAGAGGTACTGTTTATGGGAAATACTGCAACAGCCAAGGTTGAAGGATATGGGAAGATACTTCTGAAAATGACTTCCGGCAAGGTGCTGACTCTCAACAATGTTCTGCACGTTCCAACAATTCGGAAGAATTTAGTTTCAGCCGGACTACTCGTCAAAAACGGGTTTAAGTGCGTGTTGGTTAGTGAGAAAATTGTAATAAGTAAGAATGATTTGTTCATAGGAAAGGGCTACCTCACCGATGGCCTTTTCAAACTCAATGTAATGGTTGTTGACAGTATTAATGGAAATTCAGCTTCGTCTTACTTATTGGAGTCAAATGATTTATGGCATGTTCGTTTAGGACATGTCAACTACAAAACCTTGCGAAAATTGATTAATTTAGAAGTGTTGCCTAAATTCGAGTGTAATAAATCTAAATGTGAAATCTGTGTTGAATCTAAGTTTGTTAAACATCCATATAAGTCTATTAATAGGAATTCAAATCCTTTAGACTTAATTCACACAGATATATGTAATATGAAGTCAATACCATCTCGTGGTGGGAAAAAATATTTTATAACTTTTATTGACGATTGCACTCGATATTGTTATGTGTATTTGCTTAATAGTAAGGATGAAGCAATTGATGCTTTTAAGCAATACAAGAACGAAGTGGAAAATCAATTGAATAAAAAGATAAAAATGATTAGAAGTGATAGGGGTGGAGAGTACGAATCTCCTTTTGCAGAGATATGTTTAGAATATGGAATTATTCATCAAACTACTGCCCCTTACACACCACAATCAAATGGAATTGCGGAAAGGAAAAACCGAACATTACAGGAAATGATGAATGCCTTACTAAAAAGTTCCGGTTTACCGCAAAGCTTGTGGGGAGAAGTTATCCTTACAGCTAACCGAATACTCAACAGGGTGCCCCACATCAAAACACAATCTATTCCATATGAACTATGGAAAGGAAGAAAACCCAACTTGAAATATTTCAAAGTGTGGGGGTGTTTAGCAAAGGTCCAAGTTCCTTTTCCCAAAAGGGTAAAAATCGGACCAAAAATTGTGGATTGTGTTTTTATTGGCTATGCTACAAACATCAAAGCTTGTCGGTTTTTGGTTCACAAACCGTACAATCCCAAAATTCATGTTAATACGGTAATTGAATCAGATAATGCTGAATTCTTTGAAAACATTTATCCGTATAAAACTGAATGTGAGTCGTCAAGTGAAAGATCTAAACGACCGCGGGAAGAACCAAAGGAAAATACACCAAGTAAAGAGGATGCAAGGCGTATCAAACGTCAAAGGACATCTACTTCCTTTGGACCAGATTTTGTGACATTCTTGCTTGAAAATGAGCCTCAAACATTTAAAGCAGCGATGTCTTCTTCTGATTCAACATTTTGGAAAGAGGCAATCAATAGTGACATTGAATCAATTTTGAACAACCATACATGGGAATTGGTTGATCTCCCTCCTGGAAATAAACCTTTAGGATCAAAGTGGATTTTTAAAAGGAAAATGAAAGCTGATGGCACTATTGACAAATATAAGGCAAGACTTGTGGTCAAAGGTTATAGACAAAAAGAAGGACTTGATTACTTTGACACATACTCGCCGGTAACAAGAATAACATCTATTCGGGTGTTAGTGGCACTGGCGGCCGTATATGGTCTTGAAATCCATCAAATGGATGTCAAGACAGCTTTCTTAAATGGAGAATTGGAGGAAGAAATTTACATGGAACAACTTGAGGGTTTTGTGGTTCCTGGTAAAGAAAGGAAAGTGTGCAAACTTGTTAAGTCACTTTATGGACTTAAACAAGCACCCAAACAATGGCATGTGAAATTTGACCAAACAATGTTGGCAAATGGATTTAAGATTAATGAGCGTGACAAATGTGTTTACATTAAAAATACTCCAAATCATGAAGTCATTGTTTGTTTATATGTTGATGACATGTTGATAATGAGTAGAGATATTATCGATGTAAATGCTACGAAGCGTATGCTAGCTAGTAAATTTGATATGAAGGACTTAGGAGTTGCTGATTTGATCTTAGGCATCAGAATTCATAAAACTCCACAAGGTCTAGCATTATCGCAGTCTCATTATATTGAAAGAGTACTTGACAAGTTTAAGTATTTAAATTTCAATGTTGCAAAGACTCCAATTGATGTAAGTTTTGCACTTCAAAAGAATAAAGGTGAAATTGACTCACAATTGGATTATGCAAGAGTGTTGGGAAGTTTGATGTATATCATGAATTGTACACGACCAGATATAGCATGTGCTATAAGCAAGCTGAGTCGATTCACGAGTAATCCCAATCAGACTCATTGGATGGCAATGAAACGAGTCTTGGGATATTTAAAACACACCCAAACCTATGCTTTGCATTATAATAAATATCCCGCAGTAATTGAAGGATATAGTGATGCAAACTGGATCACCGGATCATCTGAAGTTAAATCCACGAGTGGATATATTTTCACTGTTGGTGGAGGAACATTGTCTTGGAAATCATCAAAACAGACATGCATCACCCGTTCTACAATGGAATCTGAATTTATAGCTTTAGACAAGGCCGGTGAAGAAGCTGAATGGCTCCGGAATTTCTTAGAAGATATTCCATTCTGGCCCAAACCTTTGGCTCCTATATGTATACATTGTGACAGTCAAGCAACAACAGGTAGGGGCAGGGAGTGTAATGTACAACGGAAAATCTCGTCACATACGACAAAGACACAATACCGTTAGACAACTCCTCTCTAGTGGCGTTATCACGATGGACTATGTAAAGTCAAGAGATAACGTGGCGGATCCGCTTACAAAAGGCTTATCTAGAGAGGGAGTTAGTAGATCATCAATGGGAATGGGGTTAAGGTCGAGGACAAGTCATCGTGGCAGTAACTCTACCTAGCAGACTGGAGATCCCAAGAGCTAGGTTCAAGGAGATCAAATAAAGTTGTGACTGATGGTTCAACATTGTCAAATAACTCAACCCATTCTCGGATGAAAACAATGTTCAGAAATAAGGATAAAACCTTATGGCTTGTTAATGAGTTAATAAAGCATTAAGGTTCTTTAATGATTATCTAAATCTGGCAGTGTATGACCAGATAATGTGGCTATAGGACCACATGTTTAGAAATCACCTATGTGAGTGTTAAGTGTAAGCCGCTTTAAAGGGGAATGACAGTGAATGCCCATTCTCTATGCACTCATGAAACCAAGAGGTGTTCATGGCTGAAACGAACACAACCGTGAGAACCATAAACGGTTAAGGGTTGATTGTGTGACTTATGTTGTCTAGGTATACAACAAAGTTCGACGGTTCAAAGATATCAAATCTCCCGATTGATCGAATATATCCGATATAAGTTCACTACGGAAAGTTCAAAGGGAAACCTACTTATCCAGATGTCGTCAATCCTATCTTGTGTATCACTCTTGTCCGCGCATTCTTTTATATTATAGCCATTCCCATTCATGTGGGGGATTGTTGGGTATTGATATTGGTGAATGGAAAATGATGGGATGAAAAGTGAAGGGAATGTAAAAGGTCCCTTTTGCCTTGGGTAAACCAGTTATCCCACATCGGAAAAAGAAAGGAAAAGAGAGGTATATATATATTACATTATACCTTCTCTAGTCACTAAAAGGGTTGAGGGGGCAAGGACCCCTCGCGCCGTCGTCGTCGCTCGCTCGGCTCGGCTTCGGCTTCGGATTTGGATTTGGTCAAATGATCTGACCAAATTTTCTTTAATTTTAATTATTTAATTAAATTAATTAACTTATCCAATCCTACCCGTTAGTGACCCGAATCCGCGTGTCTGACCCGCGACCCGGTTTCTTTCCCATATTTAAATTTCCCACCAGTTTTAGTAGCTGTTCAGAAGGGTTGCAAACCTTCAGAAATAGTACTTCCATCGCTATAAATTCGTTTGATTCCTCAGAATTTTACTTACTATTTTTCTAAACAACACAAACTTCTTCTTCTTCTGCACAAATAAATTCTGTGTGATATACAGCCGTTGAGTGGTTCGCCGCTACCTGAATTTGGAGTACTACTATTCTGGTAAGATAATCATTCTATTCTGGGAGGGGACATTCCATCAACCTCGAGTACTGTGAGGGGAATAATTTTTAAGGACACACTTTGAACTAAGTGGGCTCGATTATATTATGAAAAATTATTCATAATTTTTCAACACTGATTCTGTTTATTTTCAGTTATTATTATTTACTGGTTTGGAATACAGATTAATAACAGGATTCAGATAAGCTTTTTTTAAATCTCAAGCTTAACAGATGATCATCTATCCTGTTGTACAAAGCTCGTGGCGCTTGTTTTATGCTATAAAGATTCTTTTTAAGCAGATAGACTTTATCTTCATCACATTGTTTCACAAATTCGGATGATTGCTCGACATATATTTCCTCCCACATTATTCCATTTGACATAAAGTTGGAACACTTTTCATTCCTTTTGTGTTGCTATTAGGAGAAACAATCTAATTGTGTCTAATCTTGCAACAGGAGAAAAAGTGTCAGTTAAATCAACACCATAAATTTGTGCATACCATTTAACTACAAGCCTAGCCTTATATTGTTGATGGAACTATCCATATTTAACTTTGTTATGAATACCCATTTCACTCCAATGACTTTTCTATCTTCAGGCTTGTCGACTAACACCAAGTTTTATTTTTCTCAATCATAGAGATCTCCTCCTCCATTGCTTTCTTCCACTTTGGG
Source organism: Anisodus tanguticus (assembly GCA_034509755.1). Lineage (NCBI taxonomy): Eukaryota > Viridiplantae > Streptophyta > Magnoliopsida > Solanales > Solanaceae > Anisodus > Anisodus tanguticus. Next base: position 29,853,085 of record CM067550.1, read on the forward strand.
TATTTTAGCACTTCTCCATGGCTAGCAGTTTCACAAATTGCTACATAACATCTTTGATAGATGTCTGAAAGTAGCCTTGTACCTTTAACTGGAGGATCATCTACCAACTCATTTCGCCATCGATCTTGAAAGAAATAATCCCCTTGATTATTTTCATTAATTGAATAGGTATTTATACAAGTTACAAAATAGGAGAATCTTATTCCTAAAATCTTATTCTACCATAATTCTAACTATACAATTATGGTAAGTGTATAATCCTAATTTAGATAACAAATACATTACAATTTGATACATCAAATATATATACAAGATATCAATTTTGTACCAATCCCGTGATGGGCTCCCGAGATTGGGCCTCGTGATCCTGCTGGACGATGGCTGGGCGAAGAACCGAAAATTGGGCCAGGCAATATACCAGTGATATATACTTCTGTATATTCAGTGTATATCACTGGTATATTACCTTATTTAACACACCCCCGCAGTCATAGCGGGCGGTCTTCGAACGCTGAGACTGTCCCTAAAATCTTCAAAAAGGATCGCGGGTAGACCCTTCGTAAAGATGTCTGCAACTTGATAACGAGATGGGACATGACAGACGCGAACGTGACCCCTAGCAACCTTTTCACAGACAAAGTGAATGTCCATTTCGATATGCTTAGTGCGTTGGTGCTGAACTGGATTACCTGACAGGTAGATGGCACTAATATTAACGTAGTATACCAAGGTTGCCTTCTGAATGGGACAATGAAGCTCCAAAATCAAATTACGTACCCAACATGATTCGGAGACCACATTTGCTACCCCTCGATATTCGGCCTCTGCACTTGAGCGGGATAGAGTTGCCTGACGCTTCGCAGACTAGGAGACCAAGTTGTTGCCAAGGAACATACAATATCCTGACGTAGACCGTCCGGTGTCCGGACAACCACCCCAATCCGCATCTGTGTACGAGACAAGTGTGGATGTAGATGAATGATACAAGTGCAAACCATAGTCAAGTGTCCCCTGAATATACCGAATGATGCGTTTGATTGCATTCATGTGCTCAACTCTAGGATCATGCATGAATAAACACACCTGCTGAACAACATACGTAATATCCGGTCTGGTAAAGGTAAGTTACTGGAGGCCCCCTGCAAGACTGCGATAGCAGGTCGGGTCATCGTATAGTGCACCTGCCGCGGCACTAAGCTTGGGTTTTGCATCAACTGGAGTGGAAGTGGACTTACATGATGACATCCCAACCCTCTCTATGATCTCAGCAGCATACTTTCATTGAGACAAAAACAAACCATCTGAGTGACGCTTGACAGCAATCCCCAAAAAGTAACTCAAGGGCCCTAAGTCTTTCATAGCAAACTCAGAGCTGAGCATGGCCATGATAGACTAGCGTAATGCATCGGAAGAGGCAGTCAAAATGATATCATCCACATACAACAGAATGTAGGCCAAGGACGAACCACGACGGTAGATGAACAAGAAATTATCTGACCTGCTGTGAGTGAACCCAATAGTCGAAACAAAGTCAGCAAACCTCGTATACCAGGCCCGTGAAGACTGCTTAAGCCCATATAAAGACTTCTTCAATAAACAGACATGATGCGGACGGTTGGGAGCCCTGAAACCCAATGGCTGATGCATAAAGACTGTTTCTTTGAGGTCACCATGTAGGAAAGCATTCTTGACATCTAACTGATGAATAGGCCAAGTCTTTGAAAGAGCCAAGCTAAGCACATTGCGAATAGTAGCCGGCTTGACCACCGGACTAAACATCTCCCCACAATCTATCCCAACCTGCTGAGTCTTACCATCACCCACAAGTCGCGCCTTATGTCGAGCAAATAAACCATCTAAATTATCCTTATGAGCAAAAATTCACATAGACCTGATAACTTTAATACCATATGGACGGGGCACCAACTCCCACGTCTTATTATCAATAAGAGCATTATATTCATCATTCATAACAATTTTCCAATTAGGGTCATTTAAGGCGGACACAGGATTACGGGGCAATGGGGATTTAGAGACATCAGAATGTAAATTAAAATATTTTTTAGGTGTAAAAATACCCCGCTGACTACGAGTGACCGGTCTATGACTCGAGGATGAATTGAGTGAATTTTGGGAATTTTTTGGGCTCGGGACGGACTGGCCAGCAGGCAGTGGGCCTGCTGGCCTAAATCGGTAACCTGGAGCATCCACTGGACCAGTTCCAGAATTGGGCAGGACTAGCCCAATTGTTGGGACTGATCCAGTAACTGGAACATGGGACGGTATAGTGGGGCCAACAGGCAGTGGGCCCACTGGAGAGTTTTGGGTATGGGAGATGTCTGAAAAATGCCGAATAATATACGGGGATATTTGGTCATCCAAAAAATTATACGACCTAGGCTCGGGAGTATGAATTTTCGTAAAAGGAAATTGTGTTTCATCAAAAATGACATGGCGATTAATTATGATTTTCATGGAGGATGAATCAAAGCATTTATAACCACGATGATTAGACGGATAACCCAAAAATACACACGGGGTAGACCGAGCCTGAAGTTTGTTAATTGTGGTGGATGGGAATAACGGATAACACAAGCACCCAAAAATCTGAAGATGAGAATAAGAAGGGTTCTTATTATATAGAATTTGGAGGAGGGAAGAATATGTTAGACCTTTGGACGGAATTATGTTAAGGAGATATGTTGCCATTTGCAGAGCATGATGCCAAAAATACGGGGGTACGGAAGCATGAAGTAAGAGAGTGCGGACAATGTTATTTATGGAACGAATTTTGCGTTCGGCTTTTCCATTTTGAGAAGATGTATGAGGGCACGAAAAATGAAAATTGATCCCATTATTATCACAGAACTCCCGAAACACCCTATTGTCATACTCTTTTCCATTATCACACTGAATATTTTTTATTTCTCTTTCGAATTGTGTTTTAATGAATGCTCTAAATTTTATTAAGACAGAAAACACTTGAGATTTATTGGCAATTGGAAACGTCCACAAAAATTTAGAATAATCATCCAAAAATAGAACATAATATCGATGACCTAACGAACTTAGAACAGGAGACGTCCATAGGTCGCTATGAATAATATCAAATAGCTGTGAAGTATGAGAATTTGAGTCCACAAATGGCAACTTAACAATTTTTCCTAACGAACAAGATTGACGGCAAGGCGAGCATGCCACACGGAAGGAGAAATGGCTGTAAAAATGAAAATTTTTTCCCATATGACCAAGGCGAGCATGCCACACGGAAGGAGAAATGGCTGTAAAAACTGACGGCAAGGCTTGACTCGATGGACTGAAACCGGGCATGATAGGATAAAGATCCCCCTACTATCACACCTCATGAGATGACTCCCCTTCTTGAAATCATTCACAGAGAAACCAAAATGATCAAATTCAACAGAAACAGAATTGTCAGTGGTGAACTTTCGGACAGACACTAAATTTTTAATCAATTTAGGGGCATGTAAAGTATTTTTCAAGATAAGGGGTGGATTGGGGGGGGGAGACAACGTTTTCTGACCATAACCCTGAATTGGAATAGAGTTTCCATTACTAATAATTATACCCCGAGGGTTGCTCAAATTAGAATAAGATGAGAGAGTACCTGAATAGTAAGTCATGTGAGTAGTGGCACCGGTGTCCATATACCAATTTGGGTCTGGTTGAGTCAACCCCAATGTGTGCATCGCGACCTCGATATCGGTCTGAGTGGGGCCTGCTGCATGGTGGGCTTGCGGTGGTCGGGGGCCAAGTATTCCAGGACGTGACTGAGTTGGGCCATAGCTGCTGGAACTGGTGCTAATGGGCCACCGGCCGCGGGGCCGCCACCGCCGGTTCTTGGGGCTCGACCATCGGCTAGCCCACCGGCCGCCGGAATTCGCCGCTTTGGAGTATAAGGGTTGCTTTGCCCACGGCCCACTTCCCCAGGTTCATTGCCATGGGCCCCACTGCTGGGACCAGTAGGGTGGTGGGCCACTGTTCGTTGGACGGGGCCCACTGCCTGCTTGCTGACCACCGGAACCGCCTCGTTTGCCCCCGCAGTTTTTGTTATTATTCTTCCGATTATTTTTTCCGCCACCATGATTACGGTTTTGGCCCGAATTATCAACAAAACCTGAAGAACTTGGGGAGGACGCCATCATGACGATGGGGCTTGCTCCGGTAGCCGCCTTTTTAGCCAAACCGGCTTCTTCCAAAGTAAGCATGGAGCGGGCTTGATAAACGGTGGGAAGAGAGTTGCTTTGACAAAGGAGAGTTTTAACGCCATTATAGGCCTCCGAAAGGCCGGCAAGCAATTGTAGAACCAGACGATTATTGGTTACAGGTGCGCCAACATTACGGAGTTGATCCGCCAACTCCTTAAGTTTCTTGCAATATGCCGATACATTTGGAAAGTCTTCTATGCGAACTTGAAAGAATTCCTGTTTGAGTGTGACGGCACATGAATGTTGGTTATCTTGGAATATGTCACGCAATATATTCCAGGTAGCCATAGCCGTGGTATCCGTCTCAATAATCGTCTGTAAAAGGTCAACCGAAATAGTGGAATAGATCCACTGGAGAACGATAGCATCAATCGTAATCCATAATTGAGGATCCTCCGCGGGAAGAGGTGTAGCGGGAGGAATTATGTGATGGATAACTTGATGGGTGATAGCGTGTATTTCAAACAATTCTGCCCACGTCGCATATTGGACGTTTTCCATTTCAAGTACAATAGGGATACTGTTCTTGACGTTAGAAACCATGAGGGCAGGATGATAATTGTTCTTAGACATATTGAAAGAACAAAGAAGGAGTGGAAATTTAAGAGAGGTTTTTTAGAGCGGAAGACGAAATTTGGGAGAGAAACCCGAGGGGGGGTCTCGGCCGAGAGAGGGCAAAAGTTGGGAGAGAAAACTTTTGTTTAGACCTAGTCTCTTGATACCATGAAAGAGATAATCCCCTTGATTATTTTCATTAATTGAATAGGTATTTATACAAGTTACGAAATAGGAGAATCATATTCCTATTCTATTTCTAAAATCTTATTCTACCATAATTCTAACTATACAATTATGGTAAGTGTATAATCCTAATTTAGGTAACAAATACATTACAATATACTAGGGCTGGCCAGTGGGCCGGGATGGCCCGACCCCGACCCGAGCCCACCCCGGTCCCGCCACGACCCCGCTAAAAAAAAAAAATAAAAAATAACGGGGGCGGGACTCGAACTCGGGACGGGACGATGTCTCGTCCCGCCAGACCCGAGCCCGCCCCAGGCCCGCCCGACCCGACCCCGCCCCGAGACCGTCCCGAGCCCGACCCCGCTCTTTTTCCCCCTTTGCAAATATGACTGTTGCACCAACGGCCATTTTACCCCCCCTCCCCCAACCCCCCCTACCCCTTAATATTTATTTTTAACCCATAAGTTATTATATTTACACTTTAACCCAATTTTCCAACTATAAATAACTCATTTTCTCTTCATCTTTCTCACAAATCTTCCTACAATCTCTCTAATTTCTCAATATATCTCTCTACAAGTCTACATTGTTTGCTAAATATTCAATTTTATTTATTCATTTGGAAATTGGGAGTGAAGTTGGCAACTATCTTGAGGATCTTCCATCGAGCAAAGTTTCAATTTTCAACCTCTCGATTACACGTCGACGTTACGTCGGCGTTTGGTACATTCATTCCTTCATTAAATTATTATTGTCTGTTTATTTTATTTAGCGGACTTAATTTTATTGTCTTTAATTATTTATTATCATAATTAAAATGGAAGGATTAAAAGGTATGTTTAAGGGTAAGGGTAAGGGTGCTTCTTCTAGTAGGGGCAACCAGGGCAAGGGTACTTCTTCTAGTCATCTTATTCCTACACAGGGATGATTTTGTTGATACTCAATATTTTCCTACAATACCATTAGATTTAGACCAGGAGCTATTTTCTGGAACTCAAGAAGACTTTAATTTAGACGATGATCTAGATGATATACCCACTAATGTTGATGACAACACACCCACTAGTTCACCTTCAACTGAAATACCTCCTATTCCCCCTAGTATGAGACGAGGTCCAAGAAAACGACCATTAAAATCGGATGCATGGACATTTTTTGATAGGGACGTAGAGAATCAAGTAGCCATATGTAAAATTTGTAAAAATGTTTTAAAATTTAAAACTGGAAAAGGTCACGGTGGGATGGGGGGTTTAATTAGACACGTAGTAAGTGCTCATCCAGCTAGGTATGCCCAATACCAGGCTTCAAAACTGGGTGCTCAAACGCCCGCTCCATCGGGACAAGGTTCACATACTGATACTGTTCCGGACCAAGTACAGGGTCAAATTAACCCTATGACGGGGGGAATTGTAGGCTCTAAATATAATAAACATAGAGATAGGGAAGCAATATCAAAATTAGTTGTTGTGGAGGGTTTGCCTTTTTCATTTCATTCATCTCCCGGTTTTATTCATTACATTAGAGATATATATAATCCTGCTTTTAACGGTTTTCCTAGATCAACTGTTAAGAGAGATGTATTTAAATTCGCGCATGAATATCAACAATATTTACGTTTTTCATTATATCATTTTAATGGCAATGTATCTACCACGTCTGATATAGGTCGTAGTACTAACGGCCATGATTATTTAACTGTAACTTGTCATTGGATAGATTATAAATGGTCTATGCAAAAACGTATTTTAGCGTATAGATATATAGATGATAGGCACACTTGGTACTTTTATTGCGAAAATATTTATCAAGTGTGCGATTATTACGGAATTACCGATAAAATTATGACTATTACATTAGATAACACTTCTAATAACAATTACGCAATTACAATGTTAAAAAATAGTTTAACTCCATCTTTTCCAGACCATTTTCATATAAAATGCGCGTGCCATATATATAACTTAATTGTAAAGGATGGTCTATCACTTTTTGAAGACATTCTTAGTAAAATACAATTTGCTATAAACTTTATTTTTAAAAGTAATAAAGTACAACGTAGAAAAGAATATAAAAAAACTTGTCACGATTGTGGACTACCTTATAGAAAAATTCCACAAGAAGTATCCACTAGGTGGAATTCTTTATACGAGCAACTACTTGTTTCTTATGACTATAAATTACCTATAACTTTATTTTTTAACTCTCATAATAAAAATCCAACTGATATGATTTTAGATAGTGATTGGGTAAAAATTTCCGAACTTATTGTATTTTTAGAGAAATTTTTTCAAGCAACAAAAGAATTTTCCGGTATATATTATCCTACTATTTCAACTATGTTATTTTATATAACTCTAATATTTTTATTACTTAGTGAATATATGGAAAAACCAGCTTATAAGGCAGCTATTAAAAAAATGTTTGTCAAAATAAAAAAATATTTTATTCCTATTCCCTCTATTTATATTATTGGTTCTGTATTAAATCCTACTATTAAAATAGACGGTACTAAATCACTAATTGAAACTATTTACGATTGTATAGAAGTACTACCACCTCCAAGTCCCAAAAATCTAAATCACCCACCACCTATTGAACAAACTAAAGAAGAAGTGTTGAATAGCGTAGAACACCAATGCAAAAACATATATAGATTTTATCAACAAGAAAATGCTAGTAACTTACCGGCTTCCATACCATCTTCTTCATCTTCAACACAACCTCACAAAAGACATGTTGTTTCGCGGCTAGTATTGAAAGCCTCGAAATAGAATGTGCGGCCGTACCTCTACTACTAACCAAATTAGCGAGTTGGATATTTTTGTTTTGCGGGGTTCTCGTACCGTATCAAGAAGTTATCAATGAAGATGGACATGAAGACTTGCTTTGAAATACTGGAGGGGGAATGAGAAGACCTTTCCAACACTTTCATTGATGGCTCGAGATGTTTTGAACATTCAAGCGTCATCAATCCTGCGTCGAAAGCGCTTTTTCTGCAGCAGATATCAAATAGGAGACCACGACACTCATTAGCCGGAGACGACTTGGAAATTGCGTATTATTCGAGAGATTGGATACGAGCGGAGCGGAGAAGGTGCGGTCAACCCGAGATCAACGAAGAAGATGATGAAAACTACAACGAAATCTTAACCGAAGGTAGTGGAAGCGACGTGGATCAATTTGACCAACAAATACCAATTCCAACCGAATAACCACAAGAAATCATCAAGCAATTAGAACAGGTTTTTTTGAGAATGTAATTTTTTTAATTGCAATTTTATTATGTAATTTGCAACTTTTGGACAACACCACAAAGTTGCAATTTAGATTTTAGACAATTGTATTTGTATTACAAAAAAATCATATGTCTATTAAATAATATAAGAGGCACAAAAAAAGCATTGGGATGTTTTTATTACACTATCTTGTTTTGTTTATTGAGTTTTTTTTTATACATATGTTATTTAAAAAAAAAAAATGAAAACCCACCGTACCCCGCCCCGAGCCCGACCCCGACCCGACCCCGCCCCGACCCGATACCGACGGGATCGGGATCGGGACGGGACTGGAGCAAGTCCCGCCAGACCCGACCCCGCCAGACCCCGCCGACCCCGACCCCGACCCATTCTCCTGTCCCGCCCCGACCCCGCCAGACCTGAGCCCGGCCCACTGGCCACCCTTATAATATACATCAAATATATATACCATAAATACAAGATATCAATCTTGTACCAATCCCGTGATGGGCTCCCGAGATTGGGCCTCGTGATCCCGCCGGACGAAGGTCAGGCGATGAATCGAAAAGCTCGGGCCGGGTAATATACCGGTGATATATACTTCTGTATATTCAGTGCATATCACTGATATATTACATTGTTTAACAGATATGATGTTTTCTCTTTGAGAGAATTGTGTTCTGGTTCTTGTAAAAGATCTCATTCTTTGTTTGAATTCTCCCTGTCCCATTGGTCATCCTTGTTTAAATGCACGTCTCTATTGATCGACATTTTTTAGTTGGTGGATGATACACCTTGTAGCCTTTAGTAATTGTACTACAACCCACGAAATGCCTGGAATCTCCTTCTTGTCGAGTTTGTCGTGATTAACCTGTGGAACATGCATAAAGCATACCGAACTAAATACTTAAGAAAGCTTAGTGAAAGTTTATACTCATACCAAGCTTCAAATGGAGTTTTGTGTACCGAAGTCTTCGTTGGAAGTCAATTTTGCAGAAAAACTATTGTGTTGGATGCCTTTGCCCGAAATGTTTTAGGCAACTCCTTCTCATGTAATATACATCTGGCCATCTTCATTATTGATCTATTTTTTCCTTTACTAACTCCATTTTATTCCGGAGTGTATGTTGTTGTATGCTGATCCATAATGTCGGCTTTCTCGCAGAATGAACTAAATTCTACTAAGGTGTATTCCTTAAAATTATCAGACCTCAAAGCTTTAATTTTACAGCCTCTTTGATTTTCCCCCAATTTCTTGAATTTCCATAATACACCAGGAACTTCTGACTTGAATTTCAAGAAACAACATTCAACACATTCTTATAAAATCATCAATGAAAAGAACGTAATAGATGCTATCTTATAATGATGGAGTTCTTTGAGGTCCTGCTATATCAGTGTGGACTAGCTGCAACTTTTGTGAGGCTCTATTTGATTTAGGAAATGGATTTCAGTGTTGTTTTCCAAATCTGCATGTATGACATTCTGTAGAACTTTCTTTCAGGTCGGGTAGGTTCCCCACCATCTTTAATTTTTGCATTTTGACAAGCCTTTGGTAGTGAAAGTGCCCGAGTCTCTTATGCCATAACTTAGCAACATTTTCTTTTGTTGAATATACCATATGCTCTTTCTTAAATGGATCTAATGAGAAACTTCTACCTTTTATTTTGACTTTAAACAAGTCTTGTCCTGATGGATCATTGATCTCAAAATAAACTTTGAAACCTTTTTCTAACAATTGACCAAGACTTAACAAGTTCCGGTCTAAGTCAGGTACATAAAAAATATTAGATATTATTTTAGTACCTGATCATGTCTCAATTACAATGGTTCTTATTCCTTTTACTGGAATGTGAACACCATGGCCTAATCTAACCATTTCAACTAGATTAGGCTTCAATTCTTTGAAGATTTCTTTATTACAAGTTTGTCACACCCCAAAATCCACCCTGGACGCAATAGGCAATCGATGCTCCAGAACCATATCGGAAGCACCTTATAAGCTAAAAGATCGCTAATCTCTTTTTAATAATATTTTTTTGCAAGTCATAAATAGATAAATGAAATTATGCCCAAACTTATAAAATAATCAGCAGAAGTCTAATATAAAGAATTTGTCGTAAAACATGGCAAACGCCTAACAAGTCATACAAGACTCCAACAATCTACCCACAAATCTGACAACTATCTATGGAGCTTCTAAGATAAACAAAATAAATGTCTAACTTCAACTGAAACAATAAAATTAAATAGATGGGGTGTCCCACGAATAAGGGTGTGGGCTCACTGATAAGTGTGGAAAGTTGCAAGTTCTCCTACTCCGTACACGTATCATGAACCTGCTCATCTTTATTATCCAACATACCATAAAAATAACAATAGTATGCCTGAGTACTGGGTAATCAATGAGTGTCTAAGGGGGAATATTTAACATATTAAAATAATATAGTGAAATATGTGAAGCAATATTAATGAAAAACAGTTTGAAGTCCAAAGATAAAGTATATCATCAAACTTAGAAATAATCACCAATAAAAGCTAAGACACCTGAATATATCAATTTCAACTTATTATACTATTCATCTCATTAAGTCTTTCACTTCTGAACTCAAGATCACCACAACCTCTCACAGGCAACCAAAAGATCAACACATGTTAACTCACGGGTGAATAATTATTTGATACACCGGGGATTTATCCCATGGAGGCTAATTGTCCGCTAGAATAGCACAACGATACATTGGGATTTATTCCTCGGAGGTCAATCGTCCTCTGGACTGACACAATAATTGTCCGCTAAAAAATCAAAAGAGGATTCTCAAAACCAATCATTCTTTAAAAACATTCTTAAAATTAGATATATTTTCAAATGAGGGTTTCAAAGCATATATATATCAAAACATTTGAAAATGTAGACATACTTCAAAAGAGGAATTTCGAAATCTAAATATACCTCAATTCCCATTCAAACACATTCCTCCAAGTTCAAAAATCGTTCTACAATTAATTAGGATGATAAATATTAGAACTTTAATCTAATTCCACCGGTCTTACCCTCTTTATCGAAAAACTAGGGTTTTCATGTCTAAAACTTATTCTTGAATACTTCATGATTCATGGATTCTAATCCAATAGGATAACCTAAACTAGTCTAAACCCTTTCAATAACATCATAAAAATCAAGGATCATACCTTTTTGAAGGAATATCAAACGTCCCTTCTTCTTCTCTTTCTAGGGTTTCAAGAATATACAGTTTTCGAAGATGAACTAGTGTTAATTCTTGTTACTTTGATATAGTTTAATCATAGGATGATTATGACTTCACCTTGTAAGGTTCAGAGAATCCCTAGGTTGTTTTCTCCTCGAAAAGTCATAAAAATGAAGTGGGTTTGAAAGTCTCCCGAAAATCCCATCCTTACACAATTTATTTCGGGTTGGGGATGCTACGACGAGAATGTGGTCGCATTTGGAGTTTGCAGCCGCATACCGACCATATTCTGGACTAAAACTTATTCTAGTAACATTTGAAAATTTTCCCAAAATGCGAAGTGGACTTGCGGCATCGCATTCGGTGTTTGCGGCCACTTTCCGACTGTCGTACAAGACATGCTTCAGTAAAATAGGCATAACTCCTAGTAAAGAGCTCCGTTTGAGCTCTACCATATATGGTTGGAAAGGTATTTCAAATATCTACAACTTTTAAATTTAGGTTTTCTCAAATTTTCAATTGATTTTTACGTAATTAGGCTATAAATTATACTTATTGTAAACTTGGTCGATTCTATAAAATCTTATGCACTACACTGTTCGTCTTGATCTTAAATAAACTATTTCCATCCAAATACATCTTTATAGTGTTGGAAATTTGCCTTTGGTGGGGAGATGCGTCCACCCATCTTTGATGAATTAAACACTAGTGTTCCGCCTGTTGGCGAATTTGTCTCTTCACACATGCATAATCTACTAAGTGAGTAGATGACCGTAGGGCTAAGAATCGTCAAATTTCGTTGAGAAATGAAAGAGATATTGGTCCACGAAGTAAGGTGTTTGAGGCATGGAAATATGGTGTAGGACAAATCTACCACATCGGTGGGAATATGAAGAATTGCTCTCTATATAAGTCTCTAATGTGGTAAAGGGTTTGGGACCCCATGGGGTATCCCATGTGTTTAAAGGAGGGAGGACCTAGATATGTATGGGTTCAAGGCTAAGCCCACACGCGCGCCGCCGCCACCCGTCCCGTCCGGTCTCGGTCACGGGTCGTGGGTCGTGGGCTGTGGGCTGTGGAGACTTTCTGATATTATCTTTTTGGACCCCAAATTGCTTAATATTTACAATTTGGTCCCTAAAGTTTTTGAAAAGTTAACGGAAGGCAGAAACTTTCTGCCTACCGTTGGAACTGTTTTTTGAGGCATTAATCAACCATTACTTGGCTGATTAACTTCTCCATTATCAGCCCTTCTTCAATGGCCATGAACAGCCCTTCTTCAATGGCCATGAACAGCCCTTCTTCAATGGCCATGAACATCCCTTAAACCGCCTATTAATCTGCCTCCTAATGGCCATTAACAACCCTCACTAATGGCTATTAACAGCCTTGTTTGTGGCTGTTGGGCAGCCCTCCTCCTTGCTATATATTGATGCCTCTTTTGGCTCAATAACGTGAGATAATGCACACGAAAATAACAGCACATTTCACGAAAGACACTGCAAAACAGTGATTAAAAACACTGCAAAATAGTGAGGAAAAATACCTAAAAACAGTGACAAAATACAGTGTGATATACACAACAGAGACACACTATATACACAGAGACAAAACAGAAGAGAAAACAGAAACTCTTCCTTCCTTTTTCATATCTTCAGCAAGTCGATTCATATTTGTTTTCTTCGTCAGGCTCAACCTATTGGCTTTGTAGTGTTGAAATTAAAGTGTTGTTTTATCTTGGGGGACTATTGCCCGCTAACGTAAAAGCATAAATACGGGGCAATATTGTCTTAAGGTCAAAGGGCAATCACTCTACTCAACACACAACGCTGTAACCATCCAGATTTAGTTGTTTCTTGATTTCAGGTTATCAAGATTCAAGACACAACAAGCTTGCGGCAATTTTGAAGATTGACCTATTTGTTCAGCAAGATTCAATTTCTGAATATTGAATATTTGTTTATCCTTTCGAATACTTGTAATAGTTATTTACTTTCCGTACTGCTTTATAAAGTACAATAGAGTACCAATAATTTAAGACAAGATTGTATTGTAATAGTATTAGTGTTCGAAAGATGTCGGTTAAAAGTTGTGTGACCAAATCTGGATATAGCTGTGGTTTTCTGCTTGAAGATAGTGATGATGATATTGTTGAAGTTCAACATGTTCATGGTGTCACCGCTCCCAAGAGTGGTGGTAACAAGCGCTCACGAGACGCTGAGGATGTCAACTGGGACAAGAGGAGAAGGCTGAAGATGTGGTTCTATCTTGCAGCAGAAGGCCTATATCTGTCCCAGACAAAGAATCCAAAATTGGGATAAGTTATTTTTCTTACTTGTCAAAAATAAGATTAAATGATTTCTGAATAAAATGGCTTAAAGTAAGGAGGAATATGAAAATGTTTTCCGAAATAATTTATATTCCTTACGCTTTAAAAATCAGAAGTTTAATCTCATCTTCTTTCCCGTTTAAAGATTGGATTTTGTAAACGACTTAAAAAGATTCATTCTTTTAAGTGTAATTATTAAAAGTGTGTAAAGTATGTTCGCACATACGATGGAGAAAGATCCACTAACTGTGTGAAAACTATTACCACTCTTAAGTAAGCGCCAAGAATTGTCTGGGCACCAATCATAACGGAAGAAGTGTCAAAGCTAAAGACGTTGAGCCTGTCACACTATTTGGCAGAAGATCCTTCATAGGATGATATTGGACACTCAGTCATACAAATCCTCCAGGCGACTGGAGTGGGCCAAAATCCCTTTGATATGATGATATTGGACACTCAGTCATACAAACCCTACGGGCGACTGGAGTGGGGCCAGGATTTATTTCATAGAAAAAGGACTGGACACCTAGTAAGGTGGGCCATAGTTTCCAGGTCCTAAATGATCTGAAGGCCTAAAGAAAGGCAGAAAAGAAATTGGACACTCAGTCTGCCAAAGCAACCGGAGTGGGCCAGAGTATCTAGATCACATATGATCCGGTTACGCCTTAACCACGGGCAAGAGGTTGTTCATGTGAAGCAACGCCACCTCTAAAGTAGAAGGGGTTGGAGAGGTTGTCCTTAATAGGACTTCAGGGAATAAGATCACTCGAAGATGAGGTGATACATGTCCCAAACTTGGTTTAAGGGATGATGTTGGTCAAGCTGGTTTGAGACTAGTCCAACAGGTCTGTAATAACTAAGAATGGTACAGTATGTCTGTAGCCAAACGAATGATATGTTTGTATTCCGTGCATCTATTCCATCATAGATTAAGACACATTAAATAGCAAGTCATTCAAAAGCTAACGATGTTGATATTGTTGCCTTCTGTCGACATAAACCCTCAAAATAAATGTGAGGTAGATGAAGAGGCAAAATCACCTTTCCAAATTTCGTCAAGGGAATAGCGAAAGAAGCACCACTCCTCTAGAACTTAGTCACACCTACTTGGGTGATTTGAAGTTTATACAAAATAGAGGGGGGAGACAAGTACTTTGTGACCTTCATTGATGATGGTACAACGTATGTAATCCTTTGTTTGTTGAAAAGCACAGATGAAATTGTTAAAGCGGATAAGCGCTAAAAAGCAGAAGTTGGAAATCAACTAAGCCTATGGATTGAGAAATTCATAGTGATAGAGGGGGAGAATGTGAAGCATCGTTCATTAAACGACTGTTCATTTCTCACTTCAGTCCAACGGTGTTAGCCAAGCGCAAAGTCGTACGCCCAAATTATGTGGGGTGGCTTGGTAAAAGTTGGAATACTGAAACAGGTCAAGTTGTACCAAAGACTGTAGATTGCATATCCACTGGATCTGCAAATAACATTAGTCTTGATCGCCTCTTGGTGTCAAAGAATGTTGAATTCTTTGAAGATAACTTTCCTTGAAAAGGAAAAAAAATTAATTGCTCAAGGTTAACAAGAACCCGCGAGGGCCTGACTTTCCGGAACTAGACGTTCCGTATCTACAGGACTCAAAAGTTGTTGGCTATCCGGAACTTAATATTCCAGATCTGCAGAACTCAGGGATTCTAGATGTTGAACCGAGACGGAGCAAAGAAGGGGACAAAGACTTGTTCCAGTCCATCTAGCGTGTATGGTTGAGAATGAACCATGGACAATTAACTAATAATTGTCATCTCCAAAAGCGCTGCTTTGGAAAGAAGTTACAAAGAGAGAAATAGATTCCATCATATAGAACCATACTTGCGTAATGGTTGATCTTCCTCCGGGAAAAGAACCTTTGGGTTGTGAAAATGGATACTCAAATGTGAGTACAAAGTAGATGGATCTACTGACGAGTATAAAGCCTCGGTTACCTATACAAGTGCTCCCCTGCGAGTAGCTTAACATCCTGGGCCATTGCAGTCTTGCGTGGCATGGATGTTGAAATAGCCTTCCCAACCGGAGAGTTGGAAGAAGAGGATCAGAGTTGGTTTGCTGAACTGTTGGGCTTCTTCCTGAACTTTCATTTTGGTCCATGAAATGTTTACATTTTGGTCCTGAAAGTTTCAGATAAAGCAGAAACAATGAATCTGACCACAGAAACATTGACTCTGAAGTTAGAAAGCCAATAATTGGAGAATCAACAGTCTGAAAGTAAAAGTCATATTGAAATAAAGTCTCGATATGAAAGATATGGGTATCACAAATGACAGCTTAGGAATTGGATTTCTAAGACATCTAACGGATTGGTCGATAGTTGACAGTCTTGTTAAAGCCACTAATGGATATGAATCATAGAACTGATTGGAATCATAGTGCACCCATAGACAAGGAGCAATATGCACAGGTCATGTGTAGTTCAATGTATTGTACACACTACAACCGAACTGGTATCGGCCTACAAACAGATCAGTTGAACTAATTTTCACTGATGATTTTAATACATGATCAATAGAAGGCGTTAAGTCGGATATGATGATATCTGAATTATTCGCTTATCTATGGATTATGGTATTCTAGATGTCCAGCGGTTCTGGGAGAACAAAGTGATGCAAACTGGACATCAGAAATGAAGAACACCAAAGCCACAAGTAAATGTGTATGGTGGGTCTTGGAAAATCCTCTAAGCAAACTTGCATCGGCCGATTCATGATGGAAACAGAGTTTATCGCTTTATACAAAGCATGAAAGAAGTTGAGTAACTTCACGACTCCTTAGAGGACGTCCCTTATTGGGAGAAACCCGTATCTTCAGCAGTTATACACTATGGCTAGCCGGTCGGCTTCAAGAAGGACACGGATGACGGTGTCTGGACATATCTGTCAGGATCTGTCGGAGACATAAGACCGTATGGCAGTTGATCATCACGGGTGTCACATCCTTATTTAATAACTAAGGGACTACCCGGAGATCAAGTGTTCTGCCTGTTTAGGGGAATGGGCTTAAAACCCAAACAATACAAACCTTTACGGTGGTAACCCAACCATACTGATTGGAGATCCCAAGAATTTGGTTCAATGGGAAAAATAAGCGGCAAAAGGTTCAGTTGAGCGCTTCGGTGGAAGCAAGAAGCACTTCGGATGATGATTTCTGTTCGGAAACATGAATCCAAAGTTGTTCCCGCGATAGACATTAAAGTGCTACCTACATGGTGGGTAAAGGTTAAGCTTCCAAACCTTTAAACGATCCTCAAACGGTTGAGGTTAAGGTTGGGGAAACTTTTAATGATTCCTAACACTTGTGAAGTGGGGTATAGCAGGATACCTTGTAGGAGATCACCTATTTAAGTGCGAGGATGACCGCCTCAAATGAACGCACTTAAGAATCCAAGTGTGTCCACGGCCACAACGGACAAAAACGTAAGAAGGAAAATGAATAAGAAGAGTTATTGTGTTGATATCATTGTCTTGGCTTACACTAAACACTGACGGTTCAAGACATCACGTTCACCGCGCAGTAAGTAAGTCCGATGGTATTCAACTAGGGAAGGTTCAAAGCGA
This sequence comes from Anisodus tanguticus, assembly GCA_034509755.1. Lineage (NCBI taxonomy): Eukaryota > Viridiplantae > Streptophyta > Magnoliopsida > Solanales > Solanaceae > Anisodus > Anisodus tanguticus. The sequence goes on from CM067550.1 coordinate 29,870,437, forward strand.
AAGCTACCTCTCCTAATACAATATCTTTTTGCTGAAAGATTGTTGAAAGTAGGCACCTTGTGTGTAAGCCACAATCTCTCTTTCATAGAGGGGATTGTTAGAAATTTGCCTTTGGCGGGGAGATGCGTCCACCCATCTTTGATGAATTAAACACTAGTGTTCCGCATGTTGGAGGCTTTATCTCTTCACACATGCATAATCTACTAAGTGAGTAGATGACCGTAGGGCCAAGAATCGTCAAATTTCGTTGAGAAATGAAAGAGATATTGGTCCACGAAGTAAGGTGTTTGAGGCATGGAAATATGGTGTGGGACAAATCTACCACATCGGTAGGAATAAGAGGAATTGCTCTCTATATAAGTCTCTAATGTGGTAAAGGGTTTGGGAACCCATGGGGTATCCCATGTGTTTAAAGGAGGGAGGACCTAGATGTGCATGGGTTCAAGGCTAAGCCCACACGCGCGCCGCCACCACCCGCCCGCCACGTCTGATCCGGTCCAGTCTCGGTCTCTGGTCACGGGTCACGGGTCGTGGGCTGTGGGCTGTGGGGACTTTCTGATATTATCTTTTGGACCCCAAATTGCTTAATATTTACAGTTTGGTCCCTAAAGTTTCTAAAAAGTTGATTTTGGAACGACGGAAGGCAGAAACTTTCTGCCTACCGTTGGAACTATTTTTTGAGGCATTAATCAGCCATTACTTGGTTGATTAAGTCCTCCATTATCAGCCCTTCTTCAATGGCCATGAAAAACCCTTAAACCACCTATTAATCTGTCTCCTAATGGCCATTAACAACCCTCACTAATGGCTATTAATAGCCTTGTTTGTGGCTGTTGGGCAGCCCTCCTCCTTGCTATATATTGATGCCTCTTTTGGCTCAATAACGTGAGATAATGCACACGAAAATAGCAGCACATTTCACGAAAGACACTGCAAAACAGTGATTAAAAACACTGCAAAACAGTGAGGAAAAATACCTAAAAACAGTGACGAAATACAGTGTGATATACACGAGATATACACAACAGAGACACACTATATACACAGAGACAAAACAGAAGAGAAAACAGAAACTCTTCCTTCCTTTTTCATATCTTCAGCAAGTCGATTCATATTTGTTTTCTTCGTCAGGCTCAACCTATTGGCTTTGTAGCGTTGAGATTAAAGTGTTGTTTTATCTTGGGGGACTATTGCCCGCTAACGTAAAAGCATATATACGGGGCAATCTTGTCTTAAGGACAAAGGGCAATCACTCTACTCAACACACAACGCTGTAACCATCCAGATTTAGTTGTTTCTTGATTTCAGGTTATCAAGATTCAAGACACAACAAGCTTGCGGCAATTTTGAAGATTGACCTATTTGTTCAGCAAGATTCAGTTTCTGAATATTGAATATTTGTTTATCCTTTCGAATACTTGTAATAGTTATTTACTTCCCGTACTGCTTTATAAAGTACAATAGAGTACCAATATATAGAACTTCATATATCTAAAATATCGTATTAATACTCATTTACCATATTGACACCTAGTCTGAATTTACGGAGTATTATAAAGTCATGTGATTTGTGCATCCGCTATCGATCACCGATGACTCAATTGAAACATTACTTGCAAATCATGATGCAACAAAGAATTGATCCTCCTCATGTTCATCAACAACTCGAGCATATACATTATGATGTTGAGTTTTGTTCTTGCAAATGATTGTTTCATGCCCTAACTTATTGCACTTATGCACTTAGCATCAGGCCTTCTCCAACACTTGAAAGGTGTGTGTCCGTTCTTGCCACAATGCTTACAGTGAGGGTCCTTTGGAGCTACCTGGTTTCCTTTTGTTGTTGCGTCCTGAAATAACATGTCATTGCTCTTGTGCTTGAAAAGCACTTAAGAGCTACACTAATGTAATTTTGGATAAGTCCTTAGTATTTTTTAAGGTTGTAATGTTAGTCTCAAATACTTCAGGTAATGTTACAAGCATTTTCTCAACGATCCTTGAATCATTAAAAGTGGAACCCAACAATCTGATGCGACTTGCTATATTAAGAAGCCGGTTAGAGTACTCTTTTATGGTTTAGCTTTCCTTCATCCTTTGCAGCTCAAACTCTTTTGCTGCGAGTGAAGATGGTGTATGAAACTGCAGTAAACAAGCATGCCTTTGCTTTTGATTTCTTGGTTTTCCTCTCCTTGTGATTTTTAATCTGCACCATCGTGGGATTGTTTGGCAAGGGAGTAATCTCGTTATCATCTTCTACAGCCTCCCAGTAATTTAAAGCTTCCAGATATGTCTGCATTCTAACTGCCCAGAACTGATAACTTTCTCCATCGAAAGCTAGCGGTGCCATTGAAGAAAAACTTGCTTCTCCGTTCATGAATCTGACAGATATCCATACACACCGGTCCCTCAAAATTAAAGCTCTCTATACCAATTGTAGGTTTTTAGACTATTAAGGAAAATAACACAACAAATGAAAATCGAAATAAAGCAGCGGAAAAGGATTAAGAAAATATAGAAGCAGAAGAATTTATGAATCGGTGGAAAAATTGCATACTTTAGTGAATAATCTCCTCCTTATTAAATAACCGATATACTAACTGAAAGCAGGTAAATCAGGAAATAGAAGAAATCCTATTTGCTATGAAAAATCATAAACGGCTAACAGTTTCCTATAGAATAGGAATACTAATTTTGACTAGGAGTCTTATCTAACAAATCCGGAGAAAAAGTTAAAACAAGTTACGTGCATTCCTTAAAGCAATTTTTAACACAAACACATTTTATTTTTTTGGTTAAAAACGGTAGACAATATTATATAAGTATTAACAATTACAAACTATGTAGGGGCATTTACATCCCTCTTGTTCTAGGTTTCCCCCATCATACTGTCTATTACAAAAAGGAATAGGACATTCATAAATTGTTACTAACATGTCTGGCCAAAATAATTCATTAACAAACATAGGAGGAATTACTAAAAATAATTTTTTTTCATGAAACTTTTCACGTGCTGAGATTTAATTTTCACACACACAATTTTCCATATCATATATTTGTGTTCAAGTGACAACATTTATCAAGTAAAAGTGCGTATTTGGTTACTTCTTAAGTTGGAGTGTTTAACTTATAAATGGCGTCAAATTTAAAGGACTATCTAGGTATTTAGCCTTTTGGTTTTGTTAGTTAGTTGTTCCAAAATAATGGTGACCAAATAACACTTGCTGAAGTTATCTTATTGAAGAAATGAAGTAGAAGCAAACTAGCAAAGCAACCTAGATTTAACAACTCAAATATATAAATATGAGAAATAGTAGTACATCTATAATCAAAATTACGAGATTTATTTATGACTCATTATTCAGGTAACATATCAGATTAGTACCTTAAATTCTTGCCTCCTCAGAAGGTCAACTCTATATCAAGTTTGAACTAGTTCGTGTAAAACGATATTTACAATATCTTATGGTGCATATGTTAGACATATAAGCAACACTCTATTGAACTTTGGAGTTAAGACAATGAACATAAGAATATAAGTTGAGCATAATTACATTGTACATAAACATGAAGTGTGAGATGAAAAATGCCTAAAACCTTTGCAATAAACACAATAACATTTTTCACTACTGGCGATGTCATTTTAGTCTTGTTTTATTTTACAGAAGAGTCGTTTACTATTAAAAAAAAATTCAGCAAATGTAGCTCTCATGTTATTTCAATTGTTGGTTTTTTACTATGGTACAGAGTTTACCGTAACTAGAGGCTGTTGTAAACCCTCTTCAAAGAAATAATCCTTGATTATTTTCATTAATGAATGAGTATATATACAATTTACAATTTTCATAATATGGAAAATCCTATTCCTATTCTACTCCCAAAACCCTATTCTATTTGTACAAGACTTCTACAATTATGGTAAGTGTACAATGCTAATTAATTACAAATAATATGGTACAAAAATAGTCTCCAAACCGTGATATACTTACCATGTATATCACAGACGTATATCACGGTATATTATTTATCACACCCTGCAGTCATAGCGGGCGGTCTTCGTACGCTGAGACTGTCCCTAAAATCTTCAAATAGAACCGCGGGAAGACCCTTCGTAAAAATGTCTGCAATTTGAAACCTGAAAGGGATATGGCAGACGCATACTTGTCCACGAGCTACCTTTTCGCGAACAAAGTGTATATCCATCTCGATGTGTTTAGTGCGCTGGTGTTGAACCGGATTACCAGAAAGATAGATGGAACTAACATTATCACAATAAACTAAGGTAGCTTTCTGAACGGGACAATGAAGTTCTAAAAGAAGATTACATAACCAACATGATTCAGAGACCACATTGGCTACCCCATGATACTTGGCCTCCGCAGAAGAGCGTGATAAGGTAGACTGTCGCTTTGCAGACCAGGAGACCAAGTTAGTACCAAGAAACATACAATAGCCAGACGTGGAGCGTCTGGTATCTGGAAAACCACCCCAATCATCATCTATATACGAGACAAGTGTAGAAGCCGACGATGGATAAAGATGCAAGACATAGTCAAGTGTTCCGTGGATGTAGCGGATAATGCATTTGAGCGCATTCATGTGCTCAACCCTAGGATCATGCATAAAAAAACATATCTGCTCTACGACATATGTAATATACGATCTCATGAAAGTAAGATACTGAAGAGCGTCGGTCAGACTACGATAGTGGGTAGGATCCTCGTAAGGTGAGCCAGCCGCATCACCCAACTTGGGTATAGTATCAACAGGAGTGGAAGTAGACTTACACGAGCACATACCAGCCCTTTCAATTATCTCAACGGCATACTTCCGTTGTGATAAGAATAACCCACCTGCATGACGAGTGACATCAATCCCCAAGAAGTAACTCAAGGGCCCTAAGTCTTTCATAGCAACTCAGAACTGAGCAGCGTTATGATAGACTTGCGCAAAGCATCAGACGAGGCAGTCAAGATAATATCATCCACATATAAGAGAATATAAGCCAGGGAAGTACCACGACGATATATAAATAATGAATTATCAGACTTGCTGTGAGAAAATCCAATAGACGAAACATAGTCTGCAAATCTCTTATACCAAGCCCGTGGGGCCTGCTTAAGCCCATACAAGGACTTCTTCAATAAACAGACATGATGAGGATATTTGGGGTCTCAAAAACCCAAGGGCTGATGCATGTAAATGGTCTCCTTAAGATCACCATGTAAGAAAGAATTCTTCACATCTAACTGATGAATGACCATGCTTTAGAAAGAGCCAGACTGAAAACAGTGCGAATAGTAGCCAGTTTGACCACCGGACTAAAGGTCTCACCACAATCTACGCCAACCTGCTGAGTTTTGCCATCACCTACAAGACGAGCCTTATGCCTCGCAAAAGATCCGTCAGAATTACCTTATGAGTAAAAATCCACATAGACCGAATAATATTAACACTAGAAGGACGAGGCACCAACTCCCACGTCTTATTTTAAATAAGAGCATTATATTCATCGTTCATAGCCAATTTCCAATTTGGGTCATTTAATGCAGACACTGGGTTACGGGGTAGGGGGATTTAAGAACATTAGAATTAAGATTAAAATGTCTCTTCAGTTTAAAAATATCCCTTTGACTACGAGTATCAGGCCCTTGACTCGAGGTGGAAACGGGTGGATCTGGGGTGAAATCTGGAACAGTGACGGACTAGCTAGCATGTTGTGGGCCTGCTAGCCTAACTCGGGAAATAGCAACTGGATTGGGACTGAATTGGGACTGGGCTAGGATGTGTAACTGGGCAGGCGGCCCACTAGAGCCAGATGCAGTTTCGGTATTGGGCAACTAGCCCAATAGCCGAAACTGGGGCAGAAACAGTGGGTTGTGGCGGGTCACTGGAGTGGCCCATTAAGTGGTGCACGATGTACGGGGAGACATCATCATCAAAAAAATTATACGAACTAGGCACGGGACTACTCACATTAGCAAACGGAAATTGGGTTTCATCAAAAATAACATGGTGACTAATGATGATTTTATTAGATGATAAATCAAAACATTTATATCCACGATGATTAGATGGATAACCCAAAAATACAAAAGCGGTAGAACAGGCTTGAAGTTTGTTAATAGTAGTTGACGGAAAAAGTGGATAACATAAACACCCAAAGACCCTAAGATGGGAATACGAATGATTCTTGTTATAGAGGACTTTAAGAGGAGACGCATTTGCCAACCCTTTGGTAGGAAGTATGTTAAGAAGATAGATAGGCATTTGTAGAGCATGATGCTAAAAGGAAGGGGGTACGAAAGCATGGACTAATATAGTTCGGACAATATTATTAATGGTACGAATTTTTCGTTCGGCTTTCCCATTTTGTGATGACGTATAAGGACAAGAGAAATGAAAAACTATGCCATTTTTTTCACAAAATTTTCGACCCATTATCATATTCTTTGCCATTATAACATTGAATATTTTTTATTTTCCGTTCGAATTGGGTAAGGATGAATGCTCTAAATTGTAAGAATGTCGAAAAAACTTGTGATTTTTTTCGCTAACTGAAAGGTCCATAAAATTAGAATAATCATTCAAAAATAGAACATAATAACGATGGCCCACGGAACTTAAAACGGGAGATGTCCATAAATCGCTATGAATAATATCAAATGACATTAAAGTACGAGAAGTAGAGGCTACAAATGGTAATCTAACATGTTTTCCTAAAGGATAGGAACAACAAATTGGAGTACTATGCGTACCCTTACAAGAAATAAAATTGTTTTTATGCAAGGAAGAAACAATGGATGACCCAGGGTGACCCAAACGTGCATGCCACAAGGAAGGAGCTAGAACTGCAAAAGTAGATGGCAAGGCTTGACTCGAGAGACTGGATGCGGGCGTGATAGGATAAAGATCTCCCCTACTATCACATCTCATGGAGGTATTCCCATCTTGAAATCCTTCACAGAAAACCCAAAAGGATCAAAGTCAACAGAAACCCAATTATCAGTGGTGAATTTTCGGACAGACACCAAATTTTTAATTAAGTTAGGGGAATGAAGGGCATTTTTCAAGACAAAAGGTAGAGGGGGGAGACAAAGTTGTTTGATCGTAACCACGAATTGGAATTGAGTTGCCATTACCAATAATTATGCCATGATTTTTGCTCAAATTAGAATAAGACGAGAGAGTACCTTAGTCGGACGTCATGTGAGAAGTAGCGCCGGTGTCCATGTACCAATTCGCGTCTGGAATATTCAATCCAAGTGTATGCATGGCGGCTTCAATATCGGTAGGTGTCAGAATCGGATTGGGTGAGGCCCGTAACATGGAAAGCCTGTGGGGGCCGAGGCCCAAGCAGGCCACCTTACTATTCAGGCCCAGCACTATTTCGGTAACCATTAGACTGCTGCGTAATTGGGTCTGAAGGGCGGCCCACTGGCTAGGGAATGGAGAGGCTGGAGAATATTGGTTGTTGGGCCAAGGGCCACTAGCCCAATTCCGCGGCAAAGGAGACCAAGGCTGGGACCAGGCGGCCTACGGCCCACTGCCATTGTTCCGAGGTCCACCCCCACCATTGTGACTGTTCTCGCCGGTGGTGCCACTGTTCCAATAGCTACCGTTGTTGCCGCCGCGATTCTTGCCATTATTTTTCCGGTTTTGACTCTTCTTACCCCACCGTTGGGGTGATTTTGGTCCGAAGTGTCAACAAACCCGTGAGAGTTAGCAGATGAAGTCATCATCGCCACGGAACTGGTGCCGGTAGCCGCCTTTTTTGCTAAGCCGACTTCTTATACCATGAAAGAAATAATCCCTTGATTATTTTCATTAATGAATGAGTATATATACAATTTACAATTTTCATAATATGGAAAATCCTATTCCTATTCTACTACCAAAACCCTATTCTATTTGTACAAGACTTCTACAATTATGGTAAGTATACAATGCTAATTAATTACAAATAATATGGTACAAAACTAGTCTCCAAACCGTGATATACTTACCATGTATATCACGGACGTATATCACAATATATTATTTATCACCTATGGTTATTTATTATAATCTAAAACTCATCCAAGTTACCTAAATTATCCTCAAGACAATATTTTTTGAGTGAATGTTATTTTTGAATACCATATCAAAATCCCAAGTCGATGACTTACAAATCATATCATCCTATCTATCTATCTATCTATCTTTTTATCTCTATATATTCTAAAAGTGGAAAATTCCTTATTAAAAATTAAATTACCAAAATGTTCATAAAATAGTGAAAGACTTTTTTACCCCTCAAACAATGATTCCTCCTATAATATTTCTATACAAAAAAGTAATTATATATACTACTAATAATTAATGTTACTTCATTAGAGATAAATATTGCATAACAAATGAAAGAATTAAATATATATTGTGGAACGTGTGTCTATGTGTATCTATGGATAGCAAAGAGGGCAATAAATTTACTTAATTAGGTAATTAATTTTTGAAGCTACTAAAAGACTGACATTAATGTACACATGATCGTGAAAAGAGCATTTCACTATAGATAAATAGTTATGTCTCTTGCATTATCTATCCTCCCTAATATATTCTTTAAACAAGATCAAATACATGGTTAGACCTTGTCATTTTCCACTTCTTAATGAGCTTTAATTATTGGTTCATTTAGCTTCTATCATTAAAATCATCCGTATACAACCTTTTTATATACATTTTATCCTCCTATAAAATGGACAATGAAATGCCATTTCACTCACTTTTGCCTTTCATCACCTTATCTTTTTTTTATGCGCAATTTTTATTTATTAATTTTAATAATTCTTCCCTATAAAATATATTGTTGTTTTGAGCTCTTTTTATTTGGCGTGATATGATTGCAGGTGTACACCTTATTGCTTTTCATGTTAATTGGCTCTCTATTACAAGGTATCTCTTTAAGTTTCATTTCATATTTCAAATGTTTTTTTCTTTTACTTTTTTCATTAGAGTTTCTTTTAAGTTTGCACTTATTATAATAGAATATGTATAGGAATTGCTGGATTGGAGATTCTTTTTACACTTCTCAGTTTATTCAAGTAGTACCCCTATATACTTTTAGTCATTAGTTAATTATTATACCAGTTCAAGTTCATTACCTAACCTCATAGGCATAAAACGTAGTAATCTTAGCATACCTTATATTTATTATTGTTTCAAGAACAGGTTTCATGATTTTTTCACCCTGATTGTCGAGTGTTGTTTGAAGATTTCAACATAAGTAATTTTTTTTTATCTTAACACTCAAATTAAATAGCCACACAAACCATTTTGAAAATAAAATTGTACTCTTTAGAAGAAAATAAATTAAATCGGAACAACTTTTACAAATGGTACGTTCATTAGAAAACATCTTCTTAATATATACGCAACAAATAAAAGAAGGCTATAATTTGTTAAAGACAAGACAAAAACATTAAATGTGAAGTATTTGCAATCATAGTTGATATTGCTCATATTCAAGTGTAAATTGTATTTTTGATATTTTAAAAATAAATAAATTATTAGACTGAATATTTGATATATTAAAAGAACTCCAAAATTCAAGTTATTTGAACATTATTTTGTTGCATTGAATTTTATCATTAAAATTGTTGGAAATTTGCCTTTGGCGGGAGTTGCGACCGACCAACTTTAACGGCTTAAACACTAGTGTAACGTATGTTGGAGAATCCGGTTCTTCACACATGCATGATCTACTAAGTACGTAGATAACCGTAGGGCCAAGAATCGTCAAATTTCATTGAGAAATGAAAGAGATATTGGTTCACGAAGTAAGGTGTTTGAAGCATGGAAAGTGTGGTATGGTGTGTAATTCTCCCTCATCGGTAGAGGAAGAAAGAATTGTTGTGTATATAAGATTCGAAATTGGTTTGGGGTTTGGGACCCCAAGGGGTATCCCATGTGTTTAAAGGAGGGAGGACCTAGATGTGCTTCGGTTCGAGGAAAGACCACACGCGCGCCGCCGCCGCCCGCCCGTCCCGTCCGGTTCCGGGTTCTCGGGTTCTCGGGTTCTCGGGTTCTCGGGTTCTCGGGTCGTGGGCTGTGGGCTGTGGGCTGTGGGTCTTCTGATATAATCTTTTTGGGCCAGAAAACTTTGCCAGAAGTACAGTTTGATCCCGAAGTTTCGGATGTACGCTTTGGTCCCCGAAGTTTCAAGATGTACGCTTTGGTCCCTCAAGTTTCCGAATCTGGACAGTCAAAGCAGTTGCCAAGCACTCAATTCAGCCATTTATTTTGGCTGAATTACTCCTCCTATAATGGCCAAATCCGTTGGTCTTTCACCATTTATGTTGGTGGCTTTACTACCTCCATAATGGCCATTATTTGGCTATTATGGAGGCAGCCAGCCCCTCCCTCACCTATATAAACACCCCCTTACACCATTGTTGAGTACAAAGAATGACCAAGGAGAACACCAAAAACAAGTTGCACGAAAATACACAACCGAAAATAGTTTTCTTCCTACAACTTCCAAGCATCATTTCGTTACTCAATATTCTTCACGGTAGCTCTTGAGTTTCCTTTGCTCAAGGGTTCCATTGCTGTTTTATCTTGGGAGACAAATTGTCCAGGACGTATAAAGGATACATACGGGGCAATATTGTCTTAAGGACAGAGTGCTACACTCGACTCAGCAAAAACAGTTTCTATTTTTCCGTCTTCTACAAAACTGGAATTTTCAGTTTTTCTTGTGTAACAATTGTAATTTTCAGATTTCATGTTGAATTATTGAATCTCTGTTTATCCTTTTGAATACTTGTAATAGTTATATACTTCCCGTACTGCTTTATAAAGTACCATAGAGCAAAATCTCCCAACAACTTAAGACAATATCTGGTATTGTATTACTATTAGTGTTCGAAAGATGTCGGTCAAAAGTTGTGTGACCAAATCTGGATATGGCAATGGTTTTCGGTAGAAGAGAGTGATGATGATGAACGTATTCATGGTGTCACCGCTACCAAGACTGATGGAAACAAGCGCTCTCGAGAGCCTGAGGATGTCAACTGGGACAAGAGGAGAAGACTGAAGATGTTATTCTATCTTGCAGCAGAAGGCCTATATCTGTCCCAGACAAAAGATTTGAATAATGGTGAGAAGGAAATGGACACTCAGTCTGATGAAGTGACTGAAGTGAGCCAGAATCCGAAATTGGGATAAGTATTTTCTTACTTGTCAAGAATAAAGATAAAATGATAAGTATTCTTCTTACTTGTCAAAAATAAAGATTAAATGGTGTCTGATTAAAAATAGATTAAAGTAAGGAGGAATATGAAAATAATTTATATTCCTTACGCTTTAACAAATCAGAAGTTTAATCTCATCTTCTTTTCCGTTTAAAGATTGGATTTTGTAAACGACTTAAGAAGATCCGTTCTTTTAAGTGTAATTATTAAAGTGTGTAAAGTATGTTCGCACATACGAGGGAGAAAGATCCACTGACTGTGCGAAAACTGTTACCACTCTTAAGTAAGCGCCAAGAATTATCTGGGCACCAATCATAACGGAAGAAGTCTAAAAGTTGATGACGTTGAGCCTGTCATATTATTTGGCAGAAGATCCTTCATAGGATGATATTGGACACTCAGTCATACAAAGCCTCCGGGCGACTGGAGTGGGCCAAAATTCCTTTGATAGGATGATATTGGACACTCAGTCATACAAAGCCTCCGGGCGACTGGAGTGGGCCAAAATTCCTTTGATATGATGATATTGGACACTCAGTCATATAAAGCCTCCGGGCGACTGGAGTGGTGCCAGAATTCATCTCATAGGAAAAGTAATGGACACCTAGTAAGGTGGGCCAGAGTTTCCAGGTCTTAATGATCTGAAGGCCTAAAGAAAGGCAGTAAAGAAATTGGACACTCAGTCTGCCTAAGCAACTGGAGTGGGCCAGAGTATCTGGATCATATATGATCCGGTTACGCCCTAACCACGGGTAAGAGGTTGTTTATGTGAAGAAACACCACCTCTAAAGTAGAAGGGGTTGGAGAGGTTGTCCTCAATAGGACTTCAGGGAATGAGATCACTCTAAGATGATGTGATACATGTCCCTAACTTGGTTTAAGGGACGCTGGTTGGTCAAGCTGTTTGAGACTAGTCCAACAGGTCTGTAATAACTAAGAATGGTACAGTATGTCTATAGCCAAATGAATGATATATTTGTAATCCGTGCATCTATGCCATCATAGATTAAGACACGTTAAATAGCAAGTCATTCAAAAGCTAACGATGTTGAGATTGTCGCCTTCTGACGACACAAACCCTCAAAATAAATGTGAGGTAGATGAAGAGGCAAAATCACCTTTCCAAATTCCGTCAAGGGCATAGCGAAAGAAGCACCGCTCCTCTAGAACTTAGTCACACCTACTTGGTGATTTGAAGTTTATACAAAATAGAGGGGGGAGACAAGTACGTTGTGATCTTCATTGATGATAGTACAACGTATGGAATCCTTTGTTTGTTGAAAAGCAAAGATGAAGTTGTTGAAGCGGATAAGCGCTACAAAGCAGAATTTGAAAATTAACTAAGCCTACGGATTGAGAAATTCGTAGTGATAGAGGGGGAGAATATGAAACATCGTTTATTAAACGATCGCTCATTACTCACCTCAGTCTAACGGTGTTAGCCAAGCGCGAAGTCGTACGCCCAAATTATGTGGGGTAGCTTGGTAAAAGATGGACTACCGAAATAGGTCAAGTTCAACCTAAGACTGTAGATTGCATATCCACTGGATCTGCAAATAACAGTAGTGTTGATCGCCTCTTGGCATCAAAGAATGCTGAATTCATTGAAGATAACTTTCCTTGAAATAGGAAAAAGGAGTAATTGCTCAAGGTTAACAAGAACCCGCGAGGGCCTGACTGTCCGGAACTAGACGTTCCGTATCTTCATGACTCGAAAGTTGCTGTCTATCCGAAACTTAATATTCCAGATCTGCAGAAATCGGGGATTCTAGATGTTGAACCAAGACGGAGCAAAGAGGGGACAAAGACTTGTTCCGATCCTTCTAGCTTGTATGGTTGAGAACGAACCATGGACAATTAACAAATAATTGTTATCTCCAAAAGCGCTGCTTTGGAAAGAAGCTAAAGGGAGAAATAGATTCCATATATAGAACCATACGTGTGTAATAGTTAATCTTCCTCCGGGAAAAGAACCTTTGGGTTGTAAAAAGTGCTCCCCTGTGAGTAGCTTCACATCCGGGGCCATTGTAATCTTACGGGGCATGGGTGTTGAAACACCTTCCAAACCGGAGAGTTGGAAGAAGAGGATTAGAATTGGTTTGTTTGAATCTGTTGGGCTTCTTCCCGAACTTTCATTTTGGTCCCCGAAATGTTAACATTTTGGTCCCGAAAGTCTCGGATAAAACGAAACAATGAATCGATCACGAAACATTGACTCGAAGTTAGAAAGCCAACGGTTGGAAAACCAACGGTCTTAGAGTGAAAATCATATTGAAACAAAGTCTCGATATGAAAGATATGAGTATCACGAGATGACATCTTAGGAATTGGATTTCTAAGACATCTAACGGACGGTCGATAGTTGACGATCTCGTTGAAGCCACCAATGGATATGAATCATAGAACTGATTGGAATCATGGTGCACCCATAGACAAGGAGCGATATGCTCGGGTCACGTGTAGTTCAATGTATTGTACACACTACAACCGACCTGGTATCGTCCAACAAACAGATCGGTTGAACTAAGGTTCACCGATGATCTTAATACATGATCAATAGAAGGCGTTAAGTCGGATATGACGATATCGAATTATTCTCTTATCTACGGATTATAGTATTCGGATGTCCAGCGGTTCGAGAGAACACAAGTCTTTATCGCAACCGGACATCGGATCGAAGAACACCAAAGCCACAAGTAAATGTGTATGGTGGTTCTTGGAAAATCCTCTAAGCAAACTTGCATCGACCGATTCATGATGGTATCGGAGTTTATCGCTTTATACAAAGCATGAAAGAAGTTGAGTAACTTCACGACTCATTAGAGGACGTCCCTTATTGGGAGAAACTCGTGCCTTCAACGGTTCTACACCGTGGCTAGCCGGTCGGCTTTAGGAAGGACATGGATGACGGCGTCCGGACATATCTGTCGGGATCTGTCGGAGACATAAGACCGTATGGCGATTGATCATCACGGGTGTCACTTCCTTGTTTACAAACTAAGGGACTACCCGGAGATCAAGTGTTCTGCATGTCTAGGGGAATGGGCTTAAAACCCAAAATATACGGACCAATACGGTGGAAACCCAACCTTACGAACCGGAGATCCCGGTAATTTGGTTCAATGGGAAAACTAAGTTGTAAAGGTTCGGTTGATCGCTTCGGTGGAAGCATGAGCACTTCGGATAGTGATTTCGAAAAGAAACACCAAATCCAAAGCCGTTCCCGCGATAGACGTTAAGTGCTATCTGCAGTATGGGTAAAGGTTAAGTTTTCAAAACTTGTAATGATCCTCAACAGTTGAGGTTAGGTCTTTGGGAAACTTTTAATGGTTCCTAACACTTGTGAAGTGGGGTATAGCAGGATACCTTGTAGGAGACCACCTATTTAAGTGCGAGGACGGGCCGCCTCAAATTGAACGCACTTAAGAATCCAAGACGTTGTCCATGGCCAAAACGGACAAAACATTACGAAGAAGAGAGTAAGGGAATTTGTTGTGTTGGTACCGTTGTCTTGGCTTACACTAAACACCGACGGTTCAAGACATCACGTTCACCGCGCGTAATAAGAAGTAAGTCCGATGGTATTCAACTATGGAAGGTTCAAAGCCGAGGCTACCTCTCCTTATGCAACATCGGTCCGCCGAAATATTGCTTTGAAATGAAAAGACACCATGTGAGTGCGCCAAAATCTCTTTCAAGAGGGGATTGTTGGAAATTTGCCTTTGGCGGGACTTGCGACCGACCAACTTTAACGGCTTAAACACTAGTGTAACGTATGTTGGAGAATCCGGTTCTTCACACATGCATGATCTACTAAGTACGTAGATAACCGTAGGGCCAAGAATCGTCAAATTTCATTGAGAAATGAAAGAGATATTGGTTCACGAAGTAAGGTGTTTGAAGCATGGAAAGTGTGGTATGGTGTGTAATTCTCCCTCATCGGTAGAGGAAGAAAGAATTGTTGTGTATATAAGATTCGAAATTGGTTTGGGGTTTGGGACCCCAAGGGGTATCCCATGTGTTTAAAGGAGGGAGGACCTAGATGTGCTTCGGTTCGAGGAAAGACCACAAGCGCGCCGCCGCCGCCCGCCCGTCCCGTCCGGTTCGGTTCCGGTTCCGAGTTCCGGGTTCCGGGTTCACGGGTCACGGGTCGTGGGTCGTGGGCTGTGGGTCTTCTGATATAATCTTTTTGGGCCGAAAACTTTGTCGAAGTACAGTTTGATCCCGAAAGTTTCGGATGTACGATTTGGACCGAAATTCTTTCGGATGTACGGTTTGGTCCATGAAGTTTCAAGATGTACGCTTTGGTCCCTCAAGTTTCCGAATCTGGACAGTCAAAGCGATTGCCAAGCACTCAATTCAGCCATTTATTTTGGCTGAATTACTCCTCCTATAATGGCCAAATCCGTTGGTCTTTCACCATTTATGTTGGTGGCTTTACTACCTCCATAATGGCCATTATTTGGCTATTATGGAGGCAGTTTTTCAGCCCCTCCCTCACCTATATAAACACCCCCTTACACCATTGTTGAGTACAAAGAATGACCAAGGAGAACACCAAAAACAGTGCACGAAAATACACAACCGAAAATAGTTTTCTTCCTACAACTTCCAAGCATCATTTCGTTACTCAATATTCTTCACGGTAGCTCTTGAGTTTCCTTTGCTCAAGGGTTCCATTGCTGTTTTATCTTGGGAGACAAATTGTCCAGGACGTATAAAGGATACATACGGGGCAATATTGTCTTAAGGACAGAGTGCTACACTCGACTCAGCAAAAACAGTTTCTATTTTTCCGTCTTCTACAAAACTGGAATTTTCAGTTTTTCTTGTGTAACAATTGTAATTTTCAGATTTCATGTTGAATTATTGAATCTCTGTTTATCCTTTTGAATACTTGTAATAGTTATATACTTCCCGTACTGCTTTATAAAGTACCATAGAGCAAAATCTCCCAACAAAAATAATAATAGCAATAGAAATAAAAATGACTCATAACATTAAATCAAAAAATGAATCCTAATCAAGTGAGAAATGGCGATACCAATTTACTTGACTATGTAAAACAATGACAAAGTAGAAATTAAAAATAACTATCAAATAAATATTTTTTCCTCGCCAAAATTAAACTTTTAGGTAGGTTGCAATGACAATAGCCACCGACCAAATAGACTCCCTATTCATCTGTTTAACTTGCATTTTTTTCAAATCTAATGAATAATCTAATATAATTATTATCATCTTATAATGTCTATACCAATTAACATAATATACATGTGCAACGCACATGTAAAAAGACTAGTATATTTTAAAAGTGGAAAACTTCTTATTAAAAGTTGGATTAGGATAATATCATTCAAAAGTTGATTGACCATTATAGACTCTTATTAATTATTAAATTTTTGTCGCATCCAATTTGGTAGATTGAAATCCAATTAATGATAAATTACTAATATTGTGAATGTAGTTAATTGGGATGAGTATTTAATCATGATATAAGTCTTTTCACCTCTTAGTTAAAGGACTTTTGTTTTGCCTTGTGATCGTGTCTTTTTCATCGGTTAAAAAAAGCATTAACATCTTATATAAATGAACTTTTAAAGAAGTAGTACTCCTTGATCATCTTTTGTAAGTTCACGTAGTCAGTTTCTTTATTTTTTCTTAGAGCCTCAATGTTTTTCGAATACGTAATTATTAGGGGTGAGCGGGTTCGGGTACCCTAATTTTTTTGAACTATCCGGACCCTACCTAATAGAATATCGGTTCCTAAATTTACTACCAGGAACCTACCCGTAGCAATCATTACTCGGAACCTACCCGTAGCAATCATTACCCGGAACCTACCCGGACCCTGCGGTTCCGGGTAGGTTCCCGGGTACCCTGTAAATTTTTTCTCCAATATGCAGAAAAGCTCAACAGTTACACCTTATGAAGAAGTTGACATTAAAAAAAAAAGTATCATACATATTCAACTTCCAAAATACAGTTTTTCAACTTCAATAAATTACTATTTTTTCTCAAACATCACTCAATTCATGTCCAAAAAACTACTAAAAGAAATGAACTCACAAAGGAAAAAGAGGAACTTACATGTTAAAGCAACCCTGACACTTCACATCCTACAGAACAAAAAAATCAAATAAATCGCACATCAATTTCAATAATGCAAAATACAAATTCATGATTTCAAAGTACATAAATACATTGAAGATTCGTTTTTACCATGAAGAAAGAGTTAGGAGATTGAACCAAACACTTGAGTTTGTGATTTCTCTTCTCATGCTCGACTAAAGGGTTCAACAAGTCGACATCATTTGGAAGAACCTTCAAAATTCAATCATAACAGATAATGTTAAAGCAAATTATGATATTGATTTGAATAGCAAAGAATGAAAATTCAACTTGAATATACATTAGAATGAAAATTTTGGTTAATTTTCTGATGTGAGGAACATTGACAACAAGAGAGGAGAAGTTTAAAAGGGGTGTGGGTAATGGAAAATGGCGTAATGGAAAATGGCTAAGGCTTCTGGAGGTGGAGCGGCAGCAGTGCAAACAACAAAATGACGCAATGGATGGAAAATGCCAAAATGGCTAGGGCTTCTACCCTTTTGCTTTGTTTAAAGCTTAGTGGGTTGGGCTGGGTGACTGGGTCGACATGACTCGGCCAAAAAAACAAAGAAATGCCCCAAAGCCCAAATCTAATAATTTAAAAGGGGTGTGGGTTCATAGGTTCCGGGTATCGGTTCCGGGTCCGGGTACCATATCGCTATATACTGAAACCGGATTCGACATTGATCGGTTCCTAATTTTGCTATCCGGAACCTACCCGTTATTATAATATATCTACCTGGAACCTACCCGTTAGTGTCGGTTCCGATCGGGTATCTGGGTACCTATATCATGCTCACCCCTAGTCATTATGAGCCATTCTTTGGATTCAAATAGTACTTTTTTGTATTCCAAGCTAAATAAATTTGGTATCAAAACATTTACATGCATCACTGTTAATCTTACCTCTATTCTAAGCTAACTTCATGACCATTTAATTTGGTGTCATTCAATGCTTGAAGAACCACGATCAGCAAATTATTAATGCTGACAATATTAGTTGTAACCTTTACTTATTCTGTAATCCTATTTTGTGCTATGTGTATATATGCTACCAAGCTGTTTTCATTTTTCATCCTCTTTTCTTCAAATTTTGTCTTGGTGGTGTTAAATTCAATACAATTTATTCGATTTTATCCTGTGCCCCTACAAATATTGGTATCAGGTATGAGTAACACTTTGTAATTCATTTTCTAATTTACTTTCTCCTCAACAAAGTCCATCTTGCTCTATTGCTTTTTAGCTTTTAAGTCTCTAGAAAAAGTGAAAACATGCTTCTGAAAGTGATTTTTACTTTTGGAAAGCTGAATCAAACTATTTTCTTGGACACACATATTCAAATATTATTTACAATGCCTAAAAAGCTTGAACAATTCACATAGAATACACGTGCAACGCAATCATTGTGAATGTGGTTATTTGGAGCCTCCCTTTTTTTTTTTTTTGGAAGAAAGAAGTCTCTTTGCCTTTCAAAAAACAACCCAAATATCAACACGTCGTTTTTCCTACATTTAATAATTTTCAATAAATAAATTTTGCATGCTTTTTAGAGGTGTAACAACTAGAGAGTTGTAAAAGTTAATTCTCTTTTAATGACTTAATATGTTAAATACTACTATATGTAACCCATGAAAAAATTTGCTATCAAAAATGGATTTGTGGTTGATTTTCAACCCAAAATTTTGATGTGCTATATGTTGGATATTGTAAAGCAGTACGAGAAGTAAATAAATATTACAAGTGTTCGAAAGGATAAACAAATAGGTCAATGTTCAGAACTGCCGCAAGCTTGTTGTGTCCTGAATCTTGATAACCTGAAATCAAGAAACACTAAATCTGGATGGTTACGACTGTGTGCTGAGTCGAGTGATTGCACTCTGTCCTTAAGATAAGATTGCCCCGTATATATGCTTTTACGTTAACGGGCAATAGTCTCCCAAGATAAAACAACACTTTAATCTCAACACTACAAAGCAAATATGTTGAATCTGACGAAGAAAACAAACACGAAACGCCTTGCTGAAGAAATGGAAAAGGAAGGAAGAGTTTCTGTTTTCGTCCCAACGTTTCTGGACTGAATTTCAGTGTCTCTTCTGTTTGTCTCTGTGTATATAAATGTTGTCTCTTCTTCTGTGTCTTTCTATACTGTTTTTGTATATTTTTCGTCACTAACAATTGAGCCAAAAGGCATCAATATATAGCATGAGGGAGGGACTCCTCAACTGCCAAAACATGGCTGTTAATAGCCATTAGGGAGGGCTGATTATGGAGGAGTTAATCAGCCAAGTAATGGCCCCAAAAATCAACTCCAACGGTAGGCAGAAACTTTCTGCCTTCCGTCGTTCCAAATTCAACTTTCCAGAAACTCTAGGGACCAAACTGTAAATATTAAACAATTTGGGATCCAAAGAGATAATATCAGACAGTCCCACGACCCGAGCCCGAGCCCGGACCGGCGGCGGCGGCGCGCGTGTGGGCTTAGCCTTGAACCCAAGCACATCTAGGTCCTCCCTCCTTTAAACACATGAGTTACCCCTTGGGGTCCCAAACCCTTAGTCAATTAAGAGACTTATAAAGAGAGCAATTCTTCTTTTTCTACCGATGTGGTAGATTTGTCCCACACCATATTTCTATGCCTCAAACATCTTACTTCGTGGACCAATATCTCTTTTATTTCTCAACGAATTTTGACGATTCTTGGGCGGTGCTTCGGAGGCAGAATGCTGCGACGGAAAGTTGAAAAAATCTAATGTTTGGGATGGTTTTAGAGCATTGATTCTCCATTACTTGCCACATGAATTCAGCCATTATTTGGCTGAATGTAACCCCTCAATCAAGTGTAATTCCATGGCTATTGAAGGCCATTAGTTGGCTAGTTGAGGGGTCTTCTACTTACACTTTAAATTGAGGCCTTTGGCTCAATTCAAAGACACTACACTCAACACTTAGAGAATTCTCCAGATTTTCTGATTTCATATTCTTCCTCTCTAGCAAAGTCACTATACTCAAAGTTCTTCAAGAGTAACACTTGAGTTTTCTTTGCTCACTTGTTAAAGTTGTTGTTGTATCTTGGGAGACTATTGCTCAATACCGTAAAAGAAGATATACAGGGCAATCTTGTCTTAAAGACAAAGTGCCATCACTCGACTCAGCAAATCACACAAGCAGTTTGTAAGGTTTTGATTTTCCAGTTTTATTGTAATAGTTTGTTTATCCTTTCTCTTATTGTAATAGTTATTTACTTCCCGTTCCCTACAACAATTGTATCCCAACAGAAATAGCCTCTTGCAGAAATGTGAGGTAGGGCTGCGTACAATAGACCCTTGTGGTTCGGCCCTTCCACGGAACCCGCGCATAGCGGAAGCTTAGTGCATCATTTATTTCTATTTAATAACTTTTCAAAAGTTTGTATTCATCGATCAAGGGTTCACGTTCAACGCACATGTCCAAATACTAATGTTAAATAAGTGGGAACAATGGTGGACAATACAAGTCGGTAAAATTATATTCTAAAAGGTGAGATTTTAATGTTTTTTGTCGTTGGCGATATTACCGATGCCAAGCCGGTAAAATTGTAGTCTGAAATCCGAGAATTGAAAATTTGAACATTTCTTTGTTGAATTCATTTAGTCAGAAATCACTTTCTAGATTTGCCATTGGCTGTTGCCAGCAAAAAGAAAAAAGTTCTAAAGCTCAACAAGTTTATTAGCCCAGATTATCATTGAGCTAAAATAGACCTACTTTAAATGTGATTTAAATTTGTAAAAAATAAATGTAGGATTGGATAAATATGGGCAACCAGCCACAGGATAAGAGGGTGCAAATATTCAGGCTGCTAATTTGTTGCCATATAACTGGCTGAGCTATTCACAGTACACAGGACTAATTCGATCTCATAGTCAAGAAAGTGTTTGAATCAATTTTACAATTTCAGGATGTGTTTTCCAATTAAAATAGAGAAGTGACAAACGTGTTTAGTTCTTAGCATGATAGATTAAATATGATAAGTTGATAATTATTAGTTGAGTTTTATTGTCTAACTTGTTTTTGTAAATTTTGGTTCTAAATCGCAAGCTTGGTCCTATTGATTTTCTGGGCATCTGCATAAAAAAGGCATTTCAAAGTTGATTAGACAATGGAAGATTGGTAAATGTTGAATTACACATGCTAGATGAAACTGATGTATATGCCAATTGGATTATATGAAACTCTACATATTGCTGCCCATGAGACAGAATATATATACACAGTTATTAGGTTAAATCTATTATCTACACATCAAGTATATCCTTTCGATTACGTACACACGACTGGGTAAATATGCAGGTTCAAAGAAGGGTTCGTTAAATATGTAGTATAAGATAAGTTATGTGAAGTTATGAGGTTGACTTGCATATGCACAGCCTGTTAAATATACCATGGATACCGTGATGTATATCACGGTTTGTAGCAAATGTCCATAATTGTATCACACGGTTTTAGTACCATATTTGTACCATAATTAGAATTGTATTCTTACCATAATTATAGGATTCTTATACAAGTAGAATAGAGTTTTGGGAGTAGAATAAGAATATGATTTTCCTATTATGGAAATTGTAAATTGTATATATACTCTTTCATTAATGAGAATAATCAAGGGATTATTTCCCGAGAGCAACCCTCGGTTTCCGTGCCCACTTTCTTCCCCAAATTTTCTTCCCAATCTCTTCATCACGTCATTCGTGGCTATCATGGCTAAGAACACGTTTCACCCTGCCCTTACAGTTTCTAACATCAAGAATCACATCCCTCTTATTCTTGAAATAGAAAACGTCCAATATGCAACATGGGCCGAACTGTTCAAAATTCACGCACGTTCGCATTAAGTCATCTATCACATAATCCCTGCGATTCCTGAGGATACGAAGGTGCCTAAACGCGAGGATGATCCTAAGTTGTGGACGACTCTTGATGTCACCGTCCTTCAGTGGATTTACTCCACTATTTCTACCAACCTGTTGCAGACGATTATTGAGCCTGACGCTACGACGATGGCTGCTTGGGATAGGCTGCGGTGACATAATCCAAGATAATCGAAGTTCCAGAGCTGTTACTCTTGAACAGGAATTTTTCCACGTCAACATGAAAAATTTCCCGAACGTTTCAGCATATTGCAAAAGGTTGAAAGAATTGACGGACCAACTCTGCAATGTTGGTATGCCTGTTAGCTACTATCGTCTTGTTCTCCAATGGTTGCTGGCCTCTCCGAGGCCTATAGTGGCGTTGGAACTCTCATTCGTCAAAGTACTTCTCTCCCAATGTTCTATCAAGCCCGCTCCATGCTTACTTTGGAAGAAGCCGGCATGGCTAAAGAGGCGGCTACGAGTGCTAGTCCCGTGGTCATGATGACGTCTACCACTAATTCTCTGAATTTTGGTGACCATTCGCACCAAAACCAGTATCAAGGGGCGGCAAAAATAATCGGAAAAATAATGACAAAAATCGCGGGGACAAACGCGGCAGTTCCGGCAGTGGTAACGGTAGCCAAAACGTGGACTCCATCCTGGATACAGTGGGCCATCGACCCACTGGTCTCAGCCTTGGGCCCCTTGGCCGTGGGCTTGGGCCAGTGGGCAGTGGCCCAACAGCCTATATTCATCGCCGGTTCCACCCACTGGCCAGTGGGCTTCCCAGCCATATCGGCCCAATGCCAACTAGGCCAGTGGTTCCTGAAACAGCACTAGGC
This sequence comes from Anisodus tanguticus, assembly GCA_034509755.1. NCBI lineage: Eukaryota > Viridiplantae > Streptophyta > Magnoliopsida > Solanales > Solanaceae > Anisodus > Anisodus tanguticus. The sequence continues at coordinate 29,893,507 of CM067550.1, forward strand.
CGAGGCAGCATGCAAGTGTTCTTGGGCCCCGACCTTAGCAAGCCCATCACGCAGTGGGCCCTACCCCGATCGACATTGAAGCTGCGATGCACACACTTGGTTTAACCCCACCGGACCCGAATTGGTATATGAACACCGGCGCTACTACCCACATGGCATCCGATCAAGGTACTCTTTCGTCTTATTCCAATTTGAGCAACAATCGTGGCATAATTGTTGGTAATGGTAATTCAATTCTGATTCATGGTTATGGTCATAAAACTTTGTCTCCCCTCCCCCCTATCCACCTCTTATCTTGAAAAATACCCTTCATGCCCCTAAAGTGATTAAAAATTTAGTGTATGTCCGTAAATTCATAACTGTTAATTCCGTTTCTGTTGAATTTGATCCATTTGGGTTTTCTGTGAAAGATTTCAAGACGGAGATTCCTCTCATGAGGTGTGATAGTACGGGAGATCTTTATCCTATCACACCAAGTTCCAGTCTTTCGAGTCAAGCCTTGCCGTAAACGTTTGCAACCCTTGATCATTCCTTGTGGCATGCTCGTCTAGGTCATCCGGGGTCATCTATTTTGTCTTCCTTAAATAAACACAATTTTATTTCTTTTAAGGGTACACGTAGTACTCCGAATTGTTAATCATGTTCTTTGGGAAAAATTGTTAGATTGCCATTTGTAGACTCTAATTCTCATATTTTAATGCCATTTGATATTATTCATAGCGATTTATGGACATCTCATGTTCTCAATTCTTTGGGTCATCGCTATTATGTTCTCTTTTTGGATGATTATTCTAATTTTTTATGAACTTTTTCGATAGCGAAAAAAACTCAAGTTTTTTCCACTTTCTTAAAATTTAGAGCATTCATTAGAACCCAATTCGAACGGGACATAAAAAAATATTCAATGTGATAATGACAAAGAATATGATAATGGGGTATTTGGGGAGTTTGGTGCTAATAATGGGATCAATTTTTATTTTTCTTGTCCTCATACGTCTTCACAAAATGGGAAAGCCGAACGCAAAATTCGTACCATTAATAACATTGTCCGAACATTATTGAATCATGCTTCCGTACCCCTTCCTTTTGGCATCATGCTCTACACATGGCTGCCTACTCATTAACATACTTCTTATAAAAGGATTGACGTATTCCTCCCCTTTTCATATCTTATTTAATAAGACTCCTTCGTATTCCCATCTTAGGTTCTTTGGGTGCTTGTGTTATCCGTTGTTTCCGTCCACCATAATTAATAAAGTTCAGGCTAGGTCTACCCCTTGTGTGTTTTTGGGTTATCCGTCTAATCATCGTGGTTATAAATACCTTGATTTATCTTCTAATAAAATCATCATTAGTCGCCATGTTATTTTTGATGAATCCCAATTCTCGTTTGCTAAAGTGAGTAGTCTCGTGCCTAGTTCATATAATTTTTTGGATGATAGTGTCTCCCCGTATATTATCCACCATTTACCGGATGTGTCCCGCACACAAAATCCACCAGCGGGCTCACTGCCCATTGGGTCTACAGTAACGCAACCACCAACTGTTCACAGCCCAGTAATTGGGCCAATTTCGGTAATTAGGCCAGGTACCCAGCCCAATACCAAAACTGGTCTAGTATCGATTTCTATCATCCCAGTTAGTCCCCGTATTGGGCCAGCAGACCCACTGCCTGCTGGACAGTCCGTCACATGTCCCGAGATGTCCCAAAATCCGCCCAACTCTTCTCCGAGTCATAGACCAGTCACTCATAGTCAAGGGGGTATTTTTAAACCAGAAAGACATTTTAATTTTAATCCTAATGTTCTTAAATCACCCCTACCCCGTAATCCTGTGTCTGTTTTAAATGACCCGAATTGGAAAATTGCTATGACCGACGAATATAATGCTCTTATTGATAATAAGATGTGGGAGTTGGTGCCCCGTCCTTCTAGTGTTAATATTATTCGGTCCATGTGGATTTTTGCTCATAAGGACAATTCTGATGGTTCTTTTGCGATGCAGAAGGCTCGTCTTGTAGGTGATGGTAAGACTCATCAGGTTGATGTGGATTGTGGTGAGACATTTAGTCCAGTGGTCAGACCGACTACCATTTGCACTGTGCTCAGCTTGGCTCTTTCGAAAGCATGGCCCATTCATCAGTTAGATGTGAAGATTGCTTTCTTATATAGTGATCTCAAGGAGATCGACTATATGCATAAACCCTTGGGGTTTAGGGATCCCAAATATCCTCATCATGTCTGCTTATTGAAAAAGTCTTTGTATGGGCTTAAGCAGTCCCCACAGGCTTGGTATAAGAGGTTCACAAACTATGTTTCGACTATTGGGTTCTCTCGCAGCAGGTCTAATAATTCATTGTTCATATATCGTCGTGGTTCTTCCCTGGCTTATATACTATTACATGCAGATGATATTATCTTGACTACCTCTTCTGATGCATTACGCCAATCTATCATGACAATGCTCAGTTCTGAGTTTGCTATGAAAGACTTGGGACCCTTGAGTTATTTTTTTGGGATTGTTGTCACTCGTCATGCAGGTGAGTTGTTCTTATCACAAAGGAAGTATGCAATTGAGATCATTGAGAGGCCTGGGATGTCATCCTGTAAGTCCACTTCCACTCCATTTGATACTAAACCCAAATTGTGTGCTGCAACTGGCTCCCCTTACGAGGATACGATCTGATATCGCAGTCTTGCAGGGGCACTTCAGTAACTTACTTTCACGAGACCAGATGTTACGTATGTCGTTCAGCAAGTGTGTTTGTTTATGCATGATCACAAGATTGAGCACATGAATGCGCTTAAATGCATTATTCAGTACATCCAGGGAACACTTGACTATGACTTATTCTGTCTCGGAATCGTGCCTTGAGGGGGTATGCTGCCAATCCTACCAAGGACTTTCTGGATTTCTTTTCCGAGAAGCGGATTAATATTCATCTTCGACGTCTACACTTGTCTTAGTCTCGTATACAGATGCTGATTGGGGTGGCTGTCCAGACACCAAACGCTCTACGTCAGGCTATTGCATGTTTCTTGGTAATAACTTGGCCTCCTGGTCTGCCAAACGTCAGTTGATGTTGTCCCGCTCTAGTGCAGAGGCTGAGTATCGAGGGGTAGTCAATGTGGTCTCTGAATTCTGTTAGTTCATTTTCCTATTCAGAAAGCTACCTTGGTTTATTGTGATAATGTTTGTGTTATCTACCTTTCTGGTAATCCGGTTCAGCACCAGCGCACTAAACATATCGAGATGGACATTTATTTTGTTCGCGAAAAGGTAGCTCGTGGACAAGTACGCGTCTGTCATGTCCCTTCCATGTATCAAATTGGAAACATCTTTACAAAAGGTCTTCCCTCGGTCATTTTTGAAGATTTTAGGGACAGTCTCAGCGTACGAAGACTGTCCGCTATGACTGCGGGGGTTTGTTAAATATACCACGTGTACCGTGATGTGTATCACGGTTTGTAGCAAATGTCCATAATTGTATCACACGGTTTTAGTACCATATTTGTACCATAATTAGAATTGTATTCTTACCATAATTATAAGATTTTTATATAAATAAAATAGGGTTTTGTGAGTAGAATAGGAATATGATTTTTCTATTATGATAATTATAAATTATATATATAGTATTTTATTAATGAGAATAATCAAGAGATTATTTCTTTCACAGCTCAAGTCAACAGAAGAGAAAATAAACCAATTAGAATTTGTCCAAGGAATAAAGAAGAGAAACAAAGAATAGTCGTCCTCACCCACCCCATGAATAAAGAAAAGACAGAAACATCAATTTGTTTGGATTTTAAAACATCTGAAGTAGGACCTCATTAGACAAAATAGTGATGTTGTCTGGACTTTTTCAAGAATCTAAATTGGAGCAACCATTGACTTTAGTTGCTCATTTATTGTTTTTGCTTCGTATTGCTTTCTGAGTGCCAGCGAATATTATTTTTATAAAATGGAACACATCATTCAATTTCATTACTGCATTTTATAACATTGCCTCACCATGAAAATTTCAGTCCTGCTACAGATTTCTTTCATCACCGTGCTGGCAGTGTTTCTGATTAGTTCTAATATTTCTCCAGTGTATGGCCATTTTATGGGCAATCAAAGGACCTTATTGCTTAAACTGAAGAATAGCCTCACATTCGATTCTAATATGTCAACCATACTGGTCAGATGGGATAGAAACACTGACTGTTGCCAGTGGCCAGGTGTAAGTTGTGATCAGTAAGGTCATGTGCTTTTTCGGGGTAAACAATGAATCTTGGGTCTAACTAAATGGAAATATGAACTTCTTAAATGGACTTGGACAATTCTCGCCCTACAAGCTAGCTGGGTTGAGTTAGCTAGCTTTTGGGGTTGAGTTAGCTAGCTTTTGGGGTTGAGTTAGACACAAGATCCCTTTTGGGTTGAGTTAAGCCAAAATTCCTTTTGGGTTGAATTAGACCCAAAATCCCTTTTGAGATTGAGTTAGACTCTTTACATTCTGGAACCGGACAACGAAACAATTTCCAGCGGACTTGAGAATCCAACCAGTCTATTTGATCTTGAGAAGCTGAATTTGGCTTATAATTATTTGAACTCTGTTCAAATACCAACAGCAGTTTATAAGCTCACAAACTTAACGTACCTGAATTTGTCATATGCTGGTTTTGATGGGAAGATTCCAATGGAATTGTCAAGATTGACAAAGTTAACGTTTCTTGACCTTTCTAATGCCAATTTAAAGCTTGAGAGCACAGATCTGAAGACACTGATTGGAAGCCTAGCAAATCTTAGAGAACTTTATCTTGATGGCGTGAACATTTCATTGAAGGGGAGTGGGTGGTGCTCAACTTTATCTTCATCTCTGCCTCGCTTGAGAATGTTAAGCATGAAATATTGTGGTATTTCAGGCCCTTTTGATCCCGTCCTCTTAAATTTTCGTTTCCTTTTAGTCATGTATCTTGATGGCAACAACTTGTCCACTATAGTTCCTGAATTTCTAGCAAATTTTACAAAATTGACAACAACTTGAGAGGTGAATTTCCCAGTAAAATCTTTCAGGTACCAACTCTGCAGGAGCTTAATTTATATGACAATGAAAACCTCACCGGCACTTTACCTGATTTTTCGCAGAATGGTTCATCAAGAGAGTTAGTGCTTGGCCGCACGAATTTCACCGGCTCACTTCCGGATTCAATTGCTAATCTCACAACCTTAACCGAGATTGACTTAAGTTTCTGCAATTTCAGTGGACCTATGCCATCAACAATGGAAAATCTCACAGAGATACTTTATTTAGACTTTTCATCCAATAAATAGCTTTAGTGGCTCAATCCCGCTGTTTCACAAGGCAAAGAAGCTCTATTACATTGACCTTTCTCATAACAATCAAACCGGTCCACTTTCTTCTGTTCATTTTGAAGGACTTTCAGACCTTGAATATCTGAACTTGGAGGACAATTCTATCAGTGGGACCCTTCCAATAGTTGTGTTTTCCGTTCCATCATCGCAGGTACTTCAACTTCAAAATAATCACTTCACTGGAGAAGTCCATGAATTTGCCAATGCATTCTCCTCTTTTTTGCATACACTTGATTTGGGCAATAACCATCTCAACGGATCGATCCCACGGTCTATCTTTGAACTCGAATGCCTTTCAGAACTAATACTTACTTCCAACTTTGAAGTGATAAAGGGACTTCCTAGGTTAACCATCCTTGACCTTTCTTGCAACAATTTGAGAATTGAGATACAGGGTAGTAATTCGACCTCATTTCCCTTTCCCCAAATGAGCGAATTAAGGTTGGCATCATGCCAGTTGCAAAAGTTTCTGGATCTTAAAAACCAGTCAAGCATGAATGTATTAGACCTTTCGGATAACAATATTACAGGAGAAGTACCCTGCTGGATTTGGAGTATTGCTTTAAGTTATCTGAATCTTTCTTGCAATTTCCTAGATTCTTTGGAAGAACCTTACTACATATCTACAGATTATTGGATGGTCATTGATTTGCATACCAACAGGATCAAGGGAGATGTACCCATTCTACCTACTTCTCTTACCTACTTTTCAGTTGCCAATAATAAATTTACGGGATCAATACCCTCTTCCATATGTAATCTAGATCAGCTTCAATTTCTTGATATGTCAAACAATGCCATCAACAGCAAACTACCTCCATGTCTATTTCAAATGTGTGATTATCTCTTAGTGCTGAATCTAGGGAGATACAGACTAAGTGGCATTATTCTTGATACATTTTCGTTGAACTGCAGTTTGATAACATTAGACCTCAGCAGCAATACCTTAGAAGGAAGGTTCCCAAGATCCCTGGAAAGATGTGCATCTCTAGAGGTTTTGGACATTGGAAGCAACAAGATTAGAGATACATTCCCATGCATGTTGAAAAAATTACCCAGTTTGCACGTCCTAGTCCTAAGGTCAAACAAGTTCTATGGAGATCTCCAGTGTCATATAGCTAACCAAACATGGCTGAGGCTTCAAATTGTAGATATTGCTTCCAACAATTTCAGGGGAGCACTGCTACCACAATACTTCTCGAGCTGGGAAGGCATGATGATGAGCAGATTCTCTATCACCAAACAGTATAGAGAACCAGATTCTCTATCTGTTCCCTCAAGCAAAACAGAAAGTAAATAACACATGATATTTACGTGGAAAACTCCTTGCTCAAGGGATTAAAAACCATGACCTACCAAGTAGGATTTCCAACTTCACTAACTGAGCAACTTCCTATTACAACCTATTGTAACCTAGGAATTAAACTATTAATCTCTCACCCCTTACAATACCTCTATTGCAAGCCCTTTACAATAACTCTATTGCAAAGCTACAAACCTTGACTAACTTTAGCCAAGAACACAAACCAACAAAGGTTGAAATCTGTCCTACTATGACACCTCTTAAAAGTAGTGTAGAATTACAATAAAGATCAAAATGACAGAGACTCAAAATAAACTAAACGACTTAGACATCTTCAGTGTCGGGATCAGGCCCTTTAGTTTGCAAACAACTTTGTTCCTGGAAGCACTTGGAGAAACTTGGCAGTTGCACTTGTGAAGTAATTTTAGGTTTTCAAGTGTTACCTTAAACCTTGTAACATGTTGTATATATATTGGGGAGCACGTGAGAAGAGATAGGGACAATTCAGCCCTTGGTTTTGGCCACTAGCACACTGCAGCAACACTGCTGTACTACTGCTAGTGAATAGTACACTTTACAGTTGTAACAGTTGACTGTACTATAACCAAGGGAACAGATCGCAGACCAGATCCATATCCGGTTCCTCAAAAGTTTGACAAATCATCAAAACACAAGATGACATAACTTATCAAGCAACAACCCAGAGAAACGGTACCAGTACTTGCAAGTTGAATTCAACGGCTATGGCATGTACTATCGAAATAGAGTGACTTTAACTCTTAAAGGCCGGGAGATGGAGATTGTGAATAATTTTGAAGCTTTTACATCCATGGATTTTTCTTGCAACAACTTTAAAGGAGAGATACCAGAGGTATTGGGAGATCTGAAACCGCTTTACCTTCTTAACTTATCCCACAATGCTTTGACAGGAAGAATACCGAATGCCCTTGGAAAGTTGACTCAGCTTGGATCCCTAGATCTTTCAGTGAACCAGTTAAGTGGGAGAATTCCGGACAAGCTTGCGGGTCTCACGTTCCTTTATTTCTTGAACCTATCTTTTAATCAACTTTCTGGTAGGATTCCAAGTGGCAAACAACTTCAGACTTTCTCAACAGATTCCTTTGAAGGAAACACAGGACTGTGTGATTTTGCATTAAAGAAGTGCAGTGACACCAAGGTTGTTAAGAGTCTCACGTCGTATATGGAATGGGAACATGGACTCTTTATATGGACATGGAGGGTTGGGCCGCTGTATATCAGCGTATATCAGATGTATACCAGCGGTATATGATCGGTTCGGCGCCAGAAAGATAGAGGGATGGGCGGCCGAAATTAGGTCTTAGGTCGGAAAGGATTGTTGGCTCTTGATACCATGTAGACTGGAGTATCACAATTACCTAGCAACCATTCTGACCATGATGAGATTGACGGGAAATATATAAGTTTTGCCTTGGGATCTTCTGTGGCGTTTGGCGTCGTAATCTGGCTGCTTTTGCATTGCCGAAGATACAATGACCTCGTAGATAGACTTCTTTACAGAATTTTAGGTTAGTACAAAAAGAGTGGCAGGAATAAAAACCCAAGGAGGTCAAGGTAAGTCAAAGTTTGATGTAGAGTATAAAAGGCCATTAAAGTTGTTCAGTATGACTATCCTACATTCTGTTTTGTAGGATATGCCTGCATGTGGTGTGAAGAAGTTCATAATACTCTGTTCACAATGTGCTTATCATTTTTCAGCTATCTGGCTTCACTAAATAAACTACTCCAGCTCTTTTTTTGTTAGCTAGCTGTTCGTAACACTTCCTGAAAGTTTGGTTATTAGCAACCTGGACTAATTAAAAGCTCCGATACATATGTAGTGGCTCGCCTTATCGAAATCACTGAGATTTATGAGGTTTTATGACCATTCGTAGTCCTAAAACACTTTCCATTTTGCCACTGGCAGTTGCCAGATAACAAACTTCAAATTTTTTAGTGCTTAACTGTAAACGTGTAAATATATTCCCTACCCATAATTAGAATATTTTCATATATTGTGTAAATATAATTATGGTAAGACTAGGATTCCTCTTTTGTATAGGCTTAGGATTCCTATTGTATAAGGGATGAATATTGTACTCTATATATACCTTGATATTAATGAAAGACTCCTCAAGGGAGATTAATATCATCTTACATGGTATCAAGAGCCAAATAAACAAAACCCTAAAAATCTTTCTCTTCCACAGCCGTCGGCTGCCTCTCCTACGCCGCGGCCCTCCCGGATTTTCTTCTTGTTTTTCGGGTTTTGTTCTTCCTTTCTTCTCTTCTCTAAATGGCTATCCCTGATTCTTCCACACTTTCTGACGCCTCTACCTCCACAAATCCCACCATAAAGTCATCACCCCCGTTTCATCCCGCCCTTACTGTTTCCAACATCAAGAACCATATTCCCATTATTCTTGATCAAGAAAACAACCAGTATTCTCCCTGGGTTGAACTTTTTCGCAATCATGCATGTCTCTATAACGTGCTTGACCATATTGATGACACTATTCCGCGCCCTACGGAGGTTGATGATTCTATCTGGCACCGTCTCGACGTCGGCGTCAAACAATGGATATATGGTAGTATCTCTCAGGATTTGCTCCTTACTATCATAAAATCTGACTCCACAGCCCTTGACTTGTGGAATCATTTGGAGGAAATTTTTCAGGACAACAAGCACACTTGTGCCGTGTATTTGGAAGAACAGTTCAACAAAACACGTCTTGAAAACTTCTCCAATGTCTCTGAGTACTGCAAGCAGCTTAAACTTCTAGCGGATCAACTCTCCAACATCGGCACGCCTGTCACTGACGATAAAATGGTGCTACAAATGATTTCTGGCCTTACTAAGGGGGAATATGATACTTTGACCACCATTATTCAACAGGCAGATCCGCTACCGAGTTTTAACAAAGCTCGCTCACAATTGTTGCTCGAAGAAACCCATTGTGCTAAGCAGGATGAGCACGCCCAGTAGGTGTTAGCTGTCGACACGCAACCTCAAGATCAGACGCCACCAGACAACTCCCAACAGCGGCAGGGCCGCGGCGGCAAGGGTGGAAAAGGTCGCGGCGATAGAGGAGGTCGTGGTCGTGGCAAGGGTCGCGGTCAACAGAACCAACAGCAGCAACAGCAACAGAGATCGCAGAACAACCGGGGCTGCGGCTCCTCGGCCAGTTCGTCTACGGCGCGCGCGCGCCCCGATTCGAGCCGCGACGCCAAGTCCATTCCGGTACCGGCGACCATACAATCCGTATTCTTACCCCGGTTTGCTAGGCCCCGCTCCAGCCCCACAACAGGCCCACTTCATGCAAGGTCAGGTCCCGCAGCCCTCATCCGGCATGACACCCACTGAGTTGGGTCAGGCGTTCAGCACCCTCTCTATGCAACAGCCTGACAATACTTGGTACATGGACTCAGGCGCCACATCTCACGTCACCCAGTCTGCAAGTACTATTCCTAAACTGTTTCATGTAAAGCATCCTCAATATGTTACAATTGGTAGTGGACAACGCATTCCAGTTAAGGGTTATGGTACCTCATACACACAACCTCCTCATCCATCATTCTCCCTCAAAAACACCCTATATGCCCCACACATGATTAAGAACCTCATATCTGTCCGCCAATTTACTCGTAATAATTAAATCGTCTCTCGTGGATTTTGACCCTTTTGGTTTTACTGGTAAAAGATCTTCATACGGGGACACCTCTTACGAGATGCAATAGCACGGGGGATCTCTATCCATTCACTTCCACCTCCGCTGCCAGATCTTGCTCTCCCGTCACTCTAGCGGCTGTTTCTTCTTCAACCTGACATAATAGGCTTGGTCATCCAGGAGTCCCGCTTTTAATTTTCTTAGAGGCAACAATTTCATTGCTTGTAATGGGAAACTTGCCCAAAATTGTGTTTCTTGCTCTTTAGGAAACATATTCGTCTTCCGTTCAAATCATCTACTAGTGTTACATTTGCTCCTTTTGATATTATACATACCGATTTATGGACATCTCCTATCACTAGTTCTCTCGGTCATAAATACTATCTTGTGTTGCTTGATGATTTTTCACACTACGTTTGGTTATACCCTCTTAAATTTAAATCGGAAGTGTTTGTCAAATTTCTTGAGTTTCGCAAGTTCATTCAAACACAATTTGGAAAAGGCATAAAATCATTTCAGTGCGATAATGGTCGTGAATTCAATAACTCTATGTTTCACCATTTTTGTACCAATAATGGCATGGTCTTTCACTTCTCCTGCCCTCACACCTCACCACAAAACGGTAAAGCTGAAAGAATCATCCGCACCATTAATAATATGATTCGCACCCTATTGATTCATGCCTCTCTCCCTCCACCCTTCTGGGTCTATGCTGCTAAAATGTCAGAATACACTCTAAATATTCTCCCTACTAGCACTCTTCACAATATGACCCCTACCGAAATCCTCTACAATAGAATCCCCTCTTATGATCATCTACGAATTTTTGGTTGTCTGTGCTATCCCAACCTTAGCTCCACCGCCCCTCACAAGCTCGCTCCTAGGTCCACTCCATGTGTTTTTCTAGGATTCCCGCCGAACCATAGGGGCTATCTATGCTATGACTTGTCGACTCGTCAGATCCACATATCTCGTCACGTCACATTCGACGAGACCACATTCCCGTTTTCGAATCTTCCAAAATTCCAAAAACAAGACTACTCATTTCTTGACGAGTCTGCTATCTCTCCCCTCATAATCGAACAACTCACATCCTCTGTTCCGTCGTTAGAGCCGCGGCGCCCAAACTTCAGAGAAGCCTGTCAACCTTCTAGCACCACGACTCTCGATCCAGGAGCCGCGACACCTCCGACGGCTTCTCCCCCACCCTCTCCTTATCCGACTTTACCCCCCGCCTCAGACACCACTCCGCCACCCACTGTCCCTACCCATCCAATGAAAACTCGTTCAAAGCATGGAATCTTCAAACCCAAAGTCCATTTCAACTTGTCTGCCCAAACCATCTCTCCACTTCCAAAGAACCCAAAATTGGCCAAACAAGACCCTAATTGGAATGCGGCTATGTATGAGGAATTCAATGCTTTAACTAAACAGCACACGTGGGATCTTGTACCTAGACCTGAGGGGGTGAATGTCATTCGTTGTATGTGGCTATTTCGTCACAAGTTCGGAGACAATGGGGATCTTGAGAGGTATAAGGCCCGTCTTGTGGCTAATGGCACAAATCGGCGAGAGGGCATTGATTGTGGTGAGACCTTCACCCGGTTGTCAAACCGGTTACCATCCGCACAGTTTTGAGCATAGCCATAGGCAAACATTGGCCGATCCATCAGCTTGATGTGAAGAATGCATTCTTACATGGGAATCTGAGAGAGATAGTCTACATGCATCGTCCCACCGGGGTTCACCCATCCGGCGGTTCCTCACTATGTGTGCCGTCTCCGTAAGTCACTATATGGCCCGAAGCGGGCCCCCGTGCGTGGTATGATCGCTTTGCCGGGTATATCTTGAAGATTGGGTTTGTATGCAGCAAGAGTGATACATCACTTTTCATTTTTCATCGAGGTAGTAGCACGGCTTACTTATTACTTTACGTGGATGATATTGTTCTTACTCGCCTCCTCCGACGGATTGAAAAATGAGATTATTGCCTTGCTCAAGTCCGAATTTGCAATGATTGATTTGGGAAATCTGAGTTACTTTTTGGGGATATCGGTGACCGTGTCGCCAATCATATGTTCTTGTGTCGGCGTAAGTATGCGAAGAGATTGTGTACGGGGGCTAAGATGGCGAAACCTGCAAAGAGGTGCCTACTCCGATTGATTCCAAATCTAAGCTCGGTGCTATGGATGGTGCTCCGCCTCGATCCTACTCGTATAGGAGCCTTGCGGTGCACTTCGGTATCTCACATTCACCGGGCCGGACATAGCTTATGCTTTTCGGCGGGTGTGCTTATTCATGCATGCCCCCAGGGAGTCTCATTTCACTGCTCTTAAGCGTATCATTCGATACATTAAGGGCACTCTTGATTATGGTTTGCACCTATACCCCTCTGCACCAGACAAGTTGCTTTCATATACGGATGCAGATTGGGCAGGGTGTCCGGACACGCGACGCTCTACCTCCGGCTTTTGTGTTTTCTTAGGGGATAATCTGATTTCTTGGTCTCGCCAAGCGACAGCTACCCTATCTCGTTCCGATGCCGAGGCCGAGTACGAGGCGTTGCAAATGTAGTAGCGAGATTTATTGGCTCGAAAATTTATCGTTAGAACTTCGGTGTCCTTTGCGTCAGGCATCTATTGTGTATTGTGATAACATCTCTGCCATCTATCTTTCTCATAATCCGGTTCAACATCAGAGAACCAAGCATATTGAGATATACCTGCACTTCGTTCGTGAGAAAGTTGCGTTAGGCCATGTCCGAGTGTTACATGTTCCATCATCCTATCGGTATGCGAGACATATTTACCAAAGGACTTCCCGACGCTTATTTCTTGACTTCGAGCCGGTCTCGGCGTCCGGCCTCCTCCCGCTCCGACTGAGGGGGTGTGTAAACGTGTAAATATATTCCCTACCCATAATTAGAATATTTTCATATATTGTGTAAATATAATTATGGTAAGACTAGGATTCCTCTTTTGTATAGGTTTAGGATTCCTTTTTTGTATAGGCTTAGGATTCCTCTTTTGTATAGGCTTAGGATTCCTATTGTATAAGGGATGAATATTGTACTCTATATATACCTTGATATTAATGAAAGACTCCTCAAGGGAGATTAATATCATCTTACATTAACTAACTTATTGGCCCAGATATTCATTGGGTTAAAATGGACCTACTTTTAATGTGATCTTGATTTGGGCGCTTAATCACAAGACTGGCTTATTTTATGTAATTCTTAAGATGACTAAGTATTAAGGGCCTCTACTTGTTTCTGTAACGTTTTTAGTTAGTCTTTGTGTTTTACCTGACGTTAACCATTTCAAATATTAAATTCCACAGTTCATTGTGTTTTACCTGACGTTAACCATTCACTAAACCATTAAGCTTAGTCAAGCATAATAGTCATTTTGAGAATATGGGCATTAGATATGTTGGAGATTGGCTCTAGAGCAAGTGGGAGATTGAAAGTATATTTATGTCCTAAAGACAATCTGTATTAGGACAATTGTATTTTATACACATTCGTATTATTATTAATGGGGATTAATATTTTGGCATTTGCAATTATTGAATTATTAATTGATTGTTTATAATATTCTATAATATGCATCCCTGGAGGTTACATTGTTATTAATAATGTGAGATATTAATATTATAACGTAACTCTTAAAATTGCCTCGACTAATGATCATCGAGAATGGGATATCGATGATATGTGATAAGTCGACATGCGGTCTACATCACATCCTTAGAGGATGTAGTATGTCTCATCTGCTACGAGTAATGACTACTCGTGATGGACACATGTATACTTTGGAAGTATTGGTATACCCTGCTGATATACTATTTGTTATACTTGTCTAAAGTATGATCAGCATGTGGGAGATAGAAGTCCTTAGACTTGTGGTCAATACGCACCTTGTCTACAAAGTAATATACTTTGATCCTGTCCTAAGCTCAAATGCCTTATAGGTTGAGATACGGCTTGTATTGGGTACATTACGATTTGGATTAAAGGTGGTAGTTGAGCCAAGATTAGGATTCATTCCTCGAATGTATATTCGAGAGAACACTCAGATTCTTAGTAATATTAGGTTGACTAAGTCATTGGCCAACTCAATACACATATTGAGAATATGGTCTAGTTGTCAACTAATATAAATGAGATACAATGATTAAGCCATTTGGATAGACACTTGACAATTCCTAAGCTTGACCGGGTGTGTCGTGAATGAAGGGATTTTATCTTACCACATAGAGGTTAAGTTTATTGGATTCGTGTAAACGTACTTCACATATTGAGTTCGTCTTGCGGCGCCGTCTAGGAGTTCCGCGTAGACCTTAATTTGATTAATGTCGATATGTGAAGGCCTGTAGGGTTACACTATGTTGATTGTCTTTTCGATCTAAGGATGTATTGAGAGAGTATTAAATATTCGATTTAGAATCGAGATATTTAAATGAATAATGATTATTTTAATTAAATCAAAATTTGATTTTGGATTTAATTAAGAATGTGCGGAAAATAAATCAAGACGGGGTAGGGCCACGTCAAGCGCCGCGACGCCCACACCATAGGGCCGCAACACTAATGACCTAATCTGTCTCGATTTATGGGCTAGACCCAAGGTCAAATCCTAATCCGATTTGACCTAATTTTTCACCTACAAATACAGACATTCATTTCATTATTCAATACACTAATTTCAGATTATTATTCTAATACTCTAAGACTTAGAATCAAAACATTCTCTCGAATCTTTGCCGGATTTCCTAGCTTTCCGAAAGAGAAATATATTGAAGCTTGGAGCTTGCAATCAAAAGGGCTTTCGCGTGTGAACCCACAGTTGATAAAGACTCCAGATAATACAACCTGTAAGTGTTCATGTTTCATGTTACAAGTCTTTGATTGTCATATAACCATACCAGAAGTAATTATTGGGGTAAAAAAGAACAAAATTTTAAACTTCCGTTGTGCCTTACTTATGTGTTTTGAACCCAACAAAACCCTACAGTGGTATCAAAGCTCAGGCTGGTTCAATGGTTATATAACAATTGAATAACAAAATAATATGGGTTAAACATAAAATTGGATTAAAACAAGGCTTCTTGAAATCCTACATGTCTTGACCGAATGTTAACCTTTTGATATCACCCTAAATTATCTCCTACGCTAACTCGAGGAAGTCATTCCGCTCTAACTCGAACTAAGCCAAAAATGTGTTGTCTAGCTTATTGCATGGTGCATGGCAAAAGGTAAAGATGGATGATGGTCGATGTGTGCGTTATTGATAATGGTGGGTGATGAAGAAGGATCTGTGATTTGGTTCCTAAATTGGATTTAGGGCTCGAACGATTTTCAAAAAATCAACACAGAAATGTTTTGTCAGAACGTCGGCGCCACGCCCCTACAGTAGGGAGCCGCGGCGCTTGCTAGGGTTTTCAAGGCGGCGCCGCGGCTCCATGGTGGAGCGTCGCGGCCCTAATGCTTTGTTTTTTTTAAGTTTCCGACTTTCTGGACATTAGGCGCCACGACCCCATGGTGGAGCGCTACGACCCTAATGCAAGCCGAAGGTTTCTGCCTTGCAAGCATCGCGGTCCCATGGTGGAGCGTCGCGGCTCTAATGCATTGCAGAAGCAGAAATTCGGTTTTGTGCCTTCCTGGCGCCGCGACCCTAATGATTAGGGCCGCGGCAACATCGGTCCGATATAACTGTCTGGGCAGGCGGCGCCTAGTATTTGATTAAACCATCTTATATCATGTATATTGGGTTGACGGTTCCCAACTATATGTGTCATTAGTTTTGCATGATATTAAGATGTCATATTGGATATGGCATAAAAGAGTTGATCTTGGTTAAAATCCTGAATTAAAATGTTCACCAAAATTTTGAATACAAGTCTAAAATAAAATGCGTCGTCCATTATAATTGTTAGAGTGCAAAATCCTTTTCGGCGATACGAGTATTTATGCCAAAGCATTTGCTCTATGTCTACGAGGACCCAGACTCTTTCATAGATGTGTTTTAAATGTAAAGGTAAACGATAAACTTTTGTGGATATTTACACCAAAGTGTTTGCTCACAAAGACCAAATTTACTTAGATACATAAACGCAGTCGCGTAATGGGGTTGACTTGCTTAGAGAAATCTTGGCGCCAAAGTGTCGGACTAATCTAAGGACGCAAGATTAAATGTAATATTTGATCAACCAAGAGTTACAAATAAGTTTTGCAATTGGTTTAGAACCTACCAAGATATGTTGTTGAAGTTACCATCCAAAGCAAACGCGGAGATATCATAGGCTTGGATCTTGGTCTATTATGAACTCAATTATTATAGGTCCGTATTCTACCATGGGGTCCTAGAAGTATGTTAAAATAGTGAGAGCTAATTAAATAAAAAGCCTTGTTGATTAGCCTAAACGAATGTGTATAGTATGAAATAGATTTTGAGTTTGATTTCCAGTCTATCTAATTCTTCAGATTATCAAAGATGTCGAGCTTATCATTGAAAATGTTGATTGAAATGAACAAACTTACTGGACCTAACTACCTTGACTGGCTAAGAAATTTGCGAATAGTGCTGAGACAAGGGAAAATAGAATACGTGTTGGACACGGTGTTCCCAACAGTCCCTGCGACAGACTCTGCTGAATATGCCTCTTTTGATAAGGATGCTTACCAAAAACACCTAGATGAAGCCACTTCAGCACAGTGCGTGATGTTGTCTTCCATGTCTATGGAACTTTAGAGACAATATGAGAACATGGGTCCCAATGAGATGCTCGAACACTTGAAGAGTCTCGGTGACCCACAATCCCAGACTATGGATTATGAGTTATTGATAGAACTCTTTAAGTGTAAGCTCAATGAAGTGGGCCAGGTCTCGCAGCATGTGTCGAAGATGATAGGGCTGATAGAGAGGCTTGGTTCAATTGGAACGAAGCTGGACAAGAATGTCGCTACCACCCTCATCCTGAACTCTCTCCTTCATTTTTTTGAGAACCTCATAGTGAATTTCAATATGAATGGAACGAAGGAGAGTCTGCCGGAGCTGCACAACATGATCAAGACCTTTGAGTCTTCCACTTCCAAAGGCAAAGTTGTGTTCATGGTGAGCTCTACTAGCCGACCCAAGCCGAAAGGCAAGGAATGGCAGAAGAAGAAAGGCAAAGCAGTCGCTGCGCCCTTAGCTTTGAAGCCTAAGGGAGGTGTGAAGAAGAACAAGGTAAATTCGGCTAAGGATCAATGCCTCAACTGCCACAAGAAGGGGCATTGGAAGAAGGACTGCATGGTACCAGGAGGAGGAAAAACGCCAGTGCTTCTGCCTCTGGTGGACAAAGTATGTACGTCACTGAAATAAATATGTCTATAAATAACTCTCATTCCTAGGTATTGGATACCGCTTGTGGCTCACACATTTGTACAAATGTGCAGGGGCTAACTGATAGCAGGAAGGTTGGACCAAGAGAGGTAGACCTAAGCATTGGAAATGGAGCACGAGTGGATGCTGAGCGCATAGGAACTTGTAGATTAAATTTGCCTTCTAGCTATTGTTTAGTGTTGAATGATTGCTACTATGTACCCTCGTTAACGAGGAATATCATTTCTATCCCAGTTTTGGACATGGAGGGTTTTTCCTCATATATTTATAATGGCAGTCAAGTACTGTCTTTTGATAATGTTATATATGGAACTGCTCCTCTTGTGGATGGATTATATACACTAAACTGTAGTCGAGAGATATTCAACGTACAAAATAAATGAGCCAAGATAAGTAATAGAAACTCTACCTACCTATGGCACTGCAGACTTGGTCATATCAACGAATCAAGGATAGCAAGGTTGAAGAAGTTAGACTACCTCGAACCATTTGACTTGGAGTCTTATGGTAACTGCGAATCTTGCTTGAGAGGAAAGATGACCAATAAGCCACTTTCTGGGAAAGGTGTGCGAGCCAATGAGGTGCTTGAGTTGGTCCATACTGATGTATATGGGCCATTTTCGACTCAAGCTAAAGGAGGCTTCCCATACTTCATCACTTTTACTAATGACTTCACAAGGTATGGATATGTGTGTCTTATGAGACACAAATCTGAGGCTTTTGAGAAGTTCAAAGAGTACAAGTCAGAAGTAGAGAAGCAACTTGCAACAAGTATCAAGACCCTTCGATCGGATCGAGGAGGTGATTACTTGAGCAAGGATTTTCTAGATTACTTGAAGCCACATGGATTCAAATCAGAGTGGACACCTCCTGGAACACCACAAATGAATGGCGTTGCCGAAAGGAGAAACCAAACCTTATTAGATATGGTTCGATCTATGATGAGCTTCTCAGCTCTATCGACATACCTTTGGGGACATGTTATACAAACCTAAATATATGTTCTGAACAGGGTTCCTTCCAAGTCAGTAGAAAAGACACCATATGAGATATGGTGTGGCAAGAAGCCAGCTCTTAAATATATGAGACCTTGGGGGTGCCCTGCATATGTTAAGAAGATGCTCACTGACAAGTTGGAATCCAAAAGTGAGAAATGTTACTTCGTGGGGTATCCAAATAAAACTAAGGGATACTACTTCTATCTTTCTGGAGAACGTAAGGTCATAGTTTCTAGGAACACAACTTTCCTTGAAGAAGAATATGTCTACAAGGAATATAGTTGCACAGAGATAGAACTTGAAGAAATTCAAGAACCACAAGATAACACAAAAATTGAACCCTTGTCGAATGACCTAAACAAGGATTCAGTAGGAGTATATGGTGAATATTGGGTACTTAGAGTACGCCCTTCAGCCAGTAGGAGTGTTGTGAGAGATAGTGCAGAAATGTAAGGCTCTCATACACAACCAATGGAAGATGATACAATGGTTGTACATCATTCAATTCAGGAAATACATGAAAGTGACATTCCTGAAAGCTCTCAAGGTGATGGATTGTCCAGCACACAAAGACCTTCTCACAATCAGAATGCAACAAACACTGAAATGCTGAATAATCAACTCCGTAGGACCACTAGGACTCATCGTCCGCCTAAAAGACTTAATCTCCTTGTTGAAGCACACAATGAGATAGATATTCCTGATGACGATGAACCTACAACCTACAGTGAATCTATGTTAGACATTGATTCGCAGAGATGGCAAGAAGCCATGAAATCTGAGATGGACTCGATGTACATAAATCAAGTTTGGAACTTGGTTGATTTGCCAACAGGGGTTAGACCCGTAGGATGCAAATGAGTCTTCAAGAATAAGATTGATGCATATGGTAAGGTACAGACTTATAAGACAAGATTGGTGGCTAAAGGTTATAATCAACGGCCTGGGGTCGATTATGATGAAACTTTTTCACCTGTTGCCAAAATAACTCCATTCGGATTTTGCTTGCAATAGCTGCATATTATGACTATGACATTTGGCAGATGGATGTCAAAACTACTTTCCTCAATGGTAATCTAGTTGAGGAGGTGTATATGAAACAACCTGAGGGTTTTTCACTTGAGTCCAAACCAAATATTGTATGCAAGCTACAAAAGTCCATTTATGGGCTTAAGCAAGCCTCGAGGAGTTGAAACATTTGCTTTGACAAGGCTATCAAGTCATTTGATTTTGTCAGAAGCAAAGAGAATCCATGTGTTTATAGTAAACGCAAGGATGTGAGTATTGCCTTCATTATCATATATGTATATGACATATTGATAATGGGAGACAATAAGACTCTCCTACAGTCAATCAAGGAGTGGTTGTCCAGTACCTTCATGATGAAGGATTTAGGTGAAGCCTGCTACATTCTGGGAATTAGGATCTATAGAGATAAACCTAATAGATTGTTGAGGCTGTCACAGTCAGTCTACATAGACAAAGTGCTTAGACATTTTTCTATGGAAAATTCCAAGAAAGGCGGTCTACCTCTGAGACAAGGCATCAAGTTATCTAAGAAGGATAGTCCTTCTAATACTATAAAACTTGAAAACATGAAAAGGATCCCATATGCTTCGGCTATAGGATCGATCATGTATGTCATGACCTGTACTAGGTCAGATGTGGCCTTTGCACTTAGTATGACTTGCAAATTCCAGCAGAATCCTAGGGAAGAACACTGGAAAGCAGTCAAGAGTATTCTTAAGTATCTTAGACGAACTAAATATTACTTCTAAGTCTATGGTAGGGGGAAAAAGCTAGCTGCTCCTGGGTACACTAATTCTAGCTTCCAAACGGATCTTGATAACTACAAATCTCAGTTTGGGTACACGTTCATTTTCAATGGTGGAGCAGTAAGCTGGAAAAGTTCCAAACAAGCTACAACTGTTGATTCGACAACAGAAGCTGAGTACATTGCTGAATCGGAAGCTGGTAAAGAAGTTGTCGCGATTTCTGAGTTCCTGAAGGAACTAGGGGTTGTTCCAAGTGCCACTTGTCTAATAACGATTTATTGTGACAACACTTGTGCGATAGCGCAAGCTAAGGAACCAAGATCAACCAACAGAAACAAGCATGTACCAAGGAAGTACCACATACTCAGGGAGATGGTGGAGACTGAAGAGATTAGATTATACTATGTTACCACATACAATAATCTAGCTGACCCATTCACTAAACCATTAAGCTTAGTCAAGCATAATAGTCATTTTGAGAATATGGGCATTAGATATGTTGGAGATTGGCTCTAGAGCAAGTGGGAGATTGAAAGTATATTTATGTCCTAGAGACAATCTGTATTAGGACAAATGCACTTTATACACATTCGTATTATTAATAATGGAGATTAATATTTTGGCATTTGTAATTATTGAATTATTAATTGATTAATTATAATATTCTATAATATGCATTCCTGGAGGTTACACTGTTATTAATAATGTGAGATATTAATATTATAACGTAACTCTTAAAATTGCCTCGACTAATGATCATCGAGAATGGGATATCGATGATATGTGATAAGTCGACATGCGGTCTGCATCACATCCTTAGAGGATGTAGTATGTCTCACCTGCTACGAGTAATGACTACTCGTGATGGACACATGTATACTTTGGAAGTATTGGTATACCCTGCTGATATACTATTTGTTATACTTGTCTAAAGTATGATCAGCGTGTGGGAGATAGAAGTCCTTAGACTTGTGGTCAATACGCACCTTGTCTACAAAGTAATATACTTTGATCCTGTCGTAAGCTCAAATGCCTTATAGGTTGAGATATTATAGGTTGAGATACGACTTGTATTGGGTACATTACGATTTGGATTAAAGGTGGTATTTGAGCCAAGATTAGGATTCATTCCTCGAATGTATATTCGAGAGAACACTCAGATTCTTAGTAAGGTTGACTAAGTCATTGGCCAACTCAATACACATATTGAGAATATGGTCTAGTTGTCAACTAATATAAATGAGATACAATTATTAAGCCATTTAGATAGACACTTGAAAATTCCTAAGCTTGATCGGGTGTGTCGTGAATGAAAGAATTTTAGCTTACCACATAGAGGTTAAGTTTACTGGATTCGTATAAACGTACTTCACATATTGAGTTCGTCTTGCGGCGCCGTCTAGGAATTCCGCGTAGACCTTAATTTGATTAATGTCGATATGTGAAGGCATGTAGGATCACACTATGTCGATTGTCTTTTCGATCTAAGGATGTATTGAGAGAGTATTAAATATTCGATTTAGAATCGAGATATTTAAATGAATAATGATTATTTTAATTAAGTCAAAATTTGATTTTGGATTTAATTAAGAATGTGCGAAAAATAAATCAACATTGACATTGCTAGAAGATTCTAGCTATAACATCATAATGGGCTTGGCCCAACATGGTATGATCAATGTTGGTTCATCAACCAACTTTGACATTGCTAGAAGATTCTAGCTATAACATCATAATGGGCTTGGCTCAACATGGTATGATCAATATTGGTTGATCAACCAACTTTGACATTACTAGAAGATTCTAGCTGTAACATCATAATGGGCTTGGCCCAACATGGTAAACAACTAGGACATTGACTCTAGAATTTTCTAGCAATTATTTTCCTATGTATTTCTTGAATCTTTTCCACATTTCTAGATAATTATATAACTTAATCTAGAATGTTCTAATAATGAGAGATACAATAGTGATTTTAACACTCCCCCTCAACACCACTCTTCATATTGAGTTATTCTCTAAGTTTCTAAAATCTTGAAGTGTTAAGTGCTTTTGTGAGCAAGTCTACTATTTGATCTTCACTCTTCACTTGGTGCATCTCTAACTCTTCTTGTAGTACTTTCTCTCTAAGAAAATGGTAATGCACCTCCATATGCTTTGTTTGAGCATGAAACACTGGATTTTCTGCTAATTGAATAGCAGACTGGTTATCACAATAGAGTGGCACCGCATAATCTATAAGTTGGTGTAGGTCCTTCATCAATTGCATTAACCACGTACTATCTTGAACTGCCATTGCCGCTGCTCTATACTCTGCTTCTGTGGTTGACAAGGACACTGTTGGTTGCCTTTTGCTACACCAAGATACTACTCCAGATCCAAGCATGAATACATAACCAGTTGTTGATCGACAAGTATCGTGATCTCCGGCATAATCAGCATCGCAGTATCCAACTATCTTTTCCTCATCGTCTTTCTTATAAAAGAGACCATAATTAATGGTATATTTGACGTACCTCAACATTCGTCGCACTGCTTCTAAATTTGTCTTCTTTGGTTGTTATATATATCGGTTTACTACCCCTACTGCATATGAGACATCTGGTCGAGTCAATGTAAAGTAGATTAGACTACCTACCAGTTGTCGATACATTGCTTCGTCTTGCAAGTCCTTCCCTTTATGAGCGCATAACCTAGCATTAGCTTCCATATGTGTTGAGATGGGCTTGCACTCGAGCATTCCAAACTTTTGTACCAAGTCTTTCGCATACTTTTGTTGGCAGAGAAATAGGCCTTCCTCAGTTCAATCAACTTCTAATCCAATGAAGTGTTTTAATTCTCCAAGTTCCTTCATTTGAAACAGAATTGACAGATTTTCCTTTGTTTGACATATTTCTGCTTTATCATCGCCAGTGATAATGAGGTCGTCGACATATACTAGAACAACTGCGATCTTTTCTTCCTTCACTTTGATGAATAAGCTTGAATCTGCATGTGACATTTCATACCCGCTCTCTACTAAGAACTCAACAATCTTGCCATACCATGCTCTCGGAGCCTGCTTCAATCCATAGAGCGCCTTCTTCAGTTTGCAAATATAATCATGATGTTTCTTTATCCTCAAATCCTCTTGGTTGGATCATGTATATTTCTTGATCCAACTCTCCATATAGAAAGGCATTTTTCACGTCTATTTGCCACAGTCTCTAATCTTTACTTGCTGCAAGTGCTAGCAGGACTCTTACTATTGTAATCTTAACAACTAGGCTAAACGTCTCATCATAATCTAGCCTATACTGTTGAGAGAATCCTCGAGCTACTAACCGAGCCTTGTATCTTTCAATTGATCCATCAAGACGAGTTTTTACCTTGTAAATCCATTTGCAGGAAATGGGTTTTACTTCCTTTGGCTTTGGTACTAGCTCCCATGTTTGATTCTTCTCTAGAGCACTTATCTCCTCTTTCATAGCTTCAAACCACTTGATGTTCTGGGATGCCTCTTCATATGTCTCTGGTTCTCTAAACGTTTCTTCTTCAACTACATCAGCATTGGTGTACTTGGGATTTGGCTTTCGAACACCTGTCGATCTCCGAGGTTATGGGCTTACTCCTTCTGGTTGATGGCCTTCTACTCGTTGATGCATGCCTGTTTGCCACAGATTCTGTGTTGCCTCATCCTCGGTATTTTCTTCCTCACTTGGAACTTTATGTTCTTTTTCTGGACTTGGATGTACTTTAACAATTTGCTCCCCCATCTTCTTTTGCAATTTATCTTCTATTTCCTTGGAATCTGGTAACTCTTCCTTTTGAGGTGACCACCATGATGCTGCCTCATCAAATACCACATTTTTTGATGTATAACACTTTCCAGTTGTTGGGTCGCAGCATTTCCACCCTTTCCTTTGGTTGTCATATCCCACAAAGATACACCGTATCACCTTTTTATCAAATTTGCTACGTAGATGACTTGGCAAAAACACGTAGCACACACAGCCAAATACTCGAAACTGACTTACTACAGGTTTACTACCCCACAATTTTTCAAAGGGTGAAATGAACCCTAACTTCGCTTGAGGAAGTCTATTGATGACATGAGCTGCTGTTTTCATACCTTCTGCCCAAAATTTTCCTGGAACATTCTTCAAATGTAGCATGCTTCGACATATCTCTGCAAGGTGTCGATTCTTCCTCTCAGCTACTCCATTCTGTTGTGGTATATTTGCACATGTGAATTGATGGCGTATGCGGCATTCTCGTAGGTACTGGGAGAACTCATCTGATGTATATTCACATCCGTTTTCTATTCGGAGGCATTGGATTTTCTTTCCAAGTTCTCCTTTCTCTATTTCTTTGAACTCTTTAAATTTTGAAAAGTTTTAGATTTTTCTTTGAAAGAAAACCCATAGGTACCGTGAGAATACGTCAATGAATGTAACCATGTATTGCATGCCACTGATTGATGATTACTTGATTCGCTCGAATACGTCAGAATGGACCAACTCCAATGGTGCTTTGGCTTTGAACTTTGAGTCTTCATACGGTAACTGATGTGCCTTACCGTATTGGCAGCAAGCACAAACGGTCTTTGTTCTGACCTCGAGTTGAGGAAGAACCTTCAACATAGATTTCTTCATCATCACCTTGAGTTTGTGATAGCTTACATGTCCAAGTCTTGCATGCCACAAATTAGTTGTTTCGTTCTTTTGAGTCTTGTTTACATAAGCTGACTCTGCTGACATTACATAGATAGACTCTAAGCGTCGTCCTCTTATCATCGGTGTTCCAGAGATTTCAAGATCTTGATAGATCTTGATATCTTGAGGTCCGAATGCGACATGGTGGCCTGATGCTATAAGTTGCGCTACTGATAGTAAGTTTTTCTTCATCCCAGGTACATGGTAGACATCCTGGAGTGAAACCTCTTTCGGACTGAATCTTGGCATGATTGTTGTTTTCCCGACGTGAGCGATTGGTAGTCTTGAGTTGTTGGCTGTCACCACCACACGACCACCTTGGTACTCGGTCATATTCTGTAGCTTCTCTTTATCTCCTGTCATATGATTTGAGCAGCCAGAGTCGACTATCCAATCATTATTGTAGTTGAGCGTTCCAGGAACGGTAACCGCCAGAGCTAATTCTTCTTTCTCCACGACGAAAGATGTTTCAGCGTCCCACTCTTCATCAGTTGTCTTTCCTGTATTTGATGTGGCTGCATTGCTTTCTGCAGTGTTCTTTTTTAACCAATAATTTTTAGCCATGTGGCCCTTCTTCCCACAGTTATAACATTTTCCATCAAACTTATTGTTATTCTTTGACTGGCCACCCCAGTTGTCTTTCTATTGAGCTCTCCTGTTTGTGAGCTTCCATGATGATTATCCTTGTCATCATTTTTTCTAGAATTTCTACAAGCATTTGGTCAGGATCGACTTTTCTTATCACCGTTATAGAGTGCTTCTACGCCACTCTTTAATGAGACTCCAGATATTTGCTTAGCCAACGCTTCTTGGTCAGTTAGCAAGTTTTCTAATTCAACAAGAGAAGGTTGACTTGGCCAACCTTGTATTGCGGCAATAAAATTTCTATATTCTGGCCTTAATCTATGAATAATAATTCTTCTAATTCTAGCGTCTGACATGCCAGCAGCAAAGTCTACTGCAGAAATTTTGCGACAAAAATATTTTAGCTTGGTAAAGTATTGGTTGATCGTCATGCCGCGTTGTCTGATAGAGAGAAGCTCGTTCTCCAAAAGTTGCAGTCTCGTATCATTCTTCTTGGTGAACAATGTTGTGAAAGTATCCCACACTTCCTTCGGTGTCTTAGCCGACCTGATGTGCTCCAACATTTCATCTTCAACTGTGGTCCGAATCGCAAACATGGCTTTGCCAGCTCTAATCTTCCATTTATTCAAAGCGGCTGCGTCTTTTGGTTGTGTGACCTCATTGCCACCAACGATCTCCCACAAGTCTTGGCCTTAGAGATATGCCTCCATATGCATCGACCACGTACTGTAATTCTGATTGTTAAGTTTTTTATTCCACCGACCACTTGAAAGGTCACCCATCGTGTCTTGGCTAAAATTCTATTTTTACCAAGAAAGCTTGATTTCGACAACAAGCTCTGTAGTACTAAACCACACACGAACACTCTAAGAAACTCAACAAACGACTATTTGGTATGAACCGACCTGGTTCTCATACCACTTGTTAGACAACACAACACGTGAAAAACGTAATTACTTTATTATTGTGAAAGCAATTACACCAAGACTTGAACACTATAACTTGACCACAATATACACCAAGCTCTTACTCTTTTATTTTTACCAACACTTGACACTCATACTTTAGACTCACTTGAACACTTTTTGGATGCACACTTGGGACTTACATCCTTAAGGACCCAAGGTCCCTATATATACATGATCAATGTTGGTTCATCAACCAACTTGACATTGTTAGAACATTCTAGCTATAACATCATGATGGGCTTGACCCAACATGGTAAACAACTAGGACATTGACTCTAGAATTTTCTAGCAATTATTTTTCTATGTATTTCTTGAATCTTTTCCACATTTCCTGATAATTATATAACTTAATCTAGAATGTTCTACTAATGAGATAGGCGGTGGTGATTTTAACATCTCCATCCTCCTAAAATAAGAGAAAACAAAGCTACATCTTATTCAAATGGAGAAACAAAAGGCATCAAAATATGATCTAGTAAAAACTTCCTAAATGTATAACGAAAAATATTACAAGCTCAAGCAGAAAGTTCAGACCAAGTAAATTATGGAAAAGCTCTCAGATCTTACCCTTATGTAATTACAAGCTTTAGATATAAATATAGTATTACTGTCATATCATTTCAAGAAAATCATTAGTTCCACTTGCTCAGCCCCACAAAAGAGTACTCAAAAGAAGAAAAATAAGTTACATGAGTCAACAGAAAATTACAGAGAGTAAACCAAATCATAGTTTGTATTGTTGGAGACTAAGGACTAAAGAAGAGAAAGAAAGAATAGCTTTCCTTACCCACCCACGGTCTAAAAGAAAAGACAAAAAATCAACTTTGTTTTGACATTAATTAAAACGTTTGAAGTAGGAAAAAAATGGTGTTGCTATCTCGACATTTTGAAAAATCAGCAACTCACTGTATTAGTAGTTTATTCCTTGTCTTTACTTCATATACCTATGCAAGTGCCGGTCAAGATTATGTGTATCTCCCTGATTCCATTTTTATAAAAGCAACTCATCATTTATTTTCATTACTACAATTGTTAATATTGCCTTACTATGAAAATATCACTCCTTCTACAACTTTCTTTGATCACCATGCTGGTGGTATCTCTAAACAACTCTAATATTTATGGATTATATGACCAATGTTTGAAGGATCAAAAAGCATTGTTGCTTAAATTCAAGAATAGCCTTACGTTCAATTCTTCTCTGTCAACCAAACTAGTCAGGTGGGATCAAGACACTGATTGTTGCCTGTGGCAAGGTGTAAGTTGTGATCAGGAAGGGCATGTGCTTGTTCTGGAGCTCGACGATGAAGCAATTTCTAGTGGAATTGAGAATTCAAGCAGTCTCTTCGATCTTCAATATCTTAAAAAGCTGAATTTGGCTCACAATGACCTAAACTCTGTTCAAATACCAACAGAAATTTATAATCTCTCAAACTTGACGTACCTGAATTTATCAGATGCTGGTTTTGTTGGGCAGATTCCAATGGAATTGTCAACATTGACACACTTAAGTGTCCCTTGACCTTCTTACAACAACTTGAGAATTGATTTACAAGGGAATAATTTGACCTCTTGCCCCTTTCCCCAGTTGGAAGAGCTGAAGTTAGTTTCATGCCAGTTGCAGAAGTTTCCAGATCTTAGAAACCAGTCTCGTTTGTACGCATTAGACTTTTCAGACGACAATATTGAAGGGAAAATACCCAGCTGGGTTTGGAGTGTTGGAAATGGAAGTCTACAGTATGTGAATCTCTCATGCAATCTCCTGGAGTTTCTAGAAAAACCTTACAGCATATCTACCACTCTGAGGGTCATTGAATTGCATTCCAATAATGAACTTACGGGACAAATACCCTCTTCCATATGCAAACTATATCAGCTTCAATTGCTTGATATGTCAAATAACGCCATCAACGGCAAAATACCTCCATGTCTATTCCAAAAGATTCACCATCTCAAGATGTTGAATCTAGGTAGAAATAAACTAAGTGGCCTTATTCGTGACGCATTTCCGCTGAACTGCAATTTGCAAGTTTTAGCCCTCCGCAGCAATCTCTTAGAAGTAAAAGTCCCAACATCCCTGGAAAGATGTGCATATCTTGATGTTTTTGACATTGGAAATAACAAGATTCAAGATACATTCCCATGTATGCTGAAAAACTATTTAATTTACATGTCCTAGTCTTAAGGTCCAACATGTTCCATGGGAATCTCAAATGCCCTTTAGCTAATCAAACTTGGACAAAGCTCCAAATTATAGATCTTGCCTCCAACAATTTCAATGGAGATCTGCTGCCAGAATACTTCTCAGACTTGGAAAGCATGATGCCGGGTAGCAAATTTCCAGTTCCAGAGTACTTGCAAGTTGAAGTCTTAGACTATGGCATGTACTATCAAGATAGAGTGACTGTAGATCTCAAAGGTCGGGAGATGGAGATTGTAAAAATTCTTGCGATTTTTACATCGATTGATTTCTCCTGCAACAACATTCAAGGAGACATACCCAAGGTATTGGGAGATCTCAAATTGCTTTACCTTCTTAACTTATCACACAATGCTTTGGCAGGAAGAATACCAAAGGCCCTTGGAAAGTTGACTCAGCTTGAATCCTTAGATCTTTCGGTGAACCAGTTAAGTGGGAGAATTCCAGACGAGCTTGCAAGTCTCACGTTCCTTTCTTTCTTGCTTGCGAGTCTCACGTTCCTTTCTTTCTTGAATCTATCTTTTAATCAACTATCTGGTAGGATTCCAAGAGGCAACCAATTTCAGACGTTCTCAGCAGATTCCTTGGAAGGGAACACAGGGCTATGCGATTTTCCATTAAAGAAACTGTGCAGTGACACCAAAGTGACTGGATCATCACAATTACCTGGTAGCCATTCTGAACATGATGAAATTGACAGGAAATATAAGTTTTGCCTTGGGATATTCTGTGAGTTTTGGCATCGTAACCTGGCTGCTTTTGCATTGCCGAAGATACAATGAGCTAGTTGATAGACTTCTTATCAGAATTTTGGGTCAACTCAAACAGAGTGGCAGGAATAAAAATCCAAGGAGGTCAAGGTAAGTTAAGGTTTTCTGGAGAAAACAGAAGCCACTAAAGTTCTGAAGTTTGAAGTCAGATCGTTTATGTTAAGAGTCCCACATTGGAAATGAAATGGGAACATGGACTCCTTATATGTACTTGGACAATCCTCACCCTACAAGCCAACTTTTGGGATTGAGTTAGGCCCAAGATCCATTCTTTACATTTTACATTCTGTTTTTTGTAGGATAAGCCTGCATGTGCTATTAAGGAGTTCATAATACTCTATTTTTTCTTTGTTTATGTAAAGGAAAGGGGGTGACAATTTGCTTATCATTATTCATCTATCAGGCTTCTACTAAATAAACCAGTAGCTCTTTTACTTTATTCTGGTTTTGTTAGTTAGATGTTCAAAAATAACGGTTACCAAATAACTTGCTGAAGTTATCTTATTGAAAAAATGAAGAAGCAAATTGGCAAAGCAACCTAGATTAACAGCTTATATATATATATCAAATAGTAGTACATCTAATTAAAATCACTGAAGATTTCTGAGATTTAAGTATGATTCATTATGCTAGTAACGTATCAGATCAGTACCTTAAATTCTTAGTCTCCACAGAATATTTACTTTATATCAAGTTTGGACTAGTTCGTGCAATAAAAGTCCGCTGGTGCAAAACGATTATTCATATATCTTGTGGTGCATATATTAGACATATAAGCAACACTCTGTTGAGCTTTGGAGTTGAGACAATGAACATAAGAATTTAACTTGAGCACAATCATGAAAAATGCCTAGAGCTTTTGCAATAAACACAGTAATATTTTTCACTATTGGACTTGAGCTAAAACGTCTTGCTCTGAATGTGATGTAGATTTGGAAAAGTAAATGTCGGATTGGATGAATATTGGCAACCAGCCAGTGCAGGATAAGAGGAGGCAAATATTCAGCCTGCTAATTTGTTTCCATATAACTGACAAGCTATTTAGAAAGCACTGGCTCAATTTTACAATTTCGGAATCTGTTTTGAAATTAAAATAGAAAAATGGCAAACATGTTAGTTCTTAGCATACTAGACTAAACATGATTACTACTATTTGTTGAGTATTCTTGTCTAACTTGTTTCTGTTAATATTTGTTCTAAATCACAAGCTAGGTATTTAGCATACTAGACTAAACATGATCACTAGCATACTAGAAAAAAAGTGTTTAGTTTAAGTTGGCACCTTTATGGGTAGATTTTTAAGTTAATCTTTTTTGTGTTATGAATGATTTTACCTAATGTTAACCGGGAAATCCATTTCAATGTTGATTAGACAATGGAAGATTGATAAATGAAGATTTTCACAGTTCCTTGCTAGATGAAGACTGATGTATATGCCAAATTGGATTGTATGAGTTACTGCATATTAATAGATGACCACGAGACATAATATATACACAGTTATTAGGTTCAGTAGAGACTTTATTTTCTATATCAATAGATCAAGTATATCCTTTCTATTGCATGCTCATGACAGGGTAAATATGCAGGTTTAAGGAAGTGTTGGTTAAATATGAGATAAGATAAGATTGAAAAACCTTATTTGTATTATTCACCTCGTCTCAGGCAAATGTATGACACTTGAAGCAGTTTTAATGATTTTCTGAAAATCACTCTGGTATTTCTTATGTATCAAATGTTCAGCTCCTTCTGAATGTGATGATTGAGAATTTGGGTGACTAAAGGGAATGGGAATATGAAACAGAAATTTAATGAATCAATGGAAGATCCTATCCCAGTTTACTACAAACTGGGGGATTTTCAGGATATTTACACGATATCTTGCACTCATTTTTTTCTCTTAATGGCAGAAAATCAGATTCCGCATAGCAATCTTAAAATAAATTTCAATAGCTGTTCACTTAGTGTAACCCCTGCACCTAGCTTACCTTATTGGCTTGTTTCTTTTTTCCAAGCTTAAATCATACTTTACTAATATAACCACACACTTACACTTTGTCCTCTCTTCCTAAACTAAAATCAGAGAGGACAAAGTTTGCATTTTATAAATGTTTCATTGTCAATTACAAACTCAAGTCGCTCAAATTCAGACAAGGTAAATTCTGGGAAGTTTTCATAACTAACCCTTTTGTAATTAACATTTTAGGTTGACTTGCATATGCACAACCCAAGTCAACAGAAAATTAAAGAGAGAAAACCAAATTGGAATTTGTCTAGTTGGAGACAAAACAATAGCCGTCCTCACCATCCTATGCATAAATTAAAAGATAGAAACATCAAATTTGTTTAGATTTTAACACATCTGAAGTAGGACCTCGTTAGACAAAATGGTGATGCTGTCTTGACTTATTCAAAATGCAAATTGGAGCAACCCATTGAATTAGTTGCTCATTTCTTGTCTTTGCTTCACATTTCATTGCGAGTGCCGGCCAAGTTATCTGTTTCCCCCTGGTTCCATTTGAATAAACGCAATTCATGATTCAATTCATTAATACATTTCATAATATTGCCTCACTATGAGAATATCACTCCTGCTACAACCGTCTTTTTATCACTGTGCTGGTGGTGTTTCTGTTAGGATTTACGTCTCAAATCCTACCTAATCAGAAAACCAGTAAATAAACGAAGAACAAATAACACACACAGTTTTATAGTGGTTCACCCTCAATGCGAGAGCTAGTCCACTTTGCCGTTGCAGATTTGACTATAATGTAGTTTTATTTGAGTTTACAATTCTCTCTTTTTCTCTTTGTCGACTACACTCGACCGCTCAAAAGACCTCACAGAAAAACGGCGCCCTAGACTATATAGAGAACATTACGGCGAACATAATACAAGCCTAAAATTCCCAAAAAATACCCTCCACTAAATAACATTACATCGACTGATGCCAATCCCCCACGATCGGCTAATTCCAACCCTCTGCGTAGGGTCTTCATAGTGTCGGTAAATGCATTAGGCTCCACAACTCAACAATCTCCCACTTGGAGACTAATTTCAATCATCTGTCTCCATCTGCAGCAACGACTCCGATTCTCATCCAAGAAGTCCAACTGAAGTTGCACACAACTTCAGTTTATCATTCGGCACGACCTTCGTCAGCATGTCGGCTGGATTCTGATTCCCTGGGATCTTCTCAAGCACTAACACTGCATCTTCCAAAGCTGATCGGATGAAATGATACCGAAGTTGTATGTGCTTCGTGCGAGCATGGTAAACCGGGTTCTTTGCCAAATAAATGGCACTCTGGCTATCACAGTTTAGCACACTCCCCTCGTGGTCCTGATCCAATTCTCGCAGAAAATATTGTAGCCATATCATCTCCTTCGTGCCTCCGGCACGGAAACGTACTAAGCCTCAAAACTAGAGAGAGCTACTATCTTCTACAACTTTGAAACCCAGCAAATCGCAGTACCTCCGAAGGTGTAAACATACCCGGATGTGCTCTTTTTACTATCGACATCACCACTATTGTCAGCATCAACATATCGCTGCAATCCTGTCTCTAACTTTCGGAAACACAAAGCTAAACTCGAGCTGTTCTTCAGATATCTGAAAATCCACTTCACAGCCTCCCAGTGTTGCTTTTCTGGATTGCTCATAAACCTGCTAACAACTCCCACTGCATGTGCAATGTATGGCCTCGTACATACCATCACATACATAAGACTGTCAATGTCCTCAGCTTCATCTTTATACCTAAGGAGATACACCACAGTGTAACGGAACAATCATCAACAAAGGTTATGTAATATCTCTTTCCGCCTCTACTAGCATGGTTTTTGAAATCTCCTAAATCACTATGTACCAATTCAAGCAAGTCAGATTGTCTTTCAATAGACAAGAAAGATTTCTTGGCATACTTGGCCTCAACACATACTTCACATTTAGTGAATTCAAAATTAGACAAATTAGGAATTAAGTTTAGGGTTTTAAGTCGTTTAATCGATGCAACATTCACATGTCCAAGTCTAGCATGCCACAGGTCAAGAGACTCAGCGATGTAAGAAGAAGAGGTACTAGCATATTTATTCATGTTTTCGGAACCCCCCATTACAGAAACCCTTTCCCACAAATTCCCCATTTCTAGTTAACACAAGCCGATTAGAGTCAAAGGTCAATTTCAATCCAGCCTTTATAAGCAAACAACCAGAAATAAGGTTCCTACACATTTCAGCCACATGCAAAACATTAGTAAGAGTAAGAAATTTTCCAGAAGTAAGTTTTAAAAAAACCTTCCCTTTTCCGAGCACGTTGGCAGAGGCCGAATTGCCCATGAACGTGTTCTCTCCTTCAACTTTCTCATAAGTTTGAAAGAAACTGCGGTTGGAGCAGATGTGTCTAGTAGCACCCGTGTCCATGATCCATTCAACAGCGTCCCCGACCAGATTTGCCTCGGAAACCACAACAACAATGTTATCCGGTTCAGTTTCAGGGGCATCACAGTCATCAAGGACATAACCCACATCAATCTTATCTAAATAGAACCTTATCCTAATAGCCCAACACTTATAATTTTTACCATCCAGAGCTTCGACTTTAGACATATCAGGAATAAGTTTTGACGCCATGATTGAATTATACAGAATCGTCTTTTAGGACAGTGGTCTGTCCACGACACATCAATCCTGTAAGATCTTTCCTCTGTAACAGAGGATTGATTATACATTAATATTCCAACACATGTATATATGAAGTAGTAGCTCATCTAATCAAAATCACTGATAATTTATGTTATTATATAACTATTTCATGCATGAGTATCACGTTAATACCACAAACTATACGTTTCCTGAACAGATTAACCAAACTATTTATCATAGATTTGGAATATTCAAACAACCAAAGTTCCTTGGTGCAATACGATTTTTGCAGTATGTTATGATGCATATAGTAGACATAAGCAACGCCGCGAAAGGAGCAACTGCAAGATTTTAACTTGAGCGGTCATTGTACATAAAACATGAAGTGATGACATGAAAACTCCTAATGCTTTTGAAATATACATATTTTGTTATTCACAACTGTTGCTGTATTTTTTCTGTAGTTTCATTTTCCAGTAGATCTAGCTAACATGTTACTCTAGTTGTGATTTTCCTTTGATACAGAGTTTGCAGTAACCATAGCCCGTAGTAGACCCTCTTATTATTCATATAACCTTAAACTTATAGTTGTTTAGTTAAGAATAGTAGAAGATCATTGTTCCAAATATCAGTTCAATTTAACTAAATCACCATGCCTACTGCAGGTAATTGTAAATAGTGCAGATGAGTTGAAATTCTCGGAAGCAAGTACAGGTAAAATCAGAAAATGAGATTTTAATCCAAGCTTTCTGAATATTGTCATATAACTGGCTGATCTAAATTGTTTCAACAGCTCCTTCTAAATGTGATGCTTGAGGATATGGGAGAGAAAAAGAAACGATAATAGCTAAGGGAAAGGGAATATTAAATCAGAAAATCTACTGAATCAAATGATGAAATATCCTACAAAAAAGAATAGTGTACAAACTGAGGAGAATTTTATGGATATTTATAGGATATCTAGCACTCACTTTTCACTCACAACTGGACGCGTTCTCTAAAAATTCCACTAATTTCCATACGCACCTTACAAAATGCATAAATCTAGTCCTGTAAAGTGTAAACCAATAGATGTACATGTCTCAGGGCGCCAAATGAAATGCCAATGCAAGAATACATAACTTTCAGACTATGGCCAATTTCAGGAAGAGGGGTTGGAGAATTGAGTCTTGGTAAATGAAATCCATGCCAATTGACTTTATTACATGTCATAAATTAATTGTCACTTGTCTAGCTCCATTGACAAAGCCAGTTGGTTGTTTCTGGTGGAGAAGTTGAGCCATGCCAACCATGTCTTGTGGGATCATATTTCTCTCCATGAACATAGTCATCCCCAATCATTAGCTGCTCATCCGACATTCTTAAAGGGATGAACAACCTTATTGCAAGTAGGATTAATGTCGTTGCAACTATGCTCCAGCCGATGATGAAGAGAGCTTCACCTATTTGATTAAGGAAAAGAATTCCACCATTACTCACGGAAGACCAATGCTACCGAGACTTGGTTCTGCCAGAAGATCAGTTAATAAACTGCCTAGAAGTCCTGCCACAGCGTGTGTGTGAAACACAACCAGTGTATCATCCACCTGTTTATACTACCAGAAGCCAAATATCAGAAAATTTATACACTTTTTGCTGTATATGGACCATGTAATAAACACTTAAAACAACCAGATCATATAATGTAATTACAAATAAATCTCTATGATAAGCATTACTTAGTAACCTGATAAAAATTGTAAATATAACTTACTATCACAGACTATCCAGGCTTATAGTTTGGTGGTGTCAGTGGGAGTCTTTCACACAATAAGTGAAGTGGTGAAAGGGATGTGTGTGTGTTTGAAATCTTCAAAAAGGAAACTTGATGATTATTTATGGACTCCTCACCGCTTACGACCAAGTCATGTTTGAAATTTCATGACTAACATATATAAAACAATTATTGTAATAATCCATTAATCATCTCCACTATAAACATGCTTCTTCCAACATAGTTAATACTTGTAATATTTTTATTTCATTTCTTAACCAATATGCACTTTAAGTTAATAAACTAAAATGTACAAGAAAAAAAAAGGGTTGTTTCTCCTAATTCCTTATCACTTGCCAATAACAAACTTAGGGGATCAATACCCTCTTCCCTATGCAATCTTGATGGGCTTCTATTTCTTGATATGTCAAATAATGTTGGAAATTTGCCTTTGATGGGGAGGTACGTCCACCCATATTTAATGACTTAAACACTAGGGTTCCGCATCTTGGAGGCTTTGTCTCTTCACACGTGCATAGTCTACTAAGTGAGTAGATGACCACAGGGCCAAGGATCGTCAAATTTCGTTAAGAAATGAAAGAGATATTGGTCCACGAAGTAAGGTGTTTGAGGCATGAAAATATGGTGTGGGACAAATCTACCACATCGGTGGGAAAAAAAAGAATTGTTCTCTTTATAAGTCTCAAAATTGGCTAAGGGTTTGGGACCCCAAGGGGTAAACCATGTGTTTGAAGGAGGGAGGACCTAGATGTGTTTGGGTTCGAGGCTAAGTCCACGCGCGCCGCTGCCACCCGCCCGTCCGGTCCAGTCTCGGGTCTCTTCTTATATTAGAAAGTTTCTGCCTGCCTTTCGGAGCGTTAAAACTCCATTAATCTGCACATAACTCCTCCCTAAAAGCTTTTTTATGTTGCACATAACTCTCCTTATACTATATATTGAAGCCTTTTGACACAATTGTTGAGACTAGAAAAAGACTCAAACAGAAGAGAGAACGAAAACAACAGAAACTCAGTCCAAAAACATGAGCAGAAACAGTGGCCAAACATAAAACTCTTCCTTCCTTTTCCATTATTCAGCAAGTCATTTCGTGTTTGTTTTCTTCGTCAGAATCAACCTATTTGCTTTGTAGTGTTGATTAATTGTTGTTTTACATTGGGAGACTATTGTCCGTTAACGTAAAAACATATATACGGGGAAATCTTGTCTTAAAGACAGAGAGCCATCTCTCGACTCAGCCACAGTTGTAACAATCCAGATTTAGTGTTTCTTGATTTCAGGTTATCAAGATTTAAGACTCAACCAGCTTACGGCAATAATAATATTGGCTTTTTTGTTTATCCTTTCGAACACTTGTAATATTTATTTACTTCCCGTACTGCTTTATA
This sequence comes from Anisodus tanguticus, assembly GCA_034509755.1. NCBI lineage: Eukaryota > Viridiplantae > Streptophyta > Magnoliopsida > Solanales > Solanaceae > Anisodus > Anisodus tanguticus. The sequence continues at coordinate 29,931,034 of CM067550.1, forward strand.
TATCCAATAATTTTAATACAAGATTGTAATTGTGTTCGAAAGATGTCGGTCAACAATTGTGTGATCAAATCTGGATAGGTTCTCTGGTAGAAGACAGTTTTGATTATGATATTGAAGGTCAAGGTGTTCATGGTGTCACCGCACAGGAGAGTGGTGGGAACAAGCGCTTACGAGAGACTGAGGATGTCAACTGGGACAAGAGAAGAAGGCTGAAGATGTTGTTCTATTATGTAGCAGCGGGCCAATATCTGTCCCAGCCAAAGGATCCGAATTACGGTAAGGAGGAAATGAACACTCAGTCCGACAAACTGACTGAAGTGGGCCAGAATCCGAAGTTGGGATAAGTAATTTTTTTTTGTCAAAATAGGATTAAATGATGTCTGATTAAAAAGGGCTTAAAGTAAGGAGGAATATGAAAATGTTTTCCGAAAATAAATTATGTTCCTTACACTTTAAAATCAGAAGTTTAATCTCACCTTCCTTCCCGATTAAAGATTGGACTATTGTAAACAAAACTTAAAATATCCGTTCTTTTGAGTGTAATAATTAAAAGTGTGTAAAGTATGTTCGCACATACGAAGGAAAAAGATCCATTGACTGTGCGAAAACCGTTACCACTCTTAAGAAAGCGCCAACTATTGTCTGGGCACCAATCTCAAGGGAAGAAGACTAAAAGATAATGACTTATCTTAAGACGTTGAACCTATCACACTATTTGATAGAAGATCGTTCATTTGATAGGATGATATTGGACACTCAGTCGTACAAAGCCAACGGGCGATTGGAGTGGGCAAGAATTCATTTGATAGGATGATATTGTACATTCAGTCGTACAAAGTCTACGGGCGACTGGAGTGAGCCATAATTTCTAGGTCTTAAAAGATCTGAAGGGCAAAAGAAAGGCAGAAAAGAAATTGGACACTCAGTCAGCCAAAACAACTGGAGTGGGCCAGAGTTTCCAGATCTTAAATGATTTGAAGGCCAAAAGAAAGGCAGAAAAGAAATTGGACACTCAGTCTGCCAAAGCAACTGGAGTGGGCCAGAGTATCCTGATCACATATGATCCGGTTACGCCCTAACCACGGGCAAAAGGTTGTTCATGTGAAGCAACGCCACCTCTAAAGTAGAAGGGGTTGGAGAGGTTGTCCTCAATAGGACTTCAGGGAATGTGATCACTCTAAAAGGAGGTGATACATGTCCCAAGCATGGTTTAAGGGACGCTGTTGGTCAAGCTGGTTTGAGACTAGTCCAATATGTCAGTAATAACTAAGAATGGCACAGTATGTTTGTAGCTAAATGAATGATATATTTGTAATCCGTCCATCTATGCCATCATAGATTAAGATACGTTAAATAAAAAGTCATTCAAAAGCTAACAAAGTTGAGATGATTGCCTTCTGTCGACATAAACCCTCAAAATGAATGTGAGGTAGGTGAAGAGGCAAAATCATCTTCCATTACGTCAAAGGAATAGCGAAAGAAGCACCGCTCCTCTAGAACTTAGTCACACCTACATGGGTGATTTGAAGTTTATACAAAATAGAGGGGGGAGACAAGTAATTTGTGACTATCATTGATGATGGTACACCGTATTGTACCCTTTGTTTGTTGAAAAGCAAAGATGAAGCTGTTGAAGTGGATAAGCGCTACAAAGCAGAAGTTGAAAATCAACTAAGCTTACGGATTGAGGAATTCATAGTGATAGAGGGGAGAATGTGAAGCATCGTTCATCAAACGACTGCTCATTACTCACCTCAGTCTACCGGTGTTAGCCAAACGCAAAGCCATACGCCCAAAATTTGTGGGGCAAGGCGATCCTTACCGCTAATGTGATTCTCAACAGAACTACGCATAAGGATAAGGATAACCCTCCGTGTGAAACATGGAAAAGACCCCTCATATAAATGTTGTGTTGTGGGGTGGCTTGGTAGAGGTTGGAATACAGAAATAGGTCAAGTTGGACATAAGACTGTAAATTGCATATCCACTGGATCTACAAATAACAGTAGTGCCTATCGCCTCTTGGTGTCAAAGAATGCTGAATTCTTTGAAGATAACTTTCCTTGAAAAGGAAAAAGAAGTAATTGCTCGAGGTTAACAAGAATCCGCGAGTGCCTGACTGTCCGGAACTAGACGTTCCAAATCTACAGGACTCGAAAGTTGCTAACTATCCGGAACTTAATATTCCAGATCTACAGAACTCAAGGATTCTAGATGTTGAACCGATATGGAGCAAAGAGGGGACAAAGACTTGTTCCAGGCCTTCTAACTTGTATGGTTGAGAATGAACCATGGACAATTAACAAAGAATTATCATCTCCAGAAGCACTGCTTTGGAAAGAAGCTACAGAAAGAGAAATAGATTCCATCATATAGAACCATACTTGTGTAACCTTCCTTCGAGAAAAAAACCTTTGGGTTGTGAAAGTGGATACTCAAAAGTGAGTACAAAGTAGATGGATCTACTGACGAGTATAAAGCATCGGCTACTTGTACATATGCTCCCCTGTGAATATCTTAACATCCAGGGCCATTGCAGTCTTGCGTGACATGGATGTTGAAACAACCTTCCTAACCGGAGAGTTGGAAGGAGAGGATCAGAGTTGATTTGTTAGACTATTGGGCTTCTTCTTGAACTTTCATTTTGGTCCCTGAAATGTTTACATTTTGATCCTGGAAGTTTTAAATAAAACAGAAATAATGAATCTGACAATAGAGACATTGACTCTGAAGTTAGAAAGCCAACAGTCTGAAAGTGAAAGTCATATTGAAACAAAAGTCTCGATATGAAAGATATGGGTATCACAGATGACATCTTAGGAATTGGAATTTCGAAGACATCTAACGGACTAGTGTAATTCCAAACTCATTTGTGAGGTAGTTGACAGTCTCGTTGAAGCCACTAATGGATATGAATCATATAACTGATTGGAATCGTGGTGCACCTATATACAAGGAGCGATATGCACAGGTCACATGTAGTTCAATGTATGTTACACACTACAATCGACCTGGTATCGGTCTACAAAGTAGATCAGTTGAACTAAGGTTCACTCGTGGTTTTTAAAAATGATCAATAGAAGGCGTTAAGTTAGATATGACGATATCTGAAATATTCGCTTATCTACGGATTATGATATTCTGGATGTCCAGTGGTTCTGGGAGAACACAGTGATGCAAACTGGACATCAGATATGAAGAATACCAAAGCCACAAGTAAATGTGTAAGGTGGGTCTAGGAAAATCCTCTAAGCAAACTTGCATCGGCCGATTCATGATAGAATCGGAGTTTATCGCTTTAAACAAAACATGAAAGAAGTTGAGTAACTTCACGACTCCTTAAAGGACGTCCCTTATTGGGAGAAACCCGTGCCTTCAGCAGTTAGACATTGTAGCCAGTCGGTCGGCTTTAGGAAGGTCAAGGATGACGGCGTCTGGACATATCTGTCGGAGACATAAGACCGTATGACAGTTGATAATCACGGGTGACACTTCCTTGATTACTAATCAAAGGATATAGCGGACCCTTTAACTAAGGGACTACCCAAAGATCAAGAATTCTGCATGTCTAGGGGAATGGGCTTAAAACCCAAACAATACGAACCTTTGCGGTGGTAACCCAACCATACTGACTGAAGATCCCAAGAATTTGGTTCAATGAGAAATCTAAGCTGTAAAAAGGTTCAGTTGAGCACTTCGGATAATGATTTTTGTAAGGAAAAATGAATCCAAAGTTGTTCCCGTGATAGACATTAAAGTGCTACCTGCATGGTGGGTAAAGGTTAAGCTTCCAAACCTTTAACGATCCTCAAACGGTTGAGGTTAAGGTTGGAGAAACTTTTAATGATTCCTAACACTTGTGAAGTGGGGAATAGCAGGATACCTTGTAGGAGATCACCTATTTAAGTGCGAGAACATGCAGCCTCAAATGAACGCACTTAAGAATCCAAGTGTGTCCACGGCCACAACGGACAGAATAATAAGAATGAAAACGAATAAGGGGAGTTATTGTGTTGGTATCATTGTCTTGGCTTACACTAAACACTGACGGTTTAAGACATCACGTTCACCGCGCAGTAAGTAAGTCCGATGGTATTCAACTAGGGAAGGTTCAAAATGGAAGCTACCTCTCCTGATGCAATATCTTTTCGCTGAAAGATTGCTGAAAGTAGGCACCTTGTGTGTGCACCAAAATCTCTTTCAAGAGGGGATTGTTGGAAATTTGTCTTTGGTGGGGAGGTGCGTCCACCCATAAGTTAAGATTTGTTGTAGACTACAGAAGGCCATGAAAGTTGCTGAAGTATGACTATAAGCTTTGAAGTTAGATCTCTTACATTCTGTTTGGTAGGATAAGTCTGCATGTGCTTTGAAGGAGTTCATAATACTCTGTTCGCTTATTTTTTCTTTGTGTTCTGTATGGGAAAGGATGTTCTCAAATTTAAGGAATAATTTTTAGAGGATTGGGGTGACAATGTGCTTATCATTATTCATCTATTGACGAAATTTGACACCTAATCGAGGTGTTTTACATGTTGTCATTAGCAAAAAAATGACTTAATGGACAATAAGAGGCAATAATATATTTTTGAGCTTTCTACAGTAGGTGATCTATTGGAGCGATAAATACACAATTATAAGTATTTTTATTGTGGGATTTAAGTTATACAACATGTGAAAAAATAAGTACTATCATTAGTATAATTTGACCTATTATATCCAGTTAGTTTTCATTTTCATAAGGTTACCAACTAATGTTTATTATTGAAATTTACTTGCAATTATCTTAGAAGCAACCTCATAGTATAAATATTTTTTCACTGTCCGTATATAAAAGTTAAACTCTTTTTCTACTGCATCGTAAAGAACTGAAACTTCCTGCCGAGGAGTTACGCAAGCGAGGCTGGTCATCATTCTCTGAACAGCTCCGGTAACGAATGGCTTGCACATCAAGGGTTGTCCAAACAAGAAGGCATGTAGCTGCTGAAATATTAGCATAAACGGGCAGCTAAATTTCCAGCATTGGGGGCTCCTCCAGTGAAACCTGATCAGCCCATCCAAAGTCAACACATTGTTTGGTGGAAACCTTTCTCTATCACTCTTCAATCTTTTCCCAACTTGCCATCCATATATCGGAGCAATTCAATCAGTGTACTAAAAAAGTGTCAAGAAGAACTGTAACATATAACTGGAAATTCTTAAAACATCTCACGTTCATAACACTTGTTCTTCAACATAAGAGGAGGAGCAGATTTGTGAGTTGAACAAAATCAACTGCTTTCAGCTCGAACCTAGTATCATATAAAAATATTTTTTAAGAAGTGCACACATATATAATAGATCATCCAAGTGGTGGATGGAGCTTGTGATCAACAGGTGAACTGAAGCATCTTCGACAAAGAACATAGATATATATGCGTAAAAATCCACTAAATTTTTTAAACAAATATCAAAATTATTACAACGGATGAACAAGAATAGAAAAAACAAACAAAATGCCAGAATTAGAAATGTGAACTGCAGGAAAAACATTACTAATTAGTTGGGTGATGATTAAATAAAAAAAACTAACAGGATTAATGTCTCTCTTTTTAGAAATAAACCATTATTCCCTCCGTCTCAAATTATTTGTCGTGGTTAATAAAAATAGTTGTCTCAAATTATTTGACGTTTTATAAGTTCAAGCCATAATTAATTATTTTTCTCCATTTTACCCTTTGTCATTAATGAAGATGACACATAAATAGAGTAAACATTAATGGAGAGAGATTATAACTTAGACATAAATAAGGGTAAAGTAGGTCAAATATCCCTCCTAATTAATATTTTTTAAGGGGCGTGTAAACCAAAAAAGTGACAAATAATTTGAGACGGAGTGAGTAAATAGAAGAGGGAAGGGTCTGTTGATGCCCACCAGTTAACAAAATATGCACTGATTTTATTGGTATTAAGATTACAAATACAAGATTGTACACGGAGGAAATTTTTGAACTGCAGATCCATGTTTATTACTAGTAGTAAACAAAGAAATGGTCTAGACTAGTTAGCTACTTATCCTCCAACTTAACTAGTACTAACATGTAGGAGAAGTCATTTTGGAGGCCAAAGACAGAATGTCAGGAACTTGTTCAAACTCAACCATGACTTCTTCCTTCAAACTCACTCAGGCTTCTATTCCATCACCATTTTTGGTATCAATCAGACTTATATTGATAGAAACTAAGAGTCCACCAAACAGAGTAGAGAACCAGGGTCTCTATCTGTTCTCTTAAGTAAAGACAAAGTAAATAACACAAGATATTTACGTGAAAAACTCCTTGCTCAAGAAATTAAAAACCATGACCTTCCAGAGTAGGATTTCTCAAACTTCACTATAACTTAGCAACTTCATATTACAACCTATTTCAACCTAGGAATTAAACTCTTAATCTCTCACCCCTTACAAAAACTCTATTGTAAGACCTTTACAATACCTCTATTGCAAAGAACACCATTTGACTACCTCTAGCCAAGTAAACAACTAAGAAACGTTGAAAATTTATCCTATCATGACACTTCTTGAAAGCAGTGTAGGAATACAAATAAAGGCCAAACGACTAAGACTCAACAACCTAAGGACTTAAGACATCTTCAGTGCTTGGGATCTGGTCCTTGAGTTGTTGCATCTTTGTTCTTGAGAGAGTTTTGAGAGCAGCGGTGGCTGGTACTTGAGAAGAATATTTTTAGGTTTTCAAGTATTCGTCTTTCACTTGTAACATATTTTATATATATGAGAGCATGTGAGATGTGAGAGAGAGACATTTCCTCGTTCTAGCAAACTGCAGTTGTCTGCTGCACTGCTACCAGTAGGTACAGGTGCAACAACTTTTACAGCTGTAGAGTTGACTGTACGAAAGCTAGAGAACTTGATCATATCTGGTCCCTAGCTGGTTCCTTGAATATATTTGACAAATCATCAAAATACTAAATAACGTAACTTATCAATTTTCCATTTTTTTATGATGACAAACCCATAATTGATATTTCCCCTGAGAACCAGATTCCCAATAGTTATTTCTTTCAATACAACAACATGTTAATAGCAAAAACAACATATCATCAATTTAAATTGAATGACCAAACTTCTCTTCCCCCTGAGAATCAGAACTATGACCTATGCTCTTTTAACACACATGTTGCAAAAACACAACATGAATGTTGATACCCCAGAACTTCCCCCTTTTGGAATCATTGAAAGGAATAAAACTTATTAGCACAAGCATAAAGAATTTCAGTAGTACTAACTCATAGCCATTAGGGAAATACAACACAAGCAATAACAGAGACAAACAAGGTGAGTACCATCACACAAAACATAGATAATGCCCATATTTGATAGCCATAACAAAAGCAAAGTAGTTTCAACAGTACATAGAGTGATAATTAAATAGCCTAAAGTGCCAATGTTATCAAGGGACATGTTTCAAAAGGACAAAAGTTAAAGGGATATGGAAGGGCTATGGAGATGGGGACTGAGAAGATGGAGGTCTAGGAAGGGAGGAGCTTAAGTAGCTTATCCCCCCTCTCATTTGCTTCCCGTTGATCTTGGACTAGTTGTGCACGAAGCTTATCCACCTGCTACCTTAGCTTCTCATTTTCAGCCTGCAGCTGAGCATTGGCAAGCTAAGATTTTAAGATGGCATTTTCAGCTTGTAGCCTTTAGATCTCAGTAGTAGCTTTTTCTTGAGCCTCGATCAAGTTTGAATTATGGAATTGCTTCCAACCCCTTATTTTCTCGGCATGCACTCACATTCCTCCAACTACTCAAGGTGAATATTTACTTCCTGGTTCCCATGGTTGCTTTTCCCACTTTAATATCAAAATTCTTAAAAACTTTAGTGAGAAAGAATCTGTAGGAAGACCATGCCTACCATCCTTTGTATTAGCCACTTTCAGAATATGCTCTATCATAAGGGCCGGCAGGCCATTAGGAGCAAATTTTGCCAATGCCTCTATGAGAATCAGGTTAGAGATGTAATGGACCTTCTCTCAGCCCTAGGAAGTAACACTTTGTTAAAAAACTCGAAAATGAGTTGATATTCAGGCTTGAGGAGTTTCTTGAAGATCGTTGCCCCGATCCCTATCCTTTCTTGCTTCACAATAGCATTCAAGAACTCAGTCGAAGCACCACTCCCTTTAACTATTTTCAACCCATCAGTAGGGACACCAAGGATCTCACTAAGCTTCTCCTCATCAAGAACAAAGTCAGTCCCATTCACATTCAACACCAGAGTATCATCAACAGTAGCAGATAGGTTTCCACAAAAGTTGGAAACTTCTTCTTCAAATACATTGGGAGCTGGAGGAGAAAATAGATGATTCCATATATGAAATTCAACTATTTTAAGAAGTTCCTTCATCCTACTTCTTTTCTACAGTATCAGTATCAAAACTCTACCACGTAACACCTTCTCAGACTTTAAAATATCTTTCCTCTCCCACTCAGTGAGTTCTTTATTTTGTTTCTTTGATGAGGAACCAGGTTTCTCTTCCACGTCTCTCTTTCTCTTCCGGAGATAACGAGTCTCATTTTTCTATGTGTAACATTCCATACTCTCGGGTCATGTTTTGAATCGCTAGGCGTATATAAATAGATCCGAGCGTTGGAGGATTTGTGTCATATTTACGTACTTAAATGAAAAGCTTAGTACACCAACAGATGTGGTCCCGAAATAATATTTGGTGTTTGTAAAAATTAGTCTACGGACTAGTGTTATACCACATAATTATGATAATGGGTACATGTGTCATGCATATATAATTCTTGGGGTTGATTAACAGGTGCTATATAGGGATAATTAACTATTTGGTTAGTGTAATCATTTTAGGTTTTATATAGGATAAGAATAAATCCTACATTGGCACGAATGAAATGTTAGGCCAACTTCCACTTAATAATTTTATGATGAGTCATTTTATTAGCTTGACTTATGTGGAAGCAAAAGAGAGTATGGATCAATTAAGTCATCAATATATAGACATATAAATGTATATGTATAGCTTTTCTTATGTGAATAGAGAAACTTGCTGCAACATTCTTGATACAATGCAACTCATTCATTCCATTTTATTTCACCTCAAATCTGATCTTGAGCTCTCAAATACTATTCCAAGGGTTCTACACTATCTAGGCCAAGTTCTACAAGATTATAACATGATTTTTCCATCGGAAAGATCGTAGAGCTCCTATAAACTTAAATTCCTCCTTGCGGTTGTTGAATTGGAGATTTCTTTAAGTTGAACAAGGTGTTTAAGGGCTGAATCTCATTATTAAATATCAACTTATGAAGGAGACCGATTCCGTTGTAATCATTTAAGGGTCGACACTGAAGGTATGTTAAGGCAAATCATTTCTTCTTTTGGCATGTTCCGTGTAACGAAAAGTAAACGTAATACTATCCCATAAATGATTCTACTCTTAGTAGTTAAGGATGTTCATGTTATTCATTCCTATTTTCAAAGCATGTCTAAATATGTTCCTAAATCCTTATTGAGGTATATGGAAAATATGTTAGTATTCATAATATTAATTGGAGGTGAAACAATATTATGTCACTCTAATAAGCTCAGAATGTTTTATTATCGTTCTTGCATTATATTCATGTATTACCCTTGACCCACATGTGTTATATACACTACTATATGGTATGCATTATATATATGTGGGGGATGAGAAAAGAGATACGGCATTATATACGCTCACCACCTGATCAGCTGATATATGAGGATGATTATGCCTATAGAGGCCGAAATGATATGATGGGAGACGATGTTATATACGCATATATTTATGTATGACCGCATTGTGCATGACACTTAGACATATTATGGCCCTCAGAGACATTCACTACTGGTTGGTTGTCTTTTGTCTCAGTTTACTTTTATGTTTCTGTTATGCTATTTTTCATGCCTGACATACTCGATACATCAGTCATACTGACGTCCCTTTTGTCAGGGGACGCTGCATTTCATACCCGCAGGTTCACGTAGGCAAGACGACGATCCACATTTATACGTTGTTGACTCGGCGGATATTGGAGCACTCCCCTTGTTTCGGAGTGTAAGTCTAATCTCGGTATGATATTTTTGCGTGTACATTGGGTATGGCCGAGCCCTGTCCCGACCTTATGATATTGCGTACTCTTTTAGAGGCTTGTAGACAGGTGTCTTGTGTATAGCAATCAGGTATGGCCTTGGTATGTATATATGCATGGTTGGGTCCTTATGTTGGTAAAATTTTACATAGCTTCGTTCTAGTATATTATCTCTATGTGTTAGCAGGGTACCTTGTAACGGGCCTTGTGATCCATGATTAATTATGGATAAATGTAAGTATATGATTAGTGGTACCCGACAGGTGAGGTCCGAGTGCCCATCATGGCTCTCCAGTTTGGGTCTTGACAAACTTGGTATCAGAGTAGCTCTTACATAGGGAGTCTATAAGCCGTGTCTAGTAGAGTCTTGTTTATGGGTATGGTGTGCACTATACTTATAAACATGAGGCTACCTGACATTTAGGGATGGTTTCCACTCTTTCATCTTATAAATTGTGCAGTAAAGTTGAGTTTTTAAGCAATCCACTCCTAATTTGTCTCGTGTTTATGATTTCAGCAATGCCTACAATAAGGAGGAAGTTCGAGAGTATGAGGGCATTAGATACATCTGCTGGGACCCACAGTGTGACCCTTTCGTATGATTCCCTGACTTCACCACCTCCAGAGAAGATTAGTGGGGTTGCAGTACCCCAGTTCCTCTACCTGATACACCAGATGAGGATATTGATATGTAAAGTGATGTACAGTTATTAAATCGATTAGTGGTCGCTCAGGCTCAACGTCAGATTCCTAGTCCTTCTGATAGAGCTGCTAGCGCGAGAGCTAAGGATTTCATCAACTTAGACCCTTCGGTATTCACAGGATCATACCTGAACGCGGTCTCTCAGAATATTCTGGATCAGATACAACCTACTTTGCGGGTAATGGATGCCACCAATACTGAGTCGGTAAAGTTTGCTTCATATAGACTATGGGATGTCGCGGTGACCTAGTATGAGATATGAGAGCATTCTAGGGGACCTCATGCTCCACCAGCAGGATGGAGGGAGTTTTCAGAGGCCTTCTTACATTATTTTCTGCAGGTCGAACTCTGATGGGCCAGGCAGGATAGATTTTACGTCTTGATCAGGGCAATATAAGTGTTAGAGAATATAGCTTGCAGTATAATTCATTGGCCAGTTATGCTCCTACGATTATAACTGAGATGAGTGATCGGGAACATAGGTTTGTTACTGGCTTGGGGTCACACTTGACCAACGAGTGTACTACAGCTTCTCTGAATCTGAATATGGATATTGCTCGCATTTTGGCTTACGTACAGAATCTGGAGAATCATAAGAGACAACATTGGGTAGATCGAGAATGTGATAGAGGCCAGCATAAGAGGGCTCGATTTGTAGGTGACGTAGTAGTTTTCAAAGGTGGGCCCAGGCCACAGCTTTATAGACGCCCATCCTACCCAACAGCTAGCACATATTTACTATTTTCAAGGTAGAAGGTTGATCGGTATGTTCAATCGGGACCAGGTCAGAGTTCACGAGCATTAGGGTGTTATTATAGAGGGGATTTTATTCAGATGAGGTCATCGTTGGCTCGATGCGAATAGTGTGGTAAGGCCCATTTGGGTCCATGCCGATAAGGATCAGATGGGTGTTATTCTTGTGGTGATCATGGTCATATTCTGCGAGAACGCCCGATAAGAGGCTAAGGTGTTAGGGCCTAGTCGGTTGGATCTGCAGCAGCTTCATCACATTCAGTACCCGTCAGGGCAAAGTCATCAGACATCATTCGGTCGAGGCAGAGGTAGGGTGGAGCAACTAACTTCGATAGTGGACAGAACCGCATTTACGCATTGATGGGTCGACAGGATTAGGAGTCCTCACCTGATGTTATTACAGGTATATTATCAGCTTTTTCACATAATGTGTATGCGTTGTTAGATCTAGGCTCTAATTTATCATATATCACCCCTTTCATTGCCTGTAAATTTGGTATGAAGCCTGAGTTGATAAGAGATCCATTTGTGGTACCTACACCAGTTGGTAAGTCAGTAGTTGCTAGACGGGTCGATCAGAACTGTGCAGTATTAGTTTGTAGCCATCAGACCTTAGTAGATTTGGCAGAATTAGAAATGATTGATTTTGATGTTCTTATGGGCATGGATGGCTGGCATAGTGCTACACTAATGTTGATTGTCGAACAAAGATTGTTAGATTTTAGTTCCCAAGCGAGCCAGTCCATGAATGGAAGGGAAACAAGGTGATGCCAAAAGGTAGGTTTATTTCATACCGTAAGGCAAGAAAGATGATCTCCAAAGGTTGTATATACCATCTTGTTCGGGCTAGAGATATCGATGCCGAACCACTTACTTCTTAATCAATTCAGGTGGTTAATGAGTTTCTTTAAGTATTTCTAGATGAACTTCCAGGCATTCATCATGAGAAGGAGATTGAGTTCGGTATATATGTATTGCCAGATACTCAACCGATATCTATTCCTCCTTATAGAATGGCTCCAACTGAATTGAAAGAATAAAGGAACAATTAAAAAATCTGCTTGAGAAAGGCTTTATTAGGCCCATCATATCCCCTTGGGGTGCACCGGTAATGTTTATATGAAAGAAAAATGGCTCGTTATGGATGTGTATTGACTATCGGTAGATGAACAAAGTCACTATCAAGAAAGTACCCTCTTCGTAGAATTGATGATTTGTTTAACAAGTTACAAGGTGCAAAATGTTTCTCAAAGATCGACCTAAGGTCGGGGTACCATCACTAAGGGTCAATGAGAAGGACATTTCGAAAATGTCTTTCAGAACAAGGTATAGGCACTTCGAGTTCTTAGTAATGTCATTCAGGCTCACAAACGCGCCGACAATATTTATAGATCTAATGTACAACGTGTTTCTCCTATTTATGGATGTATTTGTGATATTATTTATAGATGATATTCTGGTTTACTCTCACTCGGAGGTGGAGCATGTGGAGCATTTGCCGGTTGTACTACAGACGCTCTGGAATCATAAGTTATATGCTAATCTCATCAAGTGTGAGTTTTGGTTGAGTTTAGTGGCTTTCCTTGGTCATATAGTGTTAGACGAGGGTCTAAGAGTTAACACTCAGAAGATTGAAGCGGTGAAGAATTGGCCGAGACCCACGATTCCATTAGAGGTTCGCATTTTTCTTGGCTTAGCCGACTATTATAGGAGGTTTGTAGAAGGGGTTTCTACCATATCAGCACCATTAACAAAGTTGACACAAAAGGCCATAAAGTTCTAGTGGTCCGATGCCTGTGAGTAGAGCTTCCAAGAGTTACAGATTAACATCGGCACCAGTCCTTACTCACCCAGAGGTACGTTGTGTATTGCGATGCCTCAGGAGCAGGTTTAGGATGCATGCTAATGCAACATGGTAAAGTGATTGCCTATGCTTCAAGGCAATTGAGAAAACATGAGAAAAACTATCCGACACATGATTTGGAGTTGGCCGCGGTAGTGTATGCGTTAAAAATTTAGTGGCACTACTTTTATGGTGTTCATGTAGACATTTTCACAAATCATAAAAGTTTGCAATACATATTTAAATAGAAAGAGTTGAACTTGAGACAAAGGAGGTGGCTTGAATTATTGAAGGATTATGATGTGGACATCTTATACCACCCCGGTAGGGCTAATGTTGTAGCAGACGCGCTCAGCAGTAAGTCGATGGTCAGCTCGATGCCGTTGATGGTCGAAAGGAAGGAATTAGTAAGGGAGCTCCATCAGTTAGCTAGTTTGGGAGTCCGAGTAATGGATTCGGAGGATTATGGTTTTGTGATTCAAAATATGTCAGAGTCGTCCTTTATATTAGAAGTTAAGGAATGTTAGTGGGAAGACCCCAGTTTGGAAAAGATCAGAGAAGGCATTCAACAAAAGAAGACCACAACCTTTGAGATTGACAAACATGGGGTTCTCAAGCACCAGGGCCGTTTATGTGTTCCAAATGTAGCGGGATTATGAGATAAAATTATGACGGATGTCCATTGCTCACGATATTCCATTCACCCTAGATCTACTAAGATGTATTATGATCTCAAGGGTATTTGTTAGTGGAACAACATGAAGAGGAGCGTTGCGGAGTTTGTAGCGCAGTGTCCTAACTGTCAGCAAGTAAAAATAGAGCACCAAAAGTCCAGTGGCTTGGCTCAGAACATTGAGATTCCAATATGGAAGTGGGAAATGATTAATATGGATTTTGTTATGGGTTTACCTCACTCTTATCGTAAGTTTGATTCCATTTGGGTAGTTATTGATAGACTGACCAAATCATCTTATTTCCTGGCAGTCAAAACTACCTACACGGCCAAGGACTATGTGAAGTTGTGCGATTTTTCACCTTAATAGTGTGCCTATTTCAATTATATCTGACCGAGGTGCACAGTTTACAGCTAACTTCTGGAAGTCATTTCAAAAAGGTTTGGGCACCCAAGTTAATCTTAGCACAACTTTCCACCCTCAGACAGACGGGCAGGCCGAGCGTACGATTCAGACACTCGAGGATATGCTACGAGCTTGTGTATTGGACTTTAAGGGAAGTTGGGATGATCATTTATCCCTTATTGAATTTGCATACAATAACAGTTATCATGCTAGCATTAAAATGGCTCCATACGAGGCTTTGTATGGACGGAGATGTAGATCTCCTATCGGATGGTTCGAGGTAGGTGAGTTAGAGTTATTTGTGCCTGACTTAGTACACTAAGCCATAGAGAAGGTGAAGCTTATCTAAGAACGGTTGTTAACCGCTCAGAGTCGTTAGAAGTCATATTCGGATGTGTGTCGGCGGGACTTAGAGTTCTAGGTAGATGATTGGGTCTTCTTCTTGAAAATTTCTCCTATGAAGGGTGCAATAAGATTTGGGAAAAAGGGAAATCGCAGCCCAAGGTATATTGGTCCATATCGCATAATTCGACGAATTGGCCAAGTAGCTTACGAATTGGACTTGCCTTCAAAGTTCGAGTTTGTTCATCCGGTTTTCCATGTTCCTATGTTGAGAGCGTGTGTTAGAGATCCTTCCCGAATTGTACCAATTGATGATGTGATGGTTACAGAGGACTTATCATATGAAGAGGTTCCTATTGCTATCTTAGATCGACAGGTCCGTAAGTTGAGGACTAAAGAAGTAGCCTCCGTGAAAGTTCTCTAGAGGAATAAGAACGTTGAAGAAATGACATGAGGCGGAAGAGGAGATGAAACACAAATGTCCCTACCTATTCAGATCAACGCCGAGGTTCCGAGAGAAGCATAAGGTGAGTTCTATATCATATTATTATAATTAATGCTTGAGGACCATGTAAGGTCTGATGCAAAGATATATGTTATATTATACGGCCCCATGAAAAGGTGGTCGTGTTTTCTAGCTATATGACGGGGGTTAGATACATCACCCGTACATTCGAGGATGAATGTTTCTAAGGGGGGAAGGATGTAACATCCCGTACTCTTGGATCATGGTTTTAATCGTTAGGCGTATGTAAATAGACCCGAGCGTTGGAGGATTTATGTTATATTTATGTACTTAAATGAAGAGCTTAATATACCAACGGATGTGGTCCCGAAATAATATTTGGTGTTTGTAAAAATTAGGCAATGGACTAGTATTATACCATGTAATTATGATAATGAGTACATATGTCATGCATATATAATTCTTGGGGTTGATTAACAGGTGCTATATGGGGATAATTAACTATTTGGTTAGTATAGTCATTTTAGGTTTTATATAGGATAAGATAAATCCTACATTTGCACGAATGAAATGTTAGGCCAACTTCCACTTAATAATTTTATGATGAGTCATCTTATTAGCTTGACTTATGTGGCAGCAAAAGAGAGTATGGATCAATTAAGTCATTAATATATAGACATATAAATGTATATGTATAGCTTGTTCTTATGTGAATAGAGAAACTTGCTGCAACATTCTGGATACAGTGCATCTCATTCATTCCATTTTGTTTCACCTCAAATATGATCTTGAGCTCTCAAATACTATTCCAATGGTTCTCCACTATCTAGGCCAAGTTCGACAAGATTATAACATGATTTTTCCATCGGAAAGATCGTAGAGCTCCTATAAACTTAAATTCCTCTTTGCGGTTGTTGAATTGGAGATTTCTTTAAGTTGAACAAGGTTTTTAAGGGCCGAATCTCATTATTAAAGATCAACTTATGAAGGAGGCCGGTTCCATTGTAATCATTTAAGGGTCGACACTAAAGGTATGTTAAGGCAAATCATTTCTTCTTTTGACATATTTCGTGTAACGAAACGTAAACATAATATTGTCCCATAAATGATTCTACTCTTAGTAGTTAAGGATATTCATGTTATTCATTCCTATTGTCAAAGCATGTCTAAATATGTTCCTAAATCCTTATTGAGGTATATGTAAATATGTTAGTATTCATAATATTAATCGGAGGTGAAACGATATTATGTCACTCCGATAAGCTCAGAACATTTTATTATCGTTCATGAAGTATATTCATGTATGACCCTTATCCCACATGTGTTATATACACTACTATAATGTATGCATTATATATATGTAGGGGATGGGAAAAGGGATACGTCGTTATCTACGCGCACCACCTGATCAGTTGGATTATGAGGATCATTATGCCCACAGATGATTGGAGACGACGTTATATATGCATATATTTATGTGTGACCGCATTGTGCATGACACTTAGGCATATTATGGCCTTCAGAGGCATTCACTACTGGTTGGCTTTCTCTTGTCTCGGTTTACTTTTATGTCTCTGTTATGCTATTTTTCATGCCTGACATACTCGGTACATCAGTCGTACTGACGTCCCTTTTGTCAGGGGACGCTGCATTTCATATCCGCAGGTTCACGTAGGCAAGACGACGATCCACATTTATACGTTGTTGACTCGGCGGATATTGGAGCACTCCCCTTGTTTCGGAGTGTAAGTCTAATCTCGGTATGATATTTTTGCGTGTACATTGGGTATGGCCGAGCCCTGTCCCGACCTTATGATGTTGCGTACTCTTTTAGAGGCTTGTAGACAGGTGTCTTGTGTATAGCAATCAGGTATGGCCTTGTTGGCCTTGGTATGTATATATGCATGGTTGGGTCCTTATGTTGGTAAAATTTTACATAGCTTCGTTCTAGTATATTATCTCTATGTGTTAGCAGGGTACCTTGTAACGAGCCTTGTGGTCCATGATTAATTATGGATAAATGTAAGTATATGATTAGTGGTACCCGACAGGTGAGGTCCGAGTGCCCATCATGGCCCTCCAGTTTGGGTCTTGACACTATGGCTCTAGCAGAGTTGAGAGAGTTGAAGGAGCAGCTTTAGGATTTGTTAAGTGAGGGCTTCATTCGACCAAATGTATCTTCATGGGGTGCTCCTGTCTTGTTCGTGAAGAAGAAGGATGGCACCATGCGTATGTGCATTGCTTATAGATAGTTGAAAAAGGTCACCATAAAAAATAAGTATTTGATCCCTCGTATTGATGACCTGCTCGGTTAGCTTCAGGGTGCTTCATTATTTTTGAAGTCTCAGACTTTTCAATCTCATCATCTGGGTCAACACCCTCAATAGACTTTTCTTTTGCCTCGTTTCTTTGTGGAATTCTTTCTCACAAGTGAAGACTTCTCCACTACATTCTCTTCATTTTCAATAGTCACCACATCAGCAGGTGACACTTCCTCCTCATTAACCAACAAATGTTCTACCAACCGTCTCTATTTCTTTGAGGAGCTTTTCTCCTTATTAGCTTTCAGATCAGACTCTAGTTGAGCTTTTTTCCTTAGTCTGGTGGTGGGTATTTTGTAGGCAATATGTTTCCTTTCATTTTCACTTAGAAGAGCCTATGTCGAGGCCTTAGATTTTCTTTTGAACGCAACACTCAAAACCATTTTATCATCAACTTGTTGAGAATGACTGGCAGGACCAGGTTACTTCCTAGAGGAGAGGTCTCCTAGAGGTAAAGTAATAGTTGATACAGGTTGGCGAATGATGTCCAAGTTGGCCCTTGAGGAACCTGGTGTCCCATCCCAAATGGGAGTAGTCTTAATCACATGAGACTTAGACTCTCTTTAGGTTGAGGGACCAGTTTCCTCATCAAGTTTCCCCTTTTTCGTTTCAGTCACATATTCCCCTCGAGTGAAGACATTTGTTCCCTCACCGGTTTTTCACTACCTAATCTATCCATAGATTATACAAACCCAGACACGATTTTAGCAGCCTCACTCTCTAAGATGTTTCCCCTCCCATTTCTCCCTCACAAAGACTGCCATCAAACAGATGGTCGACAGAGGACTCAGAGTGTCCTTTGTCTGAATTATCAAAAAAAATTATCAACAGTGAGAGTAGTATTACCTAGCTCCTTAGTAAATTCAACACCATTTCCTTGATGCTCAACAACATCAAAGGAATTTGGCTTGACCAACTCACTTTCTATTTGTACAGATTTCTCCCCTATTTCGACTGAAGTTTCCGACTATTCAAGTTTAGATTTTAAGGGTTGCTCCTCAAGAATGGTGGAGGGAGTTTCAAGCATAAACTTCTTAGATATTTGACTTTTCCCACTTCACGGAGGAATAAGTGAAGATGAGGGTGTAAGTGAAATTGGAGATGATAGTGGAGATTTTGGGAGTGACGTTTGAGAGTTTTGTTCAGGTGGATTTGGGGATTTTGGAAGACACAGTGGCGGTTAGTTTGGGTGAGTTGGAAGATGACGATTGAGACATATTTCAACTTTGATCGAAAGATGGCTGAGAATGACGAAGAAATTGGTAATTGTTTGGTTAGAGAGAGAGAAAGAGAATGAACTGGATTTTTCTTTAGGAGTTTGAGAGAGGTGAAGAATGAAAAAAATTGGAGTAATAAGGTGGATGAAGGAACCAGTTTTGATTAGGTGAAGTAAGAGGAAACTCTTCATTTCTCGTAATGCTTCAAACGAGATATGATAATTAAAATATCATTTTAGAAATGGAGGTGGGAAGGAAATTAATGATGTGGCACTCTAAGCAGTTTACAACACACATATGAACTGAAGAGACTACTAACCTGAGTCAAAGGAACCATGTTCCTTGACAATTTTGAAAGTGAAGGCAGAAACTATGAGAAGGACAATGTCACATATACTTGTGTTGTCCTGAAACTGCCATGCGTATATATATGTAACATTATAGAACTGAGCTAGATACAACCAAAAACAATTTAGCATTGAACTTGTCCTCTTATCATAGCCAACCAATGAGGGAGATTGTGGGGGAGGGGGGGAGACAACTAGTTAATTTTTATCAATCCCAACTCCAAGTGATTTCTTTCATAGTGCTCCATGCTCAGTGCCTTGGTGAAAATGTATACTACCTGGTCCTCTTTCTTGCGGGACTTTATACGAATCAAAACCTTTTCAACATTATCACTCAGGAAATGATGTATCTCATCATTGTGCTTGGTTCTCTTGTATTGTACTGGATTTTGCCATATTGAGTGCATTTGGATTATCACATACCAAGGGTACACAATCAGTATGCATACCAAAAACATCAAGCTATTTCTTGATCCATAGCAATTGAGCACAACAAGAGACAATATCTATATATTCAGCTTCTACAGTAGAGACCCATAAAAAGTTTGTTTTTTTGTACCCCATGCAATCAAACAAAACCCTAGAGAAATGTGTTGTTTCAGATGAGCTCTTTCTATCCATCAAGTATCCAGCATAAGCATCATCAACATATCAAATCAAGTCAAAATTATCCCATGACGGATAGAGGAGGACCTGGTTCAGAGTCACGTTGAGATACCTCTGAATTCTTCTTACAACCTTCAAGAAGAGATCATTTTGGGCTTGATTGGAACCTTGCACACAAACCAGTACTAGCCACAATGTCAGGTTTACCAGCAATTGGATAAAGTAGAGAACCAAAGACACCCCTATACATGATTTTATTTATAGGAGAATCAGGTTCATCCGTGTCTAGTTGTGTACCAGTGACTATAGGTGTATCAATGAGCTTAGCATTTTCATCCAAAGCCTCTTCAACAACTCCTTTATGTATTTTTATTGACGAATCATGGTGTCTCTTGTTTTTTTCTTTATAGTTCAAGAAATAAATACAGTTTCCCCTATCATGCTCATCACAATTTTTTTGCCTATGAGCTTGGCAAATTCCTCACACAGGGAGTCATTAGTGGCAGCACATCGATGTCATCAACAAATACTTGCACAATCAACAAATTTTTCTTTGTTTTCTTCAGAAATAGAGTGTTGTCAATTTTTCTTCTAGTGAGGTCATTTGTCAAGAAGGAACTTTGACAATTCTTCATACCAAGCCCAATGAGCATGCTTCAAACCATACTGTACTTTTCAACAACACTTGTTGAGTTTGTAGTCGTGCTTATGACCTTCAAGACTAGAGGTTACTTGAAAAACACTTCCTCTTTCAAATATTCATTTAGAAAGACACTTTTAACAACCAATTGGAATAAATTGAATTCCCTATGAGATGCAAAAGTAATAAGAATCCTGATTGCTTCTATTTTTGTAACCATATCAAGAGTCTAATAAACTATCACAGAAATATACTTCTTTCTTTAGTTTGGAGGAGGATCTGACTTTCTTCCCTAACACGCTTTGTGATCTTTGAACTAGGTTTCTAAAACCTCACAAACCAGGTCCCTCACAACAAATATGTTCAGCAATGCGATATTTTCATGTCTCAGCCATCTCTACCATGGTTCAACATTATCATCCATGGCACTGAGGCACGTCATGTCCCTTCCATTTAATGAATCAAGATCTATCGCAAAGACATTCCTGAACCCTTTTTCTATTAATACCACTTCACTAGATTTGAGGCTGGTGACAGTGCATGAACAGGACATGAGCTTTACCTCATCTCCTTTATCACAGATTTGAGGCACACTCAACATACTATACTTCAAGCCATTTACATAGTATCCATTTCTAATTGCATGGGATAGTGTTTTGCCAATATCAAGAGTATATCCCTCCTACCATTTCCAGAAGACACACTCCCACCATGGAGGGCCTTGAGTGAGAGGAAATCATCCATTATTCCAGTCATAAGATTCTAGCAGCCACTATGCATGGACCACTTTTGACTGCCTCCTATCACACTATCTTTCAATCATAGTCACTGATTAGATTTAGGAACCCAAACCAGCTTGGGTCCCTTGTAATGATAGAATGGATGAATTAAGCTCCTTTTAGTCCAAGCTGGTAAAACAATTTTCCTTTTACATGGACCAAGTCCCTCAGCTCTGGATTTCTTTTCAATGAAACTCTTATTTTTCTGTAGAGACTGAAATTTAGCTTTGCATGAATCTTTATAATGCTCAGTTTGGCCACAATGAGTACACAATTAATTTTCAGTCATAGTGACATACTTACTGTGAGGGTTATAGGGGGTTTTGGCCTCTTGAAACCTATTACCTTGTCTGTCTCCTCCCTTACTCTTGTACATAGAAGCGATTACGTCAGAGGACTAGGTCCAATGAAGTGACTTATCAAGATCAATTTACCCTTTTCAAATCCTTATGTAGTTATCTATTCTTTTCTAGCTCAGTAATGAGACTCATTTTGACTTTCTTAAGCTCATTTTCAAGCTCAACCTAAGTCTCACTAGCTGTCTCTTTTCCTTTAGAAGCAGTATCCATCATTTTTTTTATTTGGTTCTTTAACAAAGAGTTTTCTCTAGTTACTTCATCAACCTGTTCCTTCAAATCAACAATAGAAACTACCATAACATCCCTTTCTTGTTCTAATTCACAAACTTCTTCAATTAGACCACCTTTCTCATTAACAAGACTATATTATGCATCTATTAACACATTTCCTAATGATATTAATTTTTTAGAGTAACTTGTCATGTTTTCTGAACATCAAGAAAACTCACCTCATCTTGTTCATAGTCATCATCAACATCAGATTTGGCCATGAGTGCAAAAATTGACTCAAACTTCGAAGGTTCATTATCAAAAGCCATCATAGATGTATCACCTTGGTCACCTCCATCTTCAGATTCACTGGAAGAGTCTCTTCAAGCAGCCAGAACTTGCTTTACCCGATTAATAGCATCGTCTCTTCTTTTGAAACTTTTATCAGGTACCTAGTTCCTCATAGCCATTTTTACATTGTTGTTTTTATAATAGTCCTGCTTGTGAAGAGGACATTCTTTGATGAAATGTTCAGGCTTCCCACACTTGTGACAACAGTAATTTCCTTTGAAATTCTTGTTGGAGCTTCCTTTCTTTGGGACTCCACCATTTATTCAAACCATCTTTTGAAACCTTCGAGTGAGGTACGCCATATCAGATTTATCACTGCTTGTGTCACTCTTATCCGCTTTGAGAACCAGACTCTTCTCTTTCTTTGGCTCTCTCATTTCATTATCTTTTTATCTTTTCAGCTCGTAAGTTTTGAGATTTCTGATAAGCTCATCAATTCTCATTGTTTGTAGATCCTTATCTTCTGAGATAACATTAACTTTGCTTTCCCAAGAGGTAGGTAGAACACTTAGTAGCTTACGAATTAACTTATTGGTCTTAATGACTTTACCAAGAGAATGAAGTTCATTGATTATGGAGGTGAATCTGGTATGCATGCCCTGAATGAACTCGCCATCTTTCATCTTAAACAGTTCATACTCGATAGTAAGCATGTCTATCATGGACTACTTTACTTGACTTGTTCCCTCATGGGCAGTTGAAGAGCTTCCCATATCTACTTTGTTATTTGACAAGCTGAGATACAGGTGTATTCATCTGGTCCAATGCCACACACAAGGATTTTCTTGGCCTTGAAATTCTTCTCCACAGTCTTTCTGTCAGCATCATTGTATTCCTTGATTTTGCAGTAGTTTTGAGACCATCTAAATATGTGTTCATAGGGACATGAGGACCATCACAAATGATATCCCATAATTTAGCATCTTCAGCCATAATAAAGTCATGCATTCTTATCTTCCACCATCCATAATACTTTTCATTGAATCTAGGTGGTCTTGGGGTATATTTTCCTTCCTCTAGGTTTGGTGGAGCAGACATGAGAAAGATCTAGGTGTTAACCCTTTAGAATGAACTTGCTCTGATACAAATTGATAGAAACTAAGAGTCCACCAAACAGAGTAGAGAACCAGGGTCTCTATCTGTTCCCTTAAGTAAAGATAGAAAATAAATAACACAAGATATTTACGTGAAAAACTCTTTGCTCAAGGTATTGAAAACCACGACCTACCAGAGTAAGATTTGCCAAACTTCACTATAACTGAGAAATTCAGATTACAACCTATTGCAACCTAGGAATTAAACTCTTACTCTCTCACCCCTTACAACAACTCTATTGTAAGACCTTTACAATACCTCTATTGCAAAGAACACCCATTGACTAACTCTAGCCAAGTAAACAACTAAGAAAGGTTGAAAATTTATCCTACCATGACACTTCTTGAAAGTAGTGTAGGAATACAAATAATGACTAAACGACAAAGACTCAACAACCTAAGGACTTAAGATATCTTTAGTGGTTGGGATCTGGTCCTTAAGTTTGTTGCAACTTTGTTTTTTTAGAGTCTTGAGAGCAGCGGCGGCTGACACTTGAGAAGAATATTTTTAGGTTTTCAAGTGTTGGTCTTTCACTTGTAACATGTTGTATATATTTGAGAGCATGTGAGATGTGTGAGAGAGACATTTCCCCATTCTAGCAAACTGCAGATGTGCTGTTGCACTGCTGCCAGTCGGTACAGTGCAATAACTGTAGAGTTGACTGTACGAAAGCTAGAGAACATGATTACATCTGGTCCATATCTGGTTCCTCAAATATGTTTGACAAAACATGAAAACACTAAATAACGTAACTCAACACTTATTACTTCAAAATCTCTACTTATACCACTCAACAAATCGGTTTTCCCCAACCAAAATCAGCGTCATACCAATAAAATTTGCACCAACTTGTAAATGGGCAAGCATTATTCTTACTATTGACAAGCTTGCCAACTAGCTATTTGTAATTGTTGATGACCGAATTGGAGATTTCATCGATGCTTGCCTTTGCAATAATCGTGATTGCCTCTCTAATTGCATTTGTCATGATCTTCACAAAGTCATGCAACTCTATGCCATTCTTGTCTGTCTGAAAAAGGGTCATCCCACTTATCCAGAATTTGCTAAAGTGTGTTGTGTTATTGATAATTAGTTCTCTCCCTCAAGTTTATTGTCGGACACATGGTGAAGTTCTTGAAATATCCATTCTTGGCTAGAGAAGCACCAATTAAAGCCTTCTATAAAAGAGCTATGACAATCATCACTCTTATTGGTTCAATGGTAGCATCCTTTTAAAAGATTCTCTATTGCCTGAGCATCAAACAAAACCTTCTCGTGATGATCTTATATGATATGTTCGTGCTCCGTGGTAGAAGTTGTTTCGATAATGTTCTAGTCGAGAAAAGTGAAGCCAAATAACCAAAATTACTTGAGTAAGACATTTTCTCCACTCCTGTTCTATAATGCAAGCCCATTCATTGATGAATTATTCCAATGTAAAAGCATCTGTCACCAGATATGAACATTGTATTCTCATTACTAGGCCATCACAGACAAACATATTCACTCGGATTGCCAACATTGTTGATGGTGGAACATCTCATGCCATGAATTGATTCAAAAGCTCAATCTCGAGTCTTTCGTGTCGAAACTCAGCAAGATCTTTCTCAACTTTGGTTTCAATGAATTCAACTCCTTGATCACGGCAATCGATCGAGAGGAATCAACTTATAACTATCAAAATTGTTCTACTACTTTATAGGTTAGATAGCTTAATCAAGTAAATGTATCCACTATTGAATAAGAAAAGAAGACAATTAATTGTCATCTAGAATTTCTCAGTAATATTAACAATAAGAGCATGGATAAAAGAATATGAAAAAAATAATCCCCTTGATTATTTTCATTAACTGAAAGGTATATATACAAGTTACAAAATAGGAGAATCCTATTTCTATTCTATTCCTAAAACCTTATTCTACCATAATTCTAACTATACAATTATGGTAAGTGTATAACACTAATTAAGGTAACCTTTACACTACAATATACTACTAATATATATACCATAGATACAAGATTGCCCTACTGCCAATCAGCCTGTGATGGGCCGCTGCACTGCCTCTGCTTGGGCCTCGATATCTGTCGAGCTGGGCCGCTATCCACTGTATTCCTGTGATATACATTATGCATATTAAGTGTATATCACGGGTATATTGTTTTGTTTAACACACACCCGCAGTCATAGCGGGCGGTCTTCGAACGCTAAGATTGTCCCTAAAATCTTCAAAAAGGACCGCGGGTAGACCCTTTGTAAAGATGTCTGCAACTTGATATCGGGACGGGACATAGCATACGCGAACGTGACCTAGAGCAACCTTTTCACAGAAAAAGTGAATGTCCATTTCGATATGCTTAGTGCGTTGGTGCTGAACTGGGTTACCTGAAAGGTAGATGGCACTAATGTTATCGCAATATACCAAGGTTGCCTTCTAAATGGACAATGAAGCTCCAAAATAAAATTATGTAACCAACATGATTCTGAGACCACATTAGCTACCCCTCGATATTCGGCCTCTGCACTTGAGCGGGATAGAGTTGCTTGACGCTTCGTAGACCAGGAGACCAAGTTGTTGCCAAGGAACACACAATAGCCAGACGTAGACCGTCTGGTGTCCGGAAAACCACCCCAATCCGCATCTGTGTATGAGACAAGTGTGAATGTCGATGAAGGATACAAATGTAAACCATAGTCCAATGTACCTTGAATATACCGAATGATGCGTTTGATTGCATTCATGTGCTCAACTTTGGGATCATGCATAAATAAACACATCTGCTGAACAGCATACGTAATATCCGGTCTGGTAAAGGTAAGATACTGGAGGGCCCCTGCAAGACTGCGATAGCGAGTCCGATCCTCGTAAGGGACGCCGGCCGCGGCACCAAGTTTGGCTTAGTATCAAATGGAGTGGAAGTAAACTTACAGGATGACATCCCAGCCCTCTCGATGATCTCAGCCGTATACTTTCTTTGAGTAAAAAACAAACCATCTGAATGACGCTTGACGGCAATCCCCAAAAAGTAACTCAAAGGCCCTAAGTCTTTCATAACAAACTCAGAGCTGAGCATGGCCATGATAGACTGGCGTAAGGCATCGGAAGAGACAGTCAAAATGATACCGTCCACATATAACAGAATGTAGGCCAAAGAGGAACCACGACGGTAGATGAACAAGGAATTATCTGACCTACTGTGAGTGAACCCAATAGTGGTGGGCTGGACTGGCCCAATCATCGAAACCGGCCCAGCCGAGAGGACCGGCGATCTTGACCGAGACGTGCCAGTGGGCAGTGGGCCCGCTGAAGAGTTTTGGGTGTGGGAGATGTCCGAAAAATGCTGAATAATATACGAGGATATTTGGTCATCCAAAAAATTATACGAACGAGGCTCGGGAGTATGAACTTTCGTAAAAGGAAATTTGGTTTCATAAAAAATGACATGGCGATTAATTATGATTTTATTGGAGGATAAATCAAAGCATTTGTAACCACGATAATTAGACGGTTAACCCAAAAACACATACGAAGTAGACCGAGCCTGAAGTTTGTTAATTGTGGTGGATGAGAATAATGGATAACACAAGCACCCAAAGACCCGAAGATGAGAATAAGACAGGTTCTTATTATATAAGATTTGGAGGGGGAAGAATATGTCAGACCTTTGGAAGGAATTATGTTAAGGAGATATATGGCCATTTGTAGAGCATGATGCCAAAAATATGGGGGTATAGAAGCATGAATTAAGAGAGTTCGGACAATGTTATTTATAGAATGAATTTTGCATTCGGCTTTCCCATTTTCTGAAGATGTATGAGGACACGAAAAATGAAAATTGATCCCATTATTAGCACAGAACTCCCGAAACTCCTTATTGTCATACTCTTTCCCATTATCACATTGAATATTTTTTATTTCTCTTTCGAATTGGGTACGAATGAATGCTCTAAATTTTATGAAGACTGAAAACACTTGTGATTTATTCGCAATTGGAAACATCCATAAAAATTTAGAATAATAATCTAAAAAGAGAACATAATATCGATGACCCAACGAACTAAGAACAGGAGACGTCCATAGGTCGCTATGAATAATATCAAATGGCATTGAAGTATGAGAATTTGAGTCTATAAATGGAAACTTAACATTTTTTCCTAACGAACAAGATTGACAAAGTGGAGTATAACTCGTACCCTTACAAGAAATAAAACTATTTTTATCTAAAACTGATAAAATAGAGGATCCCGGATGACCAAGGCGAGCATGCCACAAGGAAGGAGAAATGGATGTAAAGGCTGATGGCAAGGCTTGACTCGATGGACCAACACCGGGCGTGATAGGATAAAGATCTCCCCTACTATCACACCTCATGAGAGGACTCCCCGTCTTGAAATCCTTCACAGAGAAACCAAAAGGATCAAATTCAACGAAAACGTAAATTGTCGGTGGTGAACTTTCAGACAGACACTAAGTTTTTAATCAATTTGAGAGCATGTAAAGTATTTTTCAAGATAAGGGGTGGATTGGGGGGAGACAACGTTTTCTGACCATAACCTTGAATTGGAATAAAGTTGTCATTACCGACAATTATACCGTGAGGGTTTCTCAAATTGAAATAAGATGAGAGAGTACCTGAATAGGATGTTATGTGGGTGGTGGCACCGATATCCATATACTAATTTGGGTCCGGTTGTGTCAACCCTAGTGTGTGCATTGCGGTCTCGATATCGGTCTGAGTGGGGCCTGCTGCGTGGTGAGCTTGTGGAGGCCGGGGCCCAAGTATTCCAGAACTGGGCTGCTGCCGTGGGCTAAAGCTGCTGGAATTGCTGCCGCTACTCGGCCAGTAGGCAGTGGGTCATCTGGGCCGCTGGAAAGCCCACTGGTCAGTGGTTGCAAACTGTGGTGGAGCTGGGCCGTAGGGCCACTATCTACTGGTCCAGGCCCACGGCCCAGAGGCCCAAGGCTGAGACCAGGGGTTCGGTGGCCCACTGGAAACTGGAGGGGGCCCATTGCCACTACTTTGGCCATCGTGACTGCCGCCTGAACAGCCGCGTTTGCCCCTGCGATTTTTATTTTTCCGACCATTCTTGTTACCCCCGTGGTATTGGTTTTGGTTCGAATTGTTGCCATAATTTTGAGGGCTTGGGGAGGAAGTCATCATGACCACGGGACTAGCATTAGTAGCCGCCTTTTTAGCCAAACCGGCTTCTTCCAAGGTAATCATGGATCATGTTTGATAGAATCTTGGAAGAGGATTACTTTGACGAAGGAGAGTCCCAATGCCACAATAGGCCTCGGATAGGCCAGCGACCATCTGTAAAACAAGACGATCTTCACTAACAGGTGCACCAACGTTGCGGAGTTGGTCCGCCAATTCCTTCAACCTTTTGCAATATGCTGAAACGTTCGGGAAATTTTCCATGTTGACATGAGAAAAATCTTGTTCAAGGGTAACAACTCTAGAATTTTGATTATCCTGGAATATGTCACGCAGTCTATCACATGCGGCCATCGCCGTAGCGTCTGGCTCGATAATCGTCTGCAATAGGTCGGTGGAGATAGTAGAATATATCCACTGAAGGACAGTGGCATCAAGTGTTGTCCATAATTTAGGATCATCCTCGCGTTTAGGCACCACTGTATCATCAAGAGCCGCGGGGATGATGTGATGGATGACTTGATGCGAACGAGCGTGAATTTTGAACAACTCGGCCCACGTCGCGTGTTGGACGTTTTCTATTTCAAGAATTAACGGGATATGATTCTTGATGTTAGAAACAACAAGGGTAGGGTGAAACAAGTTTTTTGATGTAGACATACCGAAAGAACAAGAGGTAAAAGAGGGATTAGTAAGAGAGATTTTGAGAGCGGAAGACAAAATTTGGTAAAACCCGAGGAGGGGTGGGGTCTCGGCCAAGAGGGAGGACAAAAACTTTGAAAGAAATTTTTTGTGTGACCTAGACTTTTGATACCATGAAAGAAATAATCCCCTTGATTATTTTCATTAATTGAAAGGTATATATACAAGTTACAAAATAGGAGAATCATATTCTTATTTTATTCCTAAAACCTTGTTCTACCATAATTCTAACTATACAATTATGGTAAGTGTATAACACTAATTAAGGTGACATTTACACTACAATATACTACCAATATATATACCATATATACAAGATTGCCCTACTGCCAATCTGCCCGTGATGGGCCGCTGCACTGCCTCTGCTTGGGCCTCGATATCCGCGAGCCGGGCCACCGTCCATCGTATTCTGTGATATACATTCTGTATATTAAGTGTATATCACGGGTATATTGCTTTGTTTAACAGAATATGCAGAGATAATTGAACAGGAAAATGGTTAACAAGTAGTGCCAATTTTTCATTTTTCAACTGCTTCACCTAGCATGGTTGTATATCACTACTAGAAAAATATAAATTACATGGTAGGAAAATCCGCAGCTAATTTAGTTTCAAGAGAATTTTCCTGTGAAAAAAAATTCAATGAATAAACTTCATGGGGAATTATTACATGCAGATTTATATTTCCCCAGGTAATGTACATGGGATTTTTAATCCGCGTCTAATTACTTGCGAATATTTTCGCAAGAAATATAAAAAATTCACAAGAAATTTTGATAAAATTTGTGAAAAGGGGAATTTTATTGGAAAAAAAACATAGATAATTCCTCATGAAAAAATCTCAATTAAATTGATTTTAGGCATAAATAAAATTATAGTCAAAGTATTTTAATTTATCGGCCTTTCTCATCACAAAAGGACTCATGAAACAACTATTCACCCTATTATACACATATATATTTCATATTTCAACTCACTTACTTTAACAATTAAATGAATTATTATTATTATGGAGGGACTATTTGTTATCAATTAAATTGAAGATTCCAAACATAGAAGTACAATGGAACACACCTGTTCCCAACATCCACTGCCGTTTGCGGCTTATAAATTGCTCAACCAAGTATTATCCACTACCATCATTTTTTCATAAGATTTTTCCATTCACTATGTATTTTTTAAATTCTTTGCATAAGGTATATTTTATACAACTTTCATTTATATGCCTGGAATAACATATTAAAATTTTCTTTTATATGAGAAATTCCTTAGTTAAATATATTGTACCTTGTTAAGTAATTGCTAATATTATTTTCCAATTCTAACAATGAATACAAGATCTAGTTACTGTAATAATATTAATTTGATGTTAATTAAGATGGTGTTTGAAAATAGAATCAGAAGATTACTTGATACTTAAGTGATATTTATTTGTAAATTTTACTTAATATATATACTTAAGTAACATATTATAATTAAAGTACATCATTTTTAATAATAATAAATGCAGCTTATCTTTTCTTGGTTTAAAAATTAAATGTAAAATGTTCAATTATACACAATTTAATATAATTCAGTTACATTCCGCATATTCCATACGTCAAGATACTGAAACGTCTCGAGTTTTTCGCGTTAGATCACATCGTCATAGGTTAAGTTATCCGAGGAGGATAAGGACTTGCACAAGGTTAGTAATGGTTTAAAACTGAAGTTGAGGCCAAACGTGTTACACCCCGTACTTTCTCAACGTGTGTAATACTAAATTGAAGTCGATGAGGTTACTTAAATGTGAAAGAGTAAGGTTATAGTTGATATCTAAAGGTCCAAGCATATGTTAGGTCTAAGTTAAGGTGAATCAGATTTTAAAAAAATGAAGTATTGCGGCAAGAAAGTGACCTACTTGCTTAGACGTACTATGTTCTTGAGATACTTGTTCACACGTCTTGCTTTTTTGAAGGTCCTACTTGCTTACACGTGCTACTTATTAAACGAGGATGATACGCATGTTTAGAGCTAATTACTAACTTTCTATCTTAAGTGAGTGACAAGTAGGACATCAACTACTTAACATAGGAGATGACCAGATTTTGACACAAAAAAGTAGGTGTATCACCTACTTAAGATGAATGGCCCAAAATAGAAGGCAGGAAATAGGTAAGATGGGGCAGATCCAAGCCCATATGCCCAGGCCCATTTAAGGGCCAAATAGATATATATGACCTTGTAGATATATCTCATTCTTCACTTAGAAAACATTCTCCAACAACTCTCTCTATGTAACCAGTAGCCTTAAGTTATCCCAAACACCTCCCCAAGAGTTCTAATATGATCCTAAAGCAGATCCAAAGGTAATCAATCTAAATCCTTCTATGAAGAGTCCTAGA
This sequence comes from Anisodus tanguticus, assembly GCA_034509755.1. Taxonomy (NCBI): domain Eukaryota; kingdom Viridiplantae; phylum Streptophyta; class Magnoliopsida; order Solanales; family Solanaceae; genus Anisodus; species Anisodus tanguticus. The sequence continues at coordinate 29,962,518 of CM067550.1, forward strand.
TGTTGATCTAGAGGTGTTCTTCCTTCTAGTTGTTAAAGTTGGATGTGTTGGAGCTGAAGGAGAGTGACGCTAAGGTGTGAGAATTGATATCTAGGGTAAGAATAATATTTCCTTTTATGGTCATAGGCTAGCTTGAGCTCTAGATATATTTAGATTCTATGAGAGTGGTTTGGTGTTAGATGTTGAAGTTGAGTTATAGGGTGATGTTGTGTCAAGTTATAGGCTATTTTTATCTTGTTGAAGGCACTGGAGATAGTAGCAAATGAATCCTATGGCAGCAAGTAATTCCATCTATAACAACCAAGTAAATTCACTTTTATGAGCATCAACTTAGCAGCAACGTGTGCTCCCTTCTCAAGGTAAGAAGACTCATTTTCTTTATGTATATGAGCTTATGTTAGTATTGGAGGCATTGTCTTCGTAAGAGGAATTGCGGCTCGGAAGTTGTAGGTTTGATGGTTGAGTTGTTGTAAGATATTTTAGGGATTGTTTGGGTAATAAAAGGTGTTGGGATTATTGTTGTGATGTTGTTGCATATTGGACTGTATTAGGTGCTGGAAGTTATGACATGATGTAGATGAACAAGACTGATGGTTAAAAGCTGTTAAATGTTACAAGTTGTAGGTTGAAGAACTAAATGATACACTTGAAGTGTTTGTTATGTTATGTAGATATATTGAGCTGATTTAGTTGTGTCTAGTAACTAGAGATGTTGGTGAATATGTAACCATTTAGTGGTTGATGAAGTTGTAAGGTTTAGAAGGGAGCTAGATGAAGATTATGGTATAAAAGTTCGTATAGAATAGTTTGTCGGTCGTCGGCTATTTATTATGTTTTTCATTTTTAATAGAAGTATTGTCTTTATTGTTGTAGCTTGAATAGCTAAAGAAAATGATTTTGTCACCCCGTTGGGAAGTCGACATAAAGATACATTAAGGCTATCATTTTCTTCTTTCGTTATGAATCCAAATGATACGAAACGTAAACGAACGTCCCGCAAATTTAATTCTAATCTTGCTAAGTTTGAAATGTTCATGTCTTTCATTCTATGTAGATGTTTCTTGAATCTTGATTGTCCCTTGTTGGGAGTACATTCTTGTCTTAGAATTATCCTCGTTGTGTGAGATTTTGTTGGTTGCTAACCCAAAGAGTATCGAAAGTCTTGTTGTCGACCTAAATGTGATGTTGCGATGAAATGGTAAAGGTACTCTAGACACCTAGCTAAGGGTCTTGTTATCTCCCATTTATACATTGCCCTAGCAACATAAACTTCGTACATCCATTAGTAGACCCAAACCCTTATTGTGAAGTATGTTAAAGCCACTTCATAAGAACATATGTCAAATATCAACTATTAGTAAGAGTCATTTATTTTACGCACTGGACAGCTTCACCTACGTTCTTCTTGATAGGATCCAGACGAGTCGAGTTTAGTATGTTTATTAGTATCATATGGCCCTATGATGAAAGTAGCTACGAGTTAAAGTGATTTTCTATAGGAACTTCTACGATGTGATGACTGAGAGTCGAGCACTTGAAAGTTATACTTATCGACGATTTTTAATGACAATGAGATGAGACTTCTACTTGTTCATGAAGTTTTTTTAAACTATGGATAAGAACAATGAACAGGTCCAGAAACTTGGTAGTACATGCATTCTAGCCTAGTAGATACGGCCTGATAGCCTGGTAGATGATTAATATGTTAATCCAGAAGTACCGACTCATTAGTCCGGAAGAAAGAAAGATAGTACCGGTACATGGCCGGGGAGGTACAGACTCACGAGTATGGTAGCTAGCCTATACGTATGAAATGATACAAGTAGTTATTGTTATAGATTTATGTTTTCACATGACTTATGTATTGTAGACTAGATATGCTGTGAGCTATGAGACGTTGTTGCAGAAAGACAAGCTAAAGAAAAGTATCACGTATTCTAATTGGTAAGAGTATGTTGTATTCCCTTATAGGTTGACTCTTGAAACTTGTTGTATATCATTACCTCTTCAGTTATACATTCATTGATTATAGTTGCTTTACAAACTCGATACATTATTTCGTACTGACATTCATTTGCCAGGTGCTGCATTCCACGCTGCAGGTTTAGATTGTCAATTTGATGAGCAACTAGGATAGAGAGCTCTAGCTCCAGCAGTTGATTGGCGAGACTCATTTCATTCGGAGTGCACCCGAGTCTAGAGGTTATTTGATTTTGTTATGTACATTAACTTATGGGTAGGTCGGAGCCCTGTCCCAACTATATTAAGTCAGTCAGATGATCTTAGAGACTTTTGTAGATATTTGTATGCATGTGGTCAGGTTCAGTAAGTTGGTACAACGTCTGTACATGTCGAGGCCTTATAGGCCCATGCAGATGATATATATATATATATATATATATATGTGTGTGTGTGTGTGTGTGTGTGTGTGTGTGTGTGTGTGTGTGTGTGTCTGCTTGCAGGTGTATAAATGCGGTAAGTTTAATGGTTTTATAAGATGGGTCACTCACGTACATAAGGTAATAGGTGCCTGTCCACCTCACCTGGGTTGGGGAGTGACAAAGTGGTATTAGAGCAGGTTTGTGTCTGATGGAGTCTACAAATTCGTGTCTAGTAAAGACCTTTTTATGGATGTGTTGTGCACCACATTTATAAATAGGAAGCTACAGGGCAATTATGATTTGTTTTCCTTTCTTTTATCTCCATATCGTGTCACAGAGCTGAGTCATAAAAATTTATGATGACTTATGTTTTATTTTATGTTTACAGAGATGCCTGTAGGTGGGAAGAAAATAGAGAATCGTCATATCACAGATGAGGGGCCTTGTAATTGACCAGCTGTAGATGAGGGTCATACTAATACCCAGCATAGGCTGACATCCACAGTTCCCTCGACTTTGTTAGCCCAGAGGAGATTCGAGGAGATTCGAGGAGCTCCAGTACCCCCATCAGGATCATCTAAGTAGAAATTATGAGAATCAATGCAGTTATTGACCCTGATAGTAGTCGCTCACGCAAAGCGGCATGTAGGGGTATCTTTAGGTGCCGGACCTTCAGATAGATCGACCAATTCGAGGGTGCGAGAGTTTGTTTACTTAAATCCTCTGGTGTTTACAGGTTCAGATCTACAAGAGAACCCACAAAACTTCATAGATGGGCTTCAGAGAACCTTTAGGGTTATGCATGTTACAGAGACCTAGGTAGTAGAGTTAGCAGCATATAGATTGAGAGATGTAGATGTGTTCTGGTACGATGCTTAGGAGCGGTCCCGGGGTCGGAATGCACCCGCAGCAGTATAAGAAGAATTTGTTAAAGCCTTTCTAGATCATATCTTACCTATAGAGATCAGACAGTCTAGAGTTGAACAGTTTTTAGCCCTTAAGCAGAGGAATATGAGTGTTCGAGAGTATAGCCTCAGGTTTGACTCACTAGTCAGATATGTATGGACTATAATGGACTCAATGAGGGATAGAGTGCATAGATCTGTACAGGGCTTAGAGCCATATATACTAGAGGGTTGTATGGTAGAATTCTTAAACCCGGAGATGGATATCTCTAGAATCCAGTCCTATGCTCAAAAATTAGAGGAACGTGAGAGCAGTGCCAGCTTGATTAGGATAGAGACAGTGAACAGAATAAGAGGGCGAGGTTAGATAGAGATTTAGATGATCCTAGAGTGGTAGGGTACCACAGATTTCTAAGCGATTAGCCAGCTTGTCATAAGTGCCAGTGGGTAATCAGGGTTGTCAGTAGGATCGAGTCGGAACTCACGAGCATTAAGACCTCAGCCTCAGAGAGACCTGAGTCAGGTAGGGCCATTTGTGCCTCATTGTGGTCAGTGCGGGAAAGCGCACTCAGGAGTATGCCGTAAGGGTCTCAATGTGTGTTATTCATGTGGAGTCTATGATCACATGATGCGAGATTGTTACTATAGGTTAAGGAGGAGTGCTATGACATCATCAACAGCAACAACGCTTCCTCCTAGAAAGGATCAACATGGATTACCATCGTCATGCGATGGGGATATAGGTGTGCCGTCATTTCTATTACTGAGTTATGTATGATAATAGATCATATATTATTATATATATAAGTTATGAACAAATCATTGGATTAACAAGAAAAGATTTTGAGGACCACGGGGGACTAGGGTGTTTTACATAAGATGAATAATTAGTAGTTAAGTCTGAAATTATGAACAAGTGGCTAAGTCAAGTATAGATGAAATGTTGAATGGACTACGCAGATAATTTCCTCTCGTGAGTATACACTAGGGTCTTAGCTTAAAAGGGAGGAATTGGCATAACGTTCGTATGTGGCGAGTTAGATGAATAAAGTGAGTGAATAAGAAGTATTCCCGTCCCTATGCGAGTAGTTAAGAGTTTGACTATCCCTTTAGCCCCGCACAATAAGAATAAGATGAATTACGACTAAGAGAATTGGTATTGTTATAGCTAGTTCGGGGGATAGCTTAGCGGATTTTTAGAGCTATGCAAGTATACGTATCGCAATTTGTAATAATTTTCAGTAAGACCGAATATCGTCCCACAGAGACTGAATTATCAATTACCAAATAATTAATCTCTAGTTTCTATTTGGCTACCGAATCTTGATTTGTAAAGGTTAAAATAAAGAAAGCATAAACGAATGTAAAATGCAAAAATAAACTAGCAGCAAAAACACACAAATTAAATTCGAGAATGAGAGTAATTAGGGATTCCAATCTCATCAACTATCCACTCTACCATTTACTAATGCAAAATTAACATTTTTTCTTCTTATTAAGATAGCAGGTTAACAAAAGCATTTTATATTCAAGTCACGACATATAAAACTCAACCTAAATGAGAATTTTCTATATTTCTATGATAAATTTCATCAATTAGGAAGCATTAAGATCGACAACCTAAAATCTACACAAGCAATCGTGATACTCTCGTTCAAGATTAAGCCTATGTCAATTCAACTATAGCATATTCAAATCTCACTTTTCAGATTTTGATTTAAACTGATTCAGATAAACGAAAACCAATGGCCAATCAATTCTCATTCAATAACCACACATTGAAAAGACCTTAATAGATGAAGAAGACAAGATAACTTTGCATTAGTTCATGATAGATGTTCAAGTGATTTAATTGAAAACCCTAATAGAATAATTAGTTCATAGTCATTCCAAAATTAACACATAAACTGAAAATTAACATAAATATAATTCAAGACAAAGAAAAAGAACTTGAGGAATTGATCTCCAATGGCTCCTCCAAGGTTAAAAAAAACTTCTTTCCCTCATTGCCTCCCCTCTTCTTTAAAGCAACCCCTTTTTTCCCTCTGAAAAGACCTTTTTTGCCCTTGTGAAAAATGAGTTCTCGTAATCTGTATAGACACAAGCGTCGCGACTCTGTATTAGAGCGTCGCGGCTCATCTGCTTCCAGAAACGTGGTCTCTCTGAAACCTCAGTGCCTCGACTCTGTTGTAGGCGTCGCGGCTCATTTGTCATTTTTTTTTTCATCTGAGACATATTCAACTGCCTCACGAACGTCCCAGGACTTCTCTGAACCATTTCTTTGACTAAATCGGCATATTTATCCTCAATATCTGCTAATTCTCTCTAAATCCGCCTCAATTCCATTATGTATCACTTTATCTTGAAAACAAAACAAAAATAAGCGTAACACGGTAGATAGCAAAGTGGAAAGATGTGAATAGTTACAAACCAGTAATTGTGAGTTCCAAGCCAAAGTATGGTAATACGACAAAGATCTTAGACACCTAGAAGGAAATGCGAGAAGGAGTGAGTAAAAAAGTAATAAGAGGAGAAGCGATAAGAGAATAACATTGAGGATAGTTGTAAATTTCTCTATCAAGTTATAGCTTAAAGATAGGGACAAAATGAATCAAGGTAGATAGCAAGAGAGTATAGCAAACCGATTAAGTTAAGCAAAGGTGAGGTATTCTTCAAGAATTATAATGATAGTCCCATTCCAAGATCATATAGTAAGCTGATTGGAGGAATAGAACCAACATAGCCACGAAAGGATTAGAAGTGTCCCATGGTTAACGAGGATCACACAATGAAAGATCTAACAGGAGACTTGTACATTATTTGTAATGCGGGAAGCTAATTTCGCATAATCGAGTTCCAAAATACCCAACGAAATTAGAATATTCTACCTTAAGATAAATTGTAACAAGATAGAAATGAGAAGTATAGGCTAGTGCATGTAAGATAATGAACATGGAACTGGTAGCAGGTAATAATATGTCACGCCCTTAACCGGAGGGGCACAACTGGCACCCGGTGCCTTACTCAACCGAGCACCCATAACGTACATTAACCAACATGATATATGAGGGCCGAAAGGGCCCCTAATACCAAACTAGAGAAACATGAAAACAACTCGCCAATAGATAACTCAAAATGACATAAGTGAACGTGACAATGAAAATACGGCCAAAAAGCCACCATGATCAACTATACAACCAAAACTTAGACCGACAAGCCAAGAAAAATATCCATACATATGACATTTTTCTACAAGCCTCTAAGAGTACATAAACATCATCACAGGGCCCCGACATACCCGTCAATACAAATACATAAGCATACTGACTATAAAAGACAACTCTAGAGCAAGTGGAGTGCACCAATATCTTTCGCTGAGCTGATAACCTACTGGGAGACCGTCAACCTGTCTATGGGACCTGTGGGCATAAAACGCAGCATTCCCAGGAAAAAGGGATGTTAATACGAATAAATGTACCAAATATGTAAGGCAGGTAAACATGTATATAAGATTGTAATACAAGTGAATAGTACATAATGTCAACCTGGGACCCAGAACTACCACTGAGGGTGCACAACTGGTATATGCATGAAAGTAAAATCAAGCCACTCTATGGGGCTATATAATATAATATCAATTCCATCTGTGGGTTGATCTCATCATAAACTGGCCAACCATATAGGACATAGTAATATCTGCCTCACTGATCAGTGGTAACTGCCCAACCGGTGGTAAATAATGATACATAACTGCCCAACCAGTGGTAAATAATGATACATAACTGCCCAACCGGTGGTAAATAACGATACATAACTGCCCAACCGGTGGTATGCACATATAAGTGCCTACCCGACCGACTATAGCACGACACGGTAAGTAAAAAGACACACACACACACATACACACACACACATTTATATATATAAGTGTAATGCAAGACGGACCTCAGGGGACACTATGAACAGAGCCGGAGTGACCTATGGTCATTATTCTCTCACCATCGTTATTATCGCTACGTTCATCGATATACCTTTAATTATGAGTCAATAAGACATGATATACATGAATAAATAAACTTCTTTAATAGAATGAAAAATACAGATATTCCTAGCTCTTATGAGTATAGTCACGTTGGATGGATATTCGTTTACGTTCGTTTACATACGGGTCATGCCAAAAAGAAGGAAAAAATAGTCTTTCATACCTTATATGGAACCATGACGTATCAAGCTAGAATCAACCTCCTTCATGCCTAAGTATACACCCAACAATAAGTGTACTAACATTAATTACAAGTAGTTCAACAATCCTCTATCGAGCGACAAGCTCATTCTATATAAAATCGGACAACATGTCCCCCGTTTTCTTTACTTTTCCAAGTTGATAAAAACAACAAGAACAACCTTGAACTATATACTTGTAGAACCAAAACATACAGAACAACCTCACAACACAAATCTATTAACACAACAACAAGTGCACAAACATCACCAATCAAAACTATTATTTATCACGACGAGCGGCAAGCTCAAATCATTCATTATTGAACTTAATAATATATCTAGTATACTGACCACTACTTTTTAATTGATTTTCAACCTTCTACTCAGTTTCAAAGTTACCCAAAACATCCCAACACAAGATAATATCACTATGGACAACTTCCAAGTGCTTTATAGCCATTTCCTTTTCTAGTTAGCAATTCCCTCAACAAGCTTAACATGCAAACCCAAATAATAATGCTAACAATATAATAGGCAATTTATTTTCCATAATTTCCAGCCACTTAACGTTCATAAGAGCAACTTTCAAAACAGTCCATCATGAACAAAAACATCTCAAGCTAATCCAAGTATTATCTTGTAGTTTATCATCCTAACAACTTCACCAATATACAAACAAACTTAGTCATAGTTAGTAGGGTGTTATACTTACCTTAACCAGTAGCAACAACTTGGAATATCAGCCCAATACAGCTCCAACCACCCTTAATGCCAACACAATCTTGTAGAGGTGTTCTTTCTTCTTTAAGCTAACTTTGATGTTGGATTATGATGAATTTATTTGGAATTTGTTTGGAGCCTTGGGAGAAATGTTTGGGAGGGTTTGGATAGTGTGATGGTGGAAGGAGGTCGAAAAATGAGCAAAGCTCATCCCAAAAACGAGATAAAAGTAGGTGAAGGTCGGCCACCGCTATAGTAGGTCCCAAAAGGGGTTGTTTGCGCAATCTCGTAAAAACGCGAATATCTCTCTACTCCAATGTTGAATCGACGAACGGTTTAATCCATTGGAAACTAGACTTGTAGACCTTCAATTTTGTTAGTGTACTACCCAATAACTCCTAGTACATCGGGGGAAAAGCTCACTCACATTAGACCCAAATTTCAGCAAAAATATGAACGTAACTTGTAATAACTTTTGCCGACTTTTATTTTACAACTTTCTTGACTTCAAAACTTAACATAAGAATATTATATGAATCAAATACCTTAAAACAGACCTCATTAACATATTGATCACTCCTAGTTTTACTCCAAAAGTATGAGTTGTAATATTTTTTATTCATTTAAACTTGAAATCTTTAGTACATGCTTAAGATGAGACTTCTACTTGTTGATGAAGTTATTGTTAAACTATAGATAAGAACAATGAACAGGTCCAGAAACCTGGTGGTACATGCGTGCTAGCTTGATAGATACGGCCTGATAGATCGGTAGGTGACGGATATGTTAATCTAGAAGTACTAACTCATTAGTCGGACATAAAGAAACTCATTAGTCGGACATAAAGAAAGATAGTACTGGTGCGTGGCCGGGGAGGTATAGACTCACGAGTCTGGTATCTAGCTCATACATATGAAATGATACAAGTATTTACTATTATAAATTTATATTTTCACGTGACTTATGTATTATAGACTAGATATGCTATGAGTTGTGAGACATTTTTACAGAAAGACAAGCTAAAGAAAAGTATCATGTATTCCAGTTGGTAATAGTATGTTGTATTCCCTTACGGGTTGACTATTGACACTTGTTGTATATCATTACCTCTTCAGTTATATGTTCATTGATTACAATTGCTTTTACATACTCGGTATGTTATTTCGTACTGATGTCCCTTTGTCGGGGACGCTGCATTTCAAGCTGCAGATTCAGATAGTCAATTCGACGAGCCGCCAGGATAAAGACCTCTAGATCCAGCAGTTGATTGGTGAGACTCCTTTCATTTGGAGTGCAGAAGAGTCTAGAGGTTATCTGATTTTGTTATGTACATATACTTATGGATAGGTCGGGGCCCTGTCCCGACTATGTTATGTCAGTTAGATGTTCTTAGAGACTTTTGTAGATGTATGTATGCTGTGATCGTGTTCGGTATATTGGTACCGTGTATTTACTTGTCGAGGCCTTGTAGGCCCCATGCGATATATATATATATATATATATATATATATATATATATATATATATATATATATATATATATATATATATATATATTGGAATTTTCTTCTTGCGGGTGTGTAAATGCGGTAAGTTTAATGGTTTTATAAGATGGGTCGCTCACGTATGTAAGGTAGTAGGTGCCTGCCCACCTCACCTAGGTTGGGGCATGACGTTTTCTAATGATATTAGACGAAAAATGTCAGATGAGATCGTTTCTTAGCTTTGTTAAATCATTTTATATCAATCATATAAAGTTATAATTATCAAAAAAATTATGACAATTATTCTGTTATTAAATCACTCCCTTCTTTCCAATTTATGTGGCTATGATTCATTTGATTAAGGGTAATGTGAGAAGTCCAAAACTAAATAGTTTCTAAAATATAGAAATGTGACATTCTCTTTGGAACAGACGAAAAAGGAAAGTGTGCCACATAAAATGGGACAGAAAAAATAGTACCGGACGTCCCAAAAATATTAATACCGACCATACCATGCCTAATGGCATATAACAATCCAAACAAATTTCACATCATTAATTTTATATGGAACCAACATTTTAACTAATTTATGTATAAGTAATCAATAAATATAAAATAGATAAAACCAATATTGAAGGATGTTATTTGAATATTAACTTTTATTGTAAATTATTTAATTTGCATACAATCACTAATATTTGTAATTTGTAAATAATATATAATTCTTTATATCTCTAATAAATATTTAAAATCCCCAAGTAATTTTCTATGTAATAAAATTAACAATAAATCCCCAAGTAATAACCCCAGCTAAATTCATAGAAAAAAAAAATCCCAAGCAATTCCCCAGGTAATAAAATTCTCAGGTCAATCCCCAAGAAATAATTCCCGGCTAAATTCGCAGCAACAAAATCCTCAAGTAACTTCTTCAGTAAATCTGCATGTACCTTTTCCAGGGTTTTCCTACGAGTTCAAAAAGAAAATAATATATTTTTAGGTGTTTACCTATGGAATTACCTACTCAAATAATACTTGGAAATTATTTTCCAAATAAATTCCCAGGCAATAATTTGGCGCGCTATATTTACCTAGGAAATCGTATTCACATGTAAATATTTTAAAAATTAGGAATTTTTAGATTTTGCATGAAAATTAGTAGGAATTAAATGCGGAAAAACATTTCAGGTAGTATCCTCCTGTAATTCACATGGATGGTTCTGCTTGAATTATGAATTATCTCATAGTGCCGTTCCGTGCAATTGATCAAGCTCCATCCAAAGCTAAGACGACTTGCTTTTAGTGGACCTTCTCTTCTAAATTGTTGATAAAAGTATATAAAATGGAAGGGTTGTTTCATACCAAAGATTAGTCCTTGTAACTTTAGGAGAACTGAACCAACCCAGATCCAACAAACAAGGAAGCAGGAAATATTATACACCAACAATAAATTATTTTTTAATTTAACTTGATATAACAAACATTTATTCTAGCTTACCTGTCAATGTTATCAAATAGAGTTATTTGCAATGACCTTTTAATTGACATGATTTTAGAAATATTCAATATCTGGAAGTTACATTTAATTGAGCTAATTCTTAAGGGCCTGGGTGAATTTTATGGAAACATTTCAGCTCTCTTTAAATTCGTATTTAGTCAACATATTTAATTTATTTACACTAATTATGTATATTGTTTCTTCTTCAAGTTAAAGTGAGTTGCAACATATCTGTCTATAATAATTATAATTTGATAACCTAGAAAATGAAGTAAATAACCTTAGACCAGGTGGGAAACAAAAACATAAGTAAATAATCTTTGACAGCATACCAATGCTAATAATATGAACCAAACATGGATTGTGGTGGAATGATAAGTACTCTATCCTTAATTAAATATCTCGGGTTCGAACTCTTTGGGTACGGAGTCGTCTTTGTCAGGGAGCACTTTACCCTCAATATGGAACTTTTCGGCGCAAATCCGAATTTAATTGGGCATCAATCGGATATCGAACACCGGATAGGAAACAAAAAAAAGTAAAGAACCTTTGACAACAACCTAATGCTAATAATAAAATGGTTGATTTCATACACGGGCACACTATTTTTAATCTAGACCTGAAGAGTGTATTTAGAAGTGTACATAGTGGTATGCAATATAATTAACTTAACTATGATGAGTCGAATTTACTCCTACAATTTTCTGGATAAGCTTGTAATCAAGCATGCATCTTACAAATAGCTCAAGCAAGCATCTTGCAAGTAGCTCATATAGACACCTTATAAGCAGCTTCATGAAAAGCGTTGCACTAACTTCTTCAGACTTGTAATCAAACAGACAACATGCGAGTAACTCAAACAGATAGCTTGCAAGTAGTTCAAACAGACAATTTACCGGTAGCTTGTGAAACGTCTCGCAACAACTTTTTTTTCCTCTATGAATAGAAAATCAATTCAATTCATTTGTACTTCAGATTGAAGAAGAATAAAATTCTCCCTAATCCCTCCTCCAGCTTTTTTGGCTATATCTCATATTGTGTTATACTTTTATTATTATTTGATAACAGCTAGCAGAAAATGTATTCCTGGACGCATAGTACCTGATCAATTTTGCTTCCCCTTGTTTAAATGAGAAATTAAACAAGACTTTGAGGGCTCAATTGGTGTCTTGTTTCCATGGCTGCTCGCTCCATTTTCCTCACTCTCACAAGGTATTCACCTCCCCGCTCTTTCTCTACACTACTCTTGTTAAATTCACTCTTTTTTTCTTTGTAGAAATGGTCGTGGCAGAGAAAGGAGTCTATCTAGATCCTTGACTTCAACAACAACAACTGAAGAAAGGGGCGATGATCTGAAGAGCAGAATATTCAGTCTTAGACTACCAAAAAGAAGCGCCACCAACGTGCTTCAGAGATGGGTCGCTGAAGGCCGACAAGTTTCCATCTCCGACCTCCGTCACATCTCCAAAGAGCTCCGAAAGTCACGCAAATTCAAGCACGCCCTCGAGGTTCTTTTTTCCTCCATCTGCTCTGGATTTTTATCTCGAACCCTCAATCTGTTTTCCCCCTTTCTTGTACTCCTTCCGTCCCATAAACTGTGATGGTGTTAAGATTTGGCACGGAGTTTCAGGGTAAAATGAGAAATTTAAAAGTTAAGTTGTTCATGTCATTCTTTTCGGGACCGACTAAAAATGAGTTGAAAGGAAAGTACTGGTAAATAAGATAATTTGATCCAAGGATTTTATAAACCATGATTAGCATCATATGAGAAACCCATTGAAATTAAGTGCTTAGCAATAAATCCTTCCAAAGTTTTCATAAGAAGATTGAAGGAATTGTGATAACATTTAAGTTCATTCTTCTAGGAGAATGCATGATAGATAAAGAGGTAACATGATCAATTAGTCAATTACTTCTCAACCCAATCTTGTTGGTGTCGGCTATGTGAATCCTCTATTGTTCATTATACTCTTTTCAAGAAGATAGAGACTTAACACAGAGAATTTAAACATTGTGACTGAAATGGAAGAGCTCACTGAGAGTAGTATGCAACAGGAAGATACCTAACAAAGTGAAAAGTAAGTTTTTTAGAATGGTTGTGAGCTGATAATGTTTATGGAAGTAAATGCTGAGCTTATAAAGCCTAACTTATTCACAAGATGAATGTAGCAGATTGATTTGTGGTCATACAAAAATAGAAAGTTAGAATCAAACACATTTGATGGGAGGCACATCAGCACTTATAGAGGGCAAACTGAATGAGTGTTGTCTGTGATAGTGTTGTCTTGTTCTACATAGACCTCCATATACACCGACTTGTTAGTGTGATGCTATCTTGATCTAAGGTGATTGTGAGGAACAAAGTAGACCTAAAATAATATGAAAGGAAGCACTTAAAGTTGTGGCCTTGCAGCGATATAATTGGAATAAAGGCCAAGGGAGACCAGCGCTCATATCCAAGTAAAGATAATAAAGTTTGGTGATTACTTAACAATCAAAAGATGGAGTTTGGTGATTATTTTCCATATGCCTAATAGGCTAAGCCTTAGTGTAGAATTACCCAATACATGTGTAAGGGATATGCATACCCAATTGAATTGTCGATGGGCATGCAAGCTAGCCCAATGCCACAGTTATCACCAAAAGAGAAAAAATGGAAGCAGAGTTGCCTCAAAAGACCAACATTCTCTTGAAAGGAATGCAGAATAACTAGGAACAAGAAACATAGGATCCATATAGGCTATATGAATTAGTTGGGCTTAAAGCTTAGTAGTTGTTACACTTACATAGTTACAGCACTTGCCAAGATAATTATTTGACATTGGAATGAAATGGATATATAGTTAAATGTATAAAGAGGATCATAGAGTCAATCCCACTGTTTTTTCTTTTTTGGTTTTTCACCCGGTGTCCGCTAACTGCATTAGGGCCGGACTAAATTCGGATTCACGCCGGGAAGTTCCATATTGGGGGTAAACCGCTCCCTAACAAAGGTGACTCCATACCCAATCCCACTAGTTTGGTATTGAAGGTTAGTTGATTGATCGATTGTAATAAACTCATCGAAGCAATGAAACAACTACTTTGGACGTGAACTGGTATAGGTTTGCTAGTTTAGTTCAAAAAGTCAGATGCATCTATAAACCTGTGGATAGCAATGATTACAATTCAGAAAAACCCTGTGGATAGCAATGATGGATCAGTGATTTATACTTTCTTTGTGAGTTCACATCCAATTTCAAGAACAGATATTAGCATAGTCAAAATTGGTTAACTAAAGAACTGTCAAAGCTAGTTCAGAGCTTTTTTGTATATTTTTATATGTGCATGTCAATATCCCTAGCTTCTCTTTCTTAGTCTCTACCGTCTTTGCTTATGTTCTGATGTTTGGGTTTCCAAGCTAGTTCAGATGTTTTTCCCCTTCCCGTCATTAACTCCTCTAAGTACATGTGTTGTGTGAAGCTTTAGTTATACAAACAACAATATTATTATACAATTTTGTTAACTTGATATTTCGTAGGTAAGTCTTTTTAATTGGCCACAAGATAGAGAACATTAAGTTTTATATTGTTATTATTTTTGAAAGAAAGGGCCATATGTTTTTAAATTTCATGAAGATATCTGAATTCACATTTTAGCCATTTAGCTGTTATGAAACTTGTAGGTGGCTATAGTTGTTTTGCTTTGCAACCATTCACTGTATAGCTACTGGAAGTAATCACATCGTGGCTGCACAAACTACCCAGAGTCAAATTCTGCCTAATGTTCTATACACTCTTTGACGCGTTTGTAAACTAAACCAGTTCCAAGAAATATATAATCCTTAGGAGGCATTTGGGTCTCCAATAATATTAGCTAGGGTTGCACTGCCATTGTATCAGGAATAGTTTTATAGTGTAACTGGATTTGAGATGACTGTTACTTGAGTATATGAAGTATTTTGTAGATGAGATTCCTTGACTTGTATTTTGTATTTGGTTTATGAGATGAGGGATATGACTGGACATCTGCTTAAAGTTTTGCATGCTTGTTTTAGCTCCTTTATAAACCTAAAATCCAGAAATTGAAAATGAACTGGTAGAAAAACAGTTTACAATACCCTTCTCCCAACTGCACCTTCTTCACTAGGCCAGACGGGATCATTATCTGAAGCCATCATGAAATTCCTTCTGGCAGAACCAGCCAAACTCAAGAATATGGGGGGATAAACTTTCTTCCTCTATCCAAACCACATTCGTTAACTCTAATCCTTATTATTTTCTTGTAAACTGATCAAATCCCCAAGAGTGTCATTACAAGTTCTATTCTTTGAAGTTGGGAATATTGGGTAACGGGTAGTAGAGCATGCAACAGCTTATGGATAGCAACAAGGGGTTGAGTGGCGGGCAAGAGCTCGTCAGTGGGTGTTGTTTTGAAGAGGAAGAGAGAGATATGATCAAAGGGCTAAATCACCACGTTACTGCATGGCGTAACTTTTATTTCATTCAAAGGGGACTACAGTCCCCTCTACGATCCAATCCCAAGTTCTAGACCTCAGTGCCCATAACTTTTATTTTCATTGAAGGGGACCATACCCCCCTGCACCATCCAATTCCATGCTCTAGAAAACAAACCAAGTAAATATTTTTGATCCACTTTTATCCCATAAAATCCACACACTAAATGAGAATTGCTAGTTTAATATATATGTTGTTTCATTCTCTAAACAATAAAGGTTTAATATAAATGTAATTGTGTAATAGTTGCAAAGTGTTGATTGCATCCTTTAACATTGTAGATCTCAGAATGGCTGGTTTACCACAATCAGGATGAAGTATTGGACTCTGACTATGCTACCCGCATTGACTTGATGACCAAAGTTTTTGGAATTGATTCTGCTGAACGTTATTTTGAAGGACTGCCTACCACTGCAAAAACCACTGAAACATATACTGCTCTTCTCCATTCCTATGCTAGTTTGAGACTAACTGAGAAAGCTGAGAACCTCTATGAGAGAATGAAAGAAGCAAACCTTTCTCTGAATACCGTCACTTATAATGAAATGATGACTTTGTACATGTCTGTAGGACTGCTCGAGAAAGTACCTCTTATTGTTGAGGAGATGAAACTTCAAAAGGTCACACCAGACCTATTTACTTACAATCTGTGGGTAAGTTCATGTGCTGCAGCTCTAAACATTGATGAGGTGAGACGGATTCTTGATGAAATAAGTCTTGGCTCTAACTCTGGTGAACAGTGGATAAGATACATGAACCTTGTTAACATGTATATCACCTCAGGTAACCTTGTAAACTCAGGGTTGAACTCTGTAGTTGAATCTGAGAAGGGTATCACACAAAGAGAGTGGATATCATATGACTTCCTTATTATACTTTATGGTGCATCTGGAAATAAAGACAAGCTTGATCAAATCTGGAAATCCTTACAGATGACTAATCAAAAAATGACTAGCAGAAATTATGTTTGCATACTCTCATCATATCTCATGCTTGGGCATATGAAGGAAGTTGGAGAAATTATCGATCAGTGGAAGCTATCTGCAGCGACAGATTTTGATCGCTCCAGCTGCAATAGACTTCAAAAAGTGTATAAAGAAGTTGGATTGGAAGAGCGAGCAGTAGCTTTCCGGCTGCTTCTAATTCAGAAAGGATGTGACCAAATAGAGGAATCATAGTAGCGGGACCATGAGATCAAACATGTTAATTTGAGAACGCCTGCCATGCCGATTAATTTCATGATTTCATCTATACTGAATTTTGCTTCTGTTAAATTGACAGTTCATTCTGAGACCATTTCTGCTGGTTTGCGCCTGTAGCTGCGACTCTTTTAGAAAAGCTCTGCAGTTATTCTCGACTTTGTATTTTGTGTAGCAAGCCTTATGAGTATTTATTACGAATAACTGATGGGCATCTTTCCTTTCCCAATTATTCGAAACTAAGTGATCAATGTAGTTTGCTCAGTAGGGACTTAATTCAAAAACAGCTATGAACATGACTTCCTTTGGTTCTAGTGTTGAAACTCTTCATCCTCATAGCTAATATTTTACGTTGTCTTTCTTTCCTTCGTCGTCTCACTATAACCTATAGAAACAATTTAAGGAATGTAAAGTAGTCTTTTCGATGACGATAAGAGAGCTGCTAAATCTAATAATACAAAAAGATTTTGTGAATCGTGTGCTCAAGTTTAGTTCGGACACCACCATTACAATAAAGAAATTGTTGTTTGTAACTTTGTGTTGTAGAATAGGCATGCGAAACTGGGAATGTTTGTTTCTTTTAGAGATAATGGTTAAAAACACACCTGAACTATCACTTTCTCGCGAGTTTCAAACCTGAACATAGATGGTGATAGTTCAGGTAGGAAAAGAGAACAATTGATAGTTGGGTTGCGAAACTCGAGGAAAAGTTATAGTCTGGTGTGTTTTTGACCATTAACACTTTCTTTTATAATCTAAGTTAGGTTAGTTAACTATTAAATTTTCATAGTGCACTTGGGATGAACCAGTTTCAGAAGAAGTACCTTACTCAGGAATATTTGACCCTTCAATGTTAAACTGTGCTTAACTTTATTAGTGGCTTGTCTTCTTTTCTTTCTTTGTTACTTTGGGTAGCCAGATAACTTGTGTTTCCTCTTCATCCCTTTAAAGCTAATAATGACAAAACATTAAGCTTATATCCTCACACTACTCACGTTCCTACTCGGTGTACATGGAATATATAAACATATACATATAGTTCCGTCTGTATGTCTTTACAAAGGTGACTCCATTATCATTAAAGCTTCACATTTAAGTCCTCTCTTACTAAGCCAGAATGACCAGATCATCATTAGGCTTATCACAAACAGAAAGAACCATCAGTAACCAGAATAAACCATACCATCTTAAACAACATCCTAAGACAAGTTCATTCTTTTCATTCTACTCACCAAAATTCTCCATCTATCTCCTCATCGCTTGTGCCCTTCTTTTCATTCTTTTCCAAATCTGATCTTTACATATCCCATCTTCTCCATTACCATCATGGGGTTTTCTGAATCAATGGCAAAAGGTCATCATCAACACAACTCCGAGCACATCAACTTTCAATAATGATCAAGATAATTTCACCAAAGCAATGGCCAAGAAACTCCGCGAATCGGTTACATTTCTTCCCCTCAAAGACTTACGTTACTCTTCCAAAGCTCAACAAGGACACACATGGTTCATGAGCTCCATGTATGACACACATGAAGAAGTTGAAGTCCAATACCAAAGATTCCCTTCAAGTGCATCAAAAGGTAGACTTTTGTGCCTTAAAGGTAATGACACTCATGATAGTGCATGGAATTCATATGCACTAGCATGGCCTGAATTTTTTCCTGCACCGGGCTGCCCTTCAATTCCACCTTAAAAAAAGGTCTCACATTTGTGTCTTACAACCACTATAATTATGACAACATTTGGCATGACTTGTCAGCTATGGTACCATTTGTAGCATGTTATATCAAGAACCAATGTTCACTTATTCCGGCTAGATGGATTTTGTACCATTGGGGTGAACTTAGGATTAAAATGGGACCTTGGTTGAAATCTTTAATGCAAGCTACATTTGGTGAACCACTTCATATTGAAACTTTTGAAAATATTAATGCTGCTTGTTTTGAGGATGCTGTGGTGATGAGACATAATGAAGGGGGCATGCTAGACAAAAAATATGTAGGGAAACTGTGGCTTTCCATTTTCCGGCTTCAAAGGATTACCTTGAAAAATTTACGGGTTATTGAGTGAAATCTGAGTGAGAAAGGAAAGCTTTTATTGTAATGAGGGGTGACTCACAAATTGTTTAAATCTTAGGTTCGAAAAAATTCTAATATGGCGTTGTTGCATTTTTTATATCCTCAGTGTGTATATTGTTGTTGTTATTACTATTCAATGACACAAGCCTGATTGATTTAATGTTTACAGGTGAGGGTGATGAGTTTGACAGACATACTAATATCCCCACAAGGAGCACAATTAACAAACAGCAGTGTGATAAGACTAGCTGGTCAGGGATGAAACACGATGGAGATCTCTGCCCTTACTTCGACGATGATAAAATTGGATGCAATGAGACCTATTTTTCTGAATGGGCTAGAGGTGAGAGAATAAGGAAGAAGGAATAACTGGCAATAAAAAAGAGTTTAGGTGTTACTCCTAGTAGCTTCCTCTTTTTTGTTGCAACTTTTATTAGGATGAATTTGCACAAAGCCAAGTTAGAAGTAGAAATTCAAATTTCCTTTTGAGTGACTGATTTGAATACTTTATAAATTACTCGCTTTAATCCTATTCTACTACTATTATTTATGAAATGGAGTTCGCTATTTATTGACTGATTTTTCGCCACTTATCTAATATGGATGCTTCAAACACTTTTAAATTGTACTCCCTCTATCCCAAATTAGTTGTTATGTTTTGATTTTTAAGAGTTAATTTCGAAGCTAAATTAGATTTGACCAACTCAATATTTTATAATTAAGATTTAGATATTTAAATTTTTTACACAAAATACTATAATCTACAATTTTTATCATAAAAAAATGTAAACGGGAGGAATATACCAAACAGAAAAGAATCAACTTAGGTGATTAGGCTCTCTTATTGGTTTCTGGTGATTTTCCAGTACATGAGCAAGGAAATGTGGTGGTAGAAACTTTACATTTAACCAACAAAAAAGAAAAAGATTTCATATGTTGGAAATGAAGGTACATGATGAGCCTATTAGCATATACTTCTTCCGTCCCAAAATATTTATTTCATTCTTTTTCATTTACACGCCTCCTAATGAAGTATTTATAAGGGTATCATTTTGACCATTTTAGCCTTTTGTAATTTTTCATCATGTTAACTCTCCTCAATAAATATTTACTTATCTATATATGTCAACTCCATAAATGATGTATTCCCTTTTTAAATGTTGTAATTAATACTAGGATAAAATGAAAAAAACTATTTAATTTTATCTTGATTAAATAAAACGACAAATATTTTAAAATAAATATTTTTAGTAGGACGAAAAGTATTTTGAGACGGAGAGAGTAGTTTGCATTATAGTAGTGGTCCTGTTCCAACATAATTATTACCTTTCTCTTTTCTAGAATCGAAAGAGTACTTTGTGATTTTGCAAGTAGATTACATTTAATTTAATCACCATGAACACCGAATAGTACTCTAAATTTGTAGTGTTTTCTTTTGTATTTTGTCTCTGTTTCTGCTTTAAAGTTCAAAAGATTCAACTTACATCCTACTATTTATTACTGAAGAAAAAAACTTACATCCTACTATTTAAGTTTGATATCATCCAATTAAACATCAAAAAGTGTAGCGAGTCTATTAGTTTTGAGAATGATATCACTGAGGTTGCGATGAATGAGATTCTTCCGCCCCTAACTAGATATTTCAGATTCAAACTTAAAAATAATATGGTAATTTGCAGGCCTAGAGAGCGCAACAAATATATGCGCTTGAAATATTTTAAAATTAGATTGCAAATTCAAGCGAAGTTAATTGTGACAACTGATGTTAACTAATCGTAGTATTTTAAAAGGCTTTACCTTCGGCAAAGCACTTGCAGAATATCTCATACACATGAACATTTCAAGCGCTCGATTATCTCCCTTAAACATGTCTACCGTTCAACACTCATGGTACGCAATCACAAAAAAGATAAAATTTTACAAAGACGATCCAAAGACAGGATTTGTCGGTATTCTTGGTCTAATAGTACCCAAAGCGTCTAATTGGACCGAATTTGCTTCGTTGGAGTAAAAAGAAACCCTCACTAGTCACCATACTAGCATTTTCCAGTTTCACATTAGGCAAGGCGGGATTTGAAAGACTTGGAGCTGTCATTTGGCATCACTATCATATATATTCATGTGCAATAGCTCATCAAATGTGGCCTGCCATCACTCCAATCATTCCACGTCTTCCTTCTTAAAAGATATAGCTTAATTATTCTCTTGTCACTTCTCAATAATTCACATTTTGTCGCGAGCTAAAAATATCTAAGTCATGATGGCACCTATTTTTCCATCAATAAGTAAGCCAAGTTCCTAACATACAACAATTAAGTAAATATGAAGAAGAATCATTATTCATAATAATAAGTCTTTATAAATAGAAAAGCGGAAGTCAAAAACTGAATACAAATACGATCCACCCAAAATCTAGTGTCATAAGTACAGAGCTTTTAAGTAATAGTCAATACATGTCTGAAATTCTAGATACAAAGTTTGAATAGTACGAAAATGACAATACAATAATAAGATAGAGGGAGGAAGGGTTGCTTCGGAACAACCGTTCACCATGACCTCTGAATGTAAGCTCCGCATAATTCACTCGATCCGGCGAACTCCACTAATATTCGGAGTCGAATCTGCATTAAAAGTGCAGAAAGAGTAGACTGAGTACGGAAAACACGTGTTCTCAGTGTTTATCATAAGCCGATAGCAAAATAAATAGTGACAATGTAAGTAGAAAAACCTTCCTTATCTTATCAATATCGAGTCAATTCAACCGGAACCATCACCAAATATAAAGTATAAGAAAGTCCACTTAAACATTTATCCAAATGTTCCACGTAGTCAAATAATCAAGAAAATCAATTAAGAAATTAATCACATAACTGAATAAGGAAATGAGAAATGCAAATGCAGTATGCTTTGTATATACACGAGTGTATCGACATCTATATTACTACGTTTTACCCGAAATCCAAAAATGAACCCAAAATAACCAAACCCGAGCCCTAATGGAAAAACTGAAAATTATTTAGAAATAGTTTACCCATATCCTAAGTAAGCTAAATTCAGAAAATCATCTAAAACTAAGCATGAATCAACCTCTAATTTCAGGAAAATCTTAATTCTAGGCTAGGGCTAAAAACCTCAAATTTCTACTCCCAAATCATGATTTAATTGCTAAACAATGAAAGGAATCAATGAAAATTGAAAGATTTAGGATTAGAATCTTACCCCAAGCTTAGAAGAGCAAAATCCCTTGAAATATCATCAAACCAAGCTCTAAAATTTGAATTATGAGGAAATAAAGTCCAAAATCAGACTTGGAGAAGGTCACTGCCAGCCATTTCTTTGTCTTATTAGCGCAGGTGTTCGTCACATTGCGATCGCGATGGGTCTTCCGAGAATCGGCCCACACTTACCTGGCTCATGCGTTCCTCAACGCGACCGCGAAGAACAACCCTCCCTCACCTCGCGATCCTGATAGCCTTCCACGCAATCGCGAAGGGTTATCTGGTGCACACTAGCAACTGAAAAACCAGCAATTGAATTCCGTAGGTTCGACACTCGAAACTCGTTCAGAATGCCCTGGATACAAACTAAATATGCATTTCAGTCATAAAACACGCTACGGACCTGCTCGTGCATTCAAAAATCCGAGAATAAGTTGTCTTGACCCCATGTCGATCGTGGTCAACTCTTAATTTAGACTTTCACTAGTTTCCACCCAACGACCCGGAGCCTTCGGGATCCAAACCAACAACTCGACTAAGTCAAAAATCACATTCTGTAACCATTGGAATCAACATAATTTTGATACAGACGCTTTTACCCCAGGTTTGACTTTGGTCAAACTTTTTCAAACTCTTAATTTAAGAACTTCATTTTTACTAAAATCGATTCAAAACTCACCCCGATTGTCTCAAAAACCACGTCACTCATCCCCGCAAGTCATGATTACCAAGGCAAAACTACAAAAGGGTATTTTCAAAAAAAGAGTTAAAAATACATAAAACGACCTAAAGAATCGTTACACTTTCAAATTTCCACAAGTCGCCAATTCGACAAGTCTTGATTAACAAGTTGAGGCAATGAACATTGTCATGACTCACGCTTTCTAAATTTGCTTAAATCAAAATGAATCGGATTTGGATAAATTGAAGGGCGATCACAACTCAACTCATTCAATTCAAATCACTAATTCCTTATTGTTTATTTATGAGATAAGAGTTGAGAACATACCTGAACTATTACTTTTTTTGCGAGTTGTTACCTGAAGTTGACTGGACCAACTATTAACTATTTCCTTTTCCTAATTGAATTATCACCATATTCTCAACTAGGCATGTTTTAATATAGATGGTGATAGTTCAGATAGGAAAAGGGAACAACTGATAGTTGAAGTGTGAAATTCGCAAAAAAGTAATACTTCATGTGTGTTACCGTTATCTCTTTATTTATCTGTTTGTGCTTTGTTTTGTTTTTTTTTTCTAATTCTGAACTATAAGATTGAGTTGCTAACAAATGATCATTGTGCCATAAGTGAAACTCCTGTCCGACAATCAAACTATTCGTTTGTCTTCTCTTTTGTTGTTTTTATTTATTGATTAAATTCTATCAGGAGTTTATTTGGATTAGTAATGTAGCCTAAGCTGAACTTGGATAGAGTTATTTGCCCTACACCTAACTTAACCTTTACCCAACCATTTAAATCTGGATGAATTGAATCGATTGCACTTTTGGATCACAATTGACAATCATGCTGTTATTATATGTTTTATCTTATATTGTTTTTGGAATTTCTCTTTGATATGAAAGAGAAACAAATTCCTATATGTATATTATGTATTCAAAAGGTATATACATGAAGAAAAGAGACATGTACCTTGTAACGGTCACCATCAAATTTTCACTTTATTTCTAAGCCCGGATCCCGCCCAAAGGCCCCTTTGCAAAAATAACCGTTGCACCAACGACCATTTTTGGCCTCCCCCTCCCCCAACCCTCCTACCCCCTTAATGTTTATTTTTAACCCATAAGTTATTATATTTACACTTTAATCCAGTTTCCCAACTATAAATACCTCATTTTCTCTTCATCTTTCTCACAAATCTTCCTACAATCTCTATAATCTATTGTCTACTAAATATTCAATTTTATTTATTCATTTGGGAGTGAAGTTGACAACTAGCTTGGGGATCTTCCATCGAGCAAAGTTTCAATTTTCAACCTATCGATTACACGTCGGCGTTTGGTACATTCGTTCCTTCATTAAATTATTATTGTCTGTTTATTTTATTTAGCGCACTTAATTATGTTTACTTTAATTATTTATTAGTATAAGTATAAATTTATAATGAAAGAATTTAAACGTATGCTTCGGGGTAGGGGTCATGCTTTTTCTAGTAGGGACAACAAGGGCAAATGTCCTATTTCTAGACAGAATCTTATTCCTACACAGGATGATTTTGTTGATACTGAACAGTTTCCATTAGATTTAGACGATGAGCTATTTTTTGAAACTCAAGAAGACTTTAATTTAGACATTGATCTAGATGATACACCCACTAATGTAGATGATGATACACCCACTAATGTAGATGACAATACACCCACTAGTGCACCTTCAACTGAAATGCCTCATATTCCCCCTAGTATGGGACGAGGTCCAGCAAAACGACCATTAAAATCATATGCATGGACATTTTTTGATAGGGACGTAGAGAATCAAGTAGCTAGATGTAAAATTTGTAAAGATGTTTTAAAATTTAAAACAGGAAAAGGTCAAGGTGGGACGGGGGGTTTAATGAGACACGTATCAAGAGCTCATCCAGCTAGGTATGCCCAATACGAGGCTTCAAAATCGGGTGTGCAAACGTCCGCTCCATCGGAACAAGGTTCACATAATGTCCCGGACCAAGTACAAGGTCAAATTAACCCTATGACATGGGGAATTGTAGGCCCTAAATAAGATAAACATAGAGATAGGGAAGCAATAGCAAAATTTGTTGCTGTGGAGGATTTGCCTTTTTTCATTTCCTTCATCTCCTGGTTTTATTCATTACATTAGAGATATGTATAATCCTGCTTTTAACGGTTTTCCTAGATCAACTGTTAAGAGAGATATATTTAAATTTGCACATGAATATCAACAGTATTTACATTATTCATTATATCATTTTAATGGCAAAGTGGCTATCACTTCTGATATAGGCCGTAGTACTAACGATCATGATTATTTAACGGTAACCTGTCATTGGATAGATTATAAATGGTCTATGCAAAAATGTATCTTAGCGTATAGATATATAGATGATAGGCACACTGATATTTTTATTGCAGAAAATAGTTATCAAGTGTGCGATTATTACGGAATAACTGATAAAATTATGACTATTACATTAGATAACGCTTCTTCTAACAATTACGCTATTACAATTTTAAAAAATAGTTTAACTCCGTCTTTTCCAGATCATTTTCATATAAAATGTGCGTATCATATATATAACTTAGTTGTAAAGGATGATCTATCACTTTTTGAAGACATTCTTAGTAAAATACAATTTGCTATAAACTTTATTTTTAAAAATAATAGAATACAACGAAGAAAAGAATATATAAAAACTTGTTACGATTGTCAACTACCTTATAGAAAAATTCCAGAACAAGTACCCACTAGGTGGAATTCTTTATACGAGCAACTATTTGTTGCTTATGACTATAGAAAACCTATAACTTTATTTTTTAACTCTCATAATCAAAATCCAGCTGATATGGTTGTAGATAGCGATTGGGGAAAAATTTCAGAACTTATTGTATTTTTAGAGAAATTTTTCAAGCAACAAAATAATTTTCGGTATATATTATCCTACTATTTCAACTATGTTGTTTTATATAGCTCTAATATTTTTACTGCTTAATGAATATATGGATAAACCAACTTATAAGGTAGCTATTAAAAAAAGTTTATCAAAATAAAAAAAATGTTTTATTCCTATTCCCACTATTTATATTATTGGTGTTGTATTAAATCCGACTATTAAAATAGACGGTACTAAATCACTTATTGAAACTATTTACGATTGTATAGCAGTACTACCACCTCCAAGTCCCAAAAATCCAAATCACCCACCACCTATTGAACAAACTAAAGAAGAAGTGTTGTTTAGCGTAGAAGACGAATGCAAAAAAAGTATATATGTTTTACCAACAAGAAAGTGCTAGCAACCTACCGGCTTTCATACCATCTTCTTCTTCAACACAACCTCACAAAAGACATGATGTTTCTGCGGCTAGTATTGAAAGCCTCGGAAATAGAATGTGTGGTCGTACCGCTACTAACCAAATTAGCGAGTTTGATATTTTTGTTTTGCAGGGTTCAGTACCGTACCAAACAATTCTCAATGAAGAAGGACGTGAAGACTTGCTGAAATACTGGAGGGGGAATGAGAAGACCTTTCCGACACTTTCAATGATGGCCCGAGATGTTTTGAACATTCAAGCGTAATCAACGGCGTCTGAAAGAAATTTTTCTGCCGGCAGATATCAAATAGGAGAGCACATACACTCATTAGCCGGAGACAGCTTGGAGATTGTAGTATTATTCAGAGATTGGATACGAGCGGAGCGGAGAAGGTGCGGTCAACCGAAGATCAACGAAGAAGAAGACGAAAACTACAACGAAATCTTATCCGAAGGTGGTGGAAGCGACGTGGAGCAATTTGATCAACAAATACTAATTCCAACCGAAGAACCACAGGAAATTATCAAGAAACTAGACATGTTTTTTTCAAAATGTAATTTTTTTAATTGCAATTTTACTATGTAATTTGCAACTTTTGAACAACACCACAAAGTTGAAATTTTGACAATTGTATTTGTATTACAAAAAAATCATATGTCTATTAAATAATATAAGAGGCACAAAAACAGCCTTGGGATATTTTTATTACACTATCTTGTTTAATTATTGAGTTTTTTATATATATGTTATTTTTTAAATTAAGTACAAAAAAAAAAACGATCCCGCCCCGACCAGATTCCGCCGGTCCCGACCCAACGGACCCGATCCCGGCCCACTGACCACGCTTACCTCCAGGTCACATGGCAGCAACTTTACCAGTTACTCCAAGGTCCCCTTCACATCATTTGAACCCTACGAAACTGAAACTTCTGGAACCACCTTTTGCTGAATCCTTCAACTATTCATCAACTTATGAGGTGATATCTAAGGAGCCTTAGTCAACATGAACATATATCCAGATGCAATATTAGCCATTAGCAGTAATATAATCAAAATCGATCACCGTTGGACTCTTATTCTGAAAACAAGAACAAAGAAAAGCCATACCATAACTGTAAGGAGCACTCTATTAAGCATTTAAACACTCATGGAGCAATTTAACATTTTTCATTATGAAATTACTCAATGTGGCACAAAAGTAAAGCTTAAAATTGTACCTCCAATAGATCCAATTAATCACCTATAACTTCTGAAGTCACTCATTTTGAACAGCATAGTATCCACACTGTTTGCATGTGACCATCATTTGTTAGTTCCTGATACCTATTAAAATCTAATTAACGTAACATATGAGAGGCTCGAAATTAAAGCTACAACACATAGCACATAGCGAAGGAATAGAAAACCAGGCAGACTTTGAAGAAAAATAAAAGAACCTAGAAAGCTGGACAGTAACTTTCAGATGGCAACTTAGAAGTTAAAAATTATTGAAAAGTTTGATATGTAACTGTTGGAACTTGTATGGAATTAAGAAGAAATAAAGTGATCAACGCACATAAAATTTGAATCAAATGTTGCAACTTTTCAGAACAATTACAACCTTTGGTATGAATGATTGTAAATGTTCATATACTACTCTATATAAAGAAGGTTGATCACTTGGTTGGAGAAATATACACAACAAGATAGAAAAAACTACAATCAATCAGTTTTTTCACAATTAATGATTTAAGATTGTGGCTTCTACTTCTTCTTCTTCAAAACAAGTTTCTGAAGAACACATATAGTAAATTCGCAAGAAGTGAAGTTCTTGTGCTAGAACTCTCACTTAGATAGTTGTATCTTCTAGACAGACGTCCGTAAAACTGCAGCACAAGTGGGGGTGAATTTTTGTCTTAGGACACTGCATCAAGCAGGCCTCTATCGACACCAAGTTAGTATGTGTTTTCAATTTGCTGAATTCATTGTTGTTTATTTCAAGTTATTTTGAGTTATTATTATATTATTGTGCTCAATTCATTTCATCATTGATGATACTAGATTGACACTAACAATCTAAGACAAAAAGTCCTATTCAAAAAAAAAATCAATTTTTTTTTCTGATTTGTTGAGGTTGCAAAATTTTTCAGAGAATTCAATTTCCTGATTTGCAAAGATGGATCAATCTGGATCGTCAATGGTGAAAAACCATGTTGAGAAACCTGAGAAATTCAAAGGTTCTGATTTCAAACGCTGGCAACAGAAGATGTTGTTCTACTTGACAACTCTTCACATGGCAAACGTATTGATTGTTGAGGCTCCTATGGCTTTGCCAGAAGGAGAAGGGGAGAATACTCCGACTGATGCGGAGAAGGCTGAAAGACATTCAAACTTGGGAAAGTCAGGAGTTTCTTTGCAGAAACTATATTCTCAATGCCTTGGATGATTCTCTCTACGACATCTACTCCACGTTTAGAATGGCACGGGAGTTGTGGCAATCGTTGGAGAACAAGTACAAAACTGAGGTTGCTTGTTCCAAGAAGTTCGTCATCGGAAAGTTTCTGAACTTTAAGATGAGTGATGCCAAGGCAGTTGTCAAGCAAGTGGAGGAACTCCAAATCATTGTTCATGAGTTAGAGGTTGAAGGTATGGGCCTTAACCTGAATTTCCTTATTGGTGCTATATTGAGAAATTACCTCCCTCATGGAAGGATTTTAAGGTTTATCTTAAGCATCTAACCGAGGAAATGAATTTTGAGCAATTGGTTCTGAAAATTCGAGTTGAAGAGGATAACCGGAAGAATGAAAAGGCAGATGATGTTTCATTGGAGCCTAATTCCAACATGGTTGAAGGCAATGCTTCTAAGGCCAAGTTTCAGAAAGGCAAGGGCAAATTTAATCGTGCCAAGCCATCTTTTGCAACCGGGAGGAATGCATTCACCCCACAAAGGATCAATGCATTCAAGAAACCACAACCAGGACTCTGTTGGGTATGTGGCAAACCTGGGCACAGAGCAAAAGATTGTCGCCTTCGCAATAATCAAGGTGGTGGTGTATCACATAAGCAGTTATAATATTCGTGTTCCTATACCTCGTTACTCCAATGCTTTCTAATCATTTGAAGCATAAATGTGCCAAATTTTAATTAAAACCATTGCCCCATAATCGCTTCATTAATAATAATAATATCTTCCCTGATGGGGTTACAAAGCATAAATGAAGAGCAATAAAATCAGAAGAAGTCTCTTATAGTGGCTGATGATGAAGCTCTATCAGTCTGAGCTCTCTTGTCCCTTCGAAGGGGGGACTAGATACTGAGATGAGTAGATACCAGAAATGAACTAACCCATTGACCCTTCTCTGTGGGGGTCATCTGTGCAGCGTCATCCATAACTTCCTTTATACGAGCGTCTAAGTCCTCAAGACACTCGTGAGTTAAATATAGATCTTTGGTCAAGTTGGCTATGATAGTCTGGTCATACTGTATCTTCTCCAAATATTTGGCATCTCGATCATCCGCTTGTCTCTAAATGCGGTGGGTTTTGATCTCGTTCTTTGAATCCTGATCATGTCGAGACTTGTAGAGGTTGGATCCCAGTGCAAGGGTACCTTGCAAATGTGCTCTCAGTCAGCCTACATAGTCCTTATCACGACCCGAACAAATAGGATCATCAACTAAAGTCTCTAGACCTCACCAGATTCGGCCATTCCACTCTCGGATGATGTCAGCAACTACTCTGATCTTGTCGCCCTCGTAGTCAACCACATATTCCCCTATATTCCCTATTTGAGGGATTACATGTTCCCTTCTGAACTGTTTTAGGACCCTAAGAGGTGCATATGGTCGAATTCCCCAGATCTCCATAAGTGGAAGGAAATGATATTTTTTGCCTCTCACATATATAGTCTCGTATATGAAGTCAGGGAATCTCCATTGAATACTATCCTCTCGAAGTCTAGAAAATATAAGAGCCCACCCCTCTTTGGATTAGATTCCTAAATTTAGATAAGTGACTAGGAGGTCACCTTTTCTATGCTCGGGGTCTCGGTATAATAGATCCTCGGTTTTATGGAGGTGCTTAGTGATCCACCATTGGACTAAGAGGTGACAACCTTGGAAGTACCTATGCAGGTTTCGGCATTAACCTAAGGCTCGGTAAATGTCGGATAGGATAACTGAGACTAGGTCATAGTATTTGGTTTCCCCGTTAGTGGTTATGCCATAAAAGATATCATGTGTGACAAAGATGACCCAGGTATCTATGGCTTGATAACATTCTTTGGGAAACACTATGGTTCTTAGGAGACATATGGCAAAGGCTAGGGATCGAGTGGCTTTCCAAGCAGCGAAAGAGTGACACGGAGTGTACTACATAGCCGTGTGTATACCCAAATCGGGTATGGAGGTCCCTAAAGGCTATGGTCGGGCCGAATATCTAGTTGGCATTAGCTAAGGACAACATCTTAAGGATCTCACTGGGAGTCAGCTTATGGGGTACTAGAAGGTTGTGGTCGGGTTTCTTTCTCTGCCTCATACAGGTACCTACGATGTCTATGCAGTCGCGGATCTCTTCTAGGGTCAGAGTTATCTTGAAGTCATTGAACCTAAAAACCATTCTCTCGTTATTCCAGTACCCGGTAAGGACTTCTAAGATGTCGGTATTTTCTTTCATGGTCATAAGAGAGGGTAGGTTTCCTAGACAATTCGTTACTTCTTTTTTTTGTGGGGAACTTAGCCATGATCACCAAATTTTCAACATCTCGAGTGCCTCAGTAAACATATCGAATTTCAAGTTTGTATATATCTACAAAACATAACACAGTTAGTTTTCCCTCCCAAGAAGCAATGGTTCATCACATATGACACATTAAATGCTTTCACGTAGCATTTAAATGGATGCAGTGCCTTTGGGTCGGAGACCGTTAGGACACGAAGGAGTCAGCCTGGCAGGTCCACGTAGGTCTGAGATACCCGAACTTGTCTAAGTCAGTATGCGCTAGTTCAAGGGATTTGGCTTCGTTCTCTCCTAGTTGTACTAAAGTGGTTTAGCAAATGACTTAGGGACCCGAGTAGACAACACAGGGTGAACAGTTGTTGAGTGTTGGAATGACCGCGTACCAACTTTGTCTTCAACGTATTTCAAGAAAAGGTATTTGGTTTTATACTGGAGGGTGATTGAGAAATCTGCATAATCACCTTTGTGTACTGATGCAAGTGTGTGTGCATGACATTTGTCGAAATATGAATGACAATTATAATTACGGTATTTAAACACATATACAATTTATATCATTTTAAAAAGCATGTTGTATTGGAACCCTTATGGTTAGAACCTAGGTTTATCTCTAGTAGAGTCGTCATCTGTTACGATTCACTTTTACGCGGGTGAGCGCATAAGAGCTACTAAGAGTTTGGATGATGATCTAAGTTGGATAATTGTTTTAGAGTCGTCACCTAATTTATAGGTAAATTGAAAGGTTATTCAAATTCATTGAAAAATCCGATCTAAACCAGAGTCAAGGTAAAGGTTCTGGTAATCCCCCGAGTAAGGTATTAGCACCCCGTTATTAAGGATCTGTAGAATACGATTGACCTACGGGTTTTATAGCATACTTTAAACTGATTTAAATTGCTTAAGGTTTAAAATCCGCAAGATAATTTGTCATTTCATTTATTCAAACTCAAGAGTTTTATTTTAAAGCAAAGATTTTAAGCTTCCGCCAAAATAATATGCACAGGGGTAGTTTAGTCAATTTGTTTTCGGACTAAGAACACTCAAATGCGAGTTTGAGTAGAACTCTACGTTTAGTCCAACCATATTGACTAATATTCACACTTGTATCTTTTGAAATCCTTTTCAAGTTTTGGAAAATGACATAGTTCCTTTAAAATGACAAGTTAATTTTTGAAAGAAAAAGTAATACAATATGGATTTTTGTTCCTTTTTGCATGCTTTATCGCGAAAGGTTAAGCCATATTTCACTAGCCCAAAAACCCTTGAACCAAACTCAAGTCCAGGATAATTTTTAAAGCCAAAATCAACCAAATTGGGCTTAACTCGTAACTTAAATTTAAAAAGCATCAACTTTCAGCCCAATATTTAAATATGCTCAATAGTCCATTTATTATGTCACTCATGCCCATTCGGGTCCTTCTCAACACCTGCATTCCAAATGGATCCGGATTGCTTTTTCAAAGTCCAAGGCCTAACAAATCAATTTCAAACTTAGCCTAGAAATCAGTTCTTTTATTCTCCATTTTAAATCCAAAGACAATTCATTTTCTTAGTCCAAGACAGTCCTTTAATCCATTTCCAGATTTAAATAAAGTTCTTTGAAAATCTAATTTGGCGATCTAGCTAAACGATCCACTTATCATTCGCCTATCCTAGATTCGTAACCAAAAGTAAAAGTTCCAATATTGTCAAAGCAGTTTTTATTACAGTAAATACATATAATATAAAATAAGAAATGAAATGAGGGAGTTCAGGCTGGTGGGCCTATCGAAGCACACCAATTGACTATTTTCACACATAGCTGGGCCTTCATGCAAATATTAGCTTCCTTTGCTTTTATCTCGGTCAAAACAGATTTGATTGGGCCTCAACCCAATCGGCTATGTGTGAAACAGCCAGTGAACTTGTCTGAATGAGAGGATGGGCCTAGTGAGGGCCCATCTCGGCGTAATGCAATGGAGGAACAAACAAAAGGGAAAAACAAAAGTTCTCATTAGAAAGTATCTATGACTTATCATGTGTAAACTAAATTAAGATATATGAGTTCTCTAAATTAATTTTAAACTCAGACGCTAAAGAAGGACCAATAAACAAAGCAAAACAGACGACAATATGAAGAAAAGAAAACAAACAGTTGGGCTCAGCCCAATTCACACACACAGGTAATGAGGACAAAATTAAGTGGGCTTAGACCAAGTCACAGTTCTTAGGCATAAGATAAGAAAGCGGGAAATGGGATTTATGAGCCAAGCCCAACAAACAGTCAGACCAACATGTATGGTGTATACTAACTTGTTCCAGCATGGTCTGCTGCAGATGATTCCAAGGTTCCATTATATTCTAACACTAATCATGAGTTTTAGGTAAGTACACAGACCAACAACATCCACATTTCACAACCAAACAAGTTTAACACATTTCACTTGACAGCATCCTAAGTCTAAATGACAGGTTTGACAAATATCAAACTAAACTATACAAATAGATTATCATGACATTAATTGATTAAAAATAGCCAATTTAAGATTTAACCTAATACATGGACCCATCTCCTCATTTTAAATCCATACTTAGCACATTTAACCACCCTGCATCATTTTAAGTTATTACCCCTTCATCATGTAAGCTCTAAACAAACAGGGACATACCACTGCCACCTATATTTTAGTTCATTTTAACTACTGCTACATGTTCCAACAAGCATCATTAGGACAGTTACTGGGGCAAATATACTTCTGTACACGTAAACATGCTCTTAAACTATTTAACAGGTTGTCAACATACATTCTAGGCAATTGTCAGGACATCAATGGCCAACATACCTTCAAATCAAGATTCAATTAATGTAAATGTTGTTACATCAGCCTAAACAGCCTATTCAATCTAAATAGGACTCAAATGGACAGATTAAGCCTCATAGAAATTACACAAGTTATGTATTCTAGCTGACACATGTTTAAATTAGAACATTAATCATCTCAGGACCCTTAAACAGATTATACATGGCAAATCAAATCATAACTATGTTTTAAGTTATCCAGACAGACCACACATCTCTAAACAAGCTTTAAATTAGATCATTAGGCATCTTGTAACTAAACCTATTAGTTGTAATAGTTCCTAGTTATCAATGCACTTTAGAACAACATGAAAATACCAATACAACATCTCTTTTTATCCTATCCTCGAGCTAAAACAAATTTTAGAGATCGGGATAGGTATTAACAACATATTTAAACTAAACATGGTTATTAAAGGCTAGCACACATATTAAGCAAGCAAACATGACCTTAACAACCCATTCATAACTTAACAAATCCTATATTCATATGAACAACACACCTGCTAATTGAAATAAGTTACACAGTCATATATCAAGCTTGTCAACTAAATTAGTTTAAGACTAATATCATTTTAAACAACATTTAACTTTATCAACTTATATTAGACTAAACCAAACATATATTAGCATGTTATCCAATCAAACCAGTTTATACAATGTCAAACAACCAACACTTTAAACTTACCTAGTTTGAGACAACCTAACATAGTTAACCAATCTTAAATCAGCATAATGAACATACTTTCTAACAGATCATGCTGAAAATCACAATAACTAACATCAAACATGTGATTATAGTTAACCACAACATGCTAATACAATAATGGACACTTAACCACAAGTCCTAAAGTATGATTTTAGTAGTTCATACATAGTTAAGCTAGTTTTAAACTAACATGATAAGCACTTTACTTAATTAATCAAACTAACAGTTATCGTAATGATCACAAACAACAATTAATCTAGCTAATCATTCTTAATAATCACATAACACATAAGAACATGCTACCTAATCTAATTTAGACATAAAAGTAAAAGAGGAATTAAGTTTACCTTTTGTTGCGGCAGCTGAAACGAAGTTGAGGCTTGGATCTTCATTTCCTCCACTCGATTACACCCAAACACATAAAAAGGAAATTTTTTAGACTAATAGGACCTAAATCGGCACTTAGGGTTCCACCAAAGGCCTTGAAAACTCAGATCAACCAAAGTAAATCCCAAATTTAGATGATTAGGTTAAGCTAGTGAGTAAAGAAAGCTCAAAACTCAAATCGCCGACCATGAACAGTGAGGAAGGATTTAATTTATAGGAACCCCAAAATCGTAGAGAATCCGGATTCAACCGTTGTGGGAGAAAAAAATTGGAGGCAAAATTCCCTCCATTAAGTTCTCAACCAATCAAAACGTCCAATTTGAAATCAAATGAGACAAGAAATCATAAAATCATAGTAGAAAAAGCAAGAGAGATGGTTAACCTCACCGTGTAAGGGGGAGGTGGGTATGGTGGCGTACTAGTGCCTCCTGCGAGATAAGGGCAAGAGTATTTAATGCCCTTACCCAAGATAGACGAACCAAACTAGTGCAAAGCAAACAGTACACACGCTTTTCCCATTTTCGGCGAGGTGAGGACGACGATACCTAGGGTTGGGGGGAAATGAGGGTGGACTTCAACTGTTCGACACCTAAATGAGCTTGCTGGGCCTTTGGCTTTGGGCCTTGGGCTCGGTCATTTAAATGAAAAAAGGAAGGGGCCCATTGTATTTTTAACAATTTAAATTAATTGCGATACATTTTCCATATATGGTCACATTTTAAATTAGAAAATAGCCGGATAAATTCGTAAATAGTCTAATCATATTAAATCTTCGTTTTAAGTTCATATTTGACACTAATTAGAATTTAGGAAATTAAAATCATAAAAATATCTTTTAATTTTAAACATGCTTGAAATTGAGATATAATTCCCTTATCGTATTTAATTAAATAATTTCCCGACTTTGACGGAGTGGAACACTAATCCTTCAATTTTGAGAATTCTTTTAAAACAATTACATTTATAATTATCGGTTAAAATTCTAAAATTATGATTAATGGTCAAAATTAAGTAAAATTAGGACATGATGTACAATATGTATATCAAGTGGTATTTTGTGAAATGAAATGACAAAATACTCTCGGAATAATTTTGTAAAATCATATTCCTCTTATGAAAAGTGTATTTCACTCCGTCCGTGACTCGGGAACTATGAATAATTAAATAAAATTATTGAAGAGTAAAAATTAGGTGTCAACAGAAGGCTTATTGTGGATTTATACCAAAGAAGAGAATAACAAATAACCTTACATACCTCTAAGTCGATCCTTCCACGGCGATGACGAAATCATCTCCTTCTACAAGTTAAGCTTCAACGAAGAAAATAATACTACTATCAACATAAAAGAATGTACTAAGTAACCAACGAACGACAATTCAGCTCTAACATGATTCTACTACATATATCCTTGCCTAATCTCCTTTAACCTTGCAGCACTAACAACAATATACATATACACAAATACAACGTCTTCATCATATCCTTACTTTAAGAACAACCCAGCTTACCACCAAAATACTACCCAACACCTTATACAACACAACTAATATTTCACTACATTATCTAGCTGTCCAACTTACAACCTTCATCTTCTAAGAATATTTATATCACCAAGTAACTCATATAATACATGTTCATACTTTCAGCACCTAGGCATGACATGAACAACCTCTTATACACACCATATAATGCTCAACACATCATATAGCGCATCTACTACTCAAGTCTATGATTCATCTATCCTCCAACTCACAACCTAAACACAATTTAACATGTTAATACGTCAGACATGTCCAACACGCAAAACAACATATATACATGATTTCCAATCAATTAACCATCACAAGAACATCATTAAACACCCTAATAAGGTGCAACAACACTACAAATAATTTCCGAGTGAAATCTTGCAACACTCAACTAAACAACTTAGATAGAACTTAAATACACCTAAGAGAAGGGAAATCTTACATTAATCCAGCAAAAACAACACCTTCTTCAAGCCAACTTTAATCTGGAAGAACCTCCATCCCAACAACACAACACAATCAATAATTAACAACTAGTTTACGACTTCTAGCTGGCATCTCGCATATTCTCAACAATCTAGCACATCCCGAACCTCAATTAATCCATATGCATGAAGAAGACAACAATTCTTACCTCGAATCAGAAAGGGAAAGTTTTATCTCATGCTACTTCAACTCAAAGGAACATCCGATGCAACCACAACACGATAGAACTATGTTCTATTAGAACCACAGGATTTTTGACACTTGATTTAGGTGATTTACCTTTGAATTTAGTCTTGGGACATGAGAGAACTCTTAGAGAACTTCTTAGAGAGGTGTATGGTAGGTTTGAGTTGAATAAACGAGGTAGAAAGGGGTTCTGACCATTTAAATATAAGAGGATAAGTTTCCACCGCCTCAAGTAGGTCGCAAAGGAGCTGCTTGCGTAGTCTCGCGAAAATGTAAATACCTCTCTACTCCGACGTTGTATTGACGAGCGGTTTAATGCGTTGGAAACAAGACTCGTAGACCTTCGATATGGTAGATTGATCACCTCGTAAATTTGAGTAAATTGGGAGAAAATCTCCACTACATCTGACTGAAATTTCAGTCCATTTATGAATGTAACTTGCGATAACTTTTGCCGACTTTTGTTTTACAACTTGTTTGACCTCAACACTTGACATACAAATATAATATAATTAAAATACCTCATTACATGGCCTTCTTCACATGTTAAGCACTCCTAGTATTAACCCAAATTTACGGGTTATAACATCGGCCCGTACCTCCAATGCACGACCGTAAGTCACTCTATAAGTTAGAAATTTCGCGGAAATTCACTCACTTTAATTCATTTGATCTCTAACTCTTACAATACTTACTTGACATTGGTTTTAAACCATTGTTATCCTTTCTAATGTCATCAACCTTTCAAGTTCACCTTAACTTATTCATGACAGATTCAATACGAAAGTTCAGGGCGTTTTAGCGATACAATAAGTTAGTCATTACAATTTATTCGACTTTGACTTACATGCCGTAGAAAATTATGACTTCAATAGTGGTGAGAATTAAGATTGTCAAAATTAGCCCGTAAAAATATGACCCGCTCATATTTGGACGGGCTAATGACTCATCCAGTCTATGTTGACCAACCCAATTCAGTCAATCTAAAAATTGAGTTGATATGTACCCCGAATTCACCTATTAAAACCTGGTCAAGTTTTTTTATAATTATTTTTGGTTGATATATTATATATAATTCATAATAAAAATATATTAGGTATTTAAAAAAATAGAACTTAATAAGAGTGGGGGTAGAGTTATGATCAATTGTTTAGCTCATGTTGGTCCAAGTAACTTGACATGCCCTTTTATTAATTTACCTATTTTGATCCCATCCAAATTCACTGCAACACATCCATTTGACACCCTTAGTGGGAATTTTTTCGTACTTAAAATTAAATAAAAATTATCAAGTATTAGCCGAAAACGAGACACATATTTGAGTGGTACTCATTGTGTTTGACTATATGTAATTAAGTAATGATTTTATATTTAGTACTAAAGGCAAAAAACTTTTAAACTGTAGGATTTTTTGTCTTTTATTTGTTTATACATAGATTAATTAAATTATTATCTTTATAATAACATTGCCAATAATTTAATCTATATAATAGGAATTCCATGCCGTAAAAGGCAATGTGAATTTCTACTACTCCTCCAACTTTAAGGCTCGCTGCCTAATTAGTTACATTTTTTGTTTTGATTCCAGAACAAAACTAGAGATCCTTCTCTTTGACCCAAGCAAAAATATTTCTATTCAGTGTAACAACTTTACCGGGCATAGAAGCACTCAAGCTAAATCAAATGCACATGAGAAAGAAGAGAACTAAGGCAAGGCTGGTGATGTCCCACTGTATGGAGGGCTCAGAAAGAGTAGACACACTTTCCTTCACGCTGAGTGTGAGCTTCCGATTGAGACAAATTGAACTGTTAGGGAAGGATCTCTATCACTGATTTATCATAAGTCATCTTGTATGAAAGCAACAAGGAGTGGGCTAGTGAATCCCAAAAGCGAAGGAAAAAAGGACATGAGAGACAGAGAGGATCCAAAGACAAGACACGACTCAAACCCCGGTAAATTTGATCAACATTGGTCTTGCTCTCCGCAAATGGATTACTCTCCTTTGAAGGTGAAGCCCATTTGAAGGCAAGTCATGGTATCCAGGATCGAACATTGAATGGGAAGACGAGGTTTCAAAGTCTATTCTGGAAGCGAACCCCTACCGGTAGTGATACCCCGATCTCATGGATGAAGGCTAATGTTTTCTGATGGTATTAGCGAATATTCTCAGAATATTCTCCGCATATTTTGTAATAATGGTAGATGTATAATTAAGGTAACTTAGGATTCTAATTGTATTATGAATCAACCTTTGTAAGGTAAGTTAGGATTCGTACCATATTAGGAATCAACCTTGTACAGCTATATATATTGTGAATAATGAAAGGAATCCCCAAGGTTAATTATTCCATTTTTCAGATGGAATAGAAAGATGTGTAGATCAAATC
The DNA here is from genome assembly GCA_034509755.1 of Anisodus tanguticus. Classification (NCBI taxonomy): domain Eukaryota; kingdom Viridiplantae; phylum Streptophyta; class Magnoliopsida; order Solanales; family Solanaceae; genus Anisodus; species Anisodus tanguticus. The sequence goes on from CM067550.1 coordinate 30,001,970, forward strand.
TACTTTTCACTTTGCCATCTAGAGATAGTTTTCCCTGAGTTAGGATACGAAGTTGAAAGAGAATCCCAGTAATATATATATGAATTGTATATGCAATTAAGTATTTAATTTTTTTTCTATAAATACAAAAAAAAAAAAATGCATAACAGATATGTTTACATATCGAAAATTCTAATTTCGATACAGTAATTCATTCTTTTATCAAAGTATGCACGCTTCTATACGTAGCTAAAAAACTCATCCCAACAGAAAATCACGCTAATACAACTCCACTGCATCTCCAATGAAGGAACCACTATCCTATCCCATATTCACCATTACATCTCCGTCCAAAGCAATGATGTCGCCACTATCAGTATTAAGACTCATTTCTTACCTCTTATTAAAATCCATCAAGACCATCACAGTAAAATCTTATCAAAAAATAAGAGAAGAGAGATTCGTGTTATTTTTACTCTTGCCTCTTTTCTCGATGGAGTTTCCAACGATTTTTTATTTCATCAAAGATATACAAATATACATAGATATACACTATGTATGTATACATGCATGTATGTATATATATACACATGTCATTGTATTTAGTCATATATATATATATACATAGATGTACATGTGGCCATCTATCCCAATCACTACTATAAAAATCTAGCGCCATTACACATTGCGGAATTAATGTATTTACATCACATAATAGTGTATAACAAGTTGTCATACACTGTTATACAATGTAGATGCATCTATTATACGATTGGTATATAATTGATATACAATGTATACACACTTGTGCGCGCCCAAATTATCATTAAAACGATTGTCTAATAATCATTTTAACATCATACTCACCAAAGAAGAAGAAGTCAACAATTCACCTGAAAGTTTCCAGTTTCAATTTCAAATCCGGTTAAAGCTCTTATTAGAGAACCTTCCCGATCTCGACAGAGGTGGACAATGGTGGTCTAGATTACTCCGGTGATGGTGGCCGAATCTGATAGGAGGAAGAAATATATATTCTTAATGGGATAAAAATCTTTAACACTACTAAAAAGACTCCTAACAAGTAATTGACTTAAAAGTAAATTTACTAACAAGATTAAAATTAAATCTTAATTAATCGGTATCGCCTATATATCTACATCTTTTTCTTATGTTTTACTATATTTTTCACTAAATGTGTATAAATTTAAGAAAAAAAGATTTTTGTAGAAATAGAGTTGATATAAACTTAAAACTCGTGACAATAACATTTGAAAAGGTGGCTTATTGATAATACAATATGAAAGTCGGGTAAAACTTTCAAAATATGAATTTTTTAATTCTATGAATGAAACTCCAAATTTATTTTCAAAAACAAGACTGAAAGATAATCAATAAAAATTATTTTGGGAGAAAGTTTGCCGGAGAGGCATGAGCAGGAATGCTCTGACGTATATGCTGGGGCTTGGAGAACTGCTAGCTATATATATATCTCTCTTTTCTAAACTAATGGATTGTCATTGGCAATTTCATCACTCTTATAAGGTGTCAGTCCATGCCCAAGACTATCAATCGAAAGAAAACGACAAATCATTAATCTCAAATTAAAGCTGCCACATATATCTGGAAAAGCCTCCTATAATTAACGAGAATATGATTTACACTTCACTACGAAATGAAAAAATGTGGTCCATTCTCCTATATTAGAGAATAAACTTGATATAAATTTCACCTAGGACTTACTGAAACCATGAATGTGTTTAAGGAAATACATGTTGTGCCTCCCAAGCCAGTAGTTTACATTGATGGAGAACCACACATGACATGGAGGTCATCAGAAATTAAAAAGCTTATCATTCAAGAGAATTTACAATATGTTATATTGAGTAAGTTCTCTTATGATATAATAGACATTAACAAATTAAGAGATGCAATTCCGGATCAATGTTCTATTAAATGTTCTTGTACAATTGGTTTGAGAGAGGAATAGACATATCTTGATAAGACTAAATTTATTGGAGGATTATGTAAAAATGTTGTCCAAATCAGCTTATTACATAAAGGTACACTCAAGATACTGTCAAATGAGGCCATTAATATGAAATTCTTGATTTAAGCCTAATGAAGAGACTTCTATAGATGTTGCTTGGATAAGCTTCCCAGAATTACCACCCAATTTCTTTGCTAAGGATGTTGTATTCTCCTTGGCTTCAGCAGTTGGGAAGCCTTTGGTGGTAGACCTGACAACTGCAAATAGAACTAGACCTAGATGTGGCAAAGTTAAAAGTTGAGTTAGATCTAGTTACGGAACATCCAAAAAGAATTCACATTCCAGAAGAGGATGAAGAGACAGGCAAGATTCAATCCAAATGAATAACCATTAATTATGACTTCTTACCAAAGTATTACAAACACTGCAAATTGCAAGGACATGATGAGCAAGAATGTAGAGCTTTCCACCCAGACCCGGAGAAGCTGTATAGGGAAGATCTTAGAAAAGACAACTATGAGAAAAAGCAAACAATGGAAAGCACTGATACCAATCAAAGAAGACAAGGAAATAATGGAAGATGGGGGAGTATAATCAAATATACAAGAATGGATGCAAAGAAGGAAAAATAGATATAACAGGGATAAAATGGAATCATTTTGGGTGAAGTGGGTGACAATGTTAATTAAATAAAAGGGGATAAAGTGAAAACTCACAATGTTTTCCAAGTACATTATGAAGAGGAGCAGAGTGAAGAAGGATATGACTGCAAAAGCACAAGACATACAACAACAGATCAATAATGAAGAGGGCAAAGGTCATGTAACAATAAAAAAGGAGATAATAGAAAAAATAGGGAAGGGAGGAATACTACTGCAAATATGAATACAGACAGAGAAGATGAAGAGCAAGGGCAAGGAAAGACAGAACTGCAGGAATTTCATAGCACAGATCAGATTGAGGCAGCAAGCATAAATAAGAATCTCAGTCCAACCAAGAAGCAAACAACTAGTCCACTCAAGTTTAATGAGGAAAAAGAACTCAGTCCCTCAAAACATAACAAAAGTACATACAGTTCACAAAGCCAAGGTAACATCAGTCAAATTCATGAAGCAGAGGAGATAAACAATATTAGTAATGAAAAAAGTCAACAAGAGGAAAATATAGTAATTCAGGAATTGATCATAAGGAACATAGCCACGTGGATGACCTGAATGAAAGAGAATATGAAGTACATAAGGAGAAGATGGTCTCAGGTGTTAATGAGTAGAACTTGATGCAAGGAGAAGAATAACAAATTCCAGATAAGTAAAAACAATGCAAGTAGAGGTAGAGAAGCAACATAATGAAGAACATAAAAGGGGAAGTTTGCAGAAAAGTCAAATAGTACCTATAGGGATAGATACTAAGATGAATGAAATTTGAAGTGCAAGTTTTGATAGATCATGTACAATAACTGAGCATTATCCTGAAGATAAGGGAAACTCATGAAGAGATGATAGTTACTTTAGTATATGCAAAATGTTCTCAAATAGAGATGTTGGAACTGTGGGAATCTCTTGAGGATATGGGTAATTCAATGTAATATCCATGGTTGATAAGAGGAGATTTTAATACTATTTTGACAGACTCAGAAAAATATGGAGAATTGCCAGTCACAATTAATGAAGTCCAAGATTTTAGAGCTTGCATGCAGAATTATGAGGTAACTGACCTGGGTTTCAAAGGCAGTACTTATACTTGGTGGAATGGGCAAAGTGGAGATGATTATATCTTTAAGAAGCTAGATAGGTGTTTGGGGAATCAGGTTTTACAGAATACATTTCCTGGGATTGATATCACATATTCAGTCAGAATAGGGTCTGATCATGCTCCTTTGTTGATAACATATTCAAAAAATAATGAACCAGTTCAGAAACCTTTTAAATTTCTAAACTTTTGGGTTAAGCACAAGTCCTTTTTAGATAAGGTGCAATCTTTGTGGACGGTGAACTTCATGGCAAATCTTTTCATTCTTTTTCATCATAAATTAAAAAAAAAAGTAAAAGATGAAGTAACTCAGTGGAGTAAAGAGACATTTGGAAATATTTTTAGAGAAATAGAAACTCTAGAGTATTTGATAAGGTGCATGAAGCACAATTTGAGTTACAACCAACCCTAAGAAATAGAGAATACACAGAGTGCAGGCTGATCTGAATAGGTTGTTATATTTGAAGGAAGAGCTTTGGAAATAAAATGCTGGAATGCAGTGGTTTCAAGATGGGGACAGAAATACTAAATTCTTTCATGCTTATGTACAATAAAGAAGGAAAAGTCTGCAGTTAAAAAGAATACAAGATTAGAATAGGAATTAGTTGGAAGAAAAGAGGAAGTTGTGGGGGAAACTCTCAGAGTTTACCAAGAACAGTTCACCAAAGAAGGGGATCCTACTGATTTTGAGATGGTGGATCATGTCCCTAGAATAATTAGGATGCTAAGAAGGAGTCAATTATTGCTATGCCAAGTGAAGAAGAAATTAAAAATGTGGTTTTTAGCCTTAATGGAGAAAGTGCAGGAGGTCCTGATGGTTTTACAGGTCTGTTTCACTAGACTTTGTTTGGATATTATTAAAGAAGATATTGATAAATACCCGTGATATACACGGAATATACACTGTGTATATCATGGGCCGAATGCTCCAAATCAAGTTGTTAAACCCGTGATATACACTGTGTATACATACCGTGTATATCACGGTTTAGTGGTCTTATTTAGGTAAATGATTTGTTGTAGTTAAATTAGAATTATACACTTACCATAATTGTATAATTGTTGTACAAGTAGAATAAGGTTTTAGGAGTAGAATAGGAATATAATTTTCCTATTATGGAAATTGTAAATTATATATATACTCTTTCATTAATGAAAATAATCAAGAGATTATTTCTTTCATGATATAAGAAGTCTAGGTCAAATATTTCCTTTCCCAAACTCTCTTCTCTCGTGCCTCGAATTCTAAGAATTTCCCCTCAGTTTCCGTGCATTCTTGATCCATTCTCTCTTTCCAAATTTTCTTCTGAAATCCCTACGTCACGTCTGACATTGATTGTGATGGCTAAGAAGATGTTCACCCTGCCCTTACTATTTCTAACATCAAGAATCACCTCCCTATCATTCTTGAAATAGAAAACGTCCAATACGCGACGTGGGCCGAACTGTTAAAAATTCATGCATGCTCGCATCAAGTCCTCCATCACATAATTCCCTCGGCCCCTACTGATATGGAGGTGCCTAAACCCGATGATGATCCTAAATTATGGACGACTCTTAATGCTACCGTTCTTCAGTGGATTTACTCTACTATCTCTACCGACCTGTTGCAAATTATTATCGAACCAGACGCTGCGACGATGGATGCTTGGAATAGAGTGCATGATATATTCCAAGATAATCAAAAATCTCGTGTTGTTACACTTGAGCAGCAATTCTCCCACGTCAATATGGAAGACTTCCCTAACGTTTCAGTTTACTGCAAAAAGGTTGAAAGAATTGGCGAACTAACTCCGCAATGTTGGTGCACCCGTTACCAACGATCGCCTTGTCCTTCAAATGGTTGCAGGCCTATCTGAGGCCTATAGTGGCGTTGGTACGTTTCTTCGTCAGAGCAGTCCTCTTCCGTAGTTTTATCAGGCCCGTTCCATGCTCACGCTTGAAGAAGCAGACTTGGCTAAGAAAGCGGCTACTAAGGGCCCTTCTGTGTTCATAGTGACCATATCTGACTTTTCTCCCTCCGTCTCCAACAATTCCGACTAAAACCGCAACAACAGTGATGGGAAAAAGGGTCAGAATCATAAAAATAATGGTAAAAACAGGGGTGGAAACCGAGGTGGCAATAACGGGGGTGGCAATGGGCCTCGGGGCAGTGGGCCACAAGCCAACTGGCCACAGCCCTGGGGCCCATGGCCGTGGAGCTGGGCTAGTGGCTCTAGGCCCAACGGCCCCTACTACCCGTCGTATGCCCACAACTAGAATTGGGCCCAATTTCCAGCAGCCAACAGGCTTAGTTCTGCCCAACAACAGTGGTTTCCGAAATAACCCTCTGGACCGGGGCAGCAAGCGAGTGTGCTTGGGCCTCGACCTCCGCAGGCCACCATGTAGTGGGCCCCACCCCTACCGATATTAAAGCCGCGATGCACACACTTGGATTAAATTCCCCGGACGTAAATTGATATATGGACACCGGAGCTACTACTCACATGACGTTCGACCAAGGTACTCTCTCTTCTTATTCCAATTTGAGCAACAATTGTGGCATAATTGTTGGTAATGACAATTCAATTCCAATTCATGGTTACAGTCATAAAACTTTGTATCCCCCCATCCACCTCTTGTCTTGAAAATGCCATTCATGCCCCTAACTTAATTAAAAACTTGGTGTCTGTCCGTAAATTCACCACTGATAATTGGGTTCTGTTGATTTTGATCCTTTTGGGTTTTCTGTGAAGGATTTCAAGATGGGGATTCCTCTCATGAGATGTGATAGTAGGGGAGATCTTTATCCTATCACCCCCACATTCGGTCTCTCGAGTCTAATCTTGCCATCTACTTTTGCGGCTCTCGCTCCTTTCTTATGGCATGCACGTTTGGGTCACCCTGGGTCGTCTATTGTTTCTTCCTTACTTAAAAATAAATTTATTTCTTGTAAGGGTACGTGTAGTACTCCAATTTTTCAATCTTGTCCTCTAGGAAAACTTGTTAGATTACCGTTTGTAGACTCTACTTCTCGCACTTTAATGTCATTTGATATTATTCATAGCGATTTATGGGCATCTCTTGTTCTCAGTTCTTAGGGCCATCGTTATTATGTTCTATTTTTGGATGATTATTCTAATTTTTTATGGACTTTTCCATTAGCAAAAAAATCTCAAGTGTTTTCCACCTTTTTAAAATTTAGAGCATCCATCCGTACCTAGTTCGACCGGAAAATAAAAAATATTCAATGTGATAATGACAAAGAATATGATAATGGGTTATTTCAGGATTTTTGTGGTACTAATGGAATAAATTTTCTTTTTTCTTGTCCTCATACGTCCTCACAAAATGGGAAAGCCGAACGCAAAATTCGTACCATTAATAATATTATCCGAACTTTAGTGGTCCAATCTTCTGTGTCCCCTTCCTTTTGGCATCATGCTCTACAATTGACTACATGTCTTCTTAACATACTTTCTACCAAAGGTTTGACATATTTATCCCCTCTTCAAATCTTATATAATAAGACTCCTCGTATTAACATCTTAGAATCTTTAGGTGCTTATGTTATCCACTATTTCCGTCCACCACTATGAACAAACTTCAGGCCCGTTCTACCCCATGTGTGTTTTTGGGTTATCCGTCTAATCATCGTGGTTACAAATGTTTTGATTTATCATCTAATAAAATCATCATTAGTCGCCATGTTATTTTTTATGAAACCCAATTTCCGTTTGCTAACACGAGTAGTCTCGTGCCTAGTTCGTATAATTTTTTGGACGCTACCGTCTCCCCGTATATTATCCACCATTTTTCGGACTTATCCTGCACCCATAATCCGCAAGCGGGCCCACTGCCTGCTGGACCTCTTGCCACTGTTTCGGGTCCTCTGCCTTCTACTGTCTTGGGTCCAGAAACTGGACCAAATATTCGGCCCAATTCTGCCCCTAGAACTGTTCTCGGTCCACATCCAGTTTCGGGTTCCAATATTGGGCCAGTAGGCCCACTACCTGCTGGCTAGTCCGTCACCTCGCCAATTGTGTCCCAAAATCCACCCAATTCTCCCCCGAGTCATAGACCGGTCACTCATAGTCAACGTGGTATTTTTAAGCCAAAAAGATATTTTAATTTAAATTCTAATATTCTTAAACTCTCCCACCTCATAACCCCGTGTCCGCATTAAATAACCCAAATTAGAAATTGGCTATGACTGACGAATATGATGCTCTTATTGCAAATAAGACGTGGGAGTTGGTACCCCGTCCTTCTGATGTTAATATTATTCGGTCTATGTATATTTTTACTCATAAAGATAATTCTGACAGTTCTTTTGTGAGGCATAAGGCTCGTCTTGTAAGTGATGGTAAGACTCAACAGGTTGGCGTGGATTGTGGTGAGATGTTTAGTCCGGTGGTCAAACCGGCTACCATCATTGTTCTCAGTCTAGCTCTTTCGAAAGCTTGGCCCATCCATCAATTAGATGTGAAGAAGGCTTTCTTACATGGTAATCTTAAAGAGACCGTTTACATGCATCAGCCCTTGGGTTTTTTAGACCACAAATATCCTCATCATGTTTATTTATTGAAGAAGTCCTTGTATGGGCTTAAGCAGGCCCCACGAGCTTGGTATAAGAGGTTTGCGGACTGTGTTTCATCTATTGGGTTTTCACACAGCAGGTCTGATAATTCATTGTTCATATATCGTCGTGGTACTTCCCTGGCTTGTATACTATTATATGTTGATGATATTATCTTGACTGCCTCTTCTGATGCTTTGCGAAGGTCTATCATAACAATGCTCTGTTCTGAGTTTGCTATGAAAGACTTGGGGTCCTTGAGTTACTTTTTGGGGATTGCTATCACTCGTCATGCATGTGGATTATTCTTATCACAATGAAAGTATGTAGCTGAGATCATTGAGCGACCTGGTATGTCCTCGAGTCAACTTCCACTCCAGTTGATACTAAACCCAAGCTGGGTGTTGCAGCTGGCTCACCGTATAAGGATCCGACCCACTATTGAAGTCTTGCAGAGGCTCTTCGGTAACTTACTTTCACGAGACCAGATATTACGTATGACATACATCAGGTGTGCTTGTTTATGCATGATCCCAGGGTTGAGCACATGAATGCGCTCAAACGCATTATTCGTTACATTCAGGGAATACTTGACTATGGCTTACGTTTATATCCTTTATCGACATCTACACTTGTCTCATATACAGAAGTTGATTGGGGTGGCTGTCCGGATACCAGACGTTCCACATCCGGCTATTGTATATTTCTTGGTAATAACTTGGTCTCATGGTCTGTAAAGCGTCAGTCTACATTATCACGCTCTAGTGCAGAGGCTGAGTATCGAGGGGTGGCCAATGTGATCTCTGAATTATGTTAGACGAAATCTTCTTTTAGAGCTTCATTGTCCTATTCAGAAAGCTACCTTGGTTTATTGTGATAATATTAGTATCATCTACCTTTCTGGTAATCCGGTTTAACACCAGCGCACTAAACACATCGAGATAGATATTCACTTTGTTCGCGAAAGGTAGCTCGTGGACTAGTACACGTCTACCATATCCCTTCCAGGTATCAAATTGCAGACATCTTTACTAAGGGTCTTCTCTCGGTCCTTTTTGAAGTTTTTAGGGACAGTCTCTGCGTACGAAGACCGCCCGCTATGACTGCGGGGCTATGATAAATACCCGTGATAAACACAGAATATACACTGTGTATATCACAGGCCGAATGCTCCAAATTAAGTTGTTAAACCCATGATATACATGGTGTATACATACCGTGTATATCACGGTTTAGTTGTCTTATTTAGGTAAAGGTTTTGTTGTAGTTAAATTACAATTGTACACTTACCATAATTGTATAATTGTTGTACAAGTAGAATAAGGTTTTAGGAGTAGAATAGGAATAGGATTTTCCTATTATGGAAATTGTAAATTGTATATATACTCTTTCCTTAATGAAAATAATCAAAGAATTATTTCTTTCAGATATTGTGAATATGGTTTTAAAAAAATTATGTGGGCCAGAGTTACCCAAATTAATTGCTCATAGTAATTTGATATTACTACAAAAAAAGGATGTCATTACAACCTTTTCTGACATGAGACCAATTAGTTTGTGTAACTTTGTCAATAACTTTTTTCAAAATTGGTTTATGAAAGGCTGGTGGTGTCATGCCCCGACTTTTCTGATGTCTTCCCTTAGGGCGTGATGGCACCTGGGCAACTTTCCCTTTTCCCCAGGCGAACCATTTTAATACACTCCTTTCCAAATTAAACTTGTATTTAAATGCGGAAGTAGTAATAACAATAAAAGTAAAAATGTTTCTGTATTTAATTACTAAGAGCGCGAACTCATGCTCATGCAACCATAACCTCTACCTAGATTCAATGGAAATTCCACATATGGAAATAGAAATTTCGAAGTTTGAAAGGAAACCATCCCATATGGGGCATCCTCCGAGATAATGAGACAAACTTTTCCGACTTACTTATATGAGAACGAAAGTCACCACATCTGAAGCAATGGATTGGTGAAACAAATGGGACGGCGGGATGATCGCTCGCCCTGTTGCGAAACCTTTCCCTAGTCGCGTCTTCCTAAAACATGTTAGATAAAAGAGTCAGCCCTACCATCCGGGGCTGAGTGAGAACCTTGCCTTAGAATCCAAGTAACCTCACAATATTCTAATTACAATCATATTATAAACATAATAAGCATGTTGTGAAAAATAGATTACCACACTTCAATAAATAAGTCAATAAATATTCACGTGCAAAACCTCTTCTTCACTCGTCCTAGGAAATACTTCGTTTAACAATTACCCCTGCTTTATCCCATATAACATATTATGTACTTATTGCGGTACGTGCAACCCGATCCAATACATTTATATATTTATTGCGGTACGTGCAACCTGATCCAATGCATTTATATATTTGTTGCGGTACGTGCAAATCCGATCCAATGCATTTATATATTTGTTGGGGTACGTGCAACCCGATCCTATGCATTTATATATTTGTTGCGGTACGTGCAACCCGATCGAATGCATTTATATATTTGTTGCGGTACGTGCAACCCGATCCAATGCATTTATATATTTGTTGCGGTACGTGCAACCCGATCCAATGCATTTATATATTTGTTGCGGTACGTGCAACCTGATCCAGTGTATTTATATATATATTGCGGTACGTGCAACCCGATCCAATGCATTTAAATATTTGTTTATATATGTTATATGTTCAAAAGACCCAAATAATTTTTTCCTTCTTTCAACTTTTCGCCCTTCCCACTCGTAAGGGTTATAACTCTCGAACCGTAACTTCAAATAAGGTGTTTCTTATGCCGAGCCGAAGGTAACACGGGTATCTATCACTATCAAAAGTTCCTCTGAAAATGCTTAGTATAACTAGTACCAATTCATGCAAGAAACAACCCTATGAAAACTGTCTCGCCAGAATTTTTGTAAAAAAAAACACAAACTTAAAACAGTCATAGCATTTTATCCGTAAGTCGGATTTATCTCCGTAAAGTCTCAAACTGTCGAGAATAGAGAAATATAGAACTTTTATTCAGTACAACATTTCAGATCCCTCACCAAAACATTCAGTTCTTTTATTTTAACAACTCTCAGAAAACTATTACGCCAGATTTTTGTAAAACAAAATACAATCTTAAAACAGTTATAACTTTTTATCCGTAAGTCGGATTAATCTATATAAAGTCTCAAACTATCTATAACAGAGAAATCTAAAACTTTCATTCAGCACAACTGTTCATATTCCTCACCAATATGTACAGTTATTCCGTTACACGTTCTGCCCTTCGGATTTCATTTGATCCAAGGCAGAAACATTGAACTGCGATAACTCTCAAACCATATGTCGGTTTTAGCCCCTCTTGGGCTCAATCTGATCGTAAAGAATATATGTACAACCCTGTAAAAGTTCATTCAGTTCTAATAAGCATAACTCAACGAAACAGATTGTAAATTTCATGACCCAAACTAGCTATTTAAATACCCTACTAACAATATTTCATGATCATTCTTTTAACATTCGGATCATATTCTAATATGTATTGTAAGTTTAAAATATGTGATTTTACTAAGAGTTATGAGTCAGAGAACTCACTTTTATTACTTCGTACTGCAAATGAACCTACAAACTCCAACTAATCCTTTCCCTTCTTGCTCCCTTGTATTTTTCTGATTTTTGCTCTTGGTATTTTTTTCTGAATTTCTATTCTTTGTGCTAAGTGTTTTCTTTTGTGCTATGCAGAATATATAGTGAGTTCTATGTGTAACTTGTGGGAGGTGGAATGAGAAGAGGTTGAGGGAGATGCAAAGGGGGAAAACGTGCAGGCAATGGTGTAATGGGAGTTTTAATGAGGGAGAACAAGGGGAACGTGTATTATTATTATTATTACTACTACTATTTTGTCACAACAAATCAAGACTTTACAGGTGGATAGGTTGATCAAGCTGATTTTATGAAGGGAAGAAGTATTGTTGAAAACATCTTTCTTACATAGGAAATGGTTGCTGATATTAGGTTGAGAACCAATGATTACAATGTTGTATTGAAATTAGACATGGCCAAAGCATATGATAGGGTATCTTGGCTCTTCCTAACAAAAGTGTTGAGGAAACTTGATTTTCATGAAAGGTTGATAGATATGGTGTGTAGAATTATGAACAATAACTGGTATTCAGTATTGATAAATGGACAACAAAATGGATTCTTTCAATCTTTAAGGGGAATTAAATAACGAGATCCTTTGTACCCAACTTTGTTCATCCTAACTTTTGAAGTTCTCACTAGGAATTTGAATGCATTACATTACATACCAAGTTTAGGGGTTTGATATGTCAAAATGGAGTCCAAAGGTGAATCACTTAGCATATGCAGATGATATGATATTTTTTTCCTCAACTGATATTTTATCATTACAATTGATTATGGAGGTGTTGGAGAAATATGAGAAGGTGTCTGAACAGAAAATTAATAAAGAAAAGAACTATGTGTACATGCATCAAAATGTTCCATGGAACATAAGTATTACTATGGAGATTGTTACTGGAATAGAAATGAAAGAGTTTCCTTTCATATACTTAGGTTGTCCAATCTTTCATAGTAGAAGAAAGAAAGTGTTCTTCAATGAAATTTTTCTCAAGATAATGAATAGATTGCTAGGATGAAAAGGTGAAATATTGTCTTCTGGTAAAAAAGTTATTTTAATCAAACATGTGCTACAATACATCTGTTATCAGCAGTCAACCCCTTAGATTGTGTGATTCATCAGATGCATAGGATGTTTGCTCAATTTGTTTGGTGTAATACTATAGGAGGAAAGAGTAGACATTGGGCTTCATGGAATCATTTATTTCTGCCTACCAAAGAGGGAGGAGTGGGATTTAGCTCTCTACATGATGTGTCAATGGCCTTGTACTATAAAGTATGGTTGAACTTCAGAACTAAGCCATCTTTGTGGAGTGCATTCCTCAGCAACAAGTAATGTAAAAAGGAGAATCCAATGGTGATTCAATGGAAATATGAGACTCAATCTTGTAAAAACATCCTACAAGCAAGGGAGTTGGTTGAACACCAAATTTGATGGCAAACCAAAATGAAAAATTCCCAGTATTGGTTTGACAACTGGACAGGAATGGAGCTCTTTATTATGATGTGCCAGGAGATGAATATGATGCAAGAGTGCAAGAGTGTAAATGAGATAGTGACCGGGGGAGAGTGGAATGTGATATAATAGCAACCATGTTACCTGAATACATTGTTCAACATATTACAAGCACAATTGCACCACCAAGAGAGATAAAGGGATGGACAAACCTTGGTGGTTGCTGGACAATAAGGGAGATTTTACTGTAAAATCTGTTTGGGAATATGTGAGATTGAGGATCCAGGAGCTAGATATTTATAAGAATATGTGGGTGAAAGGAATGCCATTCAAAATAGCTTTCTTTATGTGGAGATGTTGAAATTTAAGGTGCCAGTGGATGATGTGCTTAAGAGGATGAATTATAACATTGTGTCTAGATATATTGGCGTTGTTCCACTCTAAAAGAGAAAACAATGCAACATATGTTCCTTAATTCCTATGTAGCTAACAAAGTGTGGTCTTATTTTTCCCTCAAAAAAGGGGTTTTCTATGGAGGGCCTACAATTACAACAATTGATAATTAAGTGGTGGCAAGCACCAGTAGTACGGAGAATTAAACAGTTTTAATTTTAAGGCAGTTTCAGCCACAATAATTTGGGAATTGTAGAAGATGAAGAATAGTATAAAACATGGAGATAACATATCTATGGGCAGGGTTATTTATCATATATTTAATACGATTCAGAGGCTAGTACAAATAAGGAATCCCTAAGTCAAGAGTTGTCCAAACAAATGAGAGGATTTGATCAAAATATTGGAGGGAGGAATAGCAAAGATTAAAGTCACCAAGGTGATATAGAAATTCCCTCCAGTAGGTTGGTTAATGTTCAATACAGATGATGCTTCTAAGGGAAATTCAAGAAAAAGCTCTTATGGCTTCTGTTTGAGAAATTCGGAAGGAAATTTGATTTATGCTCAAGCAGAGAAGATTGGAATTACAACAAATATTGATGCTGAAATACTTGAAATTCTAGAAGCTATGAGATTCTGCAGTGGACAAGGACTAGATAACATCATAGTCCAAATGAATTTAGAAGTGATATATACATCATCTTGGAGGAATGATGGAAGCCACCTTGGGGCATTACCATATAGATTGAAGAGATTATAGAATTGAGAACCAACATGACTATAACCTTCAGTCATATTCTCAGAGGGGAATAAATTGACAGATGCATTGGCCAATCAGGCTTTAGATGAAGCCTCAGTTCATTGTCACTCTTTTCAAGAACTACAAACTTGATGTAGAAAGGTTCTCAATAGTGAAAAATCACGAATTCCCCATTTGAGAATCAGGGCTCAAGGATAAATTGAGAGAAACAAGATTGTGGATGCATGGGAGGAGTTAAGGGAAGGAAGGTGGATAGGAGAATATTGAAAGGCGGAAGGGAAAAAAATTCTATCATCATGTTCAAATCCAACAAGAGGAGAACATGGTGGTATTTTCTAACTCGTTTTTTCTATTTTGTAGGTCTACCTTCCTAATACAACAGCACATGCAGGGAGTAAACAAGTGGATACAAATTCATAACAACTACACAAACAGTCCATATGAACATGATATAGCTATAAATTCAATGAATTATTTCTCCAGAAAGTACAACACACCGATTCAATGCAATGGAAGAGGAAGAACTACACACAACACAAGCACAAGAATAACACAGACAGTCGATTCAACAACACAGAGTCAATGTTTGTGGCATAGTAAAAAAGATCAAAGCATCAGCACATGTATCATCACACATACAAATGAATCATCTTACAAGTGTGCAAATGAAGCAAAAATGCAGGCAATACATGAGGAGCGGTACAAAAGGAGCAAAAAGATGGAGGTATCCAAACTCCATTTTAGCAGATCCAACACATGCAAGGGAAGAAAAACACAAATCAGTAAACAATAAAGGAAAACAGTAGCAAACGAGATAGTGTAAACTTACCACAACTCAAAAATGAATGGATGAACTCCAACTTGACTACCAACTGGACAAATCAGAGGAGAATCAACACAATGATGAGTGTGACACCACCGTCAGCTCCGATTGATACTTCGGTCATCATTTTTGTCATCAGGCGGCGCAAAGAATAAAGAGAAAGAACTAGCTGAAGAGAGAGGAATTCAATCAAAAAAATAGGGTTCTGACCACAACCAACAGATATTTGTTACAATTTCTAATTGTTTTTACATTTTGAGGTACTATTATGAAAAGACACCCAAATCCTTCTCACCCGACCGCACCCCACCCCTGCTCTACGCCGCCAAACTCCACTGTCAACCTTCTCTGTTCCCACTAGCCTTGCTCGTTGGCGCCGCCAGCCACTGCATCAGGCAGCCTCCGGTAGTCTCTAGATCTGCGACGTCGTCTGGTAGCGAACAGTGGTTTCTGGTAGGAACAGTGATTTTAGGCAGTGAACAGTATTTTCCAGCACGTGAACAACAATTTCTGGCGTGTGAACAGGTTTTATCAGCCTGGAGTTGGTACCTCTAATTGTCTGTACTCAATATTTGTTCTTATCCGTGTTGTTCAATTTTGCGTGTTGTGTTTTATTGAATCTGGACTTTACATTCTTGCATGTATTCTTGTTGCCCTTAGTTTTATCATTCCGATCTGTAGTAGCCTCACTTACCTCTATATTCTTGCTAACTTGTGCTCTAGTATTGCTTCCCGTGTGTGTTAGCGTTAATCTTGGATTAGTATTCTTTGTGTCTTTGCTCTAGTGGCTTTGGTAAATGATGGTAGACTAGGGTCATTGGGGCAATGGGTAGGGGGTAAGTGGGGTAAGGGAGATGCTAGGCTGAGAATAGGGTTTTGGAATATTGGGACTTTAACGGGGAAGGCCATAGATCTAGTTAAGATTCTTAAGAAAATGAAGATTAATATAACATGTGTCCAGGAGACCAAATGGGTAGGACCTAAGGCTAAAGATGTAGACGGGTATAGGTTATGGTTTTCCGGTAGGTCAAAGTATAGGAATATGTTAGGCATTTTGGTAGACAGCGAACTAAGGGATCAGGTGGTAGAGGTGAGAAGGGTCAATAACAGGATGATGACGATTAAGTTGGTAGTTGGAGGGTTCACTATGAACATTATTAGTGCTTATGCGCCACAAGTAGGCTTAGACGATGAGGAGAAGTGATGTTTTTGAGAGGATTTAGACGAAGTGGTGGGAGGTATACCACCCACTGAGAAGTTATTTTTAGGAGGGGATTTTAATGGACATATCGGGTCACTTCCAGGGGTTATGACAACGTGCATGGAGGATTCGGACTCGGGGTCAGGAATGGGGAAGGCGTATCACTTTTGGAGTTCGCTAGAGCTTGTGGGATGGTGATAGCCAATTCTAGATTCCTGAAGAAGGAGGAACACTTGGTGACTTTCCATAGTTCAGTGGCTAAGACTTAGATAGACTTTTTGCTCCTTAGGAAGGTTGACAAAGGTCTTTGTAAAAACTGTAAGGTTATTCTGAAGGAGGATCTTACAAACCGACATAAGCTTTTGGTGATGGATTTGGAGATCAAGTTGGAGAAGAAGAAAAGGGTTGTGGATGACAGGTTAAGAATCAAATAGGGGAGTTTGACCATGGCTAGTGCAAAAGAGATGGAGAAGGTTGATGGCCAAGGGGGCTTAGGGGAGTAGTGGGGATGCGATTGATATGTGGGACAGGATGGCCAGTTGCATTCGTGAGGTAGCCAGAGAAGTGATATGAGTCTCGCGGTGTTATCGTGGTGGACATCGATGGGACTGGTGGTGGAATGGTGAAGTTCAAGAGAAGGTGGAAGCAAAGAAAGTGGCGTATGTGAAATTGGTAGAAAGCAGAGATGAGGTGAAAAAGTGAACGAATAGGAAACTGTATAAGATGGTGAGGAAGGAGGAAAAGCTAGCGGTTACAGCGGCGAAAACGACGGCTTTTGAACGCCTGTATGTGGAATTAGAGGAGAAAGACAGGGATAAGAAGTTGTACAGACTAGCCAAGACAGGGGAGATGAGGGCCCGTGACTTGGATCAAGTGAGGTGCATCAAGGACGAGGACGAAAAAGTACCGGTGGAGGAAGCGCATATTAGGCGGAGGTGGCAGTCTTACTTCCACAAACTCTTGAACGAAAAAAGAGATGGAGACATTGTGCTGGGAGATCTGGAGCATTCTGGTAGGCACGGGGATTTTGGGTATTGTAGAAGCATCAATATTGAGGAGTTTACGGGTGTTATTCGCAGGATGCGTAGGGGACGAGCGACCGGACCTGATGAGATCCAGTTTAATTTTGGAAGAGCGCAGGCAGGGCAGGTTTGGAGTGTCTGACTGAGTTGTTTAACGTTATTTTTAAGACGGCAAGCGAAGAATGGAGGTGGAGTACAATGATTCCCTTGTACAAAAACAAAGGTGATATCCAGAGTTGCAATAACTATAGGGGTATCAAGCTGCTGAGCCACTCTATGAAAGTTTGAGAAGGAATCGTAGAGACGAGGGTGAGGAGAGGCGTGTCTATTTCCGAGAACTAGTTTGGATTCATGTCGGGGCGTTCGACTACCGAAGCCATTCATCGTATTAGGAGGTTAGTGGAGCAGTATAGAGAGGGAAAGAAAAACTTACATATGGTTTTCATCGACCTCGAGAAGGCATACGACAAAGTCCCTAGGGAGGTTCTATGGAGATGTTTGGAGGTTAGAGGCGTACATGTGGCGTACACTAGGGTGTTCAAGTATATGTATGATGGAGCCAAGACTATAGTATGGACAGTAGGAGGAGACTCGAAACACTTCCCAGTGATGATGGGGCTGCACCAGGGATTAGCTCTTAGCCCATTCCTATTTGCCTTGGTGATGGATGGACTGACGCGATAAATCCAAGGGGAGGTACCATGGTGTATGTTATTCGCATATGACATATTCCTCATTGATGAGACTTACATCGGAGTGAACGCCAAGCTGGAGGTTTGGATACAGACTCTGAAGTCTAAAGGGTTCAGGTTGAGTAGGACCAAGACAGAATATTTGGAGTGCAAGTTTAGCAATGGGAGCGACCCTGAGACAGGCGTGGAGGTAAGGCTTGGTACTCAGGTCATTCTAAAAAAATGAAGCTTTAAGTACCTAGGGTCTATTATCCAAGGGAATTGAGAGATTTATGACGATGTCACACATCGTATTGGGGCAGGGTGGATGAAATTGAGGCTCACATCTGGAGTCTTATTCCACAAAAAGGTGCCACAAAAACTTAAAGGCAAGTTCTATAGGGTGGTGTTAGACCGACTATGTTGTATGAGGTGGAGTGTTGGTCACTCAAGACTTCCTACATACAAAAAATGAAAGTTGCGGAGATAAGGATGCTGAGATGGATGTGCGGGCATACAATGAGAGATAGGATTAGAAATGATGATATCCAAGAGAAAGTAGGAGTGGCCTCGGTGGATGATAAGATGCGGGAAGAGAGGTTGAGATGGTTCGGGCATGTGCATAGGAGAGACACAGATGCCCCAGTGCAGAGGTGTGAGAGGTTGGCTATGGACGAGTTCATGAGGGGTAGAGGTAGGCCGAAGAAGTATTGGAGAGAGGTGATTAGACGAGATATGGTGCATGTGCAACTTACTGAGGACATGACCTTTGATAGGGGGTTGTGGAGGACACAGATTAGGGTAGAAGAGTAGTAGGTACTCGAGCGTAGTCTTACTTATGCTTACAAATTGATAGTTGTAGTGTTATTACTGTAGGCCCGATTAGCCTATCAGAATTGTAGGCACATTATTGCTTTATAATCCACTATAGTTTAATTTATGTTGCTATGTGTTCTTTAGTGTATTTTGTTTAGCTTATTTAGTTGTGTTAGCTACTGCTCATTTTTGTTCGAATGCACTTTATACTGCTTTAATTCTTTATCTGAGTCTGACCGTTTCTCTTGCTTTACTTTTTACTTTTGCTTTATTTTGATTGTCTTGCTTGTGATTATGATCTGTCTTGAGCCGAGGTCTCCCGGAAATAGCCGCTCTACCTACCAAGGTGGAAGTAAGGTCTGTGTACACTCTACCCTCCCCAGACCCCACAGTGTGGGATCTCACTGCGTATGTTGTTGTTTTTACGTTTTGAATTTCATGGACCCAATTTTTTAGCCCACTTTTTGGACTACTTTGATTTAATAAATAAAAGGCCCAACAATGGATATAATTAATCCAAAAAAAAAAAATACAGTACTGGACCTACTGGATTAATAATTTTTGTTTCTTTCTCTTCTCAGAAAGAATGTTTTGTGATTGTAACAGGTCCATGAATTGCACTAAATTATATTTGAAAGGCATAATACAAAAATATGTTTTTAAATTTGGGTGTGCACAAGTAGGCATCTCCACTTGTATAAAGTTGAATACGTAAACACAAATGCTAACGTGACAATGATGTGACATATAAATTTTGGAGGTGTCTAGATTATTATTTTGTAAATTGAAGTGTTCGACTGAGAAAGTGAAAAATAAGTTGATGTGCTTACTTGTGAACACCCAAAATTTGAGGGCATACTTGACAGGTGAGATTAAATTTGAGAGTCTGATTATGTATTATTTCTATTTAAAAAGAAAACATCTTTCCAAAAGCTTTTATCGGAAAGTGAAGATTTACCATTTAAAAATACCTTACAGTTAAGGAAGAATGTGACTGAGTTTCAAGAATTAGAAAAAGGGAATTATTAGTCAAGTGATCCAAAAGGAACAGCACACAGTAGTACCAATATTATGCCCATTACTTCACAGCTTGTAGAGGGCCTTGAAAAATTCTTGAGAAGCCCACAATTTGAGATAATTCCAAATATCCCCATGTGGAATTCTTCCTTTTTTACTAGCTCACTCCAGCTTATCTTATTATTCTCCCTCTTTTTCTTTGCACTCTTATTTGAACTTAGTGTCACTTCCTTCAAAAATATAACTCCACTGTGGATTTCCTTGAGATCTGCTCTAACTCTTTTTGTTTTCTTGCTTTTTACCATGTGGGAATCAGAGAGTGAGTCTGTCAGTGGAAGAGACTATGGCAATGGAGTTCTCAGCACCAGCAAACATGGACTCAAGACTGATGGTTTTGAGCAAAAAGGACAGTCTTGGTATGTAATAACACTACTTTTATTACTTTCAAAGATAAGGTGTCTTTGTTTTTATTTCAATACCATCATGTTCAGTGTGAAAGAGCTTTGGAGTAATGGGTAAAGTTGTTGACATGTGACCAAGATGTTACGGGTTCAAGCCTTGAAAACAACCTCTTGCAGAAATGCAAGAAAAGGCTGCGTATAATAGATCGTTGTGTTGTCCGGTCCTTCCCCGTACCCCGCGTATAGTGGGAGCTTAGTGCACCGGGCTTCCCTTTACCATCATGTTTAGTGTTATTACTCCTTAAAGCTTTGCAATAGCTGAATTTAGTTTAAAATGCTTAATGGCTTATCCTGCATATAGGTATGTAGCAACTGATATTCCCAGTGACCTTTTAGTTCAAATTGGAGATGGTAGTTTCCACTTACACAAGGTACATACCCTCTGCTAAAACAGTTTAATTTCTATTAATTTAAGACCTTTTTCTTAGATAATTAGATAACTAACTATTCCTTATTTTTTTTAAAGTATCCTTTGCTTTCTAGAAGTGGAAAGATGAACAGAATAATATATGAATCAAGGGATGAAGAATTGAGCAAAATAGCTTTAGATGACTTACCAGGTGGGCCTGAGGCATTTGAGTTAGCTGCAAAATTCTGCTATGGAATTGCTGTTGATCTCACAGCAACCAATATCTCCGGTCTACGATGTGCGGCAGAGTACCTTGAAATGACTGAGGACTTAGAAGAGGGCAACCTAATATTCAAGACTGAAGCTTTTCTCAGTTATGTGGTTTTATCATCATGGAGGGACTCCATACTGGTATTGAAGAGTTGTGAAAGGTTATCACCATGGGCAGAAAACCTCCAAATCGTTCGAAGATGCAGTGAGTCAATTGCATGGAAAGCATGCGCCAATCCAAAAGGGATAAAATGGCAATACACTGGCAAACCCCCTAACATTTCCAGCCCGAAATGGAATGAAATGAAAGATTCCAGCCCAAGCAGAAACCAACAAGTGCCTCCTGATTGGTGGTTTGAAGATGTCTCTATTCTCAGGATTGATCACTTTGTCAGAGTGATTACTGCTATTAAGGTAAAGGGCATGAGACATGAACTGATTGGTGCTGTCATTATGCACTATGCTGCTAAATGGCTCCCGGGGGTAACTAAAGAAGGATCCGGATCGTTGGATGAAGGTAGCAATAGCAGTAACAGTAATGGCAGTAGCAGCAGTAGTTGGAAAGGAGGTCTTCATATGATAGTATCAGGATCTAGAGATGAAGTACCAAGTCTTCAGGCCAAAGATCAAAGGATGATTATTGAAAGCCTAATTAGCATACTCCCACAACAGAAGGACAGCGTTTCTTGTAGCTTCCTTCTTCGTCTTTTGAGAATGGCAAACCTGCTCAAAGTGGCTCCTGCACTTGTAACAGAATTGGAGAAACGAGTCGGGATGCAATTTGAGCAGGCTACATTAGCTGATCTACTCATACCGTCCTACAATAAAAGCGAGACATTGTATGATGTTGATCTTGTTCAGAGGCTTTTGGAACATTTCTTAGTTCAAGAGCAAACTGAAAGTTCAAGCCCTAGTAGAAATTCATTCTCTGATCAAAAACATATGCATGATGCAAATCAAAGGGGTACTAATCTCAATGCCAAGATGAGAGTAGCAAGGCTTGTAGACAGTTACCTCACAGAAGTATCGAGAGATAGAAATCTTTCCTTGACTAAATTTCAGGTCCTGGCTGAGGCTTTGCCAGAATCAGCAAGAACTTGTGATGACGGATTGTATCGAGCAATTGATTCATATCTTAAGGTACTTGATTTTCTTCAGTGATTTAAATTCATGTATCATAATGAAGTTATCTTTGTTAAGCCTACAATTTCTGCTAGTGTTACTCCTCATCATAAAACTAAATGATATTACACTACACCTAATCTCTCATCGTCTTAATTCATCAATGATTTCAAGCACACTATTTTAATTTAATCAGATAGTTTGCATATCACAAAATAAGCCTACATCCATGTCTTCTTTTCAGATTAAAACACAATAAAAATTTATGCATGATGCCACTTTCATGTACAAGTACATGACTAGTAAATAAGAAGTCCACTAAAGGAAGAACTATACAAGAATTGAACATGTTACAAACCTTGATATCTGATAAGATCATGATCTCATCAGCAACTCCTTAGCAGCTATCTTATGGTAGCTGTACAAAACACTTCTTTTCGTCATAAACTTATTATCTATACTTACATGACAGGCCCATCCAACTCTGTCAGAACATGAAAGAAAGCGGCTCTGTAGGGTGATGGATTGCCAAAAACTCTCTATTGATGCTTGCATGCACGCTGCTCAGAACGAAAGACTCCCACTAAGAGTAGTGGTGCAAGTCCTCTTTTCTGAGCAGGTGAAGATCAGCAACGCAATAGCCACCAGCTCACTCAAAGATGCAGCAGATTCTCATTATCAACCTCTAGTATCAAACCGCAAATCATTGCTCGAAGCAACACCACAATCATTTCAAGAGGGATGGACTACAGCAAAGAAAGACATTAACACTCTTAAGTTTGAACTCGAGACCGTGAAAGCTAAGTACCTACAACTCCAAAATGACATGGATAACTTACAGAGACAGTTTGATAAGATCACAAAACCAAAACAAGCCTCAGGTTGGACTGCGGGGTGGAAAAAGTTGGGCAAACTCACCAAAATGACAAATTTAGAATCCAATGATAACAGTCCTCATGCCCCAAATGATGGGCAGACAAGGAAGGCCCCTAGAAGATGGAGAAATTCCATTTCCTAAATCCAAATGCTATAAGAGAAAAGACTACCAATTACATAGTACCTCTACAACCAAATTCCGTGTTCCCTTGTGTTTGAAATTCTCATTTCCATTCCTATCTAAGAGAATAGTCAAAAGGTTACTTCTCCTTCTCCAAAATTTACTTGATAATATAGCATCAATTCATCATTTATCTCCTAGCTTTCTGGTGTTTGGTTTTTCTGTATTCTTTGTATCATGAAAGTATGATTGCCTTTTTGAGAGTGAAGTGAAATATTGTTGCATAGTTTCACTGACATGCAGTGTTTCTGTTTATGTTTTTACGCTGTCTTATCTCTCAGACTGAATATTATCACGAAACAATTTAAGGAATATAAGAAATTAACTTGATGAGGAAGTCAAAATCAGATTAACTTAGAATTGCGTGTAAGATTTATAAGATGCACCATAATGGACAAATTAAACAACAGTACTGCACTTGGTTAATGGACATGTGCCTTCGGTAGAGATCAAAACTGCTGACGGAAAGAAGCTGTTCGTAACAATCAAATCAAGAAATCGACCACTCCAGGCGATGCGACAAAGTGTAACTTCATTTCCAATGCCCCAAATGGTGTTGCTACAGTATGAAATTTTGTGGTGGTACTTGCTAATGTCTAAATACACTCCTCAAAGAGAGTGTTGACGGTCGTATGCAATATAATTAACCCAACTATGAGTCGGGGTCGAATCCCACAGAGAACAATATATAGGCGATTAAGCAAAGTACGAATTTTCGTCAACTACTCTAAGCCAAATATTTAAGGGTGGTTTGGAGCGAAAATTAAAACTAATTGCGAAAATGTAAATCTAACCTAGAAAGCAAATAAACTGATCAATAGCCACAAGCATGGATACAAGGGAAATCACTTCTCAAATAACGATCCAATATATTTTATGATTTACAAATAATGGCGAGTTTATCCTCGGATAATGACTCTAAATTAGCTTCTTTCGAAGACTAACAAGACTACCTAATTGAATATCCCTAAAGCAATTAGGAGCATTAAGAACACCCGAATATGACTACAAGTGGTGTTGCCTATTCCTAGGTCGATTCTATTAGATGAGGGTTAGCGCCCCAAATTCATATTAATTAATCTTTTCCAACCTCGAGTTTACCTCTTACGAGTTTAAACCGAAGTAAATGGGCGAGTCCTAGGGTTAGCAACTCCCTTAAGAAACTTTAAAGAACACGACTAATTAAAACAATATTAAACCCACTTCATTAAGAATAAAATCGTTCAATACATAAGTAAAACAAGAGATTTAATCCAACTTTGCAAA
Organism: Anisodus tanguticus; assembly: GCA_034509755.1. Taxonomy (NCBI): domain Eukaryota; kingdom Viridiplantae; phylum Streptophyta; class Magnoliopsida; order Solanales; family Solanaceae; genus Anisodus; species Anisodus tanguticus. The sequence continues at coordinate 30,026,553 of CM067550.1, forward strand.
TAAATATTTCCATAAACAAGATTAAAGTGATGAGATAAAATGCTACACACTTAAATATACAATACAAAGCAAGAGTGAAGAAATGGGTAAAGAAATTCTCATTGAGTGCCTCCAAATCTTCAAACCCAAGGTGTAGTTTCTTGCTCCAAAACTGGGAAGAATGGCCAAACCCAAGTCTTGCTTTTATAAATGTCCACAATTTTTCCAATCAAAATAACCAAACAGCCCCTAATTTCGGAATTACAGATCTGGCCTTTTTGCGCTTCTAACGACTTTTCTCATTTTCTTCAATTTGACTCATTTTTGCTTCGTTGTCACTTGATTTCTCCCCGATCACTTCTCAATCACATAAAACCTGTAAAATGGAAGTAAACACACTAAATACACTATTTTCTCAATGAAACATAACCAAAATCTAAGATTAAAGAAAAGATACCAACTTATCAGTACTCAGTTGGACCATGTCTTTTTCGTAGTTAAAGTGGATCTTCACCTGGAGAACCACTTTCTAAAACTACGAATGCAGTAAGGAAACTGAGATTGTACAAGTTTTCCCATTTTCTATCACACTTCTATTCATCTAAATAAATAGAAACTGGTGAAAGTTTCATTCAACTTTTAGTGCCTTTTTTCCATTTCCTCTTCAAGTTGTTCTTCACAGAACGCAATTGCCTGGTATTCCAACCCCACTGATTTAGAATCTTTGATGTGTATGGGCAAATGGTATTTCTTTTAAGCTGATATCTATCTAGTTTAAAACCAAGCATATGTTTTAGATTTTATATCACATATATCTAGTTTCTAGTATAATGTACCAAACATCTAACAAGAAGTGAAATACACCAAATAATCCTTATCGACTGACACCTCACTCGAGGGTCCTTAAACGATGCTTGCCTAAGAAGAATCATCTCTTGCCTTGTCTTGCCGAACTAGAACGCCTCTAACAAATCATGTAGTTATCCTCTTTGTTCTGCCAACTTCAGAAAATCACAACGTTATCAATTGCGGAAACTTACCTAGCCCTAGGCAACAAGTACAATGTCCACATTCCTTATCCTTAATTAAGTGCAACCACCGGTAACTCCTTAAGTAATACATCTTCACACTTGTCCGTCGCTATATCCATCCTCATTAGCTGATCCTTATACACCCTGATAGTCTACAACATAGTCAAAATATCTATCGATCTATCTCCCATTAGCATTCACTCTATACCCAGAGCAGTCCCTTCCGATGATAACATAGCGAATTTATCCCACTTATCCTGATGTCATTTGTCAATTACGTAGAGAATTCACATACCACTAGTCTTTACTCCACCACAATAATGCCATCATGTCGCAACTACGCTTAACCTTGCATGCCCTTATAAATTAACCGACTCAGCATAACCCGTGCTCCCATCAGATGGATACTTCACCATTCTAACACTTTGTTACCAAGCTCAAACGATTCGAATTCTCTTCAGTACAATTCAACCCCATAGGATGGAAAGAAAACTTTTCATACGGAGCTCATAGCAAGTCTTACCACCTCTGACCTCATCACCTAGGATCACCTTTCACGTCATTGTCTTTTATCAAATACTCTTCACATCCTTACCATGGTCTATGTCATCTTATATGACCAGTCGATCCTCCCAAGTCTAAGTTTGTCTTTAATATACCAACACATGTACACTTTCGTTACTGAATCATCCACTTATCGTTGATACACCCGCGTCATAAGACTGTCGTAATAAATCTGGAGGACATTAAGGTATTCCCACATCAATCACACCCCAAGTAAAGCATCCTCAATAATCAAACCTCCTCAAGTGCAGTCCTCAAAGTCGTAACATTTATTACTTAGTTACTTCGTTAACCATACGTCTTCAAATCTCCAAATCCTTCCCCCATCATATGTTATACCATAAATGCACCTTTTCGACCTTGAGTAACTAATTGTTAAAGATATGGAGATCATGTAGTCCTTCGTACCATTGCTCCCATTTCCCTAGGGAGGTTACTGAACCAAAGGTCGGAATCACAACCTCGCTCAATCGAGTCTTCAGGTAATAGCTCCAATCTGAACTCAATCCTGCGTCTTTATCACGATGACACATCTCATACTATAATGTGTGATGTCACATCCAGCCGCTCATTGGAAAATCCGAGAACGTGTCCTCACCATTGGTGAGAGATTGAAATAAAAAAGTTGAGACCTTAGACCAAATCACATACGCATGATAAAAAATGTAAGACAGGAAGTTTCCTAAATGTCCTATAGCCTCTTGAAGATAGGACGGAGCTCTTCGTACCGATCCGCAAGGCTCTACTAGACACCGCTCTTGTACTCATGAGACCAATGAACCTAGTTCTATGATACCAATTTGTCATGACACAAACGGGATTTTGGGTCATGACAATCCTCTCACATGCTTACTAGCCTTACTAGTAAAACTCGTAGTGTCACCACCGACTTAGGATTCAGAAGCGAAACTACAAAAAAAGATTATGTAGAAGGAGAATTATGTACCATGTGTGGTAAACTAGTCATTCTCGAGTGAAGTGCCCGATAAATTGAAGGCATGAAGAAAGAACCTAGAGTTCATAAACAGAAATAACAGATCTGTTGAAACAAATAAAACAGGCAATAGGAACAAGTTTTCCCATGGATGCCCAGATTGGACAAAGAGGCACGTGACTGGCCCTGCTGTTCATTGGAGAGGAATCATGCCTGAACAGAGAAACTCGAAACCAGTAGAATGGGATAAAATAGGTAAACGACACATAATGTCTTAGGTGCATTCAAGAAGGATAAAGGGTGATGGGATTCACCCTCGTGGTAATCAGACATGAATTGAATCGGTGAACACAAATACCAAACCTGTCAAATGGGATGGCACAAGTAGAATAAATAGGTTTTCTCATAAGCTTCCAGCTTGGACAAAGAAGGAATTGATTCATCTCTTTACGTAAGGAAAAGGACCCAATCTAGTTTGGATTTTTAAAATCTACCCATGATTGGTTCGAAACTGTAGTGAAAGGATGGAAAGCACAAATAGTATAGAAATAGGGCTTGCACAATGACACTGGAAATAACTCAAATACAATCCTTCCTATTGCAGCACTTGAAGGGGAAGTGTAAGTTAAAAAAAGTGCGAGAAAGATGGATCCAGAGAAGAATCCTACTCACGAGCTGGCATCTACACAGGGAAACTACTGAAGAAGGTTGTGGATAAACCTGATCCACTACAGGGAAAGTGTATCAAGCACAAGTATGCCAAGAATAGTTCAAAACATAGAAATAGGGGTAATATAAGCTGGAGAATATCAGGTTGGTACTCTTGGATAATCAACTAAGTATTAATGAAATAGGGTTTTATACCAATTCGATCTAAAAGTGAGTGAAGCCATAGTAACAATCTGAGTGGTTCAAACAGGTCAAGGGACTAGTAACCACTAAATAAGACTGGTCTGAAATTGTGTGAATGACATCGAAGAGACATTATATTGAATTTTTTTGAAGAGCATGATTACTTGAAGTCCATACTAGAAATTGTGATGAAAATGTGGTCATAATTGGGTTAATTCAAAGTATACCAGTTCATAATCTCTTAATGTCTAATGAATTGTTCTGTCATGGCAATTGACTTGAAGAATCAAGATTGCATATGGTTAGTCATTTTATTCTTTTCTCTTACACTTAATAATACAGTCAGATCATAAAACAATCTGGTTTCTCTATCCTAATCAACCTCAGCTATCATTAATAGCGAATTCATAAGAGGGAAAGCTCGTGTCATGATGACCCGCGTAAAGGGCGTCACAATTAAATCTCATCCTTTCCAAAAGGGGAACTTTTCAAGTTCCATATTCACACTGCTTTACCCCTTCATCTTTCTCTTCCGCTTCTTCTTAAACCAACCACACTACTATTCCTCTCATCTCAAATCATTCTCTCCATCTCTATCATAAATCCTAAAAATATGAATGGAAAACGTCTGATTCCTTTTTATATTCCGATCAATCCCTCTCTTACACACTCTCATGACTCCTCCAACCATGATTACATGCTCCACTTCACACTCATTAACCCTAAATTTTCTCCCATATAAATTTATACATTATTTGAAAGGGCAAAAAGGGAAAGAAAACTGGTTGGGGCTCATCGAAGGGGGGAATACTCTAAAAAACCCAAAATAGACATTAGTTCAAGGGGAAAATAGAGACATAACAACTTCTCAAGAAAATGAGTTGTTAGACACTGCTAGCTCTAGTTCAAATGGTGCAATGAAAATGGAGAAAATAAGCGATGAGAATATAACGGTTCTTGGTGAAATAATGAAGGATGATAAGGAAAGGAACCCTCCACAGACCGGCACTAAAATGAAGTCAGGGTCAGTTTCTGCATGGGGAAAAAATCTTCATCAGTCTAAGAATGAGGGATCATGGTTTTCCTAGGGAGAAAAGGCCAAGGAAGCTGACAGTAATCTTCAGCAACTTTGGAAGAACGAGCAGACATGATCTTGATCCTCGTAGGCAAAACTTGTGGAAAAAGATGGTGGATCTTCTTATGGGAAAAAGGTTGATAAAGAAAGTAGCCCCATAAAAAGGGTAAAAGGTCGATACAGATGGTGGTTCTTTGGGGGGGGGGGGGGGGGGGACTATACTTCCATTATATTCAAGCCACTACCATCTCCTCACCATCTAGGTTTCCCTACTCCTTAACCCTAGGATTTCCCATCCACTCTGGTCACAGTCTCTAGCATAGTGACCAGGTTTTCCCTAGTTTTATCCAAGTCTTGACCTTTAGAAGTATCTAAGTGTTGTAAAAATTGATCTGTTTTGTATTGTTGTAACCAACGGACTAGAATTGTACTTTATGAAGTTAATGAAAAAAACTATTGCAATTCTTACAAATCTATTCCGTGTCTGTTTGATTTGAATATTTTCTATAGACTTTCTTGAGAGACTGATTCTATTGGCTTGTATATGTGATAGCCCTAGTGGCCATGAGCTCTATATTATATGCTTGATTAATCTGACATGACTTCTTAATAATGCCAAAAGGGGGAAGAAACTGTGTAATATAAGATAACCCATAACTTGAACTTGGTCTATCCGAGTAGGGTCTTGTTGTTCTGTTGTTTTTGTTTTCATGACTACCCTTGGTGTTTTAGACAATGGTGGTTGTCACAGTGTTTATCATCAATGGTAGTTGTCATGGTGTTTGTCATCATCAAAAAGGAGAAATTTATTCACATTAGCAAGAATCTCAGAGTGTGGTTTTGATAATTGACAAAGTAAATGAACATATCAAGTGCGTCTAGCTCAATGAAATAAATCGATTAACCTAAGAGGTTGAATGACTAGCAATGAATGCACAAGGAGAGTGAACCAGATCAATAGATATGTGTTATATTAATGAGACATGTTCCATCTCAGGCACAAAGCATCATAGTAGTTAGAGGTACAGTTGAATAAGAACAGACATACAAAATAAAATAGTAGCAAATTAATCGGGTTGGTAAAACCTATTCCACCTCAAAGCTAGAGGTAAGGGAACAAGGTCTATGGACTTGATCTATTAAAAGGCAAATGCAGTACAAAGTTGAGAGAATCCGAATCAGAGCAAAAGTCAAATCAACCAGGTCTGAGAATATGTTTCTTAACAGACACTGTTGCGAATCAGAGTTGACTTGAAAAAATGCAAGGACCAGGTCCGAGAACGGGTGGTTTCCACATAAAAATTGATGTGTCCTTGCTTTACTTTTCTTTACTATTCCGCAGACGCTATGCTTAAAACAAGTATAGTAATGTATTTCATCTTAGACGAAAATTAGATATCACATAGGATAGATATCTGGTCGTGCAGAATAATATAAATTAAGTAGAGTGTCCTCGAGGGATTGACACTCTACTTATTGTTATATTACTTGTCGATCACATATATTTGCATGTCCTGTGAACCCAACTAGTAGGAGATTAGTGAGACATTTAGTTTGAACACTATAAAAGATTCCTTAGTAAGACAAATACTCGTGCTAGCAAAAGAACTTCAAACTTTATGACACTACGGGGAGATGGTTCAGCCAATTGGATGGGGATCGTCTGTTATACTGATCATATGGTGACTTTATCTTACAACTGTCAGAGTCTAGTGATCAATGACTAGAAGTACATATTTTTAGCTATATTTTTGGCTCATATTTTGTGCTTTTTTTATATTTAAGTTCATATTATTCACTTTATTAATTTTAATAATTGTGTTTTATTTTGTAGGAGGTTATTTAATGGAAAGATGATTCGATGTTAAAAGAGATGAAAGAGGACTTTGAAGTTTGAATAGAAGTCAGTATTTAAGATCCAGTTGAGCACCTGAGGGCCAAGTACACATGAAAAGAATTTTGAAAGTGAGATGACACAGAAAATGGCCTGGTGTGCCACACACTAGTGCTAATTCCAAAAAAACTACAGCTCCTGACTCTCTGAAATTTTGAGTTGGTGCCCAATGTCGCATGTTACCCCTTGGGTGCACCAAGCATGTTTCTAACCAATTCGGGTCAATTTTAGACTAGAAGCGGTATTTCAATCCAATGTCAATTCTACACATTATAGTACATCCCATAGACGTTTTAAGACAGACTTTTGAGAGACGAAGATCACAAGAACATATATTCTCAAAATTTATTTCTTCTTTCCTCTACTTTTATAGTTGAATGATTAGTATGAGTTGTGTTTTCAGGAGGAGCACAGTGGCTTGTTTTTCATTAATCTAGGGTTGCAGGATTATCCATGAATGTTGTAGTTTAAAATATTACATTAGCATATATTTGATGATCACCTATTGGTTTAATTGGTTCACTTACTTTATCTTGTGCTTAATAATTTGATTATCCAATCACCAATTGAATACTATATACGAATCTAAGGTTAAACTCAAGAGAGAGAACCATAGATTTCATATAGAATAAGGTAGAGCTTGTTCTTGAACCTGGGTACGCAAGGAACAAATTCATGTTTAGTGTTACGATTCACTTTTAGCGAAGCATAAAAGCTACTAAAAGGTTGTTGGACTCTATTCGGTTATTTATTCCTTAGAGTCACCACCTAATTTATAGGAAAATTAGGAAAACCTTAAACAGATTTTTTCAAAACATAATCAGAATTCGAGATAAGGGTTCTGGTGATCCCCCGAAAAAGGTGTTAGACACCCCGGTATTAAGAATTCGTAAAATACGGTTGACCTTAGAGTTCCATAGTATGCTTAATTGCGAATAATTGATTGAAGGAGTGTTTAAATTTTGAATAAAAGTCATAACATATCATCTTTTACGTTTCAAAAGTTTTGAAAATAAAGCGTTGAATTTTATTTGAAAATGTTCATATAGGGGTAATTCAGTCAATTCTTTTTTCAAACTAAGATACACTCAAAGGTTGGTTTGAGTAAAATCCCACTAGATTTAGTTCAAATGTCATGTCTTTTTTTTTATATCTTTGTATGTCTTTGAAACTCTTTTGAAAAGAGTGTAAATTCTTTTAAAAGTGATATGCTATGGTTTTTGAAAATACAAAGTTTTTCCTTTTTATTATGAAGGTCAATCAATATCCTATTTTTAGAACCACTTTTATTCAACTTAGGCTTCAAAATGATTCTTTCATTTTTCTTTAAAATCAATAAGTTGGGCGTGCCCCAAAATAATCCTTGGTAAAAAGATTTTGTGAAATAGTTATCTCATTGTCCGAAATTCAGTTTTTTCAAATTGTATTTTTAACAATTCTTTGAAAAACTGAACTCTTTTCTATTTAAAACAGTCCAGTTTTTTTGTCTTTAAGACAATCCGGAAATATCAAAATTTTCCAAGTTCTGCAAGGTTTTATTTCAATACAAGATGTTCAAACTTATATATGAAGCCATTTTATTATTTATTATAAGATTAATACAAGTTTTTTTATCTGTTGGGGATGATTTTGAAAATGTTTTGGGGACCCTATTCGTTCTAAACGATATACACATCGTTTTGTCTAATCCTAAGCCATAACCATTTGGGTTCCAATATATATCAAACATTTTTTACAATTACAACATTTAAATAATAATAGAAAAAATTAAAGAGAAGAGTTAGGCTGGTGGGCCTACCGAGCCCACCAGTTAACTATTTTCACCCATGATAGGGCCTTCAATGCACTGCTACTGCCGACTCGATCAAAGAAAAGCTATTGAGCCGCTGGCCCAACTGGATGGATAATCATCTTGGGCCAAATGGCTTCAGTCCAGTCACGTGAGGAAAAACGGAAGGGGGAGAAGAAAGATTATAGTTAGAAGGTATCTAAACTTATCTAATTAAACACAAAATTTTACAAATACCTTACACACATATCGCACAACACAGTTGAGAAATAGATACATAAAGAAATGCTAAACTCATAAGCCCAAACACAATTGAAATGTAAGTGACTCCATAATTAAACAGAAGGTAAAAAGCAGTAAGCGGGCCTAGCCCATTTCAAATAGTAGCAGCAGCACATTCATTAAAAAGAGACACATGGCCAGTTAACACATACCAGCAAATGAAGATAATTTGAAGAGATAGAGAATGGACCAGGCCCAGAACTTCATGTAGCACATTGTTCAGGTGATATACATAGTGATATACCTGACGTATACACCTTGTATACTGAGTACACATGATATATAATTTGTATATCTGTATGTATATTCATTGTATTTCAACTCAAGATATAGCAAGACAAGGTGAAGGCAAGTATAGGCAAACACATGAGCAGACACAAATCACACAGGTCCTTAGTACCTATTTTTTGCTAAGCTTTTCATGCCTTTTATCTAAACATATTCAGCAAGCAGTTTGCATGCAGCTAGTATTTTAAGGCTTAGACTCACGCTAGCCATAGATGGAGGTCATTCAGGCTCAGACTGACACTAGCCATAGATGGAGGTCATGAATGTATAGAAAACAATACAATAGCAGCACCTAATTCACCTAATTATTTCAGACAGGGGGATATGATATAACCAAATGGAATCATACAAAAAGGGAAGGCATATACTACTATGGATTGTCTATAGCAAAAAGAATAGGTAGATGAACAACTTAAGCAAGTAGCAGAACCAAATGGCTTCTCTTAATCCTTCAGACCAAGTTATACGTCAGAATAATGAAAAAAACTAGAGAAGTGAGTTTTATAAATGAATATCTTATCTATAATATATCATGTTTGACCTATTCAGGTTTAGTTGAGATTTTAGTCCTTCCAGTTAAAACAAGTAACAAGCAAGGTGATTGAAACTAGATGGGGGAAGAAATCAGATAAATCAGGTTAAGATCATTTCAGATTGACTATGATTCCTTCTAGGACTGTTGGCCTAGTGACATATCCCTTTTGGGACTAAAAAGATACCAGACACAAGTCATATCACATGATGCAGAGAAATGGAAGATGGACCAATTCAGATTGCATATGAACTTAAATCATTTTTAACAGCCCAAGTCTAAGTTCATCATTCACATGTCTTTGCATTCATAAGGTAGGACATCACAGAAAAGCACTTAGGTCATTTCAACTAGTTCTTGCAATTCACTAAGACTACTCTATCAAGTTCATGACTTACAACCAACAGCATATAAGAAACCAAACCACATAACAGGTTCTTGATTCATTTTAAGTAGGCAAAAACTCATGTTGGGACAGAAGCAGATTTCTACAAAGGAATAGGAATAGAAAAGATTGGCAAGAATCAAATTCAGAGACTACTTTCAAGATATTTGACAGTTAAGCATATAGGTCATCACCACAGAACTAGAATGCAAATGAAAAACTAGAGAACATGATTTGAACTTAGCACAAAGGTTGATTGACATAATTCTTAGACTCAACCTAGGGGGTCCTGTTACTGCTTGTTTAGACAGACTCAAGTAATTAAGTTGACCACCATTGTTATTTATCTAAAACAAGTGAAAGTAGGTGCATCTGGACATAGTCATTATCCTATCAAAACCTAATGAACTAAAGCATTTTGGCACCATCACATTGACACAATTATGTACTTAGACCAGACTTTCCTTTTACTATACCATTGCGGGGAAAATGGGTTTTGATGCGTGGATTCCCTTGTTACAGTAAAGCACTAGTTGCAAGCTTCCTCCGGCAGTCCCTGGACGGCTCTCGGTTCTTGAGCATGTTGGGGGATTAGGCGGTGGTGATGAAGACAAAAGAAAGCTTACTAGCTATTTTATGATACTATGTGCCTACCAACTCAGGAAGGGGCTTTGGAGGTTCGAGTCCTCTTCAAGGCATAATATTGAGAACCTATCCTTTTGGGTTAACAAACACATGATTTAACTTAAAACTTCTACATAAACAGATGCAAATCAAGTAATTAACACAGTATTTTGGCACATATAGCAGGTAAACATGTCAATTTAACTAGTCATGGAGGTAGCCCAAACATGTGTTAGCCAGAACCTAGACATCAAATACTACATGATATACCACTTTTCAGGTTTTAGACTTCATTCAAATACGTATTAAACTAGGTGATGAGATTTCAAACTAACAAATCCAGACTAAACACCTAGAGGATAGGGCATACATGACATTCAACATGAGATTCCATCACAGATTTGGACTTCACTTTGAATTCTTAAGGACTGATATTCTTTAACTTAAACAAAAATGCAAATAAACATCTAGCAGGATCCAACTTCACATAACAAGGACATAGCATGATCATATGTGACACTAGGACAAGCACACATGAACTGACATAAGAAATGCACATATAGGCATGGCAGAATCACCAACAGGGCATACAAATGATTACTTAGCCTAAACTATCAACACAGAGGTCACAAACGCATAGGCATGACTTACAGATATATAAACTACCCTCTACAGTCCAAACCAACCTAATACACATGGTTGGAAACACAAGAGACGTACATGTCCTTATGAATAAACATATGATCATGTATTGAGGCTGACAAGTCTTAAGGATCATATTCAGTTTGTGCTAAGTCTAGATCAACAAATTTGCCCACATAGAATGGACATAGCATGAACTAAACAGGTTGGGTGTCACCAATACATTTAGGCAAAACATAACTACTTAATTCATATGGAATTTGTGTTTATCCTAAATTAACTAGGACATTCATAAACTAAACTAAATAGGCCTACTATCACATAAACCATAGATAGACAGATTCTTTTAAGTTCATTTTAAGCTTGGATTAACCTTAAAGCAGCTATAATGAACACATGACACTCACAAAAAGAACTAAAAAGGCTTATTATCATATAAATCATGGCTAAACAGGTAATTTAAATTCATATTTAACCTATACTAAACCTACACTGGGTGTAATAATATTCAACAAATTCATTATCACAAGAAATCATGGATAAACAACTACTCTAAGTTCATTTTAAACCTAAATTACTCTTACGTAAGCTACATATTGTTCATGAATTACTTAGAAAGATTCATAAACATAGAGAGGACAGTTAATTGAAAACAAAAAGAAGTAAAGGAGGGCCAAATACCTTTTGTGGAGGCAGGCTAGGATCGAGTGGGGGCTTGAATCATCACTTCCGCACCTCAATCACTCGCACACACACAAAAACAAAGATTTTAGAAAGTTTGGATCGCAAGTTATCCAAAAATAGTCAAATTTTATAGAATAATGGCTCTTGGATGTAAAAAGCCTGAGAATTCGAATTTTCGGGGCCTAGTCAGTAAACCCTAGAAAACTGGGATAACCTAATTGGGAGGAAATGTACTCAACCAATCGAATGAAACAAGAAACATTAAGAAAGGGTTCATTCGACACCGAGAGATGTCCAAATCCCAATGAAATGAAACAAAGGTGTGGTTTGCGGGTTGCGCCGGACTCGGCCGAAATTAAAATAAAAAGAAAAAGGGAAGGCCCAAATCGTGATTTTAAATAGGCTAATAGGATCTGGTTATTTTTTAAAATGTTGCCATTAATTAAATTGGAAAATTAACCAAAGTATTTTTCAATTATAGCCAAATCAGGTAATTTTTTTGAATTAAAGACGAAATTGACACTATTTTGAAAAGCCTTTCCAATTGCAGTAAAAATGTGAAACCTTTTCAATGAACTAAAACATGACATAAAATTGAGATGTGAATTAATTGTCCTATTTAATTAAACAAACATCCCAATTTTGATGGAGTAAAAATATTTATCCATTCAATTCTGAATTTAATCAATTAATTACACATCTATTTTCCATTTGATTTTGAAATTGATAATTATATCTTAAAAATATGAGAATGAGATATGATATACTATAAACGTACTAGATGATATTTTGTCAAATAAAATGATAAAATATTTTTGAGATAATTTATAAAATTATTTGTTCTTCGCAAAAAGCACATTTCACTTCGTCAGTGACTCGGAAACCATGAATAATAATGGTAAAGGTTAGGTGTTAACTATTTCTCCTTCGTTGTTCAGAGATGGCGAGACCATCTCTCAACAGCGAAATTTGACAAACCTAATTTTTGACCGAACAATTCAAAAAATACTTTTCGCTTTTATGCAATTTTCAAAAGTTATGCCCGGACCTGTTTTATGGGTTTCCTACATATCTCAGGTTATATGAGAATTTAGGTCACTTGTAGTTCGACTCAATTAGACTTCTAAAAATGCTATAAGGCAAATTTCTGAGACTAAAAAGTTCCGGAATAATTTCATTGGAATGTGACCGATCTTTTGATATTGAGTTTGCCTACATATCCCCGGTTTACAAGAATCAGGTCAATTGTAGTTCAACTTAATAAGCTGAAAAGGGTATCCCTTATGCGGGAATGACTTTGCCGATTGTGAAAAACGTATTCGGTATATGTTCTACCGATCGCAGGATTTTAAAAAGATAAAAAATTCCTTGCTTCTGTGATGGTGCGGAGTGATCTTCAAACCAATGTCCAGAGAGCTTGACTCTCGTTGGACACATTGCCTCAACCGGCTGCCCAAGAAAAAGTTCCACGTTTGCTTCGTCTGCATCTGGACCTGGTCTGCTCCCTTACCTCCCATGGTAGCTTCTGACTTGTTTCCATATGCTAGGATAGTGATGTGTTTGAATATTTTTTATTCAACCACACTTGTGTGGTTATTGTTGCTATGTCCTCCTGGACAAACATTTTGAGCAAGTGACTCTTTTTGCACCATCTGGCTCATGTGACTTTCTTAGTTAAATTCATCTGAGCGGGTGACTCGTTTGGCACCGTTTGGATCGTATGATCCCTTTGGAAAATTATATGGAATGCATGAATGACCCTTTCGTTAGTTTGATATGAATGGCTTGTTGCACCCTATTTTTAATAGATTAAAACTAGTTCACAACTTATGGCTGTATTTCCTATGGTTTTGAAAATATTCATAGTCGCCACCTAATTTTAGGAAATATTAGGAAACCTATGTATTATATGATGTGAACTCTATTAGTATGTGAAGCCAGTGAGGTTTTAGGTAAGGGTTTTATTTACTCCAAGGGGAAGGTGTTAAGCATCTGTCACGACCTCTTTTCAAGAATTGTGGTGGCACCTACGTAAACCTACCGGTATGCGAACCACTTCCAATCATGCACATGATACATAACATGAATAAAAGTTGAAAGATAACAGAGTACTACATAATATGTCTCATGATATAATGCGGAAAATATAAGTCTGAACATCAACAACATCTCCCAAATCTAGTCTATGAATACAAGAGCACTAGAGATCCGATACAAGTCTGAGAAACAAGTGTAGTATGAGTACACAACGTACCCCCGTAGGCATCATAGGTCGACAACGATTGAAGATACATAAAAAGAGATAAATACCAGGTTGACATCAAGTAGTCATATACTAGCAGTTCAATAACTCAATTACTGTCACATTAAACATAGAATGGTTCACGGAATCAAAATAAGGCAATGTTCATATAAGAGTTCATGATCACATAAGTTACCCAGCTCCAAATAGTTCATAACAAGTTCTAAGTATCATTGAGTAAATAACATGCTTCCCTTTTATCCAGAAATTCAATCAAGTTATCAATAATCAATCCAACACTTGTTCATCAACAAATAATCTATGAAAGATAGATGTATGATATGTTATGAATGCAATGCATATGCCAGGTACCTTTATCTTACAGTATACAAATGCTCAAGTTTTTATTATGGTCTGCACACCCATGAGAATCCCGCGAAGTCCATATACTCCTCCAAAATTTCCCATCAGAGACCACCACTTGACTGAATAATATCATGTTGCAGGCGTGCAATCCATCCCCTTGAATATCATCATCATCTTCTCAATATATTCATAGTCTCATAAGTAATCTCACATTTTTTATCTTTTGGACCCACATCATTCCATACCTCTCATATCAATATCTCAGAACCATGAGTGTATGAATGCAAATGACAGTATAAGGCAAGAAATCATGGTGTAATGAGATGCAACCAAGTTTAGAGATAAATATCACATGCTTCCAATAATTTAACAACATAACAATCCAAGTACAAATCAGGATATCATATCGAAAACATGTGTGATGAATAAACAAACAATATCAAATATGGCGACAATCCCACATATAACGACAACCTAATCAATCAGCAGTCGAAACCAGCATAAGACTGATTCCCCAAATCACCTATCAACATAGTTCAACACCGGTACCCACTCAATCGTTCATCATAACGGGTTGAGTGGAACCCATAAACATGCCCAATACCCTTCAATATTTATAACTAATTATGCACTTTAATCAGTATATTGTGAAAGTAAATCATAGCCTACCTCTCTTGGCCGAACATGAGCGCTAACCAATCAAGCCTTGGTGATCGCCTTGCCCTTCCGTTGTGCCTCATGATAATCGAAGTCTAGTCACACATACACTATTCGTTAATGAAGAGCTTACACAACATACAATGATCATCCTTGACAAAGCAATACTTTAAATATCAACCCGGGTCCACGTCACCA
This sequence comes from Anisodus tanguticus, assembly GCA_034509755.1. Lineage (NCBI taxonomy): Eukaryota > Viridiplantae > Streptophyta > Magnoliopsida > Solanales > Solanaceae > Anisodus > Anisodus tanguticus. The sequence continues at coordinate 30,041,571 of CM067550.1, forward strand.
AGATTCAAACTTTATTATCCAAATACCAAGAACACATACTAGGTAATCATATTCTTAAGTTAATTAGAAAACTATACACATTTGAGCCTTCAATTGAACAATATAAAATAAAACAATTTGAAAACCATAGAATTTTCCACCAATTGGAATAGGTTTCTATATTCAAATTAAACTCCACAACATGATAATCTAACAATTTCCATCACTAATTTATAGTAATCAAGTAACTTAATCTATCAACACCCTCTAATATCCCTGATTTAAATCTCTTAATCTCATAAGAACTTGCAACTCATCTTCCCCAACTTATAAACATACTATATCACCATTAAAGGACTTACAAACATAAAATGAAATCACAAAGGAAGGAAATCTTTACCTCTAGGATGAATTGCACTCTTGAACTTTAGAATACTCTCCATCCGGCTCTAGGTTCGAGATAGGTTATTTTGAGAAAACAATCTAACCTAGGAAATTAAATAGGACACTTGAACCAGTGATCCCGCCCCAGCGGAATTGACACCACTGGAGCAGATCCGCTACCGCGAACATGTACCTCGCCGGGGCGCAGTCACTTGACAGCTCGTCCCAGTGCCATGGTGAACCCAATACCGCAGAGGCTGACTCACCTCTGAGGACAAATCTTCCACCAGGGCAGAAACTCCACAACTTATCAACTCTGCTTCTGCGAGCCAACCTCCAGCTGAAGCAGACACGCAGGAGCGAACAGAGACGCCGCCGAGGCGGACTCCAGACACCAGTTCATGGGAAACAACCTTAAACTCTCATCAAACATCTTAAACACTTCTGAGACCCCCTAGGCACAAATCATATATGCTCGTCTAAGGTAAACAATGCTACGAACTCACTCGTACCGTAGGATTTCTCATCGGACCGAGCTACAACATACTTTTCTAAAGAATCGTTCGGGAAAACCAAATATCCAAATTTCACAAATAGCACAACAAAATACACCTGATTCGCTCGGAAAGGGAACCAATGACTCAACTAAGTCATAAATGACCCTTCGGAGCTACCGAAAGTGACAGAACCCAGAAACAAACCTATTTAGTTAAAATTCAACTTTGATTAAACTATACAACTCTAAGTTTTTAGTTTTGGATTTTTCATCCAAAATTCATGTAAATGGACCTCGGGATCCATGCCACCCATCCCCACGTATCATAAATCCCATAAAGAGTCTACGGGAAGGGTAAAATAGTCAAATAGAGGTCTCAAACTAAAAACGACCGAATGAGTCATTATATCAGATAATAATTAAATAAGCATTCATCCTTGAACGAAGACAAACGAACAAAGGAAATGTACCAAAAGTAGTAAACAAGTCAAGATATCTACTCTGTATGTCAAATTCTGCCTCTCAAGTTGCCTCATCAACAGGATGATGCCTCCACTGAATCTTCACAAAAGTTATCTCCTTAGACTTCAATTTTCTCACCTGCCTGTACAAAATAGCCACATGCTCCTCCTCAAACTCTAATTTTTTATCATGTAATACGGAGTCCCACTGTATGATATAAGAATCATCATCATGATACTTTTTTAGCATACACACATGGAAAATGGATGAACGCTTGCGAGACCTAGTGGTAGAGCCAACTCATATGCCACGTCCCAACCTCTAGAATCTCAAAAGGTCCAATATACCTCAAACTCAACTTCTCTCTCTTTACGAACCTCATCACACCTTTCATGGGTGAAACATTCATAAGAACTCTGTCACCAACCATAAACTCCAAGTCTCAGACCTTCCGATTTGCATACTCCTTTTACCTACTCTGAACTGTCATGAGCTTATCCTGTACCACTTCATCTTCTCTAATGAATCTCGCAATAGATCAGTACTCCAAGGACGAACCTCGAACGCATCATACCACCCAATCGGAGATTGACATCTCCTACCATATAAAGCCTCAAACAATGCCATATCAATACTAGAGTGATAGTTGTTGTATGCAAACTCAGCCAAAGGTAAGAACTGGTCTCGTAACATATCCTTCAAAACCTGAATAGTCTGCTCGGACTAACTATCGGTCTGGGGGTGAAATAATGTACTAAGATCTAAGTGAATACCTAACTCTTTCTGTAAAGTCTACTAGAAATGCGAAGTAAACTGAGTACATCGATCCAAGATGATAGAAATAGGAACCCCATTAAGACAAACAATCCCACGGATGTAGATCTTATCCAACTTCTCTACATTATAAGTCCTCTAGACCAATCTATCAACAATGACCCAAATAGCATGAAATTGGCCCAAAGTCTTGGGCAATCCCACAATAAAATCCTTGGCAATCCTCTCCCACTGCCACTCTGGAATGGACATCCTCTGAGATATACCATCGGGTCACTGGTGTTCATACTTGACTTGCTGACAATTCTAACACCGAGACATGAACTTCATAATATCTCTCTTCATCCTCCCCCACCAATAGTCCTACTTCAAATCACGATACATCTTAGTAGCACCTGGATGAATCTAATACCTAGTGCTGTGGGCCTCCACCATAATCAATCTAGTCAAATCACCCGCACGAGGCACACACATTCTACCTTTAATCCTCAAAACCCCTTCACTATCAATCACAACTTCATTGGTTTCTCCACTCATCACCTTATCTCTAATTTTGCAAAACTTCACATCATCATACAAGTGGGTCAGAATATGATCCAAAAGAGATGACCTCGCTTCCACACAAGGTAGAATCCTGCCCGAATTCAAAATATCAAGCCTCATGAAACAGTTGGCTAGAGTCTGGACCTCCAATGCTAAAGGACGCTCAGAGCGATCAAACAAACTAAACTCTCCATGCCGACTGTCTTTCAGCTCAAGGCATCTGCCACCACATTAACCTTTCCTGGATGGTACAAATGGTCATTTCATAGTCTTTACACAACTCCATCCATCGACGCTGTCTAGAATTCAAATCCCTCTATTTAACACGTGATGAATACTGCGGTGGTCAGTATACACCTCATAATGAACACCATATAAGTAATACCTCCAAATCTTTAAAGCAAACACAACGGCAGCCAACTCCAAATCATGAACAAGATAATTCTTCTCATGCACCTTCAATTGCCTCGATGCATAAGCAATAACCTTACCCTCCTACATCAACACGCAACCTAACCCAATACTAGAAGCGTTACAATACACAGTAAATGCCACGCCCCAAACCATGACCTGAGAGGAACACGACACTCGGTACTCTCTAAGCATGAGCATCCTCCTCACGAGCAGCATTAGTAGCAGTCCTCTTGAATATATAGCTCTAACTTCACGATCTAGAGTATGAAATAAATGAGACAATCCTAGATGTCTTAGTGGTCAACTATTTATATATGTGGGGCCCTCACATACATGAAAGTGACCCAACTGGACACGATTTCATAGACTCCCTAAGATAATTGAACCTAGTATTCTGATACTAAGCTTTGTCATGCCCCGAACTATGGCCTGGGCGGAACACGACACTCGGTGCCTTGCTGCATGTGACCGAGCAAACCATAAAATAACTAGACTGGCACCCCGAATGAGATGGGGCTCATTAAAATAGCTGATACTGAAGCACTCCTACCGAGCAGATCCGTCTCCCTAAAACTCAGCACCTGCACCGTGAAGTGCAGGCCCCATGCAAAGGGACGTTAGTACATTTGAATTGTACCATCTGTAAAACAACTAAAAGAATAAGTAGGCGCATGAAATAATAGGAACATAAACTGAAACTGAAACTGAAAACATCAACATGAACATGAGTATAATAACATGAGTAAAAATATGAAAACTGTATATTTGTGGGAGAGCATTAGTAAAACCGACATGAACCACTACGCGTGAACGTGGAGTCTGATCTCTGCCCGATCAGCAAGTCATATCGTACTTTGCCAGAGTACGAGACTTGAACATGAACATGGTGAATCTAATAAATAATTTAAAGGTATCGTCTTTTGGCAGAGCGACCTTTATCCTACGTTGGCATACATAATTTCAGGCTATCAGAGTCTTCTTAGTAATCTGTGCAACTCCCAAAACATGTACTTAAAAATAGTTGGCTTGAAAGCCCACGAATTACATGAAATAACTTGAAATCATAACTTAAAAAATTATTATTTAGCATGTGAATAAATACATTGTATAACTTGTCGAAATCATGAGAAACGTATATGACTTCATGAAATTGAGTGATAATAATCATAATTTATATTTAAGAACTCATGAAAATCAAGATAAGGGTTCATGGATTACAGACGGGTTCATGACAGTCACATTATCATATCATGATTTTAATTAATGAAGTCAAGACATAACATGAAATATAATTATACACGTATAGAAGGATTATCATGAACTTGAATTAAACCCTAGATTATGAAAATTCATGGTAGCATGGATAACTGTGGCGTGGGGAAGAACAATGACATTCCCACATGTAGATAGAAGCTCTACATACCTTAATCGCTCCAAAACCTATCTTAAAAATCTAAACTTGGAAGAAGGAACTCAAAGCTTGAACTTTAATTCCTTGAGTTGGGTTTTCTTAAAAACCCTAGGTTAGAAATAGTAAATTTTGCTTAGGAATTGATAATAATCGATTAGAATTACATGAAAATACATAGAAAGGACTTACCTTGGTGTAGGAGATGGTTGGGAAGTGAGAACCTTCGTTCTAGGGCTTGGGAATTGTGAAAACTGATTTTTATAATGAAGTCATGAATTTATACTATTTGCTGTAGGTAGAAATCGACGGTCCGTCAAATTTTTGACGGTCTGTGTTTGGGTCGTCGATACTTTGACGGTCAATCAATAATTGTACGGTACGTCAAATTGGACCGTACTGTAATTTATGAGAAATTTTAGAGAGTTGTAAAACTGGAGTTCTGGGAAGCTGGAGATTGACGGGCCTACATTAATTTGATGGTCCGTATAATTTACAATCTAGCCGTCAATTTCAAAAGTTAAATAGACTGTTCGTTTGACGGGCCGTAAAACATTTTACAGTCCGTATAATCTGCCATCAAATTCCATATGCAGAACTGAACCTGGTTTTTCAACTTAAACTCCCCGTTTTGGTTTCCTACACTCATGGATCATGAACAAGTCTTAGTTTGAAGGTACGAGGTAAAGTCATTTCCCTCCACCGGAAGGGATAAAATTGGGGTTGTGGTTAAAAGAGACTTAAGTTTTTTAAAGCTCTCCTCGCACTAGTCGGACCACTGAAAATGCACCTCTTTCTTAGTCAAACGCGTCAGATGAGAAGCAATAGAAGAGAATCCATTGATGAACCGGCGATAGTAGGTAGCAAGACCCACAAAACTCTGAATCTCTATCACAAATGTCGGTCTAGGCCAGTCCTTGACTGCCTCTATCTTCTTAGGGTCAACTATAATCTCATCCTTGGGCACCACGTATCCCAAAAATGCCACATAACTCAACCAAAACTCACACTTCGAGAACTTAGCATACTTCTTCTCCTTCAATAAACTATTGACCACCCTCAAATGCTGCTCATGCTCCTTCCAACTCTTCAAATAGATCAAGATGTCCTCAATGAACACAATCACAAATTAATGCTGCGGGGGCATTGGTAAGCCCAAATAATATCATCAAGAACTCATAATGACCATAACGAGTCCAGAAAGCTGTCTTGGGAACATCCTCGGTCTGGATCTTCAACTGATGATACCCAGACCTCAAGTCCATCTTCGAAAGCACTGAAGCACCCTGAAGCTGATCGAACATGTCATCAATACGAGGAATTGAATACTTGTTTCAGATGGTGACCTTGTTCAACTGTTTGTAATCAATGCACATATGCATGGTGCGATCCTTCTTCTTCACAAACAAGACAAGAGCACTCCATGGAGATACACTCGATCAAATGAAGCCCTTAAGAGTAACCAAGCAGTGACGATACACTCGGTCGAATGCATATACGCATGGTGCGATCTTTCAACTCTCTCAACTCTGTTAGAGCTATATGGTACGAAGAAATAGAAATGGGTCGAGTACCCAGCTCGAGATCAATACAGAAGTCAATATCCATGTCTGGCGGCATACCCGATAAATCTGAAGGGAAAACCTTGGCAAACTCGCTAACTACCAGAATGGACTCAAGGGAAGAAGTTTCCGCACTCGTATCCTGAATATGAGCTAGATACGCAAAACAACCCTTATCTACCAACTTCATATCCTGAATAAAAGAAATAATCTTCTTAGGAGAAGGGTTGAGAGCGCATCTTTACTCTAACCTCGGAAGTCCACGTATCACTAACGTGACTGTCTTGGAATAACAATCTAGAATCGTATGATACGGTGATAGCCAATCCATCCCCCGAATAATATCTAAATCAACCATGTCTAAGATCACCAAATATACCCAGGTATCGTAACCCATAAAAGTAACCAAGCAGTGACGATAGACTCGATCTACAACCATAGAATCACTGACCGGTGTAGACACACGAATAAGAACGTCAAACATGTAGATCCCGAATCAAATAACACTGAAGCCGACCAATGACAGACTTGGATGACACTTGTGATAACCACATCTAATGCCTCAACCTCTGATCTACCCAAAAAGCATAACAATGAGTGTATATTCCCTTATACTTACTCTGCTGGCCACCTCGGCCCGAATGAGCTCTATCTCTCCCTAACTGGGATCCACCATGATCGGTCTGATGGCCACCATGACTTGACTGAGATCCTCCTCAGCTAACCTGACCACCACCCTTAGATGTCTATGTTAGAGTTCTGGGTGCACAGGATGCATTCGATACAAATCTAGGGCAATCCCTCCTGAATGCCCAACCTCACCATAAGTGTAACAAGTCCTACCATTGAGGGCTGCTGAATAAAGATAGAAGAACTAAAACCACCATGATCAGAATACCGAGACTGAGAACCCCTTGAAGACTGGCCCCAACCATAACCGATCTGCCCCGAGAGAAACCATGGATAATCTGAAGGTCTGTTTGAATCGGTCGACCATGCTGCGACTGTTGATATCTACCTTGCTGCCCATAACCACGAGAAGTAGATCCGTTGAACTGTCCCTGTCACCTCGCCCTCTTATCAGACTCATATATGGTCATCTTTCCCCTCACAGACTCTATCATCCTCTCATGATCAACTACAATCTCAAAGGAAGCCCCAATAGCCACTAAGTACAACATAGCCAACTAGAGGGGAATACTCAAACCTCTAACAAAATATCTCACTCGCTCAACCTCTGTAGGTTGAAATGGTGTTGCATAGCGCGATAAGGAGTGGAAGCAAGTCTCATAGTTTGCAACTAAATAACCTCTCTATTCAGTCCTCTGAAACTTATCATGTTTTATCAGACGCAAGATAAGAGGCACATACTTCTCCAAAATATGCGATAGAACCTAACCCATGACAATGGAGGCGACCCCACTGGTCAACTGTCAATATAAGCTCTCCACCACTGTTTAACATCTCTCAAACGTTGAAGGGCCACAAAACTAACTCTGTGCGACTCGATGATACCCAAAGTATGCACCTCTTAGGGTTGCTCATAATAAACTCATAAGCATCCTCCTCGAGACGACCATAGAATATCGGAGGTTTTATGTTCGAAAAGTGCTCTCATATCTTCCGCCCATCGCGGGTCATAGCTGTCCCTGAAATCAGCTAGGGACCAAACTCTAGAGTAGGAACCTCATCAATACGGGGCACTGACATCGCCACTGGCTGAACACCGGAGTACGGAACTCTAGAGTCTAAGTCTGTCCCTCTCTCACATGGGTCTGAGAACTACCCGGAGTAGTCGGATACACGTCTGCCTGAGCAAAACCATCTAGAACACTCAATAATCTGAACAACGTGTCCTATAGAATCGGAGTAGCAATAAATCTAGGTTGATCTTAAGTTGGCCCCATCTCCTTCTCAAGTAACTCATCTTGAGGCTCAACAACTCGCTCATGGAAGACTAATCTAGAACGAGTTTGACTGACTCCCTATGCCCCAACCTGAGCTTTTGCCGCTCCTTTGGCTCTACTTCAGCCCCGAGCATACCCTCTACCGTGATCGCGCACCACTAGTGTCGGTGATGGTGCCTCCTCCCTCGCTGCGTCGGCACGAGTCCTCACCATCTATGAGAGAATAAAAATAATGATCAGATACCAATTTGATTCAACTTAGCACGAAAGGAATGAAGAAAGTGAATTTTTTTAAATAACCCACAACCTCCCGAAGATAAGTACGGACATCTCCACATCAATCCGCAAGATTTTACTAGATATTGCTCTTGTATTCGAGACCATTTAACATAAAGCTCTGATACCAACTTTCTCAAGACCCCTTTTCAAGGACCGTGGTGGACCTATGTAAATCCACCAATAGGTGAATCACTCCCTTATTCACATGATATATAATATGAATAAAAGCGGAAAAAATAGAATACTACATAATCCGTCTCATGATATAAATGCAGAAAATATAAGTCTGAACATCAACAACATCCCAGAATCTAGTTTGTGAATACAAGAGCACTAGAGATCCGGTACAAGTCTGAGATAGACATGCAGGCCAAATCAAATACATAATCAGAATAAGTCTAATATGGCTCTCGAGTATCAAATAAAATATTGTAATAGAGGTAAAACACCCAAGGGTATGCTGAAGATAGCATCCTCACCCTGAATGCTAAAGAAACAACCGCTCGGACTCAGCCACGTTGTCCCGCACTATAAGAAATTACTAAATCTACACCAGAAAAGGTGCATCAATTGTAGTATGAGTACACAACGTACCTCGATAGGCATCATAGGTCGACAACAATGGAAGATACGTAAAAAGAGATAAATAGCAAGTTGACACCAAGTAGTCCTATACTAGCAGTTCAATAACCTAATTATTGTTACATTAAACATGGAATGGTTCAGGGAATCAAAATAAGGCAATGTTCATATAAGAGTTCATGATCACATAAGTCACCCAGCTCCAAATAGTTCAATAATAAGTTTCAAGCATCATTGAGTAAATAATATGCTTCCTTTTTATCCAAAAATTCAATCAAGTTATCAATAATCAATCCAACACTTGTTTCATCAGCAGATAATTCATGAATGATAGATAATTGATATGTTATGAATGCAATGCATATGCAAGGTACCTTGATCTTGTAGTAAATAGGCGCTCAAATTTTTATTATGAGACGCACACCCATGGGGGACCCGCGAAGTCCATATACTCCTCTAGAATTTCCCATCGGAGACCACTTCTTGACTGAATAATATCATGTTGGAGGCATGTAACCCGGAATCCTCGAATATCATCATCATCATCTCAATGTTGTCATAGTCTCATAAGTAATCTCACATTTTCGGTCTCTTGGACCCAAAACATTCCATACCACTCTCATATCAATATCTCCTAACCATGAGTGTATGAATTTAAATAACAGTATAAGGCAATAAAAATGGTGTAATGAGATGCAACCAAGTATAGAGATGAATATCACATGCTTCCAAGAATTTAACAACATAACAATCCAAGTACAAATAAGAATATAATATCAGAAGCAAGTGTGATGAATAAACAAATAATAACAAATATGATGATAATCCCACATATGGCGATAAGCCCAATCAATCAGCAGTAGGAACCATCATAAGACCGATTTCCCAAATTACCCATCAACATAGTTCAACACTGGTACCCATTCAATATTTATAATCAATTACGCACTTCTATCGAAGTCTTGTGAAAGTAAATCGTAGCCTACCTCTGTAAAGAACAGGAACGCTAACCAATCAAGCCTCGGTGATCGCCTTGCCCTTCCGCTGTGCCTCGTGATAAATGAAGTCTAATCACGTATACACTATTCATTAATGAAGAACTTACACAATCTACAAGGATAATCCTTAACAAATGATAGATTATACAATATTCAAGGATAACAACCCAAGCTCACATCACCAAGACTCAAACTTTATTATCCAAATGTCAAGAACACATAGTAGGTAATCACATCCTTAAGTTAATTAGGAATTGAGCCTTCAATTGAACAATATACAAAAAGCCCCAATTTGAAAACCCTAGAATTTTTCTCTAATTGGAATAAGTTTCTATATTGAAATTAAACTCTACAACATTATAATCTAACAATTCTCATCACTAATTCATAATAATCAAATAATTTAATCCATCAACATCCTCTAAAATCCCAGATTTAACTCTCTTAATCTCATAAGAACTTGCAACTCATCTTCCCGAACTTATAAACATACTATATCGCCATTAAAGAACTTAGAAACTTAAAATGAAATCACAAGGGAAGGAAATCTTTACCTTTAGGATGAATTCCACTCTTGAACTTTAGAATACTCTCCCTTGTGACTCTAGGTTCGAGATATGCTATTTTGGGAAAAGAATTTGATCTAGGAAATTAAATAAGACGCATGCACCAGTGATCCCGTACCAGCGAAATCGACAATGCTAAAGCGGACCCACTACCATGAATATGTACCTCTGGGGCGCAGTCACTTGACAGCTCGTCCTAGCTCCATGGAGAATCCGATATCGCAGAGGCGGACTCACCCTTGCGGACAAATCCTCCGCCAGGGTGGAAAATCCACAATTTCTTAACCCTCGCTTCTGCGAGCCAACCTCCCACTGAGGCAGACACACATGAGCGAACAGAGACACCGCTGAGGCGGACACCAGACACTAGATCATGGGAAACAACCTCAAACTCTCATCAAACAACTAAAACACTCCCGAGACCCCCCCCCCCCCCCGAACAAAAACCATGCATGATCGTCTTAGGTAAACAATACTACGAACTCACTTGTACCCTCATATTTCTTATCTGAGCGAGCTACGACATACTTTTCTAAAAAATCGTCCGAAAAAACCAAATATTCAAATTTCACAAATAGCACAACAAAATACATTTGATTTTCTCGGGAAGCAAACCAATGACTCGACTAAGTCATAAATGACCCTATGGAGCTACGGAACCCAAAAACGAACCTCTATAATCAAAAGTCAACTTTGAGTCAAACTATCCAACTCTAAATTTTAAGTTGAGTTTTTTCATCCGAAATTCATGTAAATGGACCTCGGGATCCATGTCACCCATCCCTGCACATCATAAACCTCACACAGAGTCTACGGGAAGGGTAACATAGTCAAATAAAAGTCTCGAGCTACCAACAACCGAATGAGTCGTTACATCACCCCTCAGAACCTATTTGAAGATAGTCCTTAAACTTAGTTTAACTAACACTAGAGGGGATTATCTATTTGATTATTACTTATTATTACCCATTTTTAAAGAATTGCTAGAGAAACTACTCTCTAAAGTAAATTGTAAAATATGGTTTTAAAAGTGATTATAGCTGAGTAGATGCATTTTTATATAAAAAAGTAGTTAATGACAATGTATGCATGAGAAAATGTGTATGATGTATATGGTATATAAGAATAGTATATGTAGCATAGAGTAATAAGATGTATTCTTTTAATGAGAAAGCAACATATAAAATATATAGGTAAATACAGTATATGAGATATACTGAAAATAGTTATTGATGATGAGATAATAATATATATGTGTATTCACATAATGAAAGGATAATTAAAGGAGCTAATAAAAAATAAGATAGTATATTTATGGAATGTGTATACGAAAACAGTATGTAGATGTATTTAATGTAAATGAAAATAGTTAATGTTATATGTATTAGGGGTATGTGTCTCTACAAAAGAGTACATATGTATTTTTAGAAGATGAAGTATAATATGCTTGTTGTATATTAAGATATAATGCATATACTAAAAAGAAATATGAGTTTTATGATATGGAAATAACGTGTATATATGCATGGGATGAGGAAATGATTAAAGGAATTTAAAGTAAATAGTATATATACGTATAATAGCATGCATGTATAAAAAATAAAATATGTACCTTGTAGTTCTTGAAAATAATTTGGGCCACTATACTTGGGCCGTAATAGTAATTCTTGTGTTCAACTTAAAATATGTCCTACTCAATAAAAATCCCTTAAGCTCTGCCCATTATTTTCGTAGAAAGAAACGTTCTCTTTTGACAAATATCTTTCAAAAAAAAATTAATACCAACTGTGTAACCTTCATGCTTAATCATTTCACTAGTTCCCATTCAAATTAAAAATAAACGCAACTGTAAATGATTCTCCATAAAAATGTTAGTTTGAGATACAAACAACATACATAATGTTGGAAATTTGCCTTTGGCGGGAGTTGCGTCCAACCATTTTTAATGGCTTAAACACTAGTGTTCCACATGTTGGAACCTTCGGTTCTTCACACGTGCATAATCTACTAAGTAAGTAGATGACCGTAGGGCCAAGGATCGTCAAATTTCGTTGAGAAATGAAAGAGATATTGGTCCACGAAGTGAGGTGTTTGAAGCATGGAAAAATGTGGTAAAGAGCAATTTTCCCTCATCGGTGGGGGAAGAAAGGTTTGTTTAGTTAATAAGTCTCAAAGTTGGCTTGGGGTTTGGCACTCCAAGGGGTATCCCATGTGTTTAAAGGAGGGAGGACCTAGATGTGCTTCGGTTCGAGGATAAGCCCACACGCGCCGTCGTCGCCCGTCCAGTCTCGGGTCATGGGCTTCTTCTGATATTATCTTTTCGGACTTGTTTCAGATTTACAGTTTGGTCCCTGAAGTTTCAAGTAAGTCAAAATTGGGCAGAGAACTTTCTGTTGGTTATTGGAACGTCAACCATGAATTACTCTCCCTAAAGGCCAATCCGTTGCACATCAATTCACCATTTATTTTGGTGAATTACTACCTCCATAATTGCCATTACTTGGCCAGTAACAACAATTATGTGGGCAGTTGGTAAGCCTCTCATTCAACTATATAAAGGAGCCTTTGCACAATTGTTGAGACACACACAAAAAAACCTGAAACGAATCAGATTCTTCCTACAAGCTTTCTAGCATCATTTCATTACTCAAAATTCTTTAAGGTAGCACTTGAGTTTCCTTTGCTCAATTGTTCATTTGCTGTTTTATCTTGGAAGATAATTGTTCAGGACGTACAAAGGATACAGACGGGGCAATCTTGTCTTAAAGAGCAATCACTCAACTCAGCATACCAAAACTGTTCCAGTTTCGTGTTCAAGTTTATTGTAATTTCAGTTTGTTGTAATACTTAGCAGTTACTTATTTCCGTTTCCTGCACCATTGTAAACAAGTTTAAGACAAGATTTTGCTTACTGTAACTGCTGCAACATGGTTGGAAACATGAGTGATTCGCTGCATTTAACTCGCTAATCAAGGCGCAATTACGCCTTCCTTCTTCTGCTGCCGCCGCTTCGTCCAAGGCACGTCTGCTGCCTTTACTACTTCATCCTCCGCATTTCACCATGATCGCCCTGAAAAATTCTGTTCTACTTAACTGTTATGGGCATGGCCCGGTTCCTAACGGAAGATCCTACAGAAGATGGAGATAAAATGGACCATTCGCTTTCTGAAACGGGTGAAGGGAGCCTTGGTATCCATGTCATTAATGGCATGAAGATGGTTCTTGATGCATGGAATCATAACGATTTTATGTGTAAGAATTACATACTGAACTGCTTGGCAGACCCTCTCTACACGGTCTATTGCACCGTTGGCATTGCCAAAGAGCTGTGGGAAAAACTGCAAAAGAAGTACAACGCACAAGATGCAGGTACTAAGAAGTTCATCGTTGGGAAATTTCTAAAATTCCAAATGGTGGATAGTAAGACAGTGATGTCCCAAGTCCAGGAATTCCAAATGATTTTACATCACCTGGATTTGGAAGGAATGAAACCAAATGAGTAGTTTTTGGTTACATCGCTGATTGAAAAGTTACCTACTTCGTGGAATGAGTTTATGAGTTACTTAAACTCAAGACAAAGGAGATGACCTTTGAAGAGCTTATTATCAAACTCCAAATTCAGGAAGATAATAAGAAGGCCTTGCCTAGGGGTAAACAACTTGCTGAGGCAAAGGCAAATCTGGCTGAGGCTAAAGGGAACCTAAGCAAGAAGCGGAAGTTCCAGAAAGACGGCAAGGCCCACGCAGCGGAGATGTTCAGAGGTAGATGTCACCACTGTGGGAAACCTGGTCATAAGATCAAGGAATGCCTCAAGCTCAAGACTGAGCAACAACAGAAAGCCAAGGCTAAAGGCAAGGCGCATGCTAACGTCGTCAAGGACACGCTCCTGGATGACATGATTGAGGAGTTCTCGACATTGGTGCTCGAAGCAAACCTGGTCGAGAATCTGAGGCAGTGATGGGTGGACATATGTGCTACCCGACACATCTGTTCCAACAGAGATGCCTTCTCTACGTACATACCGGTCACCGACAAGAAGCTGTTCATGGGCAACAACGCTTCTTCTGACGTGCTGGGGGTAGGAAATGTGGTCCTGAAGATGACTTCCAGAAAGGAGCTCACTCTGAAGGAAGTGATGCATGTCCCCGAGATTAGAAGAAATTTAATTTCAGGACCTTTATTGGTTAATGCTGGTTTTAGGCTAGTGTTTGAATCCAATAAGTTTGTACTCACTAAGAATGACACTTTTGTGGAGAGAGGCTTCGTCTGTGAATGCCATGCCTGTAATGCATCCAAGTAATAAAGTTGAACCTTCTTCTTATTTGCTTGAGTCTTCTAATTTATGGCATCATAGATTAGGACACGTTAACTACAAGTCTATCCAAAGGCTGGTAAAGTTGGAGTTGTTGCCATCTATCGACGTAAACCCTCAACATAAGTGTGAGGTGTGCGTAGAGGCAAAACTCACCAAGCTTCCTTTTCGATCCGTCGAAAGGAATATCGCTCCTCTAGAACTTATTCACACAGATATATGTGATTTGAAGTTCGCACAAACTAGAGGGGGGAAAAAGTACTTTGTGACATTCATTGATGATAGCACAAGGTATTGTTACATTTACTTGTTGAAAAGTAAGGATGAAGCCTTTGAAGCGTTCCGACATTACAAATCAGAAGTTGAGAACCAACTAAGCCTGAGGATTAAATCCATTTGTAGCGATAGAGGGGGAAAATACGTAGCGCCATTTGAGGAATATTGTGCCCAAGAAGGCATTGTTCATCAAACGGCGGCTCCATACTCACCTCAATCGAACGGTGAGGCGGAACGTAAGAACCGCACATTGAAGGAAATGATGAATGTCTTGCTCATCAATTCCGGTCTTCCCCAAAACATGTGGGGAGAAGCCGTCCTTACCGCTAATACGATTCTTAACAGAGTCCCATATAAGGGTAAGGACAAAACTCCATATGAATCATAGAAGGGAAAGAAACCTACCTACAAATATTTTAAGGTGTGGGGTTGTTTGGCAAAGGTTGAAGTACCCAAGCCAAAGCAGGTCAAGATTGGGTCTAAGACTGTAGATTGCATATTCATCGGATATGCAAATAACAGTAGTGCTTATCGCTTCTTAGTGCATAAGTCAGATATTCCAGATATCCACCAGGGTACAATTATGGAATTAAGGAATGCTCAATTCTTTGAAGGTACCTTTCTTAGAGAGGAAAAATAAATAACCTCTTGCAAACAAAGTTATGAACAAAGCTCTCAAGACCCGGAAGTCGTTGACGGCCCGGATCTAAATAGTTCAGATCTAGCGGATCTCGAGGTGGCTGAATATCCGGAATCTAGTGTTCCAGATTCTCAGAACTTGGAGACTCCAGAGATGGAACTAAGCCGAAGTAAAAGGGCCAGGAAGGATAAATCCTTCGGTCCTGACTTTGTAGCTTATATGGTTAATGATTAACCAAAGACAATTGCCAAAGCGTTGTCAACTCCAGAAGCACCGCTCTGGAAATAAGCTATTGAGAGTGAAATAGGCTCAATTCTGCATAACCATACTTAGGAGTTGGTTGATCTTCCTCCGGAAAATAAACCGTTGGGTTGTAAATGGATACTCAAACGGAAATATAAATTAGATGGGTCTATAGACAAGTACAAGGCTAGGCTGGTAGTCAAGGGCTATCGGTAGAAAGAAGGTCTTGACTACTTTGACACGTACTCCCCGGTATCGCGGATGACATCCATACGTGTATTCATTGCGATTGCAGTTTTGCGTGACCTTGAGATACATCAAATGGATGTCAAGACAGACTTTCTAAATGGTGATTTGGAAGAAGAAATTTATATGGACCAATTCGAGGGGTATGTGGTTCAAGGGCAAGAGAAGAAAGTCTGTCGGCTTGTCAAATCTCTGTACGGGCTGAAACAAGCCCCGAAGTAATGGCACGAAAAATTTGATAGTACTCTACTATCAAAGGAATTCTCCATTAATGAGTGTGATAAATGTGTCTACACGAAAGGTAACTCTGACTCATTCGTTATGATATTCTTATACGTAGATGACATGTTGATCACAAGAAGCAATCCTAGAGACTAAGAACATGTTGAAACAATGGTTCGACATGAAGGATATGGGTATCGTAGATGTCATCTTAGGGATAAAAATCTCTAAGACGTCTGATGGACTGGTCTTATCTCAGTCTCACTACATCGAAGATGTTTTGAGAAAGTTCAAGATGTTTGATAGTTCACCGATAAAGTCACCAATGGATACAAATCAAAAGCTTGATAAAAATCTTGGTGCACCCGTATACTAGGAGCGATATGCACATGTGATCGGTAATTTGATGTATATAACAAACTGCACCCGACCTGATATTGCTTATGCAGTCAATAAGTGGCTAGGTTTACCCGTAATCCGAGTGATAATCACTGGAAGGCGTTGAATCGGGTATTACAATACCTGAAATACACATTAACTTTCGGGTTACATTATTCGAGATATCCAACTGTACTAGAGGGGTACAGTGATGCAAACTGGATATCTGATATAGAGAACACCAAGTCCACCAGTGGGTATGTATTTACAATTGGTGGTGGGGCTGTGTCTTGGAAATCCTCTAAGCAAACTTGCATCGCCCGATCCACAATGGACTCGGAGTTTATCGCTTTAGACAAAGCAGGAGAAGTAGTTGAGTGACTTCATGACTTCTTAGAGGATGTTCCGTGTTGGAACAAACCCATACCTTCGGTAATGATCCACTGCGACGGCCAGTCGGCTCTAGGAAGGGCACGTAATGCTATGTACAATGGAAAGTCTTGTCATATTCGACGGAGGCATAAGACCGTTAGGCAGTTGATCACCACAGGTATAATATCCATTGATTACATAAAGTCAAAGGATAATATAGCAGACCCGCTGACAAAAGGCTTACCCAAGGATTAGATGGTCTGCCTGTCTAGGGGAATGGGCTTAAAACCCAAAGTATAAGGACCAATACGGTGGTAACCCAACCTTACTGACTGGAGATCCCAATAATTTGGTTCAATGGGAAAACTAAGTTGTAAAGGTTCAGTTGATCGCTTCAGTGGAAGCATGAGCACTTCGGATAGTGATTTCTTTAAAGAAACACCAAATCCAAAGTCATTCCCGCAATAGATGTTAAGTGCTATCTGCAGTATGGGTAAAGGTTAAGTTTTCAAAACCTTTAATGGTCCTCAATAGTTGAGGTTAGGTTTAGGAAAACTTTTAATGGTTCCTAACACTTTTGAAGTGGGGTATAACAGGATACCTTGTAGGAGATCACCTATTTAAGTGCGAGGACAGGCCGCCTCAAATGAACGCACTTAAGAATCTAAGAAGTTGTTCACGGCCACAACAGACAAAAACATTACGAAGAAGAGAGTAAGGGAATTTGTTGTGTTTGTACTATTGACTTGGCTTACATTAAACACTGACGGTTCAAGACATCACGTTCACCGTGCAGTAAGTAAGTCCGATGGTATTTAACTATGGAAGGTTCAAGTCTAAAGCTACCTCTCCTTATGCAACATCGGTCCGCTAAAATATTGCTGAAAAGGAAAAGGCACCATGTGAGTGCGCCAAAATCTCTTTCAAGAGGGGATTGTTGGAAATTTGCCTTTGGCGGGAGTTGCGTCCAACCATCTTTAATGGCATAAACACTAGTGCTCCACATGTTGGAACCTTCGATTCTTCACACGTGCATAATCTACTAAGTAGGTAGATGACCGTAGGGCCAAGGATCGTCAAATTTCGTTGAGAAATGAAAGAGATATTGGTCCACGAAGTGAGGTCTTTGACGCATGGAAAAAGGTGGTACAGAGCAATCCTCCCTCATCGGTGGGGGAAGAAAGGTTTGTTTAGTTAATAAGTCTCAAAGTTGGCTTGGGATTTGGGACCCCAAGGGGTATCCCATGTGTTTAAAGGAGGGAGAACCTAGATGTGCTTCGGTTCGAGGATAAGCCCACACGCGCGCCGTCGCCGCCCTCCCGTCCGGTTCGGGCTCGAGCTTGGGTCACGGGCTGTGGGCTGTGGCTTCTTCTAATATTATCTTGTTGGACCCAGAATTGCTTCAGATTTATAGTTTGGTCCCTGAGGTTTCAAGTAAGAACGTCAACCAGCCTTTATTTGCACTCAATTCAGCCAAAATAAATGGCTGAATTACTCTCCCTAAAGGTCATCCGTTGCACATCAATTCACCATTTATTTTGGTGAATTACTACCTCCATAATTGCCATTACTTGGCCAATAACAACAATTATGTGGGCAGTTGGTAAGCCTCTCCTTCAACTATATAAAGGATCCTTTGCACAATTGTTGAGACACACACAAAAAAACCTGAAACGAATCAGATTCTTCCTACAAGCTTTCTAGCATAATTTCATTACTCAAAATTCTTCAAGGTAGCACTTGAGTTTCCTTTGCTCAATTGTTCATTTGTTGTTTTATCTTGGGAGACAATTGTCCAGGACGTACAAAGGATACATACGGGGCAATCTTGTCTTAAAGACAGAGTGCAATCACTCGACTCAGCATACCAAAACTGTTCCAGTTTCGTGTTCAAGTTTATTGTAATTTCAGTTTGTTGTAATACTTAGCATTTACTTATTTTCGTTTCCTGCACCATTGTAAACAACACATAATACAAGTCAAGAGAGGAAGAAGGACGTTAACACTTGATGCAAATAAAGGATGCTAGACTCGAGCAAAACGTGGGGCTACTGATTCTTCTCTAGTCCGGGAAGAATTCGGAGTTGCCATAACTCCAATGTTCTCTCAAGTGCCCATGAAAAAAACAAAATAAGGATTAGAAGTAAACTATAACTACAAAAATAGTTAGCAAGAAGCAGCAATAATTTCTGGAATTCAGTTCTCCATAAAAGATTTCAACTCACAACATAATAAAAGCAGCCTATGGTTAATTTTAATTCATTAAGACAAGGCTACAATATGTATCAGCTAATTATAATGAACTGATTAGCTAAAAAACGCACAGTATTTCAGCAACTATAAGCATAGAACCTTTAAATTAATCTTGATTGAATTCCTACATAGTTTAACAGAATACTTTAAAGGACTTCATGACAAGAATGTACATAGTCTTACATAATTTAGAACTCTATTCACAGCTTAACATGTTTAACATGTTCAGGGGTATTAATTTAGGACACGATCACCTTAAGTAGTATGAAATATTGATTAGAACTCAATCAACACATGAAGAGAAGCAGAATAAGAATTTACCAAGCACACAACTTTTAACTGCAAACCACACATAATTGGCACACAAAGGCAGTGACTTAAGTTGAAGTATATGTATGTATTTTATCCTCGCGTTGTAACCTGACAAGCAGACAACCTCAAATCTTAATCAAACCATAGGAGGATCCAACTTCCTGAACCGCTCAAACATCTTCTGCTCCTCAATAGACATCGCGGACTGAGCAGCTGGAGGTATAGCAAGACCAGGCATTGTCACGCTAAGAAACAAGGAACAACTGGAGGTATAGCAAGACCAGACATTGTCACGCTAAGAAACGAGGAACCCCAGCGGCTGCCGCCCGAACCCCTGGTGTTTGAAATTCGAGCATAGCCATCAGGAGTCTGTCCCCCAACCCTAGTCTGTGATCCATCCAAAGTAACCGGCTGAATACCCTGAGCTATAGTCTCAAGAAAGCTCATCATATGAATTAGAGTATCCCGAAGTACCGGTGTAGCAATAAAACCTGGGGTGCCTGATCTGTCCCTACCCTGTCAGCCTGACCCTAGTCCTCCTCATCAATCAGAACTTGATCATCCTCCGGAATAGCCTCTGGCCCTAGAGACTCTGCTTTGTCACGAGCGCGAGCAACTATAGGTGCTCGTCCTCGGGCTGGTGCTATAACTCGAGGTCTGCCTCTACTTCGCCCTCTACCTCTGCCCCGCGCACCACCTCTAACAATGGGTGCGGGTGCAGGTGCAGGTGCGGGCTCCTGATCTCCTCCTGCGGCTGAATGAGTCCTCACTAGTGAGAAAGAGTGAAACAAAAGAGATTTAGAATCCAACATAGTTGAAACGCAGGAAAGAGTAAAAGAAATTAATTTTCCTAAACATCTCATAGTCTCTCAAAGATAGATACGGATGTCAACGTATCGATCCGTGAGACTCTACTAGACATCGCTCTTGTACTCATGAGACCAATGAACCTAGCACTCTGATACTAATTTTTCACGACCACAAAATTTCATTTGTGCCGTGAGGGCACCTACCCTAACCCGTAGGTGAAGCACTAACATTTAAGACAGAAATACATGAATATAAATGTGGAAGAAGTAAAGAATGACAGAAGTATTGTCAAAGACTTAGTACTTAATACATAATCCTTGAAAATAATCCTCAAAATCTGATTGTCACGAGTACAGAGCTATTAACTTAGAATACAAGTTTGAGATTTAAATACACAATACTATCTAAAAATAAAGGACAAAAGGTAAATAATAAAGGAAAGAGTTCCAGTTTGGGGTAGTGTCGGCAGCTCGCTTTGGACTCCAAAGACAACAATCCAAGCACCGCATCTAAGCTCTGATCGCGTCTGGATCAATACCTGCACATAGAGTGCAGCAAGTGTAGAGTAAGTCCAGGAAACACGTGTACCTAGTAGCATCGTCGACCGACCCTAACTATAGCTGTGGCGAGGGTTGGTACTTTCCGATACTTCTCTACTAGTTAGTTAACTAAGTATAAACAATTCATGTTCTGAAGTGCTGAAGTTGTTGGAATCGTTTCATTAGCTGCTGGAAAATATTAAAATAAGTGCAAGCCCCTTTTCCTTAACCATAGACGGACAACAAGAACAACAAAAAAACAAAAAAATTAATATCACTGTATGTTATTTAAAAGCACACAGCCACAACAAGAACAACAAATACACCAAATAAGGATTTCTTAAACATGCAACAACAAAATAAACAACTTTAAAGACAAATATATGTTCTTCTTCTTTAACCAAATTATCACTGTCAGTTTTAGAAATCCAAACCCTAATTCTGTTCAATTGACTTATTTGACAAAAGTGAAAAAGAAAAGAAAAATGAAATTTACCTGACAACTTTGCAGCAGCAACAACAGAGAGAGACACGATCAACAACAATGAAGAAGATTGGCAGAACTTCGAAGAGAAGAGAGATGAAGTCGAAGTCGCAGTGAAGAAAGTGAGAAAATAGAGAAAGGAACGGTTGAATAATGATCGAATGACAATTTTTTTTTGTAATAAGTGGTTTGGAGTTAAGTTGTGTTTTTTTTGTATTTGTAAAATTTTAACATAGTTTTTAAATTACATTCCGACTTCATTTTAACTTAATCACAATATAATTGAAATTTAACCACAACTGGTCAAAGTTATCACCTTGAACATTTTTAGAGTACCGTGTTCCATTTTTTTCAAGTCATCCTAGAATATATATGTATACCAAACATAGGCCGAGGATCTAAAGGGATAACAGACAGGGAAGAAATCGAAATATAAGGGATTGAAGAATGAATGGATAAAGGAGATATGCTGGAAGTAAATAAAAATTAACTTAAAATTTAAGGTTCCAGTTAAGGATACCATAAATCAAAGGTTCTGCAGGAATTTAAATCAAATAGGCGGTAGAACAACCAAGTATTTAATGCAGGAATTTAAAGAATTTAAAAGCATGAAGTATTTAAAAGATTAAGAGGTAATACCGTCCATAATCATATTCATTTAAAATATTAAAATTTACAAAGTATTTTGTCAAGGAGATATACCTTGGGAATTTCTAAGGTATTTTGGATCATATGATATGAGTCATATGAACTGAATCATATGAGGGGTATTTTGATCTAACTTAAAGGGGATTTTCTTTAGAGCTCTCACTTCTCTCTAGAAAAGAGTTGAAAAGAAAAGCTTACAAGAAAGAGAACTTCGAAAAAAGAACTTATCTAACTAAGGGAGAGGGAGTCTCCTTTTATAGGAATTTTACATGGTATTTTGGTAAATAAAAGGGTATCTAACTATTCATCTAAGTGGAGAATAACTATTCATCCGAGTGGAGAATGACTATTCATCTGAGTGCAGATTGACATCATCTTTTTTGGTATTTTCTTGAATTATTGTTGGAATTTTTGCTTTTACTATTTTCCTTCTGAAAGACTCTTTTTCAGGCATTTTATTTTGTCGGAATTTTGTATGACTTTTACTCCGGGTATTTTGTCTTTTCTTGGCAATCTTTTTCAGAATCCACTGTTGTCGAAAATTGGACTGTCTTCAATATCAATTTCTGGTTCTTCGTCTTCTGATAAAGAGCCTTGTTTTGATGAAGATGGTGCAAACTTCAGAATTATGGACTACATTTCTTCTGAATTTTTGGCCGCTGCAAGCATTGATGTCATCTGTGATTTTTGTGAAAGGAACTGGGTGTGCTCTGGTGTTTATAGTGGTGTTTGTGGTGTTTGTAGAGGCACTTGTATTTGAATGGATTTTCGGGCATTTAGCCATTTCTGAATTTTTTGTGGTATAAGGCTTGCTAGTATTTAAAGCTGTCCCACCATCGGATCTTAAATCTTTTTCGGATTGTCGGAATTTTATTTGCTGAATAATCGACAGACCATGTGAAAACTAATGGTAAATGGAATTTGGTGCGAAAAAGGTGCAGTGGTACAAATCTTTTTTCTTCTTCTGTAGGTTTATATTAGGATTTAAAAAGGCTGAAGGATTTAGTGACTTGGGGTTTTTGTATTTCAATGGAGGATCCGAATTGTTCCCACCATGAATTCCACCATGTTGGAAATTGTGATGGATTACATGAGGTATCAAAATGGAAAAACCAAGTGTAGCATTGGTTGGTATTTTGAATAAAAAAGGAATTGAACCAAGTTTGTTGGTAATCCCGGTAATTAAATGGAATATCAAAAAATGGTTCATTTTTATAGGTATCTGGGAAATTTAGGAGTTGAGACAGATCATTCCCCCAATCGCTTGGAGCAATTACGTTAAACATTTTGCAAATAGAATAAGAGGGATCTGAGTTATTTTTATAATAATTATTTTTAATTATTGCTGATCTTGATATTTCAAGGATAGCCTGGTAAAAATATGGAGTTTTTAAAATATCCCATGATTTGTAAAACCATCCTGGTCTAAAATAATTTTGCAATACTAAAAAAGGGTCTTCATTAAAAAATCCTTTTTCAAGAGTCACAATAGTTTGGAAAAAAAGTTTTATGAAAAATTCAGGAGCAGGTTTTTTGGGGACTTGTGGTACCACAAGTTGATTTTTTGAAAATTGTTTTTGAGAAATGGTTTTTTGAAGATTCCTCTTTATCAAGTTGAGTTTTTGAAAATTGTTTTTGAGAAAGGATTTTTGAAGATTCTCCTTTCTCGATTTTTGTAAAATTTTGAGAGGTTTTTTCCTCTCCTGAGATTTGAGCAACTTCTTGTTTGGGATTTTTGAAGTTGTATCAATGTCTGCTGTAGTTTCGGGGATTTCGCAAGGAGTTGCAGAAGATTCTCAACAGTTATTTCATGTGTGGGAGTTGCTGGTGTTTTCTGCACAGATGCTGCAGTATTTTCATTTTCTTCTTTCATCACTGCATCATACCATGTCAAGGGTTTTTCGGTAGGAGGTTTTGCAGGGAATTTTTCTTTTTCTTATTTTGTTGGTTTGGAAGTGGTGGAGTTTATGGGTTTTTTGGGTGCCATGGAATTTGTTTGTTGTTGTGGTGCAACAACTGGTGTATTTATTGGCAGAGAAACCTCTTCCTTTATCTTTTGGAGTAAGGCTCCACACATTGTGTGGACACAGTATTGCCCAGATTCTCGCATGTCTTTCCTGGATATCTTGTCCTTGTAGCCCAAACAGTGGTGCAAGGGACAGTGATAGGACATTTTTGCTTTGCAACCACTATCAGAAATTTGTGGGTTTTCTCTCCTGTTTTTGAGGAAATCACTGGTTAAAAGATTTTTAAAGTAAAAAGTATTAGGAATCAATTTGCAGAAAATATTTTTTAATGCAATATTTTGGAAATGTTTTTGATATTGTAAATCATGCTCCAAAAAATTTCTGTATGCAAAGGCATCAATTAATTTGATGGAACGGGTATCATGGTTTCTAGGAGACTCATAATTCTGATATAAAAAACTATCCCTTAATTCTCCTAGATGACAAGAATAAGTTTTTATCAGATTGAGGTCTCTTGCTTTTGGTTTTGTCAAAAAAGGGAATTTCAAATTCTTATTATTGGAATCAAAAGATATGAAATCATTATCTACCTTATAAGGGGTGATAAGATTTATGAACTGTGTTCCTAAGATGAAGGAGTTGTGTATGCATTTTTTCTCGTCTATAAAGGATTTGAGGAGTCTATTCAAGTAATCCTTTTGGTGTTGAACATCTACGTGTTTAACCATTTCTAACATGAATTCTTGGCCTTTGGTTAAAGCACAAACATGTTTTCCCTTACCCTTATCAGATTTTTCAGATGAACTGGTCGTGAGAAATTATTCTATTTGGAGGGCTTTGTTGTCTTCAGAAGACAGAGAAAAATAGTCAGGTTCTGACTCAGCGTTTGAATCAGAGGAATCAATGAGAAGATTGGAGATTTTTTGGGTCAATCATCGTCGAGTTTCAATTCTTGTAGTTTGTATTCATTTTACAGTATCTCAAAGTATGACCTTTTTTTTGCATTTGTAACACGTAATGTCTTTGTATTTGGAATCAGCTTTTTGGGATTCAATCTATCTTTGGAATAATGAGTATTTTTGTAATACTCTTCGTTAGTTTTGCTGAAATCTATATTTTGTAACCTCTCGATGTACTCTTAAGGGATTTATGAGTCTTGCTACAGTTTCCTGTACAACTCGGAGAAGGTTTTGTGAAATTAGTATCAAACTGTTTGTAAAAAGTACCAAGTTCACATCTAGTTCTCTTTAGCTCCAATTTGAGATGTTTTTGTAATTTTAGGTCTGGACAGATCTTTAGACCTTCCTGTTGAGTTATACTGACTAGTTGTCCGTATGTAAACTCACTATAGGGTATAATCTGTTTACCACAATTCTCTTTGATTTTGTTCCTAACCTTTTCTCCTAAAAGGGTAGGTAGTCCGGTTAGGAATTTCTCTTTCCAAAATGGCTGGTTGGAATCCTCCCTGAGCATAACTCTAGTTAAGAAAGTATTTTTGTACCATTGGAAATCACTGAGTTTTTTGCATTTGAGGTTAGAAAGTAACTCAGCATTTTTATCTTTCAGATGCGAATAATCTCCTATGAAATTTAAAGAGATTGTGAGTATCAAGGTTGATACTGCATCTTGTAGGGGTTCACCTTATTAATCAAGGATTAGTATTCCTTCTTCATTAGTATTGATGGAATTGATGATATCTTCCTTTTGTTGATCAGTGAGATAATTATCCCACCAACCTTTCAATTGACCAGGGAATCCTGCGATGAGCAGTTCTGCAATGGTCTTGTCTTGTGTACCATTTTGAGTTTTGTAGGCATTTGCGGCCATGGTCATTTGTTGTTGAAAACTGAGGATATTGTATTCGGTCAACCCATATATGTTCCAATCATAAATGGAAGAGGCATTGAAACGGGATTGAGCTAGGGTTTTTACTATTCCTAGTTCTGGAGCAGGAATTATTTGCAACTGTTGTTGTTGTACCTGTTGTATTGGTCTTTGCCAATCCATATGGTTAACAACGGGTTTTTTTTTGGATTTGTTCTAGAGTATCACTACCGTCGGAATCATTCGTTAGAGTTGTGATTTTAATGGAAGATTGCGGGGTATCTGGAACAACATGTTCTATATTAGAACCATTGGATGTCCCAATTCTACTCAATTGATCTTGTATAGCCTGGATAAATTCAGACTTATTTTGCTGGATGTTTTTGACACCACCTTTGGACACCTAAAAGGGTTTAAATATATGACTTTTCAATTTCGTATCCTTAGTCGTTCCGAGGAATCTATGGTGATTAAGGGGCGGTCTTTCATGTGTTTTTCCACTCTATCGAGTTGTTTTCCTAGGGTATTTAAACTGATATTGGTGAAATTGTTTTGTGCGAGGATATTCTTTGTATTTGGTTTTTCATCATCTACTGGATTTTTAAGAGGAATCGCATCTACAGGGCAGCCATGAATATTTAGCTTAATACCTTGTAGAGGAGGGTGGTTGGACTGGACTTTCCTAGAATCAGCTAGGGTTTCCCACTCCGGTGTTTTGTTCCTAGTCGTAACGGGATTTACCGTTTTAGAAAAGGGATATTCTATGGAATTTTTGGAGGAATAATAATCGAATCAGTCAAAGAATAGGATGTTTATCCTATGTTTATTAACAAAATTGTTGAATTTTTCCTGTATTTTTGTCCTAGTACTTAAAAAGGTTTTGAGGAACCAAATTCTTTTTTTTAGGTTGTATTTTTCATAAAAATCATGTTGTAGGAATTTCTTATCTATTTGGAATTCTTTTTGTAAAATACCAATTTCGTTTACTATGTTCTCTGTAATCGAGGAAAAAGTCAGACTAGTAGGTTCTTAGTCCTCTATCTTTTCTCTAACAGTGGAATTTCCATAAACGGGTCTCGGTATTTCGTTGGAGTAGTCTATGTTTTTTAGATTGGGTAAATGTAACCTAGAATATCAAGGTTTTGTTTTGTAAGGAGTATTTATGATTGAAGGAATATGTGAGACTCTTCCTAAGTCTAGGGTTTCTACGAAACTAGAATTATCGTATCTACTACTCGTAGATTTTCTATGGAACGATAGACTAACTCTACCATCCTGGTATTGGGTTATTTCTCTAAGACGGGTATTTGGTTGGGAAGTCTCTATAGGTTCAGGTTTAACTAAACCTTTCAGGATCCATTCGACTGGTAAGGTAATATCCTTCCACCTAATAGGTCTTGATATTACGGTGTTAGATCTGGAAAGATCTGTTTGTAAAAGAAGGGTTTTGCCTTTCTTACTATGGTATCTGACTTTGTAGCAAAAGCTGAAATCATAGCTTTGTAATGGATTTTAAAAATTATAGCTACACGAATTGATCCTTCAAGCATTTGGTAATTATGTGTCTTTATTTGTAAGACAAGGAATTTTTGGATATTTTTGTCATTTAAAGAAACTGAGAAATTTGGGTAACAGTCAAAAGATATTGTTCCTGTGCAGAGACTAGACTCAACAGAACTCAATAGGGAATCTCCAAAATTTGTGAATTTGGCATCTCGTAAGATAGCAAGGATTGAGGTGTTTAATCCTTCCTTAGTAAGGGGTTTTATCCCTACTTGGACTAATCCAATATGGATGTATTTGTAATTTCTTTCTCTGTATTTCTTCAAGGAATTTTGAGAAAGTAATTGGATTGTTTCAAAAGGTTGAGATAATTGGATATCTCTTTCCTCTATTTTGATAGTGAAATCGGTTTTGAAAAATTGGTATTTGGAATTTTTGTAAATTTGATCTCGATTTACTCTCGGTATTTCCCAATTATCAATAGATTTTTCAAAATCTTGTATCAAGATTTCTTCGGTGTTTATTATCTTCTTTGAATCCATGGAATAAGATGAATCAAAATCACAAGAAGTAGATCTGTTGAGAAACAAATCCATGTTATAAAACTCCTATAACAGAGCACCTGGACTCTTCCTACAATCAAAGGTGTTTCACGGAGTATAACTGCCTATGTTCGTTGAGGACTTACTGACCCCGGACCATCCTAAGCAAAAAACTTCGAAAGAACCCAAACCACTAACAAGGAATCTCATCTGATCTGGACATTATTCTCTCTATCTCTACCATTTGTGGCTCTGATACCAAACTTAGGCCGATGATCTAAAGGGGATAACAGACAGAGAAGGAATCGGGATATAAGGGATTGAAAAATCAATGGATAAAAGAGATGTGCATGAAGTAAATAAAGATTAACTTACAATTTAAGATTCCAGTTAAGGAAATCATAAATCAAAGGTTCTGCAGGAATTTAAATCAAATAGGCGTTAGAACCAGCCAAATATTTAATGCAGAAATTTAAAGAATTTACAAGCATGAAGTATTTAAAAGATTATGAGGTAATACCGTCCATAATCATATTCATTTAAAATATTAAAATATTAAAATTTACAAAGTATCTTGTCAAGGAGATATACCTTGGGAATTTCTAAAGTATTTTGGATCATATGAACTGAATCATATGAGGGGTATTTTGATCTAACTTAAAGGGGATTTTATTTGGAGCTCTCACTTCTCTCTAGAAAAGAGTTGAAAGGAAAAGCTTACAACAAAGAGAACTTAGAAAAAATAACTTATAAAAAATAACTTATACTACTAAGGGAGAGGGAGTCTCATTTTATATGAGTTTTACATGACATTTTTGTAATTAAAGGGAATTTAACTATTCATCCAAGTGGAGAGTGACTATTCATCCGAGTGGAGAATGACTATTTATCTTAGTGGAGAATGACGTCATCCATGCCATCATTGACTTCGGCATTTTCTTGAATTATTGCTGATCTTTTTACTTTTACTGTTTTCTTTTTGAAAGTATCTGTTTCTTTTGTCAGAATTTTATCTGAACTCTACTCCGGGTATTTTGTCTTTTCTTGATAATTTTTTCAGAATCCACTATTATCGAAAATTGGACTATTTTCAATATCAATTTCTGGTTCTTCTTCTGATGAAGAGCCTTGTTTTGATGAAGACGGTGCAAACTTCAGAATTATGGCCTGCAATTCTTCTGGATTTTTGGCCGTTGCAGGCATTGAGGCCATCTATGATTTTTGTGAAAGGAACTGGGTGTGCTCCGGTGTCTATAGTGGTGCTTGTGGTGTTTGTAGAGGCACCTGTATTTGAATGGACTTTCGGGCATTTAGCCATTCCTGGACTTTTTGTGGTGTTAGGCTTGCTGGTATTTTAAAGCTGTCCCACCATCGGATTTTAAATCTTCTTCGAATTGTTGAAATTTTATTTTCTGAATAATCTACCGACCATGTGAAAACTCATGGTAAATGGAATTTGGTGTGAAAAAGGTGCAGTGGCACAAATCTTTTTTCTTCTTCAGTGGGTTTATATTGGGATTTTAAGAGGCTGAAAGATTTAGTGACTTAGGGTTTTTGTATTTCAAGGGAGGATCCGAATTGTTTCCACCATGTTGGAAATTAAGATAGATTACATGCGGTATCAAAATGGAAAAGCCAAGTGTGGCGTTGGTTGGTATTTTGAATAAAAAAAGAATTGGACCAAGGTTATTAGTAATCCCAGTAATTAAATGGAATATTAAAAAAAATGGGGCATTTTAATTGAAAATTTCAGAAATTGTTTTTCTGGGGACTTGTGATATCAGAAGTTGAGATTTTGAAAATTGAATTTCAAGAAATGGTTTTTGAAAATAGATTTTTCGAAAAATGTTTTTGAGAAAGGGTTTTAAAAATTCTTTCTCTAATTGTATAAATTTTTGAGTGCGTTTATCTTCCGGATGATCTCCTGTTTACGAATTTCGCCTTTGTAGTTTTGGGGATTTGTCAAGGAGTGAGAGGTGTTTAGTAATTCTTTCTTGGAGGATTTTCTAGGTTTTTTCTCTGTTTTGAAGAAATTCACGGGTTAAGAAATCTGGAATAGAATTTGTTTCTCCTTTAATATATTCAATATCGAAATAAAAAATGCTAAGAATCGCTTGCCATCGTGCAAAAATTTGTTTTGATGCAAGGTTTTGAACATCTTTTTGTATGACATCTCTAGCACTTTTGCAATCAATTCTGAGTAAAAAAATTTGATTTAGTAAATCACTTTGAAATTTTTGTATGCATAAGACGATGCTTAAAATTTCTTTTTTAATGGTAGAATAGTTTTCTGGGTATCATTCCAGTGGGCAGAAGTATACTGGACTATACACTCTTTCCCCCCTGATTTTTGTTTCAGAATCCCTCCATAATCTAAGTCAGAGGCGTCTGTTTCTACGATCTTAGGTAACTGAGGGTCTGCTAAATGAAGACACGGGATTTCTAGCACTTTCTTTTTAATATTCTGGACACAAGCAATATGGTTACTAGTCCATGGAGCAGGGTTTTTCTTTAGTCTATCATGTAGTAGTTTTGCCATCTTATTAATCTCTGGACAGAAATCTAAAACATAGTTTAGGCTTTCTAGGAATCTCTGTAATTGAGTTTTATCAATGATTTTATCAGGGAATTTATTAGCTAATTCTAAGGATCTTTCTATAGGGGTGATTTTCCCCTGGGATATATAATGTCTTAGAAATCTTATCTTTGTCTGAAAAAGACTCATTTTTTATTTGGAAACTACCAAACCATTTTTCTTTGTAACATAGAAGAAAGTTTTGAGGTGTTTGAAATGTTCTTCCACGGAATTTGAGAAGATTAAGACATCATCACTATAAACAATGCAGAATTCGCAATAATCATTGAAGATGTCATTCATTATTCGCTGGAATTCAGAAGGGACATTTTTTAGACCAAATGGCATTACATTCCACTAGTATAGTACAAAGGGGACCCGTAAAGGCAGTTTTGTAACGATCTTTTGCAGAAATTTGGATTTGCCAAAAACCGGACTTCATATCAAATTTTGAAAATATCAAGGCAGAATGTAACTTCTGTAATAAATCTTTTTTGTTTGAAATTGGGTATCTAATCCATTTTAGGGTTGTATTTAAAGGTTTGTAATTAATTACTAATCTAGGAGTTCCTCTTTCTATTTCGGAATTTTTGTTTACATAGAACGCAATACAACTCCAAGGGGATCTAGATTTGGAAATTAGTTTTTTATTTTCAAGATCTTGAATTTCTTTTTTGCAGTGTTGTTCAATATCACTATTCTTTTATATTGGTCTGGCTTTTGTTGGGATTTGTTTTTCGTCAAAATCCTTTTCGTAAGGAAGATCTACGATATGTTGTTTTCTACTCCAGAGAGCATTTGGAATCTCAGAACATATTTCGGTTTCAAAAGAATTTTGGAGTTTAGAAATTTTTTCTTTAACACCAGGTAATTCTAATTGTGTTTTTAATCTTTCAAAAGATTTTTTTTTTCAGTTCTTGTAGATGGTATGATTTTCCTTGTATTTTTGCATTTATATTATCTTTGTGTATTGAACAAGCTCTTATTAGGTTGAGACTTCTTGTTTTCAGTTTTGCTATGAAACGAAATTTTAAATTCTTTTTATTGAATTTAAAAGAAACGAAATCACTATCTACCTTATAAAGGGTGATAAAATTCATGAACGGTGTTCCTAAGATGACAGAACTATGTATGTCATTTGTTAAAACAAATGATGTTTCTATAGAAACTCTGTCATTTTCTATTGATGCACTGGTTTTGGAATCAATTTTAATTTTAGTGTTGTTAGAAACTGCTAATTTCTCACGAGTTTTTTCTCTAAATTTTTCTGGTACTATACCTATTTTTATCAGATTTTAAATCTGCTCCTGTGTCAAAAGTGCATTTTTTTGAATTCTAAAGTCGTATGAGAATTGAAGGGTTATTTTTATTAGGTATCTTTTTGACGTGATTTGTTGTAAGATAGTTAGAAAGTCTTTTGGGATTTTTTCTGAATCGGATTCTTTCGTATTATGAGAATTGGAGTTTTGTGGTATATTTTTTGAAAGGATTGCTTTTATTAATAAAGAGTCTTGTTTTTATTTTTTCTTTCAATTCTTTTATATCTGTTTTTACTTGTTTAATCTCTTTTTGTAGTTCTTGAACTGGTATTTCTATGCCCGATTTTTTCTCCTTTTCTTGATCATTGGTTAATATTAACACATATGCGTATTCTTTTATGAGCATCAGGATTTTCGGATGAACTAGTTGTGACTAACTCATCTATTTGAAGGGGTTTATTAACATCTGAAGACAGAGAAAAATAGTCAAACTCTGCTTTGGTGGCTGAATCAGAGGAATTTATTAGAGGGTCGGAGATTTTTTGGATTACTTCTTCGTCCAATCCTGATTTTTGTAATTTTTTATTTATTTTATAGAATCTCAAAGTGTGACCCTTTTTGCTATATTTGTAAAAGCTCCCGCTGTGAACGGGGTTTGGAAAAGGGTCGGACCACAAAGGTCTATTGTACGCATTTTTACACTGTATTTTTGCAAGAGGTTGTTTCCACAGCTCGAACCCGTGACCTCCTGATCACATGACAGAAACTTTACCAGTTACACCGGTAACTTCACCCTTTAATTTATATATCATTAAAAATTGTTATCCTAAATAATAGGCTATCAAGTATTTTTCAAGCTAACTACTATTAGTTGTAAAGTTGCCTATGCAAGCCAAACTTGCTTAAAAGTACTGGAGTTAATTAATTCTTATTTTCTTTAAAATTGGATTGAATTTGAAAAGTTGGTAAAGACAAATGCTTTGAAGCATAAACTTTGTTTGTTGTGGGATAAAAAAATTCAAATAGGATAACAAGACGGTGTGATTTATAACTCAAACAAAAGGCTTTTAGAAAATGGGGTTTCAAAAATTTTATATTAATTACATGGGGCCCGCAAGTTCAAACTAATTGTTAATTATTGCAAGTTTAGAGGAAATTATTTTGATTACAACTACTATATACGTCAATGTGATAGATGAACACAAAGCAAGTAATCTAAAACTAATAACTTTATAAAAGTACATAAATATCAATGGTTAAATGCAACGTCCAACATCTTCCCAAAACTATTGAGAACAAACAGGTTTTAATTATAGTTCGTGTTTCATGCATGTAGAGATAAAATAAAAAATAGACAAGTTTAGAAGGAAAGGAAGGACAAACATAAAATAGTTCTCCTTCCGTCCTAATTTATGTGATATATTTTTATTTGACATATATTTTAATAAATAAAAGATTATTTTTTTTGTGTTTTATGCTCTAAAATAAGTCAAAGATATTTATGTTGTTATAGATTATCTCGTTTTACGTAAAATATGAAATTTAAATTAAATTATTACCAAATAAAAAATATATCATTTATTTTTGGATGAATTAAAAAGGAAAGTAAGTCATTATTTTTTGGGGGAGAGAGTAATTTATTTCCTCAAGTGAAGATTTTATCGAACCAACTCCTTAATGTAGGATTTTGTTGGGTTGTTATACGCAGCGGATATTGAAAACTTGTTTCAAACCCAACAAACGTAGAACTGTTTGACTATAGGATAATTTTAAACTGTAAACATAAGACTTGAATTGTACTTACATGTTTACAATATCTGGAATCTTTATCAAGTGTGGGTGCGCACGCGAGTGCCCTTTCGATTGCAAGCTCCAACTTCAATGTATTCCTTCTTTGGAAAGCTAGGAAATCTGACAGAGGTTCGAGAAAGTGTTTTGATTCTGAGTCTCTAAGACTTAGAATAATGATATGAAGATCAAGTGTCATGAGTAATGAAGTGTAGGTCCCTATTGTGTGGGCTCCGCGGCGCTGACGTAGCCCTACACTATCTCGTTTTATTTTCCGCACATTCTTAGTTAAATCCAAAATCCAATTTTGACTTAATTAAAACAATCATTATTCATGTAAATATCTCGATTCTAAATCGAATATTTAATACTCTCTCAATACATCCTTAGATCGAAAAGACAATCGACATAGTGTGACACTACATGCATTCACATATCGACATTAATCAAATTAAGGTCTACGCGGAACTCCTAGACGGCGCCGCAAGACGAACTCAATATGTGAAGTACGTTTACACGGATCCAGTAAACTTAACCTCTACGTGGTAAGATAAAATCCTTTTATTCACGACACACCCGATCAAGCTTAGGATTTGTCAAGTGTCTATCCAAATGTCTTAATCATTGTATCTAATCTATATTAGTTGACAACTAAATCATATTCTAAATATGTCTATTGCGTTGGCCAACGACTTAGTCAACCTAATATCACTGAGAAGCTGAGTGTTCTCTCGAATATACATTCGAGGAATGAATCCTAATCTTGGCTCAACTACGACCTTTAATCCACATCATAATGTACCCCATACAAGCCATATCTCAACCTATAAGGCATTTAAGCTTAGGACATGATCAAAGTATATTACTTTGTAGACAATGTGCGCATTGACCTCAAGTCTAAGGACCTCTATCTACCACACGCTGATCATACTTTGGACAAATATAACAAACAGTATATCAGGAGGGTATATCAATACTTCCAAAGTATCCATGTGTCCATCACGAGTAGCATTACTCGTAGCAGATGAGACATACTACATCCTCTAAGGATGTGATGCAGACCACATGTCGACTTATCACATATCATCGATATCTCATTCTCGATGATCATTAGTCGAGACTATTTTAAGAGTTACGTTATAATATTAATATCTCACATTATTAATAATAACGTAACCTCCAGGGATGCATATTATAAAATATTATAAACAATCAATTAATAATTCAATTATTACAAATATCAAAATATTAATTTCTATTAATAATAATATTAATGTATATAAAGTATATTTGTCCTAATATAGATTGTCTCTAAAATATATATATACTTTTACTTAATTGGAGTAAAAAAAGAGAGAAATTTACTTTGCCTCAATTGAAACCTGATGGCGTATGTATGAAACTTTTATCATTTAAAGTTTCTGCGCCACTCGAAAAACGTGAGTACGAGGGTACAATAAAGTCATAATTTTTTGTGTTGTGATTCGGCATGGTCACCTGTCACCTGTACGAACTAGTTCCCACCTTCACACACAATTAATTAAAAAGATTTTTTTTTATATCCAACTTTTTGGCTTACGTCAGACTATTTTTAAAGATAATAATTCTGGTTTCTCAGCACTACTATCAGTAAATTGCGGAATGCACCTAAATGATCAGGGTTTGAGAACAGAGGTTCTACCCTAGAAGAGAGTAAATTGCTCCCACTAAGGTTCGAACCCACGCTGCAGGACTCCAGCTGGATTTTAAGTTTCCCTCCAAAGAAGGTCTTTTTCTTTGGACAAAAAAAAGGTCTTCATCGTTAAGTTTCTCTTTTTTCAAAAAAAAATTATTAATCCTATATTTGAAATCAAGCAAATGATTAATTCAGATTTGCTTAAAATTGACTCAAAATAGATACGGTATCATTTCGTCCTAATTTATATCACACATTTTTTTAAATCAATTCCAAAGAAAACTACATATTTTTATATTTACTAACAGTTTAATTTTAAATTTCTCATTTTACTCTTAATATGATGATTTATAGCAACACGATTACCTATGACTTGTTTTAGATCATAACTTTCAAAAGTCTTCCTTTTATTATTAAACTTTATGTTCAATTAAACATCTTCACGTAAATTAGAACAAAGAGAATAAAACGTTTTCAACCAGTGAAAGATTCTTCGTTTCTCAAGCTCAAACCTTAAACTTTTGTTAAAGGAGGAGAAAGATGGACCTGCCCTTGTCTAAAGCGAGTCAATTTATATTCCTTAGTCAGACAAAATTCTAGTATAGATAACTTAACTTTACAATATATATATATATATAAAATCTATGCTGACTTTACTTAAAATCTTAAGCTCCACCACTAATTTCACGTATTGTAACTGTCAGTGAACTTTTAAGTGTTAATGAATATAGTTAAAGAAATTACCCCAGTAGGGGAAGGGGAAGGGAAAGGGAAAGTTGGATGTATCATCTCCTTAAATAACCAAAAATAGAAGATAACGAAAAAGTGAAATTTCAGAAATGGTTTATAGTTACCATACTAATATTGGAAAGTGAGAGAAAATAACAGATTTGTTTGGCCAAAAGTGGAATCTTGAAGGAAAATCACTTACTCAAAAGTAGGGGACGTATATCGGTTCATATCGGTTTTGTATCCGAAAAATATAAATCGAATAAAAATTAGTTTTTTTTAAAAGAACCGAATTCAACTTTTAAAAAAAAAACCTGATATGTTCGGTTTATATCGCCGAACATATCAGATTATATCGGTTTTTTCTAGTGGGCCGGGGCGGGGCGAGTCAGGGATTTTTTTGTTTTTTTAAAATTGAATTTCCAACACTGAAATTGACATTCACACCTACATTACCACGAACTTTCGACGTTGAAATCTATTGTGTATCGTGAGATGTTTACTAAAGAAAAGGGAAAATTAGAAATCGATTTGGGGGAAAACATAAATTGATTGGAAAAATGGACGTTTTCGTAAAAATTGGCGGCGCCAAACTGCCACGTCTCGAAAAAATATGCAAAATAAAAAAAATGAGGTAAAACGGACATCCGAGCGCAGAGTTTTGATCATTTAAATTTTCACCAATTTACAACTACTTTCTCTCCTTATATTTTATGTTAATGCTTCCGCGATATGTTAATCAAGTTCATGCCGTATTCGCTAGTAGTACCCTAAAATAAAAAATAAGATTAATTACATATTTAATTTGATTTTTCGATTCGGTTCGTTCCAAAATAAAAAAAAACGAACCATATCATTAAATTCTGATTCGATTGGATTTTTTAAAATATCCATTTTTTGGGTCTCCGATATTTTGTCCACCCCTACTCAAAAGGAAATGCAAATAAGAAAGGAGAAAAAGAATACTCTAATAAAAGAAAGAAAAGGGAAGGGATATATGAGTAGTATTTTCTTCATCTACCATCTGCATTATCTCTCCACATATTATTGGTCTAACTGTACTTGAAAGTTATTAGTTTCAAGAATCCTGTCCAATTAATCCATATATTCTTCTCATCTCTCTTTTGAGATTGCTTAAATTTTTGGATCTCTTCTTGTTGAAATTTTCAGGTTCTTAACTTAAGTACCCTTTCTATGCTTTCTCTAGGACAAATGAATTATTGGGTTGCTTCACTTTTTTTTTTTCTTTCTGTAATCTTTAATCTCCATTCTCTATGTATTAATACTCGTAATTAATTTACAAGTCTTAGATAAGTACTTCTTCTCCATGATACAAGGTACACATATTTTGAACAATCCCATTATATTCTTAATATAAATGAGATTCTGTGTTTTGCCAATTTTTGTAAGAAGGTTTTCAAGATGCTCTTTTGGACTGTAGATGCAAGATTTTCATCAAGGGTTTATCATTTACAATTTATTTTTCGCCTAACTCCCCCTGATAGTACTACTTCACCTTCTCTTGTTTCTCCATGTGTATATAATGTGGGTGATTTATTTAGGGGGTTCAAATGGTGAGAGCAAGGCAAGTGACATTTTCAAGGAGAAGGAGGAGGCTTTTCAAGAAAGCAGTGGAGCTCTCAACACTTTGTTTTCTCTGCTACTGGCAAACTCTTCCACCTCCAGGTTCCACTTCTTACTTGTTACATGAAAATATAGATTTGACTTAACACTATGAGAAAGTACTCAATTCTAAGAAATCATTCAAAAAATAAAAATACCATTAATTCAAATTAAGGATGACAATATTTAAATAGACGCTATGGAACACTCAGCAAAGTACATATACGATAAGATGTATGCTTTCTTCTGAATCTGTGGGTACAATTATTGTAGCAATTAATTTATCCTATTTTTCACATTGTCATATCAAGCTAGCTAGCCAGCTACTAGAAAAGACTACTTAGATATTATTGCAACTATTAATTTGTTTTCTTTATTACTTGATGGAACGATAATTTTTGGGTTTCACTCACCAATAATGTCTTGCATGTGTGTCAGACAGAAAGAAGCCTATCCATTTTTGTTACAACAAAATCTTTTGGTTTTCTTGTCTGTCAGATGGAGAGTTCCATTCTTTAGGGAGCAGCAAGCTTGAGGATAACATATCCATATCCATATTAGGATTTTTTATACTACACAACAGCTCTAACATTTTTATGTGGTTAATTTAGATTGATGTGTATAATTTAAAAATGTGACATTTTTATGTGGTTAATTTATCTACATGATGGACGCTTCAGTACCCACGCAGAAATTTGGCCAAAATTTTTATCAAAAATATCTAATTGAAACACTTTATCATAAGCTCATATTCTCAATCTTTACTTGAAGTGTCTAACAATTTGAATGTATAAATGAAATTAACTGAAAAATTTAAAGGGTTTTCGATTGATTTAAACAAATTCTTTTATCTTTTTTTTTATAAAGACCTTTTTAGCCTCTTTAAGTGTGATTAGTACAATATTCATGTCCAAACCTTATAGATGTACTTTTGATTGTCAAGGGATCAACGATGCAATAGTGACTTTATATTAAACCACAACTTAGTATTCAAGTCAACCAAATCAGCATGGTAATTATGCACAAATACAACATCTGAAATAATATGTACAAATAACAGTCAATGAATAAATGATGCAACACTGACTCTATCTAATCATAACTCAGTATTTTCAACACAACCTGCGGACACAGCATCAACTGGGCGTGTTCAGGAACAGTGACCCATGGAGAACAATGATGTTGTCCACACACCGCAGGGATGAACTCCACGTGCATATCAAACAACCAGCACAGACGAACTCCACATGCATATCATAACAGAATCAGAACCTCATATGCAATTATATGGCACATCAATAAATCATGATTAACAGCTAACATATTAACTACATGTGCATAACTCAAGATATGATCTAGTATGAAAATATTGCTCACAACATCGCCACTAACATGGTATTATGCTCAAGTAATTAAGTAATTAATCAAAGCAAACCAAATAAGGCATAATATGCAAATAAATCCAGTCATATCACCGGTATCCGCGTAAGCGCTCATCACCTCACCTATACATTACCCCCTTACCCATAGTTTATTTCATTTATCATGCAGTTGGGAATAATCCCCCATTAAAATCAAAATCTTAACTTACTTCAGTCCGAGCGAAGCTTCAATCTTTCCAAAAGCTTCACCACATTCGAATTTCATCAAATAAGTCCAATCTATGCAAAAGTTCATTCTATGAGTGTTAAATATACACAATATACATATATACATGTGTATATTGTGTATATTAAGTCTCGGCTATGCTCACGGATTGGCCCTCGGATGAGCTGATTATTATGTGTAATTTATGGTAAATATTTAGTATTCTAGTTTAGGTAATGTTGTAATATAATTAGTATTGTATTA
This sequence comes from Anisodus tanguticus, assembly GCA_034509755.1. Lineage (NCBI taxonomy): Eukaryota > Viridiplantae > Streptophyta > Magnoliopsida > Solanales > Solanaceae > Anisodus > Anisodus tanguticus. The sequence continues at coordinate 30,080,996 of CM067550.1, forward strand.
CCATAATTAGTGTATTACCATAAATGTATAGAATAAGGTTTTAGGAATAGAATAGGAATATGATTCTCCTATTATGTAACTTGTATATATAGCCTTCCAATTAGTGAAAATAATCAAGGGATTATTTCTTTCATGGTATCAAAAGTCTAGGTCTTAAAAATCCTCTCTCTATAATCTCTTCTTTTCCGTCGACAATTCCCCCACTTCCGAGACGCTGTGCTCTCGGTTTGTGTGCCGACGGGAACCCTTTTCTTCCCAATTTTTTCTCTCAAATCCCTCATTCGCATAATGTTCTATCAATATGTCTACATCCCGGAACATGTTTCATCCTGCCCTCACAGTTTCTAACATCAAGAAAAACATCCCCCTCGTTCTTGAAATAGAAAACGTCCAATATGTGACGTGGGCCGAACTGTTCAAAATTCACGCACGATCACATCAAGTCATCCATCACATAATCCCCGCGGCTCTTGCGGATACGGAGGTGCCAAAATGTGAGGATGATCCTAAGTTGTGGACGACTATTGATGCTACCGTCCTTCAGTGAATATATTCCACCATATCCATCGACCTTTTGAAAACAATTATTGAGCCTGACGCTATGGCACATGCAACTTGGGATAGACTGTGTGATATATTCCGAGATAATCAAAATTTTAGAGCCGTTACCCTTGAACAGGATTTCTCCCACGTCAATATGGAAGATTTCCCTAATGTTTTGGCTTATTGCAAATTATTAAAGGAATTGGCGGACCAACTTCGCAACGTTGGCGCGCCAGTTTCTAACGATCGTTTGGTCCTTCAAATGGTTTTCGGCCTCTCCGAGGCCTATAGTGGTGTGAGAACGCTTCTTCGGCAAAGCAATCCGCTTCCGCAATTTTATCAGGCTCGTTCCATGCTTACACTAAAAGAAGCAGGCATGGCCAAACGAGCGACTACCAGTACTAGTTTCGTAGTCATGATGACCGAGTCCACGGTGTATCCTACCGGTTACAACAACTCGGGCCAAAATCGCAACAACGGTGGCAGCAAAAAGGGTGAAAATAAGAAAAATAATGGCAAAAATCGCGGCGGCAACCGACAGAATGGTGGTGGTGGTGGGGGTCCTCGCGGTGGTCAACAAAGAACAACAAGGTTAGCGGGGCCCACAGTGGCCCCCTATTCAGTGGCAGTGGGCCCCACAACAACAGTAGTTTGGACCCAGCCAGCGGCAGTTTCAGCCAAATTGGTAGTGGCCAGCCTAGCAGCAGTCCAGGCCCAATTCGGCCTGGTCCAGTTACAACCAGCAGACTGGGCCGAGATTGCAAGTAGGGGTGCTTGGGCCTCAGCCCCCGCAAGCCCATCACGCATCAGCACCCACTCATACCGACATTGAAGCCGCAATGCACACACTTGGTTTAAATCCACCTGACCCAAATTGGTATATGGACACAAGGGCCACTACCCACATGACATCCGATTCAGGTACGCTTTCGTCTTATTCCAATTTGAGCAACCCCCGCGGTATAATTATTGGTAATGGTAATTCTATTCCAATTCGTGGTTATGGTCATAAAATCTTATCTCCCCCTCATCCTCCTATTATCTTGAAAAACACCCTATACGCCCCCAAATTGATTAAAAACTTAGTCTCTGTCCGTAAATTCACTATTGACAATTCTGTTTCTATTGAATTTGATCCATTTGGTTTCTCTGTGAAGGATTTCAAGACTGGGAGTCCTCTCATGAGGTGTGATAGTAGGGAAGATCTTTATCCTATCACACCCAGTTCCGGTCCATCGAGTCAAACCCTGCCGTTAGCCTTTGCAGCCATTTCTCATTCCTTGTGGCATGATCGTCTTGGTCATCCGGGGTCCTCTATTTTGTCATCTTTAGATAGAAATAGTTTTATTTCATGTAAGGGTACGAGTCATACTCAAAATTGTCAATCTTGTTCTTTAGGAAAAAATGTTAAGTTGCCGTTTGTAGACTCCAAATCTCATACTTTAATGCCATTTGATATCATTCATAGCGACTTATGGACGTCTCATGTTCTTAGTTCAGTGGGTCATCGATATTATGTTCTCTTTTTGGATGATTATTCTAAGTTTTTATGAACGTTTCCGATAGCGAAAAAATTGCAAGTCTTTTCCATCTTCCTAAAATTTAAAGCATTCATCAGAGAATATGACAATGGGGTGTTTCGGGAATTCTGTGCTAATAATGGGATAAATTTTCATTTTTCTTGTCCTCATACATTTTCACAAAATGGGAAAGCCGAACGCAAATTCGTTCCATCAATAACATTATCCGCACTCTATTAATTCATGCTTCTTTACCCCCATATTTTTGGCAGCACGCTCTTCAAATGACTACATATCTCCTTAACATAATTCCTTCCAAAGGTCTGACATATTCTCCCCCCCTACAAATTTTATATAATAAAACTCCTTCTTATTCTCATCTTCGGGTTTTTGGGTGTTTATGTTATCCATTTTTTGGGTGCTTATGTTATCAGTCGACGGTCAGCTCGATGTCGGTGCAGGTCAAAATGAAGGAGTTAGTAAGGGAGATCTATCAGCTAGCTAGTTTGGGAGTCCGACTAATGGATTCAAAGGATGGTAGTTTTGTGATACAGAATATGTCAGAATCATCCCTCATATTGGAAGTTAAGGAACATCAATGGGAAGACCCCAGTTTGAGAAAGATCAGAGAAGACATTTAACTGAAGAACACCACGACCTTTGAGATTGACGAATATGGAACTCTCAGGCACTAGAGCCATCTATGTGTTCCAAATATAGCGGTATTACGAGATAGAATTATGATGGAGGTCCATTGTTCACGATATTCCATTCATCCCGGATCTACTAAAATGTATCATGATCTCAAGGGTATTTATTGGTGGAACGACATGAAGAGGAGCGTTGTGGAGTTTGTAGCTTAGTGTCCTAATTGTCAGCAAGTCAGAACATTGAGATTCCGATGTGGAAATGGGAAATGATTAATATGAATTTCATTACGGGTTTACCTCGCTCTTACCGTAAGTTTGATTCTATTTGGGTAATTGCTGGTAGACTGACCAAATTGGCTCATTTCCTATCGGTCAAAACTACATACACATCCGAGGACTATGCGAAATTGTACGTTAAGGAAATTGTTCGCCTTCATGGTGTGCCTATTTCTATTATATCTGACCGAGGTTCGCAGTTTACAGCTAACTTTTGGAAGTCATTTCAAAAATGTTTAGGCACCCAAGTTAATCTTAGCACAACTTTCCATCCTCAGACAGACGGGCAGACTGAGCGTACGATTTAAACACTCGAGGACATACTATGAGCTTGTGTATTGGACTTTAAGGTAAATTGGGATGATCATTTACCCCTTATTGAGTTTGTGTACAATAACAGTTATCATGCTAGCATTAAAATGGTTCCATATGAGGCTCTGTATGGACGGAGATGTAGATCTCCTATCGGATGGTTCGAGGTAGGCAAATCAGAGTTATTTGGGTCTGACTTAGTACACCAAGCTATAGAGAAGGTGAAGCTTATCCAAGAACGGTTGTTAACTGCTCAGAGTCATCGGAAGTCGTATTCAGATGTGCGATGGTGGAACTTAGAGTTCCAGGTAGATGATTGAGTCTTTTTGAAGATTTCGCCTATGAAGGGTGTAATGAGATTCGGGAAGAAAGGAAAGCTCAGTTCAAGGTATATTGGGCCATATCGCATAATTTAACGAATCGGTAAAGTAACTTACGAATTGGTCTTGCCTTCGGAGTTGGAGTTTGTTCATCCGGTTTTTCATATTTCCATGTTGAGAGCATATATTGGAGATCCTTCCCGAATTGTACCGATTGATGATGTGAAAATTACAGAGAACTTATCGTATGAGGAGGTTCCTATTGCCATCTTAGATCGATAAGTCTGCAAATTAAGGACTAAAGAAGTAGCCTCCGTGAAAGTGCTTTGGCGGAATAAGAATGTGGAAGAAATGACATGGGAGGTGGAAGAAGAGATGAAACACAAATATCCATACCTATTCCAGACCAACGCCGAGGTTCCAAGAGAAGCATAAGGTGAGTTCTATTTCTATAGTATTATAATTTTTGCTTGATAACCATGTGAGGTATGGTATAATGAGATATGTTATGTTACATGACCCCGTGAAAAGTAGTTGTATTTCCTGGGTATGTGACATGGATAAGATATGTGACCCCAACATTCGAGGACGAATGTTTCTAAGGGGAAAGGGATGTAACACCCCGTATTTTTAGGCGATGGTTTGAGCGTCTATATACATGCAAATCAAGAGCTTAGTATATAAAAGGATGCGGTCCCGAAATAATTTAGAACTTAATAAGTGTAACGACGAAGATTGAAAATAATATTATGGGTGTGATTTATATTAATTGCAAGTATAGTTGAACATTGAAGGAATTAATTAAGAGGTGATTAGGTGTATTGGTGAACTCTACGTGTAAGATTAGAAAAGAACACTTAGTGACTAAGTGTTATGTATTATATGTGACATTTGTTTTGGTAAGGTGTCAATTAAATCTTTTGACACCACTTTATTTAGAATTGATAAGAAGGGGATAGGTGACACATGCAAAGGGAAAGCACACAACCAGATTGGGACTTCTCCATTTCCCTTACTAAATTACTTGTTAAGGACCCAAAAAAAATGTATGATGACCAGATCCTAATTCCTTTCATTACCTTCTCTTCCTTGGTTAGTAAATTACGTCCCTTTCTCCTTCTTAGTTCATTAAGTCACGAAGTGCTGTAGACCGAATTGTTTAGTGTCAGTTCACATGAATAATATTTCAAGAGTTCTAAATCAAGTCGTAGATTATTTTCTAGTGAAGTAAGTGACGGAAAGTTCGAAAGAAGGCGACTCCAGTTTGGTTAATCATCTATGACTTTCTATGAGCTTGTACAAATATTTAAGGTATGTTAAGGCAAATTATTTCCTTCTTTTGGCATGTTCCATGTAACGAAACATAAACGTAATATTATTTCATAAATTAATCTACTCTTAGTAGTTAAGGAATGTTCATATTATTGATTCCTATGTTAAAAGAATGTCTAAATATATTCCTAGATCCTTATTGAGGTATGTGGGAAAGATGTTGATATTTCTAACCTTAGACGAAGGTACAAGGATATTATGTCATCCGATAAGTTCAAAAATATTTTATTGTCATTCGTGCATTTTCATTTACATTATATTCATGTATTACCCTGGACCCACATGTGTTATATACACTACTATATGGTATGAATTATATATATGTAGGGGATGGGGAAAAGGGAATGTCGTTATATACGCGTCACCACCTACAGCTGGTACAGATATCACGAAAAAGAAGATGCCCTTGTGAGGCCAATATGATAATGATTATGCCCATAGAGGCTGAAATGAAATGATGCCCACAGAGGCTGTTATAGGAAGGAAGATGCCTTTGTGTGGCTAATATTTATATGTATACCGCATTTGCATTGTGCATAACATTTAGGCATATATGTATTAGGACCTTCAGAGGTATTTAGGCAAATATTATATTTTTATCATATTGTCATCTTTACAATTTATAATTTTTGCAAAGCTTTTTTTTATATATATATAATAAGCCTTTTTTTATATTTTAAACCCATAACCCATTTCAACCCTTTTTATATCTTAACCCAAACCCATTTCCCCCAAAACAAAACCCCATTTCGGAATCCACACTCAGGCCCAACTGGCCAACCCCCCGGCGGCCCATAACCCCCAAGCACAATCCCTTTATTTTATTTCTCTCTTTTATCCCCTAACTCTAAAACACAACACTACAAAAACAAACACTCTCATCTCTTTCTCTCCTTCAGAAAAACACACCCTATCAGCCGCACACCACAAAAAACAAACCCTCCCCTCTCAAACCCCCAAAATCAGCCGCACACCCCTTCACCACTACCACACCCACGGCCGCTGCGCCCATCCCCCTAAAAAATGGACCCCTCATTTTTCTCTCCTTTCTTCATTGACCGACACCTCTCTCAGCCGCCGACCACCATCACCACATCGCCGGCAAACTAGAACAACACCACTAACACCGTCACCTCAACTCCACTGCTCCGGCGAGGAGTTTCTAGCTCCGATGAACCGGAGCGAACCACCACCACCATCACTGCTAGCCCATCACCGTGGGAACTACGACGATACTTGGTTTTGTTGTGCTCTTAGCTTTTTCCAGATCTGACCGGAGGTCGAACTCTAGCGACACTACGGTTGTTTCTATTTCTCTTGTGATTATATTGTTGTGTGTTTTTTTGGACTGATTTAATCTCATTTTGACATACTCCGGCGAGTATATTTTGCGGCGTTTTGGCTTATTTTGGACTTTTCTTAATATTTTGCTAATTTGTGATAGTTTCTAACTGGATAATTACTCCGGCGTTTGCCTCTGTTTGATCCATTGATTATTGCTCCTTTTTGGGACTTTGCTATGTTTTTGGTTATTTTCGCCACTGTTTTACCATGGTTGTGGTCCATTGCCGTCTGCCTATTTTGGTTTCGGGTCGGGTCACCGATCCGGGTTAGAACCCGAATTGGGTAAATTTTCCAGATTTTGTATGCTTGATATTTTGTTGTTGGTTATCTGAAATTTGGAAAGAAATCGACTCGGGTCAGGTCACTGATTTGGGTCGATCAACCCAGTTTGGGTAGATTTTCAGATTTATATGCTTGATATGTTGTTGTTGTTGGTTATATGAAATTTGGAAAGAAATCATTTCGGGTCGGAATCCCTAATCCGGGTCGGGTCGATCGGTTTTGGGTAAATTTTTAGATTTTGTGTTTATATCTTGTTGTTGGTTATCTGAAAATAAAAATAAAATTGATTCCGGGTCACCACTGTTTCGGGTTGCATTTCTCGTATCGGGTCGACCCAAATTCGGGTAATCTATCTGGGCCTGTTTTTCAGATCTGGGTCGATTACCTAATTTTCTTTAATTTTTTGTCGAAATCCGAGACGGGTAAGGACAGTTTGTCGCTGCAATATTTTGCCCAGATTTTGCTAAATGTTGAGTTATTTTAAGTCGAGTTTTGCTTCAATTTTGTGTTCTTTTGCTGCATATTTAGTCATTATGCTGTTGTATATTGAGTTGAGTTGTTGTATTTTAGATGATGTCTTTGATTGAAAACAGATGTTATTTGTGGGTTGAATTCCGTAACACTTTGGTACTACATGATAGTAGTAACAAATGCTACATCTGTTACTGTTTTTGTGATGCCATTTATGATTATTGTTTGATGCTACTGGCTACTATTGTTTGACACCGTATTCTGGCCAAACCATTGAGCACGGTCGATGTTCATAATTGCTGTATTTCTGAGCTTAATTGTTGCTGATTTCTTTGCTAAAATCTATTGCATTTTGGGCATTTTGGCGCTCAGAGTAGTGTATGTTTTTGGATGCTATGCCTGGCTGATTGTTGCTGCATTTTGAACCATTTGATGCTGTATTTTTAGCACTGTTGCTGCTGCATTTTTCGACACTTTTGATGTTTATCACTGCTGTATTTTAGCATAGTTGCTGCTGGTTTCTTGGCTTAAAAATTGTTGTTTTAAGACTTTTTTCGGACAACTGCAATATTTTTGAAATTTGCTGATTTGAACAAATACTGCATTTAGGCCAATGAAATTGAATTTGAGGCCGCGCCCTTTCGAAAGTTGCTTCTTCTTTTCAGTTTGCTGTTTTGGTATTTTACTGATTTGAATAAATACTGCATTTAGGTCAATGAAATTAAATTCGAGGTCGTGTCTCTTCGGAAATTGTTTTCTCAGTTTCTATTTTCTTTTCTGTTCTACTGATTTAAATAAATAATGCACTCTGGCCGATGAAAAAATATCCGTCGATTTTTTAGGCCTCCACAGTTGTAAAGACGGAAAATAAAATTTCTGGGCAATGATGAAACTTAAATCTTTTTCACCCGAGAGACCAACATGTTCAGTAGGTAAGGCAACTAAAATGACCAACGAGTCATATGTTCGCACCCACGACGTGATTGGAAGGATCTTTTCAAATTTTATGTTTGAGTCCTCCGTAATCAAAACATTTATTGTTTTGGATACGGATCCGAAGTTATGTATATTCAATTGTTTCTAACCGTTTGTTCTTGACAGTTTGCAAGGGATAAAGTCAAAGAAGGCAAATACCCTCGGAGATTATTTATTTTGTTGTTTTTTTACCTTCTTTAATTCAGCTTTATTTCATTCTGTATTGTAATAGTATTGTACTCTGAAATTATTGAAATGTTTAGAATAGTTAGACTTAGAATTAATTAATGGGCTAGTCTAAAATTGGAAACCCATCGCTAGTTTATTTATTTTAGGCTCGGTTAGTTTTAAAACCGAAAATCGCTAGTTTACCTATTTTTAGGCTCGTCACCCATAAAATTTACATTGCATAAATTTTTATCAATTTTCATTCAAATGCATACTTTTTTTCAACTTTACATGTATTTTTAATGCCATACAAATGTATACTTGTACAAATGCATCATTTCATTAAATACTTGCAACATCATTTTAATTTTATATTTTTAAACATGCATTTTCTTAGTACAATAATTAACCTGAGTTTGATCGGATAACCGCAAGTTAGCGGATCTTAAAGGATGCCTAACCCCTTCCCTTTAGGATAATAGAGAACCCTTACCTAGAATCTCATTAGTTTCGCAGATCATAAAATTGGAGTTATTTTGCATTTTTAGTTAGAAATTAGGTGCTCTAATTCACCTTAGAATAATTAGGTGGTGACTCCTCAAGCAAGCATTTTTTATCCAATCCAGAGGGAATCGACGCCATCGCGTCGCGAAGCCTGCGGGTTAAAAACGGGTGCGACAGCATGGCGACTCCGCTAGGGAAATTCAGGTTCTTAACCATAGCAAATTCAGGTTAATTATTATTGCGCTTTATTTTGCTTATTTGATCTACTGCTTCACATTGTATCCTTTTTGAAATTTTGTATGTTTAACTGCTTTAATCACTACTTTCTTTTACTGCTTTCCTTAAATTGGCATTCCGCTCATATTTTTTCCACTTTGAAAAATTGACACTATCACACATTACACGCTAGGTGTGTTTTGCGCACTCGCAAATTATTTCAAATTACCATATTTTAGGAGAGTTGGCATATACGCGGAGTGTCCGAACCATCCGGTGGTCGCGTAGCCTTCTCACTCGAGTAGTCCGCTCGGGAACCTTGAGTCTAGTCAGCCAAATCTTAAAAAATTTAGGATAGAGCTATACCACCCTTTATCTTAAGTCATGCATACATACACCTTAGGTGGGTCGATACTTGGCATCGACTCCACAATTAAGAAATTCACCAAAATTGTCGACAGGTCTCACGACCCAACGGCCCATCAGCATATTATGTGTAGCGTGATAATGATAGACTAATCCAAGCCTAATCATGACATGCCGTTATTGGAAAATGTACATACGTTTTGTCTTCATTTCCAACAAAAGCATTGCAGTTTGACAGCTTGGATTAATCTGTCATAATCTCTCATATTTGGCGTTTAGGCTCACCTCTGACATAAGAGAGGCCTCATGCATGTTAGGACGCACATTTAATTCCAGCATAATTTGTTTGCTATTTTTCTTCTTTTAACTCTGTACATATTATTTAATGCAATAATTCCCTGCTTCAATTCTATATATATAATGACATGTCGCTTGCAACTCTGGGTATGAACATTTGTCTTTCGCACTTTTGGGCTATCGCACTACAATCAAGACTTCTACTATGGCAACACCATATCTTTTGGTCCTCGGGACAGAAATTGTGTCACTGCGAGAGGATAAAGCGTTCTTGAACATCAAGACTCGGACCTTGTGAAGCAATCAGGGGAGTCTTTGATCATATTGTCACACTCCTACATTTTATTATTTTTGTGACTTTCCTACTTTCACCCATGTCTCTCATTTTTGCAGGAAGACCGTCCTCGCAAACAGTCGAGAGCGGTCGTTATAAAACATCATCCCTGAAATACTACATGAAAAAAAAAGTCTTTACAAAGATGATCGGGGATACTTTGACTGAAAGAAGTCATCCAACCTCCAGTCTGAACAAATCAATCAGGGGAGTCTTTGACTATACTATCACACTTCCACATTTTATTATTCTTTCTGTGACTTTCCTCCTTTCATCCGGTGCTCTTATTTTTGCAGGAAGATCGTCCTCGCGAACAGTCGAGGGCAGTCGTTCTAAAACATTATCCATGGATATACTCCAGGAAAGAACAAAGCAAAAGGTTTTCACAAAGATGACCGAAAGATGTTTTAATTAGAAAAAGTCAGCCAACAATAGATTCAATGAGGCATCACTCTAGTTTGTCTATACTTTTGTTTTTTTTGCATATTTGCAAATTCAATTGATATGCTTAATTTTCGTTACATAATTCCTTTATATCATACAGTTTTACAACATATCCTCACGAACTACGAGTGTCTGATTCTCACCATACGGTGTGATACGTAGGTAACCTTTCTCGGGTTCGACACCACTAAAAAAAATATACCACAAAATGTAAATCTTGTTCTTATGGAATGCTACCCAATGAAAGTGGAACGAACCTGTCAAAGAAACGCACTTATCTGTCGACCTTATAAAGGGACATATCTGGTTTACCAATCTTTTCATTCATCCTATAATGGATAATCATTTTTTTTCATTACATTCATCCTACTGTGGATAATCATTTTTTCATTGCATTCATCCTATCGTGGACAATTATTTTTACATTGCATTCGTCCTATAGTGGACAATCATCTGTTTTATACAGTTTTTACTTTTACTATCCTATCATGGATGATTTGTTTTCAAGCATACATTTTTATAACATATCTACACGAACTACGCACACCTAATTCTCGTCAAAGATGAGATACGTAGGCAGCCCTATTTGGGTTCGGTACCCTTTATTCAAAAATATAAAAAAATTATATATACTTTAAGAATCATTGATGGACTTGGTTGATACCAACACAGTTAGGAGTGTGCATAGGAAAGAACAAGTGGAGAAGATTGACTTCGTGGTAAACCATTGATTCTTCTAGTACCTCTCATTCACGCCTATGTTGACACTTAAAAATTGTTTTGTATGCTTCCAAGATATGAACAAAGACAACCTCATCGTTTCATGTGCATTGTGTGGTGAGTTTTTAGAATAAGTTCAATTGCATTGCATTGTGATCTAGTTTTTGGCTCGAATGTTTGTTGAGGCGAAATCCTGAGTAACACTTCGTATAGGAAAGGATCGTAGGCTTTCTTTGATCCGTTTGAGCCTTTCCAGCGTACCAAATAACATTATCCGTAGTACTTCCCCTTTGAGCATGAAACCTATTTTTTTTAACAACCACATCTTATGCCTATACCCTTTCTGAGTGCGTACACGCACTATCCCTCTTTTGGCCCGACCTCTTTGAGCGCATCAGAAATATGCAAATTGTTGAATATGATCCGAGTTGAAGTTGCAATGTTCCCAAAAGAGGAAATGAAAACAAAACAAAAGGACGACTTCACACAAAGAAGAAGTCAAAAAGCCCCGACAATAATTCTGAAAAAGGGGAAAAAGGCTCCAAACGAAATATTCAAAAGAAGTCAGTAAAAAACAAAGGGGGCAAAAAGAAGCAAATCGGCATTAAGGCACACAAATACCAAGCGCGGACATATTCCAACGCTCAAGGAAGGATTAGTTACTCCTTACCCAAATGATATCCTTTCCTTTCGCCAAGCCTACATTACAAACCCATAACAAGCCCTACATGATCCTATACCCAGGATTCTCACATTAGTGGATACTCACATGACGGCTAAGCCTATGGTATCACACTTAAATGCATTGAACATCTTTCTGAGGGTGAGTGTACTTCTCTAGATGTCCCAAAGTTCAAAATACTGAAATACATGTGAGAAATGGACTTTCTTTTAGTGAGGGCATTTGAAACATGAGGATGCGTATATGTCGAAACCTTGGCTTGAAGCAAGTGTCGATACTCAGGTATGTCTGAGGTAGCATCCGAAGCTGTAGGAATTACCCTGGAGTCAGTCTCGGTTATACAGAAAGCAATAACGGGAGCCCCTAAGCACAATACTAATTGTTGGTACCAACTCAAGTCAAAATATGATTCTGTCTTTTTCATATTTTCAAAAAAAAAAAACCTAGCAAAATATATTGCATCATTTTTTTTCAAATTCTAATCACCCTCTTTCACAAAAAAAAACATTTTTTACAAACTCAAATTCCTTTTTCCCACAGAGTCTCGGATAAATAACCCAGAAAACCCTTACAAATTCCTTTTGACATGAACTATGTTATGACCTGATTCCCTTGGCGGGATACATAGGCAGCCACATCGGCTTCGGTCCGATTTTAGAAAACTTCACAATCGCCATTTTGCTTGCAACGAACTACGTTATGACCTGATTTCCTTTGTCGGAATACGTAGGTGGCTTATATCGGCTTCAGGCACACCATTGGAAATTTTCTTCCATTATCTTGCACACAACGCAATAGGCTCACATGATTGCCTTAATAGGACAAGCAAGTTGCCGCACAAACTCGGTTTTGTCCAGTTGGAAGTTCAGCATCTTCATATATACCATAAACTGGGGTATATTTTAAGGGTTCACTGCAAGAATATGCCAATGGACCTGGAAAAATGCCAGTCAACTAAGTCTTCAATTTAAACCAGTCTGAGCTTGCAAGCGTCAAGGACAAAAACTACAAAGTCAATGCGAATCAACCGCCCCGGCCCCCCAAACTCACAAATTTCTTTGAGTGTAGGTCTTCAGGTTGATAAAGGCAGAGAAGCCGCAACATGTGTGTTTAATTTGGCAAAGAACTCTAGCATCGCAGTTTAGGCCCTACAAGGATCACGTTCCTATTGGGCGTCCGTACAAAAACATCATCTTGACCTACAGGGTTCCAGCTGCTATGTCCGTACAAGGACGATATTTCGACTCACAGGGTCATATTCTTATCCTTATCCATTTATTTTACATCGCTTATGTCCGCACATTAACTTTTAATCTAGATTGATGACATAGCAATTCGACCTTAGGGTCACACATCTGCATCACGTCTAAGCAATGACGTCATTTTACATTTCGTCTATGCAATGACGGCATCTGCATCACGTCTAAGCAACGACGCCATTACCTTTCGTCTATGCAATGAAGACATCTGCATCACGTCATTTCATTTCGTCTATGCAATGACGACATCTGCATCACGTCTAAGCAACGACGTCATTACCTTTCGTCTATGCAACGACGACATCTGCATGACGTCTAAGCAATGACGTCATTTTACATTTCGTCTATGCAACGACAACATCTGCATCACGTCTAAGCAACGACGTCATTACCTTTCGTCTATGCAACAACGACATCTGCATCACGTCTAAGCAACAACGGCATTACCTTTCGTCTATGCAACGACGACATCTGCATTACGTCTAAGCAATGACGTCAATTCATTTCGTATATGCAACGAGGGCATCTGTATCACGTCTAAGCAACGACACCATTACCTTTCGTCTATGCAACGACGACATCTACATCACGTCTAAGCAATGACGTCATTATATTTCATCTATGCAATGATGTCATTTTACATTTCGTCTATGCAACAACGACATCTGCATCACGTCTAAGCAACGACGTCATTACATTTCGTCTATGCAACGACGACATCTGCATCACGTCTAAGCAATGACGTCATTTTACATTTTGTTTATGCAACGACGACATCTGCATCACGTCTAAGCAATGACGTCATTTTACATTTCGTCTGAGCAACGACGATATATTTGCATCACGTCAATACAACGACGTCATTTCAGGCGCCCACCTCATATTGCGGGTATTTAATTTCAGTCAGGTGCCTACCTCCTAATGCGGGTATTTTAATTTCAGTCAGGCGCCCACCTCATAATGCGGGTATTTTATTTTCAGTCAGGCGCCCACCTTCTAATCCGTGTATATTAATTTCAGTCAGGCGCCCACCTCATAATGCAGGTATTTTATTTTCAGTCAAGCACCCACCTTCTAATACGGGTATTATAATTTCAGTCAGGCGCCCACCTTATAATGCGGGTATTTTATTTTCTGTCAGGCGCCCACCTTCTAATGCGGGTATTTTAATTTCAGTCAGGCGCCCACCTCATAATGCGGGTATCTAATTTCAGTCAGACGCCCACCTCATAATGCGGGTATTTTATTTTCAGTCAGGCACCCACCTTCTAATGCGGGTATTTTAATTTCAGTCAGGCGCCCACCTCATAATGCGGGTATTTAATTTCATTCAGGCACCCACCTTCCAATGCGGGTATTTTAATTTTAGTCAGGCGCCCACCTCCTAATGCGGGTATTTTAATTTCAGTCAGGCACCCACTTTCTAATACAGGTATTTTCATTTCGGTAAGGCGTCCACCTCCTAATGCGGTTATTTTAATTTTAGTCAGGCGCCCACCTCCTAATGCGGGTATTTTAACTTCAGTCAGACGCCCACCTCCTAATGCGGGTATTTTAATTTCAGTCAGGCGCCCACCTTCCAATGCGGGTATTTTAATTTCAGTCAGGCGCCCACCTTCTAATGCGGGTATTTTAATTTCAGTCAGGCGCCCATATCCTAATGCGGGTATTTTAATTTTATTCAGGCGCCAACCTCCTAATGCGGGTATTTTAATTTCAGTCAGGAGCCCACCTCCTAATGCGGGTATTTTAATTTCAGGCAGGTGCCCACCTCCTAATGCGGGTATTTTAATTTCAGCTAGGCAGCCACCTCCTAATGCGGGTATTTTAACTTCAGCCAGGTGCCCACCTAATAATGCGGTTATTTCAATTTCAGTCAGGCGCCCACCTCCTAATGCGAGTATTTTTAATATAAATCAGGCACCCACCTCATAATGCGGGTATTTCAATTTCAGTCAGGCACCCACCTCATAATGCAGGTATTTCAATTTCAATCAGGCACCCACCTCATAATGCGGGTATTTAATTTCAGTTAGGCACCCACATCATAATGCGGGTATTTACTTTCAGTTAGGCACCCACTTTCATAATGTGAGTATTTCAATTTCAGTCAGGCGCCCACCTCATAATGCGGGTATTTCTATTTCAGTCAGGCACCCACCTCATAATGTGGGTATTTAATTTCAATCAGGCACCCACCTCATTATGCGGGTATTTTTATTTCAGTCAGGCGCCCACCTCATAATGCGGGTATTTCAATTTCAGTCAGGCGCCCACCTCATAATGTGGGTATTTTAATTTCAGTCAGGCGCCCACCTCCTAATGAAGGTATTTTAATTTCTGTCAGGCGCCCACCTCCTAATACAGATATTTGAATTTCTGTCAGGCGCCCACGTTCTAATGCGGGTATTTTAATTTCAATCACGCCTATGCGACGTCGCCATATGCATAACGTCTAAGCAACGACGTCATCTCATTACGCCGATGCAACGGCGTCATCTGCATCGGGGGAGTACTTCGAACGTCGTTCCGCCCTTCGCCCGGTATTTCGCCACATTTGCAACCAGTGTCATCATAACTCGACACTGGGGCAACGTTTCTTGAATCTGCACCATCTTTTGCAACTTCTCTCCCTCTCGGGATTCTATTTCTTCCCACGCATCCCTAACCTTCCCTCGAGTTCCGATGATGAGGACAAAATTGACTACACAGTCAACTTCTTTGGCCGAAAACTCTTTCATCGTATCCAGCCAAAGAGGGGCATCTGTTGACACCCAATTTTGTCCCATCTTTTATGATTTTATTTGCAATTTTAAATGTTTTTGACACCTTAAAATAATTTTAAAATGTAGGCATATATATGTATATATATCATCATTATTATTATTATTTGCATTTTTTATTGTCATTTCCATTTTAATATCACAAGCATACTTTTATCCTAATATTATATGTTATTTTATTTTCGCAAAACGGCATTGCGTTTTCTTTTTTTTATTTAAGCATCAAGCATTTCGCAAATATTATATTTTTATCATATTGTCATCTTTACAATTTATAATTGTTGCAAAGCTTTTTTATATATATAATAAAACCCCTTTTTATATTTTAAACCCATAACCCATTTCAACCCTTTTTATATCTTAACCCAAACCCATTTCCCCCAAAACAAAACCCCATTTCGGAACCCACACTCAGGCCCAACCGGCCAACCCCCTCGGCGGCCCACAACCCCCAAGCCCAATCCCTTTCTTTTATTTTCCTCTTTTACCCCTAACCCTAAAACACAACACTACAAAAACAAACACTCTCCTCTCTTTCTCTCCTTCAGAAAAACACACCCTATCAGCCGCACACCACAAAAAACAAACCCTCCCTCTCAAACCCCCAAAATCAGTCGCACACCCCTTCACCACTACCACACCCACGGCCGCTGCGCCCATCCCCCTAAAAAATGGACCCCTCATTTTTCTCTCATTTCTTCATCGACCGACACCTCTCTCAGCCGTCGACCACCATCACCACATCGTCGGCAAACGAGAACAACACCACTAACGCCATCACCTCAACCCCACTGCTCCGGTGAGGAGTTTCTAGCTCCGATGAACCGGAGCAAACCACCACCACCATCACTGCTAGCCCATCACCGTGGGAACTATGATGATACTTGGTTTTGTTGTGCTCTTCTCTTTTTCCAGATCTGACCGGAGGTCGAACTCTGGCGACACTACGGTCGTTTCTATTTCTCTTGTGATTATATTGTTGTGTGTTTTTTTGGACTGATTTAATATCATTTTGACATACTCCGGCGAGTATATTTTGCGGCGTGCTGGCTTATTTTAGACTTTTCTTAATATTTTGCTTATTTGTGATAGTTTCTAACCGGATAATTACTCCGGCGTTTGCCTCTGTTTGATCCATTGATTATTGCTCCTTTTTGGAACTTTGCTCTGTTTTTGGCTATTTTCGCCACTTTTTTACCATGGTTGTGGTCCATTGTCGTCTGCCTATTTTGGTTTCGGGTCGGGTCACCGATCCGGGTCAGAACCCGAATTGTGTAAATTTTCCAGATTTTGTATGCTTGATATTTTGTTGTTGGTTATCTGAAATTTGGAAAGAAATCGACTCGGGTCAGGTCACTGATTCGGGTCGATCAACCCAGTTTGGGTAGATTTTCAGATTTATATGCTTGATATGTTGTTGTTGTTGGTTATATGAAATTTGGAAAGAAATCATTTCGGGTCGGAATCCCTAATCCGGGTCGGGTCGATCGGTTTTGGGTAAATTTTTAGATTTTGTGTTTATATCTTGTTGTTGGTTATCTGAAAATAAAAATAAAATTGATTCCGGGTCACCACTGTTTCGGGTTGCATTTCTCGTGTCGGGTCGACCTGAATTCGGGTAATCTATCTGGGCTTGTTTTCCAAATCTGGGTCGATTACCTAATTTTTTTTACTATTTTGTCGAAATTCGGGCCGGGTAAGGACAGTTTGTCGCTGCAATATTTGGCCCAGATTTTGCTGAATGTTGAGTTATTTTAAGTCGAGTTTTGCTTCATTTTTGTGTTGTTCTTTTGCTGCATATTTAGCCATTTTGTTGTTGTATATTGAGTTGAGTTGTTGTATTTTAGATGATGCCTTTGATTGAAAACAGATGTTATTTGTGGGTTGAATTCCGTAACACTTTGGTACTACATGATAGTAGTAACAAATGCTACATCTGTTACTGTTTTTGTGATGCCATTTATGATTATTGTTTGATGCTACTGGTTGCTATTGTTTGACACCGTATTCTGGCCAAACCATTGAGCACGGTCGATGTTCATAATTGTTGTATTTCTGAGCTTAATTGTTGCTGATTTCTTCGCTAAAATCTGTTGCATTTTGGGCATTTTAGCGCTTAGAGTAGTGTATTTTTTTGGCTGCTATGCCTGGCTGATTGTTGCTGCATTTAGGACCATTTGATGTTGTATTTTTAGCACAATTGCTGCTGCATTTTTTGACACTTTTGATGTTTATCACTGCTGTATTTTAGCATAGTTGCTGCTGGTTTCTTGGCTTAGAAACTGTTGTTTAAAGACTTTTTCCGGACAACTGCAATATTTCTGAAATTTGTTGATTTGAACAAATACTGCATTTAGGCCAATGAAATTGAATTTGAGGTCGCGCCCCTTCGAAAATTGCTTCTCCGTTTCAGTTTACTGTTTTGGTATTTTACTGATTTGAATAAATACTAAATTTAGGCCAATGAAATTAAATTCGAGGTCGTGTCTCTTCAGAAATTGTTTTCTCAGTTTCTGTTTTCTTTACTGTTCTACTGATTTAAATAAATAATGCACTCTGGTCGATGAAAAACTATCCGTCGATTTTTTAGGCCTCCACAGTTGTAAAGACGGAAAATAAAACTTCTGGGCAATGATGAAACTTAATTCTTTTTCACCCGAGAGACCAACATGTTCAGTAGGCAAGGCAACTAAAATGACCAACGAGTCATATATTCTCACCCACGACGTGATTGGAAGGATCTTTTCAAAATTTAAGTTTGAGTCCTCCGTAAGCAAAACATTTATTGTTTTGGATACGTATCCGAAGTTATGTATATTCAATTGTTTCTAACCATTTGTTCTTGACAGTTTGCAAGGGATAAAGTCAAAGAAGGCAAATACCCTTGGAGATTATTTATTTTGATGTTTTTTTTACCTTCTTTAATTCAGCTTTATTTCATTCTGTATTGTAATAGTATTGTACTCTGAAATTATTGAAATGTTTAGAATAGTTAGACTTAGAATTAATTAATGGGCTAGTCTAAAACTGGAAACCCATCGCTAGTTTATTTATTTTAGGCTCGGTTAGTTTTAAAACCGAAAATCGCTAGTTTACCTATTTTTAGGCTCGTCACCCATAAAATTTACATTGCATAAATTTTTATCAATTTTCATTCAAATGCATACTTTTTTTCAACTTTACATGTATTTTTAATGCCATACAAATGTATACTTGTACAAATGCATTATTTCATTAAATACTTGCAACATCATTTTAACTTTATATTTTTAAACATGCATTTTCTTAGTACAATAATTAACCTGAGTTTGATCGGATAACCGCAAGTTAGCGGATCTTAAAGGATGCCTAACCCCTTCCCTTTAGGATAATAGAGAACCCTTATCTAGAATCTCATTAGTTTCGTAGATCATAAAATTGGAGTTATTTTGCATTTTTAGTTAGCAATTAGGTGCCCTAATTCACCTTAGAATAATTAGGTGGTGACTCCTCAAGCAAGTGTTTTTTATCCAATCCAGAGGGAATCGACGTCATCGCGTCGCGAAGCCCGCGGGTTAAAAACGGGTGCGACAAAGACACATCAATTTTTATGTGAAAATCACCCAGTTCACAAAGGTAGAAAAAATCACGACCTACAATTTTGTAGGGTTTAACTCAAACTCCAGTACAACGTGACCCTATACAAATTCAAGTTACAAACTCTGTAACCTAGGAACTAAACTCTAATTCTTATCTTACTAATCTCCCTAGACTAGTAAGCCCACTCCAAATTGATCCCCAACTTGAAGTTGAATTTGACTAACTTTTATACCTAACAGTATGCTTCTATGAAAGTTGATAAAGGTACAACTCGATAATTAATCCTAATACACAAATCTAGACTCAAGACTATATCACATAAACTCAATGAAACAAGATCTTCAATCTTCTTTGTGGTATCAGACGGCACTTTTGAAATCAGAACTCTCTCAAATATGCTTGACAGAGTTTGCTCAATATTCTAATTTTCTCTTTTTTGAGTGCATAAATTTTTCACGGCAATACTTGGATATATATAGCTTTTTGTCTTCAACAAGTCGGCTGAACCTAAACCTACATAACATGGCCCATCATGAAAAATAGGGTTTGAGTTGGTTTGGGATTCTTGCATCTTCACGCAGCTTCAATTTTCCTTTTAGGACTCTGAAATATCTTGATAGGTATGACAATAAATCATGCAGCCTTGTACATCAAGTCTTTATTATAAAACCACAAATCCTAGTTGCAGTAGGACTCTAACCAGGAACACGTTCTTAAATCTGGTCCTTGCGTTTGTTCCATTCGACTCTGTCTCACACATATGTCTGATAATGAACATGTTTGTAGACCTAGTTCATTTGATGTCTGCTCTGTTTCTGATTCGTTCAACTCTGTACTGCAACTGTCTTTTGGATAGGCCAAGTCCTTGTCATTCTTACTAATGCCAACAATTATGCTAAAGCGGTTATCTACGATGTAACAGTTGGAAGTCATAACTAGTGTTAGGAGAAATTCAAACAGTATTTACAAAAAACTGAAATTGGAAAATGATTGAAAATAACTTATCAGATTAAAGTTGCGTCGTGGAATAAGTCACTACTTTAAAAGTGATTCCAGCTCGATTGTGGTGCAAATCGTTTAGATCGGTGGCTCCTCAAGGTTACATAACACTTTCAAACGTACAGTCGTAATTGACAGGTTGGAGTTTGCACGAAACAATTTCCTAGAAAACAAAAGGGGAGAAGAACTTCGAATAAGAAGATGGTGTTTGTCAATGTGTTCGAGAAGAGAAATTTGAACTTGTATATATAGGTAGATGACAACTAAATGTCAAAAAATTAATGTTCGAAAAATAAAGAATGTCATTTAACTCTGAGTAATGGACAAAAATAAATATTGTCATTTAACTCTGAGTAATGAATAAAAATAAAAGTTGTCATTCAATTTTGAATAATGAGATTTGATCGACTTTTAGTTCCACAGAATAAATATGGACATTACTCTGATAAGGATGTATTTGGACATATTTCGAGTAAGCTCAAAATATTAAAAATATTTTTTATAAAATTGAATTTGGATTTGGCCTTACGTATATCTCGCGTGCAAGAGAGGCAAATCGAGCTATTTATTATCTTGTCAACTCATTCTCAATGTGCGCAAGGGCACTCTCTTATACTTAATCTTTACAAGCTCAAATAGTGTACAATTCAATATAAGAAAGGAGAATTTTTTTTCCACAATCAATGGAATGGTTTTTCACATAAGACCGAATAAAAGAAATAAGACTCACAAAGAATCTTTTGACTTTGTATTATTAAAACAAAAGAACATTGACAAATAAGGGGTCGTTTAGTATTATAGTTTATACAACAATTATAATGTAGAAATTAGTTATGTAGGGATTAGTTATATAGAGATTAATAATATTCCCTTCGTCCCAATTTATATGATATAGTTTGATCGGGCACGAAGTTTAAGAAATAAAAGAAAGACTTTTGAATCTTGTGGTCTAAAATAAGCCAAATATATTTATGTGGTTATATGTCATCTTATTAAGCGTAAAAGATAAAGTTTAAAGTTAAATTGTTTTTGAATAAGAAAATGTGTCATTTTTTATTTGAACTGACTAAAAAGAAAAGTATGTCATATAAATTGAGACAGATGGAATATATGAATTATTTCTTGTTGGGCGTTTTGTTTCTCGCACTTAAATTGGACATGCAACATATCATTTATAATACTTAATTATTTTTAAATAAAAAAGTAACGAATTTACAATTTTACCCTTGGATGGTTGACGTTCATTGGTTCCTAAGAAAAAGATAAAAGCTAGTTTTGTCTTTTCGCTACTTTAACAATGTATAAATTATACACGGATTAGTTATTCCGTGGTATTGATGGTATAAAATAATACATCAATTAGTGTACTAAGTTATGCATGAATTATGTTATATATGGTTCAAATTACAACCAAATATCGGATAAAATTACAATAAATTATATATCATGATTATTTTTATTATACCTCATTCCAAAGGACCAACTAGATTTTGCAATTAACCTTATTAGTATGCAATTGCTAGAACATTCTGGTGAAAATTTTGAAATCGTGAAACTGGAGAAGAACAATAACGTTAATTGCAACAAAAACAATAATAACACCAGCAAATGAATTAAGCATGTATTTACTGAAAACTGTGGAATGATTTCTATGAGGTGATAGTATTAAACTAATTTGATTAGGAAATATCAAAGTTCTTATGTCTTCTTAAACGTGCAACATATAATAACGATAAATACTTAACTTTTAATGTGGAATCCAAACCTTTAGTAATTATCTCCTCCCTTCAAAAAATCAAAACCTCTGCAACAATATTTCGTCTGTTAACTCTCTGCCAAAAGCTTCTTCCCCTCCTCTCTCTCTTTCAATTTCCTTTTTGAACTTTATACACAGCCTATTTTCGATTCCCAATTGTTTTTCTTACTTCCTTAAATAGTGTAAAAAAGGAGAAGGTTGTTGGAATATATTTTCAAGTCGTGTCCGGTGGTTCTCTTTTAATGGAATAATAAACCCCTCTTGATCTTAAATTAATGGTTAAAAATAAATTAAATTATTACATATATTTTAAAATGTTAAAAACGACATTCAATTAACATGAATTACGACATAAACCCTTTTTTAAGAATAAAAAAAATTAAGCAATAGCATTGTACATTAAATTCCATACCTTTTTTTTCTTTTGATATTTGAAGTTTCATTTTGTTGCATAATTTTTTTGTAGAACTTTAAAATTATCTTAATCCATTTATTTAGTATTATTAGTATTGAAAACTTTATTTGATCGGACCAAAAAGAACTAAAAAACTTATTTCAACTATTCACTTTTGTATAAAAAATATTCTATTTTCATATCTCTTACATATCATAAGTCTAATAGTTTTTTTTTTTAAAATACAATGTAAAAAATGACGTTCAATTTATGATTGCCTTTTATACTCTTTTCCGATTAAGAATGAAAAATTACTAAAAAAAATAATCAACAATATTGATATAAGTGAGTAAATTTTATTTAACAATTCCAAAATTTTAAGATTATGAAATAATATCTCTCATCTCTTGTATTATGAGATAAAATCTTACTTGAATTAATATTTGTAAGTAACTTTCAAAAACCTTAAATATCAAATCATTTATTAACTATATTTATATTGAAGATTATTATATTTTATTTAAAATATTTACCAATACAACTTTGAGTATGGAAGCATAACACGAAAACAAAGATGTTTTATGAAAATTTGTAGTAAACCTTTAATATAAATAACGAGATATATCAAGATTTGAACTTCAAAACGAAAAAGAAGAAAAATGAGATGTATGAATTTTAATTATAAAATATTATTATTCAAAAAATTTAATTACTAAAAAATATGTTACAATTTATACAACTGAGGACTTTTTTTTATTTTAAAATATATGCAATAATCTAACTCATTTCTAGTCATTGATTTAAAATCAAGGGGATTTATTGTCCCATTCAAAATGTGAAGGGGGTATTATTTTCCAAACTCAATATATTAAAAGGATAAAGTGGACTTCACTCGATTTTTATCCGTCGGCCATTGAACAAATTTCCACGTTCACTTAATACGAGTTTCATCATATCATAAAATTTCTCGAACTTACCCACAAAAAAACATTCATGGAGTACAACGCAATGGAAATTTAGAAACCTAAATTTTCCTTTCCTTAACAGTCCGTTAATTTGTTTGATGTCCCTTAGTATAAGAACGTAGACACATCATTTAATTGAAGATTTAATGTGTTTAATCATGTATTAAAAGAGTTAGGCCCAAGATCCATTCCTACATGGTATTAGAGTCGTGCCCATTCCATTTCCGATTTGGGACTGTTAACCTAGCTTTTGGAGTTGAGTTAGTTCAAAGATCTATTCCTACATGGTATCAGAGTCAGACTCATTCCAATTCTTTGTTCACCGATGTTGGGGCCCCCAAATGATATTATCCACGCTCCAGTTAACAAGGTCTGGGTGTGCGGGGGAGTTTAAGAGTTCCACATCGGATATGGAATGAGAACACGGACTCCTTATATGGACTTGGACAATCATCACCATACAAGCTAGCTTTTGGGGTTGAGTTAGTTCAAAGATCTATTCCTACATGGTATCAGAGTCAGACTCATTCAAATTCTTTATTCACTGATGTTGGGCCACCAAATTATATTGTTCACGCTCCAGTTAACGAGGTCTGAGCGTGAGGGGGAGTGTTAAGAGTCCCAAATCGAAAATGGAATGGGAAGATGGACTCCTTATATGGACTTGGACAATCTTCACCTACAAGCTAGCTTTTTGGGTTGAATTAGGCTCAAGATCCATTCTTGACATGGTATCAGATCCCTGCACATTCCAATTCTTTGTTCATCGATGTTGGGCCACCAAATTATATTATACACGCTCCAATTAACAAGGTCTGGGCGTGCGGGGGTGTGTTAAGAGTCCCACATCGGATATGGAATGGGAACATGAACTCCTTGTATGGACTTGGACAATCCTCATCCTACAAGCTAGTTTTTGGGGTTGAGTTAGGCCCAAATCCATTATTTACAAAAAAAAAAAAAAACTAAAATAGAAATAATATAATAAAACAAAGACAAAATGTTCCAATTCATCGATATAACTTGAAGACAAAAGTACAATCATAGCATATATTTTTTATTAGTTACATAGTTGCAGAGAACATAGGAACACGGTTGTCAATTGGTTGTAATACTCTGTTACATAGTCATTAAAGGATTTTTTACCCTTTTCACATAGTTAACCACGGTTTTGAAAAATCAAACAAAATACCAGTAGCCAAGACATAGATAAAATTGAATTCGTGACACAACACCACAGTTCAAATATTTTGGCTGCTGGATTATCAAATTCAATTCGTGACACCACACAACAGTTCAAATACTTTGGCTGCTGGATTATCCATTAGTGCAAATACAAATAACAGTAGTCAGTAGCCAAGAAGTCGCTCCATGGATCTTGTTTCAAATTTTTGAAATAATTTTTGGAACTACTAAATGTTTATTTATCAATTAATTCAATATTTCAACTTAAACTTAAAATATAAAATTTGAAATCTAAGGTTTTCAGTTTTCACGCAACTTCAGTTGTGTTTTCACATCCCAACACACTTTATAACTTTCAGATATCCTTTTTTAATTTAACATCAAATATCACAGTTTTTTTTTTTTTCAAATATCAACTATATGTCCAAAGGCTTACTTACTATACTTTATTCCAAAAAAAAAAAGGTGGGGGTAGGGTGGGGGAGTGGTAAATTTATTTTTCGATAAAGGGTTAAATATACCTTTAAATTCGTGTTGAAAGAACAAATGTTGAAGTTAGTTAAGGAGTTAGTTAAGCTTAACTAACTTAAGAAGTAAATGGAGATATCTTCGCGATATGTAGGTGTTTATATACACATATTGAGACATTGTACAATTCAGTTTTTTCAATGAAGAATAATAAGAAAATCTTCTCTTTACAAACACACTCTTCCCCTCTTCTTCCTTCTTGTTCTACATTGATGAATCCCTAATTGGTTCATGATTGAGATCAGATTTCAACATGGTATCAGAGCAATGGTCAAATGCTCGATGATTGTCTTTCTTCCGCACTTTGATTGAAGACAATCGACTGATTTGTGTCCATCTTCTCCTTCGATTTCTGATTTTCTCTGTTCTACAATTTCTGTTCTTAATTTCTCTGGTTCAAGTTCTGCTTTTCGGTTTTGATTATATCTTGTTTCTTTCTTGCTAATATTTGATTCTGATTCAAATCATAATCCATCACAAGAAAATTCTTGTTACTGCTAGTTGCTTTTGACTCAATTCAGAACTCGTCACAAGAAAATCCCACAATTTGGAATCAATCTTTGTAGCTTATACAATCATATTTGTCTTACAATGGAAACTACTACACATGCAAGTGGAATTCCAACTGGAAATAATCAAAACAACATACAATTAACTGCGAGAATGAATTCTGGAATCACTGCAACAATCGATGACAATCACCCACTGTTTATTCAATCCTCGAATATAAGTGGTGTATCTCTCATATCATTTCAATTACTTGGTTCTGAAAATTATGCATTATGGAGTAAGTCTATGAGGATTGCATTACTTGGTAGAAATAAATTTGGTTTTGTTAATGGAAAATGTAAGAAAGAAAACTATGAAGAAGAGTGGTGGGATCAGTGGGATAGAGTTAATGCAGTGGTTCAGACTTGGTTAATGAACTCAGTTTCTAATGTCTTACTTAGTGGTGTGTTATATGATGACACAACTTATGAAGTATGAAAAGACTTAAGAGAAAGATTTGATAAGGTAGATGGGTCAAGAACCTATGATCTTCATAGGGAAATAGCCACTTTGACTCAAGGAAGTTCAAGTGTGGCTAAATATTCCTCTAAACTCAAGACATTGTGGGTAGATTTCAATATTTCGTACCACCTTCTAGTTGTGGATGCCCCAAGTCTAGAGAATTTGTAGAATACCTTCAAAGACAAAAATTATATGAATTCTTGATGGGATTAAATGAGAATTATATGCAAGCAAGGAGCCAAATCTTGTTAATGTCTCCATTGCCTACTGTTAACAAGTCATATTCTATGATTACTAGTGATGAAAATCAGAAGTCAATTACTGCTAAGTCTGTTGGACTGTTGGGTATTGGTCCTAGTGGATTTAGTCACAATGTTAGTCATGATCCTACTGCTATGTACTCTAGAGCAGGTCCAAGCTCACAGAAATTCAAGAAAAACTTTAATCTGTTCTGTGAAGTCTGTAAAATGAAGGTTCATACTAAGGAATTTTGCTATAAGGTGGTTGGTTATCCACCAAGTTTCAAGTCAAAAGAAAAGAACATGCTGCTCATATGTGTATGCAGATGATCATGATGGTGGGATTAAGAAAATATGCAAAACCAGTGGTATTTGTGATAAGTCTACTATAAGAATAAACACAAATCAGTGACAAGTTGGAGGAGCACCTATGTTCTCTGGAGATCAATATGAGCAGATTGTACAACTGTTGAATCACAATGTGAATGTACAACAATCCAACGTGAGTCAATCTCAGACTACTCAGCCTCAAGGATTAACCACTACTCAGTCATCTGCAAATGCAGCAGGTATGGATAGTCATAAAGGTTTTCTAGTAGCTAATATACTTAAACAATGGATTATAGACACTGGTGCTACTAATCACATGGTGGATGATATAGAACTGTTACATAAAGCAACTAGAGTGAAAAATACATCTGATACTAAGAGAGTTCACTTACCTAATGGAGAGGTGGTGAGTGTGACTCATACATGGTCAAGTACTATATCAAACAGAAGTACTCTTAACGATGTATTTTACTTACCACAGTTCAAATTCAATTTAGTGTTTGTGTCCCAACTCACCAGGGAATTACAATGTGAAGCCACTTTCTATCCTAGTTTTTGTTTATTTCATGATCTTTATAATGGGAGTGTGAAGGAGATCGGTAGGTTGGAAGATGGTTTATACATGTTAATGAATCAGCCAACAACAAAACTTCTAAATTAACAATTGAAGTTAGGACTAAATGTGAGACACGCGAAGAAACCCGCTACAAGCCTGAGGAAGAAATAAAATTATGGCACAGAAGATTTGGACATACTTTTTGTACTGTTTTAAGTACATTGATTAGAGCACAATCTGATGTCATAGCTAGTACTATAAATAAATGTAATGTGTGTCCATGTGCTAAACAATGTAGACTTCATTTTCCAACTAGTAATAATAAAAGTACTTCTAACTTTGATCTCATTCATATGGATGTTTGGGGGCCTTATAAGGTTCAAACTCATAATGGCAACAAATATTACCTAACAATAGTAGATGATTTTACAAGAATGACTTGGATATATTCGCTTAAATTAAATCAGATGTATATGTTGTAGTTCAGCAGTTCTTAACCTTTGTGTATACTTAGTTCAATAAAATAGTGAAAATAATTAGAACTGATAATGAAACAGAATTTGTAAATAATGTATGCAACAATTTGTTGTTAAAACTAGGAATTATACATCAAATATCTTGTGTCTATACACCTCAACAAAATGGTATGGCTGAAAGAAAACACAGACACATACTAGAAATAATAAGAGCAGTAAGGTTTCAAGCCAATATTCCCTTAAAATTCTGGGGCTTATGTGTACAAGCTACTGTATATTTGATAAACACATTACCCTCTTCTATTACTGACATAACACCTTATGAGAAACTTTACAAGAAAATACATTCAATTAGTCACTTGAAAGTATTAGGCTGTATGTGCTATGCAAAAGACTTGACAATGTCTTATAAACTGCAATCTAGAGTAAAGACCTATGTCATGATGGGGTATTCTAAAATACAAAAGGGGTATATTCTAAATTTTATGCAAAATAAAATGTTCTTTGTCAATAGAGATGTTAGTTTCAGGAAAACTGAATTTCCTTCAGAGCAGAAAATTCAGAAAGACAAATTTTCGTGCACAATGAATCTGGTTAGGCTGATGATGATTAATTTACATCAAATATATATATGTCTATACGTGTACATGATTCTCATGCTAATATACAAGAAGAGTCAGATCAAATGCATCATGCACAGAAAAATATTCAAAACATCACTATACAAATTGATCTACCATGTCCCTCTTCAACCTTAACTCTACCATGTCCCTCTTCAACCTTAACCTCTTTAATTGCAACGATAATTTCAGATAGAAACCAAAATGATACAATGCAGATACAACAACCTATATCACCTATGACTCAGAATCAGCCTCCTAACACGGTTCCTACTAGAAAATCTATCAGATCCAAATAACCTCTAATTTGACTTAAAGACTTCATCACAGATAAAACCTGACTCAACTACACCATACTCTATAGCCAATTACATATCCTATGAAACACTTACACCAAAATATAGAGCTTTCCTCACATATTTTTCAGAAACAATTGAATCAATGAACTATAATGAGGCATCCAAAGATCCAATATGGATGGATGCAATGAAGGCAGAAATCACAGCACTACAGAACAGTCACACATGGGATATTGTTTCCCTACCTGAAGGCAAATCTCCAATAGGGTGCAAATGGATCTACAAGATCAAGTACAAGGAAACTGGAGAAATTAAAAGGTTGAAAGCTAGGCTAGTGGCAAAAGGATACAGTCAAAGGGAAGGTATTGATTACCAAGAAACTTTTTCACCAGTAGAAAATATGGTAAATGTGAGATCCATCCTATCCATTGCAACATCTAGACACTGGAATATACACCAAATGGATGTATATAATGCCCTTTTGTAAGGGGATCTACATGATGAAATCTATATGGAACTTCCTCACGGATTTATCAGCCAGGGGGACAAACAAGTATGCAGACTTATTAAATCCTTGTATGGATTTAAATAGGCTCCAAGATAATGGAACTTCAAACTCACAGAGGCATTACTTCAAATGAAGTTCAAACAGTCTCAATATGATAATTCCTTGTTCATAAGGAAAACTGATAAATGGATAACTTTGGTATTGGTGTATGTGGATGATATGTTAATAACTAGAGATCACATGGAACAAATAGAAAAACAAAACAAGCTTTACAACAAGCCTTCAAAATGAAAGATCTGAGAGAACTGAAGTACTTTCAAGGCATAGAGTTTGCAAGATCAGAAAAAGGAATTCTTATGCACCATAGGAAATATGCTTTGGAACTTATTTCTGAGCTTGGTCTGGTTGTTTCTAAGCCTATTAACACTCCTATTGACTGTAGTGTGAAGTTAACTACTAAAGAATATGATGATCATATTCAAAAGTATCAAAAACCAGGAAGAGATAAGACTAAGAAAGAAGATGCATTACTGAAGGACATTAGCTCATATCAAAGGTTGATAGGTAAACTTCTTTACCTCACAGTTACAAGGCCAGATATAGCATACAATGTTCAGACACTTAGTCAATTTTTACAACAACTAAAGAAGTCACATTTTGATGTTGCACTTAGAATAGTCAGATATATCAAGAATCAGCCTGGACAAGGTATACTATTGTCCAACAAATCACAAGAGTCAGTAACATCATACTGTGATGCTGACTGGGCTACCTGTCCTCAAATAAGGAATTCAGTTATTGGATACATTGTCAACTTTGGAGACTCACTTATCTCATGGAAATCAAAGAAACATTCTACAATATTCAGAAGTTCAGTTGAATCAGAATACAGAAGCCTAGCAAGAATATTTGCAGAATTGACATGGATACTTGGCATATTAGAGGAGATTGGGATCAAGATTAACTTACCAGTGACAGTGTTTACTGACAGCAAATCAGCTATCCAAATAGCTGCAAATCCTGTGTTGCATGAAATAACTAAACATATAGAGATAAACATGTATTTCATAAGAGAAAATTTAGAAAGGACTGAATATTCAACACAGCCAACCAACATGTTGATCTTCTTACTAAAGGATTGAATAGACTTCAACATCAGTATTTGTGTTCCAAGCTTGGATTACTAAACATATTCACGGTATCCAGCTTGGGGGGGGGGGGGGACCGTTGAAAGTACAAATATTGAAGTTAGTTAGGAAGTTAGCTAAGGATTTAGTTAGGGAGGTTAGTTAACCTTAACTACCCTAAGAAGTAAATGGAGATATCTTCAAGATATGTAGGTGTATATATACACATATTGAGGCATTGTACAATTCAGTTTTTTTAATGAAGAATAATAAGAAAATCTTCTCTCTACAAACACACACTCTTTCCCTCTTCTTCCTTCTTGTTCTACATTGATGAATCCCTAATTGGTTCATGATTGAGATGCGATTTCAACAATTCAAAATTGAGCATAAATGCTCTTCTTTAATTAATACTTTATCTCACATATGCCATTACCGTTTAATATTGATCCAAATAATGCCCTTAATTTAACTGGAGCGCTCAATTAACATAATCAGCTTATTGTTAAGCGAAAAAAGGGCCAAATATGGCCTTCATGTAAGCAAAATTTAGCAGATATACCCATGGTTAATAGTCTAATGTTTCCTTAACATATACAAATTTAACATTTTTTTCAGCGCGTGTTTATGTAACAACAAAAGCCAAGCATCAATTTCTAATTTTGAATGTAAAAAGTTTAGCTTAAGTTAATAGTATTATTCTTTTACATACTAATGATGTAAATAATACATCGATGTAACATATGTTCATTCTTCGATGATGAAAACGCGTACATTTATAAATATATTATTCTTATTCAGTTTCATGAATTTTTACATCTGATTCACGTATTCTTTACACTAATGTCCTAAATTCAGGATAAGATAATTTCCATCATGTTATTATGAAAAAAACGGAGCTTGCGTAAAATATATAATTATATTGTCCACATAAAAAAATTGAAATTAATAACAATCCTCAAAAGCTAATTTTCTCAGTAGAAAAACACTGTTATAAAAAGTCAGTGAGGTTGGAATGAAGTTTCCAGCCAAAAAGGTATTTTAAAACTTGGTTAAATTTGAAAAAAAAAAGGATTTGATTGAGTATAATTCATGTGTATTATTAATGAGAAACATATCTACTCAATTTCACATATTTTAAGGATTTATTTGACCCTTTTTTGCTTATTAATACCTAATTAGGTTAATTGAGGGTTCTAATTAAATTTATGATATATTTAAATCAGCTATTGAATGGTAAGAACATATGTGAGTTAAACTATTAAAGAAATACATATTACTTAATTTTGGATACTTTAAGGGCCTATTTGAATTTTTCTATTTTTGTTTTAATTGGATGTCCCCGAAGGGATGGCGTGGAATTTTATGAATAGACAAAAAAGCGGTGCTATTTTCCGAATTTCAAAAACATTACCTAAGCAAGTTCCCGCTTCAACCCCCCTCCCCCTCTTCTCCCTCTGCCAGTGCCCCAAAAGGCCCTAATATTTTGATTGTACAACTGATTATACTTGTGAATTCCACTGTGGTATGTTTCTGAAAAGGCTAACACTTCATTTATGTGTCAAATTATTTGATAATGGTATTATATTATCTACATCTTTCTCATGTTCATTTGCAGTGTATTTTGATTCACAATTGCTGTAGAAATACATTGTTCTTCTCTGTATCTACAATTTACTGTCGACCCTTTAGTCAATTTGGTCAATCAATTTGTGGGTGTCCTGTATAATTTGGTTAAACCTCAAGATTTTCTTGATTCTACAATCTTTCTCCTGATCAATGGGTTATGGGTTGTGTAGCAATAAAAGAAAAACAGTGAAAATAGGGCAAAAGATAATGACTTCGAGTTTTTTTAAAAGAGTAGTGCTTATTTAGACAATTCCGCCTATATGAGCTTTGGAACTTGTCTGTGTAGAAATAGTGAAATCATTATGAGTTCTTCTGAATTTGTTGCGCGTTCATTAGGCACGTTCTATTAAATGGACATGAATAGGGAAGAAATGTTACAGAAGATTCATACTGCTAACTTCAATTTGACAGTTTGAGAGATGGTGGATAATTGCCTATGTCTTTTGTTTGTCTATTTCTTGTTTAATACTCCCTCGCCCCATTTTAACTGTTGATTTAGCTCTTTTCACGCGCATTAAAAAAAAAAATATAAATTATAGTTTACAAGTTAACCCTATGTATTATTAGATGTTTCTTGAAAATTGAGCATTATTAAGAAGTAGTTCTTTTAATATAAGGGTATAATTTAAGTAGTTCTTTAATATAAGGATAGCTAAATTGGACGGAGAGAGTAGCAATTAATCCAATTATGCGTAATGATAAATGAGGTCCAGCTTCTGTTAAGTTGATTTTGTAGTGATTTATAATTACCCTAGGAAGAGTGTTCATAAATTGTAAAATTACTTAGTTTGTTGTTCAATAGTTTTATACTCTGATTATTCATTCTGAAAGAGGAAATTGAACAGTTATCTATTATCCTTTCAGCTAAAGCATTAATGTGGGGGGGAAAAAAAAGAATTCATGGAGCTTTGGTTACTAAGTGTGAACTGTTGTGTTTGTGCATCAGAAGAATCATCATCATCAACATAAGAAGCTAGGCAAATGTACAAAGTTTACGAGGAGCTAGATGTTGTTAAAGGCGAGGTATAAAAGCTCAGAGAAGAATGTCGTACCAAAACAGAGCTGACGGAGAGTTTGAGGAAAGCCCACATTAACCAATTAGCAAAACTTCAAGAAGTTAAGTTGGAGATTGGTAGACAGGAAAATGAACTATTTGTTAAATCTGAGGAGATATTTGAAGTCAAGAAACTCTATGATGAGATCAAGTCCAGTATACATGAGAAAGAATCATGTCTCCGCAATCTTAGCTCTGCTCATGAGAAGCTGCAACTAGATTATGGGGAGAAAATTGGCAGGTTGGAAGTACAAAACAAGGATTTGGTATTGGTTTTGGATGAAACGACATCCAAAATTCAAGATTTGGAAATGCAGGTTTTTGCAAGTAATAAATAAATTCATGCTCTTAAGCAACTCATGCCAGTTATGTAGGAAAGCTCTGTTGAATCAAAGCTAAAAACACAGGCATCCAAAGATTTGAAAGATGGAGATGGCATTATCTAGAAACTTGATGAAGAAATAGGATTGCAAAAGATCAGCTGAAATGGAAGAGTGAACAGTTTAAACACATTGTAGAAGCTCACAAAAGGATTCATGATCAGTTCAAAACCAGTAAAGTGGAGTGGGGACAGAAAAAGTCAGCAATGCTTGAAGAGATTTCTTCGTTGCAAGAAAGGTTGGATTCTCAAACTCGAATCTCAGAAGACCTCCTAAGCCAATTGAGGATGTGCAACCAAGCTTTAGCTCATCAAGAAAGCAGAAGAAGAATTCTTGAAATTGAAGTGTCAGAGTTCAGATCTCAGTTCCATGATATCTCTTTAAAGTGCGAAGAAGCAAACTCAAAGCTTGAGACATTGACCATCAAGAGGGATGAAGAAATTGGAGAATTAAGAAACTTACTCCCAACGAAAGAGACACTGTTCAAAGATATAAAATTCAAAAGTTTGCAGCTTGAACAGGAAAATCAAGATTTATGAGGATCTCTCAAAGAGCTTCAAGAGGCTCAACTCCATGATGCTTTTTCCACTTCTGCACTTAAGAAACTACGAAGCAATTTCCGAGATTTGAAGCAGTTACACAGGAAATATTCCTTAAGCCTCAAAGAAAAGGAAGCTGAATGGAGCTCTCAAATAGGTAAAGTGACAGAAGATATGAAAAGATGCACGTTGAAATTAAAAGGTAAAGAAAAACACATAGAAGAGCTAGAAAATGAGCTGGAAGATTGCCGTGATGCATGTGATGTTCTGAATGGAGAGAAATCTGTGTTAATCTTGGTCTTAAAATCAGAGTTCCATACTGTTAGAAAGGAGCACTCTAGAGCCAAAACGGAACTAGAACCGAATAGCAAAAATCTAGTACATCAGAAGAGTGAACAAGCAACTCTTTTAGAGGCAGAATTGAGTGAGTACAAAAAGATGCTTGAAGAGTCATTTGATTGCCAAGGTCACCTCAAGGAACATGTCCTGCAATTGAGTAATGTTCTGAAAGATGCTTCTGATGCTTCAGAAGAAGCTAAAGTTGACCTAGCCAAAGCAAGGGCAGAGGTTAAAGAAAGCAAACTTGAATTAGAGAAGTGGAAATCTGAAGTAGGAAAGTTTAAAGGCTACCTTGAAGAGAACCGATATGTCTAAAAGAAAGAGAAGGAGAGCTTACTTGGGATTTTGAAGGAGAGAGAAGCCAAAATAAATGAGCTACAACAACAGATTACAGAACTCGAGTTGAAGATTGTTGAAAGAACAGAGGCAGTGGAAGCTTTAAATCAGGAGAAGCTACAATACTATCAAATTGCACAAGACAAGGATAACACCACCGAAATTCTTCAAACTAAGATTTCTTGCTTGGTGCAAGAGTTGGCTGATAAAGACCTTCAGAATAAGCAAGCATAATCAGATGCCCGCAAGGCTTTTGATCAAGAGAAGGCGAGCCTCTTGCTGATTTTGAAAAAGAAAGACAGGAAAATACAAGATCTTCTCAAACAGGCCAAAGATTTGGAAGAAGATGTGACAAGTAAAGATGTTGCTTTTACAGCTGTGGTAATGACTGAGAGTTTTAATCACAACTGAGATTAAAGAGAAAAATAAGGTGATTGCTGAGTTAGAGGCGAAATCGAGTGATACACATCAGAAATTAAAACTTCTAAATAAATCCTTTTCTGATTCAAGACAGAAGGAGGAGCAGTTCCAGACATTGTTGCAAACAACTAAAAAGGAATTGGAAGAGCTGAAAGCTCGTTTTGGCAATGAACGGATGCATTTGGAGGCCTGAATTCAGGAACTTGAGTCTCAGAAAAATGACATGCTTGAAGAAAATAAGAAACTATCAGTTGATAGGGAGGGATTACTAGTAGAAATGTAAGGAATCCATGTAAGAATGAGTGAATTCTGCTGTGAAGATGTTGCACTTGCAAAATATTTGGAGAAAATATTAGAGAAACCTGAGGAAGAAAAAGAGTCGAGACTTAGTAATTTAGGGAGAGGCTATCATTCTAGAACTCCTTTTTCAACTGCCAAAGCAGGAAATGATGAAAGAACTCCATTGGTAGAGCTCAACTGTTAGGCTGATTGTATAATGCGGAGCAGTTCTGTACCCGAAAGACAAACTTCTGTAGAGTTCTCCAAGATCTGCAACTTTGGATGGCAATCAGACGAGAAAGAACATGTTACTTTGACAAGAATTTGGAGCTTTTTGTATTTCGTTGTATGGGTGGTAGTTTTACAATATTCTTCCCAATGTAATCAATTGTTCTTCATTTGTTGCTATAACTGTATATTGGCTCCATGCGCCGATGACAATAGTCTGTTTGGTCAAGTTTACAGAATCTACTTATTTTGAAAAGTATTTATTGTAAGTACTTGTTGAAAGAATACTTTTAGAGTATAGCTATTTTTGCTTTTCCTAAAAGTTTGGCCAAACAGTTAAACTATCTAAAATAAATACTTTGGTAGAAATATAAGCATTTTGGTTTGCTAGAAACCTGACCATACAATGGTTCATTTTCTAAAGAAAGATTGGTTAGTGCAAGTCTTATACTAAATCTAGTCATGCCAAATATTCATGTTATACAAATTTTGAGATTTTTTATGGTTATTTAAATTAGAAGTGTATTTGACAAATTGTGACATCAAAAGTATAACATAAAAAGGATATGTAGGAAGAGATAACTGGCAAAGAACAGGTCTTATAAATACAGCTTGAGCAATGCTAAATCACAGCTTTTCTCTCAACCAAACTACATTTACAGTCGTTTTATTGTGAAAGAAAAGTGATATATGTCAAATTCATAGG
The DNA here is from genome assembly GCA_034509755.1 of Anisodus tanguticus. NCBI lineage: Eukaryota > Viridiplantae > Streptophyta > Magnoliopsida > Solanales > Solanaceae > Anisodus > Anisodus tanguticus. The sequence continues at coordinate 30,117,276 of CM067550.1, forward strand.
ATTCAAAACTGCTTGAAATACACAAGCTAGAAACAACCCCTTTTAAAGCTGCCAATAATTCTTCAAACTATTACTTATTGGCATAAAAGAATATCATAAATGTATGAAATTGCAAATGTCCCGAACTGCTATATGATCCCTGAATGCAAACTGGGATCTTATGACAGTTGGACTACTGTAACTCATCACTTTTTGATGAGTCTGGTAACCGTTTTTCTTTGTTCTTTTTGCCTGAAGCGGAATTCTGAGCAAACTCTGCGAGCCCCTGCCGTAAAGCCCCAAGATTTACCCCCATCATCCACCAATATGCTTGTCACACCCATATTTGAAACCTACAAGAATAAACAACCACATACCTATTACTGAGTCTCCTAATTACATGATAGTACTATAGATAATGTTTCAGGCAACAAGTGGGAAATGATAGAAACATCAATTAATAACATGATGTGATTCACAATGACGTGGTTTTTCTTCTCTTTTTTTTGGGAGTAATTTCACAATGAAGAGATTTTACCGCCTCTATATTACGATCCTCGTTATAAAAAAACAGCATCTCCTTATAAGGCACCCCTGTCCTTCTATTGATCTTCTGAAAGTGTTCAGTTTTGTGTCTCCAGCTGGAAATTATCTCCTGCAACTCTAAGCATTCAGATTAATGGCGACCAACATATATCAGCAACTTTATTCACGTGAAACAAAATATCTAGCCTTAGTCATGATGTTAAACACCAGCTGCAAATAGAATTCTCAAAGTTATTCTCCTAAAGGGCTGAGGAACCATATCTGCAGAGAATGCGATTTATGAAAATATCTCATTAAGAATGTGAAGTTGTGAACACTGTAGTGCATTGTAACAGTTAGTAAAGAAGTGTAGCAGCACTTCCGAAATAGTTCTTTAGAACTGGTTTCAATATTTCACCGTTTATTTTAGTACAATTTTGCTTTCTAAAACCACAGGGAGGAGTTGACGAAAGGCAACTACACTACAAAGGAAGTAGATGTTTGTTGTAAAAGAGAAAACGAATAACCAAAATGGAGAACAAAGTTTGCCGTGTAATTCCACTAAAAAGGTAGGGTGAAAACTAGTGTAAAAACTTTCACCAACTCACCTTGGCTTCAAAAATTGATGCTAGCCCCCAACTTATCAAGAAAAGTGTTTGCTGTATCAGGAGTTGGCAATCTTGAGGCAATAGCAATATTAACTCCCTTGTCCTTGAGGGCATATAATATGCCTTTTCCATGAGGATATAAATATGGCATTTGCTGTTTTGAGCGGCATTCACTAAAAGATAACAGATATAAAGTATAAGACAACCAAAAGCAAGCAGAACTATAACAAAAAAATGCAATGTTAAAGTAGAAAAAATGGCGTAAATTTTTCAGAAAGAAAGGGCTAGAAACTATTCAAGTTGAGACATGGAGATATGATGGACAATGACTTACTTCAACCCTTTTTTAGTGACAGCTCAAGAATTGTTTCTATAACCTTATGTTTTCTCAAAAGCACGTGTATAGAAAGTTAAGAAATACACCCTAGGAATCCACCTCTGTAATTCAATGACAATGAGCAGATCCCCAAAACAATCCCACCTACAAAGTCAAAGTATTGGATAATTCCATTACATAAATGCCACTCGAAGCAAACCTCGCCATATACAAGATTCTCATTCAGTCACCTCTTAGTTCTCAAATCCCCATATTTGTAACACATTAGATTTGTTCATTGACTTCAATAACCACCAATATTAGCAACATGTCTTTCTCAATGACCTCAAATTCTTCAGTCTCGTAGAGCATGTAAAACGGCTCAAATCCCTTCATATTTCGACCAATAGCATCACGAGTCGTTGGTTTATTTTGTGACTCTGATATCCTTTTAAACCACTATCTTTTATCTACTCGATTCATCTATCATTGGTATTTGCTTATTTATATTTCTCATCCTTTAACTAATAATTAAACCATATTAGTAGTAAAACTTTTATCCCACTATCAACCATTCCACATATTTATTTGCAGAATTATAATGACCTCAGATAATTAAAACCACATAAATATCAGATACCATCAGTCCTCCATCAGACAGGAAACATGCTACACCATTAATCAATTTTTTATGTACCAAGCTCTGTAACTAGCTTCTAAACAAAATAGAGATGCCAGAACTGCACTAAGACTTGTTATCTACGCAATCATATTTTTTTGGCATTTCAAATGTGTATAACTGATTTCTTAGTTAGAAAAGTAAGTGTTCTGATAGAGCAGTTAGTGCGAGAGTTCGGGATTTCATCAACCTAGACCCTCCGGTTTTCACGGGATCAGACCTGAACGCGAACCCATAAATTTTCTAGATTAGATGCAGCGTACCTTGCGGGTAATGGATACCACCGATACTGAGTGGATAAAGTTTACTTCTTATAGATTGCGGGATGTCGTGATGATCTAGTATGAGACATGAGAGCATTCTAAGGGACCTCGTGCCCCATCAGCAAGATATAGAGAGTTTTCGGAGGCTTTCTTACAACATTTTCTGCTGATCGAGCTCCGACGGGCTAGGAAGGATAGATTTTTACGTATTGAGCAAGGTGATATGAGTGTTCGAGAATAAATCTATTAGTTTAATTCATTGGCCAGATATGCTCCTACGATCATAACTGAGATAAGTGACCGGGTAGATATGTTTGTTACTGGCTTGGGGACGCACTTGGTTAATGAGTATATTACAGTTTCTCTGAATCTGAATATGGATATTACTCGCATTCAGTCTTATGCACAGAATTTGGAGGATCGTAAGAGACAACAACGGGTAGATTGAGAGCGTGATAGGGGCCAACATAAGAGGGCCCGGTCCATAGGTGACATGTGAGAGTTCAGATGTGGGTCTAGGCCACAATTTTATAGGCGCCCATCCTACCTGGCAGCTAGTGCACAGTTTTCGAGGTTGAAGGTTGATCAGTTTGCTTAATATGGACTAGGTAAGAGTTTACGAGCATCAAGGTCCTATTATAGAGGGGATTCTAGTCAGATGAGGTTGTATTTGACTCAATGTGAGCAGTATGTTAAGGCCCATCTGGGGCCATGCCTACGAGGATCAGAGGTGTGCTATTCTTGTGGTTATCCCGGTCATATCATACGAGAGTGTCCGATAAGAGGCGGAGGTGTTAGGCCCAGCCAGCCAGATCTGTAGTAGCTTCATCATCTTCAGCACGCCCATCAGGGCAAGGTTATCAGACATTAGCCAGTCGAGGCAGAGGTAGGGGTAGAGCAACTAGCTTCGGTGGTAGCCAAAACCGCATTTACACACTGATGGGTCGATAGGATCAGAACTCTTTACTTGATGTTATTACATGTATAATATCAGTCTTTTCACATAATATATATGCGTTATTAGATCCAGGCTCCAATCCATCATATGTCACCCATTTGATTGTATGTAAGTTTGGTATGGAGCCTGAATTGATAAGAGAGCCATTTGCGGTATTTACACTAGTTGGTGAGTCGGTAGTTGCTAGTCGGGTCTATCGAAATTGTGCAGTGTTAATTTGTAGCCATCAGACCCTAGCGAATCTAGTAGAGTTAGAAATTGTTGATTTTGATATTATTATGGGCATGGATTGGCTGGTGTCGTGCTATGCTAATGTTGATTGTCGAACAAAGATTGTTAGATTTCAATTTCCAAGTGAGCCAGTCCTTGAATGGAAGGGTCATACTGCGATGCCAAAGGGTAGGTTTATTTCATACCTTAAGGCAAGAAAGATAATTTCCAGAGGATGCATATACTATCTTGTTCGGGCCAGAGATGTCGATGTTGAACCACCTACTTTTCAATCAATTCCGGTGGTTAATGAGTTTCTTGATGTATTTCCAGATGAACTTTCAGGCCTTCCTCCCGAAAGGGAGATTGAGTTCGGTATAGATGTGTTTCCAGAAACTCAACCGATATCTATCCCTCCTTATAGAATGGCTTTAGTTGAATTGAAAGAATTAAAGGTGCAATTAAAGGATCTGTTTGAGAAAGGCTTCATTAGGCCCAGCATGTCCCCTTGGGCTACGCCGGTATTGTTTGTACGAAAGAAAGATGGCTCGTTGCGAATGTGTATTGACTATCGGCAGCTGAATAAAGTCACTATTAAGAATTATTATCCTCTTCTTAGAATTGGTGACTTGTTTAATCAGTTACAGGGTGCAAAATGTTTCTCAAAGATCGACGTAAGGTCAAGGTACTATCAGCTAAGGGTCAAGGAGAAGGACATTTTGAAAATGGCTTTTCGAACAAGGTATGGGCATTTTGAATTCTTAGTAATGTCTTTCGGGCTCACAAATATGCCAACAACATTTATGGATCTAATGAACAGTGTGTTTTGCCCAATTCTGGATGTATTTGTGATAGTATTTATAGATGATATTCTGGTTTATTCTCACTCGGAGGTGGAGCATGTGGATCACTTGCGGGTAGTACTACAGACACTCTAGGATCGTAAGTTGTATGTGAAGCTCTCCGAGTGTGAGTTTTGGTTGAATTTAGTGGCTTTCCTTGGTCATATAGTGTCAGATGAAGGTATAAGAGTTGACACTCAAAAGGTAGAATCGGTGAAGAATTGGCTGAGGCGCACAACTCCATCAGAGGTTCATACCTTTTTAGGCTTAGCCGGCTATTATAGGAGGTTTGTAGCAAGATTTTCTATCATATCAGCACCATTGACAAGGTTGACATAAAAGGCCATAGAGTTCCAGTGGTTCGATGCCTGTGAGCAGAGTTTCCAGGAGTTAAAGGACATACTAACATCGGCACCAGTTCTTACTCTCCCAGAGGGTCCAGAAGTCTATGCTGTGTATTATGATGCCTCAGGAATGGGTTTAGGATGGGTGTTGATGCAATAAGGTAAGGTGATAGCCTATGCTTCAAAGCAATTGAGGAAACAAGAGAAGAATTATCCGACGCACGATTTAGAGTTAGTCGTGGTGGTCTATGCACTGAAAATTTGGCGGCACTACTTGTATGGTGTTCATGTAGACATTTTCACAGATCATAAGAGTCTGCAGTATATATTTAAGTAAAAAGAGTTGAACTTGAGACAAACAAGGTGTCTTGAATTATTGAAGGATTATGATGTGGACATCTTATACCATCCTGGTAAAGCTAATGTTATAGCATATGCGCTTAGTCACAAGTCTATGGTAAGCTCGATGTTGGTGCGGGCCGAGAGGAAACAGTTGATAAGAGAGCTCCATCAGTTAGCTAGGTTGGGAGTCCAATTAATGGGTTCACATGATGGTGGCTTTGTGATTCGGGATACATCAGAGTCGTCCCCATATTAAAAGTTAAAAAACATCAGTGAGAAGATCCCATTTTAGGTAAAAATAGAAAGGGGATTCAAAAAAAGAAGACCACGTCCTTTGAGATTGACGGAAATGGGGTTCTCAGGCACCAGGGTCATTTCTATGTTCCAAATGTAGCGGTATTACGAGACAAGATTATGACAGATGTCCATTGCTCATGATATTCCATTCACCCTGGATCTACTAAGATGTATCATGATCTCAAAGGTATGTATTGATGGAACGACATGAAGAGGAACATTGTGGAGTTTGTAGCTTAGTGTCCTAATTGTCAGCAAGTAAAAGTAAAGAACCAAAAGCCCGGCGGCTTGACTTAGAACATTGAGAGAATACCATCAACCCTATTTTTCACTAAGTCAAAGCCAAAAATCTGATGAATAGAAGGAAAGGCTGCTGGTAGCCGGTCGATAAGCAACAGCTACAGGACGAAAGCTAAGCTAGACACCCAGTTCATATCTTTGTTTCATGTGTTCCTGGGAGGAATTCGATCTCGGAATACCACCTAAATAACTACGGCCAGAGAGTCAAATAGGTCGGGAAAAAACAACTTCCGTACCAATTCGGTCGATCCAAAATGGATCCGACAATCCGCTTTCTATCCCCCGAGCACTTAGTGGAAGAATAGGAATCAAGTCATACAGTCTCCAATCCAATCCTTGCTCCCGCAGTCAGTCTTTGGGGTTGATCTCCAGGTTCTGTCCTATTCTGGAAAGAATGGCAAAGTAAGGGATTGTTGTCTGCTCAGAGATTTCATATCTCTCCCACGTGTGATTCATCCTAACAACTATCGATTAGGTTAAAAAAAGTGCCCCTACACATGAAAATATTGCTGCTTTGGAAAGGGAATCGGTAAGCGGCGAACAAAGTCTAGTTGCCAGCCCACAGCATAGTGTGGAATCTGGATCCTTTCATCGAGTCCCATGTGGAAGGGCTCTGGCTCAACGGATCAAAGGTACGGTGAGAAAGGATTCCTCGTCAAGTAAGTTTGGGGGGTGTGGACACATTTGCGCAAATTCGGGTAACGGCTATAAGGGAGAAATCAAAAGGAAACTGTACCCGACCAGGGATGGACGTAAACTCGAGGAAAGGCCAGACAGACTGACCTCTGCTAACTATGTTTTATAAAGAATTACAGCTAGAGAGAGGTCTCAATTCAGAAAGATGAAGGGCCCAAAAGTCTAAATAGGGGGTTACAAAGACATATGAACAAGAAAACATGTCCTTAATGAGATGGTACTTACTTTCATACAGGTGTTGCATGGCAGTCGTTAGCTCGTGTCATGAGATATTTGGTCGATGAAATTGATTACTAAGCTATGGAGCGAACACAAGAGAATACTACTTAGTCAAGTAGAAAGGCCAACCTGAGAGCGAGGCAAGCTGGGAAGGGGTCCTCGCCAATGCGGAAAGAACGATTTCTCATCCCAATAGCCAATGATTTGAAAGCCTTCCCGATGTGGAAATGAGAAATGATTAATATGGATTTCATTATGGGTTTACCTCGCTCGTATCATAAGTTTGATTCTATTTGGGTGATTGTTGACAGACTGACCAAATCAGCTCATTTTTTGGCAGTCAAAACTACCTACACAGCCAAGGACTACGCGAAGTTGTACGTTAAGGACATTGTTCGCCTTTATGGTATGACTATTTTTATTATATCTGACCGAGGTGCGTAGTTCACAACTAATTTCTGGAGATTATTTCAAAAACGTTTGGGCACTCAAGTTAATCTTAGCATAGGTTTCCACCTTGGGACAGACGGGCAGACCGAACGTATGATTCAAACACTCGAAGACATGCTATGAGCTTGTGTATTGGACTTCAAAGGAGGTTGGTATGATCATCTACCCATTATAGAATTTACGTACAATAATAGTTATCATGCTAGTATCAAAATGTATCCATATGAGGATTTGTATGGATGGAAATATAGATCTCCTATCGGATGGTTCGAAGTAGGCAAATTAGAATTATTTGGGCCTGACCTAGTGCACCAAGCCATAGAGAAGGTGAAGCTTATCCAAGAACGACAGTTAATCGTTCAGAGTCATTAGAAGTCGTATTCAGATGTGCGACACCGGGACTTAGAGTTCCAAGTGGATGATTGGGTCTTCTTGAAGTTTTCTCCTATGAAGGGTGTAATGAGATTTGGGAAAAAGCTCAGCTCAGCTCAAGGTACATTGGGCAATATCGCATAATTCGACGAATAGGCCAAGTAGCTTATGAATTGGACATGCCTCCCGAGTTAGAGTTTGTTTATTTGATCTTCCATGTTTCTATGTTGAGAGTATGTGTTGGGGATACTTCTCGGATTGTACCGATTGACGATGTGAATGTTACAGAGGACTAATCATATGAAGAGGTTTCTATTGCTATCTTAGATCGACAAGTCAGCAAGCTAAGGACTAAGGAAGTAGCCTCTGTGAAAGTTCTATGGCGAAATAAGAATGTAGAAGAGATGACGTAGGAGGCGGAAGAGGAGATGAAGTATAAGTATCCTCACTTATTTCAGATGAAAGTTGATGTTCCGAGTGAAGCATAGCCTGACCAAGAGCTAACGTATGGATACATAAGGTGAGTTCCCAGTTAAGATAGTTATGTTTGATGTTTGATGGCCATATGAGGCTCGATGATATGTATATGTTGTTGTATGGCCGTATGAGGCAAGTTTATCTTTTACTTGTTGAAAGGGGTCGGATAGTCACGTTTATAGGAGAGATTGGATCAAAATATTTTGGAAAACCTTGGGGATTAATTGTTCCCTTATGTATACTTCTATGTCGAGGATGAATGTTTCTAAGAGGTGAAGTATGTTACACCTCGTAGTTTTGTACGTTGAGATTCATCACATGTTAGTACTCCTAGTCTTGGACATCAAGATTATCTTCGAGGTTATACGATATTAGACATGCCTATTATTACATCCCGTACTTCCATTCAACATATACACGACTACGTTGAGGTTGATGAATTCACTTAAATGTGAGGAATGAGATTTCAGGCAAATAAAATTGATCGGTTTGCTTACCTATCCTACTTGCTTGAGTTGCTTGCTTACACGTCCTGCTAGCTTGAGCTACTTAACACATGTCGTGATTATTAAACGGGAATAAGACATGTGTCTAAGTGAACAAGGCCAACATGTGACACCTATTAATTAACCAAGCAGGTGACAAGTAGGTGTGTCACCTATTTGCTAAAAGGAATGGCCCAAATTAGTCCACCTAAATTAGCATGTGTAGGTCATCCAAGAGGGCCCTTTTAGGGGCTGAATCAAGACCTCTCTCCTCATAATATCCAAGTAGTAGAAACATAAAAGACAGCCATAAAATTCTCTCCCAAATTATTCTACTCCAAACCTGTAAAAAGCTGCCAATAATCTTCTTCTTCTTTCAATTCAAGTTAAAGGGTAATCTCCAATCTTGAAGGATCTGAAGTGAAGCAAGTTGATGGTCATCAAGGAAAATATACTACCATTGTTTCATCCCTAAAAGATCTGATATAGGTAAGAAAATCCTCCCTTCGTTATGTATTTGAGTTTATCTAAGTTCTAGCTAGGTTATTTGGTGAAGAACTTGTGAAGTAGGGGATAGAAATTGAGTGGAAGTTGTTGTGGTGTTATGGGTTGTTTGGAGTAGTTTCATGTTATTATATGACTGTAATATGTGAGTATCGCCTTGGATATGTTGTGGTAAAGCTTATTGGTGCCTAACTAAGTTTTGGAAGTAAGAATTGATGAAGAAATAATTTGAAAATCAATTTTGAGTTGATGTAATTGTTGGACTGTTATGACTTCTTTTTAATATTGGGTTGTGGCTGAAAATCAGTAGGAGTAAGTGGATATGTTGTAATTAATGATGTTAACAGGTTCTGGAAGGAGAAAAGGGGTTTTAAAACTATAGTTGTTTAATCACAAACCGAGCTTGCCGCTCGTTATACTATTATTTGAATTGTTAGAATTTTTCTTATGTTGTTGAGGGACTGAGTGGATGGGATTGGTTATTGAAATTTTTAATATCGTTATTTGGTGCTATATTGAATTTGAGGAAGTGAGGAAATGTAGGGGAAGTGCTGTCCGATTTTCCGTAAGAGAGCTATTAACTTAGAAATGTGTTTTGAGTCCTTACATGACATTAACCATAGTTTTAATACCTTGATGTAGGTTGACGTACTACGGGAAGTATGTGGATCCGTTAGCAACAAAGGTATGTTAAGGCTACTCTTCCTTCTTTTGGCATGATCGGAATGAAACGAACGTAAACGAACAATATCCATAATGGCTCCACTCTTAGATATGTTAGAGGCTGATGTTCTTGACTTCTATATAATGATAGTGATCTTATCTTATGTCTTGTTGATTCTTCAAAGTAAGTTATGTTGATGATGTTAGTTCCATAATGTTAATCAGAGGTGCAAAGACCTTACGTCACTCTCATAGACTCAGAGTGTCTTAGTATCATTCATGCATTAGATACATATATGTACCATGAACTCACAAGTATTATATACGCTATGCTATATGTTATATATATGGGGTAAGGGAAAGGTTATGGCGTTATATATGCACTACCACCTGATCAACTGATAAATGATGATGATTATGCCCACAGAGGCCAATATGATATGGTGGGATGCCCATAGAGGCTTGATGGCATTATATACACATATGTATATGTATGACCAGGAATTATGTACGCATATGTACGATACTTAGGCATATTATAGCCCTCAGAGGCATTCTGTATAAGTTGATTATTTTTTGTTTTAGGTTACCTCCATGCCTTTATTATGCTATTTTTCATGCCTTGCACACTCGGTACATTATTCGTACTGATGTTCCTTTTGTTGGGGGACGCTGCGTTTCATGCCTGCAGGCTCAGGTAGACAGGATGACGGTCCGCAACAGTAGGTTGCCTATTTAGTTGATATTGAAGCACTCTACTTGTTCCAGAGTTGTAGTCTAGTCTTGGTACGATATTTTTGATATGCATATAGGTATGGCGGGGCCCTGTCCTGACCTTATGATGTCACGTACTCCAGTAGAGGCTTGTAGACAGTTATGATGCAGTCAGATGTTAAATGGCCTCATCGTCCTATGTTTTTTTTGTATAGTCATCTATGGTAGCCTTGTCGGCTCGTACGGTCATTTCCAATATCTATGTATATTCATATATACCATGTCGGTCATGCACCTTTTCAGCTTATTATTTCTATGAGTCATCAGATTACCACGTGACAGCCCTCGTGGCCCATGCTTACTTACAATTCTGTGGTGAATGTATGTCTAGTGGTGCTCGGCAAGTAAGGTCCGGGTGCCCGTCATGGCCCTCTGATTTGGGCCGTGACAACAATATATAAATGTGCACCTTCAAATAAGTTATAAAGTTCTTTCTGTAAATTAATAAGAATTTATATTGTGAATTAATTCTAGAATAAATAAATTATTTCTTCATAACCTTTTAAAACTAAATCATTCATAAATGTTAGTGTACAAAAATATAAGAGAAAACTTTCCACAATAAATATTATAGGAATAAACCCAAGTATCACTTCATAAATTCTATAGTAATATTCTCTTACCCATAATCATTGAGCAGTAATGTTTTTCTTAATCAGTGAATTAAGAACACTTGGAATGGTTACACATTTTTAAGTTCAAATAACTTAAAATGGTATAGCATATGGAGAGAAAAAGTAGCATATGAAGAGATAGAGATAGTATCACTATATCACATATCATTGTAGATAATAAAATTCGCGTCGAGAAAATAATAATCAAGACAGAAAAATATCACAAAAATTATGGTATTTGATTTCAAATATGAGTGTTACAATCTCTATAAATCTTATGATTCTTCCTTTCGGAAATAAATTCAAGGGCTTTGAGCTTGATCTTGAATTTGGCGGTCTTTGATCTTAAACTTATACTTGGATTCAAGGTCTTTTGAGCTTGATCTTGCATTTGGTGGTTTTTTATCTTGAACTTGTACTTGGATTCAAGGGCTTGAAGCTTGATCTTGCATCTTCATCTTGATCTCTACAACTTGTAGAGAAATATTTGAGTGCTTGAATGCTTGTAGCTTGTAGAGAAATCTGAGGTGTTTGATCCACAAGCTCTCTCATGCTTCTTGTTAGAATTTGTGGTCCCTTTTCTGAAATATAAGACCCCTATTTATAGTTGTAGGATGGAGGAGTTGTGATAAGGATGAACTTCTTTCAGCCAATCAGATTTAAGTTGACATGACGATATTTTATTGGTCGGAACATGTCACTTGTACACATGACACATTTTCATTGACTTTTGATTTGACTAGGCATGCTGCATCATTTTGATATATGACATGATCCTATTGGCTCCTTCGCTTGACTTGGTGTGCCACATCATTTGACACGTGACACGAATTTGGGCATCTAGGATAAGATGACATCTTGGGCTTGACAAAGTGGGATCATCATTTGTAGCTCAAATCAATGGACTAGCCCAACGACATTGGACTTTAATTAAATCCATATTTATTAGACTTAAATAATTAATCCATGTATATTAATTCATAACATTTATATAAACTAATATATTTTGAATTTAATAAAATCCAAATGGTTCAATATATTCTGAATTTATATTTTATAAAATTTCATTTTCCATAAATGTCCTTACTTCAAAACTTGTCAGTGCATAAACGAACTTAACGACATGGGTTAAAGTATTAGCAAGATGACAAATTAGGACCTTGGACCGATTAACTTGCAAAAAGAATGTCATTGCAATTTTATTTAGCTTGAAATAATTGATTTTAGGGACAATATACATCTGATGAGTCATATCCCGTGCTCCCAAAGATCACCAATTTCCTCATATTAGAAAATAATTATTTCTAATTGTAATCATTGATTACATATTTGCATTTCACGTTGCATGATCATTTGCAATAAAGTCATTTGATACTTTGTCAGGGCTATGTGGATTATATTATTCTTTAGGGAGCTTTAGGGAGCTTTTGGTTTAATAGGTTTCATATTAAGTCAATTCGAGCTTGCTCGATTTGTTCAATTGACTTTAACACGTAACACACTTAACTGAAGCTCACGTCCGTCCTTATTCATTTGGAGTAGGAAAACAATTATAAATTATTCTCCTTGAAAATTGGACTAATATATTCAAATTATATTAGCCCCACCTTTTTTCACCGACTCAACTCTCCTCTACACGGGACAAATCAAATTGCTTGTAGGAGTCCTAGTTTGACACAAATCCTAACACTAGACATGAATTCCATAGAATTAAGATGTATCCAGTCCTTGAATTCTAGTCGAATAAGGGAATCTTAAGCGCTTACTTGTATCTATAAATAGATGTGTGCTCGCCATTCTTTATCATCAACAATTTTGCGAGCTCTTTTTCGAAAATCTTAGGACGTGGTTTGCAATCATCACACCGCAAGGTATTTTTTTAGCGTTTTACTTTGTCGTCTTTCTTATTTCTTTTTCTTTTTTTTAGACGAAAGAACGTACAGTTCATGATGATCAGCTCAAGGTGCGAGAGAATAACATTGTCTCTGTCACCTTGAGACTGACAAATTTAGCCACATTCTACGACGTATCCATGAAACCATCAGCTTAGGGTGCGAGAGATTAACATTGCCTCCATCACCTTGAGACTGACTAATAGAATATTTCTCAATATTCTCTCATTAATTGTATTAATAGTATATCTCCAATTTTAGGTATAATTATAGTCCTTTTGTAATCAGGTTAATTAGTTACCTAGTTTGTATCAAAGTAATTATTCTTGTAACCTTATATATATTGTAAATCATTCATCAATAAAATCAAGGAACATATTCTTTTATGGTATTAGTAGCTTAAAACTACAAACCCTACCCTAGTTGCTGATACACCTTCTCGGGCGCCACCTTTTTTCCACATCAGTACCTAGCCTATGTCGGAACCCTAACCGCCGACCTCTATCGACCCCCCTCTTTTCCCCACGACAGAACCCTAGTTTTTCCGGCCATTCTTCCTCTCTCTTCCTCCTAAATTTCCTCTTCCATGACTGACAAAACCAACTTCCATCCAGCACTTGCCTTAAACAACATTACAAACTTCATTCCTTTGACTCTTGAGATGGAAAAAGGTCAATACTCCTCATGGGCGGAGCTATTTAAGATCCATTGTTGTGTTTACGAAGTTATCGACCACATCATCCCTACCACGCTAAAGTCCACAGATTTACCATCGACTTCGACTTCGACTTCTGATGATGCACTCTAGTCTCGTTTGGACACAGTCATCCTCCAGTGGATATACGACATGATATCTAATGATCTGTTGCATATCATCACTGAGACTGATGCTACTGCCCGCCAAATGTGGGAACGTTTAGACAGTATTTTCCACGACAACAAAACTCAACGGGTATTATACCTTGAAAATCAGTTCAAAGACATTCATCAGGACGATTTCCCAAACGTGTATGCCTATTGTCAAGAACTCAAGATACTTTCTAACCAACTCTTCAACATCGGCGCAACAGTCACCAATCAGCGATTAGTCATGCAACTTATTGCAGGTTTGAACGAATCCTATGATGGTGTTGCCACTATCCTTCAGCAATGCACGCTGTTACCTCCATTTTATGAGGCCCGTTCGAAGTTCATCCTTGAGAAAACCTGAAAAATTAAGCGTAGCACCACTTGGGCTAGCATTGCCGACGTCGCCCTCACCACCACCATCGGGCCCTCCTCCAATGGTAGGGCATCCCGGTCCTATAACTAGAACCATCTGCTAGAGGACTCGTAACAGTCCACTTCCTCCCGTAATAACCATCAGAGCAGGCAGGCCGGTAAGGGCCGCAGAGGAAGAGATTCCGAAAATAACGGCGGCGTGAAGAGGCAGTCCTGATGGCCGGAAACAGCCAGCAATGATCGCGGTAGTGGCAGCAGCCTCTATCATGGCTGCCTACCCGTTGTGGGTTGTGTGGGCCCTACCGTCATGGGTCTCCCTTCTTTTCCCGTATACGACATTCTCATAGACTCCACCTCAGAACCGATAGGCCCAACCTGGCATACTTGGCCCACGTCCACAACAGACCTACATAACACAGGCCCCTCCGCCATCGACTTATACACCGACTGACATTGAGGCAGCTATGAGAACAATGTCACTCAACACTCCAAACTAAAATTGGTATATGGACACAAGCGCCACATCTCACATGACGGCATCACAAGGTACTCTCTCATCTTATTCCAATTAAGTAATTTAAATCGGAAGATTATTAGTGGTAGTGGATAAGGCATTCCCATTTTTTGTTATGGCCATTCCTCCCTATCCCCACCACATCTACAACTAATCTTAAAAAATGTCATTCATGCCCCTAAACTCATTAAGAATCTAATCTCCGTGCGACATTTCACAATTCACAATTGGGTTACCCTTGACTTTGATCCTTTTGGTTTTACTATAAAGTATTTTACGACAGGGAGATGAATAATGAGATGTGACAGTACCAGAGATCTCTACCCTATTTCAAACGCCGTCAATAATCCAGCCTCAGTTCCCTAAACTTTTGCTGCTCTTTCGTCTTCCTTATGACATTCTAGATTAGGACATCCGGGAGACTCTGTTTTACACTCCCTTAGGAAAAATAATTTTATTAATTGCAACCGTATTTCTAGGACTTCTATATGTGACTCTTGCATTTTTGGGAAACATTTCAAATTACCATTTTTCTGCATCCACAAATTATACTTTAATGCCTTTCGATATCATATATAGTGATTTGTGGACATCCCCTATTTTGAGTATGGCTGGCCATCGATATTATGTGTTATTTTTGGATGATTATTCCAACTTTCTATGAACTTTTCCAATTGGAAATAAATTCCAGATCTACCCCATTTTTTCTTCATTTAGTGCTTTCGTACAAACATAATTTGAAAAAAGCATTAAATGTTTTCAGTGTGACAATGGCAGGGAATTCGATAATAACCAATTCAAACAGTTTTGCTCCAAAAATGGTCTTACCTTTCATTTTTCCTGCCCTCACACATCTTCCCAAATGGTAAAGCCGAACAGGAAATTTGAACCATAAACAACCTCATTCATGCCCTACTTGCTCATGCCTCAAGTCTCCATAAATTCTGGCATTACGCACTCTCCATGGCCATCTATCTCCTAAACATAATTCTAAACAAGTCTCTAGCTCAACGGTCGCCCACCCAAGTTTTGTTTTGTAGGAACCCCTCCTACCAACACTTGCGTATTTTTAGATGTCTTTCTTACCCTCTCCATCTTACCACTCACAAACTCCAACCCCCGTCTTCCCCATGTGTGTTTCTGGGTTACCCTGCCAATCATCGTGGATACTCGTTCTCTGTCTTGTCGAGCCGTAAAATTATTATTTCACGTCATGTCCTATTTGATGAGTCTCAATTTTCCTTTGCCTCTCTACACTCGCCACATCGACATTCCTACGACTTTCTAGATGATAGCCTAAACCCTCTTCTAATTCACCATTTACATAGTCTGTCATCCCAAACCTCGGCACCCACCACTACCTTGGCTAGTCCGGGACTAGCTACCCACCCGGTTCTTCCGACGGTGGCCCAGAACAGCCTACCTTAGGGTGATTCCACAGCCACCTCTCGACAAACTGAGGTTCGGCCAGCCAGTACTGTCACCCCTGCCCTTCATCTTCTTCCCGGTAGTCCCGCGACAACCCCTTCTCCCTCTCCCATCTCGCATCCCGAGACACACTCTCGGACTATAGAAACATGTGCCATGCATGGAATTCATTAACCTAAACAACTGTTTAACCTTTTCATTTCAGTTTTCCTTTCCCCTGTCCCTCATAACCCGAAGGATGCCTTGTCCGACCGTAATTAGAAATCTGCAATGATTGACGAATATAATGCTATTATTGATAATAAGACGTGGGACCTAGTACCCCATCCACCTGATGCTAACATTATTCATTCTATGTGGATTTTTAGACATAAAAAGAAATATAATGGTTCTTTTGAGAGGTACAAAGCCCGTCTTGTATGTGATGACATATCTCAACATATGGGAATCGACTGTGATGAAACGTTCTACCCGGTCGTAAAGCCCGCAACCATCCGGACCATCCTCAATATTGCCATATCTAAGTCTTGACCCATCCATCAGCTTGATATCAAGAATGCCTTTTTACATGGGAATCCTCATGAAACTGTATATATGCATCAGCCTATGGGTTTCAGGGATCCTATTCATCTGGGTTATGAGTGTCTGTTGCGGAAATCACTCTATGGACTGAAATATGCTCCTCGAGCATGGTACCAGCGGTTCACCGATTATGCTTCCTCTATCGGTTTTTCATACAGCAGATTCGATCATTCCATGTTCATCTACAACAAAGGTACAAACATGGCTTACCTATTATTATATGTTGATGACATCATCATCACCACATCATCTTATGCTCTTCACCGGTCAATTATGTCTCTCATTTCCTCTAAGTTTGCTATGAAAGATCTGGGCCCTCTGAGTTATTTCTTGGACATCTCTGTCACTCGATATTCTGGTGGCCTATTTCTATGTCAGAAGAAGTACGCCGAAGAGATCCTTGACCGTGCAAGCATGCCATCTTGTAAACCATCGCACACGCCTATAGACACCAATTCCAAGCTCAGCGCTGATTCTGGCCCTTCATATTCAGACCCGACTCACTATCGTAGCCTGGCTGGGGCCCTCAATACCTTACATTCACGAGACTAGACATATCTTATGTCGTGCAACAAATCTGCTTGCACATGCACAGTCCGACGGAAGCACATATGCATGCCTTCAAACGTATTTTACGATACGTCCAAGGTACACTTCACTTCGGATTACATTTATACAGGTCTTCGCTCACTAGTCTCACTGCCTATTCTGATGCTGACTGGGGTGGATGTCCTGACACCCGACACTCCACTTCTGGTTATTGCATTTTCCTTGGAGATAACCTATTATCTTGGTCTTCCAAAAGGCAATGCAGTTTGAAGAGATGGTTCACTTTAGAGACTATATGTTCCTGTCTTCCAAAAACAAGTATCTCATAATTGAAGCTGAAAATGGTGAGATCCTAAATAAGTTGCTTACTCATATTTCACTAGTTGGATGGTATGTTGGTATACTGGTCTGTGTCCATCTTTGAGGAATTCTCTCCATGTGCTAGATTGGATTTTAGAACATAGACAAGGTCCTAATCGATCATAAAAATGTGGTCCTTTCAAAATCCTAACCATCGCAAATTGAACATTGCGAGCACTCTTTCTTGTTTAGGACGCCGAATACTTCATAATGAGGTACATCGGGGATTTTGAACCATGGAAATTGGCAATGAATATCATCATACACCAGGAAATTTGGAATGGGCTGAAGGCGTACTTGGAAGAAGCCAACAAACTTTAGAGGCACCGAGGATATATGAAGTTGTTTACGCTTCTCTATTCACCTATGGTCGTAAATCGAACATATTGCAAGCATTCTTTGAAGCCTGGTGTTCAAAGAAAAATGCATTGCTTACATCATCCGGAGAGCTATCAATATCCCTCTGGGTAATATAGTAAACTATATATTCTATTTTTAGCTTTTTAATAGGTGTGTCAAGTCAATATGTGACAAGTAAAACTGGACGGAAGGAATAGTAAATAATTTTACAAAGTATCCAAACAAGCAAGAGAAAAACCTAACCCTCATAAGATCAAATGTCTTCAAAATCTAAAAAAGATTCTTACTCTAAAATTATTTATAGTAATACTAAATATTGAGTTAAACTCATTGTCAAAGATTGACGTATGGCCGAAAAATTACTACATGGCCATGGGTAATAAATTAAATGACAATTCTTGTAGCTTTCAACTTCAAATTATACATTACAACAACAACATACCCAGTAAAATCCCACAACGTGGAACTTCAAATTATACATTAATATTTGTTAATTTGCTAGGATGTGAAGGGAGATTTTGATTCACATGTTCATGTGGAATATAGTTACATTTTACGGAAATCCATGCGGACATTGTTGAGATGGATCAAATGTGCATTTCTCTAACTTATACTCCTTCCTCTCCATAATAAGTGGTGTTTTTAGCTTATGCACACCCCTTAAGAAATTACTCATTCCTAAAAAATTATGAGTGTTTTTTACTAACTTACCTCTAATTAATGCCTAGAAAAAGAAAAACTATTTAATAATTCTTGATTATGTAAATAAGGGTAATTTTAGAAGAGTAAGATCAATTTCTAATTGAAATTCTAAAGCACCACTTATTTTGTAATAAAATGAAAAGCCTAAAACATTATTTATTTAGGAACGGAGAGTAGAATTTATGTCTATTCAATACTCCCTCCATTTCATAATAAATTACTCTATTCATTCATTTTTACTTGTCCACTTTTGACTTTGCATGCCCTTTAAAAACTAATAAATGAAGTATGTATTTTATCATAATGCACATATTAATTGATGTATTTAGACTTAAAAAATAAACAGAAAATGAGTAATTAATGTTAAGGGTAAAACAAGAAAAAAAGTTTGACTTTCTCTTGATATGCTAAAGTGGACAATTAAAAGTGAAAATCTATTTTTAGTATAGTAGACAAGTAAAAGTGAATAGAGGGAGTATGTTTTCAGCTTGGACACACCCTTTAAGAAAATTACTCACTCCTAGAGAGTATGAAGTGTTTTTACTCTCTCGGTCCAGTTTTACTTGTCCCCTATACTAAAAATAGTTGTCCAAATTTAATTGTCCACTTTAGAAAATCAAGAGATAATTTATTATTTTTTTCTTATTTTACCCTTAGTATTAATAAGTCAAATTTTCAATTTCTTTTTCCAACACTTTAAAATTATACATTTTTATGGGGAATATGTGAATTGGTGGAACTCATTACTTTATTATTGGTTGCACATTCGTTTTGGCAAACTTTAATTGATTTCAATCATTAGATAATTAGCAATAATTAGGGGTAATATAGTAAACTTTCTATTATTTTTAGCTCCTTAATAGGCGTATCAAGTCAATATGTGATAAGTAAAACTTGACGGATGGAATACTAATTTCCCGTTAATCAAAATGCCTTGAGAAGTACATCTTTAATGATTTCTTGGTCATTTGAAACTACATTATTTAATAAGGGTAAAACTAAAAGAAAAAACTAATGCTTTCTTGATTTTGTGAAATATCACCTATTTTGAAATAAAATAAAAAGATAAAAATACTATTTATTTAAAAATGGAGAGAGTATTTTACAACTGTGATGGAAACACAACAAATAGGTTAAGAGTTTAAAATATAAAACAAAATTATTAATTAGGATCTTGAGAAATTCTCCCCACTTTCTAAACTTAAAAAACTTTCATCAATCCCCAAACTCAACGGATTACACGAATTTTTTTAAAAAAAATAGAGCAAACTCCAAACTCAAATGGACCATTTAAGTAAAGAAAACTTTTTAACTAGTTGTACTACGCAATTAGAGCATTTAAGAGAAGAAAAAGAGAGAGCATGCGAAGTTAAGGTGTGAAGGGGAGTCTTGGAGCAACTGGTAAAGTTAATGTAATGTGATCAGGAGGTCATGAGTTCAAGTTATGGAAACAGTCTCTTATAGAAATATGAGGTAAGACTGCGTATAATAGACTCTTGTGATCCGGTCATTTCTCGGACCCCGTGCATAGCGAGAGCGTAGTGAACCGGCATGTTCTTTTTAAGCGAAGTTAAGGGGTTCTTGTGGGGAGTAAAAGTAACAATTTAATGAAATAAAATAAAAGTAGTCCGTCATTTTAATTTATGTTGCATAATTTTCCAAGACATTGAGTTTGCGATTAAGATATGTAATTTTCATAATATTTGGTGGCTGGAAAAACATATTCTTAAGAATAAATGAGAATTGTAAGATTTAATTATTTTTAAATACAATTAAGGGACTCTCTTTAAATATAATATGATAATGAATGAAGTAATAAATGTAACCGGTGGGCCCACTTGTAACTGGTTAGTGAAATAAAAGGAAGAGCATCCCTTTCAAATTCCATATTTCCCGCTGATTTTGAAAATGTCTGAAGAAGATCACTCTCATGAAGATGATAACTACTCCCAGTATGTAATTCCATTCACTTAATTAACTACTCCATATAATATTAGTGAATTCATTTGAGAAAAAAGTAGGTACGTAGTTCCTCTGTTTTTGAATTTGGTGTTGTATGCAGGAAAAATGATTCAAGAAACGATAATCCAATCAAAGAACAATCCGTTTCCTCCTATAAGTAAGTTTTTCATTGCTATAATCTTGTTTTATTTAAAATCTTGATTGATGAACTTTGTAGTGAGAATTTCTTGTTCCATATTTGCAGAAGTGATGATAAATTTGAAAAGACGGAAATTGTGGTTCATAAGAAATTGGTAGAAAGTGAGGTTAATGCTTTGGGGAAGAAAGGTTTACGGGTGTTGAACGATGCATATGATAGTACTTCCGGCGCTCGGGGAGGGGGAGATCATCTGAATCCTCCTCTTGTTGCACCAGCAACCCTACTTGTAAATGATGAATCGCGAAATCAACATCGTCAATGGACGATGTCACTTGTGGAAACAAATGAGGGAATGTATCTGAAGAATGGTTGGTATTTCTTTGCATATGATCATGGATTGAAAGTTGAGGATACTGTAACAATTGAGAGGACACTTGTCATGCAAAATTCAGAAGTTCTTGATACCATCTACGACATCACATTCAAGCGTGCTGAGGAATCGTCGTCTGGCAGCAACTAACAATACATACACCCAGTTATTAGAATTCAAAATTTCTTACATTACTCCAAGGAAATAGGCTTCACTGTGTTGGTTCCTAGGGGTTCTCTTCTATAGTTTGACTACAGAAATTCTTTGCAATCTTATGTGCTGATTCAATATAAAAAAACAAGAAACTCAATTTCTCATGCTCTGTAAAAGTTTTATCTTTTGGCTTTCATTGTTTAAACAACATACTTGTGTACATCCTAGCTGATTTGTTCCTTTACTTATTAGGAGGCATTTTAAAGTTTTATTCTAATCGCTCGTAGGATCTTATCATCTTATTTTGTGAGTGGAGAGACATGGTATCAAGTATCTTTTTTGTTTATTCTATTATGACTACGAGAGGTAATAATATCATCGAAAGCATTTTCCTTTAACAGTGAAAAGAACCCCCATCCGGGAGTAAAATAGAACATGAAAATGTAAGCTCTCAAACAGTGGGAAGAGCTACACTATGCTGTAAAATTTACAAAGCAAACAAGGTTTGATCTTATGCTTATGCTTTGAGTAGCTGAGTTGACACTGCATCCTCAAAAGCAAATTATGGGAGATTTGGAGTTGTACTGCTACGACCAGCTCATGTTGATTTTGGGTCTCCCTTCTGTTTTCTTACATTTCGAACAATTTTCTGTGTTACTATGAACTTCAATTTGACGTTATATAGAAACTAGCATGTTTATTCTGCCTTCATGATGCAAACGGAGAACATGTTTTTTTACTGTAGTTATAATCATCAGTAGAACCTGAAACAGAATTTCTCCACCATTATAGAGGCATGTACAAAAGATATACCCCATCGTAAATCATGAATATTTAATAAAACTATCCAACTTCGTACATATTACTCATCACTCTTTGGATGAGCCTAAATAGCGTTACAATGACAAGAAACTCTTCACGTTAATAATGAAAAATGGATTAAGCTTTAGTTTTCATGTAGAAACTTACAATTTACAGCCCCAAAGACATCCTTTTATAGGATTACAAGATTCAAACAACAAGAAAAATTATCTTTACAAGTGCATCCATTTACTTTCTGATTGAAAGAAGCTCAAAGCTCCGAAGAGGGTCATCACGCCTTCCCTTTGTAACTGAAGTTCAGGAGAACAATGATGGTTTCGGTTCAACTCCGGAATGAATCCTGTGTGGCAGATTAACGGCCACTTCTTGACACTAATATGCTGCTTGAGCGACTATCGGTAGGTTCACCAGAAGAGCTCGGTCTGCTACTTGAAATCGTAGCCCTTCTGGACGAGCTACAGTTTCTTGAGGTAAGGCCTCTTTCTGAATCAGCTTGCTGTAAAATTATAAGCATATTAATATTACTAGTACTATTAAAAGCTGAATGCAGATGCTAGCAAACCAATGATATTCTCCAATCCCGGCTGAGAAAATACTTCTTTTATCTATCGCTTTCAGAAATAGAAGGAATCAATACCACATCTTTAGATGAAGATATATCATCTGAAGTCTTGTGTCTGGAGTGTTCCCCATGCCTACCAGAACCAGAAGCATTCCTCCGGGCAAACGCTCCAACAGCACCAGAAAACCTGTCTCGAATATCCTGTTCCACTGGATTACAGACACATGCAAAGCATCAAAGAGTGATAAAATCAGTAGCTGCAAACTCGGTATTCAGTTTTTACATGAATAACTTATCTCCAAACATTCACCATTTGCATAAGTAAGCAGAAGTACATGCCGGCTCATAATTTGGGCATATCATCTAAGGAAATTACCGTAATTATGCCCTTCCCGGTCTTTCAGCAGATGGCCCAGCATTTAGCGGCGCACTTCCACTAATATTCTGGGGGCAAAAAAATTGCACACTCCATCTTAAAAGAATTTAAGAACAGATTTTCAACAATAATCAAATCAAAGTTCTAGAAGCACTAACACATCCTCTCTAGAGCTGGCACCAATCTGAGGATACTTCAAAATGGTCCAATCAAACACATAGCCAAACTGATAACCTGCACCAGTGGAAAGGTTAAGATGGAAAGAGACCACCACACATACTTCAAGACTAAAAGTGACTTTTACGGCTCAGACGACTCAAGACTGGAAGTAAAAGAGAGAGAATTATATATACCTTCACGAATAAATAAGTCCCTAAAAAGCCTCTTCAAATATGAATAGTCAGGTTTATCTTCAAATCGTAATGACCCGACAATAATGGAAGTATGATATGAACTCTAACGGATATGATTTACATAGCACCTGTCAGCAACACCATCTAATCCTATGTCAATTTACTCATCTGATCACTCACATCATCAGCGGATAATCTACATTAAACACAAGATAAGCTAGACGAGATAACAATTGGCTTAATGAGATGAATACATTTTTAAATCGTCCTTTTTTCTATTTGGATAATTTACTTTTTAAACCATCTATCTTGACAACAAGAAATGTATAGTGAAGTATATTTCTATCACAGCTGACGTATGGATGTCCACTTTGCCAGAATAGATGCAGTCAGAATTCACAACCTATGACATCACCAAGAATCATTTGTACTCATAACAGTACCTCTTTTGGTGTCAACGTCTTCGTCTCGCTGATTTTATCACACTTCTGCTTCTTAGCATGAGCTTTCAATCCCTGCCATGGAAGATTGAGCCAAGAAGAAATTGTCATCAAGTCAGTGAACATGTCCATAGATTTGCAAATGCACAAAAAGAAAAAGGTGCGACCCCTAAATCCAACCTTCCTCTAAGAAAATACATAAGCACATAACCCAGAGATTCCTAATCATCTCTTCTGCTTTGCTCTGCCAGGGGAAAAAAACAAGACGAACATTTTTTTCTCAGTTACAACTGAATCTGTGGCTTGCCATGCCTGTAGTTACTTGACAACAAAAACATGATTAACCTACCAACTCCAAGGTGTGTGTTGACACTGGCATAGCAAGCTGTGCCTGTTAGATTCTTGTTTTCCCTGAGAAAATATCGACATAATGTAAACGGCAGCTTAGACACAGATTTGTTACAAATTGAGCAAAACAAAGAATAATGAGACACAAATTTGACCAGTGTAACATCTTTTCCTTTTACTTCTCTTTCATTAGGAACGAAGTACGGAAACAAGGATAAAATTGTCACTAATCACTTGAAACTCAATCCACAAGAACTTGATAATATTCAGGAGTAGAATTTATCCTCAAGAACAGTGTCAGTCAGCTCAAACAAATTCATATTGTGATCAACAATATGAAGAATTATGCAGATGCTTCTTACTTGCCACTCTTCCCCACTTTGTTGTTTTTTTTCTAATTAGAGGCATGTGAGGAAGATGGCTAAAAAAAGCTCAATGAGCCACGATGAGAGATGAATCAGATGTCACACTATACTGATGTGATTACATTTTGATAATACCCTATTTTCACAACATGCAGTGAACGACAGTACATCAACAGGAAACATAGTTCCATAGACTAGCGATGACAATACATATATCCCTTCCAGTTGTTGCATCGCATTAATGTTATAAGCAGTTAAGATCCACACTGGCGACTGATAAATTAATTAACTGGCAATATTAAAGTACATCAACAGAGGACACAGTTCCATAAACTTAAAAGTATGAGTATGCCTTCAACAATCTCCCTTCCTAGTGCATCAAATTGTGACATTATGTCATAAGCACATATACATAATTAACTGGCAGTATATTATAACCATCTAAATAAATGCAAAACGATACCATAACACATTGTTATTTGGCTATTTGACAATCGTGAGAATTTACTGACAATAACTTTAAAGCAAGAATTTCAATGCTTTACAGTTTTACATTCAGAAACGAAAAAAGAACATGAACAATTGCAAGGATGAAGGATTAATCGAGTATCATAGTGGTTAGTGTGCTACCTGTATGGTATATGCTTGTGAGTCTGGAGGTCCCTATACTTTTTGGCAAGCCCGAAGTCGATGGCATACACCTATCATCGGTATTCAGATTTCGCACCATTAGGAAAAAAACCTTGACATCACATACAGTTGCTTTCCTTTAAGCCCTGATTTCAACATGGCAATTTCAGAAGCCCATGTGTACTGAGGTTTTGTTAAGGTCAAAGAAAAATGGACATATGATGAACTTTAACACAAACCAAGACACTAGTTAGCCATTCATTAAAACTCTTAACCTGACGTCACAACAACAACAACAACATACCCAGTGAAATCCCACAACGTGGGGTCTGGGGAGGGTAGAGTGTATGCAGACCTTACCTCTACCTTGGTAGGTAGAGCGGCTGTTTCCGAGAGACCCTTGGCTCAAGACAAAGCATAAACACAAGCAAAGCAAGAGGTCAGACCCGGACAAGAAATTTAAAGCAGTATGAAAATGCTGGTATCAAAAGCGAATAAGCAATAGCGCATCCTGAAAAAGGAAGCAGTAACTAACGCAAGTACATAAGATAAACAAAGTACACTAAAGAACACATAGCAACAGAAATCAAACAATACTATAAAGCAATACTGTGAAACCAGAGAGGTGGAAAACTTAACCCGTGAAACAATACTATAAAGCAATACGTCAGACCTTACCTCTTAATCTGACGTCACATACACAGATATAGTATCGTCATAACATAAAGTCCTCAATTCCATATTGATTCCTTATACCCTCTGAAGGAGATAACTCAAATTTTCAGCAACTAATCCAGAAGTAAAGCCCATATTTGTAACAAATCCATTTATGGAGAAAGAAGCACTATCTTAATTATTGACTTCATAAGCTCAAACATCCACCATATGGCGCATGATTATCACTTCCACAGTACAAGGCACTGAATGGGACAATTAACCAGTACAAGTTAGCCTCTAACTCATCCATACATAAGTTTCATTTCCTATAAATAAATAAAATTGCAATACAAGGCAAACTAAATTTCTTTTCCTATAAGCAAATAAAACTGAAATAGTCCATTGAAATATATGGAAAATGATTAAACTCGCTAATAATTTCCAAAGAGAAAAATCATATCTATTTTTATTTCCAAAATACAACTCCAGTTTGTGAACTTCAGCAGTTCAGCAAGCCTGAATATCTGAAAATTGGCTAAGGTACTTCCACCCCACAATGAGTTTTATCAGAAACCAAGCGGCATAGAAGATCCATTTGAAACAAACATAAATAATAAGAACTGAGAAACTATTCATCCAGCACAATGACCAAATATTTACAATTTAAATTTGATATTATAAAAAACTAGCAAAATAGTCTTCATAAAAAAAACCTAGCAAAATAGTGAGTTTTCCTCTCTTTATAGGCAAAGCGTTGACTTGAATAAACTCCATTCATTCGCAAAATCTGACAGAAATGAAGCAAACCTGATTTGCTTTGCGACCAAGGCCCATTAGAAAGTTGTCTGGCTTTATGTCACGGTGAAGAAATCCTCTCGAGTTCATGTATTCAACTCTATTAATCTGAAGGACACATAACCCAATATTATTACCCTAAAATGCATAAGCAAACAGGAACAGCAGTGATTTTTCTTTAAAAATGTGAAAAGAACTACTTACTAGCTGATCTGCAAGCATCTATACTGTTTTCAAAGAAAGCTTCCTATTGCAATAGTTGAAGAGGTCTTCCAAGATCCGCCCAAGATGGTCTATGACCAATACATTATACTCGCCTTTGACTCCAAACCATTTAAGGTTGGAAATTCCAGCTTCATCAGATAAGAAGATCAATTGGAACACATGACATTCTCATTCAAAATATTTTTTTGCAAAAATGGCAACAGAAGTGAGAGAGAAACACTTATTTTCTCCAGAAAGAAGCATATATATGTTTGATTCCTAATGCAGCTGAGGGTGTTTTGTCTTGACAGATGTCTGATATTACAGTACCAAGAGAATGAAGTCATGCATATATAGCGAGAATAGTAATGTAGCATCAATAACCAGAGTCTTTAATTCTCATCAAAATAAAGGTCAATTACTATATGCTCGGGAAATATATTGTTTTTGGTAAAGTAAAATTTATTGATGAGAGCCAGCAAAAAGCTGGTTAGATGTATATATGCTCATCAAATATTCAAGCTAATAAACAATAGACCTAGTCTTGCTTTCATTTTCCAAGAGTATTATGATAGACAAAAATAGGCTGTTTCCGTAGGTTATAATACCCACAACCATGGAAGCTTACTTGATTGCTGCTTTCTGAATTCTTAAACATATATACACTTCTTTTTCTGGTGAAAATGCATAGATAATCTAAGGGGACAAAAGGCAGAGATCAGCTAAAGTAATGGTCCTAACCCTCCTCCCCCTCCGTTTGAGGAAGCCTTTTCTAAGCATCTGGGGGTGAGGCCTAGTTGGCAATGAAGTGGGTGCAAACACCGGGGACTTTGGTTCAAATTCCAGCAGAGATAAAAAAATCCTAGGTGATTTCTTCCCATCTACCTAAGCCTAGGTCGGAGTTACCCGGTACTCATGCTGGTGGAAAGCAGCAGGTATCCGGTAGAATATTTGAGGTGCGTGAAATCGGGCCCGGACACCACCATTGTCAAAAAAAAAAAGAAAAGAATGAGCCTTTTTAGAATTGTCTTTACATTTCTACTTGACTAGAAAATCAGATCTAGAAAATGAAGTCATATACACAACTCGAAACATATACTTTCTGATTTCCCAACTTACAAATGCTTCTATTCAACACATTTTAATAGATCATTGGACCAAAATAGAACAATCATGCTTGTTCTCATGCTTAGTAATCATCTCTTACTAGAGAAATCTAACAACAGATATACAACTCAAAATAATGTGATTATATCTGAATAGACTAAAAAGGATACTATGACAAAATTCTGATGACACTAAAGATGAGCTAAAAAACAAGTTAACGATAAATGCATTAGACATTACGCAGAAAAAAACGAAACAACATAGCAGCACAAATTCGTCGTTCAACTACACCTCAATTACAACTGGTTAGGGTTGAATATGTGAACCCTCATTCACTCCAGTCTATTCAGGTTATTTCATTCCAAAACTAAATTATCTGTCTTTCAAGACAAATCTTTACATTCTCTAAACCTCACACTTACCTCTACACTTATTTTTCAGGAAAAAGCAAATAGGAAACCAAAACAGCATTTCGGTTGGCAGCAAATACAAAGGTAAATACCACCAAATGGAGTTGATAATCGAAACAATCCAACGCAATTGATGCCCGAAAGCTAAAAAACATACCTAAATAAAGACCCCACTTCTGATCTTCCTTCCTAGCTTAAACTTCCCACCCACAACATGATCCATGGTGACTGAACAACTCCACTTCAAAAATTACGTTTCCATTCGCATTTTCACCTAATGTAGGTAACAGAAAACAACCCCAAATACAACTTACACAAAAATCTATTGATCAAATTCCACAAGACTCAGAAATGGAAAGCACCAAATCACGTTGTCGACTAAGAAAACTATGATTCGAACCAATTATTAATTCAAGCCCATACAATCTTCAAATACCGACAAGAAATTGAAACAATATGAGGAAGTAATAATGCTCTTAAGGCGCAACAGTGAGAGACAATCACCTCCTATTTATGGTGACAGTTTCCTATTCATATTTCAGAATCAAGATTTTTTTTTTGTCTGGTTTGATTGTTGCTAAAAGCACCTTATTAAATAATACATAAGTATACACATGTATCCCGGGTATATACATGTGATATACATGATTATACCGTGTATACTTATGATACGTGTGTCACGGTTTTTGTGTATAGGATGCCCGCGGTTTGGGCATTATTTGGTAAGGTTTGTTGTAATAGTTTAGGGTAAATATTACATTAATTAATATTGTACACTTACTATATTTGTAATATTCTTGTACAACTGGAATAAGATTTTGAGATTAGAATATGAATAAAATTCTCCTATTAAGAAAATTGTATATTAAATATATTCTCTTTCATTAATGAAAATAATCAAAGGGATTATTTCTTTTATGATATCAGAAGTCTAGGTTAATTTTTTCTCCCAAATATTTCATCCAAACAGTCTGGTTTCCGAGCTCCCTTCCTCGGTTCCCGTGCCTGGAAATTATTTTTCACTTCACAAATTTTTCTTCCAAATCCCTACATCACGTCTTGCGTTGCTATTATGGCTAAGAACACGTTTCACCCTACCCTTGTTGTTTCTAATATCAAGAATCACATCTCTATCATTCTTGAAATAGAAAATGTTCAATATGCGACATGGGCCGAACTGTTCAAAGTTCATGCACGCTCACATCAAGTCCTCATCACATTATCCCCGCGACTCCTTCGGATACAAAGGTGCCAAAACCCGAGGATGATCCTAAGTTATGGACGACACTTGATGCTACTGTTCTTCAGTGGATTTATTCCACTATTTATGTTGACCTGTTGCAAACTATTATCGAACCAGACGCTACGGCGATGGCGGTGTGGAATAGAGTACTGATATATTCCAAGATAATCAAAATTCTCGTGTTGTTACCTTGGAGCAGGAATTCTCTCACGTCAGTATGGAATATTTCCCTAACGTTTCAGCATATTGCAAAAGGTTGAAGGAATTGGCGGACCAACTCCGCAATGTTGGTGCACCCGTTACAAACTATCGTCTCGTCCTTCAGATGGTCGCATGTCTATCTGAGGCCTATAATGGTGTTGGCACGCTTCTTCGTCAGAGCAGCTCTCTTACGCAATTTTATCAGGCTCATTCTATGCTTACACTCGAAGAAGCAGGCTTAGCTAAAAAGGTGGCTACCGGTGCTAGTTCCGTAGTCATGAAGACTGAGTCCAATTTCCCTTCTTCCGGTTCCAACAAGTCGGGCCAAAACTGCAACAACGGTGGCGGCAAAAAGGGTCAAAATCGGAAAAATAATGGCATGAATCGCGGCGGCAACACTGGTGGCCCTCGGGGTAGTTAGCAACAGCAGCAGTCTTGGGCCTCGCAGTGGCAGTGGGCTAGCCAGTATGGGCCAAACAATGACGGTCCAGTGTATTACTCGGGAAACTGGGCCCCAATTTCTCAGCAGCCTTGGTCTAGTTTCTCGGGTTCAGTCTCGGGTTATCGACCAGTTTATGGGCCGGGGCAGCAGACCAGTGTACTTGGGCCTCGGCCTCCGCAGGCCCACCATGCAGCGGGCTCCACACAAACCGACATTGAAGCCGCAATGCACACACTTGGATTAAATCCACCAGACCCAAATTGGTTTATGGACACCGAAGCCACAACCCACATGACATCCGATCAAGGTACTCTCTCATCTTATTCCAATTTGAGCAGCCCTCGTGGCATAATTGTTTGTAATGGTAATTCAATTCCAATTCGTGGATATGGTCATAAAACATTGTCTCCCCCCTCCCCCCATCCGCCCTTTATCTTGAAAAATACACTTCATGCCCCTAAACTGATTAAAAATTTAGTGTTTGTCCAAAAATTCACCACTGATAATTCCGTTTATATTAAATTTGATCCGTTTGGGTTTTATGAGAAGGATTTCAACACGGGGAGTCCTCTCATGAGGTGTGATAGTAGGGGAGATCTTTATCCTATCACGCCATGCTCCGATCTCTCGAGTCAAGCCTTGTCGTCAACTTTTGCAGCCCTTGCTCCTTCCTTGTGGCATGCTCGTCTTGGTCATCCGGGGTCGTCTATTTTGTCTTCCTTAGATAAAAATAATTTTATTTCATGTAAGGGTACGCGTAGTACTCCGAATTGTCAATCTTGTTCTTTAGGAAAAATTGTTAGGTTGCCATTTGTAGGCTCACATTCTCATACTTTAATGCCATTCGATATTATTCATAGCGATTTATGGACTTCTCCTGTTCTCAGTTCCTTGGGTTATCGTTATTATATTTTATTTTTGGATGATTACTCTAATTTTTTATGGACGTTTCCGATAGCGAAAAAATCTCACATTTTCCCACCTTCTTAAAATTTAGAGCATTCATTAGAACCCAATTCGAACGGGAAATCAAAAATATTCAATGTGATAATGGAAAAGAATATGATAATGGGGTATTTCGGGATTTTTGTGCTAATAATGGAATAAATTTTCATTTTTCTTGCCCTCATACGTCATCACAAAATGGGAAAGCCGAACACAAAATTCATACCATTAATAACATTGTCTGAACCTTATTGATTCATGCTTCCGTACCCCCTTCTTTTTGGCATCATGCTTTACAAATGGCTACATATCTTATTAACATTCTTCCTTCCAAAGGTTTGACATATTCGTCCCTTCTTCAAATTTTATATAATAAGACTCACTCGTATTCACATCTTAGGTTTTTGGGTGCTTGTGTTATCCACTTTTACCGTCCACCACAATTAACAAACTTTAGGTCCAGTCTACCCCTTGTGTGTTTTTGGGTTTTCCGCCAAATCATCGTGGCTACAAATGTTTTAATGTATCATCTAATAAAATCATCATTAGTCGCCATGTAATTTTTGATGAATCCCAATTTCCGTTTGCTAAGGTTAGAGTACTACTGTGCCTAGTTCGTATAATTTTTTGAATGATGATATATCCCCGTATATTATTCACCATTTTTAGGATGTATCCCGCACCCCAAATTCGCTAGTGGGGTCCACTTCCCGTTGTTCCTCTACTCACAACGTCACCTCCAACAACTGGGCCAACTATTACGCCGATTTCGTGCCCGATTGACGAGTCCGATCGGCCCAAGTCTTGCTTCCAGTTCTGGCCCAGTCCCTGTCCCAGTCTCGGTTCCAGCCAGTCTCCGTGTTGGGCCAGCAGGTCCACTGCCTGCTGGCCAGTCCGTCACGTGTCCTGATATTTTCCAAAATCCGCTCAATTCTTCCTCGAGTCATATGCGAGTCACTCGTAGTCAACGGGGTATTTTTACATCAAAAAGATATTTTAATTTAAATTCTAATGTTCTTAAATCACCCTTACCTCATAATCCTGTGTCTACTTTAAATGACCCGAATTGGAAAATTTCTTTGACTGACGAATATAATGTTATTATTGGTAATAAGATGTGGGAGTTGGTTCCCCGTTCATCCGGTGTTAATATTATTCGGTCTATGTGAATTTTTGCTCATAAGGATAATTTTGACGGATCATTTGCAAGGTACAAGGCTCGTCTTGTAGGTAATGGTAAGACTCAGCAGGTTGGTGTGGATTGTGGTGAGACGTTTAGTCCGGTGGTCAAGCCGACTACCATTCGCACTGTGCTCAGCTTGGCTCTTTCGATAACATGTCGAATTCATCAGTTAGATGTGAAGAATGCTTTATTACATGGTGATCTCAAGGGGACAATCTATATGCATCAGTCCTTGGGGTTTAGGGATCCCAAATATCCTCATCATGTCTATTTGTTGAAAAAGTTCTTGTATGGGCTTAAGCAGTCTCCACGGGCTTGGTATAAGAGGTTTGCCGACTATGTTTCGACTATTGAGTTCTCTCACAGCAGGTCTGACAATTCATTGTTCATATATCGTCGTGGTTTTTCATTGGCTTATATACTATTATATGTGGATGATATTATCTTGACTGCCTCTTCTGATGCATTACGCCAGTCTATCATGACAACGCTCAGTTATGAGTTTGCTATGAAAGACTTGGAGCCCTTGAGTTACTTTTTAGGGATTGTTGTCACTCGTCATGTAGGTGAGTTGTTCTTATCCCAGAGGAATTATGCAGCTGAGATCATCGAGAGGGCTGAGATGTCATCATGTAAGTCCACTTCCAATCCGATTGATACTAAACCCAAGTTGGGTGCTGCGGCTAGCTCACCTTATGAGCATCCGACCCGCTATCGCAGTCTTGCAGGGGCCCTTCAGTATCTTACGTTCACGAGATCAGTTATTACGTATGCAGTACAACATGTGTGTTTATTTATTTATGATCCCAGGGTTGGGCACATGATTGCGCTAAAGCGCATTATTCGGTACATCCAGGGGATACTTGACTGGCTTACATTTATATCCTTCGTTGACGTCTACACTTGACTCGTATACGACTGCTGATTGGGGTGGCTATCCAGACACCAGACGGTCTACGTCTGGCTATTGTATGTTTCTTGGTAATAACTTGGACTCATGGTCTGCAAAATGTCAGTAGACTTTATCACGCTCGAGTGTAGAGGCTGAGTATCAAGGGGTAGCCAATGTGGTCTCTGAATTCTATTGGTTACATAATCTTCTTTTAGAGCTTCATTGTCCTATTCAGAAAGCTACCTTAGTTTATTGTGATAATGTTAGTGCCATCTACCTTTCTGATAATCCGGTTCAGCACCAGCGCACTAAACATATCGAGATGGACATTCATTTTGTTCGAGAAAAGGTAGCTCGTGGACAAGTACGTGTCTGTCATGTCCCTTTCAGGTATCAAATTGTAGACATCTTTACAAAAGGTCTTCCCTCGATCCTTTTTAAAGATTTTGGAGATAGTCTCAGCGTACAAATACCGCCCGCTATGACTACAGGAGTGTGTTAAATAATACATAAGTATTCAGGTGTATATCGTGTATATGCATGTGTTATACATGAGTATACTGTGTATACTTATGATACATGTGTCACAGTTTTTGTTTATAGGATGCCCACGGTTTGGGCATTATTTGGTTAGTTTGTTGTAATAGTTTAGGGTAAATATTACATTAATTAGTGTTGTACACTTACCATAGTTGTAGGATTCTTGTACAACTAGATAGGGTTTTGGGATTAGAATAGGAATAAGATTCTCCTATTAAGGAAATTGTATATTGTATATATTCTCTTTCATTAATGAAAATAATCAAGGTCATTATTTCTTTCACACCTTTCAACTAGTTTCGACCGTTGCTATAAACAACGTCGTGATTTTAGTATTTGCTTATTCTTCCTAAAAGCACCTTTTAAATTTGACACTTTTTTATTTTTGAGTAGTTATCCAGGCTAAAAATTATGTATTTTGATAATTGTTTTTCAAAAAAATGATTTAAAAAAAACACTTTTAGTGAGAAGTAGTTCTGTTTAGCTAATTTATTTGAAAAATATTTTTTATAAGCAAATTGTGTTTAACTAATCTTCTTAAAAAGTGTTTTTCAGTGTCAAATTACCAAAAAGAATAAGTATTAATGAATGTTTGTTATTAGATTATTTTATAGAAAAAAATTATTTTAAATATCTATATGAAAGACTTTAATTAAGTTTTTACCTTTATTTAATTAAAATTTTAAAGTTCATATTAATTTTTTTAATTAATATAATACATAGATAAACCAATAAAAATATTAAATATTGATATAATATCAACATGATATACAAATATACTAAAAATACCAATCAAAATAAAATTTAAAATTGATCCACAAATTAAAATTAAACAAAAAATACGACGTTAAATAAAACAAAGAAGTAATTAATTATAAGTTAAAGGATTAATGAGGGATATACTTGGTAAATATGTATATATGATAGGGATATTTTTGTATAGAAGAAAATAAATTTCTGCTTACTTTTTTTACCCACCGCAGAAAAACTGCTTAGTGTTTCTACTTGAGAGTAACTTTAGTAATTGTCCAAACACCTCAAATAATTAAAAAAAATGTGATTTTTCTTTAAAAAATACTTTTGGCCTCAAAATAGCTTGGTCAACTAGGCTCTAAGTTTATTTTGTTTGCTTTTTATATTGGTGGTTGAACCCTCAATCATGGACAATGTAGCAGACAACTTTCTTTAAAATTTTCAGTATTTACTGAACTCATTTTGTTTGATACTTTTCACTTTTTGAATGTGTTTTTTATCGTAATTTTTTTATATGTCTTATAAATATTTTAAATTATTTAAGTATGATAATTATAGTACTTTTTATGTAGTTTCCGAATATGTAAATTTTATTTTGAAAAATTTAAAGATTCTATGTTCAAACACACTGTCAAAATTTAAAAGATGGACTGTCGAAAAATGAAAAGTGTCAAATAAATTGGGACGGAGGGAGTATTATATTATAATCCTTTGAATATCTCAATTCTTTTCTCAAAAATTGTTGATTTATTGGACATCCCAATCCCAATTCTCAAAATCGAGTCAGTTTAATTTGTTAGTATATTTTCATTAAACCGACTTATTTGAGGTCAAACTATAGAGTCTAAAAATAAGTCTTGTAAAAGTATCAACAGATATTGGACTTGGGTGGGTGGGTTACTCTTGTGAATGGAAAGCTTCATGAGACTACTACTACTCGCGTTGATATGCATAATTCTAAGGACGTAAATTGTATTGATTTGGGTGATGAGAAATGGGGAAAGGTGGAGCAACCGTGCTATGGAGAATGAGATTTTAATTATAAGATGTTGCTGGGAGTGTTGGGAGGTGATTTTTCTTCGCTTTATAATTATTCAAGAACTCATGCAGATGTGTGGGTTATGAAGAAGTATGGGGTTAAAGAATCTTGGACGAAAATGTTTACCATCAATTATCATGATGATCATGTAGAGTATCTGTTTTTTCATCCCCTTTGTATGTCAAATAAAGTGAAATTTTGTTTACATTTTTTCCGGCTTACAATCCAAAGGATGACTCGATCAAGAATTCAAGATTACCATTGCCATGCCTTTATTCAGGCAAACATCTATATTGAAAGCCTAGTTTATCCTTTTCTGCAGAAGAAAACAACGGTGCATTGCAACAACAATGAATATTGAAAAAGTTCAAATAAGGAGGGCCCCTCCTTTACAAGATGTATGCATTTGAGCTTTCATAAAAAGATCTAACTAAATATCACAACATATCTATTGAAAAAAGTAGTAATCATCCAGGTTCAAAAGAAAATTCTTCTTTCTTCACGCGAATTTTGAAATTCTGCAACCCATAGAATGAATTTAACTTCTTGTGCCCCCCCTAAATTTGTAAGTTGCCCAGCCACAAAGTTAGCCTCCATGTATCAATGATTAAAAACAAAATAGTCTCGCATGCTCATTTGGCCCATGATGTCTTCTTGATCTGCAATAAAAATTTAATTTCCTTCTTGATAATTTGTTTGATGAAAGGTGTAACGGATTTTACTGTTACCATATGATAGCCATGATAAGTCACCATTGTAGTCCACACGCACACGACATGTAGTGTAATGATAAAGCATGATTTCCCTGTTTTTATTGATTATTTTCAATGTACTAATGTTATTCCGATGTGCATATAGCAAGATTTACCTACGTCCACTAATTTCATTTCATATTTTGTTGGTAGGTTGAGTCAAGTTCGTTGTGAGAAAAGGTTAGAACATGCTTCTCCTTCACTTGATGTATGTTATGTGCAATATTAGGTAGACGTTGATCTGAACTAGAAACTCAATAACGATCATTCTGGAACTTATCAATATGACTCACCTTAAGTACGATACTATAACGGAATAATGATCCTTCTGGAATCTTGATCCTAAGAGTGGGACAATGTCTGAAGTGACGATTTGTAATCACATGACATAGCTCCAATTCGACTCATGAAACCAATAATGAGGAACTGACATACTTCTCATAATTCCTAGACAAAACAACTCACACATAAGAAATAATAAACCTTAGGCCTTGTCGTAGCGGTGATAAAAAGAACAGCCTTACATACCTCAATTTTTTATTCTACAAAAGTATGTGTCACACCCCAACCTAGGTGAAACAGACAGGCACCTAGTACCCGCAAGGGTAGCCAAGTTGGTGTAGCAGTAGAGCGCGGGACCGCAAGGCCACGAGTTCGATCCCCTGCATAAACCTTCTTGGTTGAGCATGTCACACATGGCTTGCCAAGTGTGGTTAATCGGCTGACGTGGTTTGCAGGCTATTGCGTCAGTCCGGGGTTTACCCTGTGCGCACTCGAGAGAGTAGCGGCTGCGGGTTCCTTCGTCAACAAAAAAAAAAAAAACAGGCACCTAGTGTCTTACTTAAGGGAGTGACCCATCTTGTAAGACTGATAACTTACTATATTTTGAAACATCTGCAAACAAAAAATCCTATATACATACATATGAGCCTACAACGCCTCAACCTGTACAAACACTTTACGAATATTACCTGACTCACCACATGTATACATACGTCTACAAAAGCCTCTAAGAGTATGTGACACATACAACTTGATTAGGACAGGGCCTCGGCCTACCCGTAAGTCTATATACGTAAGAAAATCATATGACCCCTGGATTCGGCTGCACTCTAGATGATATGGAATCTTATTGACCAATTGCTAGAACTATGACTATCTACTCTTAGGATTCATCAAACTGTCTATCTGGACCTGCAGCGTCCCCGACAAAGGGACGTCAATACGAAATAATGTACCAAGTATGTAAGGCAACTGAAGAATTATAAGCAAGTGTTGTAATCAAATGAAAGAATATTGAAGAAATAGCTTAATGTAACTGGTATCTCGACCACCTATAAGACCATAGATTATATCACAAAACTAGTACTAGGAAAATCTGTAAGGTCATGTATTAAAACTTACCAACCAAGGTACATCGCATCTCACTGTAACTATGTCTAGCTCTGACTCTATGAACCTTCTGGAGCTAATGTCATATAGCTCGTATAATCTCTAGTCTACAATACGTAAGTCGCTTAAACACATAGCAACTGTACTGCTAAGTCACAACGGCGTCTCATACGTATGTGCTAGCTACCAGACCCGTGATTCTGTACTTTCCCGGCTAGCATACCCGGTATTCTCTCTCTCATACCCGTCTAGTGAGTCAGTACTTTCGGACTAACGTATCCATCATCTACCAGGCTACCATGTCCGTATCTGCCAGGATAGCACTCATGTACTACCAGGTCTCTGAACATGTTCGATGTACGGATCTATCATATCAATCAAGTAGAGATTTCATCTCATCATTACTATCTATTATTATCAAGTAAAACTCTCATAGTGCTCGACTATTAGTTGACATGATACTGAAGTCCTCATAAGGGAGCCATTATGGCTCTATATTTTTTCTGAATAGAATAAGAATCTATCAATAAACATATGAAACTTAACTCATCAAGATACTCTCAAGTAGAACATAAATGAAACTGTTAAGCACATGAATAGACCAACTCTTGCTAATGGTCGTTATGCTATAGGAGTTCTTAAGAAGGAGTTACTATACCTCTAACTAACTTTCTGAAAGGTGCACGGGGCTACTAAAAATCATATAAAGCTCGGGTCATTGAGGCGATACTAAATAGGAAGCTTATAAATCTATTAAGTACATGAGCGGAGTGTCTCTTATATTCTGTTTTGGAATCATTTTGGAGAGGGAAAACTTGCTATAGATTCATGCTAAGTAAAAAAGATAATGAATAGCTTTTACCTACCTCTAAGTCGACCTTCCAACGGAGATGTCGGGATATGCTTCCTTCACAAGTCAAAGTACAACCAAGAAAACAATACTGCTATCAACCTAAAGAAACACAACAACTAGCCGTCGAATGGCACCCCGCTCTACACATGATTCTATGGCATCTAACTTCGCCTAACTCCCGTCTAATCCTCATACCACCATCTATAATACATAATTACACATACATCAATATCTCCAACATATTTATACCATAAACTCAGTCTCAACACGTCATACAACAAATAAGATAACACTAGCATCAATGAGATAAACATACCAACTAACTAAGAAGTAACAAGCTCGTTCTGGAAATTCTACGACCATTATTCAAGTCTATCTCCCTTTCTAAACCTTGTAACACTATAAAAAACATATGAATATAAACACATCAACATTTCCAGAATCTTAACAAGACAAGAACAGTCCCAGTATGCTATACAACACAATCAACAACGCAACTATGTCACTCCAATATCGACTCACAACTTATAGCAACTAAGTACTTCTAAAAACATCAAACCAGATCATATACAATATACTAATATCTCTAGCATATAAATCATAATAAGTACAACCCCACAATATCATACAACAATACCTCATAACTCAACTTCAACATACAAAGGCCAATTCATTAATTCATGGAAACTAAACATGTCTAGAGCTTCAAGTGAACCTATATATACATGAAGAAGATGATGATTCTTACCTTAACTGTCCAGAAATAAACCTCCTTGTACTTTTTGTTCACCTTGAAGAAAGCTCTAATCCAGCCACAACAAGAAATGAGATGAGTAATCTAGCACCATGACTTATGAAAAGGGAAATTCATGTTGTAATCTTGGAAATCTTTGCTTGAATAGGACGAGAACCCTTAGGAGAGCTTTTGGGAGTGTTTGGGATCAGTTTGGTTGAAACATGACTTGATAAAAGGGTTGCACCGCTTAAAATTGAAAGGTGGAACTTTCCACCGCCTATGTGGGTCATAAGGATGCTGCCGGCACAGTTTCGCAAAAATGCGAATATCTCTGTACTCCAACATTGTATCGATGAACAGTTTAATGAGTTAGGAAATAGACTTGTTCACCTTCGATATGGTGGATGGATCACCCCGTAAATTCAAGTACATTGGAAAAAAATCTCAGTGACATCTGACCTAAAGTTCAGTAGACTTATGAATGTAACTTGCAATAACTTTTGCTGTTTTTTGTTTTACAACTTGCTTGACTTCAAAACTTAACATACGACTATTATAAAATTCCAACATCTTAAAACACAGCCTCCTTAGCATATTAAGAACACTTAATTTTACCCTAAAAGTATGGGGTGTTTCAGTATGATGACTCGACCCTTCCTTCGGAATGTTAATCTATCATAAAAGAGCATAACGAAACAAAGATTAGCAACTAATAATAAATATGGGACCCACATAATAGTAGGCCATAGCACAAGATAGGAAGCAAACCCGCACAACCTTAACACTTGGTGTATTGCCACACCCTTCAATTTTCGTCCCCTAATATGATCACACTACCCTCTTCATGGGGAAGCCATACCCACCATCTTTTTAACATCTAAAACAACCCCTAAATAACACAATATGATAGGAAAAACTTGAATGCTATAACAATCCCTAAACAACATGCTATAACTATACCAATAATATTATCAAGCAATCAAGGAGCAACGAGCTCCCGAGGCTATGTATAATGATATACTTCACACCCGACCTCTTTTTAACAACACACAAGCTCATTACGAGCTACCTGACCCCTTCCGTTCTCCATACCATCAAAACAACCCACAAATAACTAAAAACAACAAATAAGACTTGAACTCACAGCTTCCGATCACCATCCCATGAATTCTAACTAAAACTATGTCTAAAATGCTCAAACAAGCTCACAAATGAAGATGAAGGTGACGCCTTACCAAGGCTGTGCTAACGACCAAAAACACTTAGAGCAACCCCAAAACTCTTCTACACAATAGGAATTAAATTCCTTAACAATAACTTGAAAGCCTTAGAGGAGAGAAGATGATTTTATGAGTTATTTGCAAGAAAAATGAAGAACACTCAAGAACTCTAAAGGGAAAAAAGAGGCAGCTGCCTTGGCTGTCTAGGAAGAGAAATTTACGTTGAGCTATGGACTAGGAAAGAGGGTCCATGACTACCATGAAAGCTTGGAGCTCAACATGAAGAAGATGGCGAATGGGAGAAAATGTCATGATTGTTGTTGCTGGTGAGAATCGACCAAAGGTGAGAGAAGAGATGGGTGAATGAAGAAAAAAATCTGATTTTTGGCCTTATAAGGCCCCTAAACCGACCCCCACTCTTTCTTTTCCTCTTTCACCTCCTTTTAATCTTGATCCACACTTTAAGTAGGTGCATCACCTACTTGTCACCTACTTAAATAAGTAGGTTACTAATTTCCTCTAAATACGTGTATCGTCCTCATTTAAAAAGTAGGATGAGAAGTAAGAAGTGTAAGCAATTAGAATGTGTAAGCAAGTAGGTGAGACACGTAGGTGAAGCACTTAGGTGAAACACATAGGTGATACACATATGTGAATCTAGTAGGCCGTCTACCTTTGTCTGGCATCTCATTCGTTTATGAATCTCATTTTCTTTATCTAGGCTTAACCTTTACATACACTTGAATTCTTAGACTTAACTATAACCTTATTCCTCCATATTCAAGTAAATTCGTCGACTTCAACTTAGTCGTACACACATTGAGAGGTACGGGATATTACAAACGTTGTAATATTTTTGAATAAAAAATAAATATACACATTATAAATAATATTATATTCGATATAAATACAATATATAAATGTGCACCTTCAAATAAGTTATAAAGTTCTTTCTGGAAATTAATAAGAATTTATATTATGAATTAATTCCAAAATAAATTAATTATTTCTTCATAACCTTTTAAAACTAAATCATTCATAAATGTTAGTGTACAAAAATGTAATAGAAAACTTTCCACAATAAATATTATAGTAATAAACCCAAAGATCACTTCATAAATTCTACAGTAATGGTCTTTTACCCATAATCATTGAGCAGTAATGTTTTTTTAATCAGTGAATTAAGAACACTTGAACTATTACACATTTTAAGTTCAAATAACTTAAAATGCTATAGCATATGGAGAGAAAAAGTAGAATATGAAGAGACATATATAGTATCACCATATCACATATCATTATAGATAATAAAATTCGCGTCGAGAAAATAATAATCAAGACAGAAAAATATCACAACAATCATAGTATTTGATTTCAAATATGAGTGTTACAATCTATATAAATATTCTGATTCTTCCTTTCGGTAATAAATTCAAGGGCTTTGAGGTTGTTAAACTTAAACAAAACACTTACAGGTTGTTAGAATCTGCAGTCTTTTACTAAAGGGTGAACACACGATTCTCCCTTCGATTGTAAGCACTTTGCTACGGTGTATTCCTCTGTCAAGAAAGCTAGGAAATCTTGGCAGAGGTCTGAGAGAGTTTTATCCTATAAGTATAGAATTGTATATTAGAATAAGTGTGTTTAATAACAATGAGGGTGTTGTATTTATAGTTACAATTAGGTCAGAAATGAATTAGGGTTGGGCTCTAAGCCTGACCCAAAACCGAGGTGCAGTGGGCCAGTCTGACTGGGCCCATTGTCGGGTCGGCGTCGCGGCGCCTTACGTCAATAACGTTTCTCGTTTTCATTTAATATATATATTCTGCACATTAAATCCAAAATCCAATGACTTAATTAAATAATTTTCATCTAATAAAAATTATCCCATAGTTATTATCAATTTAAATATCTAGATTCCAAATCGAATATTTAATACTTTCTTAATACACCCTTAGATCGAAGAGACAATCGACATAGTGTGACCCTATAGGCCTTCATATATCGACACTGATCCAATAAAGGTCTATACGGAACTCCTAGACTGCGCCGTATAACGAACTCAATATATGAAGTACATTTACATGAATCCAACAAACATAACCTTTATGTGAGATAATAAATTCCATTCATTCGCGACACACTCGATCAAGCTTAGGATTTGCCATATGTCTATACAAATGGCTTGATCACTTTATCTCATCTATATTAGTCGACAACTAGACCACATTCTAAATATGTCTCTTGCATTGGCCAATAACTTGGTCGACCTAATATCATTGAGAAATTGAGTGCTCTCTCGAATATCCAATCGAGGAATGAATCCTATTCTTGGCTCAACTACCACCTTAGTTTACATCATAATGTACCTAATACAAGACGTATCTTATCCTATAAGGAGTTTAAGCTTAGGACAGGGTCAAAGTACATTACTCTGTAAACAAGGTGCGTATTGACCTCAAGTCAAAAGAGCTTTATATCCCACACGTTGATAACACTCTAGACATGTCAAACAAATTATTTATCAGCAGGGTATACTAATACTTTCCAAAAGCATCCATATGTCCATCATTTGTAACCATTACTAGTAGCAGGTAAGACATACAAAATTCTCTAAGAGTGTGATGCAGACCACATGTCGACTTATAACATATCATCGATATCCCATTTTCGATGATAATTAGTCGAGGCTATTTTGAGAGTAACTCTATTTCATTAATATCTCACTCTATCAATGACAACGTAAGCTCAAGGGATGCACATTAATGAATAATTACAAACAATCAAATAATAATTCAATAATTGCAATGCCATAAATACATTAATCTTAGTGTTCAAGTACATTTGTCCCTAATAATTATTGTCTCTAGGACATACATACTTTCAATCTCTCACTTGGCCTAGAGCCAATCTCCAATGTATCTAACACCCATGTTTTCAAAATGACCATTATACTTAACTAAGCTTAATGGTTTTGTAAACGGGTCAGCTAGATTATCATATGTGAGAACATAGTCTAATCTTGTTTCTTCAGTTTCCACCATCTCCATAAGTATGTGGTATTTCCTTGGTAATTGTTTGTTTCGGTTTGTTGATCTTGATTCCTTAGCTTGCGCGATCGCACCAGTAAAGTCACAATAAATCATTATTGGAAAAGTGGCACTTGGAACGACCCCTAGTTCCTTCAGGAACTTAGATATCACGACAACCTCTTTACCAGCTTCCGATCTAACAATGTACTTGGCTTCAGTTGTCGAATCAGCAGTTGTAGCTTGCTTGGAACTTTTCCAACTCACTACTCTACCATTGAAAATGAAGGTATATCCAGACTGAGACTTGAAGTCATCA
This sequence comes from Anisodus tanguticus, assembly GCA_034509755.1. Taxonomy (NCBI): domain Eukaryota; kingdom Viridiplantae; phylum Streptophyta; class Magnoliopsida; order Solanales; family Solanaceae; genus Anisodus; species Anisodus tanguticus. The sequence goes on from CM067550.1 coordinate 30,161,033, forward strand.
AGATCTATCTGAAAGCTAGCATCAGTGTACCCAGTAGCCACTAGCTTCTCTTGTCCACCATAGACTAAGAAATATTCTTTAGTTCGTCTAAGATACTTAAGAATACTCTTGATTGCTTTCCAGTGTTCTTCCCTAGGATTTTGCTGGAATTTGAAAGTCATACTATGTGTATAGGCCACATCTGGCCTCATATAGGTCATGTCATACATGATAGATCCTATAGCTGAAACATATTGGATTCTTTTCATACGTTCAAGTTCTGCAATAGTAGAAGGACTATCCTTCTTTGATAACTTGATTCCTTGACCCATAGGAAGACCTCCCTTCTTGGAATTTTCCATAGAGAATCGTCTTAGCACTTTGTCTATGTATATGGACTGTGACAGCCCCAATAATCTATTAGGTCTATCTCTATAGATTCTAATTCCAAGAATGTAGCAGGCTTCACCCAAGTCCTTCATCATGAAGGTGCTGGATAACCATCCTTGACTGATTGCATGAGAGTCTTATTGTCCCCCATTATTAATATGTCATCTACATATATAAAAATGAAGACAATACTCCCTTCCTTGCACTTACTATAAACGCAGGGATCTCTTTTACTTATAACAAAGTCAAACTAGTTGACTGCTTTGTCAAAGCAAATATTCCAACTCATTGAGGCTTGTTTAAGTCCATAAATGGACTTCTGTAGCTTACATACTGCTTTGGGCTTAGTCTTGGATGTAAAACCACCAGGTTGTATCATATACACCTCCTTAATTAGGTTACCATTGAGGAAAGCAGTTTTAACATCCATTTGCCAAATGTCGTAATCATAGTATGCGACTATTGCAAGGAAAATCCGAATGGACTTAATTTTCGCAACAGGTGAAAATGTTTCATCATAATCGACCCTAGGTCGTTGATTATAACCTTTAGCCACAAATCTTGCCTTATAAGTCTGTACCTTGCCATATGTATTAATCTTCTTCTTGAAGACCCATTTGCATCATATGGGTCTAACTTCTGTTGGCAAATCAACCAAGTTCCAAACTTAATTTATGTACATCGAGTCCATCGTAGATTTCATAACTTCTTGTCATCTCTGCGAATCAATGTCTAACATAGCTTCGATGTAGGTTGTAGGTTCATCGTCATCAGGAATATCTATCTCATTGTATGTTTCAACAAGGAGATTAAGTCTTTCAGGTAGACAATGAGTCCTAGTGGTCCTACGGAGTTGATTATTCTGCGTTTCAGTGTTTGCTATATTCTGATTGTGAGAAGGTCATTGTGTGCTGGACAATCCACCACCTTGAGAGCTTTAAGAAATGTCATTTTTATGTATTTCCTGAATGGAATGATGTACAACCATTGTATCATCTTCCATTAGTTGTGTGTGAGAGCCTTGCATTTCTGCACTATCTCTCACAACACTCCCACTGGCTGAAGGGCATACTCTAAGTACCCAATCTTCACCAAATACTCCCACTGAATCCTTGTCTTAGTCATTCGACAAGGTTTCAACTTCTGTGTTATCTTGTAGTTCTTGAATTTCTTCAAGTTCTATCTCATTGCAGCTCTGTTCCTTGTAGACATAGTCTTCTTCAAGGAAAGTTGCATTTATGGAAACAATGACCTTATGTTCTCCAGGAAGATAGAAATAGTATCCCTTAGTTTCCTTTGGATACCCCACAAAATAATATTTATCACTTTTAGATTCCAACTTGTTAGTAAGCATCTTCTTTACATATGCAGGGCACCCCCAGGGTCGCATGTGTTTAAATGCTGGCTTCTTGCCATTCCATATCTCATATGGAGTTTTGTCTACTGACTTTGAAGGAACCCTATTTAGAATATAAGTTAAGCTTTGCAATGCATAGCCCTAAAGGTATGTTGGTAGAGTTGAGAAACTCATCATGGATCTAACCATATCTAATAGGGTTCGATTTCTCCTTTCAGAAACACCATCATCTGTGGCGTTCCAGGAGGTGTCCATTGTGATTGGACTCCATGAAGCTTCAAGTAATCCAGAAATTCTTTACTTAAGTATTCACCTCCTCGATCTGATCGAAGGGTCTTGATACTTGTTTCAAGTTGCTTCTCTACTTCTGACTTGTACTCCTTGAATTTATCAAAGGCTTCGGACTTGTGTTTCATAAGATACACATTCCCAAACCTTGTGAAATCGTCTGTAAAAGTGATGAAGTAAGGGAAGCCTCTCTTAGCTTGAGTTGAAAATGGCCCACATACATCAGTATGGACTAACTCAAGTACCTCTTTGGCTCGCACCCCTTTCCCAGAAAGTGGTTTGTTGGTCATCTTTCCTCTCAAGCAAGATTCACAGTTACCATAGGACTCCAAGTCAAATAGTTCCAGGTAGTCTAACTTCCTTAATCTTTCTATCCTTGATTCATTGATGTGACCAAGTCTACAGTGCCATAAGTAGGTTGGGTTTTTTGGATTACTTATCTTAGCTCATTTATTTTGCATATTAGAAAATTTCACGACTACAGTTTAGAACATACAAATCATCCACAAGTAGAACATTTCCACAAACAAAACCATTAAAAGACAGTACATAACTGCCATTGGTAATAAATGAGGAAAACCTTTCAATGTCTAACACTGGGATAGAAATAATATTTCTCGTCAATGAGGGAACAAAATAACAATTATTTAGTTCTAAACAAAATCTTGAAGGTAAATCTAGTCTATAAGTTCCTACGCGTTCAGCATCCACTCGTACTACATTTCAGCGCGCAGGTCTACCTCCCAAGGTCCAACCTTTCTGTTGTCAATCAGACCCTGTACATTATTACAAATGTGTGAGCCACAAGCGGCATCTAATACCCAACAGTGAGATTACTTACAAACATGTTTATTTCAATAACAAACGTACCTTGTCCAGTAGAGCTAGAAGCACCTAGTGTCTTGCCTCCTCATGGAGCCGTGCAGTCCTTCTTCCAGTGCCCCTTCTTCTTGAAGTTGAGGCACACATCCATAGCTACCTTTGCCTTCTTCTGAACACCTTATCTAGGTTTCAAAACTGTGGGTGCAACAATTGTCTTACCCTTCTTCTTCTGCATGTTCTTACCATTGGGTTTGAACTTGCTAGATGAGCCCACCATGAGCACAACTTTACCTTTAGAGGTAGATGATTCAAAGGTCTTAAACATGTTGTGAAGCTCTGGAATACTTGTATTGGTCCCATTCATATTGAATTTTGACAATGAAATTCTCAAATGAACCAGGAAGTGAATTCAGGATAAGGTTGACAGAGACATTTATAGGTAGCTTCGTTCCATAAGCCAACCTTTCTATAAACCCAATCATCTTCAGAACATGCGTTGACACTTTACCCCTATCGTTCAGCTTACACTTGAAAAGGTCTCTCAACAGTTCATACTCCATTGTCTGAGATTGTGAGTCATTAAGACTCTTCAAGTGTTATAGCATTTCATTGGGGCCCATGTTTTCATGTTGCCTCTGTAACTCCAAAGTCATGGAGGACAACATTACACATTGTGCCGAGGTAGCATCGTCTAGATGTTTCAGATAAGCCACTTTGTCAAACAGGGCATACTCAGTAGAATCTTCAGCAGAGACTGTGGGGAACACTGTGTCTAACACATACTCAATTCTTTCTAGTCTTAATACTAATCGCAGATTTCTCAACCAGTCAGGGTAATTTGCTCCACTCAACTTATTTGTCTCGACCAACATTTTCAGTGATAGATTCGACATTTTATACAAATTCTGAAGAAATAGATAGACTTCAAATTATACTCTAATATAATTTCTATTGAACACATTCGTTAACTAATTAACATGGCTTTTAGTTTAATTAGCTTCCACTATTTTAACATACTCTTCGACCCCATAGAAGAATATATACTCATATCAAATACGGTCATAATGGGCCAAGATCCAGGTTCATGCTAACATCCGCATTTGTTGTGGCTGATAACTTCAATAGCTTAACCCGGTAGGTCTCCAAACCAATTACAAACAATTTATAACTCTTGTTTAACCGAATGTTCTAAATAATCGATCTGCATCCCTCGGCTTGTCCGACACTATGGAGCCAAGAAAGCCTAGCAAGTCAACCCCGTTATGAGACTGCAATTATGTATCTAAGTGAGCTTTTCCTTATAGAGCAAACACTGTGGTGTAAATACTTATGAAGGTTTATCACCCACTTCTACATTTAACATGCATCTATGAAAGAGGCTGAGTCCTCGTAGACTTAGAGCAAATGCTGTGACATAAATACTCATCTTGTCAAAAAGAATTTTGCACTACAATCAATTATAACAGATGACACGTTCATTTTAAATGAGACTTTTATTAAATTTTGGGGAACATTTTAGTTTAGGGTTTTAACCAAGATCAACTCCATCATGCTATATAAAATATAGCATCTTAACTATCATGCAAAACTAAGTGCACATTGGGTACCGCCTTCCATAACATGATATTATGTGGTTTAAACACACACTGGACGCCGCCTACCCAGACAATTACTCGCGGACACTATTCTAGTAATTTAAATGACAATCATTTAGCACATAAGCATTATACTTATCAAATAATACACTGTTTAATAATAATCGTGGGTTAAACATTCTGTATTCTGGAATTTTTTTTGGATAGGTAGTGCCGCGGCGCTAATCATTAGAGCCGCAGCGCTAGTGAGGCAGAAGCGGAAATTCCGCTTCTGCAATGCATTAGCGCCGCGACACTCCACCATGGAGCCGCGGCGCTGGCAAGGCAGAAGCCTTTCGACTTTTGTAATGTATTAGGGCCGCGACGCCTCCTGTCCGGTAGTCCAGAATTTTAAAATGAAGTTTTAAATCGCAGATCTCAGACAGGAGCCGCGGCGCTCCACCATAGAGTTGCGACACCGCCTTGAAACCCTAGCAAGCGTTGCAGCGCCGACGTCCTCACAGAATGTTTCTGTGTTGATTTTCTAAAATCGTCCGAGCCCTAAATCCAATTTAGGGATCAGATCACAGATCCTTTATCATCACCCATCATTATCAATAACACACATATCGACCACCATCCATTCCTACCTATTCTTCACAGTGCACCATATTCGCAATGAACTGGTTATCTGCACTTGGCTTAGTCCGAGTTAGAACGGAATGATTTCCTCGATTTAGCGTAGGTGATAATTTAGGGTGATATCAAAAAGTTAACCGTTCGGTCATGATATGTAGGATTTCAAGAAGCCTTGTTTTAATCTAATTGTATATTTAACCCATATTATTATGTTATTCAATTGTTATATAACCATTGTACCAGCCTGGCTCTGATACCACTGTAGGGTTTTGTTGGGTTCAAAACATATAAGTAAAGCACATCGGATGTTTAAAATTTTATTTCTTACCCAAACAATTCCTTCTGGTATGGTTATATGACAATAAAACCTGTAATGTACACTTAAACAAAACAATTACAAGTTGTTAGAATCTGGAGTCTTTTACTAAAGGGTGAACACACGATTCTCCCTTCGATTGTAAGCACTTTGCTACGGTGTATTCCTCTGTCAAGAAAGCCAGGAAATTTTGGCAGAGGTTTGAGAGAGTTTTATCCTAGACTCTAAGTCTAGAATTGTATATTAGAATGAGTGTGTTTAATAACAATGAGGGTGTTGTATTTATAGTTACAATTAGGTCAGAAATGAATTAGTGTTGGGCTCTAAGCTTGGCCCAAAACTGAGGTGCAGTGGGCCAGTCTGACTGGGCCCATTGTCGGGTCGGCGTCGCGGCTCAGCCTAGTAGGCGCCGTGGCGCCTTACGTCAATAACGTTTCTCGTTTTCGTTTAATATATATATTGAGCACATTAAATACAAAATCCAAAATCCAATTTTGACTTAATTAAATAATTTCCATCTAATAGAAATTATCCCATAGTTATTATCAATTTAAATATCTCGATTCCAAATCGAATATTTAATACTTTCTCAATACACCCTTAGATAGAGGAGACAATCGACATAATGTGACCCTATAGGCCTTCATATATCGACACTAATCAAATTAAAGTCCATACAAAACTCCTAGACTGCGCCGTATAACGAACTCAATATATGAAGTATGGTTACATGAATCCAGCAAACATAACCTTTACGTGAGATAATAAATTCCTTTCATTCGCCACACACTCGATCAAGCTTATCCAAATGGCTTGATCACTTTATCTCATCTATATTATTCGACAACTAGACCATATTCTAAATATGTCTCTTGCATTGGCCAATGACTTGGTCGACCTAATATAACTAAGAAGTTGAGTGCTCTCTCGAATATCCAATCAAGGAATGAATCCTATTCTTGGCTCAACTACCACCTTAGTTTACATCATAATGTACCCAACACAAATTGTATCTTATCCTATAAGGAGTTTAAGCTTAGGACATGGTCAAAGTATATTACTCTGTAAACAAGGTGCGTATTGACCTCAAGTCAAAGGAACTTTATATCCCACACGCTGATAACACTCTAGACATGTCTTACAAATTGTTTATCAGCAGGATATACCAATACTTTCCAAAAGCATCCACGTGTCCATCACTAGTAACCATTACTAGTAGTAGGTGAGACATACTACATTCTCTAAGAATGTGATGCAGACCACATGTCGATTTATAACATATCATCGATATCCCATTCTCGATGATCACTAGTCGAGGCTATTTTGAGAGTTACGCTCTATCATTAATAACTCACTCTATCAATGACAACGTAAGCTCAAGAGATACTTATTAATGAATAATTACAAATAATCAAATAATAATTCAATAATTACAATGCCATAAATATATTAATCTTATTAATAATACGAATGTGTTCAAGTACATTTGTCCCTAATAATGATTGTCTCTAGGACATACATACTTTCAGATCTTTGATGTTGAACGTATAGTCTTTGGTGGTTTTTTATCTTGAACTTGTACTTGGATTCCAGGGCTTGAAGCTTGATCTTGCATCTTCGTCTTGATATATAGAACTTGTAGAGAAATATTTGAGTACTTGAATGCTTGTAGCTTGTAGAGAAATCTGTGGAATTTGATCCACGAGCTCTCTCTGACTTCTTGTAGAATTATTGGTCCTTTTTTTTGAATTATGAGATGCATATTTATAGTTGTAGGATGGAGGAGTTGTGATAAGGATGAACTCCTTTCGGCCAATCAGATTTAAGTTGACATGACGATATTTGATTGGTCGGAACATGTCACCTGTACACATGATGCATTTTCATTGGCCTTTGATTTGACTAGGCATGCTGCATCATTTTGACATATGTCATGATCCTATTGGCTCCTTCGTTTGACTTGGTGTGCCATATCATTTGACACCTGACACCAATTTGGGCCTTTAGGATAAGATGACATCTTGGGCTTGGCAAAGTGGGCTTATCATTTGTATCCCAAATCAATGGACTAGCCCAATGATATTGGACTTTAATTAAACACACATTTATTGGACTTAAATAACTAATCCATGTATATTAATTCATAACATTTATATGAACTAATATATTTTGAATTTAATATAATCCAAATGGTTCAATATATTTTGAATTTAATATAATCCAAATTTCTTGTGAATTTATATTTTATAAAATTTTATTGTCTGCAAATGTCCTCTACTTCAAAATTTGTCAGTGCATAAACAAACTTAACGACAGGGCTTGAAGTATTAGCAAGATGACAAATTAAGACCTCGGGCCGATTAACTTGCAAAATGAATGTGCATGCAATTTTATTTAGCTTGAAATAATTGATTTTAGGGACAATATACATCTGATGAGTCATCCCCCATGCTGCCAAAAGATCACCAATTTCCTAATATTAGAAAAAAATTATATATTTGCATTTCACGTTGCATCATCATTTGCAACAAAGTCATTTGACTATATTTTGCCAGGGTCTGTGGAATTTTGTTATTCTTCATGGAGCTTTTAGCCTAACAGATTTCAGCCTAACAGATTTCATGTTACGTCAATTCGAGCTTTGCTTGATTTGTTCAATTGACTTTAACACGTAACCCACTTAACTGAAGCTCATGTCCGTCCTTATTCATTTGGAGTAGGAAAGCAATTATAAATTATTCTCCTTGGAAATTGGACTAATATATTCAAATTATATTGGCCCCACCTTTGTTTCATCGACTCAGCTCTCCTCTACGCGGGACAACTCCAATCGCTTGCAGGAGTCCTAGTTTGACGCAAATCCTAACACTAGAGACATGAATTCCATAGAATCAAGATGTATACAGTCTTTGAATTCTAATCGAATAAGGGAATCTTTAGCCGCTTACTTGTATCTATAAATAGATATGTGGTCTCCATTCTTTATCATCAACAATTCTGTGAGCTCTTTTTTGAAAAGCTTGGGACGTGGTTTGCAAGCATCACACCGCTAGGTATTTTTTTTTTAGCGTTTTACTTTGTCGTCTTTCTTCTTTATTTTTCATTTTTTTGTAGACGAAATCACGTACAGTTCATGAGGATCAACTTAAGGTGCGAGAGAACAACATTGCCTTCGTCACCTTCAGACTGACAAATTGAGCCACACTCAACGGCTTATCCATAAAACCATCAGCTTAGGGTGCGAGAGATTAACATTGCCTCCATCACCTTGAGACTGACAAATTGAGTCACATTCACCGGCGTATCCATGAAATCATCATCTTAAGGTGCAAGAGAATAACATTACCTCCATCACCTTGAGACTGAAAAATTCTGCACTCATTTATTTGATCAACTTTAACCTTGTGATTAATCAAGCTCTTTTTCTTAAGTCTAGTTTCTTAAGAATTTAAAGGCTCATGGTTTCAACGTTCCTACGCTGAGATATCAATTTTCTTGGCAAAACTGCGCGAATTTGGAGATATAGGCGTTTCAGCATGAAATGTCGACTTCCTAAATTTATCTGGGACGATTCAGATAGTTTCGGCTTTGGGTTTTGGACATGTGTTAGATTTTGAAGTCTAGTTTCCGAAGAATTTAACGTCTTGTGGTTTCAACGTTCCTACGCCTAGATATGAATTGTTTGGCAAAACTGCGTGAATCCGGAGACATAGGCGTTTCAGCATGTTATGTCGACTTCCCTAATTTATCTAGAACGATTCAGATGGTTTCCGACTTTACATTTTGGACATATGTTAGATTTCGAAGTCTAGTTTCCGAAGAATTTAACGGCTCGTGATTTCGTTATTCCTACATCGAGATATGAAATATTTGGCGAAACCGCGCGAAACCAAATCTGCCAGAATTTCAGCATGTAAAGTCAACTTTCCAAATTTACCTGGGACGATTCAGATGGTTTCCGACGCTGAATTTTTTGTGTGTGTTAGATTTAGAAGTCTGATTTCCAAAGAATTAAATGGTTCGTGATTATAATTCAGTTTTTTGTGAAGCCGCGCAAATCTAAAACCATCAGCGTGTCAGCATTTAAAGTCGCCTGCAAGAACTTTGAGATATGAGCAACAACGTTTTAGAGGAAGCGGAGCCTAATACAACGGCAATATGTAACGAAACAAGTAAATGATCCTTGATATTAAAGCGCAAAAGAAATATCAACGAGAACTGCAGTATAAAGCAAAACGCAAGGAGCTTTCGTTGCTGTTAAGAACATCAATTCATCAACTAAGTCCAAATAATAAAAAGAAGACAGAGCAAGTAAAAAAAAAGTGTCCTATAAGTCTAAACACAACTTATAATTGAAAGTCTTGAAGGTTAGCCTCTAACTGTCGCATCTTCTCTTCTACGTCGGCCGAATCATTTGCAGTCGCCACAGAGACATCAGCGCATTTACGGTACTCCTCTTCAGCAGTTGAGACTTTAGATTTGATCTCCTCAACTTCCTTCTTGGCAGCATCGCTATAACGACCCGATCGGTCATTTTGAGAATCGATTCTCTATTTTACATATCGTCTATTCTCAAAGCTCCATAGTAATTATTTTGACATGCTTGCAAAGTTTGAAGTCAAATGGATGTAATTTGGTTCACTTTGGGAAAAGATTTCACTATGAAAATTCTGGCATTCAATTAATTAGATAAATTATTTAGTTTGGGAAAATGTTCTCTGATTGGCGATCTGAAGATTCTGTTAGATCTGAAATATTATTTATTACCCGTATAAATTGACTGAGCTAATTTTAGAGTTTGTTTGGTTGATTTTTGATAACTAAATCGGTTTTAGCATTAAACATGTCTCTTTATGGTGAAAAGATGGTCACGGAAAGAAATAAGATCAGGATTCAAAATTTGTTATTTCTGTTAGCTTTAACTCAGTATTTATGACTTACGGGGATGGGTGGAGCGATTTCCGAGACTTTCTCAGGAGTTTTGGCTAAGGAAAAGGATATGTTGGAAATCCTTAAGTTAAGGAATGAAAAAGTTTGACCAAAGTCAACATCGGGGGCAAATGCGTCTTTTTTGAAGTTTCATCGATTCCGTTAGGTCTGGAACATAGTTTATAACTTAGTCGAGTCATTGGCTTAGTTCCCGAGGGGTTCAGATCTGATTAAGATGGTTGGTTGAGAAACTAGCTTTTGAGATGATTTGTAGTTGATCACGTTTAACATCGGGTTAAAATGAATATATTTGGGTGTTTTGAGAGTTCGAGCAATTTCATATGATCATTTGTGACTTGTAGGAGCTATTGGATTTGGATTTCGTTTGGTCAAGTTCAGGTGTTTGAGTCGTTGGCATAAGTCGCTCGCCTTCGACACTTCAATGTACCATTATTTTCATTTGATGTTAGAATTGGGTTTTGATTGTTGTAATAGATGCGTATCAAAATTTGTGATCCGTAGCAACTTGAATTATCGAATTCCGACACTGTACGAGGGAGTTATGCCCATTTTAGTTTCAGAAAAAATTATTGTTCTGATGAAGCCGCTTTGGTGGACTTCTTGGCGCTATAGCGGATTTTAGTATGCGGTAGAAAAAATCACAGTGTATTAAAACTCAGACTGCGTTCATTTAGTATTTTGAGCATAACTTGAGTTCTAGAGCCCCAATTGAGGTGATTTGTGTTGCGTTGTTCTCGTCTCAACTAGGGGATAAATATCCAACCTTTATTTTGACGCTTCTTTAAGATTATTTCTGTTGGTTATCGATTTTATCCATGTTTGGTTTGGGAAATTGGGGGTTTTTAATCCTAAGTTGGAATTTGAGTTTTCTTCAATTAATTATGGTTGGATTTGAGTAAATTCTAGGGTTTTGACTTGTTTAAATCTTGGGTAAACTATTTCTAACATAAATTTCGATTTCAATCTGGATTTTGCAAACATTCGATTTATGGGTTTTGACAAAGTCATAAAATTGGAGGCTCAATTGGGGTTAGAATTTCATGAAACTTTGGATTATGATTATTTAGATTATAGGTAACGTGTTTCTAACTTAAATTTCTGACTTTGCCCTTGTGGGCCCGAGGTCACATTTTTGTATTTCGGATTAAAATATAGCAATATGGGTGTTGTTAGATTCGTATGAATCCGTAGAACACTATCTTGATAATATTGAACTTGTTTTCTCAATAAAATTACCATTTCACCCTTGGGATTTTGGATCCATCCATGTGCTCACCCTAGGGCTTTGCTGACGAGCATCTAGGGTGAGCACATGGATGGATCCGCAGCCTGGATATTTCTCTTTATCTACTTGTCTTATTTTGCTATTCCGAGACAATATTCTACTTTTCAGACTATGTATTCATATTCAGACTTGTAGTTACGTAGTAGTGGCTCTTGTACGACCTTAGACTAGATTCCTTGGGATTGTTGTATTACTTCCGCACTATTTCCTTATCTATCCTAAACTTATTATGTATATCTTATGGTTGGAGTTTTACTGTATTATTAATTGAGTTGTGATTAAGGGATGGGTTCGCCTACCGGGTAGGAAAATGGTAGGTGCCCGCGGGTTCCCCGATTTGGGACCTGACAATCTTGGAGAGCTCTTAAACTCTTCGCCTTCTTCTTTGCCTCCTTGTAAGATCGGCTGGTAGCATATAGTTCTTCAACCTTCTCACATTTTTTATTTAAGACAAGATCAAGATGTTCCTTGGCTCTTAAAAATGAATCTGATTTCTCAACTTCTGCGGCCTTATCAGCAAATGTCGATCGTTTTTGGTCATATGAAGTGGCAAGCTTAAAAGAAAGACGTCAATAATTTCTTCAAAGAGGAGATATCCACATCCTTTCCATCCATCTCCTCAAGAATTACTTAGACGTCATCTTCAATAGAGGAAGCACAATCCGCAGTAAGGTTGGAAATTTTAGCCTGGATCTTAGTCCATGCTTCTGAAATGAAATTCTTTCGAAGCTTCATCACAACCTTTCTTCCATAAAAAATAGACATGGATGTTGTTGGTCATTTTTTAGGATTAGAAGTGGCCTATCGCTCTGATTTGGATGTTGGGATTCAACCCGTAAGTCCGGCTCTGGTACAGATTCACTACTATCTTGCGACTTGCTTTGGTAGGAAGCTACCAAAATGTCGACATTGCTTGGCTGCATGCAAATGATAAGCAATTAGTTAATTAATTCAAGCGTCACAAGATAGCAAGGTAGTTTAAATCATTACCTCTTTGATATGAGTTGTCACAGTCATCAAAGGGCAACCAACATTGTCATAAATTTTAACCACGGGAGAATTAGTGTCTTCCAAGCCGCTCAGACATGCTCTCATTCTCTTAAAATTACGATCTCCATGACTGCTATCACTTTTGTCTTGTGGTGGTTGCTTTTTAGAAGCTCTTGATGAGCTTGAGCAGTTGTCTTCTCTTTTTGAACGTCTTCACATGGAGGTCCCTTGCTTTTGTGTGGCAAAACTATTTTAGTTTTTAAAGTACGGGGTTTATCGATAAAGACCTTTTCGTTATGCCCTTGGGAAACGTCAGTAATAGGACCAACAACATTCACCAACGATTACGGTTCTCTTCGAGAAATTTTCCATGCACTTTTTCCCACCAGGATTTATACTCTGACGAGAAAAACTTCCTCACATTAGACGTATCGATAGGGAAAGTTGCATTCGACATGATTTATGTGACATATAAATTCACAAAAATCTAAGTCCTTCAGCCAATGAGTCATTGCAAATGTCACTTTCCAAGATACCAGAAATGTTTTGATAAAATCCAAATTGACGGCTGAATCGATGCGGACTATACGACTCGAAGATGTAAGAGTCTTCACTCCTCAAAGGGAGGCTCATAAAGTAACTCACTTCCAACTCTGGTTCCTTTTCGTTGTCAACAAAATAGTAAGGATGGGACCTATTCGGCATAGTAGAAGTCCAAGCAACGCTCTCTCCCGGATGAATGCGTTTTCTTGCATACTCTCCATCAAAATACATTGTAGCACGTTCCCCGGAATATGCTACCATTAATGGAACTGATGGTCGATTAGGAAGCGGATAATGTGTCTTGAAGTAGTAAGCAAGCCAACCATACAAATAATGAATGGGGAATGATACTTTGACATGCTCAAGTTGCGAAGACATGGAAATATTATTTAAAACATTGTAAATGCTCGATAGGACTGGAACTGCAAGACTGAATATTCATCTATTTGCCATCATAACTGTCATTCTAAAAGTCCCAGGTCGAATGAAGTCACCATCTTTAGAGGAAAATATGAAGGTGCACAACCAACACGATGAGAAGGCTGCCAAGTAAGGGTCATACTCTCTATTAATCGCACACTCCAAGTTTAGAAAACATTACTTCATCTGCACTTGACCACTCGGCTACTCCAGTATAGCTCCAGTTGGATTATATGTTGACTTCAAGCGAGCAGACTTTTTCTCCTTCCGTGCTGGAGTAGGCTCATATCTCAAAGATCTTTTGCACCAAAACTTTATCCACTTGCTCAAAGGAACCCTTGGAATATGAGTCTCTCCTTCTTGAAGATGTTGAAAGGCTATAAACAGGTATTCGCATGTTCGATGGATAAACCTTTCATTCGTCTCATTGGCACCTGTGATTTCCACAGCTTCAAGAACTACTTCTTTATATGGAGAACCGTCAATGGGTAAACCTCTAATGACATGTATATCCCAGAGGGATATTGGTAGCTCTCTGGATGATGTAAGCAAATTATTTGTCTTTGAACACCAAGCTTCAAAGAATGATTGCAATATGTTCAAATTATGACCATAGGTGAATAGATAAGCGTAAATAACTTCATATATCCTGGCTGCCTCCAAAGTGTGTTGGCTTCTTCCAAGTATGCCTTTAGCCCATTAACAATATCCTGGTGTATGATGATATTCACTGTCAATTTCCATGGTTCCAAATCCCCAATGCACCTCATTTTTGAAGTATTCAGCGTCGTAAACAAGAAAGGGTACTCACAATGTTCAATTTGCGATGGTTAGGATTTTGAAGGGACCACATTTTTTATGATCGATTAGGACCTTGTCTGTGTTCTAAAGTCCAATCTAGCACATGGATAGAACTCCTCAAAGATGGCCACGGACCAGCATACCAGCCAACCAGTGAAATATGAGTCAGCAACCAGTGAAATATGAGTTAGAAATATACTTGCTTCTAAAAAATATTCCTTTGGGTGACCAATTTCATTGTCAAGATACCAATGAAAGAGGAGCTATACATTTTGTCATTAGGGCAACGCTGGATAAATGATATATGGATACAGGATACTCCCTCTGGATCAAAGAGCGTACACTTAATCTTTTTCTCTTGAGTTAAAAAGAGCGTTTACTTATCAAATCAATAAAAGAATTAACGTTATTTTTTCAGACTTGGCCCTATTAAGTACTATGTGATCAAATCACAATACATATTTAATTAAAGGCAGTTTAGTCTTTCTTTTGTCTAGAAATTTATATTTTCTTAAGGGGTGTACAAATGATTAAATAAACACTCTTTTTTATCCGTATGGAGTATATTATTTGAAGCTTAAGCTTCTAGGGATTGTTGTAAAATTACATACATTTAATAGGGAAGGGGGTGGATTGGGGGGACGTGATTATTAGACAATGGTACAGTTATAAAAGAAGGTGAAAAGGTATAATTTAAGAGGTGTAATTAAGAGAGTGGCTTTAGATTTTTGAATATATAGTAAATTAATTTAAAAAGAGGAAAACATTTTAAAAAGGAGAAAAAAGATAAATAGGTTTATAGGTCATAGAGAGATGCCACATAAAATTGTCTATTCTTAGATTTATACTATATATAGATATAAATTTGATATTTGTTACACCATGAAGGTCATGTGGAAAGTGTTCGTTAGGACTGACCATTTGCTTGCATCTTTAGCTATGTAGGAAGTTGTGGCTTGCCATCAAATTTTGTTGCCACATACTATTATGCTTTTTTTTTTGAGCAGGTCATATACTGTTAGGCTCTGGGACATGTTTGCTTGAGAATTGCTTCAAAGTGGAAAGACAATTTATTTCTGTGTGCTTGTTGTGATGTGAATGTTGTTTAGTACAGAGCAAAAAAAAGAAAGTGTTCTCCGTAGGAAAAGAGCTGTTGGAAATTTGGATTTGGGTCACTCATTTAGGTCAATCCAGATCCTTACCAAATAAGTAAATAAATATAATACAATAACAACATATCCAGTGAAATCCTACAATGTGGAGTCTGGGGAGGGTAGAGTGTATGCAGACCTTACCTCTATCTTGGTAGATAGAGCAACTGTTTCCGAGAGACCCTCGGCTCAAGACAAAGCACAAGCCCAAGCAAAGTAAGACAAACAAAGTGTTGGATATAATTGTTGTGATCAAAGCAGTACAAGAAGTAAGTAAATGTTACAAGTGTTCGAAAGGATAAACAAACAACTAAGATTATAATTGCCGCAAGCTTGTTGATGCTTGAATCTTGATAACTTTAAATCAAGAAACACTAAATTTGGATTGTTACAACTGTGGCTGAGTCGAGAGATGACTATCTGTCCCTCAAATAAGAGTAAGGTCTCAATATACAGTGTTTAGGAGGATGACCTCTCAACTGGCTAACTAATGGTTTTCAATAGCCATGTAATGACACTTATTGAGGGGTTACAATCAACCAAATAATGGCCGAATTTAAGTGCCTAGTAATGGAATTTGGGTCCAAAAAGATAATATCATAAGAAGCCCACGACCCGAGACCCAAGTTCGGACTGGACGGGCGGGCGGCGGCGGGGCGTGTATGGGCTTAGCCTTGAACCCAAGCACACCTAGGTCCTCCCTCCTTCAAACACATGAGTTACCCCTTGGGGTCCCACCCTTATCCAATTTTGAGGCTTATCAAAAGAACAATTCTTCCTTTTTTCACCGATGTGGTAGATTTATCCCACACCATATTTTTATGCCTCAAACACCTTACTTAGTGGACCAATATCTCTTTCATTTCTTAACGAAATTTGACTATCCTTGGCCCTACGATCATCTAGTCACTTAGTAGGTTATCCACGTGTGAAGAACCAAAGACTCCAATATGTAGAACCTAAGTGTTTAAGTCATTAAAGATGGGTGGACGCAACCCCCATCAAAGGAAAATTTCCAACAATCCCCTCTTGAAAGAGAATTGGTGCACACAGGGTGTCAAACTTCAGCAATCTTTCAGCGGAAAGATATTGAATCAGGAGAGGTAGATTCCACTTTGAACCTTCCCTAGTTGAATACCACCGGACTTACTTACTATGCGGTGAACGTGATGTCTTGAACCGTGAGTGTTTAGTGTAAGCCAAGACAATGATACCAACACAATAACCCCCCTTATTCGTTTTCACTCTTATTGTTCTGTCCGTTGTGGCCATGGACACACTTGGATTCTTAAGTGCGTTCATTTGAGACGGCTAGTCCTCGCACTTAAATAGGTGATCTCCTACAAGGTATCCTGCTATACCTCACTTCACAAGTGTTAGGAATCATTAAAAGTTTCCCCAACCTTAACCTCAACCGTTTGAGGATCGTTAAAGGTTTTGGAAACTTAACCTTTACTCACCATGCATGTAGCACTTTAATGTCTATCGTAGGAATGACTTTGGATTCATGTTTCTTTACAGAAATCATCATCCGAAGTGCTCTTGCTTCCACCGAAGCGCTCAACTAAACCTTTTTCAGCTTAGTTTTCCCATTGAACCAAATTCTTGGGATCTCCAGTCAGTATGGTTGGGTTACCATCGCAAAGGTTTGTATTGTTTGGGTTTTAAGCCCATTCCCCTAGACAGACAGAATTCTTGATCTTCGGGTAGTCCCTTAGTTAAAGGGTCCGCTATATTCTTTGATTAGTAGTCAAGGAAGTGACACCCGTGATGATCAATTGCCATACAGTCTTATATCTCCTACAGATATATCCAGATGCCGTCATCCGTGACGTTCCTGAAGCCGACCGGCTAGCCACAATGTATAACTGCCAAAGGCACGTGTTTC
Source organism: Anisodus tanguticus (assembly GCA_034509755.1). NCBI lineage: Eukaryota > Viridiplantae > Streptophyta > Magnoliopsida > Solanales > Solanaceae > Anisodus > Anisodus tanguticus. Next base: position 30,178,426 of record CM067550.1, read on the forward strand.
TCCCAATAAGAGACGTCTTCTAAGGAGTCGTGAAGTTACTCAACTTCTTCTTATGCTTTTTTAAAGCGATAAACTCCGATTCCATCATGAATCAGCCGATGCAAGTTTTCTTAGAGGATTTTAAAAGACACACCATACACATCCACTTGTGGCTTTGGTGTTCTTCAAGTCCGATGTCCAGTTTGCATCACTGTGTTCTCCCAGAACCAATGGACATCCAGGATACCATAATCTGTAGATAAGCGAATATTTCAGATATTGTCATATATGATTTAACGCTTTCTATCGATCATTTTTAGAATCACGAGTGAACCTTAGTTCAACTGATCTACTTTGTAAGCCGATACCAGGTCGGTTGTAGTTGTAAAATACATTGAACTACATGTGACCTGCGCATATCGCTCTTGGTATATGGATGCACCATGGTTCCAATCAATTCTATGATTCATATCCATTGGTGGCTTCAACGAGACTATCAACTACCTTACAAATGAGTTTGGAATTAGACTAGTCTGTTAGATGTCTTAGAAACTCCAATTCCTAAGATGTCATATGTGATACTCATATCTTTCATATCGAGACTTTTGTTTCAATATTACTTCCACTTTCAGACTGTTGATTTTCCAACTGTTGGCTTTCTAATTTCAGAGTCAATGTTTATGTTGTCAGATTCATTGTTTCTGTTTCACTTGAAATTTCCAGGACCAAAATGTAAACATTTCAGGGACCAAAATGTAAACATTTCAGGGACCAAAAAGAAAGTTCAGGAAGAAGCCCAACAATCTAACAAACCAACTCTGATCCTCCCCTTCCAACTCTTCGGTTAGGAAGGCTGTCTCAACATCCATGTCACGCAAGACTGCAATGGCCCTGGATGTTAAGCTATTCATAAGGGAGCACATGTCTAAGTAGCCGAGGACTTATACTAGACAGTAGATCCATCTACTTTGTACTCAATTTGAGTATCCACTTTTACAACCCAAAGGTTCTTTTCCCCGAGGAAGGTCAACCATTACACAAGTATGGTTCTATATGATGGATTCTATTTCTCTCTCTGCAGCTTCTTTCCAAAGCAGTGCTTCTGGAGATGACAATTCTTTGTTAATTGTCCATGGTTCATTCTCAACCATGCAAGCTAGAATGCTTGGAACAAGTCTTTATCCCCTCTTTGCTCCGTCTCGGTTCAACATCTAGAATCCCTAAGTTCTGTAGATCTGAAACATTAAGTTCCGGATAGTCAGCAATGTCTAGTTCCGGACAATCAGGCACTCGCGGGTTCTTGTGAACCTTGAGCAATTACTTCTTTTTCCTTCTCAATGAAGGAATTCAACATTCTTTGCTCTAAGAGGCGATAAGCACTACTATTATTTGCAGATCCAGTGGATATGCAATCTACAGTCTTAGGTCCAACTTAACCTGTTTTGGTATTCCAACCTCTACAAAGCAACCCCACATAACAACATTTGTAGGTAGGATCCTTTCCATGTTTCACATGGAGGGTTATCTTTATCCTTATGCAGAGTTCTTTTGAGAATCGCATTAGCGGTAAGGATTTCCTTTCCCCACATATTTTGGGCATACAACATTACGCTTAGCTAACACCGTTAGACTGAGGTGAGTAAGGAGCAGTCGTTTGATAAACGATGCTTCACATTCTCCCCCTCTATCACTACGAATTCCTCAATCCGTAGGCTGAGTTGATTTTCAACTTCTTCTTTGTAGCGCTTATCCGCTTCAACAGCTTCATCTTTGCTTTTCAACAAACAAAGGATGCAATACGTTGTACCATCATCAATGAAGGTCACAAAGTACTTGTCTCCCCCCTATATTTTGTACAAACTTCAAATCACCTATGTAGGTGTGACTAAGTTCTAGAGGAGCGGTGCTTCGTTCGCTATTCCTTTGATGGAATGGAAAGGTGATTTTGCCTCTTCGCCCACCTCACATTCATTTTGAGAGTTTATGTCGACAGAAGGCAACAATCTCAACTTCGTTAGCTTTTGAATGACTTTTTATTTAACGGGTCTTAATTTATGATGGCATAGATGCATATATTACAAATATATAATTCATTTAGTTACAGACATACTGTACCATTCTTAGTTATTACAGACCTGTTAGACTAGTCTCAAACCAGCTTAACCAACAACGTCTCTGAAACCAAGTTTGGGACATGTATCACCTCATTTTAGAGTGATCCCATTCCCTAAAGTCTTTTTTAAGGACAACCACTCCAACCCCTTCTACTTTAGAGGTGGCGTTGCTTCACATGAACAACCTCTTGCCCGTGGTTAGGGTGTAAATGGATCATATGTGATCTGGATACTCTGGCCCACTCCAGTTGCTTTTATAGACTGAGTGTCCAATTTATTTTCTGCCTTTCTTTTGGCCTTCAGATCATTTAAAACCTGGAAACTCTGGCCCACTCTAGCCGCCCATAGGCTTTGTACGACTGAGTGCCCAATATCATCCTATCAAATAAAGGATCTTCTGTTAGATAGTGTGACAGGTTCAACGTCTTAAGATAAGTCATTATCTTTTAGTCTTCTTCATTTGAGATTGGTGCCCAGACATTCCTGACGCTTTCTTAAGAGTGGTAACAGTTTTCACACAGTCAGTGGATCTTTCTCCCTCGTATGTGCGAACACCCAAAAGAACGGATCTGTTAAGTTTTGTTTACAAAAAATCCAATCTTTAAACGGAAAGAAAGGTGAGATTAAACTTCTGATTTTAAATAGTAAGGTATATAATTTTACTGGAAAACATTTTCATATTCCAAGCCTTACATTAAGTCCTTTTAATCAGAAACCATTTAATCTCATTTTTGACAAGAAACAAAAATAACTTATCCCAATTTTGAATTCTGGCCCACTTCAGTCACTTCGTCGGACTGAGTGTCCATTTCCTTCCTACCATAATTCGGATCCTTTGTCTGGGACAGATATAGGCCTTTTGCTACATGATAGAACATCATCTTCAGCCTTCTCCTCTTGTCCCAGTTGGCATCCTCAGCCTATCGTGGGCGCTTGTTTCCACCACCCTCGGGAGCGATGACACCAATTTATCCTTGATCTTTAGCCGTACTAGCATGACTATCAGCAGTATCTTGAAGCTCAGCATCAGATCCAGAGATCCTACCTTTGACGGAAATAGATTTATAACTGTCGTCAAAGAGAGAACCAAAACTAGGACCATATTTGAAATCATGGTTGTTGACAGAGACAGTGTTTGAACTGTTAATAGAACTGTCAATAGAACTATTTTCAAAAAGAAAACCACAGCCAGATTTGGGACCATATCTGATAGCAAACATCTTTCGAGCACTAATACGATGAAAAATTATTCTTTTATAAGCCTAAAAATGGATAAGGGTTTGGGACCCCAAGGGGTAACCCATGTATTTGAAGGAGGGAGGACCTAGGTGAGCTTGGGTTCGAGGCTAGCCCCACACACGCGCCACCGCCGCCGCTGCCGCCCGTCCCATTCGGTCTGGGCTCGCGTCTCGGGTGTCGGGTCATGAGTCGTGGGCTGTGGGCTACTGGGCTTCTGGGCTTCTAGGCTACTTCTGATATTATCGTTTGGACCCCAAACTAGTTTGTATTTACAGTTTGGTCCCTGGAGTTTCAGGAATGCTGCCAGCAGTCAGAAAGCCAACAATTTTATGACATTAACCATCTGGCCATGACTACACCTCTTAAATGACCTCTTAACACCTCTCTTCCTCCTAAATACTATATATTGAGACCTGAGATAGATTTGAGGGAGGAGGAGAAAAGAACAATAGAAAGATAAGAAAGCAGACAAAAACAGTAGAGAGAAAGAAAAGAACAGAAACTCTTCCTTTTCCTCTAAATTTTCCATTCTTCAGCAAGTCATTTCATGTTTTTTTTCTTTGTCAGAATCAACCTATTTGCTTCGTAGTGTTGATTAGTTGCTGTTTTATCTTGGGAGACTATTGCCCGCTAACATAAAAACATATATACGGGGAAATCTTGTCTTAAAGACAGAGAGCCATCTCTCAACTCAGCCACAGTTGTAACAATCCAGATTTAGTGTTTCTTGATTTCATGTTATCAAGATTCAAGACTCAACACACTTGCAACAATTATACTCTTGGCTGTTTGTAACCTTTTGAACACTTGTAACGTTTACTTACTTCCCGTACTGCTTTGATTCCAACACAAAGTGGGTAAGTCATGATAACGAATTCTGAAAAAGAAAAGGAAGCAAAAAGAAGCAATAACTAATGCAAGTAAATAAGACAAACAAAATATACATAGCAGCATAAATCAAACGACAAGGGACTATACGACAATACTGTGCCTACTAGTATGATAGGCTAAGTGAGTCTATAATAATAATACTACGACTACCAGTTTGTAAGCGTAGGTAGGACTACGCTGGACTACTTACTACCCTTCTACCCTAATACATGTCCTCCATAACCCCCTATCTAAGGTCAAGTAAATATATATAACATGTTGTATATATATATTACTCCCTCCGTCCCAATTTATATTCACGGTGTATTTGACAAAATGGTCATGAACTTTGTAATATTATAGAATGGAAGACATTTTGGATGATGGAACAAAAGTGGTGAAATGAACTAACGAGGGAAAATTGAGATCAAAAGTTTGGAATTTTTTACTAAGTTACCTAGAGGAAAGAAAGCCAAATGTCATTTTTGCCGAAAAGATTATGCTTGCCATAGCTCGTTAGTTGGGACAACTAATTTATGGAACCACTTGGCTAGATGCAAAGTGTACAAGAAATCAAAGCTTGAAGATGATAAGAATAAAAAAGTATTAACTCGTGACAAGGGTAAGGACAATGATAAATTTGTATTTGTGGGGTTTAATCAAGAGTCTTGTAGATCCGCACTTGTGAATTTGATTATTAAAGATGAGTTAGCTTTTAGATTTGTGGAGAGTCAGAACTTTGTGGAGTATATGAGGGTTTGTTGTCCCAGATTTTAGGTGCCTTCATGAAGAACGATTGCACATGATATTCTTCAGTTGCATCAGACTGAGAAGGATTTGATTAAAAGAATCATGAACTCAAACCAGCAGAGAATTTGTATTACAACAGACACGTAGACATCAATTCAAATGAGTAGCTACATGGTAATAACTGGGCATTTTATTGAAACTGTGAGTGGGTGTTGCATAAAAAAATACTTGCTTTTACACCAATTTCTAATCATAAAAGAGATGTTATTGGAAAGATTTTAGAGAAATGCTTATTGGATTGGGGTATTAATAGGATATTCACAATTACTGTGGACAATGCAAGTTCTAATCAATTTCCATTCTCCTAATTGAAGAAGAAACTGGCAAATTGAAGTCCTAAGGCGATGGTTTTAAATGGTGATCATATGCATGTGAGGTGTGCTGCACATATAGTGAACTTGATTGTTCAGGATGGGTTGGTAGAAGCGAATGACTCAATAACTGTTGTCCATTTAGTGGTGAAGTATGTAAGATCTTCTCCGACAAGGTTGCAAAAATTCAAGACATGTGTTGAGCGAGAGAAAATATCATATAAGGGACTTATGGTTTTGGATGTGCCAACCAGATGGAATTTGACATACTTAATGTTGGAAAAAGCTGTGATATTTGAAAAAGCGTTTGATAGGTTAGAGGAGGACGATGCCCACTACAAAAGTTGGTTTAACGAAGATGGGAATGGAAGAAAAAGGATTGGGCCTCCAATTTTTGTGGATTGGGATAATGTTAAGAGGTTAGTACATTTTTGTCAGTTTTTTATGATGTGACATTAAAATTCAGCAGTACAAAATATGTGACTTCTACTGATTTTTTGAATTAGTTGTGGAACGTTAATCTTCATCTTAGCTCACTATCGGAATCCACTGATTTGTTGGTGAAAAAAATTGTTAATGGCATGAGAGATAAGTTTGTTAAATATTGGGGTACTTATATTAAAATGGTGAACAAGCTATTAATTTTAGCAAATGTGCTTGATCCTCAGTGTAAATTTGAATTTATAAACTGGTGCTTTGGAAGTATATTTGATAGTAGGAAGGTTGATGAAACTAAAGCTGATATCAAAGAGTTGTTGTTACAGTTATTTGAAAGTTATAATGATGTTAGCCCAAATAGTGGTGTGTGTAGTAGTTCAATTACTCAGTTAAGTAAAGTTTGTGACAGTAACAGCAGTAGAAATGAATCAATTGATCCTTTTCAACTGTTTAAAAAAGATGAAGGCAATTGAAAATGATGATTTTGGGGTGAAGAATGATGTTGAGAAATATTTGTCAAAGCGGAATGAAAGTCCTAATGATCCGAATTTTGATCTTTTGAGTTGGTGGAAGATGTATTCGTCTAGGTATCCAACTTTGTCAAAGATTGCCAAAGATATTTTGGCAATTCCTGTGTCTACCGTGGCTTCCGAATCAGCATTTAGCACGGGGTGGGGTGGGGAGGGGGGCACATTGTTGACCTTTTTAGGAGTACATTAACTCATAAGACAGTTGAAGCATTAATTTGCACACAGAATTGGCTTCGCTCAACTCTTATAGGAGAACAAATTGTGCAACCAACCGAAGAAGAAACTAATTTTTATGAAGATGTTGAATTGGGTAACAATACTATTTTTTATAAATTGTTTTCACTTTTTAAATGATTATACTTTAACATTTTGTTTATTATATTGACGCTTCGGCAAATTGTATGTAGACTTTGAGAAACTTTCAATCGTACCGCAATCACAAGAAATAGAACAAACACAAACAGTTGAGGACTTGACAATGGATTGCTATTGACGTCATAATGGTAAAGTTCTCAAATCTACAATCCTTCAAATTAGTTTTTGCTGTTAGTATCTATCTATATTTGACTCATAAGCGATCTTAGTTCTTTATTCTTTGGAGCAATTGAACTCTTGAAATTCTGTAATGTTGCTTTGGAATTTCGTTGATCTTCTTCTGGTGAATTTCGTTGATGATGTTCTTGAATTTCATTGATGATCTTGCTACTAAAACTGCTGAAATTCCTACTGGAATTTGATGTTGTTGTTGCTGAAATTCCTGTTGTTGATGTTGCTGCTGAATTTGATGTTGCTGTTTAGATAGGAACTGGAATTTGATGTTGTTTTTAAAAACTAATCTGCTGAAATTCATCAATATAAAAACTAATTTGCTGAAATTCCTGTTTAGACAGGAACTGAAATTTGATGTTGTTGTTGTTGTTTAAAAAACCAGTGTATGTATGTTCCTGTTAAAATTGGTTGTTGTTGTTACTACTAATCTGCTGCTGCATTTGTTGTTGATGTTTAAAAAAACATAAACCATTTGGACTTTATATTTGAATTGAAAAAACCCGATATAAACCGATACGTTCGACGATATAAACCGATATATCATTTTAAAAAAAAAGTTTGATGCGGTTTTTATTTAAAAAACCGATTTTTATTCGGTTCATACTTTTTTGATACAAAACTGAACCGAACCGATATACGCCCACCCCTAATTACCTCTTTCATTGGCGGAACCACGACGGATTGGATGAGAGGAGGGTATTACCTCTTTCAATTATGACCAGAAAATAAAAAATCTTTTACAATTAAACTAAAATATCCCGAAATCAAGATGTAAATTGATACTACTTTTAATTAATCAAATCTCTTGACTTAACAAAGTAAACTATTTATCAATTTGATTTTTAAATAATTGATTTTAATATTTTAATTTTAAATTTTGATAATTATATTTCAAAATCTTATATATATATAAAATATGAAATATGATATACAATAATATACTTGATGATATTTTGCCAAACAAAATGACAAAATATCACCGAATCAATTTTGTAAAATTATTTCCGACTTGTAAAATGCATACTTCACTCTGTTTGTGATTCATGAAATTAGAATAATTAAAAAAATTATTAGAGGGAAAATATTAGGTGTCAACACTCAAAATGATCGACTGGATCGTTATAATTTCGAAAGGGGAGGGCTCTTTGTAATTTACTTGCTCGGCTTTGAGGTATGTTAAGACTTCTATCCTCTGTTTGAGGAACGTTTTCAATGAGTAAATATTAATAATAAAGGGTGAGGGAGAAAGAGGGAGATCTCACTCGTGGTGTGACTACGAGTAACGATGTCATGTTAAGGGTAGTAATGTAATGTATAGTTGTGGGCCGTGACATAAGAATCCCATGTGGGCATTAGCTGCATAGATGATATATGTTGATGTTAATTGTCTATGTGTATTCGTCACTCTATGAAAATCTCGTATACTTGCGATAATCAAGTTGTTGAACATAACTGGATCAACAACTGTTATAGTTGGATTATTTGAGATATTCATTATCTTTTATGATTGCTCATGCATAACAATTGATTTAGTTCGATGTGGTATGGGAGACTTAGTTTCGGGCAAAAGTGATGGCTATTTCATGGTTATTTTTAGCCTTATATGGCTTGTTGCTCGATGTGATATGAAAATCTTGTATTCCAGTTGGTATATAGACCTCATGAGTTTTTCATAGGTCACATTTTTTGTATAGTCCGTGAAGCTCAATGTATATATCGGGAGAATATTGCATTGCATCGCAATGTTCATTTCGTTACCTGATTGTTGATTAATTATTTCTCTGGTTATCTAGTTACTTGAGTATTTGGATTTACTAGGTACTTGATTACCCTCTATCTTATTGATTGGTTAGTTATTAGTTATGATAAACCGATAAGGATAAATAATACTTTTCTAATAATTTCATTGTCGTTATACGAGATATACTGAGTACACATGCTTCTCATACTCATACTACAATTTTTACACTCTTTGTAGTGCAGATTTGGTTTTGAGTATGAGTGGGTCTGGTAGAGGTGTCTCAGTCCGAAGCATTAATTTCAAGAGATCGTGGTGAGTTGCTACGCTGACCTGCAGTTCCCTTCTCCCTCTATCCTTTATGTATTCATGTCTTTACCTTTATTTTCAGACAATGTATTAGAGATTTCGGACTTGTATTTATACTCATAGTGGCTCTTGTACACATGACATTAATCTTGGATGGTATTTTAGATGCCACACTTGTTTCGTTATAAATGACTTAGTATTTGAATATATTGCATATCAGTTTACTTTCCTCTTAAATTACTTAAAATGAATTGGTTGTTAATCAATTTGGCTTACCTATTGTGTTGGGGATATGTGTCATCACGGCTAATGCTCAATTAAAACTTACTCAAGTAATTGTCAATGTATTTGAGTAAGTTTTAATTGAGCACAACGATGATTACAAATTGTTAGATGATTACACTTTTAGAGATCGAATCAGAGACTGCCGGAGGTGGTAAGGGCGGTGGATGGTTACTAATTATTGTATGTAAATGTAATGAAGCATTTTCAACATTCAGGATTTAAGCTAGTTTAGAGCCATGAAACAAATATGATGCACGAACATATCCAATAGAATTTCGGGAGTAGCACCCATAAGATCAACATCCTTCAAAGCTCAGAGAAGGCACTTCTGCTACAAAGATTTCAAGCTCATAGTTAAGAATTGTCAAATCTCAACCTAGGTGGGGCGTGACTGGCACCCGACGCCGTTAAGGCCCGAGAGAACCACTATGTAACTCAAGGCTGTTGGGCATAACTAAGAAGCACATGGGTTGGCTGGGATGCACTTGTCTTTACTACGCTGCTGCGGGCCATGAAAGCCTTTGTAAGTACTAATACTGGAAAAACTCAATAAATTATGAAATGAGGGCCAACAAGGCCACTAACTACTGAACATACTGAACCTGTGTCTACAAAACCTCTAAAGATAACTGACATCAAACGTGGTCGGGAAAAGGCCCTGACCTACCCGTAGTATGTACAAAACATCTACTGCCTAACTCTAGACTCGGCTGCACTCTAAAAAGATGGAGTCTAATCGATCCTTCGCTAAATCCCAATCTGCTCTACTAGGCGCACTCATCGAACTGATTACCTGCATCTGCAAGCATGAAATGCAGCGCCCCAGCAGTGGGACGTCAATATAAATAAATGTACCAAGTATGTAAGGTAGAAAATAATCTAAATCTATATATAGTCTGAAGCTAAAGAACATGAATAAATATATTGGAGGTCTCTATTGAAAGAAAGGGATGGGAGTGGATGACTACAACCTCTCGGTCAACTCACCTAGTTATTGTCGCTTGGACCGCTTGGCCACTCTGTTTATCTATACAATCTATTGTGTCTCGATTTTATGTACTATCCTTACTAGATCTGATTTCTGATCTTTAATACATTACTATCTATCATACAATCTGAACACAATATTCCGTCATCTCAAGGGATCCAGTGTGTAAGTGCATGGCCCTGAAGGCAATCTATATTTGTATAGTCCCTAAGGCAAGCACTGTATAGCCCTGAAGGCATTCTGTATCGGTTTATCCCCAAAGGAAATGCACATATCTGTATTGTAGCCTCGAACGCAATTTGTATCGTAGCCCCAAAGTTAGTGTCAATAGCCCCGAAGGTAACATCGTATCCCCGAAGGCAAGTGCATGTATACACAATAAGCAATCATTTGTAAACTAAGTACATGCGTACATAACTCATAGCTCATCTAGCACTTTCTGTAACCTACAGTCTGTACTTTCTATCTCGTGAGCTACTCGGTTAGCTTTAGGGAGTCTTGTACTCTTTTACCTCTCATCCGACTTTCTCATTACGCTACTCAATTCGTTTCTTTTATAACTCATATATCTCTACCTTTCTTAAGCCTGAGAGGTACCTTATATACTCGTGTTCTATATCCTTTTAAGTGACTCATTCTGTCGTACCTCACACCCTATTTCTCTTGGCCTTATGGAGTCTCTTACTCCTCCTGGAATATACATACATGCTCATCTTGCTAGGCTGTTACGGTCTCATCTTCTAGCTAGTATAACCTCATCCTCTTTTTACTTATGTTCTACTACTAACTCCTTAGTTCGTTTCTTCAGATTTTCATCTATTCGGAACTCTTAGCTTATATGTAGATAACTTACGAATATCTTGGAGGCACTACTAACTCTGCTTCTTAGGACTTACACAGAACTCTACACAAGTCAATTCCTTAACTCTTACACAGTCTCAATCTGTCGCTAAGAAATATAGGGGCGAACTAGCCCCCTTCAGCTTCTAGTAAAAAGGATATATCTACAAAATCATGTCGGAAATAAGGAAAGAAGGAAAGCCTTTACATACCTTGAAAAAGATCCCTCGATGACAATGCTACAATCTGCCTCCTCATCATCCATCTACAACAACAAACAACACCTATGTCAACAAGGAGGGACGTACTACTAGCTATTGAGCGACAAACTCGTTTTATGGCAAATAGGAAAACATCTCCCCGTACTATTACCTTCTCTATATCAATAACAACAACAACAACAAAAACAATATAGGATTTATAATTTCCAGCCATCCAGTATCAAGGAATTACTCTCAAACAACTTATACTTTCATTAACATGGAATTCAACTTCCACATACTTCCTAGTACCTTTTCTCTTTAGCTTTAATGAAATTCATAATCTTCAACAACAATACTTAGACAAGCACAACAATATCATAAACATAGATAGAGGAGGGTGAATCTTACCTTGATACATCAAAGCCCTCGTAAAATAGCAAGTTACTCCACTAACAAGGGCTTCCAAAACCTATTTAATGCGGAGAAGATAGTTTCTATGATAACCACGGGATTAGTGGCATTAATCATACATAATTGACCTTTGGATTTGATCTTAGGATGATTTGGAACCTTAGAGAGGATTTATGGAGAGTTCTAGGTTTGGTTTGGATGATATTTGGCTTCAAAATGCAATACCCTAATATAAACCCGTCAAACATTTTCTACCACCGCAACTTGACGGTTGGATTGACTATCCATCAAACGTTTGAAGGTCTGTCAATATGCCTCGAAATGTATTTCCTTTGATCTGTTTAGCTTCCACATTCTCCGGAACTCCCATAAATAAGTTATAAAACGTTTATTATCCTTCCGTGGGGTCGTACCTCTTCCGGGACACAAGTATCAATCGACAACGCAACGGGACGCAAAACTACGGGGTGTGACAAGAATAGCCCTAGTCTTTTTTATTAACATAAAAAGGTAGAGTTAACTGCACAAGGCCAACAACTTTTGTGGGCGAACCACATCATCTACAATTCTATAATTGCTTTACAACATTATGTGGAAATTTATAGTGCAAAAAGTAATAATGGGGCTAGGAGTGGCAAAATGGGTAAATTTTATGGTTATCCGCCTACCCAATCCATTTTAAATGAGTTAGATACTCCGTCTCATTTAAAATGGGTCCAATGTGAGTCAACTCATATTATTCACTTAAAATATGGGTAAATCCACTGGTAAAACGAATAAAATCCACAACATGCAGTGTGTTTGGTATGGAGGAAAGTTCTTTTAAAAAAAATATATTCTTTAAAAATAAGTGAATTTCTCACTTATTTTTTCATGTTTGATTGGCTAATAGAAAAGTTCTTTGGAAATTACCAACCACCCCCACCCCTACCACTCACTCCAACATCCACTACCATCCTGTTGAGTCTATTTCTAGTACTGTTTTAGAGTTTGTTTTAGGAAGTCTTTTGTAGTCTTTTAGTTGTTTTGTGTAGTATTATGCATGTTTTTGCTCTGTTTTCAGTTTAAGCGATTCATGATGGATGATGCGAAGATTAAAAGAACATAGGCAACTATTGAGGATAAAAATGGCTACCTAGGCGGAAGAAGCGGTTTAGAGAAGTGTTGAAAAATCAAAAGATGAAAAGTCACGGCGCTGAAGGGCCACGGCCGAGGAAGAAAGGGCCGAGGCGCCTGACTGGCAGCAGGCTAGAAGAAGTTGATTGAATTTAGAGCCGCTGCGCTTGAAACGTCGATGAAGGCGCCGCGGCGCCAAACATTAGATTTGCAGCGCCCCACCGGTAGAAAGTTCAGAAGTAAATTAGCGCCGTAGCGCTCTAATAACCGAGTTGCGGCGCCAACGACGTCCAGGCAGCGAAAAACCTAAATTTAATATGAGCAAAAAGGTTTATTCTGGGGTTTTTCATGATATATACTGGGGGAGGTGAATAAGGTTTATTCTGGGGTTTTTCGTGATATATACTGGGGGAGGTGAATTTTGAACGGGAATCTCACATTGAAGGCAAGGAACAAGAGAGCAAGAAGCAATTAGAGACATCAATTGTCCAAGTTCTTCTCCTTTTCTTTACTTTAATTCAGTTTATGTTGGATATTAATTTAGTTAGTCTTCTTAGCATGTCTATGAGCTAGTTACTTTTATTAGGGTTTTCCGTTGAATCACTTAAAACTCTGTTATGATTTAATGCATTACTAGTGTTTCTTCTTCATCTATTAAGATCTATTCAACTTGCGTTTATTGAATGAGAATTATTTGGCCATTAGTTTTCATTACCTATATGATTTTAAATCAAGATCTGAAAAGTGAGGTTTGAATATCCTCTTGTTGATTAGACGTAGGTTTAATCTTGAACGAAAGTATCACGATTGCATGTGTAGCTTTTTAGGTTATTGATCATAATCCTCCTATGTGATTGAATTTATCATAGAACTATAGAAAATTCTCACTTAGGTTGAGTTTTTATATGTCCTAACTGAGATATAGAACATCTCAGTTAATCTGCTATCTTAATAAGAAGAAGAATCGCTAGTCTTGCATTAATGAATGATAGAGTGGATTGTTGATGAGATTAGAAACCCTGATTGCCTTCATTACTGAATTAAACTTCGTGTGTTTTCACTGCTATTTTATTCCCGCAATCTATTTTAGTTTTTTAGTCCTTTAGTTTAGAAATCACCACTTATATTTGTTTGCCAAATAGAAACTAAAGATTAGTTAACTGGTAATTGATAAATCAGTCTCTGTTGATGATACTCAGTTTTACTGAAACTATTACAAATTGCGATACGTACACTTGCGTAGCATCTAGAAATTTTGCAACAAGTTTTTGGCGCCATTGCCAGGGACTAAAGTATTATCAATATCAAAATAATTAATCTTATTTCTAATTTGGTTGTTCCTAGAACACATTTTTAACCTAATATGAGTGCAATGTTTTTGATCAATTTTAGGTAGCTTTGTTATATAAGAAGTAGAAGAGGAGCAGACAACCTTGTTCCTCTGAATCCGGAGATTGAGAAAGTGTGTAAGCAGATTCGAAAGAACAAAAGAATTACTGATTCAACTGTTATGGCAAACCAACATAAAAATGATGAGTTGACCCGAGGAATACCAGCCTAGAATCCTGTTGCGAGGAGCTTACGGGACTACATATTGCCAACTGTTACAAGAGTGCAAACATGCATAAGGCCACTAGATGTGGAGGCAACTAATTTCGAGATTAAGCCAGCAATCCTGCAGATGGTCCAGAGCACAATTCAGTTTGGTGGGTTTCCCTGTAAAGATCCAGATATGGATTTGGCGAACTTCTTGGAGTTATGTGCTACCTTTAAGTACAATGGTGTTACTGATGATGCCATTAGGTTGAGGCTCTTCCCATTCTCACTAAGGGACCGAGCCAAAAACTGGTTGAATTCTCTGCAAGATAACTCTATCACTACGTGGTAAGACCTGGCTCAGAAGTTTCAAAGCACAATTCACACAATTCAGTTTGGTGGGTTGCCCTTTGAAGATCCACATATGGATTTGGCGAACTTCTTGGAGTTATGTTCTACCTTTAAGTACAATGGTGTTACTAATGATGCCATTAGGTTGAGGATCTTCCCATTCTCACTAAGGGACCGAGCCAAAAATTGGTTGAATTCTCTGCAAGCTAACCCTATCACTACGTGGTAAGACATGGCTCAGAAGTTTCTTGCAAAATTCTTCCCACCATCAAAGTCTGCTAAGCTAAAGGGAGAACTAAACAACTTCTATCAACTAGAAGGAGAATCTCTGTATAATGCTTGGGAAAGATTCAAAGAGTTGCAAATGAAGTGTCCTCATCATGGACTTGAGCATTTTACAATGGTTTGTGTGGTACTACTCGTACCATAATTGATGATGCGGATGAAGGGACATTCATGAGAAAGAGTGCTAATGAGGCGTATGAGCTGTTGGAAGATATGGAAACAAATAACCATCAGTGGTCCGATGAAAGATCTACCAACAGCAAAAAGGTGGCTGGAGTTCATGAGTTGGATGCCATCACTGCGTTAACTGCTCAAGTTGCTTCTTTGACAAAACAATTACAACAGAATACTATGGCAGCCAATATTGTTCAAACGCAAGTGGGATGTGAAATTTGTGAGGGACCACATAGTTTTGATCATTGCACAACAGTGGATCCCAACAATGTACCTATGGATCAAACACAAGTTCAGGCATTGGAAACTTTCAGAGTCCCTACAACAACCCATTCTCCAACACTTATAATCTTGGGTGGAGGAATCACCCTAATTTTTCATGGAGAACCAGCAGCCACAGTTCTAAGGGCAGTATCAATAGAGCAATCAACAATAGTCCATGAGTCAAGCTTCGTCGTCTCAGCAGCCCAGACCACAAGTTTAACAAGCTGAACCCAATGAATTGCAAGCAGCCTTATTGACCCTCACCAATTCCCAAGCTCAGTTCACGACTGAAATGAGATCATCTATCCGGAACTTAGAGACACAAGCTATCAAATATGTTTAACAACAGATCGCAAGGGAATCTCCCTTGATGTAAATCCGAAGGAGCAATGTCAGGCTATAAATTTGAGAAGCGGTATGACAGTTGAACCAGCTGCACTCTACCATCTACGAAGAAGGCAGACAAATTGGGTGAGACATCTAATTTAGAGAAGGATATGGTTACTGTAGACCACCCCATGGTAGAAAAGACCCCACCAGCAGTGAGTAATAAGCCTCAAATCAGAATTCCATACCCTCAGAGGCTTAGAAACAATTCTCTGGATAAATAATTTTCCAAGTTTTTGGAAGTATTCAAGAAGCTGCATATAAATATTCCTTTTGCTGAAGCCCTGGAGCAGATGACCAGTTATGTCAAATTTATGAAGGAGATTCTCTTTATAAAGAGAAAGCTAGAAGATTATGAAACCATGGCATTAACTGAGGAGTGCAATGCTATTCTACAAAGGAAGCTTCTCCAGAAGTTGATAGATCCAGGAAGCTTTACCATTTCATGCACTATAGGGAATTTTGAGTGCCAGCATGCTCTGTGTGATTTGGGGGCAAGTAACCTGATGCCCTTTTATATATTTTACAGACTTGGTGTGGGGGAAGCAAGGCCTACAACCATTACTTTGCAGTTAGCAAATCATTCGATCAAGCATCCACGAGGTATCATTGAAGATGTGCTAGTAAAAGTGGATAAGTTCATCTTTCTTGCTGACTTCATTATTCTGGATATGGAAGAAGATGAAAATGTGCCCATCATCCTGGGGAGACCATTCTTAGCTACAGGGCAATCACTTATAGATGTTCAGAATGGCGAATTAAAACTCTGAGTCCAGGGAGAAGAATTGATTTTTAATATATTTAGGGTAACAACTTATCTAAGAGCAAGTGACATCTGCTTTTCCATTGATGTGATTGAAAAAGCTATTTATGAGAAAAGCTTTAAGAGTACTGATGCTCTTGAAGTAGCATTAAAACAATGCGAGGAAGATGACAGTGAAGATACTGATCTTGTGGAATATGCCAAGTGGATGAGCACTTCTATAGGAAGAAATATAAGGAATTGGGGAAAATACCAAAGAAACCATTACCTTCCATAGAAAAACTTCCAGTGTTAGAATTGAAGACCTTACTCGATCATCTGCACGACATGTATCTAGGTGAGAATGAAACTTTACCAATGATTATGTCTGCTTATCTGTTTAAAGTGGAAGTTGAAAAATTATTGAGAGTCTTAAGGGCTCACAAGCTTGCTATTGGGTGGACATTGGTAGATATTAGAGGGATAAGTCCTTCTACAGTGATGTATAAGATCCGTTTGGAAGATGAGAGCAGGACTTCAATTGAGACGCAAAAGAGATTGAACCCAACTATGAAGGAGGTGGTGAGAAAAGAAATCCTAAATGGCTTGATACTAGGGTGATTTACCCTATTTCTGATAGTGCATGAGTGAGTCCAGTGCAAGTCGTGCCTAAGAAGGGTGGTATGACTGTGGTGAAGAATGAAAAGAATGAGTTTATTCCATCAAGAACAGTGACAAGATGTAGGATTTGCATTGACTACCGCAAGTTGAACAAGGCAACCAGGAAAGACTATTTTCCCTTGCCTTTTCTAGACCAGATGCTTGATAGACTGGAAGGCCATAACTACTACTGTTTCTTAGATTGTTATTCTGGGTATCATCAGATTGAAATTTCACCAGAAGATCAAGAGAAGACCATCTTTATTTGTCCCTATGGTATGTTTGCTTTCAGAAGAATGCCATTTGGGCTTTGCAGTACCCCTGGTACCTTCCAATGATGTATGATGGCCATTTTTTTTGACATGGTGAAGAGAACTATCGAGATTTTCATGGATGATTTTTTAGTTTTTGGGTCGTCCTTTGATGAGTGTTTGAGGCACTTGGAAGCAGTGTTGCAGTGTTGTGAAGAGTCAAATCTTTTTCTGAACTGGGAGAAGTGCCACTTTATGGTGAATGAAGGTATTGTTCTGGGCCACAAAATTTCTAGCCAAGGCATTGAGGTAGACAGAGCTACGATTTCTGCTATTGAAAATCTACCACCTCCATTGTCAGTGAAAGGGGTTAGAAGTTTTCTTGGGCATGCTGGTTTCTACAGGAGATTCATCAAAGACTTCTCAAAAATTTTAAAGCCTCTTTCGACCTTGTTGATGAATGGTGTTGCGTTTGATTTTAATGAAGCGTGCCTAAATGCTTTTAAGGCACTTAAGGAGAAGTTAATTTTAACACCAATTGTTACTGTACCAGATTTGAAGCTTCCATTTGAACTGATGTGTGGTGCTAGTGATTATGCAGTGGGAGCAGTTCTTGGACAGCGAATTGACAAGGTATTTCGATCCATTTATTATGCTAGTAGAACTCTCAATGATACACAATTGAATTATGCTACAACAGAGAAAGAGTTGCTAGCCATATTGTATGCATTCGATAAATTCAGGCCATATCTTATTGGGAACAAGGTAATTGTGTACACTGATCATTCTACTATCAAGTACTTGATGACAAAGAAGGATGCAAAACCCCATCTCATTCGATGGGTGCTGTTGTTGCAAGAATTTGACATGGAGATTCGTGATAAGAAGGAAACTGGAAATTTGGTTGCAGACCACTTGTCAAGACTTGAGGTGGAAGAGAGACAGAATGCCAAAGATGTGCAAATTAATGACCATTTCCCAAACGAGCAACTTTTTGAGGTAAGTGTCAGTTCAATTGTGCCTTGGTATGCTGACTTTGTTAATTTTCTTGCAGCACAGGTTGTACCTCCTGAGATGACAAGGCAACAATTGAAGAAGTCTACTATGAGGTGAAGCACTACTACTGGGAGGAGCCTATTCTTTATAGGCATTGTGCTGATCAAGTCATTAGACACTATGTGCCAGAGGATGAAATGCACTAAATTCTCACTCATTGTCACACTTTATAATGTGGTAGGCATTTTGGGGCTTCAAAGACAACTGCTAAAGTGTTGCAAAGCGGGTTCTATTGGCCAGGACTGTTCAAAGATGCTAATACTTTTGTGAAAGCCTGTGATCGCTGTCAACGCACTTGGAACATCTCAAAAAAAATGAAATGCCGCTGAATGCGATCCTAGAAGTTGAACTCTTTGATGTCTGGGGCATTGACTTTATGGGCTCTTTTCCACCATCCTTCAATAATCAATACATCTTACTAGTAGTGGATGATGTGTGTAAATGGGTCGAAGCAGTAGCAACTAAGGAGAATAATGGTAAGACAGTCTTGAACTTCCTGCACATATTCACAAGGTTTGGTACTCCCAGAGCTCTCATTAGCGACAAAGGGAGTCATTTTTCTAACAAGCGGCTTGATGTCCTCCTTGCTCGCTGTGGAGTCTACCACCGCATTGCCTTGCCATATCACCCTCAGACAAATGGTCAAGCTGAAATTTCAAACAGAGAGGTGAAGAGTATACTTGAAAAGATGGTGGATAGCTCTAGGAAGAATTGGTCTACGAAGATGGATGATTCACTTTGGGCCTATAGGACGACATTCTAAACTCTTATTGGAATCTCTCTATATATGTTGGTTTTTGGAAAAGCATGACACCTACCAGTTGAGTTAGAGCATCGAGCGTATTGGGCCGTGAGAAAGTTGAATATAGATGAGGGGTGCCGCTGGATAGAATATGTTACTACAATTGAATGAGCTTGACGAGTTTCGAAATAAAGCCTATGAGAATGCCAAGATTTATAAGGAGCGCACTAAAACATGGCATGACAAGAACTTGATCCGAAAAGAGTTTCAACCTGGACAACAGGTACTTCTATTTAATTCAAGGTTGAGGCTGTTTCCAGGCAAGTTGAAGTCCAGATGGTCAGGTCCATTTACTATTGAGAGAGTTTTTCCATATGGTTCAGTCGAAGTGCGAGGAAAGGATGGTTCACCATTCAAAGTGAACAGACAAAGATTGAAGCCATAGTTGGGTGGTCCTAGTGAGCAGGCAACGTCTGTTAACCTCTTGAAATCAATATGAAAAGGAAATCTGCATCCGACTAAATGACGTTAACGACAGCGCTATTGGGAGGCAACCGAACATCTTAATTGTGTTATTTTGTTTTGTGTTGAACAATCTCATTGTCTTGTTGTTTCTTGGTCTGTGTTTTTTTTTAAGTTAGGTGAATTGTGAGCCAACTATAGGGGTGAAAAAGTACCATGAGATATTGAAATCAGAAGCAAAAATTAGAACGCCCGAATATGAATTAGAGTCGCGGCGCCCAGAATTTGAGCCGCGACGCTCTGAAGGCAATGAGCAAAAAATGTGTTTTTCGATGATTTAGCGTCGCGGCGCCAGAACATTAGGGACGCGGCGCCGTGTTGGCAGAAAATTGTGCAAATCTAGGTAAATTAGAGCCATGTCGCAAAGGGACAGGGCCGCAGCGCCTTGCAGGCTGAGAATAAAGGCAATTGTCTAGGAATTAGCATCGGGGAGCCACAAGAGAAGCGTCATAGCCGCTGTGAAATAGTGAAAGAAATGCCGAATTAGCGCCGCGATGCTCTATCTTTAGGGTCACGACGCCGCGTCGGTTTCCAGGATAAAACCCTAGCCTCTCTTTCTTTCTCTCACAATTCACAAACAAATCCTCTTCTCTTCTTCCCCAACCAAAAATTGAAAACCCCCATTGTTTTTCCAATTTCAAGCTTCTCTCACCCAAAAAAAAACTCTTCTCTCTCCTTATATATTCCATTGATTTAAATCCACAATTTCTCTAAATCCCTTTTCTAAACCCAAAAATCTCAATCCTTCAAAAACTCTTCCATAGGTTCTTCAAATCTTCAATACTTTGGACAATGAAGCATCACATGAGGTCTCTCTCCATAATTGATATTATGGAGTGTGGTACTGTGATTACTGATATTGTGGATTGATTGAGTGTATATTTGGGAAGTTAAGAATTAAGAGGAAGTGTTGCCAGATTTTTTTTAGAAAACTTCAAAGTTTTGACGGGTCTTAATGGGTCCACGACGAGCTACTTCTAAGGCATCCTCCTCTCGGGCCCCTATGAATCCACCAATGGCCGATTATGACAAGAAAAGATTTGCCAACAAGGCTGCCCAAGATAGGTTAACAAGCTATGTACTCATTTTCTGGTACCAGAAAGGGGGATGGAATTCCAAACTGTGTCATACGAGGATGAGGTATATGAACCCATCAGGGACATGATTGCTTATAGAGGTTGGGGGGAATTTGTCTTGGCCAAGCAAAATACCTCCCTAGTCTACGAATTCTATGCCAACTATCCAGAGAAGCAAGACAACACTTGTTTCATAAAAGAGAGAAGGGTACCAGTTGGGGCTGAAGCTATAAATGCCATATGTGGGGTTACAAACTTTTTGGATGAAGAGGAGGAAGATGACTTTACTATTTAAAAGGGTTCAGAAATTGACTGGGTAGAGGTGGCTGAGACAGTAGGATTCCCAGGGGCCCATTGCACATATACATACGACGCGCCCAAAGGCATGTTCCGCTGCCAATTCAACAAAGTTGCCATAACTTGGCTCTACTTTGTGAGTGCCCGCCCGATTCCCTCCACACACTTCTCTGATATACTAGTAGATTGTATCAAGATGGTTTATGCTATCATGAAGGGAGTGCCTGAGGGTAGCAATGATGTAAATGGTAAACTGCAGCAGCCTTTAACCCGGACAATGGTCAATGCATACCCAGACCCTACACCAGCACCTACACCTGGAGAAGGTTGCCGAACCCATACAAAGCGCCAGCAAAGGGGGATGGATGACGAGAATGCAACAACTGAAGTGGGTGATCCAAGACAGAGCAGCAATGCACCAATTGTTGCTCTTGAGGGTCCTATTGATTCAGACACCCAAAGGACTCGTGATCAGTAGGACTATATCATCCGACATAATCAATACATGATCTAGGCGCACCATGCTCAAAATCAACATTTGAGTAACTATATGCAGCAACAATATCATTATGAAGTCCGCCACATCGACCAACTTAACTCTTTGGTCGATCGTTGGTCAATGTGTGATACCCCGAATGAGCCCTACTTTGGCTATCTTCCACAATACCAACCCTATCAGCCACCGCCGCTACTAACACCATACTGAGATCGCTGTCGTTGTTTATGTAAGTCTTTATTCCATTGCTTTCCTTTTTCACATTGAGGACAATGTGTTAATTAAGTTTTGGGGGGGGGGAGTCTTACTACTTTGTGTTAGTAGTCTTTAATTGTTTTTATTCAGTTGTTTGTTTATTGTTAGTGTCTTTGTTTGAGTGTATTGTGTCAATGAATCAAGTTAATAATAATAGCCCTTGAGATTGAGTGAACACATGTTATAGAGTTGGATGAAATTGGTAGCCATGAAATGCATAAATCTGTGTGCTTAAGTTGGATAGGTCTTAAGTTGCTTTTAATTATTAATAAGTACGAAAATTGGATCATGATTTATGAATTTCTTGTACTCAAATATTGGTTTATGCATGATTGAATTTTGGTTTGAGGAAAGATGATGGAAAGTTCTAGAACTTGCTTGCTTGCTATTTGAGACGAAGTCATAGATGATGCATGCTTAGGAAAATGATTTAGGCTATTTTTTTGGAACGATTGAGCATTTCAAGCCACCCTTGATTACATTAATCCCTAGTTACCCCGTTGAGCCTAAAACTGATTTCTTTGTTGACCAATGCCCATGATAAAGCCTATTTGAAACCATTTACAAAAACTTTCCTTCCCTTGAATTTTACCATAAGCATAAGAATATATGATTGGGGATCGATTTTATTTGTGATTGGTAATATGTATTTGGAGTCATCAAGAGAAAAGCAAAAATATTGAAAAGTAAAAAAAAAACAAATTTGGGGATTGATTATCGATTTGTAAATTCCATATCAAAGTAACGTTTGATCAGTCTCTGTGCTTATGGTAGTTGTAAATGACAATTTTTTTTATCTACCCAAGCCTAATCCTATCATTACAACCCATGAAAGACCTATCGATTCCCGAGCATGTTTGTCTAAATTAGTGGAGAGTAGCAAGTTAGCAAGCCTATACAACTTGAACCTGATGGACTGTTGGTGAGAATTAGTTGTGCATGAACTAATATTGAATACTTGTTTAAATCAATAATCATGGTTGAGTGGTCATATGCATTAATAACTCTTAAATATTGGAGAATGGGTTGTTGTAGGGCCTCTGAAAGTTTCCAACTGCCTGAACTTATGCCATAATAGTTGAATCATCAATTCTTTTGTTCTTTCAAATCTGCTTACACGCTTTCTCAATCTCCGGATTCAGAGGAACAAGGTTGTCTGCTCCTCTTCTGCTTCGCATATAACAAAGCTACCTAAAATTGATTAAAAACAATGCACACATATTAAGTTTAAAATGTGTTCTAGGAACAACCAAATTAGAAATAAGATCAATTATTTTGATATTGATAATACTTCAGTCCCCGGCAACGACGCCAAAAAATTGTTGCGAAATTTCTAGATGTTACGCAAGTGTACGTATCGCAATTTGTAATAGTTTTGGTAAAACTGAGTGTCGGCCACAGGACTGATTTATCAATCACCAATTAACTAATCTTTAGTTTCTATTTGGCAAATGAATAGAAGTGGTGATTTCTAAACTAAAGAATTAACAAACTAAAATAGATTGCAGGAATTAAATAGCAGTGAAAACACACGAAGTTTAATTCAGTAATGAAGGCAATTAGGGTTTCCAATCTCATCAACAATTCACTCTATCATTCATTAATGCAAGACTAGCGATTCTTCTTCTTATCAAGATAGTAGGTTAACTGAGATGTTCTATATCCCGGTTAGGACATATAAAAACTCAACCTAAGTGAGAATTTTCTATAGTTCTATGATAAATTCAATCACATAGGAGGATTAAGATCAATAACCTAAAAATCTACATAGGCAATCGTGATACTCTAGTTCAAGATTAAACCTACATCTAATCAACCAAAGCATATTCAAACATCACTTTTCAGATCTTGATTTAAAATCATATAGGTAATGAAAACTAATGGCCAATTAATTCTCATTCAATAAACGCAAGTTGAAGAGATCTTAATAGATGAAGAAGAAACACTAGTAATGCATTAAATCATAACAGAGTTTCAAGTGATTCAACAGAAAATCCTAATAAAATTAATTAGCTCATAGACATGCTAAGAAGACTAACTAACTTAATATCCAATATAAACTGAATTAAAGTAAAGAAAAGGATAAGAACTTGGACAATTGATGTCTCTAATTGCTTCTTGCTCTCTTGTTCCTTGCCTCCAATGTGAGATTCCTATTCAAAATTTGCCTCCCTGAACATATATCACGAAAAATCCTAGAATGGACCTTTTTGCCCTTGTTAAATTTAGGTTTTTCAGTGTCTGGATGTCGTCGGCGCCACAACTCAGCTATTAGAGCACTGCGGCACTAATTCGCTTATGAACTTCCTACCGGTGGGGCGCCGCGACTCTAATGTTGGGCATTGCGGCGCCTTCATTGACGTTTCAAGCACCGCGACTGTAACTAGGTAGCGTCGCGGCTCTAAATCCGATCAACTTCTTCCAGCCTTCTACCAGTCAGGTGCCTTGGCCCTTGCTTCCTCGGCAGCGGCCCTTCAGCGCCACGACTCTTCATCTTTTGATTTTCAACACTTCTCTGAACAGCTTCTTCAGCCTAGGTAGCCATTTTTATCCTCAGTAGCTGCCTATTTTATTTTAATCTCCGTATCATCCATCATGAATTGCTTAAGCTAAAAATAGAGAAAAAACACACATAATACTGCACAAAACAACTAAAAGACTACAAAAGACTTCCTAAAACAAACTCTAAAATAGTACTAGAAATAGACTCAACACATCCCCACCACCACCGAATAACAACGAGGTCAGGGATATCCCAAAGTTAAAATTAAATATTAGAAGTGCAGAACAAAAAATAGAAAAGAATCTAAAAACTAGAAAAATAAATATATGGGACATTCGAAGGAACAATCTAAGAATTTTCAAGATTGTAAGTTCTAAAGTCTTGAAAAGATCCAAGTAATAACATATAGATTTATGAGAAGAGACCTAATGCTTTTACTTGATATAACGAATAAAAAACAATGATTCGGATCTTGCCCGCTTTGTGTGTAACTTAAGACAACAATTTGTATCTAGAACTATGAACGAGTTAGGTTGAATGATAAACCCCAAAGAAATTACATAAAGGTTCTAAACAACTTTCAATATATTATATTCTTCAAAATGTAAGTTACCATAAAGGACAAAGCACCCCTTTATATAGTAGTAAAGAAGGGGGTTAGTCAAAGATAAAATTGAATAGGAATCACATTCCCTAGGGGCATAGAAGGTTGCCCATACTTAGACCAATTCAATTCAACATGGATTAAAACAATTCTTAAATAGGAATGATATTCCCTACTGTCATACAAGGCTACCCACATATAGACCAATGCAAGTCAACATAGATTGAAACAACTCTTAAATACAGATTCTAGAAACAAGTTTTGGGCTTTTGGATTATCTCCTTTTGGGGCTGATTTGGGCCTCATTAATCTCATTTTGAACTTTAATTTGGGCCTCCAAATAGATGTAAGACTTGAGCAAAATATCTTGATTGGGCTTGTCTTGAAATTTCCTTATTTGATATCTTGTCATGGGTCTTCTTGAAACTTCCATAGCTTTATCCATGTCCTTTAGTGATGTTGAGTTGCCATGGATGCTATCATTCTCCTCTTCTTGAAGAGAATTGTCTTCGAATTGAAACCTTGAAGAATAAAGAGCACATACATTAGTAAATGATATGCACTATTCATAAGAAAAGTGGGAGGAACAAGACAAGGTAGTGACCATGAGTTCACTTTACCCAATTAGGCCTAGCATTTATAGACACCCCTTTACCAATCATATGCACATAATCACCACTTGGAGTAATATGATTTCCTATATATGCACTAAATGCAATCTTCATAAGTTCATTATACAAGGTAATGACCTAGGTAGACCTAACATATAAGTGTATTTTACATACATACCTAACTTAGTTCTACCAACTATCAAGTTATGTCCCCTATATAGATCATGCCAATCTTCAAAGTTATTAATTTCACATTTCCACAAAGAAGAATACAAGTGACAAAGAATTCTCAAGGATAGAATTAGGAAACTCAATGAAATTAACACTAGTAGTACTTCCCTTGTTAGTTTTACTTTTATATCTTTTGAGAATCCCTTCAAATTGTCCTTTCTTTTCTCTGGGGGATGCCTCTCTAGATTACCATGGTCTACAAGCTCCATTTCTTGACTATGACATCCCAAAAAAAGTCCTTCATCATTAATACAAAGATCACTCAAAGTAGTATTAAATACCTTTCCACAAAGTGAACTACAGTCCCTCAAGAAAAAACTTTCATCATAGGGAAGAGTATCAACATTTTCACTTGCAAGATGCTTGTCATTCTGAACGTGCATCAAGCCAAAATTTTTGCTAGCACACATATCACATGAGAAAAATACTAGAATCAAGCAATTCATTATCATCTTTATCAAACAAAGATAGTGTGTCATAATAACAATCACTGTTAACTTCAACACTAGATTGAGAATTACAAGTCATGTAACTAAAATAAATAAGTATTTCACAATCTTCTTCACTAGTGTCGGTTTAACAAGAGCTTCATGATTCACAATAGCACAAGTAGTCATGGACTTATTACTTAAATCAACATCAACATCAAAACCACATGAACTACTATTACACAATGTCATAACGTTTCCTTTAGGAAAAGAAGATCTCACATGACATTCATCGTCATAATAACATTTAAGAACTTCATAATAAAAAGGAGAAAAAGAATTAGTCATATCCCTTTCCATTGCTCCAAACTAAAGGTCTACTAGCATAGTGCACATTAGACATCAAATATTTTGCATCAACAACTGCACAACTAGAGTCAACTAATGAATGACCTAAATAAGGAGAATAGCTCTCATCTGAAGGTGGTGAAACAATTGATTCAGAAATTGAATTATCCAAACTCTTACCTAGAGTCTCTTTATATTCAATGAATTTTAAAGCATCTAAGGTATTAGATTTAGCCATTTTACCACAAGTTGTTTCCTTAATTGATCCTCTACTTTGGTCGACATGTGATGTAGAACTTGGATCTTTTGTGGAATATTCTTGACAATATAAATCTTTATTCCTTTTTTTTTTTCTATTCCAAAGACTGCATGGGTGCTTGTTGTAAAACCCGCAATGTTAATTTAAGAACACTAGAAAGGAAAAGAGTTAAGAGGTTAGAAGATAAACAAGAACTACTCTCACTTAAGCTCTCTTTTGATTCTCTCAATTCTTGTAACAAAACACTTTTTTGTCTAACATTTTTTCTTTCATTCTCATTCTCTTCTCTCATACTTTCATCAATCACTTCTCTTTTTTCTGGAGGAGTAGGAACTACTATTTGTGTAGGAGATGCTACACATGATGAAAAGCCCTATCTTCTTGTTCACAACTTGACTTTTCTTCTTGGAAGATTACATAATTCACTATCTTATTCGAACGAATATGACATTTGGAGTTAATTCATCTTTGGACTGTGTTATAGAATGAATGCGCCTCAATTCCTCTTATAAATCATTCCAAGTCAAACGAAGTCGATCAAATTTCACCTAAGGAGGGTTACTATAATCATCGACTAATTTCCATAATTTCTGAGACAAAGGCCCCTTGTTGCAAACTCCAATTTCTCTCTCTCCCAATAATTGTTACAAATAAATATATGCTCCAAGTAATATTCTCATTGGAGATAAGTTTATTTACTAGCATACATGCACAATTTTGGTAGTACCACATGACTACTACTCAACTTGGTCAATCATTCATAATCATATATTCTTGCACTTGTGAAACACATAGTTATGTTAAAAAAAATATATCAGTTAATGTTTTTGGCTTTTCCCCTCAGTTCTTCTCACCCACTCATGGATTTTTCTCCTCAAATAACCTTTAGGAAAATACCTTGTGGATTTATAACTAAACCCCACCGTATCAAGCCCTTAGTAGTAAGAATTTTGGGGCACTAAAAAAAGTGAATAACCAATCTTAGAATGAATTAAGATTTAGTTGAAACAACACTCGAACAAAAAGGAAGTTTTTTCAAACACGACCAAAGGAGTAAGAAAAGTTATTTGTTTCTTATCCTAAAAGATCTATGATCCCCTTTTCTTATTTTCTATCATAACCATTAGAAAACAAATAGATGAAAGAAAATTCTTGGAGCGCAAACAATATTATTTTTTTGTTTTTTTAAATGCTACTATTCACTACTACAACACTTCGTTTTGTTTATTTTAATTTTTTTTGCTCTTTTTGTTCAATAAATCTCCAATATTATCAAGAACAAAATCTCAATAAAACTGCTCTGATACCGCTTGATAATAACACGGAGAGCGAAATATTTTAGAATTAGAAGTTAGAAAGAAGGAAGGATTGATTATTGGAGAGAAGAACACAAGTTCAAGTATTTGATACTTGAAACCCTATTAATAAACAGAAGTAGTTGAATCAATTAAGAAGAAAAAAAGGAGGGAGGGAACTCAAACAGGGAATCTTACCTTGAAGAAACCGAATCATGGTTCAAAGTAGAACAAAAAGGGCAAAACCCAAATGAGAACTTCAAAGATCTCACAAGCCACAAGGTTAATAATATAAATATTAATCAAAACTTAGTTATAATGAAGTAGAAAACACTTCTTTATATATGAATAATATGGTGGATGCTAACCTAAAGAGAAAAAGGAACATTCTAGGCTTCAAAGATGGTCAAACTAAATTAAATAGTATGAAATTTCCAAGGTGCATAGAAGACCAGCAACACATTGTTCCAAGGTGCATAGAAGATTCCATGACCCAAAATCCCATTGATGTCGTGAGGACACCTGCACTAACCTGTAGGAGAACCACTATTATTAGCCATAAAAAATACATGATTTTAAATGTGGAAGTAGAAGAAAGATGTTTATAAATATATGACAAACTCCTTTGATAATTACATCGTTCACCAAATATAATTATTTACTATCCAGAACCTGGTGTCACTCGTACAAAGACTCTAAGGTACAATGGGCGTAAATAATTAATAACTACACCCTAAATGAATAAGGGCGACCTGAATAGATGAAGACCAAGGCTACCGATAATGAATGGTCAGCCTTAACCTTCTCATGCTCCAAGTTGCAACCTGAATAGACTGAATACCTGCATCCACGTAAAAGATATAGCAAGCATAGCATGAGTACACAATATACCCCCATAGGCATCATAAGCCGACAACGACAAAAGCTACATAATAGATATAAACATCAAGTTTACTCTCAGATAAGTCCTATTCTAGACAGTACAAACAGTCACATAAATCACCTTATTCATATACGAATTCATAAATCATATAAATCACTCAGTACACATATGAATCAATCGCAGTCAAGTACACTTCAATACACATAGCACACAAGGACTTTACTACCGATACCCACCGATCTAACCCTTTGTCCAAGTCATGTTCACATTTCAACTACTTAACCGACTTGACACATTCAATGACTAGGTTGATAGTTAGTACACATCTTTTTAAGAATACCTTCTATGGATATTACAATTAGGTTGACGTACTATATTAGCCTTTTAATTAGCTTTAGCCTTTAGACTTAGTTACGACTTAAGCGCCTATGGGAACGACACATATTAGTTCACTAACGTCCTCATTATATATACGAAGTATGAGTCTACGCCCTAGACCCTTGGATTAAGGAGGAAAGTTTGCATACACTTAGCATACAAGTCAACAACTACCATAACAATACACAGACACACATGGTTCCCTGGACCTAGATGATAATTCTGACAAGTAGGGCTTTCTAACCATAATAACAGTTTGACATCGAATACTTAGGATCATAAGTTGTAAACCACACTACCGAATCCACAGAGAACAAGCCTAATTATGACAACCAATCTAATAGGATCAATCCAATTATTCAAGGACAATTAATCACAAAAATCACCCAAGTTCCAATCACTATCTAGATTCAATCTTCTATCCAAATAAACAAGTTTACCATTAAAGGTTCAACCTTTTAGTTCTTAAACTAAGGAACACATAAAGATCCCATCTCTATATCGTTCTTAACAATCCAAGTCATAAAGATCTCATCTTTATTAGCATTTCTAACAATCAAGGTCATAAATATCCATCTTTATATTATTACAATACCTTCTCATAGTTCAGTCTTACATCAAGAATAAGTTACAAGGTACCAATATTTCTTTTCTTTCCTTAAAAGTTACATGATCATAAAGTATACAACTTTACATCACCGAGTACACATAGCAATAATTACACACCGAGAAATATGAATGAAATACAATGCAGATGATATATATGCAATGCAATGTCTATATGTCCCGGTATACACACGCTGCTGCAGTAGCTGTCATGTGACCCATAGGGGACTCATGAGGTCTATATACCTATTGAATCCCATCTTTGTGGTTGTAGTATCATAATCAGCCAGAATTTCCCATCGTATCCTAGATTTGTGGCTGTAGTATCATCATCAATCATCACTCTCATACCATGTACCATAATAGTATCCGGCTTTCATGCCCCTTTAATCAGTATCTCAATGGTTCAAGTGCCAAGGATAATATGTATGAATGATATTGATATGTGTAGACCATGAAACAACATAATTAATGCAATCAGTAATGTCAAATCTTTTTCAAGTATTTAGATGAGATCTACAGTGATGAATGCTTGACCAGACAATCACAATAACCTATCAAGCATAATGAATGACTATTACAGCTTACATAATCTCAAAAACACGTAACTTTATGTACATCAGTTTACCATATCGAAAGCAATGTGATGACTAAGCACATAATATCAACAATGGCACTAAGCCCAAATAATAACAGTCGGAATCAGCTTAAGGGTGATTCCCATCACCCATCAACACAATTCAACATTGATATCTACCCAAGCATTCATCACAACCGTTAAGGTGGGACCACCAAACAAGTCCAATACCCCTCAATATTTATAACTACTATGTACTTCTATCAGAGTCTAAAAGAGTTAAACCGTAGACTACCTTAATGCCGAACAGGTGCCACAAACTCTCCAGCAAGTGCCTTGCCCTTTCATAGGGCCTCCGAACATGTTAAGTCCACCAAATAAATATTCTATCTTAGCTTACGAACCCAAAAGTAAAGGGAAGAACCCCAAGTAGATAAAGTAACCCAAATAAAAGAGAATCTGAATCCAAAAAGGGAAAATAGTAAATTTACATCGAAAATATTTTATCCTAAGTTTCCAAAATCCAAAATACTAATCATCAACTCAAAGTTTCATCAATTTCATCAATTTAACCAAAAAGCCCCAAATCTTTTACGGGAAAACCCATTTACCAATTCATTTAGGAAACTAGTTTAAAATCCCAACATTAAACTTAATAGTTATTTCCCATCAACACTATATGATTAAAATTAGAGAATCATCTCAAAAATCCTATCTTTAATTGAAGAAATCAACTTGTCAAAATCTAGGGTTTCAACATTTAAACCCTTCTTTTCCACCAAGTTACCACCAATAAACTCATTACATAAGAACATAAATAATCAAAAGGGAGTTAAATAATCTTACCCCCAAGAATTCCTTTCTAAATATATTTAAAAACCCTCATCTACTGAAGCTCTTTGCTTAAGAAAATGTTTTGGGAAAGTGTGTTAGAAATGGGAAAGTGGGGAAATAAAAAGGGTTGTCTGATTTAGCGATGTCCACTTTTGCGGAAACGCTTCGGCAAACCAACCATCCACTAAAGCAGAACTAATTAAATATCCACATTTTTTATCGGCGGAGGATGCTCGCTTAAGCAAATGTGTGTCGGCAAAAATAATCTTTGCAGATGCGGAGAAAGGCAATAACACTGAGGCTTGCATCTGTGGACCTGGCCTCGCCTAGGCGAGTCTGCAGAAGAGACAAACAACTCGCTTATGCCAATCCACTAGATATCAAAAAAATCTAGTTTCTCCAAGTTTCACCCTGAAATCCCTACTTTACGGAGACCCTGGAACAGGTTCACGAATACCATCAATGTCTATTGGAGGAGCAACAATTAAGACAATAATAAATACAGAAGTTGCCATCAATAAGATATGGATCATCAAAACACCAAACCATCCAATATAAAGATGGTTTCAGTGCTAGTTATCCAGTTACAGAAGCGACCCCATAAGCTTTGGCTTTCATGTATCTCTAAAATTTGCAGTCATGGTAAAATCTTGGTTTATTTAATCATCATGGACTCCCAAGTACACGAGTTTTCTATAAATAAAAAAATGGAAGGCTTGTTATTCAACAGTATAACATGACTTATATACTCGTGTCAACCAAGGTGTATGTGGATCTATTCAAAATTTTAATGAAATTGATTGGAAAAATACAGACTTCTCTATAGAGAATTAGAATTTTGATATGATAGTGGGTTACCCGGGATTCGAACCCGGAACTAGTAGGATGGAGTAGATAAGTTCCTTGTTAAATAAAAAACTGTTAATCTTAAATTAAATAAATAAGTAAAGATCCCTCCCCAAGAAGTGCTTGCATTTTTTATTGCACACGGCTTTCCCTATGTATACATTACTTCCTTTATGATAGAAATTAGAAAGACTTTCAAAATTGGAATACTCAGTTGATTTACCCCTTATTAATATTACAATTAACATTTCAGAATAGTGATTTTTTTTATCTCTTCATCATTTAGAAAATCTTAGAATGAATCATTGATAATTCGCCAGATCATAGATACAAAAAATATCCAAATACCAAATCTGACTTCTATATACTCCCCACAAACTAGAATAAGCTCGTGGGAAGGTCAAAGAAAGAACTTATTCTTTCGACGTTAAGAATTCTTCCAATAATTCTGAGTATGATCTTTTTAAAAAGGTGAGTACAATACTTTTATGTTTCCGCGCTAAAGTTCTAGCACAAGAAAGTCAAAGTATATACTTTATTCGATATAAAGTCTTTTTTTGGAAGATCCACTATAATTATGAAAAATATTTCTGCATATACTCCAAAACCGGTCAATAATATTAGAATCTGATAAATCGGACCCAACCGATTTACTAATGGGATGCCCTAATACGGTATAAAAAATTTATTTAGCTAATGATCCAATGAAAGAAATAATTGGAACAAGGGTATCGAACTTCTTAATTGCATTATTGATTATAAATGAATCTTCTAACATTTGACTACGTACCATTGAATGATTTAGTCGCACATTTGAAAGATAGCCCATAAAGTCATGAGAATGGTTGGATAATTAGTTTATATGGATCCTTCCTGTGTGAAAACACAGAGAAATATGACATTGCCAAAAATTGACAAGGTAAAATTTCCATTTATTCATCAAAAACAACGTCCCTTTTGAAACCAGAATTGATTTTCCATGATACCTAATATAATGCATGAAAGGGTCCTTGAATAACCATTGGGCAACCTGCAAATCCTTAGCAAAGACTTCTACAAGGTGTTCTATTTTTTCATAGAAATATATTCGTTCAAGAAGGGCTCCAAAAGATGTTGATCGTAAATGAGATGGTTCCGTAGAAAGACGAAAGTGGATTCACATTCATGTAGATAAGAATTATATAAGAAGAAGAAGAATATTTGATTTTTGAAAAGGAGTAACCGGGCTTCTTTGAAGTAATAAGACTATTCAAATTCCAATATTCGTGGAGAAAGAATCGTAATAAATGTAAATAAGAGGCATCTTTTACCTAATAGCGAAGAGTTTGAATGAATATTTTCATATGAATGGGGTAGGGTATTAGTATATCTAATACATATTTTAGATGTAAAAAATTATCCTTTAAAAAAGGAAATATTGAATGAATTGATCGTAAATTATGAGATTCGAAAATCTTTTTTCCTTCGAAAGAAGATTAAGAAGATATTAATCGTAGAGAAAATGGAATTTCCACAATAAATGTAAATCTCTCTGATATCATTTGAGAATAAAAACACTTGTTGCACCCCAAAAACGTATTTTTGTTAGAATCCTTAGTAGAAATAAGAAAATGATTTTATTGATACATTCGAGTAATTAAACGTTTCACAATTAGGAAACTAAATTGCTTGTTATAACCTGGATTTTCCAACAAAATCAACCTATTTCTATTTAAACCATGATCATGAGCAAATGCATAAATATACTCCTTAAATATAAATGGATGTAGGAAGTTGTGTTGTTGCGAGCTATCTGGCTGTAAATATCTTTGGATTTCTTCCATTCGAAATTCGATTTGAACCCAAGATGAAAGATTTTTAGGGTAATCAAATGATACATAGTGCGATATAGTTAAAACAAAGTATTATAGTAAGAATAGATACCCTGAGTAAGAATATACCTTGGACACATGTAAACTTCTCAACGGATTCTATATAATCTCTTTTTTTTTTGTTTCATTTAATTGGTCTATGTTATAGTGTTATAGATCATAAGATGGTTATAAATCCTTTCTTTTTTCAACCTAATAGCTCTTTTGACTTCGGAAATAATTTTCTTTATCAATATACTATTTCTTCTTCACACATCTCCATAATAGAAAATGGTAATAGTTAGGATTCATTAAAAAAATTGAGAATCCACTCATGGGGCAAGAAACCCTTCCCGCATCAGGCACTAGTAAATTTTTAACATCTAATTAGATCGGAATCATTCAAATTAAGAACAAAAGCTCATTGCTTTTTCTTTCCCTATAATTTAATTGAATCCATATCCCTATCCATTTATTAATTCGACCCAACTTTATTTTGTTCCATTCCAAGAATTCTAACACTGTTTTATACCCATCTAGGAATAATGAAATTTTTTCAGAACTTTACGTTGATACGACATGCAATTTTTACCATTCATTTCCTTTCAGGATCATTCGTGGTCGTCCAAACTTTTACCGAGAGTATGGACGAATCCCTCACTTTATCCATAGGTGTAAAAGACACTAGCCGCACTTAAAATCCAAGTACTCTACCGTTGAGTTAGCAACAGGAAGAAAATGTCAAAAAAATTGTGTAGATCCAATCCGAAGAAAAAGAAATAAAGAGATTAGACAAGACTGAAAGTATATATGTCCTAGAGACAATCATTATTAGGGACAAATGTACTTGAACACATTCGTATTATTAATAAGATTAATATTTATGGCATTTTCAATTATTGAATTATTATTTGATTATTTGTGATTATTCATTAATATGCATCCCTTGAGCTTACGTTGTCATTAATAGAGTGAGATATTGATGATAGAGCATAACTCTAAAATAGTCTCGACTAATGATCATCGAGAATGTGATATCGATGATATGTTATAAGTCGACATGTGGTCTGCATCACATTCTTAGAGAATGTAGTATGTCTCACCTGCTACTAGTAATAGTTACTAGTGATGGACACATGGATACTTTTGG
Source organism: Anisodus tanguticus (assembly GCA_034509755.1). Lineage (NCBI taxonomy): Eukaryota > Viridiplantae > Streptophyta > Magnoliopsida > Solanales > Solanaceae > Anisodus > Anisodus tanguticus. Next base: position 30,213,653 of record CM067550.1, read on the forward strand.
AAAGTATTGGTATACCTTGCTGATAAACTATTTGTTAGACATGTCTAGAGTATTATCAGTGCGTGGGATATGAAGGTCCTTTGACTTGAGGTCAATACGCACCTTGTTTACAGAGTAATGTACTTTGACCCTATCCTAAGCTTAAAATCCTTATAGGATAAGACACTGCTTGTGTTGGGTACATTATGATGTAAATTAATGTGATAATTGAGCCAAGAATAAGATTCATTCCTCGATTGGATATTCGAGAGAGCACTCAACTTCTTAGTGATATTAGGTCGACCAAGTCATTGGCCAATGCAAGAGACATATTTAGAATATGGTCTAGTTGTCGACTAATATAGATAAGATAAAGTGATCAAGCCATTTGGATAAACACATGACAAATCCTAAGCTTGATCGAGTGTGTCGCGAATGAAAGGAATTTATCATCTCACATAAAGGTTATGTTTGCTGGATTCATGTAAACGTAGTTCACTTATTGAGTTCATCATACGACACAGTCTAGGAGTTCCGTATGGACCTTAATTGGATTAGTGTCGATATGTGAAGGCCTATAGGGTCACACTATGTCGATTATCTTTTCGGTCTAAGGGTGTATTGAGAGATTATTAAATATTCGATTTGGAACCAAGATATTTAAATTGATAATAACTATGGGGTAATTTCTATTAGATGTAAATTATTTAATTAAATCAAAATTGGATTTTGGATTTAATGTGCTAAATATATATACATTAAGTGAAAACGGAAATGGATTTTTACATAGGGCGCCGTGGCGTCGACCCGTTAGTGAGCCCAGTTGGACTGGCCCATTGCACCTCGGGTTTTGGGCCAGGCTTAAGCCTAACCCTAAAACATTTGCTGACCTAATTCTAACTATAAATACAACACTAAACCATTGTTATAATACACTAATTCTCATAAACAAATTATAGACTTAGAGTCTAGGATAAAACTCTCTCAAACCTCTGCCCAGATTTCCTGGCTTTCTTGACAGAGGAATACACCATAGCATAGTGCTTTCATGTCGAATGGATAGTCGTGTGTACTCCCTAAGTAAAGACTCCATGTAAAACAACATGTAAGTGTTCTAGTTTTATGTTACAGGTTTTTATTGTCATATAACCATATCAGAAAAATTGTTGGGGTAAGTAGAACAAAATTTTTAAACTTTCGTTATTCCTACTTATATGTTTTAAACCCAACAAAACCCTACAAAGATAACCAAGAACCATTGAAAGAAGAAATCTAAAAAAATACATTCACACTTTCTAATTAATTTAAAACATAAAATAAAACTAAATAGATCCACTTCATTTATCACAATGAATTATATTTGTTCAATACACTATTGTTAATATAAATATTGAAAAAACAATTCAATTGAAAACAATAAAAAATATTTAAAAAGGACTTGTATTGAATTGACACTACAAATATAATCCGAATAAAATAGATACAAAAAAGTATAGATGGGAGAATAAATAAAGAATAAGTGGAAAGCAAAACTACAATTTACTTAACTTGATTGAATCCATAATGGATTCAATCAAGTTAAGTGAGATAAGGAAACTTGATTTCTTTTTTCATTTTCGTAGAGTTCCAAAAACCACCCAATTGAAGGAAATGCCCGAATTTTAGATTTCGAAGATCAATAAAATAAGAAGTTTTGTCGTTATAGAACACGAAATTCAATGGAAGCAATGATAAATAAATACAAATAGAAAAGGAAAGAGAGGAAATACAAAAAAATAGAAGAGAAAAGTCATACAAAGTTATATACAAACCACTCCCCCTTATTTGTATTTCTTTAATTTAGTTCCTTAATTGAATTTCGGTTGATTAGGATGAAGTTCCTTAAAAACCTCTGCCTTCTTTAAAATATCCTGAACAGTTCCTATAGGTTGAGCCCCTTTTTCAAAGAAATATAAAATAGCAGAAACATTTAAATAAGTTTGATTCTTTATCGGATCATAAAAATCCACTTTACGAAGATCTTTTCCTTCTCTTCGGGATAGAACATCAATTGCGATTTGATAGACGGCTCATTGGGATAGATTTAGATGAACAACACCCCCTCCTAGAAACGTATAGAAAGCTTTCTCCTCGTATGGCTCGAGAAAAATTATTGATTCGAGGTTTTGTCTCTATATGGAATTCTATCTAAGAAATGACAACTCGGTTCATAAAATGATCAAATCAATTAAATATGTAAGTCTTTTTTTTCTTCTTTATTCTGAAAATGAAAACGAAACCATCCGTACTCTAATAACTCAAGTTAAATAATGAAAGAAATAATCCCCTTGATTATTTTCATTATTTAAAAGAGTATCTATACAATTTACATATTTTCATAATAGGAAAATCCTTTTCCTATTCTATTCCTAAAACCCTATTCTAGTACAAGACTTCTATAATTATGGTAAGTGTACAATGCTAAGTAATACAAAGATTCTCCATTAAGTACACTACTACACACGGACCAAAGTGTCGTGATATACACTATGTATATCACGGGAATATACATGGAATATACATTGTCTAACACACCCCTGCAGTCATAGCGGGCGGTCTTCGAACGTTGAGACTATCCTTAAAATCTTCAAAAATGACCGAGGGAAGACCCTTTGTAAAGATGTCTCCAATTTGATACCTGGAAGGGACATGACAGACGCGTACTTGTCCACGAGCTACCTTTTCGCGAACAAAATGAATGTCCATCTCGATATGTTTAGTACGCTGGTGCTGAACCGGATTCCCTGACAGATAGATAGCACTAATATTATCACAATAAACCAAGGTAGCTTTCTGAATAGGATAATGAAACTTTAAAAGAAAATTACGTAACCAACATGATTCAGACACCACGTTGGCTACCCCTCGATACTCGGCCTCTGCACTAGAGCGTGATAAAGTTGACTGACGTTTGGCAGACCATGAGACCAAGTTATTCCCAAGAAACATACAATATCCAGACGTAGACCGTCTGGTGTCTGGACAGCCACCCCAATCAGCATCTGTATATGAGACAAGGGCTGACGTCGGAGAAGGATATAAATGCAAGCCATAGGCAAGTGTCCCCTGAATATACCGAATGATGCGTTTGAGCACATTCATGTGCTCAACTCTAGGATCATGCATAAAAAAACACACCTGTTGTACATCATACGTAATATCTGGTCTCGTGAATATAAGATACTGAAAGACCCTGTAAGAATGCGATATCGGGTCGGATCCTCGTATGGTGCACCGGCCGCAGCACTAAGTTTGGGCTTAGTATCAACGGGAGTAGAAGTAGACTTACAGGATGACATCCTAGCCCTCTCAATGATCTCAGTTAGATACTTCTGTTGAGATAAGAATAACCCACCTGCATGAAGAGTAACAACAATCCCCAAAAAATAACTCAAGGGCCCCAAGTCTTTCATAGAAACTCAGAGCTGAGCATTGTCATGATAGACTGGCGTAAGGCATCGAAAGAGGCAGTCAGAATAATATCATCCACATATAATAAAATATAGGCCAAGGACGAACCACGACGATAGATGAACAAGGAATTATCCGACCTGCTGTGAGTGAACCCAATAGTCGAAACATAATCGGCAAACCGCATATACCAGGCCCGTGGAGACTGCTTAAGCCCATATAAGGACTTCTTCAACAAACAGACATGATAAGGATGTTTGGGATCCCTGAATCCCAAAGGCTGATGCATATAGACTGTTTCCTTGAGATCATCATGGAGGAAAGCATTCTTTACATCTAACTGATGAATAGGCCATGCTTTCGAAAGAGCTAAGCTAAGCATAGTGCGAATGGTAGCCGACTTGTCCACCAAACTAAACATCTTACCACAATCCACACCAACCTACTAAGTCTTACCATCACCCACAAGCCGCTCCTTATGTCGGGCAAATGAACCATCTGAATTTTCCTTGTGAGCAAGAATCTACATAGACCTAATAATATTAATACCAGATGGACGGGGCACCAACTCCCATGTCTTATTCTCAATTAGAGCATTATATTCATCGGTCATAGCAATTTTCCAATTTGGCTCATTTAATGCAGACACAGGATTACGGGGTAAGGGTGATTTAAGAACATTAGAATGTAAATTAAAATGTACTTTTGGTTTAAAAATCCCCCGTTGACTACGAGTGACTGGACTATGACTCGGGGCAGAGGCAGGTGGATTTTAGGAATTTTTGGGACTCGGGACGGACTGGCCAGCAGGCAGTGGGCCTGCTGGCCCATATCGAGAATCGAAGCGGAGGCCCGGGCCAACACTTTGGACCCGAAACGCATGCACTGGCGGGTAGAATGGATGGCCCAGTTTCTGGACCCAGTTTGCAAGATGAAGCTGTTTGGGGAGGACCAGCAGGCAGTGGGCCCACTGGCGGAGTTGGGGTGCGAGCCACGTCCGAAAAATAGTGAATAAGTTTCAGGGATATACCATCATCCAAAAAATATGAACTAGGCACGAGATTACTCTCCTTAGCAAACGGAAATTGGGATTCATCAAAAATGACATGGAGACTAATGATGATTTTATTAGAGGATAAATCAAAGCATTTGTAACTACGATGATTAGAAGGAAAACCCAAAAATACACACGGAGTAGACCGGGCCTGAAGTTTGTTAATTGTGATGAGCAGAAATAGCGGATAACACAAACACCTAAAGACCCTAAGATGTGAATATGAAGGGGTCTTATTATATAGAGTTTGTAGGGGGAAGAATATGTCAAACCTTTGGAAGGAAGTATGTTTAGGAGATGAGTAGCCATTTGTAGAGCATGATGCCAAAAAGACAGGGGTATGGAAGCATGAATCAATAAAGTACGGACAATATTATTAATGGTACAAATTTTGCGTTTGGCTTTCCCATTTTATGAAGACGTATGAGGGCAAGAAAAATGAAAATTGATCCCATTATTAGCACAGAATTCCCGAAACACCCCATTGTCATATTCTTTGTCATTATCACATTGAATATTTTTTATTTTCCGTTCGAATTGGGTTCTAATGAATGCTCTAAATTTTAGGAAGATGGAGAAAACTTGAGATTTCTTTGCTATCGGAAAAGTGCATAAAAATTTAGAATAATCATCCAAAAAGAGAACATAATACCGATGACCCAATGAAATAAGAACAGGAGACGTCCATAGGTCGCTGTGAATAATATCAAATGACATTAAAGTATGAGAATTTGAGTCTACAAATGGCAACCTAACATTTTTTCCTAAAGAGCAAGACTGACAATTTGGAGTACTACGCGTACCCTTATATGAAATAAAATTATTTTCATCTAATGAAAACAAAATAGAAGACCCCAGATGACTAAGTCGAGCATGCCACAAGGAAGGAGCAAGGGCTGCAAATGCTGACGGCAAGTCTTGACTCGATGACCGGAATCGGGTGTGATAGGATAAAGATCTCCCCTACTATCACACCTCATGAGAGGACTCCCCGTCTTGAAATCCTTTACAGAGAAACCAAAAGGATCAAATTCAACAGAAATGGAATTGTTAATGGTGAATTTACGGACAGACACTAAGTTCTTAATCAATTTGGGGGCATGTAAGGTATTTTTCAAGATAAGGGCTGGATTGGGAGGAGAAAACGTTTTATGACCATAACCCTGAATTGGAATAGAGTTACCATTACCAATAATTATACCATGAGGGTTGCTCAAATTGGAATAAGACGAGAGAGTACCTTAATCGGATGTCATGTATGTAGTCGCGTCGGTGTCCATGTACCAATTCGGATCCGGTTGCATTAACCCAAGTGTATGCATTGCGGCCTCAATGTTGGTGTGAGTAGGTATGGGGCCCACTGCCGAGAATGCTTGTGTGGGCCGAGGCCTAAATAGTCCACCCTGTTGCCCCGCCCCAGTGCTGAAGCGAGACGAAGAGGCTTGACTGTTGGGCCTGAATTGGGGTTGTCCAGCCCACTGCCTGTTGGGAGAACCTGGAAAATTAGGGTTGTTAGGCCACGGCCCACTGCCCCAGCCCCACTACCATGGGCCCCACGGCTGGGACCAGTAAGGTAGTGGCCCACTGTTGACTGGATGTGGCCCACTGCCGGAATGTTAGCCACCGGAACCACCGCGTTTGCCCCCACTGTTTTTGCCATTATTCTTACGATTATTTTTGCCGCCACCATGAGCACGGTTTTGGCCCAAATTATCAACAAAACCCGAAGAATTTATGGAGGACGTCATCATGACAACAGGGCTTGCACTGGTAGCCGCCTTCTTAGAAACCAACTTCTTTCAAAGTAAGCATGGAGCGGGCTTGGTAAAAAGTGGGAAGTGAATTACTTTGACGAAGGAGAGTCCCAACGCCATTATAGGCCTCAGAAAGGTCGGCAACCAATAGTAGAACCAGACGATTATTTGTCACAGGTGCGCCAACGTTACGGAGTTGGTCAGCCAACTCCTTGAGTTTCTTGCAATATGCAGACACGTTTGGAAATTCTTCCATGCGAACTTGAGAGAATTCCTGCTCGAGTGTGACAATACGTGGATGTTGGTTATCTTGGAATATGTCACCCAATCTATTCCATGTAGCCATAGTCGTAGTGTCCGGCTCAATGATCATCTGTAAGACGTCAACCGAAATAGTTGAATAAATCTACTGGAGAATGGTAGCATCAAGAGTAATCCATAACTGAGGATCCTCTGCGGGAATAGGTGCAGCAGGAGGAATTATGTGATGGATGACTTGATGGGAGATAGCGTGAATTTTAAATAATTCTGCCCACGTCGCATATTGGACATTTTCCATCTCAAGAACAATAAGGATGTTGTTCTTGATGTTAGAAACCATGAGGGCAGGATGAAAAGTGTTCTTAGACATAACGAAAGAACAAAGGAAGAGGAGGGAAAATTTGGGAAAAGTGGAGGTAAAAAATATCACGAATTCTGGTGAAGGGGAATGGAAATCGAGGCAGTTGTGGCCGATAAATTGCACAAAAACCGAGAGCAATATTTGGAGAACAAAGACGAAAGCAAGTTAGACCTAGTCTCTTAATAGCATAAAAGAAATAATCCCCTTGATTATTTTCATTAATTGAAAGAGTATATATATACAATTTACATATTTCCATAATAGGAAAATCATTTTCCTATTCTATTCCTAAAACCCTATTCTAGTAGTACAAGACTTCTATAATTATGGTAAGTGTACAATGCTAAGTAATACAAAGATTCTACATTAAGTACACTACTACATACGGACCAAAGTCCCGTGATATACACTATGTATAGCACGGGAATATACATTGTCTAACAAATAACTTTCAAATTGTTCAAAGAAAATTCTTTCAACAATTTCATTTATTGAGCGATCTTTTCTCCTTTTTTGTTTGTCTCATTTAAAATCGATTTAGACTCCTCAGTCTGATCCAGTTATTAAGACAATTTAAAAGGTGTTTCCTTGTTCTGGGATCGTTTATCTTTGTTTTATTTTAAATAATTGTGTTTAGACATTACTTCAGTGCTTTTTAATCCTTTCAAAATGGCAGCAACATACCCTTTTTGTGATTTCTATGAAAGAATCCTACGGACGATGGATTTCCGCGTGAAATAAATTAATACTTTCTACTCAAGCTCCATCATGGACTATCTACATTGCCAATGATGTCGAGCCAAGAGCATCTTCATTCCTACATAAAATAGTGGTTGTATAAATCCACAACGGATCGTGTCCTTCAAGTCGCACATTGCTTTCTACTACATTGTTTCAAATGAAGTTTTACCATAACATTCCTCTAAGAATCGGTATGGAATTGATTTAATTATGAATCATGAATAGTCATTGGTTGGGCTGATGTATAAACACCATAATCTAAAGTATTTATCTATAGTATATAGATATAGGTGGATAAAGATTTTTCTGAAGAAGTCTTAGTAAGACCTCATCGCTAATATTAATTTGTCTAACATATTAATTAATATTTATAATAAATAATTTATATATATATAAATAATAATAAATAAGATGAATAAATGAGTTCTTTTTTATTCTGCATCTCATGTGACTCAATAGGAGAGATTGGCATATTTCATACTTCTTCAAATAGCAAAGATTCAACTTCTAAGGAATAATTAAAACTATTTTTCTTTCGAAATTTATTCAAAAGTTCCCTTTTTGACATCATTATTTGAAGAAACTTTGATTATTAAAAATAACTTTTGATCATCTTAGGAAAAAAATAGATAAATACACCAAACAACAAATTCAATTTTTTTATGAGATGGATAAAAAAAGATTAAAGTAAGGTAAGATTTTAATTCTTATTCTCTTTTTTTCATCTGATTGTTAAAATCTAAAAAATAGAGAGGGTTTCGTATCTATCAATTCGATCAAATAGACTGAGGAATTGTCACCGTTTATAGATACTGATATGAACGCCTTTCCATTACTAATTAACTCCTATCTATCCCATTCTATGGGACTGATGCAACATAAATCAAAAGAAAAGAAGGGGGTGTCCTAGTCTTTTTATTTTTACGAAATGCGAGTTGTCTAGACTCAAAGCCAAACAAGTCCAGATTAAGTCAAGTTTTTGCTTTTTTTTATATATATTTTATCCGAACTGATTGATTAAGAATTAAGAGACTTAATGAATTAAATTAGTACCAAAAAAACCCTCTTGGCGAAAAGTCAAGAAATCCACAAAAAAAATGAATCTAATTAGGCTAATTTAGGAGGTAGGGAATACAAGATAGGGAATATGGATTCTTTCGCATCTCGATTCAGTTTTTTTTTAAAAAAACAATTCGTCGAAGAAACAAATAAGAAACAACAATCACATTCCAGCTAACATTTTGATTTTAAACAGAACATTGTTAAAAACAGTCTATATTCTCATAGAATATATATATGTTCTGGGACGGAAGGATTCAAACCTCCGAATAGCGGGACCAAAACCCGTTGCCTTACCACTTGGTCACGCACCATTTAGATTTCAATTCGATACTAATAAAATATATTATTAGTTTTGTTTGTTTGTTTGTCAACTCTAGTCCTAATATCTATAGAATAGATTATATTGGTACTAGGATTTTTCTATGTTTTTGGTATGTGTAGATATACAATTCAACTTAATTTATTGATCATTACATATAATTCAATTAAGATATTGTATGAAAATATAATTTTTTCGATTCTCCTTTGAGAAAAGGAGGATTTTTGATTAAGAAGGTTTTTTTTATTTACCTTACTTACTTTCATTTTCCTTATATCAATTATTCAATTAAAATGCAATTATCTCCAAGAACAAAAAGTTTGTTATGCTTAATACCTTTAGTTTGATCGGTATCTGTCTAGAAGGATCATCTACAAAGCTATTCATTTTATCTGTATTCAGACCAAAAGCTGACATAGATGTTATGGGTAGAATTCTTTTCTTTTTTTTTAAATTTTGTTCACATCTTAGATCTATAAATTGACTCATCTCCATAAAGGAGTCGAATGAAACCAAAGTTTCATGTTCGATTTTGAATTAGAGACATTAAAAATAATGAATCGACGTCAACTATAACCCTTAGCCTTCTAAGATAACGATGCGGGTTCAATTCCCGCTACTCGCTCTATATCTATTTATTATAACTATTTGAATCTATTCATTAAATCAAATTTAATTTATTATTATTAGTACATCATTGAATATACAATTCCAAAAATTCTCTCACATCCAATTCTCTATGTTTTTTTCTAACAAAAATTGAAAAAATCATAATGAAGAGTGTCCATAGTCTAATGGATATGACAGAGGTCTTCTAAACCTTTGGTATAGGTTCAAATCTTATTGGATGAAATTTATTTACATATATTTTTTTAGATTTCGATAGCAAGAATGACTGTTTGAATATTTAAATCCAAGACGCTTAATTCCTTTTTTTTTATAAAGATTAAGACAAACATGATCAATATTTCTTTATGCTTGTTCCTGAAGTATAAAATAGTGCATTTGTTCCTGAATAACTTCTTTCAAAAGGGCTTCTGCTTCCTCAATAAATGTCTTGGTAGAAGATATGATTTCTTGGAACTGTGGTTTATTAGTTTTTAAGTAAGTACGTAGCTCTACAAGAAATTTTCTTACCTGTCCAACTTCTAATGAATCAAGATAGCCGTTTGTTGTGGTATAAATAGTCTGTATCTTCTTTTCTACCATGAGAGGAGCTGATTGGGATTGTTTAAGCAATTCACGTAATCGTTGACCTCTTGCCAATTGATTTTGAGTAGCTTTATCGAGATCAGAAACAAATTGTGCAAAGGCTTCTAATTCTGCGAATTGTGCTAGTTCTAATTTTAATTTACCAGCTACTTGTTTCATAAATTTTATTTGAGCTATGGACCCCACTCTAGAAATGAAGACACCCACATTAATAGCAGGTCTTATTCCAAAATTGAATAGTTCGGTGGATAAGAAGATATGTCCATCAGTAATGGAAATTACATTAGTAGGAATATAAGCCGAAACATCTCCCCGATTGAGTTTCAACTATTGGGGGATAGCTAGACATGGAGTTAGTACAATTTGTTTAGCGATTCTTTTGGAAATCGATATACGTTTCTTGGATTCATGCTTTTGAAAGAAAGGTTAGCCTTACATACCTGTGTCGCTTAGCTAAAAATATTCCACAAACCTACATATGCTCTACGAATGATTATCTACACAATATAGATGGTTCAGATTAAGATAGGATCAATAAACTTAGAATTTACTCACTATGACATTTTGTTGAACACCTAAAAGGCACACTTCTCATGTTTTGCTATCATGGAAATAAAAATACTATCAATTCCCCTTTATCAACAACAACATCAACAAGATTACAACCACACACTCCAAAATTCTCAACTATCACACCTTACAATCTCTAGTCATAAACACCTCAAGATCTAACCAAGAACAATATAAGAATAACAACAACTCTTCTATGGAGTTTAACTTAATCGCACAAGTTATCTCTAACAATTCAACTAGCTATGTTAAGAAAAGCTAGAGAATATTTAACGATAGTAAAACTTTCCCTTGAGTAGCTAAGACACACTTCACAACAACTCCTCTTCCAAGCTTCAAGAAGTCTTCACCTTCAACCATCAACTAAACGGATTACTAAGTGAATCTTGATCTCCAAAGGAAGAATTCACTTCATATGCTCAAGGAAATGTTCTTCAATGATAGGAAGGCTTTTGGAGAGTAGTTGGGAGCATTCTAGGATTGTCTAGGTTGAAAATGACATAACACAAATGAACCCTCGATCTTAGCCTTAAATAACACCTCCCACCACCTTGCTTCTGTGGAGGATCTGCGATGCAGATCCCCATCTGCGGCCGCATTTCCCACCGCAGATGGTGGCAGTGTGGTGGTGAAATAGGGGCCTCAATCTGTGGCCTGATCTACGAGGCGAATTGGCTTCCGCGATACGAAACGTTTAGCGTATCATCCAATCTTTGTCAAACTTTGTCAAAATATGTTTCCTTTAATCCAATTGACCTCTAACCTTTCGTATATCTTTTTAATATCCATTTAAGTGATAGGTGACCCTCGGAAAGGGTCTCGGGTTGCTGGAACTCAAATTGACTAACTATAATCTCGATCGCGCATAAAACAAAGGGGTGTAACTATGTTGATCCTCGTGTTCATGCAACACTTGCTGCATCTTTTTATGCGCAAATTTAGATCTGTATACTAGTGGAGCACACGGAGATGCTTGATTTCAGAAGTTGCTTGTTGGAGGTTTTGAGGTGAGCTTTCTGGCTAATTCGCAGCACTAGTCTCCATTCTATCCTTGCTTTTTTATGCCTTTACTATTCCAAGACAGTTGTATAGAGATATTTTCAGATTTTTTATTTATGTTTTAGAGGCTCTTACTTATGACACCAGATTTTGGGTTGTAGATGTCACGACCCCTTTTAGGAATCGTGGTGGTACCTACATTTTTCCCATCAGTAAGTGAACCACTCCCATATCTTTAACATGTATAAGAAAGAAACACCGAATTAGCAACATACTTAAATAAGATGTCTGATCATAATATAAAATATAGAAAGAAATCTGATAATAAGTTATACAACCCGAAAATTTTATCAATAATAAAAGAGCACTAGATTGAGTACAAGTCTGAAACAAAGATAACATAAGCTAAATAGAGCAACTGTCTCAACATGTCTCTCGGAATCAAAATAAAAAACAAGGGAAGAGATAGGAGCATCCAAGGCATACTGGAAGATAGCATCATCACCCTGAATACTGATAATCAACCAGCTCGGACTCAAACTCGAGATCCTGAACTGGTAGAAGGAGTTGTATCTACATCCAAAAAGAATATATCAAGTATAGTATGAGTATACAACGTACCGCCGTGGGAATCATAGACCGGCAACGACAGAAGATACGCAAATGAAGATAAATATCAAGTTGACACCAATTAATCATATACTAAGCAGTTCAATATCTTAGATAAGTCACATTGTCCACATAGTAGTTCACTGAATCAACAATTCACTTGTTGATATAAGGTTTCATAATCATATAAATTACCCCAATTTTAGATGAGTTCAATGACAATATCTCAAGTATCAATTATCAATAAACAACCCTTCTTGATCCAATAATTTAGCCAAGTCATCAATAATCAGTCCAACGTTTAATCCATAAAAATATAATAAATTATGTATGTATGATATGTATGAAATGCATATGCCAGGTACCTTTCATCTCCAATATATAGGCATTCAAATTCTATAAACTGCACACCTATGAGGGACCCGCAAAGTACATATGAGTCTCCAGAATTTCTCAACGGATCCCGGGTCTTGGAAGAATAATAATTGTTGCACGCATGCAACCCGTTCCCCCGCGTATCATCATCATCATCTCAATGTTGCTAATAATCTCATAAGTATTCTTACCTTCCCTGTCTCTTGGACCCACAACAGTTTCATACCACTCTCATATCAATATCATCAGAACCGTGAGTGTATGAATGCAAATGATAATACAACGCAAGAAATCAGATGTAATGAGATGCAACCAAGTATATAAGAGATGAATATCACATGCTTTCAGAAAATTAATAACACATAATCCAAGTACAATGAGGAAATCATGTCGAAAACATGTTTGATGAATAAACACAACAATGGCAAATATGGTGACGAGCCCACATAATGGCGACAAGCCCAATCAATAACAGTCGGAAGCAGCTTAAGGGTGATTCCCTAAATCACCCATCATCACATTTCAACATCGGTACCCACCCAAATATTCATCACAACTGCTTGGATGGGACCCCCAAACACGCCCAATACCCCTCAACATTTATATCTAATTACGTACTTCTATCGAAGTCTAATAAGAAGAAATTGTAGCCTACCTCAAGGCCGAGCAGGCGCCACGAACAATCAACCCTCGGTGATAGCCTTGCCCTTCCGGAGTGCTGTATAATAGTCATAGTCTAAAATACATCAATTATACGTTAACATTAAGCTATTACACAATACAAGGACTTTGTCCTTTAAACATATCCAAGACCTCCAAAACCAACCCAAGGCCCATGGTGTCAAAATCCAAACTTTACTACCGATTAGAAGAAACATATACTTGGTAATCATATCCCTAAGTTAATTAGAAACCTAAGATCAATTGGACCTTCAATTGCATGACTTAGGAAAAGCCCTAATTTACAAACCATATGTCTTCCCCCAAATTGAAAAAGGGTTTCCTTCTTCAAATTAAACACTACAACATGATCATCTAGTATAACTCAATCCTTATTCACAATATCAAGGTAAACTAATTCCTATTAACCTTACCTCAGTGCAAAAGCGGAACAATATCCGCGGAAGACCAGCCGCTGGTGCGAACACCAGACACCATCAGCTACAAAATCCTCCAAAACTCCCACCAATCATCTGTAACACTCTCGAGACCCCCCCGGACACAAAACAGACATGCTCTCCCAAGGTAAATTGTGCTACGAACTCGCTCGCACCCTCAGATTTCTCATATAACCGATCTAAGACATGCTTTTCTAAAGAATCGCCCAAAACAACCAAATTTAATGATTTCACAAATAAGGCTACAAAGTATATCCAATTACCTCGGGAAGCAAATCGATGACTCGACTAAGTCATAAATGATCCTCCGAAACTACCAGAAGCAACGAAACCCAAAAACAAACCCATATACTCAAAAGTCAATTGTGAGTCAAACTAATCAACTTCGAGATTCTAAATTTGGGGTTTTCTTCCAAAACTTGCATAAATGAACCTCGGGATTTGTGCCACCTATCCCCATGCATCACAAACCCCACATAGAGTCTATGGAAAGAGTAAAATAGTCAAATAAGGGTATTTTGCCTAAAATGACTAGAAGGGTCGTTGCATCAGATACCAATTAAATAACTGGTTGTCCTCGAACAGAGAGAAATGAAAAAGGGAAATGTACCAGAAGTAGTAAACAAGTCCAGGTATCTTCTCTGCATATCGGACTATATCTCTTAAGTCACCTCCTCAACAGGATGATACTTTCATTGCACCTTTACAGAAGTTATCTCGTTAGACCTCAACTTCCTCACCTGCCTATACAAAATAGCTACAGGCTCCTCATCGAACTCTAAATTCTGATCAAGCAATACAGAGTTCTACTAGATAATATAAGAATTATTTGCATGATGCTTCTTCAACATAGACATATGGAAGACCGGATGGACACCTAAAAGACATGATGGTAAAGCCAACTCATATGCCACCTCTTCAACCTTCTGAAGAATCTCAAAAGGTCCAATATACCTCAAACTTGACTTTCCTCTCCTGCCGAATCTCATCATGCCCTTCATAGGCGAGACCTTCAATAGTTCCATGTGACAAACCATAAACTCCATAGCTCGGACCTTCTAGTTCGCATACACCTTTTGTCTACTCTGAGCTGCCAAGAGCTTATCCTGGATCACCTTCACCTTCCATAATGAATCTCTCAACAAATCGATACCCCAAGGCCGAACCTTAAAACCATCAAACCATCCAATCGGATAACAACACCTCCTACCATACAAAGCCACAAATGATGCCATATTAATGCTAGAGTGATAACTAATGTTGTACACAAACTCTGCCAATGGTAAGAACTTGTCCCAATGACACCCAAAATTAATCACACAGGCTCATAACATATCATTCAAAACCTAAATGGTCCTCTTAGACTGACCATCCGTTTGAGGGTGAAATGTTGTACTGAGATACAAGCGAGTACCAAACTCTTTTTGCAAAGTCCGCCAGAAATAGGAGGTAAACTGAGTATCCCAGTCTAAAATAATAGAAATAGGGACACTATGAAGACAAAATATCTCATGAATATAAATCTTATATATCTCATAATTGTAAGTCATTTGGATTAGAATGAAATGCGCGGATTTGGTCAACCTATCAACAATTACCCAAATAGCATCAAACTTGACCAAATTCTTGAGCAACCCAATAACAAAATCCATGGCAATCCTCTCCCACTTCGACTCGGGAATGGGCATCCTCTGAGACAAACCATCGGGTCGCTAGTGCTCATACTTGACCTACTGACAATTCTGACACTGAGACACAAACTCAACAATGTCTCTCTTCATCCTACCCCACCAATAGTGCTGCTTCAAGTCAAGGTACATCTTTGTAGCACCTGGATGAATCGAATACCTAGAGCTGTGAGCCTCTTCCATAGTCAATCTCATCAAATCTCCATCACGAGGAACACATACACTCCCCTTGATCCTCAAGACCACCTCACCATCAATCATAGCCTCATTGGCTGCACCATTCATCACCTTTTTTGTCTAATTTTTCATAACTTCACATCATCATATTGGTGGGTCTTGATCTTCTCCAAAAGAGATGACATCACCTCAACACAAGATGAAATCCTACCTGGATTCAAAATATCAAGTCTCATGAAATTGTTGGCTAAGGACTGAACCTCAAATGCCAAAGGACACTCAGAAACAATCAAGCGAGCTGAACTCCCCATACTGACTGCCTTCCGGCTTAAGGCATCTACCATCATATTGACCTTGTTTGGATGGTACAAAATGGTCATGTTATAATCCTTTAGAAACTCCATCCACCGACGCTATCTAGAATTCAAATTCCTCTGATTAAATACATGTTGAACACTGCGGTGATCAGTATACACCTTAAAATGAACTCCATAACAGTAATGCCTACAAATCTTCAAAGCAGACACAAAAATTGCCAACTCTAAGTCATGAACAATGTAATTCTTTTCGTGCACCTTTAACTGCCTCGACGCATAAGCTATCACCTTACCCTTCTGCATCAATATACAACCTAACCCAATCCTCAAAATATCACAATATACGGTAAAGTCCTTTTCCTTCCCCAGAAGGGATAAAATTAGGGTTGTGGTTAAAAGTGACTTGATCTTTTGAAAGCTCTCCTCACACTTATCGGACCACTACAAAGGCACCTCTTTTTGAGTCAACTGCATCAAATGAGAAGTAATAGAAGAGAATCCCTTGACGAACCGATGATAGTAGCTAGAAAGACCCACGAAGCTTTGAATCTCTATCACTAAAGTAGGTCTAGGCCAGTCCTTGACTGCCTCTATCTTTTTCAGATCCACCATAATACCATCCTTGGACACTGCATGTCCATAGAATGCCACAGAACTGAGCTAGTACTCACATTTTGAGAATTCTCTTTCAATATCCCAATAACCATCCTCAAATGTTTCTCATGGTCCTCCTAACTCTTCGAATAGATCAAAATGTCATCAATGAAGGCAATCACAAACGAATCCAAATAAGGCTTGAATACTTCATTCATCAAATCCATGAACGTTGCGGGGGAATTGGTAGGCCCAAATAACATCACTAAGAACTCTTAATGACTATAACAAGTTCGGAAAGCAGTCTTGGGAACATCATCGGCCAAAATCTTCAAGTGATGATACTTGGACCTCAAATAAATCTTCGAAAACATATAAGCACCCTGAAGTTGGTCGAACAGATCATCAATACGAGGAATTGGATACTTGTTTCTGATGGTGACCTTGTGAAGCTGCCTATAATCGATACACATATGCATGGTGCCATCCTTCTTCTTCACGAATAACATATGAGCACCCCAAGGAGACACACTAGGTCGAATGAAACCCTTACTTAATAGATCTTAAAGCTGCTCCTTTAACTCTCTCAGTTTTGCTAGAGCCATACGATACGGATGAATACAAATGGGTCGAGTACCCAGCTCTAGATTAATACATAAATCAATATCCCCATCTGGAAGCATACCCGGTAAATCCAATGGAAAGACCTCCGCTAACTCACTAACTACATGAACTAAATAATGGGAAGAAGTCTCAACATTCATATCCTGAATATAAGCTAGGTACGCCAGACAACCCTTATCTACCAACTTCCTAACCTAGATGGAAGAAATAATCTTCTTAGGATCAGGGTTGGGAGTGCCACTCTACTCTAACCTCGGAAGACCAAACATCGCTAAAGTGACTATCTTGGAATGATAGTCCAGAATCGCGTGGTACGGTGATAACCAATGAATCCCCAAGATAATAACGAAATCAACCATATTTAATATGACCAAATCTATCCATGTATCATAACACATAAAAGTAACCACACAAAGTCGATAGACTCAATCTACAACCACAGAATCACCGAATAGCGTAGACACACGAATAGAGATATCAAGCATATCACACCACATATCCAAATTAATAGAAAAGTAGGCAGGCATATAGGAGAATGTAGAAACCGAATCAAATAACACTGAAGCAGACCGATGACAGACTGAGATGCTACATGTGATAACTACATCTGATGCATCAACCTCTGGCCTACCAGGGAAAGCATAAAAATGAGTGTGTCTTTCATCAGACTGTGTACCCTACTAGCCACCATGGTCTGAACGAGCCCCGTCTTTACCTACCTAAGATCCCCTACAACTAGTCTTATAGCCACCACGGCCTGACTGGGAACCCAATATGCTAAACTATCTGCTACTCCTGGATGGTTGTGCTGAGGTCTTGGGTGTCTAGGATCCACACAATCTAAGCTAGGACACTCCCTCTTAAAATATTCAACCTCTCTACAACAGTAACAAGTCCTGGCAGTTGAGGGCTGCTGAATAGAGATAGAAGAATCTGAGTGACCACCACGGTCAGAATATAAAAACTAAGTGCCTCTAGAAGACTGGCCCCAACTATAACTGCTCTGGCCTATAGAAGTATCACATATAATTTGGAGGGCTACCTGAATTGGGCGACTAGACTACGAATGCTGGAATCTACCCTACTATCCATACCCATGAGAAGTAGACCCATTTTACAATCCATATAATCGCATCCTCTTGTCGGACTCATGTCTTGGCAGCTTGCCCTAACAGACTCAACTATCCTAGCATGCTCATCCACTGCCTTGAAAGAATCCCCAGCGGCTACCAACTATAACGTAGCCAACTGAAGGGGAATACTCAACCCTCTCACAAAATATCTAACTCTCTCTGCATCTGTAGGTAGCAATGATATTGCATAGCATAACAAGACATATAAGTGAGGCTCGTAATCAATAACTGTCAAACCTCTCAGCTCAATCCTTTATAACTCATCACAATTTCTTAGACACAAGCTAATGGGCATACTTTTATAGAAATATCTAATAAAACCTGACCCAAGACAGTGGAGGCGAACCTGCTGGTCAACAATCAACACAAGACCTCCACCATTATTTTGCATCACTCATAAGATGAAGAGTAGCGAAACAGACCCCATGCGAATCGACGATACCCAAGGTGTGTAGCCTCTTATGGTAGCTAATAATAAACTCATACGCATCCTTCTCGGGTTGTCCAAAGAATATGGGAGGCTTCATGTTAGAAAAGTGATCCCATATCTTCAGCTCATCACAGGTCATAGCAGTTCCTACAATCGGTCGAGGACCAAAATTGGGTGTTAAAATCATATCAATATGGGGTGCCGACATAGCTGTGGCCTGAACCCCTAGAGTACAAAATTTGGGAGTTTATCCCTCTCCCACTCGGGTGTGTGACCCACCTGGAGTAGGCAGATGAATGCCCGCCTGGGAAAAACAATCAAGCACAATCAACAACCTGAGCAAAATGTCTTGAAGAATCGGAGTAGCTATAAACCTGGGTTGATCCTGGGTTGGCCCCATCTTCTCATCATATTGCTCATCCTAAGGCTCAATGTACGTCTCGAGGGATGCAGATAAAACACGAGCTTGATCAGCTCCCTGTTCTATCCTCGCCAGTGTAGCTTCTAAGGCTTTATCTCAACCCCTACCACAACCTCTACTGCGACTGCGCACTGCAGGTACAGGTGCTAGTGCCTCCTCTCTCACTGCATAGGCACGAGTCCTCCCCATCTGTGAGATAATAGGAAAACAAAGGTCAGATACCAATTTGATTAACCTTAGCATGAAAGGAATGCAAAAAGTGAAGTTTAAAAATGTCCCGCAGCCTCTTGAAGATAAGTACGTATGTCTCTACATCGATCCGCAAGACTCTATTAGACATTGCTCTTGTATTTAAGACCGTTTAACCTAAATCTCTGATACCAACTTTTTCACGACCCCTTTTAGGAATCGTGGTGGCACCTACACTTTTCCTACCGATACATGAACCACTCCCAAATCATCAACATGATATAAGAAAGAAATATGGAATTAGCAACATTCTTAAATAAGTTTTCTGATCATAATATAAAATGAGAAAAGAAATCTGATAATAAGTTATACAACCCCCAAAATCTGGTCAATAATACAAGAGCACTAGACTGAGAAAAAGTCTGAAACAAAGATAACATAAGTTAAATGTAACAACTGTCTGAACATGTCTCTCGGAATCAAAATAAAAGAAAGGAAGAGATTGGAGCATCCAAGGCATGCCGGAAGGTAGCATCCTCGCCCTGAATATTGATAATCAACCGGCTCAGACTCAAACTCGAGGTCTCAAAATGGTAGAAGGAGTTGTATCTGCAACCAAAAAAATGTAGTATGAGTACACAACGTACCCATGTAGGCATCATAGACCAACAACGATGGAAGATACACAAATAGAGATAAATATCAAGTTGACACCAATTAATCCTATACTAAGTCGTTCAATATCCTAGATAAGTCACATTGTCCACGTAGTCGTTCACTGAATCAACAATTCACTTGTTCATATAAGGTTTCATAATCATGTAAATTACCCTAATTTTAGATGAGTTCAATGAATATCACAAGTATCAATGATAAACAACCCTTTTTTATCCAATAACATAGCCAAGTCATCAATAACCAGTCCAACACTATCCATAAACAGATAATCAAAAAAGTAATGTATGTATGATATGTATGCAATTCATATGTCATGTACCTTTCATCTCCAGTATACAAGCGTTCGAATTCTACGAATTGCACACCCATGGGTGACCCGCGAAGTCCATATACTCCTCCAGAATTTCTCAATGGAGACCAACTCGTGGCTGAATAATAACTGTTGCAGACGTGCAACACGTTCATATAATCATCATCTTAATGTTGCTAATAATCTCATAAGTATTCTTACATTCCCTGTCTCTTGGACCCACAACATTTTCATACCACTCTCATATCAATATCATCACAACCATTAGTACATATTTGCAAATGACAATACAAGGCAAGAAATCAGATGTAATGAGATGCAACAAAGTATATAAGAGATGAATATCACATACTTTCAGAAAATCAATAACATATAAATCAAGTACCATCGGGATATCATATCGAAAGCATGTGTGATTAATAAACACAATAATGGCAAATATGGCAATGAGCCCACATAATGGCGACAAGCCCAATCAACATCAGTCGGAATTAGCTTAAGGTTGATTCCCCAAATCACAGTTCAACACCGGTACCCACCCAAACGTTCATCACAACTGCCTGGGTGGGACCCCCAATACGCCCAGTACCCCTCAATATTTATAATTAATTACGTACTTCTATCAGAGTCTAATAAGAAGCAACCGTAGGCTACTTCAAGGCCGAGCATGTGCCACAAACAATCAACCCTTAGAGATAGCCTTGCCCTTTCGGAGCGCCTCATAATAGTTGTAGTCTAACACGCATAGATTATATGTTAATATTAAGTTATTACATAATACAATGACTTAGTCCTTCAAACATATCCAAGACCTCCAAAACCAACTTCGGTCCCACGGTGTCAAAATCCAAACTTTACTACTCAATTAGCATAAACACATACTTGGTAATCATATCCCTAAGTTAATTAGAAACCTAAGCTCAATTGGACCTTCAATTGCATGATTTAGGAAAAGCCTCAATTTACAAACCCTAGGTTTTCCCCAAATTGTAAAGTGTTTCCATCTTCAAATTAAATACTATAACATGATCATCTAATATAATTCAATCCTTATTCACAATATCAAGGTAAACTAATTCCAATTAACCCCCCCCCATCCAAGGTTCATCCTCTCTTATTTTAACATGGAAACTAGAACTAATTTTCCACAATTCAAAATCTATAACAAGATTAAAGGCCTTAAAATATGAACTAAAATCACAAGGGTGAAGGAATTTACCTCTAATGAAGAACTTAGACTCAATCTTCAAAAATCCCCCCTTAGGTAGCTCTAGAACTGAGAATGAGATGTTTTGGGGAAAGTGGTATGATTTAGGGCATTAAAGGGACTGCATGATACAGTAATTCCGCTCCTGTGGAATTGACTCCGCAGGTGCAATCTCGCTCTTGCAGATGAGAAGCTCGCTGAGACACAGTCACTTGATACCTCACCTCAACGCTGGGAAAAAACTCCACAATTTTTCAGAACCCGTATCTGCGAGCTAACCTCCACAGAGGTGGACACACAGAAGCGGAAGACCAGCCGCTAGTGTGAACACCAGATACCAGAAGCTATGAAATCCTCTAAAACAACCACCAAAACATCTGAAACACTCCCGATACCCCCCACACACAAAACATACATGCTCTCCCAAGGTAAATAGTGCTATGAATTCACTCGCGCCTTCGAATTTCTCATATAACTGAGCTAAGAAATATTTTTCTAAAGAATCACCCAAAATAACTAAATATCATGATTTCACAAATAAGGCTCAACTAAGATTCGTTTATGTTTAGTCGCCTGAGTTTGAATCAATCCCCTTCGAGCAAACAACAGGTATGATTAAGAATATCAAAGAATGAAGTTGAATGGCTAACAAACTATTCCAACAAACAAATGTACCTACCTTAATTTCATCCCAAGCAGAGCAGGGAAAAAAGAGAAAAAATCATTTTAGTTGGACAAACAAAAGAGGTAATATGCAAAGGTGTCAACATTACATGTGTTATTCACCTGCCCTTGTTCTCCCTTGCATTGCCCTGTTCTAACTGTTCTCCGACAGTTAATCCGTCGACCTAATAACAGAGTATATCTCCACCATCAACCGATAGATTGGAGGTTTATGTCATGCAGAAAGTAGTTAAAATATTGTTGATCCTCATAGTGTGGCTTAGGAATTAAAAGAATAAGAAACTTACAAAGAATTTCTCCATAAAATCATAGAAACTACTCAATGAGACTCTTTAATTTCTTTAGTTTGTAACTTTTTTTCGTTTCTTTATTGTATTATAATATCATTACTTGTTCATTTATCATGATCAACTGATGTAAGCTTATAACAGATATTGAAAGGGGATAAAAACTTAAGTTAATTGCTTCAAGCTGAATTTTTCTAAATATGATTATGTCCAAACAGCACATCCTAAGAAATGAAAATTGGTAGGTTCTCACCATAGACCAGTATGCCATGACCCTATTTCTCATGAAAAAATTGTTTAGATAATATTGTATTGGGTGAAGAATGCCTCTGAATGAGTTCACATACCCAGAGGCCCAGATGATTCGAAAATGCTCTACAGTTGTATCTCACTCTAGCAACTCCTGTCACATTCTGTTATCTAGATCAAAGCACTGCGGCATGCAGGGGCATGATAACACCAGCAGATCACATCATCACAACTTGTGGGGATAGAATAGTCTTAATTTTGCTTATATATACAAAGCTTAGGAAGGAAGAAACCACATTCTGGATCCATTACTCATTCTTTGTACTCTTAATATTATCTCTCTCAGAGCAAATGTACTCGGCGAATCACTTGTTCATTATTTCCATTACTTATTGAAAATCTTAACTTGTATATTTACTTTATCTGTTTGTTCATTAGTTTTATAATCTAAAATCAAACTCGTCAAGGAGTTTTCCTGATCGGATAAGACCCACTTGTCTTCAAACCCTAAAGTAAATTAAATGGGAGATTGGCAAGGTCCTCCAAGTTTGAGGGGCCAGTTGCCCCTGATAAACGGCGTACCGGCGGAAGAAGGCTTCAACAACTTCGTGGATCGAAGAGGCCAAGACCGATCGTGAAGAGATAAGTGTAGATCATCGACATCCCCAGGATGTAATGGGTGATGCTGGTGTTGGCAAGAGGGGGGAATATATCAACCTCAGACCCCCATCGGCAGTCGATGTGGACTTAAGGGATGGCGGAGTGATCAATCAAAGAACTGATGCCTTCCACAAATTCATACTAGAGATTGGCGTAGAAATCCCTCTCGTAATTAAAACTGGAGGAAATAATGTCAGAAGCGGAGGAACTCAAGTCTATCATTCTACTGATAGAGGAAGACGAGGGTTGGTGGCAGATAGAGACTGTTGAAGTGTCGCCTAATTCTTCTCGCATTTTGGCGAGAGTGAGATCATAAGAAGAAGATGAGGATGTAGAAAAAAAGGAAGACATGGCGAAAATATGAGTTAGTTATGAAGGAAGATAAATTTGCACAGAACTAAGAAGTGAGGGGTAAGGATGGAAATATACGGGTGGGGTCATCCATATAGCCTACAGAGGTAATCATTAACTTTGGAAAATGAAGCGGCATGCTAGTGAATGTTAATCAGTGTTTCAGAAAGGGCGTCGTTGGCTGAGTGACTGGGTGCATTAAATGTCGACCTAACGAAACGTCTAATCGTTAGAAAAGAGGCGACGTGTCAATTTTTGCAAAAAGTTTTGAAAACATACAGACTCTTTCACTTCCCCGGATCATGAAATAAAGGGCCCGGAAAGTGGGGGACTATCTGGATTGGGTGAAGAATGCCTCCGGATGAGTTCGCATACCAGGAGGCATGGATGATTTGGAAATGCTCTACAATTATCTCCCACTCCCACTAACTTCTGCCACATTTTGCTATCTAGATCAGAGCATCACGGCGCACGCGGCCATGATGACACCAGCACGATCACGTCATCATAACCTGTGGGGATAGAATAGTTTTATTTTTGCTTATATATACAGAACTTAGGAAGGAAGGAAACACATTCTGGATCCATTACTCATTCTTCGTACTCTTAATATTATCTCTCTCAGAGCAAATATACTCGATGAACCACTTGTTCATTATTTCTATTACTTATTCAAAATCTTAACTTGTATATTTACTTTATATGTTTGTTCATTAGTTTTATCATCTGAAACCGGACTCGTCAAGAAGTTTACCGGATCGGACACGATCCACTTATCTTCAAATCCTAAAGTACAAATCTCTAATTGGATTTCTGGTTTGAACCGATTTCACCGGAAAACAACATGATATTCATCCATTATATAGTAATCAGGATAGACGTAGCAATTTTAAAATTGAATTTCTTTGAATACATGATTATTCGAAAGTGTGGAAATCACAATATGTTAAGAATTGAGAATATGAATTACTTGATTTTTAATTTGAAGTTATACGATTAATTAAAAGAATAAATTAATGTGGAAGTTCGTCCTTAGCTTTTTCAAGGCCATATATGATAGTGATATATTTGCTCTCTTTTTTCTTTTGAATAAAATTGTCTTTCTCAAGACCGTAATATATGTTTATTATTCTTTAACTTGTTTCTTTTATTTCTCTAAAACACTATTAGAAATAAAGGTTTTTTTCACCAAATTAGCTCATTGGGAAAATGCATGGTGGAAAACAGGTCTCCATTGAAATGTTAGAAAACTTTCTAACTTTTCCGTGTGAAAACACTATTATTTAAATTTAAAAAATTTCAGTGAGAAAATAGTAATTCTTTATTAGTGAAGAGGCCTTCAATCAACTAATTTTATTGGAATAGTTTATCAAACTGTTTCTATAAAAGGCTAAAGCTTTAAATAACCAACCCACCGGTGGTGAATAAAAGTTCGAGTAGGAAAAAAAATTGAAACAATCATAAGAACAAACTAAATTTATTAGGTCAATATCTATCATTAGTCTTTTATTGTTTCGATTTTTCACAAACTTTTTATGTCTTTCCTGTGATTACAACCTCTCGAAGATAGGATCAATGGAACGAAAAGCTATGAATAAATTGAACATACCTTATTGAATGAACCTCCATATTGAGTCCCTTTTTATGTGGTCCCCTTAATTTCATTTTCAGTCGATGTTTACTACCGCATGAAGTTAAATAGCAAATTGCATTTGATGTACAAAATTGTCGCTCTACAAATGAAAGTAAAAGGTTCTAAGGTTTTATATATAATTTTTTTGTAAAAAAACCAGTTTATTATTTCTCAAAGTAATTGTGGGTTACAATAATTGCAAAAACGGAAAGTAAGTAAATATTACAATAGCCAGAAATGATAAACTACTAACGATTACAACAAACTGGAAAAAAAATGATTACAACCACTTTGAAACTTCGCTGAGTCGAGTGATGGCACTCTGTCATTAAGACTAGATTGCCCCGTATATATCCTTTTACGTTAAGGGCAATAGTCTCCCAAGATAAAACATAACTTAACAAATGAGCAAAAGAAACTCAAGTGTTACTTTTGAAGAACTTTGAGTAACGAAATGATGCTGGAGAGGAAGAAGAAGATTTGTGAAAAAAATTCTGTCTCTTACTGGAACAATTGAGCCAAAGGCCTCAATTTACGGTGTAAGGAGGGTGGCTTCTCAATTAGGCAACTAATGACTTTTAATAGCAATGTAATAGCACTTAGTGAGGAGTTATATTCAGCCAAGTAAATGGCTGAATTCATATGCAAAGTAATGGAGATTCAATGCTCCAAAACCAACAAAAAAGCAGAAACTTTCTGCCTTCCGTCGCTGGAACCTCTTCCCAATTTTATCTTTCCTGAAACTCCAGGGATCAAACTGTAAATATTAAGCAATTTGTGGTCCAAAAAGATAATATCAGAAGGAGCCCAACAACCTACGACCCGAGCCCGGACAGGATGGGAAGGGATGGGCGGGCAGTGGTGGCGCGCGTGTGGGCTTAGGCTCGAACCCAAGCACACCTAGGTCCTCCCTCCTTCAAACACATAGGTTACCCCTTGGGATCCCAAACCCTTATCCATTTTTAGTCTTATAAAATGAACAAATCTTCATTTCTCCACCGATGTGGGATATTTGTTCCACACCATATTTTCATGCTTCAAACACCTCACTTCGTGGACCAATATCTCTTTCATTTCTTAACGAAATTTGACGATCCTTGGCCCTACGGTTATCTACTCACTTAGTAGATTATGCACGTGTGAATAACCAAAGTCTCCAACATGCGAAACCCTAGTATTTAAGTCATTGAATATGGGTGGACGCAACTCCCACCAAAGGCAAATTTCCAACAATCCCCTCTTGAAAGAGATTTTGGCGCACTCACAAGGTGCCTATTTCCAGCAATCTTTCAGCGGACCGATGTTGCATCATGAGAGGTAGCTTCAGCTTTGAACCTTCAATAGTTAAATACAATCGGACTTACTTACTGCGCGGTGAACGTGATGTCTTGAACCGTCAATGTTTAGTGTAAGCCAAGTCAATAGTACCAACACAACAACTTCCCTTACTCTGTTCTTCAGAATTTTTTGTCTGTTATGGCCGGGGACACTTCTTGGATTCTTAAGTGCGTTCATTTCAGGCGGCATGTCCTCACACTTAAATAGGTGGTCTTCTACAAGGTAGCCTGCTATACCCCACTTTACAAGTGTTAGGAACCATTAAAAGTTTCCCTAAACCTAACCTCAACCGTTGAGGATCATTAAAAGATTTTGGAAACTTAACCTTTACCCACACTGCAGATAGCACTTAACGTCTATCACAGGAACGGCTTTGGGTATATGTTCCTTACAGAAATCATAACTCGAAGTGCTCTTTCTTCCATCGAAGCGCTCAACTGAACCTTTACAGCTTAGTTTTTCCATTGAACCAAATTCTTGGGATCTCCAGTTAGTAAGGTTGGGTTACCACCGTATTGGTCCTTAAAGCTTGGGTTTTAAGCCTATTCCCCTAGACAGGCAGAACATCTGATCTCTGGGCATGCCCTTTGTCACTGGGTCCGCTATGTTATCCTTTGATTTTATGTAATCAATGGATATTATACCCGTGGTGATCAGCTGCCTAATGGTCTTATGTCTCCGATGAATATGACAAGACTTGCCATTGTACATAGAATTTTGTGCCTTTCCTAGAGCCGATTGCCTGTCGCAGTGAATCATTACAGAAGGTACGGGTTTGTCCCAACAAAGGACGTCCTCTAAGAAGTCATGAAGACACTCAGCTTCTTCTCCTGCTTTGTCTAAAACGATAAACTCCAACTCCATCATGGATCAGGCGATGCAAGTTTGCTTATAGGATTTCAAAGACACAGCTCCACCCCAATTATAAATATATACCCACTGGTGGACTTAGCGTTCTCTATATCAGATATCCAGTTTGCATCACTATACCTCTCTAGTACAGCTAGATATCTCAAATAATGTAACTCGTAAGTTAGCGTGTATATCAGGTATCGTAGTACCCGATTCAACGCTTTCCAATGATCATCACTTGGATTATGGATAAACCTAGCCAACTTGTTGACTGCATAAGCAATATCAGGTCGGGTGCAGTTTGTTATATACATCAAACTCCCAATCACATGTGCATATTTCTCCTGGCATACGGGTGCATCACGATTTTTATCAATCTTTTTATTCCTATCCAGTGGTGACTTTATCGGCGAACTGTCTAACATCTCAAACTTTCTCAACACATCCTCGATGTAGTGAGAATGAGATAAGACCAGTCTGTCAGACGTCTTAGAGATCTTTATCCCTAAGATGATATCTGCGATACCCATATCTTTCATGTCGAAGCATTGTTTCAATATGTTCTTAGTCTCTAGGATCAAGCTAGGACTGTTTCATATGATCAACATGTTATCTACATAAAGGCATATCATAACAAACGAGTTGGAATTACCTTTCATGTAGACACATTTGTCACACTCATTAATGGAGAAACCCTTTGATAGTAGAGTACTATCGAATTTTTCATGCCATTGTTTCGGGGCTTGTTTCAGCCTGTACAGAGATTTGACAAGTCGACAGACTTTCTTCTCTTGCCTTGGAACCACATACCCCTCGGGTTGTTCCATATAGATTTCTTCTTCCAAATCACCGTTTAGGAAGGCGGTCTTGACATCCATTTGATGTATCTCAAGGCCACGCAATGCTGCGATCGCAATGAATACTCGTATGGACGTCATTCTAATATATGTCAAAATAGTCAAGGCCTTATTTCAGTCAATAGCCCTTGACTACCAACTTGACCTTGTACTTATCTATAGACCCATCTGCTTTATACTTTCATTTGAGTATTCATTTACTACCCAACGGTTTGTTTCCCAGAGGAAGATTAAACAACTTCCAAGTATGGTTTAGTAGAATGGAGCATATGTCGCTCTCAATAGCTTCTTTCCAGAGCGGTGCCTCTGGAGTTGACAATGCTTCAGCTATTGTCCTTAGTTCATCATCAACCATATAAGCTACAAAGTCAGGACTGAAGGTTTTATTCTTCCTTGCCTTTTTACTTTGCCTCAGTTCCATCTCTGGAGTCTCCAAGTTCTGGGAATTTGGAACACTAGATTTCGGATATTCAGCCACTTCGAAGTCCACTAGATCTAAACCATCTAGATTCGGGCAGTCAACGACTCCTGGTTCCTGAGATCTATGTTCGTAACTTCGTTTGCGAGAGGTTATGGCTTTTTCCTTTCTAGGAAAAGTATCCTCAAAGAATTGAGCATTCCTTGATTCCATGATTGTACCCCTGTGGATATCTAGAATATCTGACTTATGCACTACTGTTATTTGCATATTCGATAAAAATGCAATTTACAATCTTAGGCCCAATCTTGACCTGCTTTGTCTTAAGCACTTCGACTTTTGCCAAACAACCCCACACCTTTAAATATTTGTAGGTGGGTTTCTTTCCCTTCCATGATGCATATGGAGTTTTGTCCTTACCCTTATGTCGGGCTCTATTAAGAATTGTATTAGTTGTAAGGACAGCTTCTCCCCACATGTTTTGCTGAAGATCGGAATTGATAAGCAAGACATTCATCATTTCCTTCAATGTACGATTCTTTCGTTCAGTAACACTGTTCGATTGAGGTGAGTATGGATCCGTCGTTTGATGAACAATTCCCGATTGGGCACAATATTCCTCAAATGGCGCTACGTATTCTCCCCCTCTATCGCTACGAATTGATTTAATCTGCATGCTTAGTTGATTTTCAAATTCTACTTTGTAGAGTCGGAATGCTTCAAAGGCTTCATCTTTACTTTTCAACAAGTAAAGGTAACAATACCTTCTGCTATCATCAATGAAAGTCACAAAGTACTTGTTCCCCCCACTAGTTTGTGCAAACTTCAAATCACATATATCTGTGTGAATAAGTTCTAGAGGAGCGGTATTCCTTTCGACGAATCGAAAAGGAATCTTTGTGAGTTTTGCCTCTACGCACACCTCACACTTATGTTGAGGGTTTACGTCGATAAATTGCAACAACTCCAACTTTACCAAACTTTGGATGGACTTATAGTTAACATGTCCTAATCTATGATGCCATAAATTAGAAGACTCAAACAAATAACAAGAAACTTTAATTTTATTGCTTGGACGCATTACAGACATGGCGTTAACTTTGAAGAGGCCTTCACATACGAAGCCGCTCTCCATAAAAGTTCCATTCTTGGTGATTACAAATTTATTGGACTCAAATACTAGCCTAAAACTAGCATTAACCAATAAAGGAACTCAAATTAAATTCCTCCTAATCTCAGGGACATGCATCACGTCCTTCAGAGTGAGCTCATTTCCAGAAGTCATCTTCAGGACCACCTTTCCTACCCCCCCCAGCACGTCAGAGGAAGCGTTGTTACCCATGAACATCTTCTTGTCGGTGACTGGTGTATACGTGGAGAAGGCATCTCTATTGGAACAAATGTGTCTGGTAGCACCCATGTCCATCCATCATTTCATGGGATTCTCCACAAGGTTTGCTTCAAGCACCACCGCCGAGAACTCCTCAATCATGTCGTCAAGAAGCGTGTCTTTGACGACGTTAGCATGTGCCTTGCCTTTGGCCTTGGCCTTCTCTTGTTGCTCATTCTTGAGCTTGCGGCAGTCCTTGATCATGTGACCAGGTTTCCCACAGTGGTGACAGTTCCCTTTGAACTTCTCCGCCGCCTGGGTTTTGCCGTCTTTCTGGAACTTACGCTTCTTACTTGGGTTCCCTTTTGCCTCAGCGGGTTGCTTTCCCCTTGGCAAGGCCTTCTTATTATCTTCCTGAATCTGGAGTTTGATAATAAGTTCCTCAAAGGTCATTTATTTTATCTTGAGTTTTAAGTAACTCATAAACTCATTCCACGAGGGAGGTAACTTTTCAATTAGTGATGCAACCAAAAACTGCTCATTTGGTTTCATACCTTCCAAATCCAAGTGATGTAGAATCATTTGGAATTCCTGGACTTGGGACATCACAGTTTTGCTATCCACAATTTAAATTTTCAAGAATTTCCCAACGATGAATTTCTTCGTACTAGCATCTTGTGCGTTGTACTTCTTCTGCAGTTTTTCCCATAACTCTTTGGCGGTGCCTACGGTGCAATACACCGTGTAGAGTGGGTTTGACAGATAGTTGAAAATATAGTTCTTACACATGAAGTCACTATGACTCTGTGCATCAAGAACCATCTTCATGCTATTAATAACATGGATACCTTGGCTCCTTTCAGCCGTTTCATTAGGCTGAGGGTACACTCCATCTCCAACTTGTGGAGGATCTTCTATTAGGAAATGAGTCATTCCCATAACAGTTAGATAAAAACATCTTCTACTGCCATCTCTTGAACTTGGAGCCCATGAACTTTTCTGGGCTTTCATGGTGGAATCCAGAAGGTGGAAGGACTGTAACATTCCCTTAAGCAACTGTAAAAACGTTAGGCGTGCCTTGAGCAATAGTGGGGATGGCAGAGGGGTTGCCTTGAGCAACAGTGGGGAAGGTAGAGGGGTTGCCTTGAGTAGCAGCAGCAACAGAATCAGAAGCGTGTTGTGCTTTTCCAGTCATCTTTCTAGGCACTTACCGCAATCTTGTCTTAAAATTGTGGGTTACAACAATTGCAGGAAACGGGAAGTAAGTAAATATTACAATATACAGAAAGGAGAAACTACTAACAATTACAACAAACTGGAAAAAAGTGATTACAACCACTTTGAAACTTCGCTAAGTCGAGTGATGGCACTATGTCTTTAAGACAAGATTTCCCCGTATATATCCTTTTACGTTATGAGCAATAGTCTCCCAAGATAAAACAACAACTTAACAAATGAGCAAAGGAAACTCAAGTGTTACTTTTGAAGAACTTTGAGTAACGAAATGATGCTGGAGAGGGAGAAGAAGATTTGTGAAAAATTTCTCTGTCTTACTGAAACAATTAAGCCAAAGACCTCAATTTATAGTGTAAGGATGGTGACTTCTCAACTAGCCAACTAATGGATTTTAATAGCCATGTAATGGAACTTAGTAAGGAGTTATATTCAGCCAAGTAAATGGTTGAATTCATGTGCAAAGTAATGGAGATTCAATGCTCCAAAACCAACCATACGGTAGAATTTTTCTGCCTTCCGTCGCTGGAACCTCTTCCCAATTTTATCTTTTCTGAAACTCCAGGTACCAAACTATAAATATTAAGCAATTTGTGGTCCAAAAAGATAATATTAAAAGAAGCCCAACAGCCCACGACCCGAGCCCAGACGGGATGGGAGGCTGATGGCGGCGCGCGTGTGGGCTTAGCCTTGAACCCAAGCACACCTAGGTCCTCCCTCCTTCAAACACATGGGTTATCCATTGGCGTCTCAAACCCTTATCCATTTTTAGGCTTATAAAATGAACAAATCTTCCTTTTCCCACCGATGTGGGAGATTTGTTCCACACCATATTTTCATGCTTCAAACACCTCACTTCGTGGACCAATATCTCTTTCATTTCTTAATGAAATTTGACGATCATTGGCCCTACGGTCATCTACTCACTTAGTAGATTATGCACGTGTGAAGAACCAAAGTCTCCAACACGCGGAACCCTAGTATTTAAGTCATTAAGATGGATGGACG
Source organism: Anisodus tanguticus (assembly GCA_034509755.1). Taxonomy (NCBI): domain Eukaryota; kingdom Viridiplantae; phylum Streptophyta; class Magnoliopsida; order Solanales; family Solanaceae; genus Anisodus; species Anisodus tanguticus. Next base: position 30,246,185 of record CM067550.1, read on the forward strand.
TAACTCCCACCTAAGACAAATTTCCAACGGTAACTAGGATCCTTGCTAAAAATGTTGTAGATTGCTTTCATTATACATTTTCTAAAGTTCTCACGACGATATTATTGTTCAAACAATAATGACTCGCTCGAGCTCCTTTTATTTCTATTTCTTGTTTATTGTCTCTCCAAATGAGAGCTATAATAAAATATTCTAATTTTATGGATATCTTTCTTTTGTAAAAAAGAAAATATCTATTTCTGAAACTAATTAGTTATAGGATGAGAATATTCTCGTTTTCATTATAGGTAGATTAATATGAGATGATAATATTCTGGTTTTTCACTCTAGACAAAATCAGGAGCAAGATGACAAAATGCATATATAAAGTATCAGAGAAAGATTAACAATTAACAATGATTCCACAGAAGGCGCAACAATGCTATATACCATCATATAAATACTAAAAGTGATTACTCAAGGATACAGTGGTACGAGCCTATAGAACAGATCCTGTTCAAGTAAGGCCAATACATTAGGGTATTGCTGTCTGAGGTTCCGTGTTCGAGTCCTCTGATCGGCGAGAGTGGAACTGTGTTCCCCCAAAAAAATCCCTCCATACGCGTAGGGCCAAGCGGTGTATACTAATCCGTAGGGCCAGACCGGAGGTGGGATTTTCTAGGGTATGGGGCCGTAATGCGGTGGGACCAGTCACTTTAAAAAGTTTACCCTACCACAGTTTTTACCCGCAAGGGTAGCCAAGTTGGTGTAGCAGTAGAGCGCGGGACCGCAAGGTCACGAGTTCGATCCCCTGCATAAACCTTCTTGGTTGAGCCTGTCACACATGGCTTGCCAAGTGTGGTTAATCGGCGACGTGGTTTGCGTGGCTATTGCGTCAGTCCGGGGTTTACCCTGTGCGCACTCGAGAGAGTAGCGGCTGCGGGTTCCTTCGTCAACAAAAAAAAAAAAAGTGAGAAACTTCTATCTTTTACAATTTTGACCTATTATAAATTAAAATGTAATAAAACATAAAATATCTAATATAATAATTATTATATAGTAACATTACAAATACATGAGCATTAAGTTTTTCTCTGCATTGAATGAAATCCTAATTAAAAAGGATAAGTGAATAAGAAGCTCATAAGTCATATTTAATGCTCCACATTCCCTTCTCCCTAAACGTGTGCACAACTAAATCCTAATTAAATATCTAATTTAAATGTTAGTGAAAAATAAGTTGAGCAGTTCTATTTTAATGCTCTACATTCACTTCTCCCTAAAAGTTTGCAGCTTAATTATTCACTCAATATTTCACTCACTTATGACAATAAAGTTTCTTCAACTTCTCGATTTAATTCTGGATAAAGTGAGTGTCTTATTTAATGGAATCTTATTAAATACTAAATAATGCCTGTAATAAATATTAACTTTGAAAAAAATACCTTCTAACATCGTACGACTCCTCACCTCCTATACTATAAAGCATTACAATTTTCCGGATGATACATCATCAGAACATTAATAGGGTGAATGGGATTTAATGAAATCCTATGAAATTATAAACAATTGCTAGACTAAACAGTTAATAGGAGAAATGAATTTTAACAGCTTACGAATGAATTATACATAAATAAATCATTAATAGGGTGTATGAGATTTAATGAAGTCTTATTGAATTCTAAATAATTGCTATTACTTCCTCCGTTGCAAAACTTTTTGATTTTCTTCAGCCAATAAATTGTACTAATGATGAATTTCTTACCTGATATGTTAAATTCTGCTCATTAATTTGCATCTATTTATGGACATTAAAAATATGTCTATCCCTCACCATTTTCAGAACAGCATAGATGCAAACGTATTAGGTATGTAAAGTTTTTCTTTCTGCCTTCTTCCATAGTGGCCTCTCCTTGGTAATTCTTTTTCTTATTTATGTTATATTCCTCTTCATGTATATATCTAATCTCTCTCTCTCTTCATGTTAGTAATATAATTATTCACAAATTTATCCTAATTTTATTTTGTATCTCCATCTTTTTGCCTTTTTAACTTGATATTTTCAGGCAAAGTAATACAGTAAAATATGAAAGTGGAAGTTGATCTATGCAAGTGTCTACTTTTCCATGTTTGAAATTAGGCCCTTCATCTTTCTGAATCGAGACCAAACTCTTCACTTTTGGCCATTATATTAATTGAAAAATATTTACAAAGAAGAAACATGAATTTTAATATATATTAGTTGTTACTAATCAAATAAAAAAATTAATTATTTGTAACGACCCGTACGGTCCTTATGAATCTTCCGTCCAATTCCTATTACAACTCTTCTTCGGGCATTCGCCGATGACTTTACTCGTGGAATTTATGAGTCAAGTAACTCCTACAGTTTAGAAAGAAGTTTAATTGAAGTTAAGTGCTGAGAAAACAACATCTGCCCCGACGATATTGTGTCTGTGTCGGGCGGACGAGTGAAGTCTGCTTCTGCGAAACCTTTTTCTGCACTTGCACTGAGGCGAGGTGTCAAGTGCATGCGCCCCGGCTGTCCTATTTTACGCTGCAGCGCATCCGCGCCAGTGGAATCGAGTCCGTCGCGGCGGAAGCACTGGTTGACCAGTAAGCTTTAAATGCCCTAAAATAGTTCACTTTCCCAAAATGTGTGTCTTGAATTGGGAGCTGACCTAAGGAGCCTCCTTGCGCTTTTGGCCTAAGAGTCCTTCATGGAACGTAACCTTTTCATCCCCTTTAATTATTCTTCCATGTTTTTAGTATTTGGGTAATGGCATGAAATGGGGGGAAATGTATTGAAAGCTTTGGTGGTTGGAATTAGGTGAATCTTGATTAAAGGATGAAAAAGGATGTGGTAAACCTTGATTTCTTTAAATAAGTTGTTTTTTTTATAAAATGACAATGTTGTAGAGTTTTAATTTGATTATGAAAGCCCTTTTCTTATTTGGGAAAGAAATCTAGGGTTTGTAAAATTTGGGTTTTAATGAATCATTAAATTGAGAGTCTAAATAAGGTTATTTTTTAAATTAACTTTGAGTTATATTTAGTAATAACGTTTAAAGCCTTTTTGAGTAATAAAGTTTGAATTTTATCATTGTGAGCTCGAGATGAATTTTAGGCGTCTTACGTTTGGTTAAGGCTTAAGTCTTTGTGTGTGCTTGCGTTGATATTAATATGTAGAACGTGTGTGTTAGACTACATTCGCTACAAGGAGTCCCGAAGAGTCAGAGACGTGCGTTGAGGATCGATCGTTCGTGTCTCCCGCTCTGCATTGAGGTAGGCTATGATTTCTTCATTGTAGACTTCGATAGAAATGTGTAGTAGCTATAAGTATTAAGAGGTGTTAGGAGTTTTTGGAGGTCCTACTCAAGCAATTGTGATGGACGTTTGAGTGGGTACCGGTGTATAACTGTGAATAGGGGAATTGGGGAATCGGTCTTAAGCTGATTCTGACTACTACTATTTGGGATTGTCGCCATTACTTGAGATTTGTTATGCTTATTCATCACTTGGTTTCCCCCTAATGGAAACGCAATGTATATCTAGGAATTACATGTATTGTATGGGCTTGTAGACATGTTGTTGTGATATTCTTGATTTGACTTGTCATGCATTTATCACTTCACATCTCGTCTAAATACTTATAAAGAATTGGGGAATACTGCTTATATTGATTATGCTGATGCATGGTGTACGTATATCCATATCATTCATACATTTATAAGGGTCACTGAACTATTGATATATTGTTGGCTTGGAAAGTCAGTTATGAGATATGGTAACATGGTATAAGAGTAATGATAAATGATGATATTCAGCCACCGAGATGGTATCCGATGTGATGGAATGGGTATATGGACCTCATGAATCTCCCATGGTTCACGTGATAGCTACTACAACAGCGTTTGTTTACCAGGTACAAATGGCATTTGCATTCACACATACATTATTTGCATTGCATCCCATTCATATTATTGATGATTGCTTTGTGTTGGGTGTACTCAGGGTTGATGTCTAGTAGACTTGGTGATCTTGTGATTATTGAAGGAACAAGAACTGAATGTGAAAATGTCCTCTAAAATAGAACTGAACTAGTGTTACATAATCTTTGATATGTGTTGGTTGTTGAGTAAATGCAGTGTTTGAGAGAACTATTGTGACCTGGGTAATTGTCATGGTTAATTGTGCAATGTGTAAGAGTATCGTGGGTATGGTTAGCATGTGTAACTGTGTTTTTCCTTGGTCTTTGCTGGTACCGAAAGTAAGTGTCTAGAAAGATTTATTGCATAATCATTGTGGTATATTGACCTAATTATTAGGTGTATGAGTATTAAATCTTAATATTGGGGTGTGTAAGGCATGTGTTTAGACATGTGTAGGGAGAAAGACTTTTAGAAGAATTATCAAAAGGGCATAACTATAAACACCTAGTGTCATAATTAAACTAGGAGACTAAGGCTAACAACGAGTTAACGAGGTCGAGTTAAAGTTACTATCTAATGGACTGTATCGGAAAGTTTATTAGACGGCATTATGGCTTAGGTAGAGTGTCAGATCTCTGAGTGTCAAGGTAAGAGTCTTTACGTGCTAAATGCCATAATTTTTTTTAACTATAACTGATACTTTGCGTGTTGAGTAAACTGTATACCCATAGATCATGACCTACGTGGATAAACTGATTAGATAACTAGCATGTTAATTGGAATAGGACCTACTTGTAGAGTCAACTTGGTACTTATATTTGTTATGTAGATTCCGTCGTTGTCGGCGTATGATGCTTACGGGGGTACGTTGTGTACTCATGCTATGTTTGTTGCATCTTTTATGCGGATGTAGGTATTCGGTCTATTTAGGTTGCAGCTTGGAGCGCGGGAGAGTGAGGCAAACCATTCATTCCGGTAGCCTTGATCTCCATCTAGTCAGGCTGCCCCTTTTATTCAGGGCGGCGTTGTTATATTATGTCATTATTGTATCATAGAGTCCCCGTACTAGTGACACCAGGTTTTAGGATTGAAACTGTTGTATTTGGTAATCCTTGTAATGTTTTAAAGACTTGTTGTATAAAGATGTTTTCCATTACATCCGCACGTGATTCAGTAATCTTTTCATGAATTAGGCTAGTGGTTCTCCTATGGTAGTGTAGGTGCCCTCATGGCACAAATGAAATTTTGGATCGTGATATTATATTAAAAGATGTTGGAATCATATTTGTATCAGAAGCAAAACAGAACTCTAGAACATGGGCAAGATATGTTGCTGCAGAAAACGACCACTTTTTTCTTACAATTATAATGCAATAAATTACAATAGACATTTGGTTTCTAACTTTCTTTTGGTTTCAGAAACTTTCATGCCATGCCACAAGTTGTATTACACTTTTTAGAATACAAAATGCTTTAATTACTTCCTTTGTTTTTAGTTTTTTTGGGTACACTTCCTTTTGTTTTTAATAAAGTATGCTTTCGATATTCTTTTGCAATTGTACAAGGTGTTCTCATTTCTCATCGTGATAAACGTTGTTGAATGGTCAAATTTTGGTCCATCATGTTATAATTGTGGCCATTCTTTTGACCACCGAGACATATAGTGGGATGGTTGAGATTCCTCCGCTCTTAATTAATCAAAGATTTCGGGTTCAACTTCGAAAATAAAAAATATTTCAGTTAAACCACTTTACCCTTTTGTGGTGTAAGAAATTTGCAGATGTAATAGCCTATACGGATACTTTGGATGTCCATACAGGGAAAAAGGGTGAGATTGTCATTTCGTGAACTAATTTTCGATCATTGTGAGATCAAGAACTTGCCATGTCGTGAACTCATTTGTTATTTTCTTGCCTTCTCAATTTTGCAAAGCTCTCGAGTTTCATCTTTTTTTGTTATTGTCACTGTGAGTTGTAGACATCCTATTTTAGTGAGGATTGTTCAATTATTACACATGAATCTTCTTGATAAACTTAATTCATGATTGAAAGTCTATGTATTGAAAAAAAGAATTACTATTACTTCTTTTCGCATTTAGAATAATTTCTCTTTAATTTATACCAGTTTGATATTATGTGAGAGCTTGGAAGTACCAATATTTTGCAAACACCAAAGATCCTTTGCGGTGAAATAAATTGTTATTTTCAAGTCACTTTGACGATGATCTTTCTTCTATGTTCTCTTTTTACATTCTAAATTTGATGCATTTTCATAATTTAATAAGACCAGTTTTTCACTTTCATTGTACAATGGACATATAAAAGAATGCACCCATTATGTTGCTCAGAAATTTAGACCCCATAAATGATTATAGTGGCACAAGAATGATATGTAAAGATTTTCACAACAACGTCTTATATGTTGAAATAATGATAGTCCATTGTGCAACCAAAAATATGTTTATTTTAAGAATATTTTTTCATCCCTTGAAAATGAAGAATGCCCTTTCAAATTCATTCGAAAGTCATTTATTGTACGTCTTTGCTTTGCAAACTACAATTAAAGCAAAGGCCAAACAATTTTTATTTTTGGCTTGTATTTGCCGCAACATATCTTCTCCTATGAACAATAAAATGCTGCACTTTAAAGAGAGATATTAATGTCCACTTGGGTCGAAAAAGAAGTCATTTGAATATATAGACTGATTGTTCATCCTTTTCAACTTATATTTTCCGCTAAAAAAGTTTGTGACACTAATGTGGTTTTAGTATGACACGATATGTACCAGTTGCATAGGACACACGTACAACGCACATCCAAAACTAGTATATATATATATATAAATTCATACCTTAAATGGATTTAACATGTATATATTATCCATGTAAATAATTTTTATATATCAGTATATCTCAATAAGCATGCATATAGTTACGTCTTACTTTCTAGGTTATTAGTCTTACTTATGAATGATTACAAGCTCAACATAGATGTTGCTCAAATACGGGTAAAGGTGAAATCGGAGGAGTCTTTAGGGACAGTAACAAAAAATGGGTGTTAGGCTTTAACATGGGAATTCACTATGCAACCAACATCTACATGGAGGCTCTTGCACTTGTACATGGCTTACAAATCGTTGTTCAAAGGGGTCTACTTCCAGTAGTAATCGAGACTAATCGCAAGGAACTCATCAATATGCTTTGTAACAACTCTTGCTCCTACCAAAACTTAATTGATGATTGCAGGTACCTATTCCATATTGAAGCAAGACGGGCATCGATCAAGCACATTTTAGAAAAGCTAATGGAGTGGCGGATCAATCAGCAAAGAGAAAATGTGAGCTAGATACTTTTTGTATCTTGATGATGTACCCCAAACCCCCAGCTTTTGTTATTTGTAATCTTCAAAGAGACGAAATAGGCACTATATGTTACGTCCAGAATTTTTCGCACGCTGAAATTTCATTTTGTGTTAGTAAAGATAACCCCGGGTTAAGGACCAACTTTAAGAATGTGAGAAAGGTTCATCTATGTATCTCATGGTTATACAAGTTTGTATACAAGTCTAGTAAAGATCGAGGGGATTAGAAGCTAAGTTAATCAAAGAAAATGAGTTTTGTCGAGGTTTGACATTTATTTGAATGAAATACAGTATTTTTGGACTAGAAAATTGAACCATCAAACATGAGCGAATTTACCCGAGCCCGGAGGAATGGTCATATTCAAGAATGCAAATCAAGAGCTCAGTGTATAAAAGGATGAAATCACAAAATAATTTAGGATGGAAAAGTGTGACGACGATGGTTGGAAATAATACTTTGTGTGTGCCAAAAGAGGCTACGGACTAGTACCATATTATATGATCATGATTATGAGTATATAAAGTGCATTAAAAATGATTAGTATTCAATTGAATTGAGACCAAGAAATTGAATATATGTGTAATTTGTTAAATATTGGATTGTAGTGAAAATAAAAAATTAAGTTAAATTAGGAAATAAGTGTTGAAGACATCACCATTCCACGTGGAAGTAATTTATTAAAGGTATTAGGTGACTTATATTAAGTTGTTGAGTCAAAAGGTGCATAAAGTGCATGAAAGACATGTGTAAACAAAGAGAAAGATTCCTTGAATTTAATTCTTCTTAGTTACATTATTTTTAGGGTAAGAAAGGGGTGTTGTACATTCTTTCTATTTTTCTTCTTAACTTTCCCATTTTAGATTCAAGCCAAAACGTATGTGTTACGCCTCGTAGTTTCGCACCCGAATAAGGGCATAGTTAGCCGACTTGAGTCATGAGAACTTAAGATCATTTCCGAGGATTTGTATGGCATATAAGGACGTTAAAGAGTGGTTTTAGAAGGTTGAAAGTCAATAGGACCAAAGAGAATAAAAATCGACGAAGATTGACGAATTTTCGACGATACACTAAGTGTTCGCGTCTCGGATGTCATTCCACCTCGGGGATGAGGCTGCATAACAAAGCCACAATTCTACCACCTCACTGCCACCATATGCGTCGTGTATGGAGTCGCATATGTGAGGCAGTGGGATGGCTTATTTAAGTCAAAACACGGTCAGCTTCATTTCATTTCATTATTATGACCTCTTGAGACCTAGAAACCTCTCAAACACATTACAAGGCCCTATCCACCATTGAAGAACATCCCTACACGAATTGGCTCGGGTAAATTCTCCTTCTAAGAATCAAGAACAACTTGTAATCCACGTTAGTTGGCTCGGCAAAGTTAGTAAGCTTCTTTGAGGTTGAAGTGAAGCTTGTTGTGGGAGACTCTCTAGTCGATTAAGGTAAGGTTTAATCACTCTTATGTGTATTTTAATTCCTTTTATCTTGGATTAACTGATTGGTAAAGATAACTTGTAAGTTATGGAGATGTTGTAAGGCTTGGAAGAATTGACTCTTGTAGTATGAAGTGGTGTTACCTTGTTGTTTGGGGTTGTGGATTGAGATTTAGAGTGAATACAAGTGTTGAATCATGTTGGTGAGGTTGTGAAGTTAAGAAAAGGGAGTTAAGGGAGATGGTGGTGTTAAATTAAGTGAGAATCCATGGTAGAATAACTCTAGAACTTCACGTATGTGAGTTGTTCGATGAAATGCCTAAATGAAATCACTTATAAGATATAGGCTTGATATTGACACAAACCCCTTGTTTAATGTAGATAATCATCCATACCACGTGCGAGGCTCCGCGAAACGTAACTAGCTTCATCGACAAGGTATGTAGGGCTTACTTTTTCCCCCTTATGGCATAACCTTCCTTGTGATGATAACTACCAATATGTTGTAACAAGAACTCTACTCCTAATTTTTAAGAAGACATCTGTGGTCTATTCCCTTGCTTAATTATGTGTGTATCCGTCCTTCGCCAAGGTTACGTTTCCTTCTTGATGTTATCTTCTTTACATGGGTAAAATAAGGTTCATTAATGTCATGGTAAGGAACTAAAGGTAGTGAGTCTCTTCTCTCATTGGTTTCCACAAATGTGAATTATAACATGTAGCTCGCACAAATATAGCTGGGGGTGTAAAGACCTTATGTCACCCCGGTGAGTTGATGAGTACCTCGTACACCTTATATAATCCTTATACATATAAGCTACATATTCATATTTCCCACAGAGGCCTATGACGTTATATACATGATGAACTATATAGAGAATATTGCCCACAGAGGTCTACGGTGCTATACATGCGAATAGACTATATATACATTGCAGATTGACCCCTTGTAACACTTATGAGTTTCAGGTGGTATCCTTTGTTTCCTTTCATTTATTGTTGTCTTATTTCTAGTTGGTTATGCCTTACATATTCAGTACATTCATTCGTATTGACGACCTCTCCTGGGGCGCTATGTTTATGCCCGCAAGTACAGGTAGGATATTTGTCTTCAGCGGTTAATTATTGCTCTTCTCTTCCCCGGAGTTTCTATACAGAGTCGGTAGGATGGTTACTTTTCATCCTGATCCAGATCATGCGATAGAGCTGATTCATAACTGATCATCCCTAACCTTTACTTGTTTATATTCTTAGTGATTCCTACTACAACTAGACGTCAGATGGCTACTCAGAGGTTAGATAAGGAGGCAGGGGAGGGCACCAGTCGGATTCGACCTGCCAATATAGAGTAGCATGAGCCTCATGATGAGGTTGATTCTCAGGCTTCTGGAGTAGCACCACTACCTCCAGAATGGTAGAGGGGTGTCGATGTACCTCCAGTTCCTCCTCTGGTTGCCCCTGATCAAGATCTAGATATGCGAAGTGTGGTACAACTATTGACTCAACTAGTGGACTCTCAAGCCCAATGTTAGACCCCTGGTATTGCTGATCAGGCTATGAACGCGAGAGTTCAGGAATTTATTAAGTTAGACCCTCTAGTATTTACAAGGAATGATCCTAATGCGGACCAACATGATTTTTTGGATTGGATTCAGCAGACCTTACAAGTTATGCATGCCACAGATGCTGAGTCAGTAAGTTGGCTTCTTAGGTTGCATGATATTTCCGTGACCTGGTAGCAGACTCGGGGACCCCATGCCCTACCAGTAGAGTGGAGGGAGTTCTCAGAGGCCTTCTTGCAGCAATATCTGCCGGTCGAGCTTCGATGTGCCAGGCCGGATAGGTTCATACACCTGGAGCAGGGTAATATGAGCGTTTGAGAATATAGTTTGCAGTTCAATTCCTTGGCTAGGTACGATCCTACGATTATTACTAACATGAGTGATCGGTACATTAGTTTGTTAGTGGTTTGGGGCCGCACTTGGTGAATAAGTGCACTACAGCTTCCTTGCACCCGAACATGGATATCTCCTGCATTCAGGCCAATGCATAGAATTTAGAGGACGGTAAGAGGCAACAACAAGCTAGTCGATATCATGATAGAGGCCAGCATAAGAGGGGTCAGTCCGCAGGTGATATAGGAGAATTTCGAGGTGGATTTAGGCCTCAGTTTCCTAGATGCCCATGTTATCCGGCGATTAGTGCACCACCATTGTTCCAGGGCGAGCGTCATGATCGAACTATTTACTCTGTTCAAAGTCAAAGTTCGCAGGCATCAAGCCCGCATCATAAAGGAGATTTGAATTAGATGAGGCCTCATTTGCCTCAATGTATTCAATGTGCCCAGACCCATCTAGGGCAATGTCATTGAGGGTCGGACCTATGTTACACTTATGGTTATCCTAGGCATTTTTCTAGAGACTGTACAATGATAGGCGGAGGCGGTATGGCACAGCCGGCGGGATCTATAGCAACTTCTTCTTCATCAGTACGCAGACGCCGGCTAGTAGAGGCAGGGACAAAAGTGGAGCATTTATCTCAGGCAGTCATCAAAACTGCATTTATGCATTATCAGATCGATAGGACCTAGAGTCATCTCTGAATGGGGTTGCAAGTATATTATCTATCTCTTCACTTGATGTGTATGCTCCGATAGATCTAGGGTATACTTTTTCATGTATTACCCCTTTTGTTACTGGAAAGTGTGATAAGGAGCCTGAAGTATTATGCAAGTTATTTGAGGTGTCCCCATCTGTGGGTAAGTCTGTATTCGTTAGTCAGGTATACTGGGGTTGTGATGTTGTGATTAGTGACTGTCACACCTTAGTCGACTTGAATGAATTAGAAATGATCGATTTCGATGTTATTATGGGTATGGACGTGGATTGCTGGACGAAAGTCATTCATTTTAATTTTCCAGGCGAGCCCACTATTGAATGGAAGGGTAATGTTGCAGCACCAAAAGGGATGTTTATTTCCTACCTTAAGGATCGGAAGATGATATCGAAGGGATATATTTATCATCCGGTGCGAGTATTTTCTATTTAGGATAATGCATATATGCTGGGACATTCTGGGATCATTTCTCTTTCTATTTTTTCCTTCCACCTATCTTTTATGTTGTTATACTTTCCTTTCTTACTTTAGTCACATCATCATCCTTGTAGATATAAATAATGGACAACTCGGTGGTCCTGGAACCGCTTGATTCGGTAAGCTCTCATCTACCTTCACATTTCCACCACGGCAAAATCTGAAGTAGATTCCTAGTAAATGCTCTTAGTATCAAAACGTAAGAACCAGGTGAGTAGACATCCATGATTAAGGATATACTCAGTTGTCTATCATTTCACTTCTTGGTCAAGTCCGTGTGTCACTATCGGGGACGTTTCGAATGAAACCTTCCTCTCTTTTCAAACTAAATACCATTACCTTGAGTCACTTCCTTTGTCTTTATTCAACAGGGAGTCTTGCCCATCTTTCTTACACAACACCTTATTTATTGATTTGGAGCATTTCGTGTAATAGTTATCGATCCTTAGAAAATTGTCTCAATGGGTGATAAGGGCTTCGAGTTTTGTGGTGTGATATTACGAGTCGACTGGGCAAGAAACAATTGGTTAAAGGTAGTTTACGATAAAGATCACAACGTGACAAAATAACGACAATAAGTGGTAGGCAGATGTTGGGTAAATATAAGTGAGATGTTATGACACAGTAATAAGGCCAAAGGACATTCTTCATAAGGACGGCGAGCGGAAAGATTTTAAAGATAAGGGTACCGATAACGAGACTAGAATAGAACCCACAATAGTACAATCAGCTTGAAGTGAGACGACAATGAAGAAACGATACTTAGACCCTCCCAGCCAAAGGCATAAGACCCCGATGTCCAAAAGTGATGGTATAAGAGGTACATTAAAACAAGGGATCCTTGAAACAATTCAAGCAAAAAATGTAAAGGTTAACAGATCGAACTGTGGGCTAAGAAGAGATCTGATACCCCTTAAGGGAGGAAGCCCGAAGCAGTAATAAATAGAAATATTGATACAACGTAAATTTTGAATATGTCAAGCACTAGCTCCGCCACGAATACTAGCAATATTTTTTAGAATCGGTAAGAGGAGACAACAACGAATAAGGCCCGATGTGAGCATCTAGCGAAATAATAAAATGGTTAACCAATCTTAAGAATCCAAGGTGGACGTTATGAAAAAAAGTTAAAGAGTAGGGATGATGAAATAGAGATATAAGTAGACAGATAATAGTAAGTTTCGGATTTGTCAAATTATCGATTCAGAAGCGATTGGTGGCGGCTCAAAGTTGACAAAAGTCCTATTCAGATAACCGGCGTCGAGACTTAGCATTTGATGTGGGAGACTAGGTGTTCCTAAAGGTGTCACCTATGAAAGGCATGATGAGGTGCAACAAAAAAGGGCAAGCTTAGCCCCAGGTACGTCGGGCCTTGTCAGGTTATTCAGAGAATCGACCAAGTGGCCTATAAGCTTAAATTGCACCCGAAGTTAGAAGTAGTTCATCCCATGTTTCACGTATCCATGCTTCGTAAATGCCTAGGTGTTCCCTCCCGCATCACCATTATCGAAGATGTTCAAGTGACAAAAGACTTAACATATGAATAAATTCATATTTCTATCCTAGATCTCCAAGTCCGTATGTTGCGTACAAAGGGGTTGCGTCGGTTAAAGTGCTTTGGAGAAATAAAAATGTAGAGGAAATGACTTGGGAAGCCGAAGAGGACATGAAGTCCAAATATCCTCATTTGTTTCAGAATTCAGGTTTATATTAATATTCGTGCGATACGATTCTCTTGTCCTTATTCTACCTATCGAACTTAATTCATATACTTTGCTTAGGTGATAAGGTTGAGACAGATATGGCAGGCACAACTCAGATTACACCCGAGGATAGTGGAAGTGAGTTGCGGCTAAATATTTCTGATTCTTGTGTAGATAAATGGTCGTGTGGGGTCAATTGAATGTCGTTATGCTATTTTGTAGCCCTGTATGGCATCGGTCATATGTCTTGGTTGCTTATTTGGTATAAGATACTCCTACTTACATTGAAAACTTTGTCAAAATTTTCTGAAATTCTGAGAGTTTCAACATTATTCAACATTCGAATACGAATGTTCTTAAAGGGGGAAGGATATTACGCCCCGTAGTTTCTCACCTGAATAAGGGCGTAGTTAGCCGACTTAAGTCTTGAAAACTGAAGATCATTTCTGAAGATTCATATGGCATATAAGGATGTTAAAGAGTGGTTTCGGAAGGTTGGAAGTAAATAGGACCATAGGGAATACAACTCGACGAAGATTGACAAAGGTTCGACGATACGCAAAGCATTTCACGTCGCGGATGAGGCCGCAGACAAAAGCCACAATTCTACCACCTCACTGCTACCATATGCAATGCGCTGTATATAGAGCCACATAGAGGTGGTAGGATGACTTATTTAAGTCAAAAGTCGGCCAGCTTCATTTCATTATTACGACCCCTTGAGCTCTAGAAACCACCCAAACACCCTCCAAGTCCCTATCCACCATTGAACAACATCCCTACACATATGTAGGTTATTTCTCCTTCTAAGAATCAAGAACACCTTGTAACCCATGTTAGTTGGCTCGGCAAAGTTTGTAAGCTTCTTTGAGGTTGAAGTGAAGCTTGTTGAGGGAGACTCTCTAGTCGATTAATGTAAGGTTTCATCACCCTTATGTGTCTTTTAGTTCCTCTTATCTTAGATTAACTGATTGGTAAAGATAACTTGTAAGCTATGGAGATGTTGTAATCATGACTTTGAATAATTGACTCTTGTAGTATGAAGTGGTGTTACCTTGTTGTTTAGGGTTGTGGATTGAGATTTACAGTGAATACAAGTGTTGAATCATGTTGGTGAGGTTGTGAAGTTAAGAAAAGGGAGTTAAGGAAGATGGTGGTGTTAAATTAAGTGAGAATACATGGTAGAATAACTCTAGAACTTCACGTATGAGAGTTGTTCGATGAAATGCCTAAATGAAATCTCTTATAAGATATAGGCTTATATGAATCAAGAACACCGTGTATATATTAGAGAGAGAGAGAGAGATATATAGATAGATGTTATCAAAGACTGCGCATGGTATTGGCCTTGTCGGCCTAAATTAGTGTTATCTTCAGCATCCGCGAGTTACTTCGCTCGGGGCCAAGTAAGGCACCGGGTGCCGGCCATGCCTCCCCAGATTTGGGGCGTGACACTATGTTGCCTAGACTTGTTTCTCTATGTAATGACTCTCAAATTATGATTAATGAATAAATATCCTCTTTTACCCAAAAAAAAAAAAACTTCTTATGAGTGGTTACCTGTAATAATATTTCATATCATAATCTGCTTTACAGTGTAAAAACTTCTTATATTTATCGGCATATTATAATTAAATTTGTCCAAAATAGTTTAGAAACTAGTTGCTGTTGCATCTTGTATGACCACTACTGAGCCACCACGAGTCCCCCCGGAGGACCACGGTGGCACCGCCATTATGATGCTCAAGTTTCTCACAAACGGGGTCTGCGACGCGATGGCCCCGGTGTCTCCATGCGGCGTGTCGCATTCTCTAATTAGACTGATATATTTTAATGAATTATACTCATCAGATTGTTGTTTTTCAGTTATTGTCATCAAACGATGTTGTGTGAATATCATAATATCTATTAGTCAAAGCAAATTCTCAGGGTTATTATTCTGATAATGATTTTGGACAGGCATGAAGATTTTAGATAATATATGGAAAAAATGACTTCAGCAATAATGATTGAGATTCGATTGAATTCTGCCAAAAGAATGTTGCTCAAGTGGATATTGACAAATGTACGAGGGATTGTCGCACCTTTCGCTATTGTATCATTAAAATATGGTTTGTAGCAATTAAAATTTTGAAATTCATTTTTTTTTTTGTTGTTAATAAAATACGTTATTGAATGGGGATATGCAGATTGGGTTACTAATGATATATGTACTCCCTCTGTTACATTTTATTTCTTATAGTTCAATTGGCCACAAAGTTTTAGAAATGTAGATTTTTAAATATTGGTATTAAATTAGAAGTATGTGTAATACATTAAAATGTCATTTAAATTTTGTGATCTAAAATAATTATTTGGAATAAAAATAATTTGATCTATTTAATTTAATTTTAAAAATTAATCAAATTAATTCTAGAAAAATAAAAAGTGTCAAATGAAGAGAGTAACTAATTACTGATAAGTTATGGATTTGCATGAAAAACAGGACACAATAAAAGGGGAATAGCAAGTTTTTGGAGTATTTTACGACAAGTAGGACAAATCCAAGAGAATTAGCTACTCTTTTCCCCATGAAAAGAGCACATAAGCTGTCACACTATGTGTGTATTCCCAATCTTACCCTATTAGAAATAAATAGTTTTTCCACTGATATTTAGTAAGAAATTTGTGCTTCAAAATATATTTTTTCCACTTCATTTCTATTGAACAATTTCACTGAAAAAACGCATGGTAGGAAACAGGTTCCCATTGAAATACTGAAAAACTTCATAATTTTTCGTGTGAAAATTCTACTATCTAGATTTTTTCCGTCGAAATTTAATGGGAAATAGGCACTGAAATTTTTTCAATAGGAAATCAGTGGAAAAATAATGATTTTTTAGTAGTGTTAAGCAGTGGTAGATGTGACTTATCAGACGGATTATTATTCAATTCAATATTTTGGATACAGTGCAACAAAGTGCGAATCCATTAGTTAAAATCATGAAACTAGATACTCCGTATAATGTTAAGTGATCATTTATTTAATTTATAAAAAAAATTGTTGGTTCCGACTTCCGTTTGTTGGAGAATGAAAAAGAATAAATGAAACTTGACAAACAGGAGAAGTAAATTGTTGGTAAATTATTGCAGTTTGGTAGTAATTTATCATAGCTTGGTGCATGTGTGATTTCTGAGTGAGTGTTTTCCTTCCTTCCTTCATCCGCTTTTGTTTTGGTGTAGGAGCTCAAACACAGATCCACCGGCCTATTAATGAGAGTTTAGTAAAAGGTAAATACAAAATTAACGTAGTTAATTTTAGAAGTTAAGAATTAAAGTGACAATACATATTACTTAACTATGATCTAATGATAAATGTGTATATAAAAAAGACTATGTATTACATTTATTTGTTTGGTGTACAGCAGTTAGTGCTAGTAAATTTTTATCTTAACCAAAAGCACAAGTATTGAACGACAAAAATTAACTTGCATTCACCACCAAAGGATGTGGTTCAGCGGATGAGGCTGCTTCTCTCTTAAGCAATAGTCTCGAGTTCAAGCCCTGAGTATAGAAAAGTCCTTGGTATGGAGCCAAAGGCGGACCCAAGATTTTAAGACGACTAGGGCACCACCAAAGAAAGATGCAAGTTAGTCGAAGCATCGACTTCAATTCTTGGGCCCGTCTCTAATCACAATGTCATGCAACACCACAACATTTGAAAATTTTATTAAACACCCATAGAATCGATGTAAAATAAATATAAATAAAATGTCATAAATGATTAGAGCTCGCTGATAGCCTAGTAGTTTAGTCTCAAATTATACGTGTTAGGTTCCCTGTTCAAAACCTGCCAGCGATTACAATCAAGGACCTAAGGGGCACGCTGACCAACTGACCACTTCAACAGATATGTTTGAGGGGTCCTTTTAAAATATATTGTATCTTTAAGATAGATACACATATATATATACAGAGTCTTTCCCGAAGTTAACAGGGACACGTGCCCCCACCCAACCATGTAGGTCCGCCCCTGTATGGAGCGCTTCTCCCGAATGAGTTCTATGCGGAGAAAATTCGGGTATAGTCGGACTCCACTGTGCGAGTACAAGACATTCCGTGGGAAATAAAAAAAATAACTTCCATTCCATATATTTATATCAACTCATACCAATTCTTATAATTAAGTACTAATATAATAAAAATGTTTCAAAAACTATAACTAAGTGAGAAAGAATTGTGCACGACAGTGTAGTTTACATCTATTAATTTATTGTAAATATCTAATCTAGGATAGATAAATTTTACCACTATTGAAACGCTGCAAATCTAGCCTTTCAAATTACTTCTAATAGTGCCATCAACCTGTATCGACTATGGAGTGGGGACCCATTTGATACACTTCTGATGGCACTTCGGCTCGGCTAGTTTTTGTTTCTTTTTCTTCTTGGCTAAGTTGCTATAAACCTAAAAGCTCTCTCCAAAATTGGTTAATATTCACTCGTATTCAATATTTATATGAATTTATATTAATTTGTCATGATTTAAGTAGTTTAATAAAGCAAGAATATGCATTAACTTTATCTATAGTTAAGTGGTATAGGGATAGAAGTATAAGTGCAAAACATAACATGCATTTATGAATATAGTGTAAATACTAGGTAAATAAATTTTTACTCTCCACATTTGTCATACTCAAGCATTTAACAAGAATAATGTAAGTTTTTTCCTATGTTACCAATATATAACCAAAAAAAAAGAATTACATTTTGAACAAATAGATGAAGGACATTCATCACAAATACATTTGAGCTGAAGTGCTTGTTTAGTGTTTACTCTCTCTATTTACGCAACTCACTCTGTGTGCGACCTTGTGTAAAGCAACCATTTTCTCCTCCATGGCTTGGATAATCCACTACAAAGCCGAAAAAAGAGACTCTTCTATCTTTCACGAGACTTACATATCAAATAAATATTAAACGGCATTCAATGACCTCATAATACACATACACATCAACTTCCTAATAAATCCATCCAAATTGTTTATATTGTTTTATAGTTTTACACACTGAAAAAAAAAACTTGAAACCCAAATCTGTCTCTGTCTAGAGACTCTGCAAGGAACTTCCAAACAAAAAGTTGTTATAGAAAGTCGAAACAAGAATAGGCCAGTAATAGTAGAAATCTTTCACGGACACCATTTTTACCCTTTTCCTCATCTTGCAGAAAATAATTGGAGAAGAGAAAGTGTTAAAGTTGGCAGATTCTTGTACTTGTATGGTATAAAATTAAATCACAATTAAATGGACCACTTAAAATTAAATTTTCTTTGCGCTTATCCATCACGGGTTGCTACTAATAGAATATTTCTCAATATTCTTTCGTTAATTGTATTAATTGTATATCTCCTATTTTAGGTAGAATTATAATCCTTTTATAATTATGTTAATTAGTTACCTAGTTTGCATCAAAGTAAATATTCTTGTAACCTTATATATATTGTAAATCATTCATCAATAAAATCAAGGGAACATATGTTGTAGATGAACAGAGAAGTGTGTTTGTTGCGGAAATCGCTCTATGGACTAAAACAGGCTCCTCGAGCATGGTACCAGCGGTTCGCCGATTATGTCTCCTCTATCGGTTTTTCACACAGCAGATCTGATCATTCTCTGTTCATCTACAACAATGGTACATACATGGCTTACCTATTATTATATGTTGATGACACCATCCTCACCACATCATCTGATGCTCTTCGCCGGTCCATTATGTCTTTCATTTTCTTTGAGTTTGCTATAAAAGACCTGGCGGCCCTGAGTTATTTCTTGGGCATCTCTGTCACTCGACATTCTGGCGGCCTATTTCTATGTCAGAAGAAGTACGCCGAAGAGATCCTTGACCGTGCATGCATGACATCTTGCAAACCATCCTACACACCTATAGACACAAATTCCAAGCTCAGCGCTGATTTCGGCCTTTCATATTCAGACCCGACTCACTATCGTAGCCTGGCTGGGGCCTTGCAGTACCTCACATTCACGAGACCAGACATATCCTATGCCGTGCAACAAATCTGCTTGCACATGCACAGTCCGACGGAAGCACGCATGCATGCCCTCAAACGTATTTTACGATACGTCCAAGGTACACTTCACTTTAGATTACATCTATACAAGTCTTCGCTCACTGGTCTCACTGCTTATTCTGATGCTGACTGGGTGGATGTCTTGACATCCGACGCTCCACGTCTGGTTATTGTGTTCTCAGAGATAACCTATTGTCTTGGTCTTTCAAAAGGCAACCTACACTATCCCGATGCAGTGCAGAAGTAGAATACAGAGTTGTTGCCAACGTCGTCTCTGAGTCTTGTTGGATCTGTAACCTTCTACTTGAGCTTCATTGCCCGATTCAAAAGGCAACACTGGTCTACTGTGATAATATTAGTAAGATATATCTTTCCGGCAATTCCGTCCAACATTGGTGCACTAAACACATTGAGATGGACATTCATTTCATTCGCGAAAAAGTGGCTCGTGGTCAAGTCTGTGTCCTTCATATTCCTTCCAGTTATCAGATTGCCGACATCTTCACCAAAGGACTTACGCGCATACTATTTGATGATTTTCGAGCCAGTCTCAATGTTCGAGAACCTCCCGCTTCGACTACGGGGGTGTAATAGAATATTTCTCAATATTATTTCATTAATTGTATTAATTGTATATCTCCTATTTTAGGTAGAATTATAATTCTTTTGTAATTTGGTTAATTAGTTACCTAGTTTGTATCAAAATAAATATTCTTGTAACCTTATATATATTGTAAATCATTTATCAATAAAATCAAGGAAACATATTCTTTTAGCTACAAAACAAGATTTGTTTTTAATTATCACCACTCTTATGCAAGTCTTTTCTACTCCTTCCACTCTATAAATAACCACTCTCCTTTAACTCTAAAATTTGCCTCTCATTTCATAATATTCTTTCTAGCTTGTGTATTATCTTAGTTAGAGAGGTCTTGCAGAACAGAGGAATGGCCTTTTCATCTAACCACTACTCTGTTTTCCTCTGTTTCTTTCACATTCTTGGTTTCATATTTAGCTCATTCAAGCCAGTCTTGGCACAGAATTCGCCTGTTTTCGCTTGTGATATCACGAGCAATCCCGGTTTGGCGAATTTAACATTCTGCGACGCGTCTTTGACGGTGGAAAACAGAGTGAATGATCTGGTGCAGAGATTGACATTGGCAGAAAAGATTGGATTCTTGGTGAGTGGTGCAGGTGCAGGTGCTGTGAGTAGGCTTGGGATACCAAAGTATGAGTGGTGGTCTGAAGCCTTACATGGAGTATCAAATACTGGTCCAGGAGTACGTTTCACTAGTCCTGTTCCTGGTGCCACTAGCTTCCCTCAAGTCATTCTCACTGCTGCTTCTTTCAATGTCACCTTGTTTGAAACCATTGGAAAGGTAACCTCTCATTGTTTTTTCGAATTTTGATTCCATTTCTAGAGGTTTTACTAGATTTTTAGCTTAATATACACCGTTAGTAAGACCTTTCTACACAATTACCTTTAAGCCGAGGGTCTATCGGAAACAACCTCTCTAATTCTCTATCCCACAAAGGTAGAGGGTCTGCGTACATCCATCCCTCCCCAGACCCCACTTTGTGGAGTTACACTGGGTATGTTGTTGTTGTACCTGAAAACGAGGTAAGTGACCCGTTATAATAGGTTAACGTGCACTGACAACGTAAAAATTCTTTATATTGTCCGTGCATATAAGTTAAATCTATAGTTTCTGGATGAAACTAATCTCCGATCATCCTTGTATGTTTCTTTGGCTAGTAATGTTATTCAAATATATTATTTTATTATCTGTGTTTTTGGCTAGTAATTATGTCCAAAGACGTGTATCACTTGGGCTTTTCTTAAAGAATTCAAGATTCATTAGACCATTAGATTTCTGTTTGAATATATCTTGAAAAGGGATGGATTTTCACTTATAAATGCTGATGGAAAGTAAAGTCCAATTCTTGACGTACGTTGCCGTCGGCACCATTATTTCAATACCATCCTTTAATTCTAGCTTTTCTATTTAAAGCATTGGTTGTAATTTTGGAAAGTTACACAGACGTTGGTCCAGTTTTATGAATAATATATACTCCTATATGCTTCGATGTCGTCTTCTGGACGGTAAGTTGATTTCCACAAACAAACAAAAAAATAGGCTCCGTGTGTAATTGAAAAGATGGGCCAAAGCTATATCTTTTATTATTAGTCTTTAATTTGGAAAGTAGGGTAGCCATTTTTGGTTAATGGAATCTTAATCATCAGAGCTACTTTCTTTAATAATTAAACATAAACGACGTGTATATATATATATATTAGAACGTTTCCAGCTTGCAATGTGGTTTATTGCTTAGTCAGGTTAAATTGCATTAGCTTGTGAATTTTGGTTAGATGTTTTCATGTTACACCTTCTCAGAGTGAACATCAGTGCAAATGCGTGAACAAAACAGTTTGGTTATTGTCATGCCAGAATAGCCTGTTCACCAAATCCTAATGGCAGGGGTTTAGTTTCAAAAATTTTACTGAAGAATCTTTCCTTTTCTCTCGGTGAAATCAAATTCTTGATAGGAAATATGAGGCTTTAGTTTAATTTTCATATACTTGTTACTTAGAACTTCTAGAAAACACTTGATAGTCGCATATCAAAAAATTAATTCCTACCCATTCAGACGACAATAGCTTCAGAGTAGGTTCAATTGAACTCATCATTTTTAGCGTAGACCATAGATATATACGTGAAATACCCTTAAAAGTAGCACAAACAAAATATTCAACCAATATTTTTAAAGAACTCGGAATTTTGAACCCATTAAGTTTAAATAATGAATCCGCCTCTGCTTGCAGGTGGTGTCCACCGAGGCTAGGGCAATGTACAATGTCGGTTTAGCAGGGTTGACATATTGGTCTCCCAATATCAACATTTTTCGCGACCCCAGATGGGGAAGAGGCCAAGAAACGCCAGGAGAAGACCCAACACTCACCAGCAAGTATGGTGTAGCCTATGTTAGAGGCTTGCAGCAAAGAGATGATAGTAGCAAAGATAAGCTTAAGGTTGCAGCTTGCTGTAAGCATTATACAGCTTATGATGTTGATAATTGGAAAGGAGTCGAAAGATACAATTTCAATGTTGTGGTTAGTTCTCTCTTTTTGCTATTTCATTTAGAAATTTTGTCATTTTAACCATTCCTTTTCGTCAATTTTAGTATGAGTATAACTTTTATATACTAACATGTAACATGTTACAACATGTTAAATTATAATGGTGGCGTAAATGTTCTTTACATTATAAGTACATATAAGTTAAGTGCTTTTATTTTAGTATAATCCGATAAAATGGTTGCTTTTGTTCCATTGTGAGTAGGTAACACAGCAAGACTTAAATGATACGTTTCAACCCCCATTCAAGAGTTGTGTACTTGAAGGTAATGTAGCCAGTGTGATGTGTTCATATAACCAAGTCAATGGCAAGCCAACCTGTGGTGATCCAGACCTTCTTGCCGGGATTATCAGAGGAGAGTGGAAATTAAATGGGTATAATTTGAAGCTTTCTTGATATTTGTTTTTCAAAGAATTAGATGAATCAATGCACTTACATAAGTATGCTTAAAACAGATACATAGTCACGGATTGTGATTCACTAGAAGTGATTTATAATAAGCAACATTACACTAAAACACCAGAGGAGTCTGCAGCTTTGGGTCTAAATTCAGGTGAGCCATTTTCAACTCTTAATGTTTGGCCATTTGGGGAATAATGCATTTCAAATCTTATAATCCCAACTCTTCTAACACTTTTTTCTACTATCACTAGTATAATCTAGATGTCAAATTAACATTATAAACTCCAAGTAAAGAATATGCTAAATATTTTTAATGTGACAGGGGTGGACCTGAATTGTGGATCTTGGCTGAGTCAATATACTCAAGGTGCTGTTAACCAAAAACTTGTGAATGAATCAGTTATTGATAGAGCTATCTCAAACAATTTTGCAATGCTAATGAGACTTGGATTCTTTGATGGTAATCCAAGAAACCAAATTTATGGAAACCTTGGCCCTAAAGATGTCTGCACACCAGAAAACCAAGAGCTTGCTCGTGAAGCTGCAAGACAAGGGATAGTCTTGCTGCAAAATACTGCAGGATCGCTACCTTTAATTCCCACCGCCATCAAATCCTTAGCAGTCATTGGTCCTAATGCTAATGTTACCGTAACCATGATCGGAAATTATGCAGGTACATTTGAATCGTCATTCAGAACCGTTATAGCTGGTTATTACTTATTACTTTATTTACCAAAATTGCATATCAGACTTGCTATGAAGAGTTACCTATTATTGTAGGCCAATTTAATTTGATGGTGCAAAGATTATTTTATGAGTACGTAGAACTTAAATTCTTCTGAAGTCTTAGTGTTCTCAATTATTTCTGAATTTTACAGGCACTCCATGCAAGTACACAACTCCCTTGCAAGGCCTAACAGCCTCAGTTGCCACAGTTTACAAGCCTGGATGTGCTGACGTGTCTTGCAGCACTGCCCAAATTGATGATGCTAAGCAAATAGCATCCACAGCTGATGCTGTGGTCTTAGTAATGGGATCTGATCAATCTATTGAGAGAGAGAGCCTTGACAGAATTAATATAACTCTTCCAGGACAACAATCAGTTCTAGTAGCTGAGGTTGCTAAAGTTTCCAAGGGACCTGTAATCCTTGTTATCATGTCTGGAGGTGGCATGGACGTACAATTTGCAATCGATAATCCAAAGATAACTAGCATTCTTTGGGTTGGTTACCCTGGAGAAGCCGGCGGTGCTGCTTTAGCAGATGTCATATTTGGATATTACAACCCAAGTCTGTCTCTCATTTCCTTTTCCAATATAGATATATCAAATTAAGATCTTGGTTTTTCCTATATTCAGCTTATTTCCATGACAAGTGCCTTAAAGTTTTCATGGTATCTTGCAGGTGGAAGGCTACCAATAACATGGTATCCACAGTCATATGCAGACGTGGTTCCAATGACTATTATGAACATGAGGCCAGACCCTGCCACAAATTACCCTGGCAGGACTTATAGGTTCTATACCGGTCCAACTGTTTTCCCATTCGGTCATGGATTAAGCTACTCTCAGTTCAAACACCACCTAGATCAAGCACCGGAATTTGTCTCCATCCCTCTCGAGGAAAGACATACTTGTCGCTCAACAAAGTGCAAGTCTATCGATGCGGTTGAGCAAAGCTGCAGCAATTTGGGATTTAACATTCATCTTAGAGTTAAAAATGTGGGGAAGATAAGTGGAAGTCATACAGTTTTCTTGTTCACTTCACCTCCCTCAGTTCACAATGCACCTAAGAAGCATTTGTTGGGGTTCGAGAAAGTCCATTTGACACCAAAAGGGGAAGGGGTTGTTAAGTTCAATGTAGATGTTTGCAAGCATTTGAGTGTACATGATGAGCTTGGAAACAGGAAGGTTGCATTAGGACCACATGTTCTTCACATAGGAGATTTGAAACATTCCTTGACTGTGAGGATTTGAACATATTTTTTCATTTCTCTCAAAAGAGAAGGAAAAATATCACAAGATGAAAAGAATTCGGATTCCGAATATGTTGAGACAACTGTAACAAGTTTCTTTTTATTTTTTAGTTTGCTTAACTGTTCATCTTAAGTAGAAGAATCAAACTCTTGAAGTGAGATGAAGGTTCTTCTCATTTTATAGTGTATTCTATCTACAAATTCTTATGAACTATATACTAGTGTCTGGAGACACATGACGCTAATTTCAAAATTTAAGACTTACATAAAAGATATTAAATTTTTTATTTGAGTTATTATATATAAATTAACACGAAAAGTGCAAATTCTTGAAAAGTAATATTTTTTATCATCTGAGGTATTAACACAGAAGTTCACCCAATTATTATTATTGATCTCTCAAGGTCATGTTTCTTTATTTTATAACTATAAGGTCATCCAACTTTTCCTGTGTATCGCATCTAATGTCATCCAACTAATATTTGGGCAACAAAATATGATATGTCATTTAATTTATTTCAAAAACTATATTTACCCTTTGTTATATTTTTTTTATATATATTTGTCATTCTCCTCCAACCTTTGGATCATATTTGCCCTTGTACTCTAAAATAAATTATATTTACCCCTACTTGGTTAAATCTCCATTTTCATATTAATGACACACCCCTTCTTTTTTTTACCGCTAAGAACTAGTTTTATGGTTAAAAGGGTTTTTTCAATTGAAATGACATTTTGAAAAGGGATTATTTATTTATTACAGAGTCGTCATTTGGATTGGAAAAAACCTTTTAACCATAAAACTAGTTCTTAGCGGTAAAAAAAAAAGGGGTGTGACATATGGTGACTCCGCTGGGGATAACTAGAATTCGAGCTTTATAAGTTGACTTTTCTTTACTTCTTGGATATATATTGTGTTTGTTGGTCTTATGTGTTATTTGCCTATTATTTACCGCTTTGATATTGCGTGACTGCATATATAAATTGTCTTCTCTCGCACACCCCTCTGAGTCTCTAAACACATTCACCATTGTTCACTGAGTGTGCGGATACACTCCACAAAAAAAAAATGTCAGAGATGAGCATGTGTGTGATTACGCTCTGAGTTCAGGATTATTAGCCATACATGTTAGGTGGGATTGGACCAGCAGTGAAGCCGAAAAAGCTCTGCTACCGGTAAGGTGGCCCTCCTCGGCCCGAGCTATCCGCTTGGGTAAGCTAGTGTAAACACCTTCTTTTTCAGGATGTTAAACTTAGCAGAACATGCCCCAAGCAATGATCATCCCTAGTAGGCTATTCTTTGTTGCTTCACATGCATTTGATCAAGTAGGACTCGACACAGGGATCGGGTTCGCCTAAGACAGGTATCCTCTGAGACCAACATGTGCATCTTGTGCGCATCTATATCATTTTTTAGAAGACTTGTTTATTGTTGACCATCTTTTAGGGTAATTGAGTGTTACTCTGGTTGTTACCGGTTTTTCTTAGACCTTGAATTTGTCCGGTCCTTGAAAAAGGAGGAGTTCAACACAAGATGGATTTTTTAAAATTAATCCTCTTAGTGATCTTCACGAACTACGCACACCTGATTCTCCCAACGATGAGATACGTAGGCATCCCTCTTCGGGTCTGGTATTCCTTATTAAGGAAAGAAAAACTCAAAACAAAAAAAAAAAATTCCTTATTAAAAAAAAATCTAACAAAGAGAGTTTTATTCTTATTAAAAATAAGAGTTTTATTTCCTTATCCAAATTTTTAAAAATAAAAATAGTCATTTTCTTTTCATTAGTGATTCATAAGGTGACTTGGAACACCAAAACTCAATTCCAAGTGGCGACTCTATAACAAATAAATAATCTCTTTTCAAAATGTCACTTCAATTGAAAAAACCCTTTTAACCATAAAACTAGTTCTTAGTGGTAAAAAAAGGGGTGTGACAGTGCCTACGTGACAATTTTTAAAAAATCTAAAAAACTGATTTTTTAAAACAAAAAGTTGGAAACTGTTTTTTTAAATCTAAAAAAAAACAACTTTTTAAAACCCGTTTTTAAAAAAATGAAACATTGGATTTTTGCTTTAAAAAGACCTGATTTTTTTTTTAAGATGGAAAACTATTTTTTAAATCTAGCAATTTTTGAAACCCATTTTTGGAAAAAAAATCTGGAAAATTAGATTTTTTATCCAAAAATACGGAAAATTATTTTTTTAAAAGAAAAATTCCTAAAAAATCCAGATTTTCATGATTTTATTTTTCAGGACACTTTGTTCAAAAAAATATCTGGATTATTTTTTAAAAAATTCGTCAATGGATTTTTTTAAAAATTCTCCAGAAAATGGATTTTTAATTAAAAAAAATCTGAAAACAAGATTTTTTTTAAATCTAGGAAAAAAAATCTGTTTTCCTAATTTTAAAAAAATGCGGCTTTTTCATATTAAAAAAATGGATTTTACACATTTTTTTTAAGAAATCAGTTTTTCCTGATTTAAGATAAAAATTCAGTTTTATCTTATTTTAAAAAATCCAGTTTTTTCAATTTTTAATTCATGTTCCATATTTTAAAAAAATAAATTGCCACAGAGACGTAGGAAAATTAAGATGGAAATGGAGAGTACAAGGGCAAATCTTACGCTTTTCTATAAATTAAATGTCATGTGAAATAAATTAAATATCATGTCATATTTTATCGCCCAAAGATTAGTTGAGTGACTTTAGATATGATATAGGGAAAGTTGGGTGACGTTATAGTAACAAAATAAACAAATATGACCGTGCGAGATCAATACTCATAGTTGGATGACCTTCTGTGTTACTATCTCTCCTCTTTAGCTAACTCAAGAAAGGAAGAAGTCATAACATGAATTTCAAACCACACTTTCTAATGGAATAATACATACCTAGACACCTTAATTTGGCGTTAACTGGCAACTAAACACTTCTCCTTTTACAAAATGCACATATAGATACCTTAACTCGTCCCCACTGTGTCTCATGGTCACCCGACGCTGAGGTGACACATAAATTTTAGAGGTGTCTAGATGGTCATTTTATAAATTGGAGTGTTCAACTCATGACACAATGGAGACGAGTTGATATGTCTACATCATTTTGTAAGTTGGAATGTTCAACTAACAATACAACCAAATTTAAGTAATTTGAATTTTTAAAACATGTCAAACACTCCTTTGTACAACTTAAAACGTAGATTTTAAACCACCTTGCAACATGTAACCATAACACACAATAAGAGAACCCCAAATTTCATCATGAAATGTAAAAAAAGGGAAGGAGCAGAAAAAATGAAACTGACCTAAAAGACAACATATTTGAGTTACACATATATATTTAAAAAGTTAATGATAGGATATTAGGATTACCAAATCCTACAGAAAGTAGTTGACTATAATAGAAAAGCTAACGGTAAAAATGAAATGACTATGTTAAGCTAGGCTTAACAGGTTATAGAGCAATATCAATAGATATCATGCACCCCAGCAATTATAAAGTTCTTCGTATAATATACGAGTCCACCAATCAGAGTCTAGAACCTGGTTCTCAGTCTGTTCCCTTAAGTAAAGACAAAATGTAAATAACACAGGATATTTATGTGGAAAACTTCTTACTCAAGGGATTAAAAATCACAACCTACTGTTGTAGGATTTTTCTCAAACTCCACTATAACTGAGAAATGTTCAGATTACAACCTATTGCAATATAGGAATTAACATATTAATTCCTCCCCTTTACAATAACTATATTGCAAAGACACTCCTTGACTAACTCTAGCCAAGTAAAACTATTAATCTCTCTTACTTACAATAACTCTATTGCAAGACATTTACAATACCTCTATTGCAACTACACACATTGACTAACTCTAGCCAAGTGTACAACTCAAAGGTTTTAGAAACCAAACGACCTACAACACAGGTTCTTACAAGAAGAGTAGGTTTACAAGTTAGAGAACAAAAGACAAAGACTCAACAAACCTAAGAACTTAAAATATCTTCCGTGATAGAGAATTGGTACTTCGATTTGTTGCATCTTCATTTTTTAGAAGAACCCTTGAGAGGAAGCAACTTGCTCTTGAAGTATGAGAGATTTTAGATCTTGCAAGCTCATGTTTTCACTCCTTAACATGTTGTATATAAAGGATGAGTGAAGAAAGTGACAAAACCTTAAACCTTGGACCAATAGAAATCTTGCAGCAGCTCTGCGACAATGCTGCGACACTGCCACTGTGTCAGCGACTTTACAACTGTAGAGTTTACTTGCATCGGCGAAATTGGTCTATCCAATTATGGAACTGGTTCCTTTATACAAGTTTATCAAATCATCAAAATAATTAAAAAAATGTGTAGCATACATTATCAATTTCTCCCCTTTTGATGATGACAAACTCGAAAGTCAAAATTCCCCCCGAGTCCCTGCTTTCCCCCTTAAGAATCAGACCAGACCAGGTCACTGCTTTGTTCTCCCTAAGAATCATACCCATAATCTATCAAGAATCAGACCAGAACAGATTCCTATCACATTCATTGCCAGATTCCCATCACATTCATTCTACCCATCACCCATCACACATTAATGAACAACAACAATACAAAACAAGGTAAATAACATTTCATAAATCAGAGAATAATGCTTAAGATTAAATTTAGCAGAATAACAGAGTAGTTACAAAAGTACAAAATATGATATTTAAACAACCAGTAGTGCCATGGTCATTAACAAAAGAGGAATAAGAAGAGGTTTAAGAGGTAAAAAGGATGTAGGAAGGGTAGATAGCATGGGAAGAAGACAAAGAAACTGCTTAAGATGATGAGCCATGTTATTTTATCAACTTTAAGACCTTGTCGATCCTATCATTTGCAGCCCACTGATCATCGACCAATTGCATATGCAGTACCTCCACTTGTGCCTTCAGCTATGCATTTTTCTTTTTCAAAGCTGAAATGACACTAGTTTTCTCACCTCTTTTTGTAAGTGTTTGATTCTCAGCCCTTAAAATTGAGTTCTCAGCTATCAACCTAGCAATTTCAGCATTTGATTGCTCCTATACCTTGATCAGGCTTGAAATCGTTGAAATGTTCCCAATTTCTCCCTTTTGGGGAACATATTCACACTCCTCAAGGATAACGAGAGAGAATATTTGTTTTTTCATCCCCATAGTTGCTTTCCCGACCCTGACTCTAAAATGCTTAAATATCTTGGTGAGAAAGACGTCGTAGGCTAGCCCATATCTTCCATCTTTGACATCGACAATTTTCTTCATATGCTCTTTCATAATAGCAGGCAAGCTGATAGGGTGAAAGTTTGTCAAGGCTTCAATAAGGAACAAGACTGGAATTGCAATCATTGCTCTTCATTCATAGCGAGGCAGAAGCACCTTGTTGACCATCTCGAGGAACAGTTGAAACTCATTCTTGGGTTCCTTTTTGTAAACCCTCTCCCTTGTCACATTTCCTTCTTGTTTGGCCATGAGATTTAAGAATTTTGCTGAAGTTAATTCCCCTTTAACAAATTTTATCCCATTGGTGGGAACTTCTAAAATGTCCCCATTTGTTTCCTCATCCAAACTGAATTCATTACCATTTACACTTATCAATAATGAGACATTAGTGATAATTAGACTTGTGTAAAACTGGACAACCTCTTCTTCAAACATGCTTGGAACTGGAGGTTTGAAAATATGACTCTATTTATGAGATTCAACCATTTCTAGCATTTCGTTCATCCCGAACCTTTCAGCTATTTCTTGGTTAAACATTCTCCCGTTTAGTACCTTTTGAGATTTCAAATTTTCTATTTGTTTTCATTCGAACACTATTACAGGCTTTTGTTTCTTTGGAGGAGAACCCTGTTCCTCATCCACAAATGTATTTATTTTGCGAGGTCTATTAATCTTCTCCACTGGTTTCTTATCTGCAACATTAGGAACACGTGCACTATCTTCTCCAGTCTTTCCTTTTCTTGTTATTGCTTTCTCATCCTTGTCACTATCAGCACCAGTTCCCTATGAATCCCCTGCTAACTTGCCTTTTCTTTTTCTCTCAAGTGGAGTCTCATCCACCTCCTCTTTTTCATCAACTTCTACCACGGTTACATTAGAGGATTCCATAATTACTTCATTCACCAATGCCTTTTTAACAGTACGTCTTCGGTTTTGACATTTTCATTTCACTTTGTTTGCTGCAAAAGTAGATTCTAATTGAGCTTGATGTTTTTGTCGAGTTGTGTGTTCCTTCTGGGCAATGTGCTTACGTACAGTCTGAGTACTCTTTGGAGCTACCCTAAACTTTCTTTTAAACACACGATCCAAGGGCACATCCTTGGTCCTTTTGGAGGAACTATCAGTCACAGGTTCCTTTTCAGTAGAAAATTTTCCTAGAGGTACAGGTAAGGTAAGCCCAAGAAGAGTGTCCACATCTCTCTGTGAAACCGATTTTACATCCCATATATGATATGGAGTGTGGACAGGGGACTCAGACTTTCCTTGAGTGAAGGGACCTATTTCCTCGGTAGTTTTCCCACTCTTCAGTTTATTCATAGTCTCCAAGAATCCAGACACAACTTCAGCTGCTTCACTTTCTAGTATGCTAGACACTCTCTTTTCACCTTCACGCAAATTTACATCAAACGCCTGGCCAACAGAGGACTCAGATTTCCCTTTGTCAGACACCTCTCGTGACTTACTGACTAAGGGAGTGGTGGTACTGGGTTCATATGAATATTCAGTAGTCCTTTCTCATTCCTCGTCAACACTAAACACATAACTCGATTGTGTATACGGTTCCACCATATTTAACTTGTCACCATCTGTTTCGATTGAGAGTTGCTGCTGACTAGACACCTCAGAAATTTTATCCTTTTCTTCAAGTTCAACGTTAGCACTAAGTAATTGAGATGCTGAGACCATCTGAGGACTGTCATTGAGTAGAAATTGCTCCTCAGGAGTAGGAGATGCTGAATCAGAATGAAATTTCTTTAGGTTTTTGTTTTTATGACTCTGAGGATGATCGGGGGAGGGGATGTCACAGGTGAGGCTGGGTTTGAAAGGGGATAATTTGGGAGTGAGTCTGCAAGGTTTGTATCAGATGGATTTTGGGGAATTGAAGACGAAGTAGCAGGGCTGAGTGTATAAGAATTTGGAGATAGAGAATTAGAGTGCGACATGGTTAGTATTTGGTTAGAGAGTGCAAAGTGAAGACATACTTCAATAGTGATGCTTGAACACGGGAACAAAAATGAGTGTGTTTGTTATTTGAGAGAGAGATAACCAGTAGTGAAGTGCGAGTTTGGTTAAGTGAGAACGATATAAGTGATGGAAAGAAGGAACCATTTGGGATTGGATGAAAGTGAAGGGATGTATCGTTTCACCTGTTCCTTGATTTTTTGGATCAATTCATGATCTCATAGAGTTTAGGCGGGAGAATATTTTAATGACATGGCAACTAGGCAGTTCAAACAACACATAAGTACTGATGAAACTACTAACATGAGTCATAGAGACCAACTCCCCTAACATTTTCTGAATGTGAGGCAAAATCTATGAAATATGCAATGTCACTTATCATTGTATTGTGTTGAGTTGTCATGCGTGGATACCTGCAATAGTATAGAACTGAGTTAGATGTAATAAAAACTTTTAGCGTGTGTCTATTCTTTTATTATAGCCAGTCATTGAGGTAACTTATAATGAACAAACAATTGATATTGATCCATCTTAGCTCCAGTGCAATTTCCTTCGGAGTGCTCCATACTTAGTGTTCTCATGAAGATATCTGCTAGCCAAGTCCTCTATTTTGCAAAACTTCACACAAATAAACCTCTTCTCAACATTGTCCCTTAGAAAATGGTGTGTGACATCAATATGTTTGGTCCTCTTGTGTTACACTGGGTTCTTTTTCATATTGAGTGTACTTGTATGTCACACAACAAGGGTACACAATCAGTAAACATACGAAAAAACTTAAGTTGTTGTTTGATCCAAATTAGTTGAGCACAATAAAAGGCATTAGCTATATATTTAGCTTCTGCAGTAGGAGTCACAAAGTTTTATTTCTTTATACCTCATAAGATCAGACAAGCTCCTAGAAAATAAGCCATTCTAGATGTGCTCTTTCTATCCATCAAATATGCAACATAATTCATATCAGCATATCCAACCAATTTGAAATTATCTCCTGAGGAATAGAAAGGGATCATTTTCTGAGTCCTTTTGAGATACCTCAAAATTCAAACGAGATTCCTTTGAACTTGATTGAATACTCTATACATGGTTTCATTCACAAGAGAAGCAGGTTCAACCATGTCCAGTCGAGTAGCAGAGGCTATAGTGCTATCAATGGTTTTAGCATTCTTCATTTCAAACCTTTTCAGTAGCTCCCCAATGTACTTTTATTGACTGATCATAGTGCTTTTTGGAGTTTTCTTACCCTGATTTCTGTGATGGTTTTGTCACAAGGTCTGGGTACCAAATGCCATACTTGATTTCCCTCGAACTGATGAAACTCTTTTTGCATCGCTCAAGTTGACCGATTTTTTAGGGTCTGTTGGACCAGGTTCTGCAGAGAGTACTACATCATTGTCTTTACCATAAGTCAGATATTTATGATTGGTTTGTCCATAACCTCAGATACCTGATACTGCTTCAGTAAACTTGATGTTCAACATCATCATTTTGCATGCCTTTCTCACCGAAATCATTTGATTCATCAAAGATCTCATGCACACATATCACATGCACATTGAGTTCTTTTGTTGGAGACTTTGTAGGCCTTGCTGTGTGAAGAGTATCCAAAAATACCCTCATTACTTTTAGGATCAAACTTGCCCAAAGCCTCTGTACCATTGTTTAGAACAAAGCATTTGCATCCAAAAGCTCTTAGGTAAGTCAGCTTGGATTTTCTCCTATTGAGTAGCTCATAGGGAATTTTGTCAAGAAAGGACCTAATCATGCACCACATTATTTATCTTGAAGGTAGATCTGACTTGCTTCCCTTTAACACAAGTGTCTCATGCCTCATAATCCTTAAACTTGATTTTTGGTAGCCCACGAACCTGGTCCTTCACAACCAGCTTGTTCAACAGTGAAAAGCTTGCAAGCCCCAGCTGTCAGTGCCACACTTCAGCATTGTCATCCAGAGAATTGAGACATGTCAGATCATTTCCATTTAAAGAATCAACGTCAGCCACATAGATACTCTTTTTTCTTCTTTCTATCAAGACCACTTCTCCGAATTTGATGATGGTGGCAGTGCAGGACGTCGATAGCAACTTTACTTCACTTTCGCTCTCACAGATTTGAGAGACACTTAGTAAATTGTAATTCAAGCCATCCACATAATACACATTTTCAAATGTATGGGAGAGTGTCTAGTCAATTTTGTCCATGCCAATAATGTAACCTTTATTGACATTCCTAATAGACACACTCCCTCCTTGAAAGACTTTGAGTGAGAGAGAATCTTCTATTTTTACAGTCATATGCTTTGAGCAGTCACTATCCATGTACTATTTTTGACTGCCTCCTCTCACTCCAGTCTTCAAACAAGGTCATTGATCAAATTTAGGAACCCAAATCGGTTTGGGTCCCTTTGCATGATAAAATGGGTGAATCAACATTCTTTTGGTCCATGCATGTAAAAAGATTTATTTGCGTAGCGGACTGGCTCCCTCTGTTCTAGACTTCTTTTGAACGAGCTTTATATTTTTCTGAAACCGCTCGAATTTTGGATTTGCATGCACTTTTGTAATGACTTATTTGACCATAGTGAGAGCATGACCAATTTCTATGATTAGAGAAATACTTGCTGTGTGGATTATAGGAAGATTTTGCTCTTTGGATTCCAGCACCTTTTCTAACTTATGTGTTGCTCTTTTTTCATTGAAGCAACCACCTCAGAGGATCAGGTCCAGCTAAGTGATTTTATCAAGATGAAGGAATAATATACCAACAACTCTATTATGATCATTTACCAGTCCCATATAATACATAAATTACTAAGGAATATAAACAATTAGAACCAAAAGAAAATACGTTAGGAGAAAAAATAAGAGTACTAAGGGCCTACTTAATGAGAAAGTGCGAAGAATACATATTACAACAAAAAGTTAAAAAAGATAAAAAAAATTAGGACTAAGAGAAATATGTGGATTTACAGAAAAGAGATTAGTATTTGGATGTGATAATCAAGAAAAAGAACGTAAATATAAAAAACATAAAAAGACATTTAGAAAATATAAGGATAAAACGTTCAGTAAAGACAGAAATTACAGGCAAAATTATAATAGACCAAATTACAAACCTTATTACAAACCCTACAGAAGAAGAAGATATAAGAGATTTAGGAAATATAATAATACCCCCGATACAAGAAAAAGGTTTAAGAATAAACGAAAGTTTAGGAGAAAAAGATATGTAAAACCATTAGAAACAAAAGAAGCTCCAAAGGAATGTAAATGTTGGAATTGCAACGAAAAAGGACATTATGCCAATAAATGTCCTAATTTAAAGAAACAAGGAGTAAAGTATATCAATACCACACAGTTTATTATGAGTCTAGAACAAATAAGAGAAGAAAATAATAAGTGGTATAGTGATGAAGAATTCTATATTAGTCAAACAAAAGACGAAAGCGATATAGAAACAGGAACGGTTAATTATATCTATTCAGATAGTGAAAATGATTCATAATAAATGGTAGCAATCTACATAGAAGCCCATGTAGAATACAAACCCAACAAGTTAATAAAACAAAAGATATTTATTGATAGCGGAGCAGACATGTGCCTGGCACGAAAAGAAGTTTTAGAATCACATAAGTGGAAAAGGTCTAGAACACATAGAATAAGAGTGACAGGATTTAACGAACAAACCAAAGAATTAGATACTATAGCTGAAAATGTAAGAATAGTGTTAAATAAAACTATATTTAGATTACCAATAATATATCAAGACAATAATATGAGTCAACATGTATTATTAGGAAATAACTTTTTAGACTACTTCAAAACCCAAGTTATAAATAATAACACCTTAAGCTTACAAACACCTTGTAACAGATGGATTATATTAAAAAGAGTATTACGAGTACAAACATTGAAATTATGTAATAGAATAAACTGAAACAATAATCTACAACTATTAAAAGAAAAATACCTTGGAATGTTAAAAATGAATTTTGGAGAAAACCCAATACAATTGTGGGAAAAAGAAAAAATATGTGCAGAAATAAAGTTAATAATTCCTAATGATGTTATCAGGTGCAAGCCTATTAGATATAGCCCAACAGATCAAAAAGAATTTGAAACACAATTAAAAGAACTACGAGATTTGAAACTGATACAGGAAAGTAGAAGCTCACATAGCAGTCCAGCTTTCTTAGTAAGGAAGCATAGTGAACAGAAAAGAGGTAAAGCTAGGATAGTTGTAGACTATAGAGAATTAAATAAAAAGACAGTATTTGATGGATATTTTTTACCATATAAAAGAAATCTTATTAATAGATTAGGAAATAAAAAATGGTTTAGTAAGTTTGACTGTAAAAGTGGATTTTGGCAAATAAAACTAACCAAAGAATCAAAACCTTTAACAGCTTTCAGTACCCCTCAGGGACGTTATGAGTGGAATGTATTACCCTTTGGACTAAAGAACGCACCCCAGATATTTCAAAGAAGAATGGATCAAGTGTTTAAAAAATTAACAGAATACTGTATAGTATATGTCGATGATATATTAATATATAGCGATAGTCTAGGAGATCATATTAAACACCTAGAAGAATTTATAAAAACTATAAAACAACATGGAATTTTATTATCTGAAAAGAAATCTGAGATTTTTAAAGATAATATAGAATATTTAGGATATATAATAGATAAGGATTGATTCCAGCTTCAGGAACACATAGTAACAAGGATTAAGAATTTTAAAGATAAACTAGAAAATAAAAAAAAAGTACAACAGTTTCTAGGAATAGTAAACTATGCCTCAGACCATATAAAAGACTTACCAGCTCTAAGAAAACCATTACAAAATTTGATCAAAGGAAAAAACAAAACGTTTGAATGGACAGAGAAACAAGATAAAGCTATAAAAGATATTAAAGAAAGGGTAATAGATTTACCAAAACATAGAATACCAACAGATAAAGACCAGTTAGAACTATTCACCGATGCCAGTGACATAGGTTGGGGAGCAGTCCTCATAGCTTATGACAAAGAAGACATAGACAAAGAAAAACCATTAATATGTGGATATGGAGGTGGAACTTGGAAGCCTAATGAGAAGAATTACCACATCGATGAAAAAGAATTATTAGCCGTAAAATTTGGAATAAAAAGATTTCATTATCATTTGCTATCAGTAAAGTTCGTTGTCAGAACCGATAACACCCAAGTAAGAGCATCTATTACTAATAAAATA
The DNA here is from genome assembly GCA_034509755.1 of Anisodus tanguticus. Classification (NCBI taxonomy): domain Eukaryota; kingdom Viridiplantae; phylum Streptophyta; class Magnoliopsida; order Solanales; family Solanaceae; genus Anisodus; species Anisodus tanguticus. The sequence continues at coordinate 30,283,700 of CM067550.1, forward strand.
GACCCATTACCAGAGTTAAATAAAAGAAGGAAATGGCAATCGTTCTTTTATTGTTATGATTTTATTGTTAAAAATATATCTGGAAATAAGAATCTTCTAGCTGATTTTTTAAGCAGATATCAGGATGTCAGTTAACAGCGACAGTTTTGAAGACTATATCAGCAATATCATAAATGAAGTTATCAGTAACAACCAAGTCATGGCAACCAAGATACAAGAATTGGAGGAAATACTTAAACAAAATAATAGCCTTATCAGCCAACTGAAGGAATGCATGTCAGACTACCAGATTTACAAAAATCTAAGAAGTTCTCCAAGAGATAACATGGAAACTTCAAGCTTTCCTACCCTCAGTTCAAGACTAGCACACCTACCATCAACATCCCAAATACCAACATCCCAATTACCAACAGCACAAATACTATCCATGGCCGAGAAATTAACCTTCTCACCAGAAATTATTACCACCTACGAAGCCATTACAAAATACTATACTTACAAATCCAACCCTAACATATTACGAGCCTCAAGATGTAGTAAGTATCCGAGATATTTATGTCTTGAGAAAACAGACCCAAATGTTGCCTATAAACTTTTTAAGTATGGATTTCTAGACAAAATTATGGTAGATGACACTCTCAACAACATATCAAAATTACCAAGTACTATATACCAATCAGTCCAATCCATGAAAGAAACGTTTGGACCAGAATTTACGGAATACAAATATTTGATGCTTCCACAGACACGACAGAAAACCTATTGTTTTATGCCACTGCTCAAAGCGAGGAGGAATACTAACATCACCGGAGATAACACAGACTCCAAAAAAGAGATACCATGCAAAATAAATCAATTTCAAGAATGGTTAAGCAACAAAAGAGCCATTGGACTAGCAACCCTAGCAGGAAGACTAGAAGACATGATAAAAGCAGGTAAAGCAAGTATCATTGGAACTACCAAAGGAGGAGAAGTGGAAGAACTAATTACGATATACTACAATCACGACATAGTAATACAGGACACAGTAGAACTAACGAATATGATGAACCGAATAATAAATCTGAAGCACAAGCATGCCAAAGAAACTATAGAGCAGTACCAGACCATAACCAAACAAAAAAGAAAACCAATAGCTCTACGAGATATGAGTATAAAACAAGATATGAGCATAAAAGAAGAAAGATCCAATGATCCATTTTCATAATAACTTGGTGGGGAATAATGTAGTTTTACTACAAAACCCATCATATCAGCTCATCAAAGAACCATGTAATTCAATTACGTGGTATATCAGCATAATAGCATAATAATCCGGCTCAATGTGATTTATCACATAAGCAAAAAAAAAAGATATTAGCATAACAAACATATCAGCAGAAGAAGAAAAAGATGAAAGAGACAAGTGAAAAAGAAAAAGATGAAAGAGAAAAAGATGAAAGAGACAAGTGAAAAAGAAAAAGATGAAAGAGAATCAGCAAAAGAAAAAGATGAAAGAGACAACAACGGAGAAAAAACAAGATACCAAACATATCAACATCAGAAAGAGGATGACAAAAAGACAAGACAAGATATCAGCAGAAGAAAAGTTTTCTTTTCAAAATGTAATAATTTTGTTTATAACAAGAAAAGGTAAGGGCCGCCAAATACTGTAGCACCTGTAAAGGTCGCACAGTAAAGGTCATACTACTGTAGTAGCACAGTAAAGGTCATACTATTGTAGCACCCCGAGGTTATCTATATAAAGAGCCTCATTGTATTAGTTAGGAACAAGTCTTTCCGAAGTAAAAAACTCAATCTTTGATATATCTTTCTCTCTCTAAAAATACTCTCTCAAGCAAATACTCTCTCTCTAAGATTCAGAAATCTAAGAGCCTCATATTAATAAAAAATTATGTCTAGCTAAAAACCTTATATCAGTCTATAATCCTAACAGAGTAATATTATAATCTAAGAAGATCTACTACAAGAGATCATAAGAACAAGAAATAAACTTTGAAGAATATATAATTAAATGCATATTAGTTTAAGAACCTTGACTCTTGCTGGAATCATTGGAAAGAACTGTAGAGACCTCCTAAGCACCTAGGCCATAGTACCCGTAACGCGAGGAAGCAAGAAAGGGGAAGGTTGCCAGGGTGACGTTGAGATTTCCGGTGATCCAGAGATTTCTGCAAAAGGTATGGTTCCTTTACTAGTATGTTTTAATTATGTATTTGATAAGTTTAATTCTGTGATTATGGTTATTGATAAGTAGGACTTCTATGATTATAATATTAAGAATCTGGAAGAGATTATAGATTGATTCAAATTAAAAATGGTTTTAATACTTGTGTTACTCGTATTTATAATACTTGTTTGTTACTACCTTGAATATAACTATTTTAAATTCCGCAATCAAAACCAGATCTAGAAACTGTCAGAAGAAGAAATAGTAGGACTAATATCTACAACATATATGAACGTTATGAGTATGATTCAGACAACAATCTGGAACAATTTGATATAGAAAATTGGAATTCAGAATGAGAACAATTCAATCTTTTAGAAAGATAATAAGATATAATAAGATGATATGGAGATGTAGAGAAATTAAACAACGATTAAAAACAATGAAAAAGACAACTGAAGAATTATTAAGAGAACAGAATAAATGGCTAGAAATAGTGAAAAAAGAAGAATGGTTCTATAACATAGAGATGATAGAAAAAATGAATAAAATATGCATGGATGCAACAGCAGCACGTAGACAAATAGAGGAAATAAAAATAGAAATCATAGTGCATGACCGAATAATAAAAGACCTGATAATAGACTTAAGTTTTGAAACGAATCATTATTAAAACATGAATTCATCTTTTGACCATATTAAGAAGTTAAACCAAGCAAGGTGGTTATGTCAGAAAAAAGTTACTTTATTAAAACAAACGAAAAAGAATAAAGAATTAGAAAGAATGTATAGGATAAGAATATTTGCAATAGAAAAAGACTTAGACCAAACTCAAAAAACGGTAAGTCCAGAAGAATTAACAAGACTATATAGGCAAATAATACAACTAGGAGTACAGATAAGAATACCAAATGAATTCATAAAAAATATAGACTTAGATCTATCTACAACCAGTAGTTCTTATGGGTGAAGAAATAATAAGAAGACAACAAAATATGCTAGAACAATTAGCACATATAGCAGGAAAAAGGTTAGAATATAATAGAGACATAAATCAACATATTGTAAGTTGTAGGATAGGTATAGATCTAATAAAAGAAAGGGATCAACACCTACAAGAAAATTATGAACAAATAGAAAACCAAAAAGAGACCATAAGAGAATTAAAAAACAGTCTTGCATTAAAAAATGAAATAATAAGACAGAAAGAAGAGGAAAACACGAATTTACTAGAAAGTAAATTAGGAGAAATAATCGGAAAAGATAGTGAAATATCAAATCTGAAAAACATAATACAAGAACAATATAAATATATAAATTTATTAAAATATGGATAAAGGAAAAGAAATAGCAACAGATCTATATAATACACACTATCAAATGGATGAATATGAAGGAGGAACAACACAAACATTAAGTTTTAAACCAGAAACGTATCAAAAAATACAAAATGAAGAAGATGAACTATCTATAAAAAAAGATATTTAAAACAAAATGGTTTGAAAGAAATAAAGAAATAAGATATATAATCCAAAAACACGAAAACATAATAGACACAAAAAGTGTAAACGGAAAAGCCAAAATTTATTTAATAACAGATGAAATAATAAAAAGAGAGTTATTAAAATTATCAACAAAAGAAGCCAAAAAATACAGGAATATATATTTTGGAGGTGTAGAATTTACGATAAAAGCATACTTTCGAAAAATATAGATACACCGATACGTATATATATATTGGATGACAGGATATTAGAAAATTTAGAAGATGCATTAATATCAGTAATAAAAGGAAATTTAATATACCAAAAGTTAAAATTTACAGTACAACCTGATTTTAGTATTTCATTAAAGGATGAACATAAAGACTTAGCCTTAACATTATATTACAAATTAGATGGAATAAAGATGCCACCAGGAAGTAAAGTCATAAGTATAGAAACAAAAATGGTATACGCCTTAACAGGAAATCATCATATAAAGAAACAACACGAAATGAATATTTTAGTACCAAAAATATACCAAGATATCCTAGAAAGAATAGAAAATAAAGAAAACTCAAAAATAACTATACCAAAAGAAATACACATGGACTTTAGCCATAGAACCACAACAATGCTACAAAAAATAAGACCGAGGATAGAAGGATCCAGATTAAGCATTACAAAAGAAATAATAACAAAACAAGAAAATTCTAGAATACCAAGAACAATGGATTTAGTAAACATGACAAGTAATAGACTGAGTATTAAAGTAATTATATTTAACGGAATTACATCAATTGACTGTTTAACTGAAATTAATACATGAGCCGTAAAAAGCTTTGTACATATAAGTAAGATAGATGAGAAAGACTATCAGCTAATTCCACCAGAAACCTTTAATTACCCTGAAAATGATAGAGAAATAATAGTTACCAAAAGCGTTAATCTGAGATTTAAAATTCAGGATTTAGAATACAAAATAAACATCGCAGTAATAGAATATGATAGTTTTATTGAATTACTACTAGGAAGTGATTTTCTAACTATGATAGATTATAGGATTACTAATAATGGAATAGAAATTAATGATCAAGGTAAAACAAGATTTGTTAATAAAATATGAATATTCAGGATAAGATAAATAAGAAAAAAATGAAAATTAAAAAGCATAAAAAAGATGCTACTAGAAGAATTTATAGATTCACAACTGAAGTACTTAGAATATAGTGCTAAAGAAATGAGATAGAACAGTTAGAAAAGACAATAAAAAATAAACCGGATAAAAATGGATAAGTGTAGGAGATGGATGGATAAAAAGGATAAATAATTCTGAGTAATTTTAACGAAAAAGTCGATGAAATATGGACAGAATTAATAATAAAAGAAAAACTAAAAAATCTCTTCACAGAAATAGATGAATTAAGAGAAAATCAAGTCCAAACACGCGAGCTAATACGAGAGGAACTAACAAAATTATGGAATGTATCTGAAGTACCAACATTAAAACTAATATTAGAACAACTAAATACAATAGTAGCCCAAGTGAACAACGGAAAAGGCAAAGAAAAACAAGTAGATGAAGGGGAACCAAGAAATCAAGAAAACACCGTAGCAGATATAGTTGAATTAAAAACTATGCAACCTGAGATAGTACCAATAGATGCATGGAGGAGAAGTAAAACCCCAATAATGGTAGATATTAGTCAAATAAAACCAAAAATACCAAAAGAAGTACCAAAAACATTAGACAGTCTAAAAGCATTAAGTAAAAAAGGACAATTTTAATGAGTAATACTGAGCACAGCGCAGTTACATTTATTAGAAATCATGGAAAAGATATATTAGAAAAGAAAAGATACAAATATGAACCTATGAAAAAACAACAGGATCCTAAAGAAACCTTAATAAAAAATGAAGATAATTTAAAAGAAAGAAATATTTATGTTGAAAATTTAAAACTTGAAAATAAAACCCAAAACCAAAAGATAATAGAATTAGAAAAAGAAAATACAAAATTAAAGCTATCCACCAATGAAGAATGGTTGACAAAGTATAAAAAATATAAGACTAAGTATAAAGACACTAAATACGCCTTAAATAAAGCTAAGGTAGAAATAATAGAAACAAAGCAGGAGTTAGAATTAGTTAAACAAGAAATGAATCCCTTTCAAATTCTCTTAAAACTGTCTATTTCTCTCAGCTTCTCTAATGAGATCTATCTTGGCTTTCTTAAGTTTATTTTCAAGAACGAGCTGAATATTACCAGTTGCACTCTTTCTACTAGACGGAGTATTCATCCATATCTAACTCTTTAACGAAGAGTTTTCTCTAGACACTCCACCAATATGATCCTTTGAAATGGTAAAGGTATCTGAAAGATTCTTCTTTTCTCATTCCATTTTACCAAAGTTTTCAGTCAAAACATCATTCTCCTTTATGAGACTATGATATGCATCAATTAACACATTTGCTAACGATATTTATTTTCTTTGACAGTAATTCTTCAAGTTTCTATGTATATTAAGAAGATTTACCTCATCCTGCTCATTAATGTCATCATCAACAGTATCAACCATGAGTACAAAGATTGATTCATACTCTGGTGGTTTGTTTTGAACTTATATCATTGATGCATCTTCTTTATCACTCTATCATCGGATTCACTGGAGAAATCTCCCCAAGCAGCCAGAGCTTCATTCACCAAATTTTCAGTCACCTCTCTCTACTTGAATTTCTTATCAGGAACCTGGTTCTGCTTGGCTGCTCTTTCAGAGTTGCTTTTGTAATATTCCTATTTGTGGAGAGGACATTCTTTGATAAAATATCTAGGTTTTCCGCACTTGTGGAAACAGTCATAGAGCCCTTGGGTATTTTGCTCAAACTTTCCTTCTTTGTAAATTCACTATTTTTGTGAACTATCTTTTGAAATCTTTGAGTAAGGAGGGACAAGTCGGATTCATCATCACTCGAGGCACTTTTTGTTGCAGCCTTGAGAACCATGATCTTATCTCTCTTTGGCTCTCTCCTTTCATCATCCTTTTGTCTTTTCAGCTCATAGGTCTTGAGATTCCTAATAAGCTCATCAATGGTGAGCTTTTGCAAGTCCTTGGCCTCAGAGATATCATTTACTTTGCTTTCCCATGAGCTGGGAAGAACATTGAGTAATTTGAGAATAAGCTTGTTGGTTGCAAGGATCTCACTAAGAGAGTAGAGTTCAATTACTATGGAAGTGAACCTGGTGTGCATGTCATGAATGGATTCACCATATTTCATCTTGAAGAGTTCATATTCTGTGGTAAGCAAGTCTATTTTGGACTGCTTCACTTGGCTAGTTCCCTCATGAGCAGTTTGTAGAGCTTCCCAGATGTCATTCGCACTTTGACAAGTTGAGATTCGATTGTACTCATTTGGACTGATACCACAAATAAGGATTTTCTTAGCCTTGTAGTTCTTTTCAACGGCCTTCTTGTCTGCATCGTTGTATTCCTTCCTTGATTTTGGAGTAGTTGTAATTCCAGCTTGATCTGAGTTCATAGGAACATAAGAACCATCACAAATGACATCTCACGGCTCAGAATCCTCAGCCATAATGAAATCATGCATGCTTATCATCCACCACTCATAATACTTTCCATTGAATCTAGCTGGTCTTGAGGTAGATTGTCCTTTCTCTAGGTTTAGTGGAGTAGCCATGAGAAGAATCATTTCTAGGTGTTAACCTTTTACAAAGAACCTGCTCTGATACCAATTGATATAATATATGAGTCCATTAGACAAGGTAGAAAACCTGATTCTTAGTCTGTTCCCTTAAGAAAACACAAAAGGTAAATCACACATGATATTTATGTGGAAAACTCCTTGCTCAAGGGATTAAAAATCACGACCTACTACAGTAGGATTTTCCTCAAACTCCACTATAACTGAGAAACGTTCAGATTACAACCTATTGCAATCTAGGAATTAACATATTAATTGCTCCCCTTTACAATAACTCTATTGCAAAGACACTCCTTGACCAACTCTAACCAAGTAAAAACTATTAATCTCTCTTACTTACAATAACTCTATTGCAATACATTTACAATAACTCTATTGCAACTGCACACCTTGACTAACTCTAGTCAAGTGTACAACTCAAAGGTTTTAGAAGCCAAACGACCTACAAACAACTTCTTAAAAGAAGAGTAGGTTTACAAGTTAGAGAACAAAAGGCAAAGACCGAACAAACCTAAGAACTTAAAATATCTTTCGTGATAGAGAACTGGTTCTTCGATTTGTTGCAACTTCGTTCTTGAGGAGAACCCTTGAGAGGCAGTAACTTGCTCTTGAAATATGAGGGATTTTAGATCTTGCAGGCTCAAGTTTTCACTTTTTAACATGTTGTATATAAGGATGAGTGAAGGAAGTGACAAAACCTTGAACCTTGGACCAATAGAAATCTTGCAGCAGCTCTGCGGCAGTGCTGCACTGCCGCGACACTGCCACTGTGTCAACGGGTTTATAGTTGTGGTCCATCCAAATATGGAATTGGTTCTTTTATACAAGTTTGTAAAAACAATAAAACAATACGTATCATACATTATCAGTTCTAATCAAAGATATCCAAAATGACTTTACAATATAACACTACAAACAAAATAGAACTTAGATACTTGCTGAATAGAACCAGAAGATAAAGAAATGCAGGAATCAATTTAAGTTGAAATCATCTTTAACTCTGTAGAGCATAACAATAGCATACATTAGTATCTCATACAATATAAAAAAATTAGTTTCATTAGATCCTTCCATCTTTCAAAGTCAATAACAATGAATCTAATTAATATTTATTTACTTCTCTTGCTCCATCAATAATGTTTAATTTCATATATTTGAGGATTTCTGTGCGTAATAATGTAGTAGATGAAAAACGAAAAGTTACATATTGGAGATTTGGTAGTTTAAAGAAAAAATCCAGATTACTTATGAGGCATGAGTCAAGGTTGTGGTGACCTGTTTCGGACCTTGGAATTAGAAATTATGCTTTCTCCGGCCATGGATTGATTCTCGTCTCGTGTTTCTCACTCTTGGGATTTTCTTTTTCAAGTGCCACACCCCCCATAGTAAAGTAAGCAACAACTCTTTTCATCAATTGCCACATACTTTTCTTTTATTTCCTCGAATTCGTACTCCTGTTTCGGACCCCGCGCATAGCGGGAACTTAGTGCACCGGCTGCCTTTTTTGGTGAGATAGACTAAAGCTGGAATATTTGACAGATACATATATTTAAGGGATTCCATTTTTCACACATATACAAGCTTAAACCAGTTCTTTTTTCCTTTTTTTTTCTTTTTATACATGCCAGTTAACTTATATACTAAAGGAATTAAATTCATTAATTCAGCTTTGCTTTTAAACTTATTTTAAGTTGAACATTGCCTCATTCAGGTCTTCTGCAAGACCAAAAAGCCATATTTAAATTTCAGATGTCTCAAACGATCTTGTGTACATAGGGTCTGATTCTGTTGGAAATTTGCCTTTGGCGGGAGTTGCGTCCGACCAAATTTAATGGCTTAAACACTAGTGTTACGCATGTTGGAGAATCCGGTTCTTCACACGTGCATGATCTACAAAGTACGTAGATAACCGTAGGGCCAAGAATCGTAAAATTTCGTTGAGAAATGAAAGAGATATTGGTCCACGAAGTGAGGTGTTTGAAGCATGGAAAAGTGTGGTATGGGATCAATTCTCCCTCATCGGTGGAGGAAGAAAGGATTGTTTTGTTTATAAGACTCAAAGTTGGCTTAGGTTTTGGGACCCCAAGGGGTATCCCATGTGTTTAAAGGAGGGAGGACCTAGATGTGCTTCGGTTCGAGGAAAGCCTACACGCGCGCCGCCGCCGTCCGCCCGTCCGGTTCACGGGCCATGGGCCGTGGGCCGTGAGCTTCTTCTGATATTATCTTTTTGGACCAGAGAACTTTGCCATATCAACATGTACAGTTTGGTCCCTGAAGTTTCAAGAAAGTCAGAATTGGCCAGAGAGATCAGAAACATCAACAACACTCAATTCAGCCATTTATTTTGGCTGAATTACTTTTCCTAAATAACCAATTCGTTGCACATCTTCACCATTTATTTTGGAGGAATTACTACCTCCATAATTGTCATTACTTGGCCAGTAATGACACTTATGGAGGCAGTTCATGAGCCTCTCCTTCAACTATATAAAGATCGCTTGTCACCATTGTTGAGCTACACACAAAACAGACGAAAAACAGAAACAAAGAGTTCTTCCTACAACCTTCCAAGCATCATTTCATTACTCAAAATTCTTCACGGTAGCACTTGAGTTTCCTTTGCTCAATTGTTCCATTGCTGTTTTATCTTGGGAGACAATTGTCCAGGACGTATAAAGGATACATACGGGCCAATATTGTCTTAAAGACAGAGTGCAACACTCGACTCAGCATACACAAAAACAGCTCCAGTTTCTTGTTCAACATAATTGTAATTTCAGTTCTTCTATTAGTTAACAGTTACTTGTAATTTTCGTTTCCTGCACCTTTATAACCAACATATTCTCCTAGTTATTTTCTATCCATTAATATGTGTTTTTGCTCTGAATGGCCTTTGATGCAATATAGAATATGTACATACATCAGTTTGAATACCAATTTAATGATATGATTTTTGTTTCAATTATTTAAAATCAGATTTCTCTAATCCTCTTTTCTTCTCTTTTTGCATGAATGTGATCATGTAGTGCTTGACGTTCAAACAAGACTCTCCTCCAGTCCATTTGGATTGGGTCACTGCTACATCTTCCTCTTCGATGGGCCTACCCCATCATCTCCCATGCTGCCTAGTTTGTCAAAGTGTTGGGCCTGTAAATGACCCAACAAGAATAGGAGTCTAGATCTTTTACTTCCCTTTCATTTTTGCTGTGTTATTTTGTTTATATATATATTGTTTGTATCATGTATGACTAACACTTTGATTATTGGTAATATTTTATGTTTGATTTCTTTGTTTTATATAAAACCACATAGACAAATAGTGTAGGGGAATAACCGGCGTTCATATTAGAACCGAGTATATGGGTTACCTGTTTTAGTTCTTAAACCTCCACCCACCCCCAACCTTTAGTATAGATGAACCATTATTGAGTTTGAATACATTTTCTTCTCTTAGTTTTGATAAAAAGGTTTTTCTCTCATTTGATGAAACAACTTTCATAAACTAACCTCCTATCGAAGAACAGTTGTAGAAATTTATTTCAAACAAAACCTTGAGCCCAGAAGAACCAGAACAAGCTTAAAAAACGAAATCAAGAAATTGCACTGCTTTCCTTCAAATGGACTGGTCTTTAATTTCTACCCCTCAAATGGAATTTACGCCTTTCGGGGCATAAGTTCTTTACAAAATCCTGCGTAACTTGTGTCGGATCCCCTAAAGAACTTATACCCTTAAGACAATTTCCATTTGAGGGAAAAAAATTAAAGACCAGTACAAAATAGGGACAAAGTGCAAATGACCCCAACGAAATTGAACTGCCCAGTCCCAAAAACGTCTTCCGGGAATTTAGTGAAAAATAGGTATCTCCAGCCCAACTTTAAAATCTGCTCTCTCAACAAGATCAGGCCCAAGACATTTTCTATGGGATCATTCGCACAAATTCCCTATTTCGGGGTGGTCTTTAACTTTTGTCCTTTATCATTTTTTGGCATGACATAATTAGAATTTTACAAGGCATAGTTAGTGTTTAGCTTCGGCATATGTATCATAACAACCCATAAATTATGCCAGACAAGGCATAACTTTCAACACTCAACATAATCTGAAAAAGGTATAATTTCAGATTTTGCGGGCATAGTTAGCCTTTAACTTCGACATATGTATCATAACATCCACACAAATTATGCCGCATACAACGTTCAACATAATCTAAAAAAAATTACTACAAAAATATGCCGCATAACTTAATTCCTACACAATTTTATGTCGAGCGACACAAAATTTCAGTTTATGAAGATAAAAATGTTACAAAAACTATACCTATCAAAGTAGACCTGTATATTTTCATAAATTAAATAGCAGGGGGGAAAATTAAAGACTATAGAGATGAAGGGAAAAACTTAAAGACCAGTGCGTTTGAAGGCCAATCCACGCGAAACAAAAAGTTCTCTATGGGTATACAAGGTATACCAAAAAAATGGGCCTCTGGCCCAACCTATTTTCAAGAAAACAAATTGCAGGATTTCAAATTAGGGAAAAGGACATTGAGAGGGCATCAGGGAAAAAAAAAGACTCAAAAAAACTTCATTTTGGGCTTAATACTGCGAGCTCCCTTCCGCCCAAATAATTCCAGGTGCTAACCGCTTAGTCCATTCACTAAAAAAAATTGACTTTTTAAAAGATCGAAAAATCGTCACTAAAAGTTTCGTTGGCAAAAAAGAATAGGACTATTTGTGGCGACTTTAGTCGCCACTAAAGATCAACGAAAATAATTATTACTAAGCCTTCAAAAACTGTATCATTTTTGTATAGATTATGTATCACTACTGTATATGTATATAAAAATATATAATATATGTATAATTAGTAAGTAAACATTAATTATACATTTATTAAATCAAAATTATGCGTTGAATATACATTTATTATACCCAAATTATTCGATAATGATATATTTTCTATACATATACTTTAGGGATACATACTCTATACGATAATGATATATTTTTCTATACGTGTGATACATTTTTCTATACATATATAGTAGTGATACATATTCTATACAAAATGATAGCGTTTCTATACGTATGATGCATTTTCTAGAACTATACAGTAGTGATACATACTTACAAGAATGATATAGTTTATATACATGTGCTAGAATTGGTTAAAAAATGGTTAGAAAATGGAATTATTTTTGAAAGGCTAAAAAATAACCTTTAAGATTATTGGGCCACCGATGTCAATAATTTCACCCGGTGGTCATTTATGTCTTTATCCCATTGGTCCAATACTTTGTGGCCCATTTCAATTCCTCAAGACAAAGAGGATCCGCAAATTTTGGATTTTTTAAAGAAACTTCAAGTGAGTTTGGGCCAATTATTTTCTCCAAAGTAAGACTATGAGCTATACACTATTTAACTTTACAAGAATTAAATGTATTATACTATTTTACTAACTCTTTTCATTATTTTCAATTGCCATATACGTATACCATTTCATACACCATCTACATATATTACTCCCTCCGTCCCAATTTATGTGACACCATTTGACTTGGCACAGAGTTTAAGAAAGAAATAAAGACTTTTGAAATTTGTGGTCCAAAACAAGTCTTATATAAATGTGTAATTGTAAATCATCTCATAAAATTAAACTGTTTCTAAATATAGAAATGTGACATTCTTTTTGGGACAGACCAAAAAGGAAATGGTGCCACATATATTGGACAGAGGGAGTATTTCTTATACCATATACATACACTATTTCTTATATCGTCTGCATATACACCCTATATATTACTTTGGATACACACCTCATATACTACTCATATACGCCACATATACCATACACTATATGCATACTTTCTTATATCACCAACATATATTACTTTGTATACCATATATACCCCTTATATACCAAACATATATTTTGATTAACTACTTTGCCACCTCCTTATTTTACTTTATATTTTTCTCCTCTTCTCTTTAATTTTAAAATAGATAAAAACATTGAAATAGATAAATCCCCTCTTGTGTAATTAGATCAAGTTTAAGGAACTATGCTTCCTTAGAATAAGAAAAACCTTACCTAGAAACTCACTGATTGTGCAAACTTATAGAGTTTTATTTCAAGATAATAGGTTTCCTAAATATATCCTTATTAAAATTAGGTGGCTACTCTAAACCCTTTTCAAAACCAGGAAGATAGAGCCAGAAGTCGAGAACTATTTTTGACCAGTTCAAAATAGTATGTGTCGCAAGCAAATCTATTTTTTGTTGGAATGAATTCAAGAAGAGAAAGTTGGTCATGTTTACTTCAGGTTTGAGCACATAGCTTTCCCTCTTTCAATCTAGGCATGTGAGTGTAACGTCCCTCCAAGTCATTTTGGGATTTTTGCCTTATTTTATTTAAAATATCCTTCCCATAGATGCATTTTGATATTTATGATTTGCAGGGATGAGTAGCACGGTTTTTTAGGCAATCAGGTGGGTTTCGGATCGGAATTAGCAATACTAGAAGTTTCTAAGTTAAGGAAATGAAGATGTTTGATCAAAGTCAACATTGGAGGTAAACACGTCTTTTTTGAAGTTTCATCGATAACATTAGGCTTGGAATGTTAATTTTGACTTAGTCGAACCATTTATTCGGGTTTCGAGGCATTCCGATGTGATTTGAATAGTTGAACGAGAAACTAGTGATTTGGAGAATTGGAGTTGACCTCGGTAACCACCGGGTCAAGACGATCTTTTTCAGAAATTTTTAGTGCGCGAGCATATCCAAAACATATTTTATGACTGAAATGCATAATTGGTTTGTGTCCCAGAGGTCCTGAATGAGTTTGAGTCTCGGATCGAAAGTTGATGAGTTTGAGTCTCGGATCGAAAGTTGAAGAAACCAAATTTTCTGGTTTCACTTAATGCTAGTTTCCTTCTTCGTAATCGCGGAGGGGGTCTCATGATCACGATGAAGTAAGAGGGGCGGGTCACAATCGCGCTGAAGGATTTTAGGCTAGGTCTGGGTCATGTTTCATGATCGCGGCTGGTGGGCGTCGCGATCACTAAGGACCTGGACGAACTTAAACCCATTTCGAACTTAATTTTTCCCATACCAATTTTTGGAGCTAGGAGCTCGGAATTAAGTAATTTCAAGTGAATTCTTCAAGATTCAACCTTGGGGTAAGATCCTAAAAGTATCTACATATTTTCCCATGATCCCAAACCTCGGAGTCTGAAACCTAGAGTTAACATCTGATCTAGAGTCTAACCCCTAGCTCTAGTCTGATAACCGTCTGAAGTACTTGGTAGCATGCCCGACTGGGTCATACTCTCAAAGTAACCCAAGATACACACCAAAGCATCTTGAAGGACTGGAGTAGCAACAAATCTTGGTGGTGCCTGTGCGGGTCTACCCTCATCCGCCTAAACCGGCTCCTCCTCCGGAATCTCCTCATTTGAGTTCATAGACACATCCCTGGCATGGTCATAAATAGCAGCTGGCGCTCATCCCCTGAGTGGTGCAGTAGCATGGCCTCAACCCCTACATCTGGCCCAGCCTCAGCCCCTGCCTCCTCATCGTGCAACAACCCTAGCAGCGGGTGCAAGAGAGGGCTCTTGATCCCTATCAGAAGTCAAACGAGTCCTCACCATCTGCTAGAGAATGAAACAACAAAGTATAGAATTTCAATAGTCAAGTACGCACGATAAGGAGTGAAAGAATAAAAGTTTCCTAAATTCCCTATTGCCTCTCGAAGATAAGTACGAAGCTCTTCGTATCGATCCGCAAGACTCTACTAGACATTGCCTTTGTACTCACGAGACTGATGAACCTTTGATGCCAAATTTTCACGATCCAAAAATTACCTTGGTCGTGATGACACCTATTTTTCCACCAATAGGTAAGCCAAATTCCGAACATGCAATAATTAAGTAAATACGAAAAAGAAACCAAAGGAAGAATTATATCCATAATCATAAGTCTTATAAATAAAATAGCAGAAGTCAAAAACTGAATACGAATATAATCCACCCAAAATATGATATCATAAGTACAAGAGCTTCTAAAATAGCCAATACATATCTGAAACTCTAAATACAATATCTGAATAGTACGAAAGACAATACTAAAATAAGATAAAAAGAAGAAGGGTTGCTGCGGAACAGCCAGACAACTTACCACGACCTCCGAATGTATGCTCCGCATGACTCTCTCGATCCGGCGAACTCCACTGGTATTAAGTACGGGAAACGGGTGTACTCAGTATGTATCATAAACTGATAATAAAAGAAGTAGGATTATTTAAGTAGAAAACCTTTCTTATCTTACCAATATTGAGTCATCTCAACTAGAATCATCATCAATTACAATGTATAAGAAAAACCACTTAAACACTTATCCAAATATTCCACGTAGTCAAAGAATCAAGAGAATCAAATAAGGAATCAATCACATAACTGAATAAGAAAATGAGAATGTAATGCAGTATGCTCCATATATATACAGAACTTCTGGGACTGTACGAAAGATGGTATCCATAGGGGATTCGCGAGTTCTATATACCACACGGCATCAATACAGGCCTCCCAAGGTCACATCGAGTACATGCCTCAAGGACATACTCATTCTCAAAATCATATAAAGCTCTTATCTTTCTGCATTATAATGCAGGCGTGTAACCCCATCCCTTCGTAAACAATGCATAAATGAGTGTATACATATGAAATACCCAAAAACTGGACTTAATAGCCAACAATTCACATAAACTCATCAAATATCAGTCTTTAATAGCTAAAGTTTCCATTTTTATTCATAGAAATGCTTTTCAAGAGTGAACGAGATTATTAAGGATTTTACACAATCAATTAAGTATAAGTCAAATATGGCTACCAAGACCACATAATCAACAACCATACCAACCAAGTACATATATAACACTACCTCGAGTGCCCGTAGGCTCATATGCATATCTCCCTCACAGGATATTCATCTTTTATTAAGTATTCATATAAATACACTGATATTCGTACCAATGTCTGTTACATCACGGGTACGAAACCCCCCCCCCCCCGTTATGCCCATAACCCCTTATCAATCCAATTTTAAGCCTTTAATTAGTGCAAACTTTCCTCAAATAAAGTCAAGTCTTAACATACCTCGAAGACCGAGCAACATGGCACAAACCCCTCAAACAACTGCCTTTCCCATTTGAGTAACCTCAACTCAATATGAATTTATCAATTACGCATTCTACCTGAGTATGTGATTCTATCCACACCCATATTGCTATACTTTACTCGAAACCCAAAAACAAATTCAAAATAGTCAAATTCGAGCAACAAGGGCAAAACTAGAAATTTATTTTAAAAATAGTCTACCCATAGCCTAAATAAGCTAAATCTAAAAAATATTTAAAACTAAGCATGAATCAAGCCCTAATTTCATTAAAAACTCATTCTAGGCTAGGGCTAAACCCCCCCCCCCCCCCAAATTTCCAACCCACAACATGATTTACACCACTAATTAATGATATGAATCAAAAGAAATCGAAAGATTTTGGATTAGAATCATATCCCCAAGCTTAAAAAAGCAAACCCCTTGAAATCGCCTACAATCGAGCTCCAGTTTCCCAAAATTGAGTTATGAGCAAGCGAAATCAAATTGAGAAGATGAGGGTGAAATTTGCACAGTGACATGGCATTTGTGGTCCACGGATGCGCCTTCGCACCTGCGAAAATCCCATCGCATGTGTGGGCCTCACTTACCACATGGTCCCTCGCAGATGCTGAAGAAACCTCGTATCTGCGGGATTGCAGATGCTGAAGGAACCTCGCATCTGCGGGACCGCAGATGGGGGGAACCATCCGCAGATGTGGCCCTTGCCCCGAACCTCACAGATGCAGAAGAATCTTGCACCGGTAGGTGCACGGATGCGGTTAAACTTCCGCAAATAAAGACCCTGACCATCTCACCCAAGCTCGCACATGCGGCTTTGCAGGTGCACCCCTTTTCTCGAAGGTGCGCCCCTTTTCTCGAAGGCGCGACACACCAGAAACTCAACTAGGTTGGAAAACTTTGTTTTGACACCCGAAACTCATTCGGTATCCCCACGATACAAAATAAGTATGCATTTCACTCTTAAAACACACTGAAAAATTTTAAGGAAATTTGACATGAATACTCTATTAGGATGTTGGTTTTTGTAAGAAAAAAACTAAACTTCTAGGTTTAAAATAACCAAAAAATCTGAAATAACCAAATCAATTAATCCGAAACCAGACATAGAAAACCGATTCAATCTGAACTTATTTAGATTGAATTGTAATTTTAATGTCTGAATCCAAAAACTGAAATATTTATATTCAAGTAGAACTGTTCGAACGTCCACCCCTACGTAACATTAAGCTCGCTTTGTGAGATGAAATCTTTGCTAATAAAGCAATTTGACATAATAATAGAATTTGGCTTATAGCGTTCCTGCTTTTGAAATTAAAATATTTATTGATTATATAGTCCGAGAGAGAGAGAGAGAGAGAGTAAATATGCCTCGATCCTTGCCATGTCAAGACTCAAGATTATATTTAGGTAGTCCTGTGCAATTGTACAGTTTCTTTTATTGTGCTAGTATTTTTCATTTTACACTAAAAACAAGTGAGAGGGAGAAACTTGCTCGGGGTACAGGAAAACATTAGGACTCAAATTCGTAATATGTATGTTATTCAAATTGTGACATCTTGACCGTTAAAGAAGTACTTATATTCAAATTGTGATATATTGACTATTGAAATGTCTTTGCAGAAACTTATTGTGCTAGTATTTGAAGCCCGTATAAGGTTCACACATGTCGATTTAAATTAGTAAACTCTGTTGATAATATGGGTTTAGTATCTCAAGCGCGTAGGTTTACAAAGAATAAATGGTCGTCCTTACAGTGTTTTAGCTTTAAAACAGTCCTGAAGGTTGGCATTTATGGGGAAAAGAGGTTCAGATCCATTTCAAACAGCCTTTTATTGGACGAAATATCGAAAACAAAACAGACACATTTGCCTATTACTATAATGTAGTAGTTTATTAGCAGTAATTACTATTCATAATGTGATGCTTCCCAGTTTATTTTCTATGTTAGCCTAGGTTTTAGTCAGCCTCTGTGAATCATGCATTTGAATTTTGCCTAGCAAGTTAGCGTTCTTTTAAGGAATATCCATTGTTATCTGTTTAAACAGCTCTGCAACCCGAATCTCCACTCTTCGTCACCAAATTGGCTGAAATGATTTTTTGATGTTCAAGACAACTACCTCAACTTTAAATGATTTAATAGCTGCATACCAATTTGCTATTTACTACTGTTTCGGCTAAGATTAAGGATTCATTGCTCTTTTTGAGCTGAAATGACTATTTGTTCTTTTTCCAGTTTTCATGGGAGGAGTGGGCTCATGAATGATGGAAGAAGAGGGGATGACCATTGTTATGTAATCTTAATCCCAAAATTTCTCTTTGTTTGCTCTCATAGTAGATGGTAACTGGGACCTTTAGATACATCAAACAAGAAGTTTCCTCTGGTCGGAACTGAGAGCAAGCAAAATTTCCTTTGGATAAAGGATATTTGGCATTATCCACAATCAATATATAAGACAAAAGAGGCCAAATAACTAAAGTTCCCGAGCATTCCCTTTAAATATACTAAAAATAATCAAAAATGATCTTAACGTATCAGAAGTGGTTTAAAAATATCTTCCTTCCATCTATTCATATTGGTTTAAAATGCCTTCCTTTAAATATCAGAAATGGTTTAAAAATTGGATTACTTTGTTGGTTTGGATTTTCACAATGTATGAGTTGGGTTTTTGGATTGTGTCAAAAGTCTAGGTGGACCAGTAAATTAAGGACAATTGTTTAATTAAATGACCGGACAATGCCATGTCATGGTTCTGTTAATAAAAGGGCATTTTAAGCCCTAAAAATAATGTTAAGGGCATTTTTGAATCAATAGGTGGAAGGAGACCATTTTAAAACCATTTATAATACATTAAGGGCATTTTGACCCTTTTTCGTTAAATATATGTCAATTTTAAATTCATGAATTGGATTTGTGTTTTTTAAAGTTACGATAATTGAGAGGAAAGGGATTGCTCACCTCCTCACGAAAAAAAGATGTCAATATGTCCACGTTACATCGAAAGACAAATCTAAAAGAATCACACCACTACCACATAAATATCTTTATTGATAGAGAATACATATGCCTTTCATTGATTATTATATACAATATATATAGTGTTACATAATTATTTACTCATCTACAAACTAGGTAATTAATCTTCCTAATTACAATTGACTACACTTCCTAATTAAATTGGACTACAATATTCTATCATACCTCCTAATCGAAGCGGGAGGTTCTCGTACGCTGAGACTGGCTCGTAAATCATCAAAAAATATGCGCGGAAGCCCTTTAGTAAATATGTCAGCAATCTGATATCAGGAAGGAACATGAAGAACACAAACTTGCCCACGAGCAATTTTCTCACGTACAAAGTGAATATCCATTTCAATGTGTTTAGTGCGCTGATGTTGAACGAGATTGCCAGAAAGATATATTGCACTCACATTATCACAATAGACCAATATAGCCTTATGGATGGGGTAGTAGAGTTCCAGGAGAAGGTTGTGTATCCAACAAGACTAAGATACAACATTCGCTACACCTCGGTACTCGGCTTCGGCACTGGATCGAGACAGAGTAGGTTGTCTTTTAGAAGACCAAGAAAGCAAGTTATATCCGAGGAATACACAGTAACTCGACGTGGATAGACGAGTGTCATGACATCTACCCCAGTCAGCATCAGAATAAGAGGTGAGGTCGGAGAGTGAGGACTTGTACATGTGTAAGCTAAAATGAAGAGTACCTTGTACATATCGCAAAATTCATTTGAGGGCATTCATATGTTCATCCGTCGGACTGTGCATGTGTAAGCATATTTGCTGCATGGCATAGGATATATCTGGTCTCGTGAAAGTGAGATACTGCAATGCTCCTAGTAAGCTGCGATAGTGAGTCGGGTCGGCGTAAAAAGAACCCGAAGAGGCACTGAGTTTGGAATCAGTGTCCACCAGTGTGTGGACCAATTTGCAAGACGTTATGCCTGCTCGGTCAAGAATCTCTTCGGCGTACTTCTTGTGACAAATAAATAAGCCACTTGCATGTCTCGTAATAGCAATGCCCAAAAAATAGCTTAAGGGGTCCTAATCCTTCATAGCAAACTCAGAGGCCAGGAGTGACATAATGGATTGGCGAAATTCATCAGAAGATGTAATTAGAATGATGTCATCAACATATAACATAATGTATGCCATGTCGTTACCCTTGTTATAGATGAAAAGTGAGTGATCAGATTTGCTACGTGAAAAACAGATAGAGGATTCAAAGTCAGTAAACCATTGGTACCACACACGAGGATCATGTTTTAGTCCATATAGTGATTTCTTCAAATGGCACACATAATCTGGATGGACTGAATTCATGAATCCCACAGGCTGATGCATATACACAGTCTCATGAAGGTCTCCATGCAGTAAAGCATTTTTGACATCCAGCTGATGAATGGGCCATGATTTGGACAACGAAATACTGAGAACAGTCTGAATAGTTGTCGATTTCACCACTGGGTTGAAGGTTTCATCACAATCCACGCCCATCTATTGAGACCTGCCATTACCTACAAGACGGGTCTTGTGCCTCTCAAAAGAACCGTCAGATTTCTTTTTATTTCTAAAAGTCCACATAGAACGAATAACATTAGCATCAGGAGGACGGGGCACTAACTCTCATATCTTATTTTTAATAAGAGCAATATATTCGTCAATCATGGAATATTTCCAATTAGGATCAGATAATGCATGTTTCGGGTTGCGAGGAAGAGGTGAAGGGGCAACAGAATTTGACAAATTAAATTGCCATGAGGGTTTGGAAATGTCATGCATAGCACGGGTTTCCATTGTCCATATGGATGCCGCGGGAGGGTGGATGGGATCAGAAAGCTGTTGGGGCAGATTAGTAGGCCGAGCGGGGGGCGGAATCAAGGAGAAGGGGCATTGTCACTGGCCTAGGAGAGGCAGTCACCTCGGGCAGCCGAGAGTGGCTGTTTTAAGGAGCCTGTGGCGGGGCCGGCTGGCCCACCCAAGATGGGATAGAAGGAGGTGAGTCGGGCGCCGATGACGGTAGAGACTGATTTTATAAGTGATGGATTAGAAGGGGATTAAGGCTGTCATTTAAGAAGTCATAGGAATTCAAAAGTGGTGAATTTAGTTTGGCAAAGGGGAATTGAGACTCATTAAATATGACATGCCGAGAAATAATTATTTTTTGGCTAGACAGGTCATAACAGTTGTAACCACGATGATTACGGGGTAACCCAGTAATACACATGGGGTGGACCTAGGTTGTAGCTTGTTGATTTGTGTGGAGGGATGAAGGCGGTAGCATAGACATCCAAAAGTTCTTAAATGGTTACAGGAAGGATCCCGAAGATAGAGAACTTGAGTGGGAGACTTGTGTTTGAGAGACTTATTCGGGAGAATGTTTAAGAGATC
This sequence comes from Anisodus tanguticus, assembly GCA_034509755.1. NCBI lineage: Eukaryota > Viridiplantae > Streptophyta > Magnoliopsida > Solanales > Solanaceae > Anisodus > Anisodus tanguticus. Next base: position 30,305,655 of record CM067550.1, read on the forward strand.
GGTTATCATGGATAAAACGTAATGCCAAAAGGAGAGGAGATAGAGGCATGAGCGAGAAGGGCACGAACTACGTTGTTTATGATTCTAATTTTTTATTCATCTTCACCATTTTTTGGTGAGGTGTAGGGACAAGAAAAATGAAAAACAAGGTCGTGTTTGGCGCAAAAAAGTTTGAATTGATTATTATCGAATTCCCTCTCATTGTCACATTGAAAACATTTGATATTCTTTTCAAATTGTGTCTTAATGACCGTGTATTATATCAAAAGGCATTAAAGTACGGGTGGATGAAGAATAAAATGGCAACTTGACATGTTTCCCAAAAAACACAAGATTCACAAATAGGAGGATAAGATACATATTTGCAATCTATAAATATATTTTTGTGAAGGGAGCGCAAAATAAAATCTCCCGGATGTCCTAATCTATTATGCCATAAAGAGGAAGAAATAACTGTAAAGGATGATAAAGAGGAGGCTGGATGACTGACGGTGGTGGTAATATGATAGAGGTCCTCGGTGCTATCACATCTCATTATTCGCATTTCTGTCATAAGGTCTTTAACAGAAAAAACAAAAGGATCAAATTCAAGGAAAACATTATTGTCGATTGTGAAATGACGCACATAGATTAGATTTTTGATAAGTTACGGGGAATGGAAGACATTTTGCACTATAGGTGGAAGAATGATATGCCTGCTGAGGACGTGTGCCGAGGATGCCTGGATGGGGATGGCGGGCCGTGTACCGGGTCGTCAGGTTGCCGGTTTTATGAACCTGAAAATGGGGCCCTACTATTGGATGAGGGGCCACCAGTAATGATGAGAGTGGCATCAGCGGTGCTCGCATGAGCTGTGACCCGTTTGATTTTTTTGGGTTTCTTCAAGTATAAGTCTCGAATGGACCTCATAGAATGGAGGCAATGACGTGCTTTATTGGAGGATGGTAGTGACGCTGTCATAAGTTTCATTCAAACCCGCAATGAGTTGCATCATCAATCGTTGATTAGTGACTGGTGCACCGACGTTGGAGAGTTGATCTGTAATCATCTTAAGTTCCTAACAATAAGCTGACACATTCGGAAAATCGTCCTGTTGAATGCCCTCAAATTGATTTTCCAGGTATAAGGCACGTTGTGTCTTGTTATCCTGAAAAATAATTTCCAAGCGCTCCCATGTTTGTAGGGTAGTGGCGTCAGATTCAATGATTGTATGCAACAGATCATTCCAGATTGTGCCATAGATCCATTGTAGGACAATCGCATCTAAGCGGGACTAAAGTTCATCAGTAGAATAATCAGCGTGTTCCAGGGGCTTTGATTTAGGAAGGATAATATGGTCGATGACTTTGTACGCACGACAATGAATCTTAAACAATTCCGCCCAAGAGGAATACTAACCCTTTTTCATCTCAAGATTTATGGAAATGAAGTTCTTGATGTTGTTAACTACAAGAGCATGATGGAATTTAGGTTGTTCATCCGTTGAAAAAATTTGGGGAAAGAGAGAGAGAGAGGTAGCGACCGAGAGGTAGTAGAAAGAAGAGTGGGGAGGGAGGCCGAGATGGGGCGGGGGGCGGCGACTTTAGAAAATTTTAGAGTTTGGCTCTAATACCATGAAGGAATATGTTCTATGCCTTTTATTGATTATTATGTACAATATATATAATGTTACATAATTATTTACTCCTTTACAAACTAGGTAACTAATCATCCTAATTACAATTGGACTACAATATTCTATCACATAGCAATGGAAGAATAAAGTTATATTTACTCAAACACCAATTCACTATCGATACAAGAACCCCGTATTAGGGATAATATACCAAAATGCGCACCAATTTCCCCTTTGTACATGCCTATAGTACACCAATGTCTACAAAGTTTTCTTTAGGGGCCGTTTGGTAGAGTGTATAAAAATAATGCTAAATAGGGTGTATTAGTAATGTTGGTATTAGTAATGCTGATATTAGTTATGCAGTGATTATTTTTTATCCACTTTATGGTTTGATATATTAGAAATAACATGTATTGCATAAGCTCTAAAAATATTTAATTGTTTACAAAGATACCCTCCATAATATACTGTGTGTGGGACTTCATGGGCAATTATGTCTTTAACCATGCTTATGCATGCATTAAAATCCATTGTATTTCTAATATCATGGTTTCCTATGCATTAGTTATTAGTTATGCATAGGATAATACCAAATAAGGTGTATAACTAATGCTTGTATTAGTTATACATAGGTTCAAAAAGTGTAGCAAATAAGATATTATTAATATATAAAGCTAATGCATGCATCATTTTATCTAATGCATCATACCAAATGACACCTATAGTACTAGCAGTATCTATTGTACAAACTTAGTTATAACACCGTCGATGCAAAAACTACGCTAGAACTTTCCAATAAAATACCTAATACGTAGAGGCAAATTTCGAATTCAAGTTTTATGTGTTCAACATTCAAGGTTCTTAACATTGAATCCATCATATCTTTAAAGTTATGAGTTCATATCTACTATTTGTTGCAATTTCGTAAATTTTTATATATAATTTATGTTTTGCATCAAAAGTACTGGGTTCAAATGAACCCGATGTCGGTATGGTACATCTGCATCTTGCTAATACGTAAAATTCAACTATATCAAGTTGCTACAGATTTATTACTCAATAAACCTACCACAATTGAAGTGAAGGCGTTTTGATCAAGAGGTCTGAAATTATGAGGTCTAATCTTCATTATAAAGTTTTAGTATTTCCCCACTGGTGTGTGCTAGATGGTGTAAATTTGCACCTGTTAGTGTCGTATAATTTTTTTAGATTCGTCTTGCACTATGTCTAAGTAAATTATTTAGTAATAAGCTAAAATAAGAAAACTAATTGTAAGCTTGTGTGTGTAGCATATTCACTCCAAAGTAAACTTTGATTTCTTCGTCGTTTTTCCTTTCAACACTTCCTTTTTCTTTTTATCCGTAGGTAGCTTTATCGAGATAGATATATAAGTACCAGACCAAACTTTTCTCTTTTTCTTCAGCCACCGGATCCTTCCCTCGGGAATCCCGCCGCCGGCGTTCCAAATTTTCCGTCCCTCTCTTTCACAGTTGTTTTCTCCTGTCTGTAGCTACCATGTCTGCTCCCACCTCACCTAAAGCTTCCGCATCTTCTACGGTTGTCTCTAACGACCACCCTCCCTACTCAAATTCCTCATTCCATCCGGCGTTTACCGTCACCAATATCAAGAATTTTGTCCCTTTAATTCTTGATCAGGAGGAAGGTCAATATTCTTCTTGGGTTGAACTGTTTTATATTCATGCTTGCGCGTATAACGTGTTCGACCACATTGATGAGTCTGTTCCTCTCCCTCTTGACATCCCCGACACGACATGGCGTCGTCTTGACGTTATTGTCAAACAATGGATTTATGGTACTATTTCTAAAGATCTACTGCATACGATTATGAAGTCTAGTGCCACGACACGTGAACTTTGGGTCTGTTTAGAGGACACCCGTCTAGAAAACTTTTCCAACATGTCCGCGTATTGCAAAGAATTAAAAATTGTTGCAGACTAATTATCCAATGTGGGGACACCAGTTTCTGAGACAAAAATAGTTCTCCAACTTGTTGCAGGATTACCGAAAGATGAATATGACACACTCGCCATAATGATCCAACAGGCTGACCCTCTTCCTAGTTTCAACAAAGCTCGATCGCAATTATTGTTGGAAGAAATGTGACATACGAAACAAGATGAACACAACCAAAAAGCATTATCGGTTGACGCTCTCGCCAATTCTGCCGCCCCCTCCGTCGGTCAACTACCGACGGACCACCAGCAGCAGTAGGGTGGCCGTGGTGGTGGCCGTAGTGGCAAGGGACAGGGCAATGACAAAGGTGGGAGGGGCAAAGGTCGAGGCAGCAAGCACAACCCCCAGCAACAGTTTCCTTCTTCAGGGAATTGGGCCGGCCCAGGGCAGTGGCCCAACACTAGACCATGGGCCCTGTTCCAACCATTTTGCCCTTCACAACAGATGGTCCCGTCGCACCTTCAGCTTCAGCAACAACCTGGCATGGTAGGCCTAGTTCCCGGACCGCGCCAGCTGGCCCATCAGGCCCACTACACCCCAAGCCTAGTCGACACCTTCATACAGTGTCCTGGCCCATCCAAATTGGGTCAGGCCTTCAGCAGCATGACCATGCAACAGCCCGATGAAAATTGGTACATGGACATAAGCGCTACATCTCATCTCACCCAAAGTGCAGGTAATCTTTCCAAACTGTTTCAGTTAAAGCATCCTCAATTTATCATTGTGGGTAGTAGCCATCACATTCCAATTTAGGGGTATGGTACCACTTACACCAAACCAACCCACCCACCCTTCTCCCTAAAGAACGTTCTATATGCTCCTAACATTATTAAAAACCTTATATCTGTCCAGAAATTTACTCGTAACAATTCCGTCTCTATTGATTTTACTGTGAAGGATCTTCGTACGGGGACACCTCTCACGAGATGCAATAGCATGGAGGATCTATATCTTTTTCCATCCACCTCCGCTGCCAGTTCATGCTCTCCTAATTCCCTTGCTGCTATATCTCCGTCAACTTGGCATAATAGTCTTGTACACCCAGGAATCCCTGTTTTTAATTTTCTTAGAAGTAATAATTTTATTCAATTGTAATGGGAAACTTGCCCAAAATTGGGTTTCTTGTCAATTAGACAAACATGTCCGTCTTCCGTTTAAATCGCCTCTTTCTGTTACGTTTGCTCTGTTTGATATCTTTCATGCTGACTTATGGAAATCTCCCATTCCTAGCTCTCTTGGTCATAAATATTATCTCATTTTTTTGAAAAAAATATTTAATTTTTTCAATGTGATAATGGTCGTGAATTTAATAATTCCATGTTTCACAAATTTTGTAAAAATAATGGCACGGTGTTTCATTTTTTGTGTCCCCATACCTCCCCTCAAAATGGCAAAGCCGAGCGCATCATCCGCACTATAAATAATATGGTTTGCACTTTTCTATTTCATGCTTCTTTACCTCCCGCGTTTTGGGTCTATGCTGTTAAAATGGTAGAATACGTTCTTAATATTTTACCCACCAGTACACTTCATAACATGACGCCAACCAAAATATTATATTGCCGAATCCTTTCCTATGGCCATCTTTGGATTTTCGGTTGCTTATGTTATCCCAATCTTGCGTCTACCGTCCCTCATAAGTTTGCACCTCGAACCTCTCCATATGTCTTTTTAGGCTTCCCACCTAACCATAGGGGCTACTTGTGCTATGACTTGTCCATTCATAAAATTCACGTGTTTCGTCACATCACGTTTGATGAGATAGTTTTTCCGTTTGCAAACATCCAAAAATTTCTCAACACGGACTACACCTTTCTTGTTGAGACTGGCATATCCGCAGTTATTCTTCACAAACTCCAACACACTGCCACCACAGTCCCACCATCACCGTTGCTAGCCCATGTAACCACCGGTATTCCGCCGGAATCGCCTCTGCCACAGAACATCTCTGGTCCACCATCACCATTGCCACCCCCAACATCCTACCCGACCCACCCAGGTCCACATTCTAGATCGGCACCACCGTCCCCTCAGAAAACCATCTCTGCACAGTCGCTAACCCCACCATCCTATCCGACCCAACTAGGTCCACCCTCCAGATTGGCAAAACCATTACCTCAGAAAACCCGACCAGCACCCTCACCGTTACCCATCGACACCCACCCACTACCAGCACCCTTACCATTACCCATCGACATCATAGTCGACACCCACCTACTACCCGACCCGACAACTGACAACCAGCCGATACCAAACCTGAATCCACACCCCTGGCCTGACACCCAGCAGACCTGTAACACCCGTACTTTCAGGTCACGGTTTGAATCGCTAGGCGTATGTAAAATCGCTAGGTGTGTGTAAGTGGACCTGAGCCTCAATGAATTTATGTTATATTTATGTATGCTAATAAAGAGATTAGTATATAAAAGGATAAAAACCCGAAATAATTTTGGACGTAACAAGCATGACGATGGGGATTAATAATAATAGTTGTATATCTCCAAAGAGGTTATGAACTAGCGTCATATTATAAAACTATGACATTGAGTATATGAAGGTCTTATAAGTTACTAAGATTTAAGTGAATTGGGATCACGAAATTAATTATGTGTGTAATTGGTTAATTGTGGGATTGATTAATTTAAGTGGGATTTTACATGTGGCGTGTGAGTGAACTGCCTATGTGACTAAGATAATGACTAAGTTAATGCAAATTGGTATGTGGCAACATGTGGGATCAATAGAAATTAGGAGAATAATGATTAGTGGAGGGGAGACCACATATACCTATTCGTATGAGTAGTGAGCTACTGCTACCCCTTAGACTAACATTTAGTGAGCATTTCATCCAAGATATGAATTAGAGGAAGTCTTCAATTCCTATACTGAAACAGTGTCAAATTACTCTTCATGTTTCGCAAATTAGAGTTAAAAATTGGAGAAGTAATGCAAAAGTGAACGTGACCAGTGAGTGCGTTCTCAATCTGTGGGTTAGAACAAATTGTTCCAGCAAATTCAATACAGTATTGAAATCGAGGTATGTTAAGGCAAATTATTTTTTTATTTTGGCATGTTCCATGTAACGAAATATAACCGTGATATTATTCCATAAATTATTGTACTCCTAGTAGTTAAGAATATTAATGTTATTGATTTCTATGTTCTTGTTGATGACTCAAGGTTTTCTTGGTTGGGTCATGAAAATCGGGTTGATTTGAAAATCTTGGAAGATCCATAGAGACATACTTTCTTTTTGTAATGGGATCAAAGCATTTTGTGATGTCGGATAACCAGTGAAGACACATCTCAGAAACTAAAGCTTCACACGGGTCTTACTTCTTTTTTTCCAACTTGAAAAGAAAAGGGAATAAAGCATGATTGCGAACTGCAGATAAACTCGTTAGCGGGGAATAACAACGACTAGCAGTACGATGAAATCAGATAAAAAGGCGGAGTAGGTAGTCTTCAAAAACGTTGGTTGCTTTCTCTGTTGGTTTAATCATGTCTAAATATGTCCCTAAGTCCTTATTGAGGTATACAGAAAAGATGTTGATATTCACAGTGTTAGCTGAAGGTACAAGGATATTATGTCATCCGATAAGTTCAGAATGTTTCATTGTCATTCATGCATTATACACATATAATATATTGGATCGGGTTGTACGTTCCGCAACACTAACATATATTGGATCGGGTTGCACATTCCGCAACACAAACATATTTTGGATCGGGTTGCACGTTCCACAATACTGACATATACTGGATCGGGTTGTATGTTCCGCAATATATATATATATATATATATATATATATATATATATATATATATATATATATATATATATATATATATATATTGCATTTGCATTGTGCATAACATTTAGGCATATGCATTTGGGCCCTCAGAGGCATTTACTGTTTTAGTTATTGGTATATCCCTGTTATACAATTATTCATGCCTAACATACTCAGTACATCAGTCGAACTGATGTCCCTTTTGTCGGGGGACGCTGCGTTTCATGCCTGCAGGTTCAGTTAAATAGGGTGATGGTTCACTCTAGTAGATTGCTACTTCAGATGATGTTGGAGCACTCTATTTATTCAGAGTTGCAGTCTGGTCGCGGTACAATATTTTTGCATACGCATATGGATATGGGGGGTCCTTTCCCATCCTTGTTGATGTTGTGTACTCTTTAGAGGCTTGTAGAAATGTGCCATATGTGTAGTAGTCTTGTATGACCTTGTCGGCCTTGGTATATATATAAGTTCATTTTCTGAATAAAGATTTCACATACTTGTCTTTCGGCTTAGTCCGTATTTAATTATGATTAAATGTTGAATGCATAATTTGTGGTACCCGGCGGGTGGGATCTGAGTGCCCATCGCGGCACTACGGTTTGGGTCTTGACAAGACCCACCCCGCACACACCTGCTCCTTCGCACCCTATGAAAACTCATGCCCAACACGGGATTTTCAAACCCAAAGTCCATTTTAATCTAGACACTCAGACACTATCCTAATTTCCAAAAACCCAAAATTGGCCAAACTAGACCCTAATTGGAATGCAACCATGTGTGAGGAATTTCATATTTTAATGAAACAACACAGTTGAGATTTGGTTCCTAGACCGAAGGGGTGAATGTGATCTGTTGCATGTGGTTATTTTATCTACAAAGACAGTGGTGACCTTGAGAGATATAAGGCAAGACTTGTGGCCAATGACACAAATCAGCAAGAGGGTATTGACTATCGGTAAGCACTGGCCGATTCATCAGCTTGATGTGAAGAATGCCTTTTTATATGGAGATCTAAAAGAAACTGTTTATATGCACCAGCCGCCTGGGTTTGTCCATCCAGCAGCCCTTCGGTATGTATTTCATCTCCATAAGTCACTGTATGGCATGAAACAAGCCCCTAGAGCGTGGTATGATCGCTTTACCCAGGTACATCATGCAGATCGAGTTTGTATGCAGCAAGTGTGATAATTCTCTATTTATTTTTCATAGAGGTAGTAGCATTGAATATTTATTATTGTATGTGGATGATATTGTGCTTACTGCCTCATCAGAATTGTTGAAAAATGAGATCATTGCACTGCTCAAAACATAATTTGTTATGACTGATTTGGGGAAGTTGAGCTATTTTTTGGGGATTTCAGTGACTAGGTCGACGGATACTATGTTCCTTTGTCAGCGTAAGTATGCAGATGAGTTGTGTACCGGGCGAACATGGCAAATTGCAAGATCATGTCTACTCCAGTTGATTCTAAATCCAAACTCAGTGCTTTTGATGGTGATCCCGTGTCAGATCCCACTCTCTACCGGAGTCTTGCAGGTGCAGTACAATACCTTACTTTCAGCAGACTTGATATTTCTTATGTTGTTCAGCAGGTATGTTTATTCATGCATGCCTCAGGAAGCCCTATTTTACTGCCCTCAAACGTATCATTCAATACGTTAAGGGTACACTTGATTATGGATTACATCTCTACCCCTCAGCACCGAACAAGTTGTTATCATATACGGATGCGGATTGGGCAGGCTGTCCGGACACGCGACGATCCACATTAGGCTATTGTGTGTTCTTGGGGGATAATCTCATTTCGTGGTCTGCCAAGAGGCAACCCACACTATCCTATTCGAGTGCAGAAGCAGAATATAGAGGCGTTGCTAATATTGTTACTGAGATCTGTTGGCTCTGAAACCTTCTTTTAGAGCTTCAGTGTCAATTACGTAAGGCTTCTTTGGTTTATTATGATAATATATCTGCCGTATATCTGTCTCATAATCCGGTTTAGCATCAACGAATCAAGCATATTGATACCTGGAAGGGACATGACATACGCGTACTTGTCCACGAGCTAGCTTTTCGCAAACAAAGTGGATATCCATCTCGATGTGTTTAGTGCGTTGATGTTGAACCAAATTACCAAAAAGATAGACGACACTAATATTATCATTATAAATCAAGGTAACTTTTTTTATTGAGATAATGAAGTTCTAATAGAAGATTACGTAACCAACATGATTCAGATACCACATTGGCTACCCCTCGATACTCGGCCTCTGAACTAGAGCGTAATAATGTAGACTGTCTCTTTGCAGACCATGAGACCAAGTTATTACCTAGAAATATACAATAACCAGACGTGAAGTGTCTGGTGTCTGGACAACCACCCCAATCAACATCTGTATACGAGACAAGTGTATAGGATGACGACGGATATAGATGCAAGCCATAGTTAAGTGTACCCTGGATGTATCGTATAATGCGTTTGAGCGTATTCATGTGCTCAACCTTAGGATCATGCATAAAAAAAACACATGTTGTAACATACGTAATATTCGGTCTCATGAAAGTAAGATAATGAAGAGCCCCTGCAAGACTGCGATAGTGGGTAGGATCCTCGTAAGGTGAGCCAGCCGTAGCACCCAGCTTGGGTTTTGTATCAACTGGAGTGGAAGTAGACTTACATGTGGACATACCAGCCCACTCAATTATCTCGGCATCATACTTCCATTGTGATAAGAATAACCCACCTGCATGACGAGTGACAACAATTTCCAAGAAATAACTCAAGGGCCCCAAGTCTTTCACAGCAAACTCAGAGCTAAGTAGTGTCATGATCGACTGGCGTAAATCATCAGAAGAAGCGGTCAAGATAATGTCATCCACATATAAGAGAATATAAGCCAGGGAAGTACCACGATGATAAATGAACAGATAATTATCAAACCGACTGTGAGAAAACCCAATAGTTGATACAAAGTCTGCAAATCGCTTATACAAAGCACATGGGGCATGCTTGAGCCTATATAAGGACTTCTTCAATAAACAAACATGATTAGGATATGTGGGGTCTCGAAAACCCAATGGCTGATGTATGTAGACTGTCTCCTTAAGATCACCATGTAAGAAAACGTTCTTCATATCGAGCTGATGAATGTGCCATGCTTCGAAAGAGCCAGATTGAGAACAGTGCGAATGGTAGCCGGTTTGACCACTAGGATAAATGTCTCACCACAATCCATGCCAACCTGTTGATTTTTACCATCACTTACAAGACGAGCCTTATGTCTCGGAAAAGAACCATCAGAATTATCTTTATGAGTAAAAATCCACATAGACCGAATAATATTTACACCAGAATGACGGGGGACCAACTCCCACGTCTTATTTTCAATAAGAGCATCATATTCATCGTTCATAGCCAATTTTCAATTCGGGTCATTTAATGCATACACTGGGTTACGGGGTAGTGGGGATTTAAGAACATTAGAATTAAGATTAAAATGTCTTTTTGGTTTAAAAATACCCCGTTGACTACGAGTAACAGGTCGGTGATGCGGGGGTGAATTGGGTGGATTTTGGAAAAAAATCGAATGGGGGATGGACTGGCAGCAGGCAGTGGGCCTGCTGGCCCAACACTGGAACCGAGACCGAGAACTGGAACTGGAATCGGGTCTTAATTGGGCTGGACCTGGGATGTGCTGGGCAGTGGGCGTTGGTGGGCCAGCAGGCAATGGGCCTACTGGCGGTCCAGGGGTACCGGATTGGCCCAAAAGGTGATGCATAATGTACGGTGAGGCTTCGCCATCTAAAAAATTATACGATCTAGGCATGGGACTACTCACTTTAGCAAAAGAAAATTGGGTTTCATAAAAAATAACATGGCGCTTAATTATGATTTTATTAGATGATAAATCAAAATATTTGTAACCACGATGATTAGATGGATAACCCAAAAACACACAAGCGGTAGAATGAGCTTGAAGTTTGTTAATTGTAGTTGACGGAAATAGCGGATAACATAAGCACTCAAAAACCCTAAGATGTGAATACGATGGATTCTTATTATAGAGAATTTTAAGAGGGGATGAACATGCCAATCCTTTGGTAGGAAGTATGTTAAGGAGATAAATAGCCATTTGTAGAGCATGATGCCAAAAGGAAGGGGTACGGAAGCATGGGCCAATAAAGTACGGATAATGTTATTAATGGTACGAATTTTTCATTCGGCTTTCTCATTTTTTGAGGACGTATGAGGACAAGAGAAATGAAAAACTACGCCATTAGCATCACAAAATTCCCAAAATACCCCATTATCAAATTCTTTGCCATTATCACATTGAATATTTTTGATTTCCCATTCGAATTGGATATGGAGATTGCTCAAAATTTTAAGAAGGTGGACAAAACTTGAGATTTTTTCGCTAACGGAAAGGTCCATAAAAAATTTAGAATACTCATAAAAAAATAGAACATAATAACTATGGCCCACAGAACTGAGAACGGGAGAAGTCCATAATCGCTATGAATAATATCAAAGGCATCAAAGTACGAGAAGTAGAGGCTACAAATGGTAATCAACATGTTTTCCTAAAGGACATGAATGACAAATTGGATTACTACACGTACCCTTACAAGAAATAAAATTATTTTAATGCAAAGAAGCAACAATGGACGACCTAGGGTGACCCAAACGTGCATGCCACAAGGAAAGAGCTATAGTTGCAAAAGTCGATGGCAAGGCTTGACTCGAGAGACTGGAGGTTGGCGTGATTGGATAAAGATCTCCCCTACTATTGCATCTTATGAGAGGTATCCCCGTTTATAAATCCTTCACAGAAAATCCAAAAGGATCAAAATTAACAGAAACCCAAAATTATCAGTGGTGAATTTTCGGACAAACACCAATTTTTTAATTAAGTTAGGGGCATGAAGGGAATTTTTCAAGATAAGAGGTGGATGTGAGGCAGAAAAAGTTCTATTACCGTAACCATGAATTGGAATTGTATTGTCATTAGCAACAAGAGTGCCACGATTTTGTGCTCAAATTAGAATAAGACGAGAGAGTACCTTGGTCGGACGTCATGTGAGAAGTGACACCGGTGTCCATGTACTGGAGGATTTAATCCAAGTGTATGCATGACTGCCTCAATATAGGTGGGTATCGGCATCAAATTTGGGCCCGTAACATTGAAGGCCTGTTGGGGCTGAGGCCCAAGCACACTGGACTGCTGACCCGACCCGGAACGCTATTGGTAAGAACCCGAGTAATTGGGCCTATTATGGGGCTGGACCGAGGCCTATTATGGCTGGAAATAATTAGGAGGAGGGCAGTAGGCGGGACTGGGCCACTGGTCCAGGCCCACTGCCAAGGGGGGCCCAAGGCTGGGACCATGCGGGCTGGGGCAGAGAACCCGTCCACCTCCGCTGTTGGTACTGTTCCCGCCGGCGGTGCCACTGTTTTGGCAGCTATCACAATTTTTGCCATTATTTTTATGGTTTTGACCTTTCTTGCCGCCATCATTGTTGCGGTTTTGGCCCGAATTGTCAACAAACACGTGAAAGTTATCAAATGAAGTCATCATTGCCACGGAACTCGCATCGGTAGCCGCCTTTTTTGCCAAGCCGGCTTCTTCTAACGTGAGCATCGAACGAGCTGGATAAAAAGGTGGAAGCGGATTACTTTGACGGAGGAGAGTCCCAACGCCATTATTGGCCTGCAACCATTTGTAGAACAAGACGATTAGTAACAGGCGCTCCAACGTTACGGAGTTGGTCTGCTAATTCCTTGAGTCGTTTACAATATGCTGAAACATTCGGGAAATTGTCCATGCTGACTTGTGAAAATTCCTTCTCAAGGGTGACAACACGGGAATGTTGGTTATCCTGGAATATATCACACAATCTATTTCAGGTAGCCATAGCCGTACTGTCTGGTTTAATGATCATCTGTAAAAGGTCGGTAGAAATAGTGGAGTAAATCCACTGAAGGACGGTAGCATCAAGAGTGATCCATAACTGAGGATCCTCTGCGGGTGGAGGGATAGCTGGAGGAATTATGTGATGGAGGACTTGATGTGAGATTGCATGAATTTTGAACAACTCTGGCCACGTCGCATATTGGACGTTTTCCATCTCAAGAACAATAGGAATGTCGTTCTTGATGTTAGAAACAGTAAGGGCAAGATGTAACAAGTTCTTTGACGTCGACATAACGAAAGAACAAAGGGATTGGGAAGAAAAATTTGGGAAGAGAGGAGGTAAAATTGGCATGGAATCCGAGAAGGGACGTGAATTCCGAGGCAACGGAAGAGAGGAAAGATCGAGAAGTAAGTTTAGACCTAGGCTTCTGATACCATGACAGAAATAATTCCTTGATTATTTTCATTAATGAATGAGTATATATACAATTTATAATTTTCATATTATGGAAAATCCTATTCCTATTCTACTCCCAAAACCGTATTCTATTTGTACAAGAATTCTACAATTATGGCATGTGTACAATGCTAATTAAGTACAACAATAGACTCCCAATATTACCGTGATATACACGGTCTCCTTGTTTCCTTATATGGCTCGTGTTTCCGTGATATACACGGTATACACAGGACAATGTATATACCGTGTATATCACGGGTATATCAGTAATATCTATCAATCAACCTTGGGAGTTCTTTCTCCCTTTGGTTTCTTAAACCTTGACAAAATTTGCAGGTACAAAAGCTTAAAGAGAAATTTCGCTACATTCACGAGCAACTTAATTCACAGCTGGCCAAGTTTGGGCAGTAGCTAATTCATCGGTTGTAGATGTCTCCTTCCTGAAGGGTACTAAGTGCAAGAGTTAATTATGCCTATTCAATATATGCTTCATTTTATTAAATTGAAAGAAGAAATGACAGTACATCCTGTACATGAATGAAACTTCTATTCTCATTCCCTTGTATTCGCATCTGAAGGCTGTTAAATTAGCCAACTTAGGTAATTGCTTGAATTATGCTCTTCAATTGGTTTTTGTCCCTATATTTTGTTAAGGCTGAAAAATGACTTCATCTATAATCTGTTACTCACCAGATGATATTTAAATGATGATTCATTGAACAGTCCCATTTAGTGGACATGTATAACTTTCTTTGTGCCTGTGTTCTATTGTTCATGAGAGCCTCTTACCATAACATAACCCTTGTGCTATCTTGATCAGTATGTACTCGTAAAAAATCCCCTTATCGGCATCAGTTCTTGTTATCTTCCTTTAAAGGAGAAACATAAAAGATGAGAAAATGCCGATGCTTGTGTTTCTGAATAATCTTGATACGACTGTGAGTAACTCTATCATTTCTTGCAACCTAAAACTCCAAGAGTTTAGAGATCTCTGAGGAGGTATGGGACCTGAAGAGCGCTCAACGTCTTCCAAACAAAAGGTAGCCGGAAACATAGGTCCTATCTCTTGACTAAATATTGGTGTCACAAGCAAGTAATGAACTAGAATTTGCAAAAATTGGCTGGAAACACTGAGATTCAACGTCAATTAACATGTCTTAACCCATAACATGTAATCATCTTTTTCTCAGTTATATCCTGAAATCCTCTAAATTTCCCTTAAGACTTGCAACGTCATTAGCTTCTTCTAGGGTATTTGAGAGACTAACTGGAAAGAGAAACCTAGTTTAGAGACTACTGATACGAGTATATGCTGGTAAGATGTATTTCACAGAGTATTCTAGTTAGAAAGTGAAAGAAATAATCCCTTGATTATTTTCATTAATGAAAGAGTATATATATACAATTTATAATTTTCCATAATAGGAAAAACCTATTCCTATTCTAATCCCAAAACCCTATTCTAGTAGTACAAGAATCCTATAATTATGATAAGTGTACAATACTAATTAATATAATTATTTACACTACAAATCAACCACAAAACCGTGATATACACTAATTATGGTAAGTGTATATCACGGGTACAATATAGCTACAAAATCGTGATATACACTACTTATGGTAAGTGTATATCACGTGTATATTTAACACACCCCCGCAGTCATAGCGGGCGGTCTTCGTACGCTGAGACTGTCCCTAAAATTGTCAAATAGAACGGACGAAAGACCTTTCATAAAGATGTCAGCAACTTGATACCTGGAAGGGACATGTAAGACGCGAACTTGCCCATGAGCTACCTTTTCGCGAACAAAATGGATGTCCATCTCAATATGTTTAATGCGCTGATGTTGAACCGGATTGCGAGAAATATAGACGGCACTAACATTATCACAATAAACCAAGGTAGCTTTTTGAATGGGAAAGTGAAGCTCCAAGAGAAGATTATGTAACCAACATGATTCAGAGACCACATTGGCCACCCCTCGATACTCAGCCTCTGCATTGGAGCGGGATAAGGTAGCCTGCCGTTTGGCAGACCATGAGACCAAGTTATCACCAAGAAACATACAGTAACCAGACGTAGAGCGTCTGGTGTCCGGATAGCCACCCCAATCAACATATGTGTAAGAGACAAGTGTAGAGACTGATGACAGATATAGATACAACCCATAATCAAGTGTGCCCTGTAAGTAGCGGATGATGCGTTTGAGCGCATTCATGTGCTCAACTCGAGGATCATGCATAAACAAACACACATGCTAGACGACATAGGTAATATCAGGTCTCGTAAAGGTAAGATACTGAAGTGCCCCTGCAAGACTGCGATAGTGGGTTAGATCCTCATATGGTGAGCCAGGCGCGGCACCCAACTTGGGTTTAGTATCAACTAGAGTGGAAGTAGACTTGCATGAGGACATATCAGCTCGCTCAATGATCTCAGCTGCATAGTTATGTTGTGATAAGAATAACCCACCTACATGACGAGTGACAGCAATCCCAAAAAAATAACTCAAGGGCCCCAAGTCTTTCATAGCAAACTCAGAACTGAGCATGGTCGTGATAGACTTGTGCAACAAATCGGTAGAGGCAGTCAAGATAATATCATCCACATATAATATAATATAAGTCAAGGAAGAACCACGACGATATATAAATAATGAATTATCAGACCTGTTGTGCGTAAACCCAATAGACGATACATAGTCTGCAAATATCTTATACCAAGCCCGTGGGGCCTGCTTAAGCCCATACAAGGACTTCTTTAATAAACAGACATGATGAAGATATTTGGGGTCACAGAATATCAAGGGCTGATGCATGTAAATGGTCTCCTTAAGATCACCATGTAGGAAAACATTCTTCACATCTAACTGATGAATGGGTCATTCCTTCAAAAGAGCCAGACTGAGAACAGTGCGAATGGTAGCTGGTTTGACCACCGGACTAAACGTCTCACCATAATCCACGCCAACCAACTGAGTCTTACCATCACCTACAAGAAGAGCCTTATGCCTCACAAAAGAACCGTCAGAATTATCCTTATGGGTAAAAATCCACATCGACCGAATAATATTAACACTAGAAGGACGGGGTACCAACTCCCACGTCTTATTTGCAATAAGAGCATCATATTTGTCGGTCATAGCCAATTTCCAATTCGGGTCATTTAAGGAGGACACGGGGTTATAGGGTAGAGGGGATTTAAGAACATTATAATTTAAATTAAAACATCTTTTCGGTTTAAAAACACCCCATTGACTACGAGTGACTGGTCTGTGACTTGGGGAAGAATTGGGTGAATTTTGAGAAATATCGGGACAAGTGACGGACTGGCCAGCAGGTAATGGGCCTGCTGGCCCAACAAGGGAACTAGAAATTGTAGACGACGCAGAAGAAGGGACTAGATCAATGGCAGAAATAGAAACTAGGCCAGAACTGGGCTGGAGAGGCGGCCCAGTTGCTGGACCCATGATGGTGGACTGTAACGGTACTGGAGAAATAGCGGGCAGTGGGCCCGCTGGTGTATTTGGGGTGCAGGACATGTCTGACAAATAGTGGATAATAGACGGGGAGACATCGTCATCTAAAAAATTATACGAACTAGGCACGAGACTACTCACCTTAGCAAACGGAAATTGGGATTCATCAAATATAACATGGCGACTAATGATGATTTTATTAGACGATAAATCAAAATATTTTTAACCACGATGATTAGACGGATAACCCAAAAACACACAAGGGGTAGACCGGGCCTGAAGTTTGTTAATTGTGGTGGACGGAAATAGTGGATAACATTAGCACCCAAAGACCCTAAGATGCGAATACGAAGGAGTCTTATTATATAATATTTGAAGGGGGGGTGAATATGCCAAACCTTTGGTAGGAAGAATGTTAAGGAGATAAGTAGCCATTTGTAGAGCATGATGCCAAAAGGAAGGAGGTGCGGAAGAATGGACCAATAAAGGCGGACAATATTATTAATGGTATGAATTTTGCGTTCGGTTTTCCCATTTTGTGAGGACGTATGAGGACAAGAGAAACGAATATTGATACCATTATTACCACAAAAATCCTGAAACAACCCATTATCATATTCTGTTACATTATCACATTTAATATTCTTAATTTTCCGTTCGAATTGGGTATGGATGAAAGCTCTAAATTTTAAAAATATGAGATTTTTTCGCTAACGGAAAAGTCCATAAAAAATTAGAATAATCATCCAAAAAAAAAACATAATAACCATGCCCAAAGAACTGAGAACATGAGATGTCCATAAATCGCTATGAATAATATCAAATGGCATTAAAGTACGAGAATTAGAGTCTACAAACGGCAATCTAATAATTTTTCCTAGAGAACAAGATTGACAGATCGGAGTACTACGCGTACCCTTACAAGAAATAAAATTATGTTTATGTAAGGAAGAAACAATAGACGATCCAGGGTGACCCAAACATGCATGCCATAAATAAGGAGAGAGAGCCGCAAAAGTAGATGGCAAAGCCTGACTCGAGAGACCAGATGTGGGCGTGATAGGATACAAATCTCCCCTACTATCACACCTTATGAGAGGAATCCCGTCTTGAAATCCTTTACAGAAAACCCAAAAGGATCAAATTCAACAGAAACGGAATTATCAGTAGTAAATTTACGGACATACACCAAATTTTTAACTAATTTAGGGGCATGAAGGGCATTTTTCAAGACAAGAGGTGGATGGAGGGGAGACAATGTTTTAGCATCGTAACCACGAATTGGAATTGAATGTCCATTACCAATAATGATGCCACGACTATTTCTCAAATTGAAATAAGACGAGAGAGTACCTTGATAGGATGTCATATGGGTAGTGGCACCGGTGTCCATGTACCAATTCGCGTCTGGGGGATTTAAACCAAGTGTGTGTATTACAGCATCAATGTCGATAGGAGTGAGGCCCGCTGCATGGTAGGCCTGGTGGGGCCGAGGTCCAAGTACGCCGGCTGGCTGCCCCGGCCTAGAACTGCCTCGCGGGTTCCACGGTGGGCCAGAAAAATTGGGCCTTCTTGGCTGCTGAAACTGAGCCCAGTTCGGCTGGGCAGTGTATGGAAAATAGGGGTTGTTGGGCCCAGGTCCACTAGCCCAGTTGGCTTGCGGTCCACTGCCCCGAGGCCCATTGCCACCCCCATTATTACCACCGCATTTTCCGCCATGGTTCTTGCTAATATTTTTGCGATTCTGATCCTTTATGCCGCCACCATTGTTGCGGTTTTGGCCTGAATTGTTAGAGGCGGACGGTTAAAAATTGGACTCGGTCATCATAGACGATAGAAGGGCCCCCAATGGCCGCTTTCTTAGCCAAGCCTGCTTCTTCGAGTCTGAGCATTAAATGGGCCTGATAAAACAACAGAAGAGGACTGCACTGATGAAGAAGCATACCGAAGCCACTATGGCCTCAGATAGGCCTGCAACCATCTGAAGGACAAAATAATCGTTGGTAACAGGCGCACCAACGTTGCAGAGTTTGTCTGCCAATTCTTTTAACCTTTTGCAGTAAACTGAAACGTTATGGAATTCTTCTATGTTGATATGGGAGAATTCCTGCTCAAGTGTAACAACTTGAGAATTCTTATTATCTTGGAATATGTCGCGTACTCTATCCCAAGCAACCATTTCCGTAACGTCTAGTTTGATAATCATTTGCAATAGGTCGGTAGAGATAGTAAAATAAATCCACTGAAGAACGATAGCATCAAGAGTCATCCATAATTAAGGATCATCCTCGGGTTTAGGAATCTCCGTAGCCATAGGAGCCGGGGGATAATGTGATGGAGGACTTGATGCTAGCGTGCGTGAACTTTGAACATTTCAGCCCATGTCGCGTATTGGACGTTTTCTATTTCAAGAATGATATGGATGTGATTCTTGATGTTAGAAATAGTAAGGGCAGGGTGAAATGCGTTCTTAGCCATAATAGCAACGAACGACGTGAGGAAGGGATTTGGAAGAAAATTTGGGAAGAGAAAAGGCAATTCCGGGCAAGGAAATCGAGAAGAAGGGCTCAATACCGCAGCTGTTTAGACGGAATATTTGGAGAGGAAATATGAAACCTAGACTTCTGATACCATGAAAGAAATAATCCCTTGATTATTTTCATTAATGAAAGAGTATATATACAATTTACAAGTTTCTATAATAGGAAAAACCTATTCATATTCTACTCCCAAAAACCTTATTCTAGTAGTACAAGAATCCTATAATTATGGTAAGTGTACAATACTATTTAATACAATTATTTACACTATAAATCAGCCACAAAACCGTGATATATGGTAAGTGTATATCACATGTACAATATAGCTACAAAACTGTGATATACACTACTTATGGTAAGTGTATATCACATGTATATTTAACAGGAAGGACATGTTATAGAACTTCCAAACCGGTTCTGCTAAATCAATCTTATTTATGTTGCACTGTTTTACGGGAACAGAGCTAATAAACTTCCTTTTTCTTTTTTTGGAAACACGGTCTTAAATATGTCATTATATTTTTGTGGGTGTGAAATCGTGACATTAAGGGTGAAATAAAAAGTTTAAAATTAAATTATTTTCAAATATAAGCATGTGAATTTTTTCTATAACAAATTAAAAAGAGTGTCATATGAAATGCAAGAAAGAGAATATAATTAGCAAAGATCGCTTAATGCTTTCAATTTTGCAACAAAAGACTCTTCTCCTATATTTTTAGGATGGATAACATTGACAAACAGAAAAACATGGTTTCAGACTTTCAGCCTATTAACAATTTTCTTTACCAATATTCATACTTAAATGAAGCTACTTTCTGACTTCCATCAAGGTTACGTTGAAGGTTTTCGTTGGGTTCGTGTACGCATCGGAATTTGAAAATTTTGTGTTTTAAACCCAACAAGCGACGAACTGTAGGATGATTATGTAGTAATATAAAACACGTCAATACATAACATGTATATAACCGTAATACTTTGATAGAATACTTATGGTTTAGAAACTCTGGAGTCTTTTAGTAATTTCCGAGGGTGCGCACGCAATTGATCCTCAATAGCAAGTTCCAAGAACTCAGATGTATACCTCCTTCGAACAGCTAGGAAATTCGGCAGAGGTTCAAGAGAGAGTTTTATTCTAGGTCTCTAAGACTTAGAATAATATATAAATAATGTATGTAATAATGAATGAGGAGGTGCTCTATATATAGGTAAAATTAGGGCAAAATTAAGATTTTGGGTTGGGCTCAAAACCTGGCCTAAAACGAAATGCAGCAGGCCAATCTGATTTGTCTTGCTGCCCAATTAGAACTGCGTCTCTGTCCATTGGGCTCCGCGGTGCCTCACCCTATTCACAAAATATTTTCAGCACATTTTAATTAAATTCAAAATCCAATCTTGACTTAATTAAATAATTTCCATAAAATAGAAATTATCCCATAGTTATTATTAATTTAAATATCTCAATTCCAAATCGAATATTTAACACTTTCTCAATACACCCTTACATCGAAGAAACAATTGACATAGCCCCTACAGGCCTTCACATATCGACACTAATCATATTAGGGTCTACACGGAACTCCTAGACGGCGTAGTAAGACGAATTCATTATGTGAAGTATATTTACACGAATCCAGTAAACTAAACCTCTATGTGGGAATATAAAATCCTTTCATTCTCGACGCACTCGATCAAGCTTGGGATTTGCCAAGTGTCTATCCAAATGGCTTGATCATTATATCTCATCTATATTGGTTGACAACAAGACCATATTCTAGATATGTCTATTGCGTTGCCCAACGACTTAGTCAACCCATTCACTGACAAGCTGAGTGTTCTCTCAAATATACACTCGAGGATTGAATCCTAATATTGGCTCAACTACCACCTTTAATCCACATCTTAATGTACCCAATACAAGCCGTATCTCAACCTATAAGGCATTTGAGCTTAGGACAAGATCAAAGTATATTACTCTGTAGACAAGGTGTGTATTGACCTCAAGTCTAAGGACTTCTATCTCCCACACGCTAATCATACTTTAGACATGTATAACAAACAATATATCAGCAGGGTATACCAATACTTCCAAAGTATCTATGTGTCCATCACGAGTATCCATTACTCGTAGCAGGTGAGACATACTACATTCTCTAAGAATGTGATGCAGACCACATGTCGACTTATCACATATCATCGATATCCCATTCTCGATGATCATTAGTCGAGGCTATTTTAAGAGTTACGTTATAATATTAATATCTCACACTATTAATAACAATGTAACCTCTAGGGATGCATATTATACAATATTACAAACAATCAACTAATAATTCAATAATTGCAAATGCCAAAATATTAATCTCCATTAATAATAATACGAACGTGTATAAACTACATTTTTCCTAATATAGATTGTCTCTAGGACATACATATACTTTCAATCTCCCATTTGGCCCAGAGCCAATCTTTAACATATCTAATGCCCATATTCTCAAAATAACCATTATGCTTGACTAAACTTAATAGTTTAGTGAGTGGGTCTACTAGATTATCGTCTGTGAGAACATAGTCTAATATAATCTCTTCAGTCTCCACCATCTCCCTGAGTATGTGGTACTTCCTTGGTACATGCTTGTTTCTATTTGTTGATCTTGGTTTCTTAGCCTGTGCAATCGTACAAGTGTTGTCACAATAAATAGTTATTGGACAACTGGCACTCGGAACTATCCTTAGTTTCTTCAGGAACTCAGAAATCGCGATAGCTTCTTTACCATCAATGTACTCATCTTCTGTTGTCGAATCAGCAGTTGTAGCTTGTTTGGAACTTTTCCAGCTCACTGCTCCACCATTGAAAATGAACGTGTACCCGGACTGAGATTTGAAGTCATCAAGATTCGTCTGGAAGCTAGCATGAGTGTACCCAGTAGAAGCTAGCTTTTCTTCCCCACCATATACTAAGAAGTAATCTTTAGTTCGTCAAAGATACTTAAGAATACTCTTGACTGGTTTCCAGTGTTCTTCGCCAGTATTCTGCTGGAATTTGCAAGTCATACTAAGTGCAAAGACCATATCTGGCCTAGTACATGTCATGGCATACATGATCGATCCTATAGCTGAAGCATATGGGATCCTCTTCATGCACTCAAGTTCTATAGCATTAGAAGGATTGTCCTTCTTAGATAACTTGATGCCTTGACCCATAGGTAGACCGCCTTTCTTGGAATTTTTCGTAGAAAAATGTCTAAGCACTTTGTCCATGTAGACTAACTATGATAGCCCCGACAATCTATTAGGTCTATCTCTATAGATCCTAATTCTCAGAATGTAGCATGCTTTACCTAAATCATTCATCATTAAGGTACTGGACATACACTCTTTGATTGACTGCAAGAGAGTCTTATTGTCTCCCATTATCAATATGTCATCTACATATATAATAATGAAGGCAATACTCCCATCCTTGCGTTTACTGTAAACACAAGGATCCTCTTTGCTTTTGACAAAATCAAATGAATTGATAGCCTTGTTAAAGCAAATGTTCCAAGTCCTCGAGGCTTGCTTAAGCCCATAAATGGACTTCTGTAGCTTGCATACAACATTTAGTTTGGACTCAGACGAAAAACCCCCAGGTTGTTTCATATACACTTACTAAACTAGATTACCATTAAGAAAAGCAGTTTTGACGTCCATCTGCCAAATGTCATTGTCATAATATGCAGTTATTGCAAGCAAAATCCGATGGACTTAATCTTAGCAACAGGTGAAAATGTTTCATCATAATCGACCACAGACCGTTGATTTTAACCTTTAGCCATCAACCTTGCTTTATAAGTCTGTACCTTGCCAAATGCATCGATCTTCTTCTTGAAGACCCATTTGCATCCTATGGGTTTAACCCAGCTGGAAAATAAACCAAGTTCCACAGTTGATTGATATACATAGATTCTATCTCGGATTTCATGACTTCTTGACATCTCTTCGAATCACTGTCCAACATTGCTTCGCATAATCCACTAGCTTGAGAGCTTTCAGGAATATTATTTTCATGTATTTCCTGAATGGAAAGAGGTGCAACTATTGCATCTACTCCCAAAGGCTGTGTAGGAGGATCTTGCATTTCTGCATTGTTCCTCATAACACTCCCACTGGCCGAAGGGCGTACTTGAAGTACCCAATATTTGCCAAATACTCCCACTGAATTCTTGCCTTGGTCATTCGGCAAAGATTCAACCTCTTATATCATGATTCTTGAATTTCTTCAAGTTCTATCTCTGTGCAACTATGTTCCTTGTAGACATATTCTTCTTTAAGGAAAGTTGTGTTCCTGGAAACAATGACCTTATGTTCTCCAGGAAGATAGAAGTAGTATCCCTTAGTTTCCTTTGGATACCCACCAAGTAAAATTTCTCACTTTTGGATTCCAACTTGTCAGTGAGCATCTTCTTAACATATGCAGGGCATCCCAGGGTCTCATATGTTTAAGAGTTGGCTTCTTGCCACACCATATATCATATGGTGTCTTTTCTACTAACTTGGAAGGAACCTCTGTTCAGAACATATATTGAGGTTTGTATAGCATGTCCCCAAAGGTATGTCGGTAGAGCTGAGAAGCTCATTATGGATCGAACCATATCCAATAAGGTTCAGTTTCTCTTTTCGGCAACACCATTCATCTGTGGTGTTCCAGGAGGTGTCCATTCTAATTGGACTCCATGTAGCTTTAAGTAATCTAGAAACTCCTACTCAAGTATTCACCTCCTCGATCAGATCGAAGGGTCTTGATACTCTTTGCGAGTTATTTCTCTACTTCAGACTTGTACTTCTTGAACTTTTCGAAGGCCTCGGATTTGTGTTTCATAAGATAAACATATCCATACCTTGTGAAGTCATCAGTAAAAGTAATGAAGTAAGGGAAACCTCCCTTAGCTTGAGTCGAGAATGGTCCACATATATTAGTATGTACCAACTCAAGCACCTCCTTGGCTCGCACACCCTTCTCAGAAAGTGGCTTGTTGGTCATCTTACCTTTTAAACAGGATTCACAGTTACTATAAGACTCCAAGTCAGATAGTTCGAGGTAGTCAAGCTTCCTTAACCTTGCTATCCTTGTTTCGTTGATATGACCAAGTCTATAATGCCATAGATAGGTAGAGTGTCTATAACTTATCTTAGCTCCTTTATTTTATACATTGAATATTTATCGACTACAGTTTAGTGTATATAATCCATCCATAAGAGGAGCAGTTCCATATATAACATTATCAAAAGACAGTACATGACTGTCATTATAAATATATGAGGAAAAACCCTCCATGTCCAAAACAGGGATAGAAATAATATTCCTCGTTAATGAAGGTACATAGTAACAATAATTTAACACTAGATAATAGCCAGAAGGAAAATTTAATATTTAAGTTCGTACGCGCTCAGCATCCACTCGTGCTCCATTTCCAACGTGTAGGTCCACCTCTCTTGGTCTAACCTTCATGCTGTCAGTTAGCCCCTGCATATTGGCACAAATGTGTGAGCTACAAGAGATATCCGATACCCAAGAATGAGAGTTATTTATAGACATATTTATTTCAATGACGTACATACCTTGTCCACTAGAGGTAGAAACACCTGGTGCTTTTCCTCTTCCTGGTGCAGTGCCGTCCTTCTTCCAATGCCCCTTCTTGTTACAGTTGAGGCATACATCCTTAGCCGGATTCACCTTCTTCTTCTTCACACCTCATTTAGGCTTCGTAGTTGAGGGCGCAGCGAATGCTTTTCCCTTCTTCTTCTGACATTCCTTAACTTTCAGCTTGGGCCGGCTAGTAGAGCTCACCATGAACACAACTTTGCCTTTGGTAGTTGAAGATTCAAGGGTCTTGAGCATGTTATGCAGCTCCATCAGACTCACCTTTGTTCCGTTCATATTGTAGTTTACAATAAAATTCTCGAATGAACGAGGGAGAGAGTTTAGGATGAGGGTGGAAGTGATGTTTTTCTGCAGCTTTATACCAATCGAGGCCAACCTTTCTATCAGCCCTATCATCTTAAATACATGCTGAGACACTTGACTCCCTGCATTTAGCTTACACTTGAAGAGTTCTATCAATAACTAATATTCCATAGTTTGGGACTGAGAGTCGTAGAGACTTTTCAAGTGTTCGAGCATTTCGTTAGGGCCCATGTTTTCGTGTTATCTCTGAAGCTCCACTGACATGGAAGACAACATCACGCACTGTGCTAAAGTGGCGCCATCTAGGTTCTTCTGGTAGGTTACCTTATCAAATGTGGCATATTCTGTAGATTCCTCGGTAGGGATTGTAGGGAATACTTTGTCCAATACGTATTCTATCTTTTCTTACCTTAGAACAATTCTCAGATTCCTTAGCCAGTCTAGATAATTGGATCCAGTAAGTTTGTTCATTTCCATCAACATTTTCAATGATAGGCTCGACATTTTGATAATCTGAAGAGTTAGATAGACAGGAAATTAAACTCAAATTTATTTGCTATTATAAACATTCATTTAGGTTAATCAACATGTACTTTTATTTAATTAGCTCCCACTATTTTAACATCTACGACCCCTTGGTAGAATACAAACCTATATTAATTTAAGGTCATAATGGGCCAAGATCCAAGCCTATGCTATCTCCGCGTTTTCTTTGGCTGATAACTTCAATAACACATCTTGGTAGGTTCTAAATCAATCACAAAACTTATTTGCAACTCTTGGTTGATCAAACATTATATTTAATCTTGCGTCCTTAGATTAGTCCGACACTTTGGCGCCAATATTTGTCTAAGCAAGTCAACCCCATTACACGATTATGTTTATGTATCTAAGTACATTTGGCCTTTGTGAGCAAAAATTTGGTGTAAATACTCATAAAATTTTATCATCTACCTTTACATTCAAAACACATCTATTAAAGAGTCTGTGTCCTCGTAGACTTTGAGCAAATGCTTTGGCATAAATACTCGTATCGCCGAAAAGGATCTTGCACTCTAACAATTATAATGGACAACGCGTTTTAATTTAGACTTGTATTTAAAATTTTGGAAACATTTTAGTTTCGGGGATTTTAACCAAGATCAACAATTTGTGTCATATCCAATACAACATTAATCATGCAATTTCTAAAAAACATTTAGTTGGGAACTATCAACCCAATAGGCATGATATAAGATGGTTTGATCAGTTACTGGGCGTCGCATACACAGACAGTTACAACGGACATTATGCTAATAATTAAATGTACGCATTTAAACACTTAGCATATAGTTCGTATATTATTCAATAATATATAATTATAATAATCATGTGTTAACTTGTTTAAACTCTAAAATTTAAGTCTAATCCAAACAGTCCCTTGAACATTTTCTGCTTTTAAAAACTGATTTTCGGGCTATTTCAGTAAATTATAGATTTTCAGAATTTACAGTTTAGTCCCTCAAGAATTTAAAATTTCAATTTTGAACCCCTTTAAATTCAGAAAATTCAATTTTAATTTTCAGAAAATATTTTCAGTTTTCAGGGGCCTGTATGTAAATTCCAAAATTTAAATTAATTATAAATTTGGCCCAAAGGACCAAAACTGTTTTTCAGAAACTTATTTTAATTACTGATTTGCCCCAAAGCACCAAATCTGCTTATTTGAAAAAGTTTTAATTTCAGATTCTGAAACTCTTAAACTCTTAAAAGTCAGAATCAGAATCTGAAACTTTTAAAACTTCAGTTTCTGATTCTAATTTTTTTTTTCGGGATGAAAAGTACCGCTACGATTTTTTTTCGTCGGGATGAACAGTGCCGCGATGCACCACCATAGAGCCGCAACGTCTTGTCAAAACCTCAGTAGCGCCGCGGTGCTCCATCATGGACTCGCGGTACCTCCGTCTCAGAAACACGAAATCTGCATTTTCGAATCCCTAAAACTAGTTCAGGGTCAGATTTGCAGATTCATCTTCGTTACCCTTCACTATCAAACAACATGTTCATCGACCATCATCCAATCCCTTCTCTTTCTTCGCTTCATTGCACCATGTTCGCAATGAACCGGTTACGCACATCGACTTAAAAGAGTTAGATCGGAATGACTTCCTCGATTACATCATTGTTTAATAGTTTTGAAGACAAGTATGATGTTCCTTTAAGATATTATGTTTTCAAGCTTTAAACGATATAAAATTTCAGATTTAAACAAATTCTAACCCATATTATTATCCATGATTACTACATAATCACACAAAACAACCTTGGCTCTGATGCCACTAAAGGTTTTTGTTGGGTACGTGTACGCAACGGAATTTGAAAATTTTGTGTTTTAAACCCAAGAAGCGACGAACTGTAGGATGATTATATAGTAATATAAAACACGTCAATACATAACATGTATATAACCGTAATAATTTGATAGAATACTTACAGTTTGGAAATTCTGGTGTCTTTTAGTAATTTCTGAGGGTGCGCACGCAATTGATCCTCGACAACAAGTTTCAAGAACTCCGATGTATACATCCTTCGAACAGCTATGAAATTCGGTAGAGGTTCAAGAGAGAGTTTTACTCTAGGTCTCTAAGACTTAGAATAATATATGAATAATGTATGTAATAATAAATGAGGAGGTGCTCTATATATAGGTAAAATTAGGGCAAAATTAAGATTTTGGGTTGGGCTCAAAACCTAGCCCAAAATGAATTGCAGCACGTCAATCTGATTTGGCCTGCTGCCCAACTGCTCCGCGGCGCCTCGCCCTTTTCACAAAATATTTTCAGCACATTCTAATTAAATCCAAAATCCAATCTTGACTTAATTAAATAATTTCCATCAAATAGAAATTATCTCATAGTTATTATTAATTTAAATATCCCGATTCCAAATCGAATATTTAACACTTTCTCAATACACCCTTAGATCGAAGAAACAATTGACATAGTGTTGCCCTACAAGACTTCACATATCGACACTAATCATATTAGGGTCTACACTGAACTCCTAGATGACGCCGTAAGACGAACTCATTATGTGAAGTATATTTACACGAATCCAGTAAACTGAACCTCTGTGTGAGAAGATAAAATCCTTTCATTCTCGACGCACTTGATCAAGCTTGGTATTTGCCAAGTGTCTATCCAAATGGCTTGATCATTATATCTCATCTATATTGGTTGACAACAAGACCATATTCTAAATATGTCTATTGCGTTGGCCAACGACTTAGTCAACCCAATTTCACTAAGAAGCTAAGTGTTCTCTCGAATATACACTCGAGGAATGAATCCTAATCTTGGCTCAACTACCACCTTTAATCCACATGGTAATTTACCCAATACAAACCGTATCTTAACCTATAAGGCAGTTGAGCTTAGGACATGATCAAAGTATATTACTATGTAGACAAGGTGTGTATTGACCTCAAGTCTAAGGAATTCTATCTCCCACACACTGATCATACTTTAGACATGTATAACAAACAATATATCAACAGGGTATACCAATACTTCCAAAGTATCCATGTGCCCATCACGAGTAGCCATTACTCGTAGCAGGTGAGACATACTACATTCTCTAAGGATGTGATGCAGACCACATGTCGACTTATCACATATCATCGATATCCCATTCTCGATGATCATTAGTTGAGACTATTTTAAGAGTTACGTTATAATATTAATATCTCACACTATTAATAACAATGTAACCTCTAGGGATGCATATTATAGAATATTACAAACAATCAACTAATAATTCAATAATTGCAAATGCCAAAATATTAATCTCCATTAATAATAATACGAACGTGTATAAAATACATTTGTCCGAATATAAATTGTCTCTAGGACATACATATACTTTCATACGTTACTATTAAGTTGCTGTTTTTGGACATTTAGTTTATCACTATCTCACTGTTACGCAACTTGCCATAAACGATGTTTTTATCTGACCACTGTCTTACAACTTTGGTAGATCTTAAATTTGACCTTCGAACAAAACTTTGTTCCTCTCCCGTGAGGTAATTTCTAGTTCTGTTGTTTGTATCAGTGGACTCGTTAACATACATCTATTATTTGCTTCCTTGAGAATGCACGTCCTTCCCAAATTGTTTAGGCAAAAATCAAGGAATATAAATGATGGAACAATGCAGTCATCACTTACACATATTTCGCTACTCTATCATTGCTCTCCCTTTTCAAGACAAAAGAGATTTAAATGGATCAGTGCATGGTTGGTTCACTTTTCATTCATCTTTGCATGGCTGAATTCTTGGCATAAGTTAATTTCATTCTTTGAGATATTAATGCAAGGCGCTTTTCAACTCATTTTCCCTTCTTTATATCATCACCTCTTTCATGTATTTATAGATGTACCACTTTTAATACACGGGGGGGGGGGGTCTACCTAAACCTATCATCCAAGCTAAGATGGTTCCTAAAATTTAAGTATCTTGAAAGAAAAATAATTTGTAGGAGACATTATTAATTAGTACTACTAGTTATTATGTCATGAAAGCATTTGTTTTGTACTAACGTTGTTGGTGGGTTGTCCGTATAATTGTACTAATTCATTTTTAATCATTCATTAAAGTGCAACGCCGTACATATTTGTTCAGATCCTACGCATTCACCAAGTTCAGTGAGTTAGTAGGTCTGTAGGTGAGCTTTTTCAACTGAACATTTGTAGTTTATAAAGAGTTTAGATGTATGTTTCAAAGACAATGATATGAAGTTGGTCCTTCTGCCATGTGTTTATTGATTTCCACTTAAGCATTGTCATCACTTTTACCGCAAGAAGAAAGATATTTGCCAATAATATTTTTGTTGTCCTATGCTGGATGTTGTTATCAAAAGTACTTTTCGTGACAACAAAAATTGTTGCATGCCGTTGCAATAACCTCCGATGAGAAAAGTTTCGCTACAACAACATACGTTTTTTAGCAACAATATATTAAATTTTTGTTGCCATTTATATTTTTTAGCAGCAATATATTTATTGTTGTTAAAATTTTGTTGTCAATTCTATATTTTCTTGTAGTATTTATTTGGTTAATTTCATGCATGATCAGAATTTTACTCTCTATAACTTGAAAATAAAAAAATTCTAGTTTTTTTGGATGCCTTAGGGGACGGGAAGCGTCAACCCATGTCATCAAGTCCTATTGCTTTTTCTTTTAATTTCTTGTTTAATTTTGTCCTTAGATCCACTCATGCCATACAGAACCTCTTCCAACTTGTACAACAAATGTGTATACACTTTTAAATGACCTTTCCACCCTCACTTGGGTTTGTATTCATCACAATTACCTCCAAAATCTGCAACTCATGCTCATAACATATCTTCAAGAGTGAATGTTTCTCTCAGCTTGTCCACCGATTTGTGGATGAAATGCAGTACTTAAATTAAATTTCATACCCAATCTATTTATGTCCATCATAAATGATTGATAGGCATTTAGAAGTATATATTTTAGATAATTTAAGTATCTCATTTGTTACTCTTTACTTGTGTTTTAAGTACATTTCAACCACCTTATACTTGATATATGTGTTTATAGTGTTTAGATGATGATTTAATGGCAATCTCATGTTTTGATGAAAAAAGGGGTGAAATATGACCTTGAAGTTTGATTAGAAGTCATTCTTGAGTACTCAGAACGAGCTAAGCACTCGAGGGCCAAGTACGCATGAAAATGAGTTGAAAAAGTGAAGTATCGGAGAAAATACAAAGGCACCTCTCACTAGGAGGGCCTCCCATGCGAGGTGACCTGACAAAATTCTGCCATTTCGAGTCGATTTTTGACTTTACAATGAGATCCGTCCCATGATCAAATCCTAATGCTCTACACGTTTTAAAGAGGGGACTCAGACGTTGGAGAGGCATACAACTCAAGAAAGGCTAAGCACATCATCGTGGAGCAACTTCACACATTTTATCATATCTTTCTTCTATTCTCTTAGTTGAATTATTATAGATTGAGTAATCTTCACATTATGAGTGGTTAGTTTTTTATTATTCTAGGGTTATGAGATTATTCATGATTGTTGTTAGTTGAAAGTTGATGTTAGCATACATTGATTATCCTTGATTTATATTGATTTAACTAGTTTACTTACGTTATCTTGTGCTTAAATATTTGATTGCTTGATCTACAATTGAATACTATTTACAAATTTAGATTGTGAGTCCTAGTGGAGAGGTCTATTTCGCATTATAGGATAAGGTAAGGCTTATTCAGTGATTCGACGGTTCATCTAGCATTGATTAGTAGCACTAACTAACTTACAATTAGCATGTGACAAACTGTTGTAGACCTTTAATTTGTTTACATTAATTAGTCAAATACAGAAGATACAACTGCATCCTCATTATTAGATACGATCATGGAGACATAGACATTTCAATAATTTGGGTAGGCGTCGTTCTAGAATAGGAAATGTTCGAAGTAAAATCAACCCTGTGTCTAGTAAAATAGATTTTCATCAAACTAACACAAGTGGATACGCAACATGAATAGATAAATTCCCCGTAACTCTAGGATATTTCTCCCTTCTGAATTCTCAATCATATTATTTTCTTTTATTTATTTTCCGTCTTCAAATCTATAAACCCTTACTTTCGATACTATTTGATTTTGTTAGAAGGTTAACAATTAAATCCTCGTTGGGAACGATACTCTACTTCAATCTATATTACTTGTCGATCACATATGCTTGCGTGTATAGAGTTGCCCTTGCAACCAATCAAGGCTTTGGTGTCGTTCATGTGAATTTAGAGTTTAACCTTCTTCTTAGATTAGTGTAACACCTTTTACTTCTGGGCTAAGGACTGATTAATTGAAATGAGTAGTTCAACTTGAACCAAGAGGATGTGTATTAACGTTTAGGTTTAAATGCTTCAGACCATTCGTAAATCGGAGATCTATTCGAAACGTTATGCGCGTTCTACCAAAAAATGGAGAAAATATTTTAAGTGTTGTAACCCACATGAGGTCGTGAAGCACTACCCATCGCATCAAAGTTCGGCGCGGTGGAGGTCGCATCTCGGTAAGTGGTGGTTAAAAATAAATATGGAAAACCTTAGTAAGTATCAAAAAGGCATAAAGGCGATGTGTCGTATTGAAGTTCACCGCAATGGACGACGCGATGATAGGAAACTTCATCGCGATGTCCATTGCGATGCGACAACTGGTTTTATTTCCTCCACCTATAAATATGATACTTGTGCATTTTCTTCCAAAATTTAATTCTAGACTTTGATTTTGCTGAGTAGTTGTTGGCTCAATGATATATTATGATCTTATATTAAAATTTTAATGATTTAACAAATAATGTACCAATGACAATCAAGGGAGATCTTCAAAGGATTCATTAAAGAAGCAAATATCCAAGCAGATCTTCAAAGGATTCAGTGAAGCATTCATATCAACAAAGGAACTGCTAAAAGCACCTAATCCTTACTATCATGCAACTGGATACTAGAAGTTGTTTTTATGTCGACGTTAGAGAAGTTAAAATATTGACTGATTCCTATTCGATGAAGAGTTGGATTTGAAGTTGATATTTCCATAAGTTGATCAACATGTAATTAGAAAGGACATGACACGACTTCACCTGACTGGGGACATGACCTTAGATAGGAAGATTTGGAGGTCGAGGATTAAGATAGAATGTTAGTAGGGAGCTAGCCTCTTCACCTCCTCTTCTCCTTTTCTTTGTAGTATTATTTAGGTTTTGCATAGATCCATATTCTTATGTGTGTGTTGCTATGAGTTGCTTCTTTATTTTGTAGAGTAATATCTTGATGTATTATTTTCCATGGATTCCTGCATTGACTATGTTTTTTTTTAGCCGAGAGTCTATAAAAACAACCTCTCTACCCCACAAAGGTAGAGGTAAGGTCAGCGAACATCCTACTATCCCCAGACCTCACTTGTGGGATTACACTGAGTATATTGTTATTATTGTTGTTGATCAACATGGAATTAGCATTGAAGTAGGAAAGAGGAAGCCGCCGCATACAAGTAAAGAAGGAAGATCCAAGTCATACAATTATGAAACAAAAACTTTGTTGGATTCTACACTCAAGAGAAGACAAATACTTCTATACAAACACAACATGAACAAATTTTGGAGCTAGACCACAACCACAAATCACAATATTCTGATGAGAGGCTTAGTGAGTGCAGTCAACACTAGTCCTTTGAAGAGCCAACTGCATGATGACAAAGAACCATAACTTATCAAGAAATTATCATTACGTTCTTTATGGGAAAGGCCCTAGAAATAGAATGACCACTGGGCAAGCTGACCAGATAATTGGAAAGGCCCTAAAAATTACGGGAAAATTTTCAAGTGATGATAAAGATGAAGGAGAAAACACAAACAGATCCCTGATACACTAACATTTATGGTAAACTTTGACTTAAAATCTGAAGATGAGGATCTTGAGGCATATTTTTCAAAATTCAGAGAAGTGGTTCAAAATCTATACAAAGAGAAACTAGAACATATGGTCTACATTGTTACTGATGCCTATCAAGATCTTCAAAGGGAAAAGGAAAACATAATAGAAATAATTTTCTCTCTTCAAATAGATCTTATAAACCAAGAAGATCAGCAAGAGAACCTAGAAGAGATGATTGATGATCTAAGGGAACATGTCATTATTGTAAGCAGGGAGAAACAAAAATTGCAATGGGAGAAAGAGGAGCTTGGATCAACTATCACAACAATGAAAGACCAAGATGAACAATCTAGGAGAGATCAAAAGAGCTCATTTAAAGCTATAAAAAATAACTACAGATTGAGCTCGATAAAATGAAGCTCTACTAAAAGAGTTAGAGGAAGTTAAAAAGGAGAAAAGCTTACAATGGAATGAGGACTTAGAACATAATAACATGTGTGTATCTATCAGAACATAATAACTTTTGTGTAACCATCTCACACAACTTCAAGAGCTATCAAAATTCATGTATAATAAAAGTCAGGATAACTCAAGTCTAGTAACACCCAAAGAGAGAAATAAATTGAGGCCAACTCTACATCATTGGATTTAGATTTGATTGAATAATGTCAAAATATGCGGCCATCTAGAAGAAAGGGACCCAAGAAAGATCTAATCCCCAATAAAAGTCCTAGATCCAAACAAATAGGCATAAGTGCGGGGATACATGGATATGTGTTAATGGTCTACACACATGGAAATAAAAGGAACAAGCCCTTTCACCAGACTAGTATGAAGGGAGTTTGGAAACTGCACAACATCCACTTCATAGATGGAAAAGAAGATCAGTTGTGACACTAACAAAGTACAAAATAAGGTACCAAAATTCACTAGAAACCTGGTACAATAGAGATAAAGGAGAAGGAGCATAAAAAACTAAGCCACCAAAACTTCATAATGTTTGGAGAGAAGAAAGAGCAATGCAGCAAGCATCAAAATAAACAAACTTATCGTAATCAAATACTCATAGAGAAACCATATGAAGGAACTGGTTCTCTAAAGAAGATTACAAATCTATACAAGCCAGGACAACCTATCAACACTCACAAAAAAGCTGGTCCAAGAAAAAGGGTGTTGAAGAAGCAGGGAATAAAACAAGACCTACATTGATAGAAGAATCAGCTGAAGAGCAGAATTTAAAGATGAAATGACTACAACGGTCCTCTCCTATTATCTATGAAAAGTGAGTGCTTGAGACAGATCTCCATGGAACAATATCTTTCTCAATCTTATACCTTTAATAGTATGTACTCATGGTATGGATAATCGAACATACATGATACATACAATAAGGAAATTAGTCAAATATTCTGGTTCTTATGACGATCAGGTATGCACCTCCTTTCCAATTGAAAGTTTCATGAATATGTCTATACTACCAATCCATTCTAGTCAGTCATAAACATTTCCCTCTAGAAAGACACTAACTGGAGTTGCCTTATACCAATACCCAAGTTCATAAAGCTCATCCCTTGTTTGCAAGTCAATATCTATTGGTCGGTAGACATATCAATCAATATCAGATTATCACCAAAAATAAAACTCTCAAAGTAACATTTGCTAAGAAATCAAAATATCTATCACTATAGAACACTAGCAGTGACCCATGGGGAAGGATAGAAGTGAGAGTTTGAAAAAAAGGAGGGAGACACTAAACATGGATAAATAATAGAAGAGTTAGTGTATAGCAGGGGGGTAAAGGGATTAACAATAGGAAAGTTTTCAATTAGGAGTATAAAAAAGGGGCTGACTCTTAAAATAAAGTCAGTAGGTTTGAAAGAAGAAAATGTGGATAATTGAGAGGGGGAACTACATTAAACAAAATAGAGTACCAAAAGTGGGTATATATACTCATATACATATGGACTTACTAACCAAATTGAGCTTAAAATAAAACATGGTCTCTATCCCGTAACAGCTTATACCAATCCTGAATCCCACCAAATATTGACCTGAATTCCATATCTTTCATGGCAGTGTAGAATGATAAGTAACAATCTTTTGGTTTGGGTTTTATGACTTGAAGTGGTGTATGTGAATATTTATTTTAAGAGTTTAACAAGATTAAGTTGTTACAACTCTTGTATCATGTTCATGATAATGCAATCTGAGTGACCATGCGTTTGATATTGATCAAATACATTGGATCTTATTGACACACTTATTTTTGATGATGTCTAAAGAGGGAAAATTCAGTTTATATACAGATCATGTGCCAACATCAGACATATCAGGCACATACAATACATTAACTATATGAAGATTAAAGATGGTCCAAGATATTAGTTTAAAGCTGCACAATATACACATATCCAGTTGCCATTTAGCAGTCAATGTAAAGGGATTGTTTCTTACTTATAAAAGAACATTCCTATTAGAAGTTGCTCAATATAAAATTATTTTCATTTATAAAAGAACTCAGTCCTATTAGGAGGCACTAAATGAGAAGTTATAAGGGAGGAAAATAAATGAAGAGTTAATGGTGAAAAAATGTCCTGAGCTGAAGAACCTGGTCCTTACACATCATATGACACATGTCATTTACAGGTTTCATGCAAGCTAGCAGCCTACAGGGTTGCAATAAGTGGAAGCTTAGTCCTTAGCAGATTAAGTAGATCATCATACTTGCTTAGTCATGCAACCTAGCCATCAAGCATGTTTCAGCGAATGGAACGTAAAGTCATAGTAGTATCGGACTTAGTGAGCTCACAAACCTCGTGTAGTGAGCCTTAATCGTATCAACATGAAATTGTAGTGTTAGAATAACATGAAGTTGATTATAAGGGGGAAATATTGTCAACATTGGAGTTTTCACTCTATGTACTCTATGTACAAGGGCTCCAAATTATACTGAAAATATTTTAGTAAATCATATATAAGATAAGTCATGGTTTTTGACTCTCTTGAGCAAGGAGTTTTCGACGTGAAATTCTTATATTGATTTTATATTCAATTGCATTACCTTCTTACGCAATACTCTAAGAACCTGGTACTTAGAGTGCATAGGAGTAGCCTGATCCTAAAAGTTTTCAAGCCCTAAGCACGATCCACTCTTCCTCTCATCCTCTTGCATCAGGATTAGTCAATACTAACTATTTTCACACTATTCTAATATGGATTCATAGATTGTTAACATGAATCACCATCCAAACTTAGGGTTTTCAAGGTAAATCCTTTTACACCCCATACATTTGACGTCGATTGCATTGCGAGTTAACTAATGTAAGCCTTGAGAGATTTAGATCACTCTACAAGGTTAAGTTACACCCCATGTTTTCGCGCTAGAATGCGGCATGGGTAAAGTAACATAAATCTGAGAGGTTAAGATCCCTTATATGGATAACAACGGTTTAAAACAAGTATTAAGCAAGAATCATAAAGATTAGGGGTTAAAACGAATTGGATAAAATAACTTTTATCGATGTTTGAAATATTGATCAAGTTATACAGACCATATAGAATTTTTTCATACTAATGTATGCAAATCGAGAGCTTGATCTATAAAAGGATAAAGTCCCGAAATAATTTATGACTTAATAAGTGTGACGACAGTGATTGAAATTAATATTTTTGTGTATTCTAAAAAGAGGCTACAGACTAGTTCTATATCACATAATCATATTTATGAGTATATGAGGTGTGTTAAAAATAATTTACTTTATATAAGCAATTGAGATCTAGCATTAATTATGATGTAATTAGTGGAGATAAAGGTAATCAATTAAGTTAAGTGGATAAGTGCTATAGAAAATACCTTTACACGTCGGATTATGTCATGAAATGAAGATATGACTAATGTATAGATATATAAATGGATGTGAGTTGGCTGCCTTGGAAAAAATTGCACTTATTAGTGGAGTTACTGAAGTGGTCCCTACATATCATTTAAGAGAAGTTACTATGAGATTAAGGCACTCATTGTTTTTAGAAGAAAATAGGTTTTGCAGCAATATTTTTTTCGTGAGAAACATAAGCAACATGCAACAATCTCATCTATTTGAGTTTACATATTAATTGAACTATATGTATGCAGTAACATGAGTCTATTTTAAGAGACTTCAAGATAAATTTCCAACTTATGGAGCCTTGTAGTTCTCCGTGTTATAGTTGTAGACGTGTTGGTGGTGGTAAGTTTGGACAGGGTACGTGTTCTTCCATTTACTAAGATTAACTTGTAAGGGTTAGCTAGTTCATCATACAGTTTTGGGAGATCGATATTCAAGGTATGTTAAGGCTAATTCTTTCTTCTTTTGGCATGTTCCTAGTACATGAAACCTAAACATAATGTATTTCATAGATGGTTCTACTCTTAGTAGTTAAAGATATCCATGTTATTTATTCCAATGAAATGTATTTCAAATCATGTCGAAATACGTTCTTAGGTCCCTATTGAGGCATATGAGAAAGATGTTAATGTTCATAACTATAATCAGAGAGTGAACGACTATAGGTCACTCTGAAAGATATGCTAATGATCCTGAAAGGCTTTTCATGCAATGTCTGTGTATAGGTAAACGAGTAATAGCATTACATATGCATATACAACACCTATAAGGGCTTGATTATGTATTTCTATTTACCATCAAGCCATGACCAATCGGGCAGTTACCACCGGTTGGGCAGTTATGTATCATTATTTACCATCGGTTGGGAAGACACGTATTTACCACTAAGCTATAGTCGGTGGGGCATTTACCAATGATTGGCAGTTACCACTGATTAGTTGGGATGCTAAAGTTTATGATATTGATATTAGCCCCAAATAGTGGCTCGATATAAAATGATATAGCTCCGTAAAGTGGCATTACATATAATTATAGTCATTATGTATGTCATGGACCTTAGTGGCATGTACGAGTTATAGATTGATCCTTCTCGAATCTTTTATATTGATGTCTTACTTAGGCTTTTACTACATTACATATTCAGTATATCTGTCATACTGACGTTTCTTTTGTTGGGGGACTCTTTATTTTATGCCTGCAAATTCAGATAGACAGATTGACGACCTCATCAGTAGGTTCTCAGCTCAGCTATTATTGATGCACTTCTTTTGTTCCGGACTTGCTGCTTTTGAGTGGTATAATGATATGTACATATTATGGGTAGGTTGGGGCCATATCCCAACAATGTTATGTTTGTTATATGTTCTTAGAGGATTTTGTAGATGCATATATGCCCATGGTCAAGTTCAGTATGTTGGTACAATGTCTGTACATGTCGAGGCCTCGTAGGCCTATGCGGATGATATATATATATATATTTGATTTTTTTTGCTTGCAGGTGTATAAATACAGTAAGTTTAATTGTTTTATAAGATGGGTCTCTCACATACGTAAGGCACTAGGTGCCTATCCCCCTCACCTAGGTTGGGGTGTGACAAATCCCTCCAAGAAGCTCAAGCAATGGTTTTTGTGTTCTACGTCAAGGATTTTAGTTTCGTTCGATTGTCTGGAGTGATTAAAGGTATGTAAGACTTCTATCCATATGTGGAAATATCATTGTTCTTCCTCACACCATATTCATCCATGAAATTCACAAATATTTCTGCAATAAGAGTACTATGCCCCATTCATGAAATCCTTAAATCGTTCCTATGTTTTCAATTATAAATCATCGCATTTATTCATGATATATCATTCCAATTGTCTTGAACTCCTATATAATCCATGAACACTCATATCTCTATTTCTATGAGTTTCCAACATAAAATATGAATTACATAATGAACTATAACTTGTTCTAAATTAATGATCTCTTAATGATTCCATGTCTTATGAAACTGTGCTACGATTCACATGATGAAATATGTTATAAATTATGATATCAAAAAAACTATGGACGTATATGCCATCTTTATCACTTAAAGTTTTTGGAGTAGTATTTTTTATTGAGAATGTATTAGTCCGTGACACACACGCCTGAAACTACTTATGTCAGCGTAGGATAAGGATCGCTCCATTGGTTTGGGCAACTCTTTCATGTTACCCATTGAAGGTTTATTTATGAATCCATTCATATCATATATGTCTCATACAACGACAAGGTATGAGATGGCTTAGCTGATGGAGCAGAGATCAGACTCTATGTGCTCACATGGTGGTTTATATGTTAGTTACTTAAGAATCTCCCATAAAATGATTTACTTATGATTATGATATTCATGTTAGGTTATTTTCATGTTTCAGTTTCAATATCCCTGTAACACCCCAAACCATAGCATGGGCAAAATACAACACTTGGTGCCTAATTGCATGTGACCGAGCTAACCACCTGGGCTACTGAATCAACATAAGCATCAAAAGCATGGAATAATAATGATGATCAAAACATGTAAAACTATGTACTAAAAATAGTTTGAAATATCATAATAATTCTGAAAGACAGATATTACATGCCAAGCTAGTCTAGTGTATGAAACCTTTGAAACACGAGTCTGACTGCAAAATCGTTTACCAGGACAAAGCCCTAACATACCTCTACCATAAAACATAATTATGAAAAGTAACAAACTGGCACCCCGAATGAAATGAGGTTCACCAATAGCTGATACAGGTGAAATCCTAGCGTGCAGACCTTCTTCTTGAAACTCATTACATGCATTGTGAATAGTAGGCCCCGGGCAAAAGGATGTTAGTACATTTGAATTGTATTGTATGTAAAACAACTGGAAGAATAAGCAGGCATATGAAATAATAGGAAAATGAAACTGAAACTGAAACTGAATAATGAACATGATCCGACATGAA
Source organism: Anisodus tanguticus (assembly GCA_034509755.1). NCBI lineage: Eukaryota > Viridiplantae > Streptophyta > Magnoliopsida > Solanales > Solanaceae > Anisodus > Anisodus tanguticus. The sequence goes on from CM067550.1 coordinate 30,346,683, forward strand.
TATAATAACATGGATAAAATCTGTAAAACTGTATATTTGAATATCTATGGGAGAGCATTAACAAACCGACATGTAACCGCCACATGTGAATGTGGCATCTAATCTCTTCCTGATCAGCTAAGCCACCGCGCACCTTGCTGGGGTACGAGACATGAACATGACATGATAGATCCAATAATCCAACAAAGAGGTAACATGAATGTATCATCCTCTGGGCGAAGCGATCCTTATCCTATGTTGGCAAACATAGTTTTCAGGTTGTCTGAGACTTCTCAATAATTTGTGCAACTCCCAAAACATGAACATGAATATAGTTGGCTTGTAAGTCCATGAATTTTCATGAAAATAAAAAAATAGTTCGTAATTATAATTTAGCACGTGAAGAGATATATAATATAACTCGTATAAATCATGGAAAACATATATAATTTCATGGATGGTGTGCCAATGATTCATGACTTGATATTTAAGAACTCATGGAATTCAAAAAATATGGGTTCATGGATTACAGACAGGTTAATGACAGTCATAATGACATATCATGAATATAATTAAGGAAGTCAAGATATAGCATGAAATATAATTGTTCACATATGTAGGGTCATCATGAACTTGCGCAAAATCCTAGGTCTGAGGAAATTCGTGTTTCATGGATTACATGTAGCGTGGGGAAGAACAATGATGTTACCACATATAGATAGAAACTCTACATACTTTAATTGCTCCAAAACTTGTATTTAAAATCTGAACTTTGAAGAAGAACCCCCAAGACTGAACTCTAATTCCTTGAGTTGGGTATTCTTGAAAATCCTAGGATAGAAACAATGAATTTCACTTAGGAATTGAGTACACTTTATTAGAATCACATGGAAATACATGGAAAGGACTTACCTTGAGTTATGAGGATAATGGGAGGAGAGAGTTTGTTCTAGGGGTTGGAAAAATAAGAAAACTGATTTTTAAGACTAAGTCTACATATTTATATTATTCCAGTCGTCGAAGGTTTTACGAACATATTGTACGGTCCGTAACTTTTTCTACGTTCCGGTTATGGATCGTATAATTTTGTAAGGTACATATAAATAAATAGTCACCCAAGTGCAACTAAACAGTGACTGCCAAAAGCCGGGGAAACGTTACAGTAAAAAAGGACGGTCCGTATATTTTTATACGGTCTATATAATCCTACCGTACATCGTCAATATCGACGGTGATTTGTAAGGTGAATTTCTATGATCTGTAACATGTTATACGATCCGTATATTATGGGCGTAAAACTGGATTTGCAGAACTAAAATTGGTTTTTTAAGTTTACCTCCCCTTCTTGGTTTCCTAAACTCCTGAATCATGATCATGACTTAGTTTGAAGGTGTGAGGTGTTATAATTCCTTCATGACCTAAGTTTATTGTTTTGGGCTACTTATTCCCTCGTGCACCCCTCACGTTATTTCATTTAGTTAGTTTAGATACGAGTACTATTATACAGTACTTACGTCCCTTTTATGGGGGCACTACATTTCACGATGCAGGTACATAGACTCACGTTGACATGACTCCTCAGTAGGATCTTTAGATATCAGCTTTGGTGATCTCTACTTCCTATTCAGGGCGTTATCTTACATTCAGTTATCTTAAATTTTTTGGGTATGTCGGGGCCTTGTTTTGGTAAACATTTAGACTCATGTTAATGTTAGAGGCTTCATAGACCAGTATGTCATTTTAGTTTTAAAGGTTTGTCTTTCACCTATTCGAATATACATTTTATGTTTTGAAAACTAATGCAGTTATTCATTTATGAAACTTAATAGTATTTTCAGCATTCCAACTATCTTATGATTTACCATTCCGCATCGTTTATGTCTTATGTTATGTCATCTATGTAGTCCGATTCGTCAAGTTCAGGCACCGAGTGCCAGTCCGCTTGGACCAGGTTTTGGGTGTGAGAGATTTGGTATCAGAACACTAGGTTCAAGTGTCCTAGGGAGTCTATAAAGTTGTATCAAGTGGAGTTTCCTTTGTACGTGTGTGCGCGCCACATGTATGAATGGTTGACTACGAAGACATTCAGGATTGTCTCACCTTTTTCATACTCAAGATCATGTAAATAGAGTTATCCTTTCTGGAATGATTCCAATTCATATGTATTATGTTTCTTTCAAAACATTCCTACAAAAAGAAAGTCACCCACAAGATAAAAGACTAATACTGATATTGCCGAAGAAGTAGATTCTCAGACTCAAAGAATTCGAACTAGGGCTCAAGGTTTACATCAGGTCAGGCACCCCAGACTTCATCTCCACCGTCTACTGAGACACCTACAGAAGTTTGTACTACGTTTACTCCACTACCTAGTTTACTGATGTTGACATTAGGGGAGCTATTTAGTTTCTCACCCAAATAGTTTCTAGAAGACTCAACATCAGGGAACAACTCCAAATGGTGGTTCTCATGAAGGGTCGTCCAGTTCTAAAATAAGAGAATTCATTCACAAGAACCTCCAGTCGTCACATGATCCAATCTAGCTGAGGATATATAGAACTTCATTGATGAGATTCAGAGGACCCTCTGAGTCATGCATGCTACTGAGGCTAAGGCGGTTGAATTTTCCTCTTATCAATTGTGGGTGTTGCTATCATATGTCATGAATCATGGAAAGATTATTGTGGGGAGAATGCATCTTCTGCAGTTTGGGATGATTTTGTGGAGGCTTTCATTGATCACTTTATGCCTTTGGACATCAGGGAGGCTAAGGCCTTATAATTTGAAAGGCTCAGGCAAAATGATATGAATGTGAACAGAACTACCTCAAGTTCGTTATATTAGCCACGTATGCTCCGGAGATAGTTTCTACTCTCAGTGCCAGATTCAAACGGTGTGTGATTGGTCTTGGAAACCACTTGATTAGTGAAGCTTCTATTGCTACCTTTGAATAAGGATATGACCATCACCAAAATGCTATCTTTTGCGTAGAAGACGAAAAATAGAAATAAGGACATCAGGATTCAGAAAGAGAAAGATAAGTAAATCAATAAGAGGGATAAGTCTGCATGTAACTATAAGGGATCGTAGGGAGATGGAGCCAGAAAGTTCTTTAATATAGGTCATCAGGACTGCACCATTTGCAGCCAGTGCACCAGCTGAGAGACCCAAGTATGATAAGAAGGGTTAGGCTAGCCAAGGATAGAGTTTCAGAGCACTAGGGTCTCAAACACAGGCCAGTGTAGGTAAGAGGACTTTGTAGCATCTTATTTGCGGCAAGTGTGGAAAAATACATTTAGGGGATTGTCGCATGGCTATGGAAGAGATAGGGTATCATAAGTAACATGGATCAGTCTATAAATTGAGCATCTCCTTATAGTTCTCAAGCCTCAGCGGCATGCAGTATGACTAAGAATGGGACTTGATGCAAAGGTAAGAATCGTTTATATGCTCTAGCCAGTCATCAGGACTTCGAGGCATCACAAGTATATTGACAATATTCACTATTGATGTTTATGCACTTATTAATTCCAGATCTACATTATTGTATGTTACCCCTCTTGTTTCTAACAAATTCAAGGTAGTGCTATAAAGCTACTTGAGCCATTCTCTATATCTACAAGTTGGTGAGTCTGTTGTACATCTTGACTAGTTTATAGGGGTTGTATGGTAAATGTTTGTAGTTGTGACACTATTACAGTCTTTTATGAATTAGAGATGATCGACTTTGATGTTTTTATGGGTATGGACTGGACGTCATCATGTTACGCGTCGGTCAGTTGTCAGACCAAAGTTGTAAAGATTTAATTTCCTGATGAACTAGTCTTAGAATGTAAAGGTGATGTTGTGGTGCCTATAGGTAGGTTTAGCTCCTACCATAAGGCAAGGACGATGATTTCCAAATGGTGTATTTATCACCTGGTTTGAGTTGAGGATGCAAATCAGTAGGCACAGATTCTTTAGTCAGAGCCAATTGTCAATGAATTTCTAGAGGTAATTCTAGACGATCTTTCTAGAGTCCCTCATAGACTTGCTATAGAATTGCTCTAGTAGAGTTGAAAACCCAATTGAAGGATCTCCTTGATAAGGGATTTATTAGGCCAAGTGTCTCACCTTGGGGTGCACGGGTCTTGTTTTTCTGAAAGGATGGGTCATTAAGAATGTGTATTGACCATCATCAATTGAACAAGGTCATGATCAATAATAAGTATCCATTTCCTAGAATCAACGATTTATTTGACCAACTTTAGGGTGCCATTTGTTTTTTCAAGATTAACCTCAAGTCAGGATACCATCAATTAAAATTGAAGGAAATTGACATTCCAAAGACAACTTTAAGGATATGGTCACTTCAAATTTATTGTAATGTCTTTTGGGTTGACGAATGCCCCATAAGCTTTTATGGATCTCATGAACAAAATTTTCAAGCATTACCTCTATTTGATCATAATTGTTTTCATTGATGACATATTAGTTTGCTCACATAGTGAGGTTGATCATGCAGATCACATCTGAGTTATGTTACAGACACTTCAGGATTGCAAGCTATATGCTAAATTTTTTAAGTGTGAAATTTGGCTAAAGTCTATGGCGTTTCTATGCCATGTGGTTTCTAGGGAAGGCATAAAAGTAGATTTTTAGAAAAATTGAAGCCATTAAAAATTGGCCCAGACCCACAACTGCATCGAAAATTAGGAGTTTCTTGGGTTTATCTGGGTATACTGATGTTTTGTAGAGTGTTTTTCCTCTATCTCTGCTCCGTTGACCAAACTAATCTAGAAGAAGGCCAAGTTCCTATAGTCGGATGTATGTGAGAAAAGTTCTCAAGAATTGAAAATGAAGTTGACTTCTGCCCCAGTTTTGACGCTCCTAGAGGGGACCGATGGGTTCGTTGTCTATTGTGATGCTTCGGGAATTGGTCTTAGGTGTGTTTTTATGCAGTATGGGAAGGTAGTAGCTTATGCTTCTAGACAACTTAAGAGTCATGAGAAGAATTATCTGACTCACGACTTGTAGTTAGTAGTTGTATTATTTGTATTAAAAATATAGTGGAACTATTTATATGGAGTTCATGTTGATATCTTCACAGACCAAAAGAGTCTCCAATATATTTCAAGCTGAGGGAGTTGGATCTCAGCAAAGGGGGTGGCTTGAGTTACTCAAGGATTAAGACATCGATATTCTATATCATCTAGGGAAAGCGAATGTTGCAACCTCCACTCTTAATCGGTGATCATGGAAAGTTTAGCCCACTTAGAAGAAATCAAAAGGGTTATGGTGAGAGAAGTTCACTATTTAGAAAACCTAGGAGTTCGACTCTTGGACTCCAAAGATGGTGGTGTAGTTGTGCAGAAAAAAACTAAATCCTCAGTAGCTTAATTAAGGGAGAAGGAATTTAATGATCTCTTTTTTCTTCAATTAAAAGAAGGAACTCATAAGCATAAGACGATGAACTTCGAACAAAGGGGAGATTATGGTAATTTTAGGTACCAAGGCAGTTTATGTGTTCCGATGTAGATTGACTTTGAGAGAGGATTATGACAGAGACGCACAGTTCAAGGTATTATATCCACCCAGATTCTACAAAGATGTACCATACCTTAAAGATGTTTATTGGTGGAATGACATGAAGAAGTTTGTAGCAGACTTTGTGGCTAAGTGTTCAAATTGCCAACAAGTAAAAGCCAAGCATAAGAGGCCCGATGGATTAGCTTAGACATGGATATTCTTGTATGTAAATGAGAGATGATAAATATGGACTTTGTGACAGGTTTACCTCACTCGTTATAGAAACATAATTCATTTTGGATAATTGTAGACCGGCTTATTAAGTCAATGCATTTCTTGCTCGTAAAAACTACTGATTCAGCGGAAGATTATGCTAAGTTGTATATCTAAGAGATTGTTAGATTTCAAATAACTCCTATGTCCATTATATCAGATAGAGGGGCTTAGTTCAAAATGAATTTTTGGAAGTTCTTTCAGAAAGGATAGGATACCAAGGTGAATGTCAGTACCGCTTTTCATCCTTAGACATATGGCTAGGTGGAGCGCATGATTTAGATGATCGAAGAAATTTTGGGTGAGTATGTCCTAGACTGCAAAGGTAATTGGGATGATCACTTGCTTGTTATTGAGTTTGCTTATAATAATAGCTATCACGCCATTATCAAAATGGCGTCGTTTGAAGCCTTGTATGAGTGAAAGTATAGATCTCTTATTGAATGGTTCGATGTAGGTAAAGCACAATTATTGGACCAGATTTAGTTTATCGCTATGGAAAAAATTAAGTTAATCTATGAGTGGTTAAAACGGCTCAGTCGCCAACAGTCCTATTCGAACATGTGGCGTAGAGATTTGGAATTCAATTGTCACGACTCAAAAAATAAAGATGTGAAGGCAGGTACCCCCTCCTGGTAAGTGGACCATCAACAACTAATTAAGCAATTCTTATAATTATAAAATGCAAAAATAATTAAATAAAGCCATATCAAGTCATAATAGAGTGTCATAACGATAAATAATACGAAATAAGTTCTACAATACCCAAGCCTTGGTGTCACTAGTACAAGAACATGTAGAATAGGAATACAATTATTGAATAATATCGGATACACTATCTAGAAGTAAAGGAAGACAAAAATAAGAGAAAGAGGAAGAATTCGGTATCGCAGATTAGTCAGCAGCTCACCCTGAATTTTTCAAGAAAACTTCTCAAAGGGAGGTGAAGTCCCAAGCTTCGCTCGTGGTATGAATAGAATCTGTGTGCAAAAAGGTGCAGCAAGGGTAGAGTGAGCACGAAAAATCAATGTGTACAGAGCAACATCATTGACTAACCGTAAACTAAAATTTTATTTGGGGCGACGCACCCAGCGGCACGGCAGTGCATTTTTTTGCACACTAAAATTTTATTATTTTTTATATATATATGACACCGAGCTCGTGCCACGACCCGCCTCGCCCACTGCACCGCGGCAAGGCAAAATTACTGAGATTGTAAAAAAAATCAGAAATTGTTGGTTTTCAAAATAAATAAAAAATATTCTCTGAAGTTTTGCACTACCGCATTACATTAGGCGACACACCCAGCGGTGCGGCAGTGCATGTTTTTTGCACTTCGCTAATTTTTTTTCCTGTTTTCTCCCATTTTTTTGTTACCTCTCATTTACCTGTCCCAATTCTCATTCCATGCTATCATTCTCGCGTATAATGTCTTCCTCTTTCCACCATATACTATTAAGCAAAAATAGAACAACGAAACAAAAGCAAAAGTAGAATTAAAGGTTAGTAATAGTTTTGAGTTATAGTCGTAACCTTGACTTTACCGTTCTTGGGCTTAATGAATGATGATGTTGGAAGATTGCTTGTCGAATCCTCCTTCAACATATAGCTTCAACCTATGCCCATTCACTTTGAATCTTTCCTACCCTCCATATTTTAGATTTCAATAGCTCCGTACAGTGAGACATGTTGCACTAAATACAATCCAATCCATCTCGACTTGAATTTACCAAGAAAGAGTCATAACAAAATATTATATAGCAGAGCCTTATCTCCTTTATGGAAGTCTTTCGGTTTGATAAGACGATCATGCCATCGCTTTGTCTTTATTTAAAAATTTATGCATTCTCGTAGACATCCCTCCAGAATTCCTCCAATTCGTTCATCTGCAACAGTATTTTATCTCCTGCAAGGCTTAGATTAAGATTAAGCAATTTAATAGCCCAAAATACTTTGTGTTCTATTTCAACTAGTTGATGACACAATTTTCCAAACACTAACTTATATGGAGACATTCGTATGGTTATTTTGAAAGCAGTTCTATAAGCCCATAGGGCTTCATCTAACTTTACAGACCAATCCTTGCGAGATGCGCTAACCATTTTTTCCAAACTTTTTTTTAAGTCACGGTTATCTACTTCTGCTTGCCCACAAGTTTGTGTGTGATACGAGTTTCCCCTTTTATGAGTCACCCCATATTTAGAGAGAAATGTAGAAAACTATTTATTAACAAAATATGAGTCATTATTGCTTATGATGGCTCGATGTGTTCTAAAAATGAGTAAAAATGTTCTTTAATAAAAATTCACACACAACTCCAGCAGCATTTCTCCTGGTTGGGATTGCTTTGACCCATTTAGAGATGTAGTCAACGGCTACTAGGATATATTCATTGGAATGGGAGAAAGGAAAAGGGCCCATGAAATCAATGCCCCAAACATCAAATATATCACAAAATAAAATTGATTTAAGGGGCATCTCATCCTTTTTACTTATATTACCTGAGCGTTGACACTTGTCACAAAAGCTATATAAGCCCTTGCATCCTTGAGAAAAGTAGGCCAAAAGAAGCCAGATTCCATGATCTTTGCAGCTGTATGGTTTCCACCGTAATGTCCGCCAGCTGCTCCATCATGATAGTGTGAAAGAATGATTGTCGTATCTTCTTCGGGCACACATCTTCGAATGATTCTATATGCACAACATTTAAATAAGAAGTCATCCCAAAAATAATTTCTTACCTCACTTCGTAGTTTCCTTTTCTGATCGTATGTGAGGTCCTGAGTCACCCATCCGCTAACCAAGAAGTTGGCTATATCGGCGTATCAGGGTGGTCTTTCTGAAACAGCTGCAACTGAGAATAACTGCTCATCTAGGAATTCTTCCTTGATTAGTACTGGTGGGTTTTCTAATCTTGACAAATAATCGGCAACCTGATTCTCTACACCCTTTCAGTCAACAATTTCCAAATCAAATTCCTAGAGTAGCAGGATCTATCTCAAAAGCCTTGGTTTCACTTCATTTTTGTTTAGCAAGTACTTGAGGGCCGGGTGGTATTTGTGAATGATTACTTTGCTCCCAATCAGATATGACCGGACTTTGTCAAAAGCAAAAACCACTGCAAAATGTTCTTTCTCCGTAGTCACATAGTTGACTAGTGCGCTATTAAGAGTGCGGCTAGTATAATATATTGGTCTGAATAACTTATCCCTTTTATGTCCCAGCACCGCTCGAACAACAAAATCACTCGCATCACACATCAGCTCGAACGATTGACTCCAATCAGGGGTGACCATGATATGGGCACTAGTGATCTTCTCCTTAACAAGATTGAAAGCTCTCAGACAATCAACAGTGAATGCAAATTTAGCATCTTTACCTAGAAGAGTAGTTGAAGGTTTAGAGATGTTTGAGAAATTCCAAATGAATCTCCAATAAAATCCAACATGTCTAAGGAAACTTCTGATACTTTTGACTGTAGTGGAGGGTGTAAATGTTTCTATTACATCCACCTTTGCCTTGTCCACATCTATTCCATCAGCTGAAACTCTATGCCCTAAAATGATTCCTTCACGCACCATGAAGTGGCACTTCTCCCAATTCAACACCAAGTGAGTCTTTTCACAACTTTTTAGAACTGACTCTAGATTACTCAAGTAACTGTCAAAATCTTCACCAAATAAGGTGAAATCATCCATGAACACCTCTAGGCATTTCCCATTCAAATCAGAGAAAATCGACGTCATGCACAGTTGAAAAGTAGCTGGTGCATTACACAATCCAAAAGACATTATTCTATAAGAAAATATTCCCGACGGACATGTAAAAGTGGTTTTCTCTATCTTCTCCAGAGAAATGGGTATCTGGTTGTACCCTGAATAGTCATCAAGGAAATAATAAAATCCTTGGCCAGCCACCTTTTCAAGCATATGGTCAATGAACGAAAGTGGAAAATTATCTTTTCGAGTTGCATCATTCAATCTCTTATAGTCAATACACATTCTCCACCTTGTGACCGTACTAGTTGGGATCAACTCATTGTTTTCATTCTACACCACTTTCATCCCTCATTTCTTTGGCAGGACATGAATCAGGCTAATTCAAGTGCTATCAGAAATAGGGAATATGATTCCTGCATCTAAAAGCTTCAACACTTCCTTTTGTATGACCTGCTCCAACTTCTCATTCAACTTTCATTGAGGTTGTACCACTGGCTTGCTATTCTCCTCCAAAAGGATTTTATGCATGCAAAGTCTGGATTAATGCCTTGTATATACTATCACCCATCCAATAGCCTTCTTGTATTTCCTCAACACAATAATCAACTTTTTTTCCTATTTTCCTGTAAGATAAACTGAAATAATTATAGGAAAAGTATTAGGAGGTTCGAAAAATACATACTTCAAGTGTGTTGGGAGGGCCTTGAGCTCCACATTCGGTTTTGAGTCATCCTTTTGTAATTCGTCTTCGTTAACCTCCTGATAGTCAGAGTCAAGAGCCTCTGCTTCCTTTCTGACATGTGGTTCTTCATCATCTCTTATGCTTGACTGCATGATACACCTTTCTAACGAATCCTCCACCAATTTGTCATGTTTGTATTCGTCAACTAATTCACCTAGAACATCCACCTTAAAACAATAGTATACATCTTCCTTGGGGAATTTCATCATCTTCTTCATATTGAAAACTACCTTTTCTTCCCCAACCCTCAGCATAAGTTTCCCTTCATACACATCTAGTATGGCTCTACCTGTAGACAAGAACAGTCTCCCTAAAATAAGAGGAACCTCATTGTTTTCTTGCATATTAACCACAATAAAGTCAACATGGAACAAAAACTTGTTAACGTGAACTAGAACATCTTCTATAATTCCTTCAAGGATCACAACACTTTGGATTGCTAGTTGCAACATCACAAGAATGAATTTTATGGTTTCAAGTTCTCCTTCCATCTTTTTGAAAATAGAAAAAAGGCATGAGATTTATCGAGGCTCATGAGTCACATAATGATTTCTGAAATGGGGTGTTCCCTATACAGCAGGGAATAGTAAAACTACCAGGGTCTCTACATTTTGGAGGTGGTTTATTATGGATAATATCACTACATTGAGCATTCAATTGGACCACTGACATTTCTTCCAACTTTCTCTTGCTTGACAAGATCCCCTTAAAGAATTTAGAATATGCAGGCATCTGAGTTAGCACTTCTGTGAATGGTATGTTAATATGTAATTGTTTTAGCATATCAAGAAATTTGCCAAAACATTTATCAAGTTTCTCCCTCTTTAGGTTCTGAGGAAATGGTAATGCGGGCATGTGCTTACTCTCTTCGACCTCAGTCTTATCCTTTTCTTTGTCAGCTTTTGTCACCCCATATTTAATCGGTATATTTGTTGCCTCTTCTTTCATATCCTCTCTCTTCTTAATCAACTACGATCTAGGATTTTAGGAACTTCTTCCAACTCCTCTCCACACCTCAAAGTTATCGCTTTCACTTCCTTGGGATTTTTCTCCATGTCACTAGGCAGTGTGCCTGAAGTTCTTTCAGACAACATAGTAGCCATTTTCCCCATATGTTTCTAAAAAATTCTGAATGGCCGAATTTTGAATATCTAACCTCTCATACGTCTTAGATACGAATGTCTTCATTAAATCTTCCGACTGGACTGCTTCGACTGTTGAGGCTGATAGTATCGCCTCTGCATCTGATAGCCTGATTGTGATTTCCCTTAACCTCTATTATTATTTTGCTGCCATGTATTAGCATTGCCATTAGGCAAACTCCAAGAAAAATTGGGATGCTTCTGTCCCATTGAGTTGAAATTGTTCCCCCATTTGGTAATTTCCTCTGTTAAAATTCCTGACAACATTAAATTCTTTTGACACTAGCCCATGTTGACACTCATGAGTTGGGTGTCCCATTCCGCAAAAGTCACAAATAATTGGTGGTTCAGGTTGCACTTGAGCTATGGTTAGCTACTTAATATTTTTGGCAATAGAAGCAATCTAACCTGCAATGTAGTGTGTGCCTCTACCTGATGTACCCCAATTATCTTCTTTCTCTCGGTCCCATCAATAAACCATTGATTAGCATCCTACGATACTTCGTTTAATATTTCAATGGCCACATCATGCGTTTTCTTCAATAGAGGACCTCCCACTGCATTGTTAAGAATTCTTCGAGAGGGCATCTTCAAGCGTTCCCAGAAATTTGTCAATTTCATCCAAGGATCTATTCCGTTGTGAGGGCATCTTCTCAACAACTTTTTGAACCCTTCCCAAGCTTCGAACACAGTTTCAGACTCCAGCTGTCCAAAGTTGCTTATTTCTTTCCTCATTCTCGTTGTTATCGTAGGTGAGAAGTATTTGTCCAGGAACTTAGTTGTCATCTCCTCCCATGTGTGAATTAATCCTGAAGGTAAACTTCTCAGCCATATTTTTGTATCATCCTTCAGAGAAAAAGGAAATTCCCTCAAGTAAATTGCATCGTCAGATGCCCCATTGTAGTGAAATGTGTTCATGATTTCATCAAAATCCATCAAGTGGCTATTTGGATTTTTATTTAGCTTTCCTCTTAGCACACAGTTGTTTTGAATTGCTTAAAGAACACTATGCTTAATTTTGAAGTTGTTGGACGCAACAGATGGGCATCTAACACTGAATTGCATCCCATTGCAATTTGGCCTAGCATAGTCAACAAGCAATCTCCCCGCTCTTCTGTTGTTTTGATCCACTTCTTCAACTGGAGGGTGAAGATTTCTCTGGTTCCCAACCCGTTCAGCGACACCATCCCCATTATCGAGTGGTTCTTTGTTTCGACGATTGGGGTTGAGTGGGTCCTCTAGACAAGTATTTCTTAAATCACCATCCATGATGACTCTATTCGATGACTACCCAAATACCCTTTCTGCAAGTTATTTTCTTAGTAGGCGCAAAGATCTCTCTAACTCTGGATTGTACAAAATGATTTCCTATGACGAAGATCGTGTCATTTACCAAGAATCAGAAAATAGTACATGTTACCTACAATAGAAAGAAAACACAGGTTAAATGTACTTATAAGAAAATAATATAAAATAAAATAAAATAAAAATCTGAATTAATACACAAAACTCTATTTAAATATTAATTGTTGCCAATCCCCGACAACAATGCCAAAATTTGACGAGTGCAAAACACAATATAAATTAAGCGCTTTGGTAGTAAAAATAGTATAGTTTAAGATCGTCTCCACAGGGATTGGTGTGATTAACAGTTCAAACAATGTCTTGCTCAGTATTATTTAGGAAATCAAATATTATCAATCACGAGTAACAAATTTTACTAGTAAATTTAATTAATAATTAGAACATAGAAATTGATCAAGGGTTACTATTGATAAGAGAAATTAGGGCACATGACATGATAGGTTCTACAGAAACACTCAGGATTTCTATCATTCAAGGTTCTTCTTTCGAATGTTCGTTGTCTCTTTCAATTTCAACGACTAATTAATCTACATGTAATATTCTAACTCTTCTTTCGAATAACCTAGATATTATCAAGAATAGACCAATTTGAAAGTCAAAAACATATGCAGAATTCTTAATTGGATTTAATAGAAGGAAAACTTCTCTTGAATATCTTTCTTTCTTTGCTAAATAATAATTCAAGAAAGCTCATACGATTACTCGAAGAATTGAAATTCAACACACATACACTAGCATACACATTCAATAAAATAGTTCTCTTTCGATTAACTAAAATAAAGAAAACATATGCATAAAATTCAAAACTCCAAACGAGAACTCTAGAAAAAAAAACAAAATCAATCCATAAATGAGTCTTAAAACATCATATCCGTCAAAACCCTAAGATAAAACTACTCCATAATAGCAAAAGTAAACATAATAAGAGAAGAAAGAATCCTAGAAGTCATTACAACCTACTCTCGATTCAAACTTTTATATTGAATTAATCGTAAAAAGTAGCAAAGTCTTCCTTGAAACTATGAGCCGTCTCCAAAGATGATGTCGTCCAAAGATGCCTTCAAAATCGTGTGTTTTAAGTATTTAAACCCTCCAGGCCCAAATCGAAATACCGTTTTGAAAATTGGAATAAAATTGACTGGCAGCAAAATTGCACAGCCGAGACGCCGACTGCGTAGCACTGCGCGTCGCGGCAGTGCAAATCTCCTGATACTTTTGTTTCTGCCCACTTATAGGCACGTCAGCTCCTTTCAATTGTTGCCCCTTATCTCAATCATGGCACAATCATTACCAAGTCAACAACCAACTCCACATGACATCATCATTCAACAATGATTAGGCATCTTCAATTTTTTTTACAATAATTCCATTCTATCATGCCAATTTCTCGTATGAGCAGTAGTGGTTTCTTTGCCTTCTCATCAATTTCTTAGCTTTTTAATATTAATATCCAGTACTCGAACCCCGAACTCGATCCCGCTTCATAAATTGGACTTCTACTCAGACTTCAAAGTCCTATATCCTTCATTTAAGCTCCGAACACATTTGTTTGCCCGGAGTCAACTCCTACACAAGAAACACATGTAATGAGTGTAAATAATAACATTATAGCTCAAATATCATTAACGTATAGTAAACGAAGATGTGAAATAAAGCCAAAATCCATGTTCCTAGCCTCTCATCAAAGTGCAACTTAACATTGGTTATATGAGTTAATATATTATGATAAATTTCAGCATTAGGAATCGTCTGGATCTATACACAGATAGGTCGTCCTATCCCAGCATTCCGCTTCTTGAATATAGACCAACGATAGCCGCCGTTAACCCTTTTATCATCATTACAAAACATAAACATACATGAATTATTTTCAGACTTGAAAATCATCATAAATTTGTATAGATAAAATTTCATAAAATTAGAACATTCAGATAACAAATTAAGATGTGATGCTACTGAGATTTTGATAATTAAAAGAGTAGAGTAAAGAAAATAAAATCGAATTATATTGTCAACTTATAATTTCATTGGGGAGTACAACAATCTTGATCATGAATCAAATGAACAACTTTTCCACAGTTGACACAACAGAAGACGTCGAAATCATGTCATTATCCTTGTCCTTGCCTCAAATACTCAAGAAACACATAATGACTTGTCCCAGGCATATTGCGTTGCGGCAATTCGTGTAATCAGAGTGTTTGGGCTGTTTAGATTCCAATGTCATAATCAAACTCTTCAAGCATAATTTCCTTTGCTTTTGCAATTTTCTTGGTGTCTTTATTATTTTCATAATGGACCGTACTCCAAAAAAATGATATGTATTCAAGTCACTGGATATTACTAACCTGTGAGTACTCCAACTTCAAGGCCTTGATCAATATGAAAAAGTAAGATTATTTGAAACCCTTTTGACGCATTTCAAATTCGATCATCAATATAATTTCTATACAACCTTTTTTGATATATTTCCATTGCCCTCGAGGCGTCGACCACTAAAGAAATCTAGTACGATCACTTTTGGCAATTTAGAAATGATCAATTCGTTGGGAATAGTTTGTAGCATGTACTTTTTTTTTGGTTGTGAATGGAATAGTTATGACTATTAATGAAAGAGTATGAAGTGTTGGGCATTAGTTTTTTCTTTGTTTTGTTAAATAGGCTATTTAGTTAAATTAATAAGGATATTTAAGTAATTTAACTTACAAGTTAGGGCGTTTATGCTTTTAATTTAATATAAAAGATTGTCATTTTATTATTGTCAAAGTACAACCTCTATAATCCTGACGATATTGACTATCATTGAATCTCCGATCTCTTATTTATATCTGGGTTATCTTATTCACTATCTCACTCTTCACATCTTACTCGTACTGTTTCATTTACCCTTTTCACCTTGCTTCTTTTATCTATTGGAACTCATACTTTTACCTTCCGATATTCTCAAGGCCTACTCCTGTATTGGTCCTCTGACTGACTGTAATCTTTTTTACTCCAATATCTCTGTATCAATAATAAACGTAAGCTCTGACTGAAACTCTTATGACTCAGCTCTACAACATGATTTCGATCTGAAAGAAGGGTAACAGACTTCTAAATGTCCTGTACCTTCCTGTTTATATAATGTAGTGCACAACACATTTGTAAACAAGACTACTAGAAACGGCTTGTAGAATCCCTAGGACAGACTTGCTCTGATACCAATTTGTCACCCTCCAACCTAGGTGAGGCGTGGCTGGCACTCGGTACCTCACTAGGCCCGAGCGAACCAATTTGTAAATCATGTCATCTATGTCTCAAAAGACAAATTTGACCAAGGAGGCCAACCTATAAATGTAATATCGTATCTGGGGCCAACGAGGGCTTAAACTATAATAAATGTACTTCAAATTAACTCAGCAAGATGAAATCATCCCAACGCGTACATGAATAACTGAATGGCCGAATAGGCAAATATGCATCTCTACAAGCTGCAAAACACAAAATAGATATATACAAGGGCTGGCTAGGCCACTATACTGACAATACTGTAAATATATGACACCTCTATAAGCCTCTAAAGAGACGCAACTGTATTATAGACGGGAAAGGCCCCGGCCTACCCATACTCTGTATATACAAAAAACTAGACCTGACAACTCCGAATGACTTGGAGCTTACCACAAAATTGATACTCGACAAATCCTATGATTGTGATCCTCCTTACAACCTGTATGAACCTGCGGGCATGAGCATAACGTCCCCAAGCAAATGGATATTAGTACAAAATAATGTACCGAGTATGTAAGGCGCCTGAAACTGAATTGTACTGAAATATTAGATAATTTGAATAGTTAATAAAGAATCTGGATACACTTACCCTCCTCTGTAATCTAATATCTAAACAACATGATATCAACTACTTAATCTCATGTAAGGCATCTAGACATACATAAATAGCCCGAAGGCGAATTCATAGCCCGAAAGGCAAGTATATAGCCCAAAGGCAATCTGTAACTGAATAGCCCTGAAGGCAAGTGTATCTAAATAGCCTCGAATGCAATTGTATATGAATAGCCCTAAAGGCAACAAGTGTATTTAATGCTATAGCCTGTTGGCGATGGCATAACTATTGTAACACCTCGTACCTTTAAACTAAGCCATGGTCATAGTTCAGGAGGTTAGGAAACTAAGATGGAGAGTTAAAGTTGAAAAACTAGTTTATGTTCTACAAATCTAGTTTCACGCCCAAGATATACGAACCGTAGAAAGTGTTACGGACCGTAAAAGTAGGTTGTACAAATAACCGTCGAATTTGACGATGTACGATAGACTTATATGGACCGTGTAATATTATATGGACTGTACTTTAGAGCCGTCGATCAACCCCAGAATTTTAGTGTTCACTGGAAAGTTACACTTGGATGACAGTTCGTTTATACGGATCATAAAAATGTATGTACCGTACAGTATGACTATATTCCCGACGACATGAACAATATAAATACGCAAATTTAGTTCTCAAAGATTAGTTTTCTTATTTTTTTAAGCCCTAGAACAAAGTTCTCTCCCCTCATCATCCTCGTAATTCAAGGTAAGCCCTTTTCATGTATTTCCACGTGATTCTAATCAAGTAATACTCAATTCCTAAGTGAAATTCATTGTTTCTAACCTAGGGCTTTCAAGAAAACCAAACCCAAGAGATTAAAGTTCAAGCTTTAGGTTTCATCTTCAAAGTTCATATTTTTATTAAAAGTATTGGAGTAACTAAGATATGTAGAGCTTATTTCGATGTGTGATAACATCATTGTTCTAATCCATGAAAACCAAATTTTCTCCAGACCTAGGGTTTGCTCTAATTCGTGATGACCCTATATACATGTACAACTATATACCATGCTTATATTCATGTTTCAGTTAATTTTATTTGTGATATGTCATTATAACTGTCATGAACTTGTCCAGAATCTATGAACACATGCTTTGAATTTCATGAGTTCCCGAATTCAAGTTATGAATCATTATTACTCAATCCATCAAACTATACATGGTTTTGCACAAGTTATATTATGTATTTATAATCATGTTAATTTAAATTTACAAATCATGTTTACAAGTTACATTCATGAAATCCAATGGCTTACAAGACAACTATATTCATGCTCATGTTCCGGGAGTTGCACAGATTGCTGAAAATGTTTAATACTTGAAACTACATACGCCAACGTAGGATAAGTATCACTCTGCCAAATTAGGACGATTCCTTCATGTTAGCCATAGCGGGTTATTGGATCCATTCATGTTATTTTCATGTCTTGTACCCTGATAAAGTATGAGTTGGCTTAGCAGATCGGGCTGAGATCAAACGCCATGTGCTAGCGTGGTGGTTTCATATCGGTTATTCTATTTCCCTCCGCCAGATATATATATACAATCATACAAATTTTACACATATTTTTATATTCATGTCAGATCGTGTTTACATTGATTGTTCAGTTTCAGTTCCTATTATTTCATGTGCCTGCTTATTCTTTCAGGTGCTTTACATATAGTACAAACAAAATGTACTTGCGTCCCTTTTTTCCCAGGGCCTGTACTTTATGGTGTGGTACTGAGTTTCAGGACGACATATCTACTCAATAGTACTTCATCAGTATCTACTATTGGTGAGCCCCATCTCATTCGGAGTGTTAGCTTATTTTATTTACATATCATGCTGTATAGTAGAGGTATGCAAGGGCCTTGTCCGGTAAACAGTTTTTAGCAATCAAACTCATATCCAGAGGTTTCATAGACTAGCTTAGCATGTCATGACAATCATTCAGGATTATTATGTTTTCAGACTATTTTCTGCTATGATATTTCAGACTATTTTTCAATATACATTTTTGCAAGTTGTATTATCACTATTATATCATGCTTTAGATGCCCATGTGGTTCGCTCGGTCATACGCAGTCAGGCATTGAGTGTCATGTTTCACCCAGACCATGGTTCGGGGTGTTACAAAACTTCGTATCAGAGCCTAGGTTCAAGTGTGTTAGGGAGTCTATGAAACCGTGTCTAGTGGGGTCACTTTTATGTATGAGGAACCCACACATGTAAATATTTGTCTACCAAGACATCTAGGATTGTCTCACTTCTTTCATACTTTAGATCGTGCAGTTAGAGCTATACCTTTAGCACATTCTTCTCAGTCATGCGTATTATGTATTTCAAAAAATGCTGCTAAAAGGAAGTCAGCTACAAGCAAGAGGGCCTCTACCACTATTTCTCAGGAGAACACTCAGGCTCAGAGAGCCAACACGGGAACAACACTCCCACATGACACTAGGGTGCCTGCGGAGGTTCGTACTCCAACTCAGCCGCCCAGTTCCACTAACCCAGATGTTAGATGAGCTATTCAGCTACTCGCCCAAATTGTGGCTGCATAAGCTCAATGTTAGGGAATGATCTGAGTACATTTACTAGTGGAGAGTCGTTCAGTTTCAGGACTCAGGAATTTCTGCGTATTGACCCTTAGTGTTCACAAAGTCTAGTTAGACAGAGGATCGGAAGAATATCATTAACGGTCTTCAGAAGAATTTTGTGTTATGCATGATACTGAGTTAGAGGCAACAAATTTGGGGGCTTATCAGTTGCAGGATATTGCCAACATTTGTTATGAGTCACGAGAATAGTCCCGAGGGGAAGATACGTCTCCTGTGACTTAGGATGAGTTTCTAGATACCTTCATTGAACACTTCTTTCCATTAGAGGTCATGGAGGGAAAGGCCCTTGAATTTGAGAAGCTCAAGAAGAATGGTAGGAGAGTACATGAGTACTACCTCCACTATGTTTAGTTGGCTAAGTATGCTCCACACTTGGTTTCAGACATGAGGGCCAGAGTTAGGCATTTTGTGTGGGGACTTGATCCTCAGTTGTTTGATGCTGCTAATATTTTTTTCTCAAAATAAGGAAATGACTGTTACCAAGATGGTTGCTTTTGTGCAAGGCAATGATAATTGAATTGAGGAAGAATAAGCATTACAGAAGAAGAAAAAAGACATGGAGTTCAATAAGAGGGCTAAGTCTTCAGGCCACTCACTCAATAGGGAGGTAGAGGTAGAAAGTTCTTTAAGAATAGGTCATCAGGACCCGTACTATCTTCAGCCAGTGCCCCAGTCCCAAGGTACAGGAATGATCAGAAGATATAGAACTTCAAAGCATCAGGATCTCAATCACAAGCCAGCATGTGTCAGATACCATTGATAATCCAGTTTGTGGTAAGTTCTGTAAGAGACACCCAGAGGAGTGTCACATGGGTATGGATATCTGTTATGGGTGTGGTCAGCGAGACTGTCCATTAGTGAGGCAAGGTACATGAGGTAATGTGGCTCAGTCCACAAATTCAGCAGTTTCTCATAATTCTCAGGCCTAATCAGGGCATGGTACAACTAAATCTGGTAACACAAGCGGAGGTCCAAACCACTTGTAAGCACTAGCAGGTCATCATGATACAGAGGCTCGGGCAAATGTCATCACAAGAATGCCAACCATTTTGACTTTGGAAATTTATGCCCTTATGGATCCTGGATCCACTCTATCATATGTAACCCCATTTGTTGCTAAGAAATTTGTGATAGAGATAGAAAAGTTGCATGAACCCTTTGAAGTATCCACTCCAGTTGGTGAGTCGGTTATATCTAGACGAGTATATAGAGGTTGTCCAGTTGAAGTCTATCACCGTGTTACAGTAGCTGACTTGGTAGAGTTAGAAATGGTAGACTTTGATGTAATCATGGGAATGGATTGGTTGTCTTCATGTTATGCCACATTAGGTTGTAGAACTAAAATTCTCAATTTTGAATTTCTCGGTGAACCAATCATAGAATGGAAGAGTGATGCAATAGCGCCCATAGGAAGGTTTATGTCCTATCTTAAAGCCGTAAAGATGATATCCAAGGGGTACATTTACCATCTAGTTCGGGTTAGAGATGCAGATGTCAAAACCCCAACTCTTTGGTCCATACAGAATGGCTCCAGTAGAGTTAAAGGAATTAAAAGCCCAGTTGAAAGATCTCCTTGATAAGGGATTTATTAGACCAAGTGTCTCACATTGGGGTGCACCAGTCTTGTTTTTTCGGAAGAAGAATGGATCTTTACGTATGTTCATTGACTACCGATAATTGAACAAGGTTACCATTAAGAACAAATATCCTCTTCTTAGAATCAATGACCTATTCAATCAACTTCAGAGTGCGCAGTGTTATTCCAATATTGACCTCAGATCAAGGTACCATCAGCTTAAGGTTAAAGAAGTTGACATTCTGAAAACCAACTTCAGATTCGCTATGGTCATTTTGAATTTTGTGTCATGTCATTCGGATTAACGAATGCACCAGCTACCTTTATGGATCTTATGAACAGGGTCTTCAAGCCTTATCTTGACCTTTTCATCATTGTCTTCATCGATGATATTCTAGTCCATTCCTGTAGTGAAGTTGATAATGCAAAACATCTTAGAATAGTGTTGAAGATGCTCCAGGATTGCTAGCTTTACACAAAAAAATTCAAGTGTGAATTTTGGTTGCAATCAGTGGCGTTTCTAGGCAACGTCATTTCTGGAGAAGGTGTGACGGTAGATTTTTAGAAAATCAAGGCAATAATGAATTGGCCCAGACCCACCTAAGTCTCTGAGATAAGGAGTTTCTTGGGTCTAGCATGCTATTACAGATGCTTCATAGAGGGTTTTGCCTCCATCGCAGATCCATTGACTAGATTTACTCAGATGGAAGTCAAATTTCAGTGGTTAGATGCATGTGAGCATAGTTTCGAATAATTAAAAACGAGACTGACTTCTGCTCCATTGTTAATATTACCATAATGAACTGATGGGTTCATAGTGTATTGTGATACATCAGGAATTGGTCTTGGATGTGTTTTAATACAGCATGGTAAGGTTATAGCTTATTCATCCAGACAACCGAAGCCTCATAAAAAGAACTATCCGACTCACAATTTAGAATTGGCAGCCGTGATTTTTGTGCTCAAGATATGGCACAACTATTTGTATGGAGTTCATATTGACATTTTCCTAGATCACAAGATCCTTTAGTATATTTTCAAGTAGAAGGAGTTGAATCTTAGATAGAGAAGATGGCTTGAATTGATAAAGGATTATGATATAGATGTCTTCTATCATCTCAGGAAAGCGAATATGATAGTCGATGCTCTAGTCAACGATCTATGGTAAGCTTAGCTCATGTTGAAGAAGAAAAGAGAACTATGACAAAGGAAATTCACCGACTAGTCAGTCTAGGAGTTCGACTCATGGACTCCGAATATGGCGTTGTTGTTGTCAGAACAAGTTTGAATCCTCCTTAGTAGCCAAGGTGAAGTAGAAGCAATTTAATGATCCATATTTATTACAGCTTAAAGAGGGAATTTACAAGCATAAGACTACGACTTTTGAACAAGAAAGAAATGATAGTACTTTAAGGTACCGAGGCAGGTTATGTGTTCTAGATATGGACGGACTCAGAGAGCGAATCATGGCAGAAGCGCACAATCCCAGGTATTCTATTAACCCAGATTTTACAAAGATGTATCATGATCTTAAAGATATTTATTGGTGGAACGATATGAAGAGCAATATGGCAGATTTGTAGCCAAGTGTCCGAATTGTCAGCAGGTGAAAGAAGAGCACCAGAGGCTTGGTGGGTTGGTTTAGAATATTGATATTCCTGTGTGGAAATGGGAGATGATAAATATAGACTTCATAACAAGTCTACCTTGCTCATCCCCAAGGAATGATTCGATTTGGGTGATTGTGAATCTACTTACCAAATCAGCCCACTTCTTGCCAGTCAAGACCACAGACTCAACAGAAGATTATGCCAAGTTATATATCAAAGATATTGTCAGGCTTCATAGGACCCAGTGTCCATTATTTCAGATCGAGACCCTCAGTTCACAACGCACTTTTGGAAGTCTTTCCAGAAATGATTGGGTACCAAGGTAAATCTCAGCACAATTTTTCATTCTCTAACAGATGGCCCGGCAGAGCATACTATTCAGACCCTCGAGGACATGTTGGGAGCATGCATCCTAGATTTCAAAGGTAATTGGGATGATCATTTTCCTCTCATTGAATTTGCTTATAATAACAGTTATCATGCTAGTATTCAGATAGCACCATTTGAATCTCTGCATGGATGAATTTGTAGATTGCCAATTGGTTGGTTTGAAGTTGGTGAAGCATAATTGTTAGGACAAGATTTGGTCCATCAGGCCATGGAGAAAGTCAAGTTAATTCAAGAGCGCTTGAAAATGGCTCAGAGTCACTAGAAGTCCTATTCATATATGAGGCGTAGAGACTTGGAGTTTTAGGTTGATGATTGGGTTTTTCTAAAAGTCTCATCAATGAAAGGTGCCATGAGATTTTGAAAGAAAGAGAAACTCAGCCCTAGATATATCAAACCATATAGGATCCTGCGAAGAATCGTCCAAGTGGCTTATGAGCTTGAATTGCCACAAGATTTAATTGATGTACACTCAGTGTTTCATATGTCTATGTTGAGGAAGTGTGTGGGAGACCCATCACTGGTTGTCCCTACCGAATCTATCATAGTTAAGGATGGCCTAACCTATGAAGATGTCCTTGTGGCTATTTTGTATTGTCAGATTCGAAAGTTGAGAACTACGGATGTTGCCTCAGTAAAAGTGTTATAGAGAAGTCATAAATTGAGGAGGCTACATGGAAAGCCAAAGAGGACATGAAGTCCAGATATCCACACTTATTCGCGGAGTAGGCAAAAATCATACAAGGTAATACCTTCAGTATTCATGCCATGTCTCATGTTCCACGTTCATGTATTCAGTACTCTTGTCTCATGTCCCCATGTTCATTTTTTCATGTAATAATGTCATTCAGTCCCCATGTTCTGTGTCATGTTTCTTCACGTTCATGCACCCATGACATGTCCAGTCTTACTTTTAACCATGACTCATCATTCGAGGACGAATGATCCCAAGAGGGAAATCAAGACAGAGAGTTAAAGTTGTAAAACTAATTTCTGTTATGCAAATCTAGTTTTACGTCCAAGATATATGGATCTTAGAAAGTGTTATGGATCGAAGAAGTAGGCCGTAGAAATCACCATTGAATTTGATGATGTACGGTAGACTTATACAAACCGTATAAAACTATACGAACCATACTTTTGAGCCGTCGATCAACCCCAGACTTTTAGCAATCACTGGGAAGTTGCACTTGGATGACATTCCGATTACACGGACCATACAAAAATGTATGGACCGTACAATATGGCCGTAAAACCCCAATGACAGGAATAG
Organism: Anisodus tanguticus; assembly: GCA_034509755.1. Lineage (NCBI taxonomy): Eukaryota > Viridiplantae > Streptophyta > Magnoliopsida > Solanales > Solanaceae > Anisodus > Anisodus tanguticus. The sequence goes on from CM067550.1 coordinate 30,370,725, forward strand.
TATAAATACAAAAAATTAGTTTGAAATTCAGTTTTCTTATTTTTTCAAGCCCTAGAACGAAGTTCTCTCCTCCCATCATCCTCATAACTCAAGGTAAGCCCTTTCCATGTATTTCGAATTGATTCTAATCAAGTATACTAAATTTCTAAGTGAAATTCATTGTTTCTAACCTAGGGTTTTCACGAAAACCCAACCAAATAGATTAAAGTTCAATCTTTTGGTTTCATCGTCAAAGTTCAGATTTTTATTACAAGTATTAGAGAGATTAAAGTATGTAGAGTTTCTATCCACATGTGGGAACATCATTGTTCTTCTCCACACTGTTTTAATCCACGAAACATGAGTTTTCCCCAGACCTAGGGTTGCTCTAATTCATGATGACCCTATATACATGTACAACTATGTACCATGCTTATATTCATGTTTCTGTTAATTGTATTTGTGATATGTCATTATGATTGTCATGAACCATTCCGTAATCTATGAACATATGCTTTGAATTCCATGAGTTCCCGAATACAAGTCATGAATTATTATTTCTCAATCCTGAAAGTATACATGTTATCGCACAAGTTATATTATGTATTTTTATTCATATTAATTTACATTTACAAATCATTTTTACAAGTTATATTCATGAAATCCATTGGCTTACAAGCCAACTATATTCATGCTCATGTTTCAGAAGTTGCACAGATTATTGAGAAGAGTTAATACCTGAAACTACGTGAAGCATAGGACATCACATAATGAGAAATAATACAAAGTGCGGAAAAGTACTCCCGGCAAGGGACAACAAGAGACATGAAATCTTTTCAAGAGTAAAGAACAAGCATATCTTTCATAGTCAGGAGTAGAGTTCTCTTTTACGGACGTTTCATTATATGTCGTTATTTCAAGGATCATGCCAGACGAAAGAAAATGTAAACCTTACCTACCTCTATTCTACATTCTTGAAAGCTTTTCGACACCATACTTTACTATGAATTAATTAACTTCCTACATTGCTGCAGAGTTGAAAGTATACGATCCCATTCATTTTTCACGGTAAAACTAGAGGATTACATTTTCCCTCTCTACAGATAAGTAAGGGGCAATAGATATTTATGTGAAACAGAGTTTAACCGTGCATCTTCTTGCTAGACCATGAATAATTCTTTATGGTAAAGCAAAGGTAATTATCCAAGATCTGGTATATTTAAAAAAAATGTTAGCGGCATACGAGTCTTGTATATGCAACAAAATTTTCTATAAAATGCCATAGCTATTAATCTCTCAAAAAAATATATCAACAAAACCAAAATAGTTGGTCACATGTTATAAGCATATGGCGGTGGAATCATTGAATAAAAAAAGGGACTTTAATCTTTAGCTACAAGGTTGATGAACTCATCCAAAATATATATTATAATGACATGTATATATCTAATTAGGTAGGCAATGTCACTTGAATTCACATGGACAATGTTTTAAAAAATATTAATGATGTTGTCCCCATCCTAAAGTACTACTATCAAATATTAAAATATTAATAAATTATGGATATCTTATAAAGTTAAAATAAACACTAATATTTTATAAATACATAATGATTAAGATATTGATAAAAGTTATATCTCATGAAGTTCTTGTTGGTTGCTATTGTAGTAAAGCAGTACGGGAAGTAAATAAATATTACAAGTGTTCGAAAGGATAAATAAATGGTCAATCTTCAAAACTGCCGCAAGCTTGTTCTGTCTTGAATCTTGATAACCTGAAATCAAGAAACAACTAAATCTGGATGGTTACAACGTTGTGTGTTGAGTCGAGTGATTGCACTCTGTCCTTAAGACAAGATTGCCCCGTATATATGCCTTTACGTTAGCGGGCAATAGTCTCCCAAGATAAAACAACACTTTAATCTCAACACTACAAAGCAAATAGGTTGAGTCTGATGAAGAAAACAAATATGAATCGACTTGCTGAAGATATGGAAAAGGAAGGAAGAGTTTCTATTTTCTCTTCTGTTTTGTCTTTGTGTATATAGTGTCTCTGTTGTGTATATCTCGTGTATATCACACTGTATTTCGTCACTGTTTTTGGGTGTTTTCGTGTGTTTTTCTCACTGTTAGTGCACTATTTTTCGTTGCTGAAATGTGCTATTTATTTTCGTGTATGTCTTTCACGTTATTGAGTCAAAGAGGCATCAATATATAGCATGGAGGAGGTTGTCCAACAGCCACAAACAAGGCTGTTAATAGCCATTAGTGAGGGTTGTTAATGGCCATTAGGGAGGCTGATCATGGCAGGTTTAATGCCATTAGTGAGGCTGATTTATGGTCATGAAGAAGGGTTGTTTATGGAGGAGTTAACAGCCAAGTAATACCTTGAACCCAAGCACATCTAGGTCCTCCCTCCTTTAAACACATGGGATACCCCTTGGGGTCCCAAACCCTTTACCACATTAGAGACTTATAAAGAGAGAAATTCTTCCTATTCCCACCGATGTGGTAGATTTGTCCCACACCATATTTCCATGCCTTAAACACCTTACTTCGTGGACTAATATCTCTTTCATTTCTCAACGAAATTTGATGATTCTTGGCCCTACGGTCATCTACTCACTTAGTAGATTATGCATGTGTGAAGAGACAAAGCCTCCAACATGCGGAACACTAGTGTTTAATTCATTAAAGATGGGTGGACGCATCTCCCCGCCAAAGGCAAATTTTCAACAATCCCCTCTATGAAAGAGAGATTATGGCGCACACACAAGGTGCTTACTTTCAACAATCTTTCAGCGAAAAGATATTGCATCAGGAGAGGTAGCTTCCGCTTTGAACCTTCCCTAGTTGAATACCACCGGACTTGCTTACTGCGCGGTGAACGTGATGTCTTGAACCGTCAGTGTTTAGTGTAAGCCAAGACAATGATACCAACACAATAACTCTCATTATTCGTTTTCATTCTTAAGTTTTTGTCCGTTGTGGCCGTGGACACACTTGGATTCTTAAGTGCGTTCATTTGAGGCGGCCATCCTCACACTTAAATAGGTGATCTCCTACAAGGTATCCTGCTATACCCCACTTCACAAGTGTTAGGAATCATTAAAAATTTCTCCAACCTTAACCTCAACCGTTTGAGGATCATTTAAAGGTTTGGAAGCTTAACCTTTACCCACCATGCAGGTAGCACTTTAATGTATATCGCGGGAACATCTTTGGATTCATGTTTCCGTACATAAATCATCATCTGAAGTGTTTCTTGCTTCCACAGAAGCGCTCAACTGAACCTTTTGCAACTTAGTTTTCCCATTGAACCAAATTCTTGGGATCTCCAATCAGTATGGTTGGGTTACCACTGTAATGGTTCGTATTGTTTGGGTTTTAAGCCCATTCCCCTAGACAGACAAAACATTTGATCTCCAGGTAGTCCCTTAGTTAGTAAGGAAGTGACACCTGTGATGATTAACTGCCATACGGTCTTATATCTCCGACAGATCCTGACAGATATGTCCAGACGCCGTCATACGTGTCCTTCCTGAAGCCGACTGGCTAGCCACAGTGTATAACTGCTGAAGGCACGGGTTTTTCCCAATAAGGGACGTCCTCTAAGGAGTCGTGAAGTTACTCAACTTCTTTCATGCTTTGTATAAAGCGATAAACTCCGATTCCATCCTGAATCGGTCGATGCAAGTTTGCTTAGAGGATTTTCCAAGACCCGCCATACACATTTACTTATGGCTTTGGTGTTCTTCAGATCTGATGTCCAGTTTGCATCATTATGTTCTCCCAGAACCGCTGGACATCCAGAATACTATAATCCGTAGATAAGCGAATAATTCAGATATCGTCATATCCGACTTAACACCTTTTATTGATCATTTATTAAGATCATCAGTGAACCTTAGTTCAACTGATCTGTTTGTAGGCCAATATAGGTCGATTGTAATGTGTACAATACATTGAACTACACGTGACCTGAGCATATCGCTCCTTATCTACGGGTGCACCATGATTCCAATCAGTTCTATGATTCATATCCATTGGTGGCTTCAACGAGATTGTCAACTATCGACCAGTCCGTTAGATGTCTTAGAAATCCAATTCCTAAGATGTCATCGGTGATACTCATATCTTTCATATCGAGACTTCGTTTCAATATGACTTTTACTTTCAGACTGTTGATTCTCCAACTGTTGGCTTTCTAACTTCAGAGCCAATATTTCTGTGGTCAGATTCATTATTTCTGTTTTATCTGAAACTTTCAGGACCAAAATGTAAACATTTCAGGGACCAAAATGAAAGTTCAGGAAGAAGCCCAACAATTCAGCAAATCAACTCTGATCCTCTTCTTCCAACTCTCCGATTGGGAAGGTTGTTTCAACATCCATGCCACGCAAGACTGCAATGGCCCTGGATGTTAAGCTACTCACAGGGGAGCACATTTTACAACCCAAAGGTTCTTTTCCCAGAGGAAGATCAACCATTACGCAAGTATGATTCTATATGATAGAATCTATTTCTTTCTTTGTAGCTTCTTTCCAAAGCAGCGCTTCTAGAGATAACAATTATTTGTTAATTGTCCATGGTTTATTCTCAACCATACAAGCTAGAAGGACTGGAACAAGTCTTTGTCCCCTTCTCTGCTCCGTCTCGGTTCAACATCTAGAATCCCTGAGTTCTGCAGATCTGGAATATTAAGTTCCGGATAGCTAGCAACTTCCGAGTCCTGTAGATACGGAACGTCTAGTTCCGGACAGTCATGCCCTCGCGGGTTCTTGTTAACCTTGAGCAATTACACTTTTTTCCTTTTTCAAGAAAAGTTATCTTCAAAGAATTCAACATTCTTTGACGCCAAGAGGCGATAAGCACTACTGTTATTTGCAGATCCAGTGGATATGCAATTTACAGTCTTAGGTATGAAACCACCCCACATCACAACATTTGTATGTGAGATCCTTTCCATGTCTCACACGGAGGGTTACCCTTATCCTTATGCGGAGTTCTATTGAGAATCGTATTAGCGGTAAGGATCATCGTGCCCCACATAATTTGGGCGTACAACTTTGCGCTTGGCTAACACCGTTGGACTGAGGTGAGTAATGAGCAGTCGTTTAATGAACGATGCTTCACATTCTCCCCCTCTATCACTACGAATTTCTCAATCCGTAGGCTTAGTTGATTTTCAACTTCTGCTTTGTAGCGCTTATCCGCTTCAACAACTTCATCTTTGCTTTTCAACAAACAAAGGATACTATACGTTGTACCATCATCAATGAAGATCACAACATACTTGTCTCCCCCCCCCTCTATTTTGTATAAACTTCAAATCACCCAAGTAGGTGTGACTAAGTTCTAGAGGAGCGGTGCTTCTTTCGCTATTCCCTTGACGGAATTTAGAAAGGTGATTTTGCCTCTTCATCTACCTCACATTCATTTTGAGGGTTTATGTCGACAGTAGCCAACAATCTCAACATCGTTAGCTTTTGAATGAGTTTCTATTTAACATGTCTTAATCTATGATGTCATAGATGCACGGATTACAAATATATCATTCATTTGGCTACAGACATACTATACCATTCTTAGTTATTACAGACCTGTTGGACTAGTCTCAAACCAGCTTGACCAACAACGTCTCTTTAACCAAGTTTGGGACATGTATCACCTCTTTTTAGAGTGATCCCATTCCCTGAAGTCCTATTGAGGACAACCTCTCCACCCCCTTCTACTTTAGAGGTGGCGTTGCTTCACATAAACAACCTATTGCCCGTGGTTAGGGCGTAATCGGATCATATTTGATCTGGATACTCTGGCCCACTCCAGTTGCTTTGGCAGACTGAGTGTCCAATTTCTTTTCTGCCTTTCTTTAGGCCTTCAGATCATTTAAGACCTGGAAACTCTGGCCCACTACACTAGGTGTCCATTACTTTTCCTATGAAATGAATTCTGGCCCCACTCCAGTCGCCCGTAGTCTTTGTATGACTGAGTGTCCAATATCATCATATCAAAGGGATTTTGGCCCACAGCAGTCGCCCGGAGGCTTTGTATGACTGAGTGTCCGATATCATCTTATCAACGGAATTTTGGCCTACTCTAGTCGCCCGAAGGCTTTGTATGACTGAGTGTCCAATATCATCCTATGAAGGATCTTCTGCCAAATAGTGTGACAGGCTCAACATCTTTAGCTTTTAGACTTCTTCCGTTATGAGTGGTGCCCAGACAATTCTTGGCGCTTACTTAAGAGTGGTAACAGTTTTCGCACAGTTAGTGGATCTTTCTCCATCGTATGTGCGAACATACTTTACACACTTTTAATAATTACACTTAAAAGAACGGATCTTTTTAAGTCGTTTAGAAAATCCAATCTTTAAACGGGAAAGAAGAAGAGATTAAACTTCTAATTTTAAAGCGTAAGGAATATAAATTATTTTGTGAAAATATTTTCATATTCCTCCTTACTTTAAGCCATTTATAATCAGACATTATTTAATCTTATTCTTGACAAGGAAGAAAAATCATTTATCCCAATTTTGGATTCTGGCCCACTTCAGTCACTTCATCGGACTGAGTGTCCATTTTCTCCTTACCATAATTCGGATCCTTTGTCTGGGACAGATATAGGCCTTCTGCTACAAGATAGAACCACATCTTCAGCCTTCTCCTCTTGTCCCAGTTGACATCCTCAACCTCTCGTGAGCGCTTGTTCCCACCACTCTCAGGAGCGGTGACACCATGAACAGGTTCAACTTCAACAATATCATCATCACTGTCTTCAAGTAGAAAACCACAGCCATATCCAGATTTGGTCACACAACTTTTGACCGACATCTTTCGAACACTAATACTCTTACAATACAATCTTGTCTTAAATTGTTGGTCCTCTCTCCTTTAAACATATGGGATACGCCTTGGGGTCCCAAACCCTTTACCACATTAGAGACTTATAAAGAGAGAAATTCTTCCTATTCCCACCGATGTGATAGATTTGTCCCACTACCATATTTCCATGCCTCAAACACCTTACTTCGTGGACCAATATCTCTTTCATTTCTCAACGAAATTTGACGATTCTTGGCCCTACGATCATCTACTCACTTAGTAGATTATACATGTGTGAAGAGACAAAGCCTCCAACATGCGGAACACTAGTGTTTAATTCATTAAAGATGGGTGGACGCATCTCCCCGCCAAAGGCAAATTTCCAACAGTTCTAATTTTCCAACCTAATATCAAAACTATATATTTCAAAACGGGAAAAGATAATGTTTCTTATGAAAAATAATTTCTATCTTTATAATAAAGAAAATCCTATTAATAAACTTCGTCATATCCTGTATATAATTTAAAGCGAATCCAAAAATTAGTAATATTAATAATTTTAATAAAAAATCATATTTATCAAACTTTTACAAAAAAAATGTCACTTAAAGGAAAATACTATATCAAGGCAATATATAATGGTTTCAAAACTCATCAAACTTATAGGGTCTTACATCTATAACCACATATATGACTTTAATCCCTTTCCACTTATATGATTTTACTATAACGCATCCTAACGCTAAAGTACGGGGTGTTACATAAGCCCTTTCCGTAGTCGGGTTACATAGAAATTAATCCTAATTTCTTCTACTCGAATCTTTCCTAGACCAGGCCCGATATGGACTTCCTACGTACCTCTCCTCGGGACATCAGGTCGGACGTAGTTTCTTTTACAAAAAGGGGGAGGGGATAACTTTTGATTGAAAGCTGAAAAGGGGACGCCTAAACTACCAAAAAGATGACTTCTCCTTGAAGCCATGGCGGGTCGTCGTTTTTACGACCGCGCAATATTTCGATGTCTTTCCGAGAAGTGACCTTGTATCACAGGCCAAAACTGACCTGTGTTGACAAGATGTTCTAGCTCAAACTTGAAGGATTCACACATGCCCTGGTGCCCCTGAATGGTATAAGAAAATCTTCATCCTCGATGTGTTGGCAGCTAGTTTCTAGGTGGTTTTGAGTGGGTGAACCTTGCCGGTACGGGCTAAAAGAGAGAAAATGTTTACGTACGAATCTTCAAAGATAGTGAAGTCGTAATGCCATAGCTGAGTATCAATGGTGATTCCTTCACCAAATATGATGCAGTCGTAGGCCAGTAGGGCATGTCGCCCCCACAGGTTACGAATGGCCTTCTCGTCAATCAATCTGATAACTCTTCTTTTGAAAGCTATGCACTCGTCTATGATGTGGCCAGGCTGATTTCGGTAAAATAGACATCTCTTATGAGCAAAGATGGATGCATAAGTCAGAAGGACGTCGGAGCTAACACACTCCAACTTGGCGGCATTCATCCCATCGTATACATGAATGTTTCGCACTGCCTTGGGTGCCACTCTGTAGAGGAAACTGCGAGCTTTGAGGGAAATTTCCCACTACATTAGAGATGATGTACGGGGTGGCCCTTGTGGCATCCTGTAGTAGTTGACAGCTTCATCAGAAGTTAGGGTGACTCTCTCAAGTACCCCGTTTGATTCCCTATACGATATTGATTTATTTTTAGGCAAATCTATTAGAAAGACGTAATCGTTGACCATTCTCTTGACCTCTTCAGGGAGGTTTCGGTATTAAGGTTTCCCTTCGGGGGACTCTTCAGCGAGATTTCCTACAAACTCCAGAATTTTGTCAACCTCTTTTATTTTGGCGCTCACCAACTCAATCTTCGCATCGACCTTACATATTTTTTCCCGAAGTGACTCCTTAGTTTCTTTGTCGCTGACTTTCAACAACTGGTGATGTGGCACTTTGGCTGTCAGGAGTGTCTATTGGTAGCAAATAAACCTTTAAGATGAGGTACAAATTTAGCTTAGTTTTGGTATCTTCTTATGTTTTCCTTTTAGGTTGGTGTCCGAAATGTGGGACTAATCAAGAGTTCTAACGGAACACATGAAAACACAAACAATTTATATCACAAAAACACATAAGCAATTATAATATTTTCATTCTTAAACCTCGATACTCTAAGGCTTTCTAATCGTTTGAAGCATAAATGTGTCAAATGTTGATTAAACTGTTGCCCCATAATCATTTCATTAAATATATATTTTCCCTAGTGGGGTTACAAAAGATGAATAAAGAAGTAAAATCAGAAGAAGTCACCTCTAGTGGTGATGATGAAGCTCTATTTGTCCAAGCTCTCTTGGCCCTTTGAAGGGTGGACTGAATCCGGAGATGAGTAGACATCAGAAGCAAATCAACCCAATAACCTTTCTCTGTGAAGGTCATGGGTGTAGTATCGTCCATAGCTCTCCTCATGCGAGCATCTAAGTTCTCTAGACACTCATGAGTGAAGTCTAGCTCCTCAGTCAAGCTGGCTATGATGGTCTGGTCATGCTCTATCTTCTCTAGGTACTTGGCATCTCGATCATCAGCCTGTCTCTAAATGCGGCATGACTTGATCTTGGCCTTGAATCCCGATCTTGTATGGGTTGATACGGTTGGGCACCAGTGTGAGGGTTCCTTGAAAGTATGCTCTCAACCAGTCTACATAGTCCTCATCACAACCCGGATGAAAGACATCATTGGCTAAAGTCTCTGAACTCCACTTGATTTGACCATTCCACTCTCGGATGATTCAGCAACTCCTCTGATCTTGTCTCTTTCGTACTCAACTACATACTCCCCCATGTTTCCTATTTAGGGTATCACCTCTCTCCTTTCGAACCGTGTTAGGAACCTAAGATGTGCATATGATCAAATTGCCCAGATCCCCATAAGTGGTAGGAAAGGACATTTACTACCTCTCACAACTATGGTCTCGGATATGAAGTTGAGAAATCTCTATTGGATGTTGTCCTCTCAGATCCTAGAAAAGATAAGAGCATACCCCTCTTTAGTTTGATTCCAAAAATTTGGGTAAGTGACTTTGAGGTTATCTTCTCGGGGTCTCGGTATGATGGAATCTTAGTTTTGTAGAGGTGCTTAATGATCCACCATTGTACTAGAAGGTTACACCCTTGGAAGTACCTATGTAGGTTACGGCATTGACCTAAGGCTCGATATATGTCGGATATGATGAATGGGACTAGGTCATAGTACTTGGTTTCCTTATTTGTAGTTATGCCATCAAATATAGCATGGGTGACGAAAATGACCTGGGTATCTATGACCTAGTATCAGCCCTTGGGAAATACCATGATTCCTAATAGGCATATGACAAAGGCTAGGGGTCGGGTGGTTTCCCAGTCGGCAGAGGATCAAAACTCTACGGATTTCTCTATGTACCCCTGTCTTGACCCAAATCGGCTATAACAATCCCTAAAAGCAATGGTCGGGCCTAATATCAAATCGACGCTAGCTAAGGATAGGAACTTAAGAATCTCATCGGGAGTCGGCTTATAGGTCACTAGAAGGTTGTGGTCAGGTCTATTCCTCCTTCTCATAAAGGTCCTAACGCTATCTATGCAATCCCGGATCTCCTCTAGGTCAGGGTCATCTCTAGGTCTCCAAACCTAAACTCCATTCTATCACAGTCCTTATACCTGGTAAGGAATTCCAAGTCAATATTCCCTTGTATGGTCATGAGGGAGGGTAGGTATCCTAGACAGTTCGTTACTTCTCTCTGTTGCATGACATCTAGACACGATCACCAAAATCTTAGTATATCAGGTGTGTCGATAACCATGTCGAACTTTATATTGGTATGCATTTGTAAAACAGAACACGATTAGTCCCCTCCCCCCCCTCCCCCCCTCCCAAGGAACAATAGTTCATCTCATAAGGCGCGTTAATGCTTCCACATAGCAAGTAATTGGATGCAGTGCCGTCGGGTCATGGACCGTCAAGATATGAGGTAGTCATCCTAATAGGTCCTGGTAGGTTTGAGATACTCGAACCTGTCTATGTCAGTATGCCCTAGTTTAGTAGGGATTTGGCTTTGCTCTATCCTAGTTGTACTAGAGTGGTCTAGCAAATGACTTAGGGACCCGAGCGGACAACCCAAAGTGAATCTTTATCGATTGTTGGACGACTGTGAACCAACTCCGTCTTCAACGTGTTCGAAAGAAATATTTTTATTTTTATACTGAAGGATGATTGCGAAATCCGCATAATAACCTTTGTGCACTGATGCAAGTATGTGTGCATGCCATTTGGCGAAAGATGAATGCATGAACGACATTTATAATTGTGAGTATTTAAACACGTAGGCAATTTATATTATTTAAAAGCATGTTATATTGGAACTCTTTTGGTTAGAACCTAGGTTTATCCCAGCAGAGTCGCCATAATGTTACAGTTCACTTTTATACGGAGGCATAAAAGCTACTAAGAGTTTGTGATGGTGCTCTAAGTCGGATAATTTAATTTTAGAGTCGCCACCTAATTTATAGGTAAATTAGAAAAACCATGTTGAAAAGGTTTATTCAAAATGTTTGAAATATCCTACATAAACCAGAGTCGAGGTAAGGGTTCTGGTGATTCTCCGGGGAAGTTGCTAGACACCCCGGTATTAAGGATCCGTAGAATACGGTTGACCTTCGGGTTCTATAACATACTTAAATGATTTAAATTGTCTTAAAGTATTTAAAATTCACAAAATACTTGTCATTTATTTATTAAAAAACTCAAGGGTTTTCTCTTAAAACAAAAGAGTTAAACTTCCGCCAAAATGGTATGCACGGGGATACATTAGTCAACTTATTTTTGGACTAAAAAAACTCAAATATTAATTTGAGTACAACTATACTTTAATACAACAAAGTAGTCCAATAACACTTGCCTCTTTTGAAAATCTTTTTTAAGGTTCAAAAATTAGTATAATCTATTTAGAATGACAAGTTTTGGGTTTTGAAAAGAGATAGAAAATAGCTTTCTTTCGTTCATGCTATACCCAAAGGTCAATTCATATCTCCATTTTACCAAAGTCCATACCCTCAATCCCAAGTCCCAGCTAGGTAACTTTTGTCCAAAAATCAATTAGTTGGGCTCAACCCATAAAATCAGTCTTATCCAAACTCAGTCCATTTTGATGTATTAAAACCAAGCTAGTATTTATTCAATATGAAAAGTTCACATTCTTGTTTTCCCGATCATATAAAAAGTCCCTTTTTATGCCTTAAAATGAAAGCAGTCCGTCATTTCTTTTTGAATTCATATTCAATCCGGTTTTAAAATATTTAGGCCACCCTAACTAAACGATGTACGTATTGTTTTGCCTATCCTAAGTTTGTAGCTATAAAAGTTCCAATATTTATATAAAATATATTTATTACAAGTATATACATACATATAACATACGAGAAATTGAAAGAGAAAAGTTTAGGCTGGTGGGCCTACCTAAACCCACTAGGTAACTATTTTCATCCATAGTTGTTCCTTCACACACAGCTATGGGCAATAGACTCGATCAATGAGTGTATTTATGGTTGGACCTCAGCCCAACAGACTGAAAAAGGAATGGAGAGGCCCAATGGGGACCATACCAACGCGAACAGTACGAAAAGAGGAGGGAAAACAAAGAAACCAGTTAGAAGGCATTTAAAACTTATCTCCTAATTATGCAAAATAATTTAATCACACAAGGTAGTCTAGTAATAAATTCGGACTCAAATTAAAATACTGAAGATAGTAAGCCCAGAACAAAGCACAACAACACAAAGAAGGCAAACAAATGGGCTTTAGCTCAATCACTGGTGTCAAGGCACATAAATAAGAAAAAACAAAGTGAATGACCCAAGCCTAGTCGTTATAGTTATAAAAAAAAGGACACAGAAATAACAGAAATGGGCTAAGCCTAGTAGTATCTTTCATGATATAATAACAAGAATGATATATACAAAGATATACACACTTATGCAATCTGATATACTAAGTGCATCTGATGTATATAGGTAGTATATTATGTGCATATCAGTACACATTGCAGGCAAACATGAGTCAACATGATATAGTGAACACATATCAACAGAGTATGCAACTGATTACCTAAACTTAACAACAACAGAGGTCCTTAAGGCTACTTCTCATTTAGAAATACTCAAAGACAAGACAAACATAGAACATATGATGATATGCAATAAGGATAGCTATATGCTGGACAACAGGCTACCAGATACTGGATGCTATAACCTATCACTCCCACAACAACATTAGGAAGGAACAAAATTAAATATGCATCAAGAGTCAGGAAAGGTTCATATTCCACACATACTATATGTTTTAGCTATAGATATGTCAAAAGAGATCATGCTTTAAAACAAAACGGATTGAATCTCATCTTAGAGGTCAAAATCTATATTTTTAGGCATCACGCTATTACTTAAAACTAGCTTAACAAACCCCCCAGGTGATCTAGAGAAATGCCCAGAATGGTCTAACGATCATACACACATATTAACATCACATCCAGAGACCTAAGTCGCACTCTTATTAACCCAGTTGGCCAAATATCATTCCATGTGTTTCTAGATAATTACTGAGACTTAGACAACCCATACACAACTGAAAACAGACATGAATCAATACATGGACCCTCCTATAAACTTAAACAACTCATACATGACTCAAATCACTTAAATTAAGCATATTAGGCATCCTTTGACTTAAATAACCTATATATGGTTAGAATGAACCTTAGATCAACCTGTTAATCAATTCCGACCAATTTAACTAACCAAACCAGTCTTAAACTCAGACAAATAGTCATTTTGAACTAGTAGGTATAACCAAACAGGTTTTGAGCTAATATCTTTAACACTATGTTACCCTAGCCAATCTATACATGGTTATAACAATTCAAGCCAACAAATTTCTTAACATAATCAGTTTACCTAATTAAACAAACTTCCAAACTAACTGTGTTAACATTATTTTAGGCATGACGATTTTCATACTAGTTAAAACAGGTTTCAACTATCATATTTCACACAGATGAGTCATTTTAACTTAAGGTTAATCTACAATTCCCCTTGAGTCATATCAAGGGATATTGTGCTCTAAACAATCTCTACTAATCAAAAACCAATTCAAATTAATTCTTTGTCACATGAATTCAAAACACTTTACATCTAGCCAAACAAACTACCCAATTAATCATGGATAAACAACTTATTACCTAAATAGATTTCTTACCTACATATCAAGTATATTAACTCCAGTTACATTATTAAACTAGTTTAATCTAACAATTTTCTGGATATTACATAGCTTAAAAGCCTGGAACAAGCTTATTGTTAATATATTTATCATTTAAAAATCCTCTAAACATATCATATGAAATAAGCAGGCTCTAAACTGAAACTATTAGGCATTAAATCAGATTAACACATTGTTTTTAATGTATATTAAGCACTATCAGTTATCCGACAAACATAGCCACATTATGCATCATAACTTGACCTAAAAGAACCCTGAAAACATAAAACCAACCAAAATATGCTAAAAATCACAACGTTACAAGTTTTTCAATATAATTAAAGAAAGAAAATAGAAGGGTTAAGGATTACCTTGTGTGTAGGCAGCCTAGGGTCGATGTTGAGCTTGAATCTTTAACTCCGGACTTCGAATGCTCACAACACAAATGGAAGGAAATAATTTTAGTTGTGAATGACTAATTTTGCAGGGTATGGGTTCCACCGGAAAGGCTAGGATCCCAAATGCACAAAATTAGTCGAATTAAGCTTAAAATTGTCTCTCAAAACAATGTATGCCAAAATTTAAACTTCGGATCTCTCATAATAAGAAATAAGGTCTCAATTTATAGAGTTTGATGGAAACCCTAACAGTCCAAAGAACCAATGTGGGAGAACATGGATTTGGAGGGAAATTTCCCTAATCTAGTTCTCAACCAATGATAATCCTCGATTTCAAATCAAAACAAGACAAGAACAACTAAAACCATCGCAAAAGGCAAAAGTAATCAGAGGGGCGACCTTACCTCATGGGGGTGGGGTTATGGGGTACGGTGGCGTGTCTGCGAAATAAGGGCAAGGGCCATTAATTCCCTTGCCATGTTTGGTCAAGCGACGACTGGCAAAAGCTACATACGAGATTAGTTTCGCCATTTTTGGAAAGTTGACAAGGACGAAGGAAACGGCTATGGTTCTCTTGAACCATTTTTGTAAAGAACCATATGGCGCTTTGCCCCTTTCACGCTTAAACTAAAGTATTGGGTCGAGTCTTGGACTTTTAGCCTCGGCTCAGCCAAAAATTAAATTAAATAGGGATAGGCCCAATGTATTTTCCAAAATATAAATAAACATCGCCACATTTTGCAAATGTGGTCATTTTATAAATTAAAAGATGACTAAATAATTTCAAAAATATTCTAATTAAATTTAAAGCTTCATTTTAAGCTCAAATTTGATACTAATTAGGATTTAGGAAATTTAAGTCATGCAAAGATACTTTTAATTTAAAATACGCTTTGAAATTGAGATGTAATTACGCTGTCGTATTTAACTACACAAATTCTTGATTTTGACGGAGTAGAACATTAATTTCCTGAGAATTTTAATACAAATAAATTTGTATTTATCTGTTAAAATCCTAAAATCATAATTAATATATCATAAAAATAGGATATGATATACAATAAATATATCAGATGATATTTTGTCAAATTAAATGGCAAAATACTCCTTAAATTTTTTTATAAAATCATATTCGTATTGTAAAAGGTTATCTATTGCCCACAGAGGCCTACAATGTTATATACATCATATATATGTATAGCACCACTAATGAGTTGGTTATGATAATGATGATATTTCTCATAGAGGCCAACGATGTTATATACTTGATTATATTAGATTTATGCATATTATGGTCCACATTGACACTCCCGAGTCATAGGTTGATTCTTTAAGTCTCTTTTACATATTGATGCTCTTACTTATTTTACCTACCTTACATATCAATAAATTCTTTCGCACTGACGCTCCTTTGCTGGGGGCACTGTGTTTCATGCCCGCAGGATCAGGTAGACAGGCTAACACACACCCTCAATAGGTTGCCTGGTTCAGCGGTTGACCGTTGCGCTCCATTTCTTCTGGAGTTATTGTAGAGAATTGGTAGGCTATGCTACTTTATATATATATATATATATATATATATATAGAGAGAGAGAGAGAGAGAGATTGGGTATGACAGGTCCTTGACCAACCTTCTGTCATGTTATGGTACTCTTAGAGGCTTGTAGACTTGGGCCTTATGTGCATATATTTTGTATGGCCTTGCCGGCCTTTCTATTGGTCAGTTGATATACTTTGGCCTTGTCGGCCTTATATATGCATATATGTTTGAGATATTTTCTTTTTATAGGTTAGTATGTTTAGGTTGTTATATGAATGTCGTTCTGAGGCCTTTTCAGCCCAGTCGCCTGCATATCCATGTTATGTTTAAAGGTGGTACGCTCGGGTTGTTAAGGCGATAGGTGTCGGCCACACCTCATACTTTTAAAACATGATTGCGTCGTGAGTTAACTAACGTAAGCTCATGTGAGTTAAGATCCCTCTACAAGGTTAGAAAGGTTTTAAATAAGTCTTAAGTAAGTATCGTAAGGTTCCAAGGTTAAACGAAAAAATGTAATTAAGTTCGTAGAAACTCGTGGAAAGGCAGGCCAAATTTTGGAATGGATTTTTGGCCATACTTTCGGTGGGTATATCTCCAAGTATATAAGGAGTTATAGGGTGATTTACCTATCTAAATTCAGGTTTAGCGAGTCTACTTTCCAACACATTAAATCGTTCGTCGATATGACATGAGAGTAGGGAGTTATGAGCGTTTTATGATGAACTGTTCAGGTAGAAGCAGGAGCTCGACGAGCGAGCTACATAGAAAGGTGGTTGCTTGCTTTAGGCTTCGCTAAGCGAGCCAGTAAGCCAAATTGAGGTGGTGGCCACATTATTTAACCGACGCATGTCAATTTTATCCTAATTTTCACACTTTCAAGACCTTATAGCAACTTTGATCAGTTGGTTATGATAATGATGATATTGTCCATAGAGGCCTATGATGTTATATACACGATTATATTAACTTTATGCATATTATGGTCCACAGTGGAATTCCCGAGTCATATGTTGATTCTTTTAGTCTCTTTTATATATTGACGCTCTTACTTACTTTATCTATCTTACATATCAGTACATTCTTTCGTACTGACGCCCCTTTGCTGAGGGCACTGTGTTTCATGCCCACAGGTTCAGGTAGACAAGCTAACACACCCCCTTAGTAGGTTTCCTAGTTCAGCGATTGGCCGTTGCGCTTCATTTCTTCCGGGGTTGCTGTAGAGAGTCTGTAGGAATAGGCCCTTGCCTAATTTTTTATCATGTTATGGTACTCTTAGAGGCTTGTAGACTTGGGTCTTATGTGCATATGTTTTGTATGGCCTTGCCGGCCTTTCTGTTGGTCAGTTGATATACTTTGGGCTTGTCGGCCTTATTTATGCATATATGTTTGAGTTATTTTCTTTTTATAGGTTGGTACGTTCAGGTTCTTTATATTAATGTCATTTTGAGGCCTTGTCGGCGCAGACGCTTGCTTATCCATGTTATGTTTAAGGGTGGTACGCTCGGGCCATTAAGGTGATAGGTGCCAGCCACACCCCGTACTTTAAAACATGAATGCATTGTGAGTTAACTAACGTAAGCTCAGAGAAATTAAGATCCGTCTACAAGGTTAAGAAAGTTTTTAAATAAGTTTTAAGTAATTATCGTAAGGTTTGAAGGTTAAATGAATAAATTTAATTAAGTTAGTCGAAACTCGTGGAAAGGCAGGCCAAATTTCGGACAGGATTTTCCGCCCACGTTTTGGTGGGTATATCTCAAAGTATATAAGGAGTTATGGGGTGATTTAGCTATCTAAACTCAGGTTTAGCAAGTGTACTTTCTAAAACATTAAATCGTTCATCGATACGACATTAGTGTAGGTAGTTATGAGTGTTTTTCAATGAACTGTTTAGGCTGAAGCAGGAGCTCGATTTTATCCTCATTTTCACACTTCCAAGACCCCATAGCAGCCCATATTCTCCCTCAATGTAATATATAGGTTCCCTAACCATCCAAGTTGAGTTTCAGAAGAAATCAACGTAGTTTTATCATTGGGATGTTTGTGGTACTTGTTTTACTTCCGTTCTTCTCATTTCTACTATTTTGTGGAAGTCTTCAAGTAGAGTAGGTGTGTCCTAAGGCTGAATCTTGGTGATTAGATGGATATTAAGAAGGTATAAGTCATTGGGATAAAATGAACCATATCTCGACAAAGATTGAAGAAAATCGATTGATACGCAAAGTGTTTTACATCATGGATGTCATTCCGCTTCGCGGATTAAACCATGAACCAAAGCCACCTTCCTCCATATCACTACCACCATATTCCATGGCATATGCAACTACATATGGGCATATGCGCCGCATATGTGAGGTAGTGGCGTTGGCTATATATGACCAATCTCGAAACCCTCCTCATTTTATTTAATTTGCACCCTAAATTTAACCCATATGTTCTCAAACACTCTCAAAGGTAAAAACATCTATTAAGGACCATTCTTTAAAATTTTAAAGTTACTTTCATCATTAGGAAGCTTGGATCATCATGGAAAAATCCACTAGATCGTGGCTTGTGTTTAGAATACTTGGAGACTTCGAAGAAGGTCTGAAGAGGGAGCTCTCTTGGAAATTTAAGGTAAGTTCATGATACTTTTCAATGCTATTCACTTATTCTTAAGCCTAGTAATCTCATTGGTAAAAGTAACTTATGGGGGAAGAAGTATGGTGAGTCTAATGTTGAAGAACTCATACTTATGATATGAAAGTTATGAGGCTTTGGTTGTTGGGATTGTTGATCAAGAATATGTGAAGATACAAGTGTGGGGTAATTTTGGAAAGGTTGTGAAGTTAGAGAAAGGAGTTATAGGAATATGGTGGTATAACTTGAATAAGAATCCATAATATAATAACTCAAGAACTTCACGTACTTAAGTTATTTGACAAAAGGTCTAAATGATATTTCTTATAAGATATGAATTCGATATTGATACAAATCCTTCGCATGATATGATATGATATAATTTTCCTCACTGTGTGGCTGGATACTATAATATATGGCTCCGTAGAGTGGCCCAATTTTACATACATGTATATATTCATTGGTATGTCAGTCGTATGCCATCAATGACCCATCTCTTGAGTTTCAGGTTGATTCTATACCCTTCCTATGATATTACATATTTTTTATTTACATGTTTTACCAACCTTACATGTTCAGTACATCTTTCATACTGATGTTCCCTTTTTGGGGACTGCGTTTCATGCAGGTGCATATAGAGATACAGACGATCCCTCATAGTAGGTGACTCGATTCCATAGGAGGTTGTCTCGGTCCTTTCTTCCGGAGTTGTCTATTGTGTTGTTAGGTTTGGTTGTCGCATATATGTACATAGTTGGGTATGGCAGGGTCCTGTCCTGACCTAAAGTTGTTGGTATACTCTCTAGAGGCTTCTAGATAATTGTCTTGTATATAGTAATGTTGTGTGTCCTTTCCAGCCTTCTTAGTGGACCTATTGTATTTATATCGGCCTTGTTGTATATATATATATATGTTGGGCCTTTTCTACATGTAGGTCATTGTGTCTTTGATCAGATAGTCATTCGTCAGAGGCCTTGTCGGCCCATGTCTTATTGAGTATATCACTAAGTTTGGGGTGTGACAAACTTGGTATCAGAGTAGGTCAGTCCTAGAGATGTCTACAAGCCGTGTCTAGTAGAGTCTTACTTATAGGTGTGTTGCGCTCCACACTTATAAAGAGGAGGCTGTAGGGCATTTAGGACGTTTTCCTTCTTTCTTGATCTAGATAGTGTAGTAGAGCTGAGTTGTAAGTATCATATTTTGAACCTTGTCATGTTTATGATTTCAGTGATACCTTTTTCGAGGGATACACCTTCTATCGAGACTGATCCGTCAGAGGATATAAGCGGGTTACCTTCCCACCAGTCTTCAACCCAGTTACGATCAGGGGCACTGAGGGCGACCCCCCGCATCGTTAGATATACCTTTAGATATACCCCTAGCACCATCTGACAAAAATGTTAGGAGGGCAGTCTAGGTATCGACCCAGCTGGTTGCCTCTAATGTACAATACCGCCGTGGTATTATTGACAATGATAGATCCCTGGAAGGGTTATGGAGTTCTCAGCCCAGGGAGTCCATTGGCTAGTGACAATTAATATTTGGTAGGGCTGACTTAGTTGGAGAACAGAAAAGGACTAAAAGGGTTAGAATGGTTGGTGATTATCGAGGAAGGCAGAATGAGGAAGGATTTTCGATACATGATCAACATGAAAGATGTTGGCGATAAATCATGTATGATTGGAGTTCTCGAGTAAGGCAGAGGAATGGGTCATAGCCCTATATATCTCACGATCAAAATAGGAGTTGTTCCGACCGAGTGGGGTCATCTATGCCATGTTGTATGATATGTGTATGGATGCATGCTAGGCTTTGTCGCTAGAAGGTTGGGGTTGTTATTGGTATGGTAATAGAGGACACAAGATACGAGAATGTCCCGGACTAGGCTACAGGAGAAAGGAAGAGAGAGAGGATGTAGCCTCGAGTTATGATGCTACCTGGGGAGAACGGACGAGTGCATGTATGCTACTGATTTTCTTATTCATTTACTTACCTTTTTTATGCACAGTGTGGACCTGTTTTATACTCTACAAGAGTGACACTATTGTTTTGAGCTGCCTATTGGGGTAAGATATTCAGATGAGAAAGAATGACAACTGTACTAATGTTAACTAAAGAGGAAACTCCTAGTCCAAGAGATAGTAGAGTTACGTATGCATATCACGAATAAAAAGATGTAGAGCACCTAAACCTGGGGCCGGAATGGGTGGCATGTTTTCAAATGACTATAATAGATGAACTTCCAATTCATGATAAGATGCTTTGGGCAAGAAAGGGCAAGTCGAAATAAGATCTAAGGGGAAGGCAATGTACAATGGGGTGTCGGACAGTTTGAAGCATTTTGAGAATGTATTTTGCCCCTTAGTGAATTACGCCTTTTTGAATGTGAGAGTTTTCTACGAATGCCTGGTTTAAATAGTAACCCCGGGCAAGAGGAATGATAGGAGAATAAATATTCGGAATCAAGTTACATGAAAGCTTCATTTTAGAAATTGGTTAAAGAAAAAGGGAGTAGAATGTTATGCCCGAACCAGCAACCCCAATCCATCCACAAGGATCAGACAATGTATGAGGGATGGAAATAGGATAAGTCTTATCGAGCAAAGAAGAAGAGAATACCCCATCTATTGTGAACAACTTCGTGTGTGGGTGGCAACAAAGAATTATAGATTTCCAATAATGGTGATGAGGAGTTCAAGTTCTGTGGTGTGATTCTATGAGCCGACCGAATAAGAGCACCTGGTTAGATATAGTTTACGATAAAGATCATGATATAACAAAAGAATGACTATGAGTAGTAGGCGGATGTTTGGCAAGTTCAAGTGGAATGTTATGGCGGGATACTGAGGCCACATGGTATTCCTCTTAGGGACAAACGAGCAAAAAGTAATTTAAATGGTAAGAGTACCAATGATGAGACCAGGACAGAATCCACGACAGTATTAGCACATTAAAGATGACGACCATGGCAAATAAATGATATGTAGATCCTCCAAGCCAAAAGGATAGAACCACAATGCATTGGAGTGATAAGTACAAGGGATACATCAAATCAAGGGGGTCTTTATAGGAATTTAACTCGAAGTGTAAAGATTAACGTATCAAGTGGCGATTTAAGAGGAGATCTAATACCCATTAAGGGGGGAAGCCTTAGTAATAGTAAGTAGTAAATTGAAAATGGGCTATAATTTGAACTTGGATATGTCAAACACTAGTTTTGTCCTGAATACCAGCAAGACGATGCAGGACAATTGGAGGTAATGACGAATAAGGCCAGATATGGGATTATAATGGCCACAAAATGATCAGACCTTAAAGAGGCCAAAGTAAACATTAAGGAAAAGGGTTAAAGAGCATGGATGATGAAGTGAGGATAAAAGTAAATAAATAATGGTAAATTTTGGATCTCGCAGATTGACAGGAAACTCCATGAGATGGATGATGTGATTAACGTAAGGTCCAAAGACATGGGTTGCAAAAGGAACTTGAGCTAAGCTATAAAGATGAAAGTATTAAATCAAGTACGCTGGTCGCGGTGAATCTGGCAGATCGACGCCTCGTAGACATGAATCCTTCAATGAGAAAAGGGTAGGATGACTCTTAGCGTGAACAATACCGAAGAATAGTATGATTATGTCCTCCAGATAAGGTATTTATGATTTACTGAACCAAAGAATAGTTGAATATGGGCAGTCGCAAATTTTGAATTTACCACAAGTCTGGAGTAAGTGAAAATAATAGACGCCTAAGAGGTAAGGCCAATCAAGGAAAAGACGTTGAAGGTGAGAGGATATTGGTCTCCAGTATGTAATAAAAAGGGAAATTAAGTTGAATAGTAAATAAATGATACACATCGAGAAAGAATACGTGAGAAAATATGTGGTACGACTAAGGGATGATAGACCTCTTTTTGGATTGCATAGCATCGCTTATAGAATATCCGAATTGGAGACATTATAAGAGATAAGAGCCTTTGAAATATTAGAAAAGGACGTAGCTGACAATATGGTCAAGCATCATTAGTAAGGGGAGCAGTATGAAGACTAAAAGAAAGAGTAAGGTAACAAGTAGCTAGCAGAAATAGAAGTCAAGTGATGATAATTCCCTGAAGTAAAATATGAAAGAATATTATCTTATATTGGGAACTGAAGGAACGTCAAGACGTAGAGTGTAGTAGCAATCCATCGATCTAGAATCTATGGGGATATAGCATGACGTGAAGTAAAGGTAATAATGAAAACCTTACTAAAATCAAAGATTGATTGTTGACATATGAGAGGATACGCACCCGTTTTTCTCGTATAGAGCAAAGCCAAATCCCAATAGACTAGCGGATGCTTATCTAGATGGGTTCAGATATTTTAGACGTATCCGGACCCATTAGGCGACCACCTTGTGCCAAGAAGGTCTATGACCCGAAGACACCACATCCAACTATGTGTTAAATTTGAAGGATGTATATGCCAAGTTATACGAACCATTGTCCCTCAGGGTTGGGATTTCTTTTATTTTTCTTATTTAGTGTTAAGAAAATTTCCATCCGAAAGGTGTTCGGAAATGCCAAGAAGGACATTCCATGGTGGCATAGTTTAGGATTATACCCCTTTCCTTATTTTGTATCCCCATTCGGTATATCCATAAAGTTTTGTATAAATTATGGGTGCAATGGAACGTCTTACAATTGGCATTTACATCCTTCAAAATCGTTAGGCTTACCTTTATATTAGGACGTGTTATATATTGTTTACGTGGTAAGTGTTATAAGTTTCTTCATATGTGCTTAATTGATTTGTGTGTTTAAAATTAAAAATACATATTTTTCTCTAAACATGAGTGGTCCATTTTGAATCCTCAAATCTTAGAACATTAGGCACAAAAAACTCAATAGACAAGGCTTATTTTTCAAAGTTCACCCTCAAAGTCTATCAAAAATCACCAATCCAAATATTCCATGTTTTCTAGAAAATTTATTCGATCAACGTTCAATTTTTTTATGATCACGTCATTCATAAAAATCACCCTACCACATCCAACAGTTGCAAGTGCTACACCATTACGCTCTCAAAGTCGTATGTTCTAAGTTTTACAGAAAAACCCAGCAGGTATCATTCAATTCATGTTAACCACGTCGTTATTTTCCTGCACCCTATCATTGCCAGAGTTGCACCCATTATCAGCTACTTGTAACACCCAACAAGTTTATAGCCAATCCCAGTTTTAAGAACTTTCCAAATATACTTTAAAATATTTCCTCTCAAAAGAACGTCTTGTAACGGTTCAAATCATATAGTCCATAGTTTAGAGTCAATCTCAGTCTTAAGATTATGTTATTTTTCAAAAGAACTTCCCAAATACACATTTCAAAATTACCTCAGAAGAAAAACTTGTGATGGTTCAAATCACATAGCCCACTCTGTTTAAATCCATTTCATCAAAATCTCAAAGTTAGTCAAATGGTCAAAATTTTATCCATTCAGTTTACCCCTGAGGTCATCCTCTATAGTCCTCCATTTATCCGAATTTTGGACTACTCTGTTTTAAGTAAAAAAAAAGGGTTGCTTGCTTCAATTTTTTTATTTACTATTATGACCGATGGACTAATACTTGTACCTTTTGAGTTCATGTCAAAAGATCGTCAGGCACAGGAAGTACACCAGTATTTTCAAAGATATTGTTACGAATGATTCTCGGCACCAAGGATCCAGTACAACATAAATAATTTCCACCTTTTTCTTCCGAAGCTGACAAGTTCCACCATCTTGTCATCTCAATATTCCCAGCCTTCTAAACACTATTATACTATCTTTCAATTCTATCAGTTTCAGGTTCGAACTACGCCAGACCTGATTCTTGTTCCAGCAGGATACGTAGGCAATCCTATATAAGGATTCGGTCTTCCCACTATAACAAACTACAATCCCCAGGAAAGAAACAGGGGCATGTTTTTGAAATAGTCAAATCTCTAGTTTTCCAAACCATTTCAATTAAGTATCCCCAGACTGGAAACTGGGGCAACTTTTTGAGATAGTTCAAGTCTCCATAATCCTTTGATCAAACTTCAAGCTTCGATATAAATAGACATTCTTTATCGAACAAACTCCCTCTCTACAAAAGATTTGCGGTAAAGTAGGGGCACACCGTACGTGAAATCCCTGAATCAAGTATTTTTTCAACCAACATCAGATTCATCTTTGACCTGTTTATTCCAGACCTTACACTTTCCAGAACTAACATATTAATGTTATATCTTTTTCAAACTAAGACATTTTCTATGAGTGCCGGAACGGTCAAGTCCTTACAACGATCGAATATATTGCTAGTTTCTCAGACCGCAAGCCTATTCATTGGCACAAGATGGACGACTATACTACAACCTTTCTCTATCTTTGACATTTGTTCATTTTCACAGGAAATATTCAATTTGAAGTTGTCCGCCTTTCAGAGGGACTAGTTGGAACGTCACCTCATTCGAGCTAACATATCATATTTGGGTCATCCATCCTTCAAATAGATACACCGGACTGTCACTTTGCTCATAGTGACATATCTATTTGCTTCTTCTAAAAAAACCAGACCATTACCTCGTTCGAGGTGATGTATCATATTCGGGACAATGTTTGGATGTCACCTTGTTCAACATGACATATTATTATGCTTGATTTATCCAGACATACCAGATCGACTCTTCATTCAAAGTGACATATCTATTATGGTTGATTCTTTTAAACCCTCAAGACCGTCACCTCGTTCGAGGTGACGTATCATATTAAGTTTGGCCATCCGCCCTTTATCTAGACACACCGGACCGTCAATTCATTCGAAGTGACATATCTGTTATAGTTGATTTTCCATACTCCCCAAACCGTTACTTCGTTCAGAATGACATATCACATCTAAGTTAGGTCGTCCACCTTTAAAGAGACACGTTGGGTAGCCACCCCGTCAAGTGCAGATAGGTCGTCCGCCTTTAAAAAGACACATTGGGCAAGCACCCTGTCAAGTAGAGTTAGGTCATCCGCCTTTAAAGAGACATGTTGGGTACTCACCCCGTCAAGTGGAGTTAGGTCATCCGCCTTTAAAGACATGTTGGGTACTCACCCCGTCAAGTGGAGTTAGGTCATCCGCCTTTAAAGACATGTTGGGTATCCATCATGTCAAGTGGAGTTAGGTCGTCCGCCTTTAAACAGACACGTTGGGTAGCCACCCCATCAAGTGAAGTTAGGTCGGCTGCCTTTAAAGAGACACGTTAGGTAGCCACCCCGTCAAGTGGAGTTAGGTCATCCGCCTTTAAAGAGACACGGGTAGCAAATCTCTTTGCCGCAAGAGTCCAGCCCACGTAACTTTGCAATAAATCCAGTGCCCCTCTGATTCAGGCCACTTAGCAACAATGCCGTTTTTCCTTGATATTAATCATTAGGTGATGCTAAATGGGTAAAATTTTATGGGCAAAAAAGGTAAAATGTCTATATTGTCCTTGTTTACTTTTGGCTCCAACAACTACTATTTTTCCTTCAATAATTTCCCTCTAGAAAAGTACTAATTAGCATGCTCATCCTTTTGTCTTCCCAATACATTGAACATTTAAATCAAATTTATAACTACAAATACTTTAGTATTGAATTATTCTAATTGAATTTGAATGAATATTAAATTTAACTGAAAATTCTTGCTTGTAAGAGTTTCTAATGGAATGTTAAATTTTAATTTTAATTAAATAACTAATGTATTGAAATTGAACTAATATCGAATTATTTCTATTTTTAATTTTTTACTAATTCAAATTATGATATTTTAATTTTTTACAATAAAAATATATATAATACACATCATATATATAAATTTTAAACTAACTCCTCCGTATTTACATTTCCATCATCTATACATTTTACCAGTAAATAATAAATTTGTGACTCACATTTTTGCATACACATTTCTATATTTTTTAAAACTAAGCAATTGACTCTCTTAAATTACAAATATATGATGCTATACTTTAAAAGTAAATTATTAACTCTTAATACACATCCTTATATATTTAAAAACCGAATGATTTACCATCTCATATCTGAAGTTTTGCTTTTCTTATATTAGAATTGTGTTAATTGACTTGAATAAATATTAAATTGAATTATATAACCTTATATTACATCTATGATTGATTTTAATTTCTTTTATTCTACATTATTTTTTTCTATCTTTAATAGTCCAATAAACTGATATATACAATTTTATTAGTATATTATTTTATGTTACCAAACTTCTTATTGTATTACTTTTTATTGAATTGTGTGATATTTATTTTGAATGCATGTTAAATTAATTAAAAATACAATATTTGTAGAATTTTTATAAAGTATTGAAAATTAAATGTGAAAAATCATTCTACATAAAGGTGAAAAATCACTCTACATATATAAGACAAGGTTAAGTTATAAAAAATAATTTAAATAAATCGATAATATACAATAGCATAGGACATTGGATGATTTACACAAGTGCATATGAAAAAATTAATGATTTGATTAAATATATTGTAACTACAGTATTGCAAAAGACATTAACTAATATACGATAACAAGTTCGTGTATAAGTTTTAGCTACATAAGTGAGTAAATATGTGTAAGACGTGAATTTATTGTTATAATTCAACCAAAATAATGTAATTATACAATTATCAAATATATTATCTTGTGTTTTCAGTCTATCACAAGAAAGTTAGTACTATAGTCTTAATTCTTTATTTTTTCTAATTTATGTTGTTGACTGAGTTAACCATCAGATGCATGCATTCAACAGATCAACTAAGTTAATTTTTTGTTAGAATTCAACAAAAATATACAATTATACAAGTATTCAAACATATTTTCTTATTATGCTATCTAAGGATAATATGTTAATATGTTTTATCACAAACTTATTTTTTACATACATAACTCTTGTTACGGTGTATAGGTAGTGCACACAAACTTATTTATTCACTTTTATAAGGAAGAATCAAAATTTAATACAATTAATAATTAATAAAATGTGAGACACAATATAAAAAATATTAGTTCCACATTTTTAGATGAAATTATCCGATATAAAATTAAATATATTTAAGCTCTTAGTTACAAAATTTTTAACCCGTTATATTATTCAATGATGGTGTATGTTCAAATTGAAAAAAATAATTGTGACGTGGTCAAATTCGAACCCATGAACCGACGGTCGCGAAGTCGAACTGGTTACTACTGGACTGCAATAGCTTCATCTGTCGAGTGGTATTAATTAATGATTTGATTAAATATATTGTAACTACATCATCACACGAGACATTAGCTACTACACGACAACAAGTTCGTGTGTAGAAGTTAGCTACGTAAGTAAGTAAATATGGTAGGTATTAAATTTTTTGTTATAATTCAACCAAAATAATGTAATTATACATGCTATCAAATGTATTATCTTATGTCGTAGTTTTATTACAAAAAAAAATATATTATAGTCTTAATTCTTTAATTTTCTCCAATTTCGATAGTTGACCATCAGATGACTGCATTCGACGGATCAATCGAGTTAGTTTTTTGTTAGCATTCAACAAAAATAATGTAATTAAAGAAGTATTAAAAAATATACTATCTTAGGCTATAATTCTACCACAAAATTATGTTGTACATATATAACTCTTGTTATGGTGTACATGTAGTAACCCATAAGTTATTTCTTCCATTTTTGAAGGAAGAACCAAAATTCAATACAATTATTAATCAATGAAATGTCAGAAAAATATAAAACAAATATCCGTTTCACATTTTTTAGAAGAATTTATCCAATTTTGAAACACATGTTTAAAATTCTAGTTACAAAAAATATTTTAACCCGATATATTATCCTTTAAGGGTATATTTTCAAATTGAAAAAACAAAAATAAAAAATTTGTGACGCGGGTCAGACTCAAATCCATGAACTGGCAATGACAAGGTTGGCCCGATTACCGATGAGCTGTAATAGCTTCATCTATCAAGTGGGATTAATCAAAATATTATCCGCTTAAATAATTAGAGGAGCAACCTAACAAAAATAAGTTTATAAAAAGATGGTTTAAATCAACCCATAATATACAACAACATAGGACATTAGATGATTTACACAAATGTATATGAAAATATTAATGATTTGGTTAAATATAAAGTAACTACATGTGACATTAGCTACTATACGGCAATAAGTTCATTTGTAGGAGTTACCTACGTAAGTGAGTAAGTGTGGGTAAATAGTGAATTTGTTGTTATAACAAAAAAAAACAATATAACCATACATGTTATCAAATATAGTTTGTGTCGTAGTTCTATCACAAAAAAAGTTAGTACTATAGTCTTAATTCTTTTAATTTTTTCTAATTCATATAGTTCACTTAGTTGACCATCAGATGACTGCATTCACGGATTAACCAAGTCAATTTTTTAGTTATCATTCAACAAAAATAATATAATTATAGAAGTAATCAAATATTTCTTTTTGTGCTACATTTATATCACAAAATTATTTTCACATATTGAAGCCACACATCTGTAACTCTTATTATAGCATAGGTAGCAAACCAAATGTTATTTCTACTATGTTTTAGAAAAACAAATGTTAATTAATAAAATGTGAGAAAAGTATAAAACAGATTGAATCCATAATTTTTTAGATTAATTTACCGGTTTTAAAAAAGTAAATATGTTTAAAATTTTGGTTACAAAATTTAATTTAATTAATTATATTATCCTTTAATGATATATGTTTAAGCACTGTTGGAGAAGCCACTAAAAAAATCTTGGTGACAGTATTAGATGTTTCATTTTACTTTCTTACAGAAAAGAAAGGTGGAGGTGATGTTTTTCTTTTTTCTTTTTTTTTAAATTATCGATTCGTTTCAGATGACATCTCCAGATATAAACTAACATTTTGAGGTAGTTTGAGTATGATTTTGTAATGTTTGAGGACTAAACCATTTCCAAGCAATAGTTAAGAAAAGGTCCATAGGCACAGCATAATATTCTGAATGACTTAGGTTATCCTTAAAAGAACTTTTGTTACAATAATTTGAATGTGTTAGAATATAGTAATTTCTAAGTGTTTTTACGATTTAATCCCAAATATACATTACTATGGATCATTGCTTATTCGGGTATCATGGGGTCAACTATATGAATTCATATAACTGACCCCAACTGTTAGTCAATAATAATGGAAATGTTTTCTTCCTTTTGATGTCACCAATGACATCAAGAGGAGGTAGTTTGATGTCATCCATATCAAGAGGAGGATTTACCCCTATAAATAGATGCACTCTTTCTCTTGTAGAAATCATTCCAAAATAAGAGAGAGAAAAACTAAGAGAAATACTCTTAGTGAAAAGCTTAAGCAAGAGAAGCTTTTGAGAGAATTTTGGTGAGAACTTCTTGGGTGTAATTGGGATTGGGGTTGTGAGGTTGAGTGTTGTAAACACTTTTGTAATATTTCTCCCTTAATAAAAGATCTGCAGCAGTCCGAAGACGTAGGCAAAATTGGCCGAACTTCGTTATCAATTGTGTGTGTTATTGTACTCACATCACGACGTAAGTAGGTTATGTCTAAGGAGGTTCGAATTTAAGTGGTCCATCTGTGACCCTCCAGTCTTTCCTAGGAACCTGCTTAGAGAGGTGGTTATGTCTAGGAGACTATCCGGATCTATCATGTGTTGATAGGACCGCGGTATTTTACAGTCTTTCCTGGGAATCATCTAGTCGGTACATTCCCATAAATCTGGCGAAAAGGAAATTAAGTTGGTAAATTTTCCAACAACTGGTATCAGAGCAACATGTTATGTTGCGATTCAGAAAACGATGGGAGACGAAAATGGTTCGACGCAGGGCATCGGTAAATTTGATGGTACAAATTTTGCATTTTGGAGAATGCAGATTGAAGATTATTTGTATAGAAGAAAGCTTCATGAACCTCTAAGTCCAAAACCAGAGGAGATGAAGGATGCAGATTGGAATCTCCTCGACAGACAGGTTCTGGGAGTCATTCGACTGACGCTGTCGAAGAACGTTGCTCATAACGTGGCGAAGGAGAAGACCACCGTGGGCATGATGAAGGTGTTGTCCGACATGTATGAGAAACCTTCGGCAAACAATAAGGTATTTCTCATGAAGAAACTCACATCTCATTCAGCTCGGGCCCTCTGTCCATCTTTCGCCCAACTACCCACTTGACCTTGTTGAACCCGATGCTCTCTATAAGGGGAGCATAATCTTGCTCAAATTCCTCACCAACACAGAAGAAATGGTCAAGCCAGAATAGCCCACCAGGCCGAAGAACCCTATAGATGTCAAAAAATAAGAAGTGGAGCAGTGTTGTTGGTATCCAATTACTCAACACATGCATTGAATGCACTATATCCAATGTGTTGTCAAAGAAAGGAAGTCTCTGTGAAATGCTTATGTACAAAGGTACGACTCCTCTTGATGCTATAAATGTATTGAACGGGCCATTGAGATTCATCGATATTGTTAATATTGTTATGTTCCTTTCTATCATTCTTACAACAAACATAGCTACACCCCCTCCGATGTCAAGGCCTATTCGGATTGTACCGGGTTTCTTCACCGCCAGTACTTCATCAATAGAGAAGTCAAGTCCAGCTCCCTTTGTCGATGACCAACGGTTTTTCTCTCTGCCATTGAGATCAAAGCAGTCTTTGCAATCGTCAAACGCTTTCTGAGTTTTCATCCTGTTGATGAGACATTCATAGTTTTTGCATGTATATGTTGCACTGATCTACAAGACTCTACTAAACATTGCTATTATATTTAAGACCGTTTAACCTGGCTCTGATACCAATTTTGTTATGACCCCTTTTAAGGAATTGTGGTGACACCTACACTTTCCCACCTGTAGGCGAACCACTTCCAAATTAATTCAACATGATATAAATACGAAGTGCGAAAATAACAAAATACTTAATAAAATTGTCTTATTATAATATAAAATACGAAAATAAGCCCGATAATCATCAATACAACCCCCACGAATCAACTTAACAATACAAGAGCTCTAACACCAAATACATAAGCCAATGGAAAGTAACACAATCTAAAAAATGTCTCTCGAGTAGAAATAAAAGACAAAGTAAGATAAGAGCATCCAAGGGCATGCCGAAAGGAAGCATTCTCACCCTGAACGCTAGAAACCCATTGGCTCAGACTCAGCCACGAGGTCCAGAACTAGTGGAAGGCATTGTATTTGCATCTAAAAGAATGCAACAAGTGTAGAATGAGTACACAACGTACTCCCGTAGGCATCACAGAGCGACAATGACAAAAGATACGTAAATAGAGATAAATATGAAGTTGACATTTAAACTAAGTAGTTTAAATACTCATATAAGCCACGTAATCATTCAATAATTCAACTAAGTCACCTTATCCACCTAAGAGTTTGATAAACAACTAAATCACCTCATTTACAATAGTTCCATGAACCAACTCTAAGTATTTAAGATCCATTAACAATCCTTTATTAAGTAGTCATCCAAGTTCCATTAACCATTTCAATCATTTACCAGTCAACAGATAATCAATGTAATAATGTATGAATGTTATGAATGCAATGCAAATGCTAGGTACCTTTCAATCTAGTATACAGACATTCAAATTCTATGAACTGCACACTCATGGGGGACCTACGAAGGTTATATACTCATCCGGAATTTCTTAACAGATCCCAGCTCTTGGTTGTAATAACATCCATTGCAGGCGTACAACCCGGCCCTCCGCATATCATCATCATCTTAGTGTTACCAAGCATCTCATAAAGTCTACTTACCTTTCCAATCTCTTGAACCCACAACATTCTCATACCACCCTCATATCAATATCAGCAGAGCCATAAGTGTATGAATGTAAATGACAATACAAGGAAAGTAACCAATATGTATGAGATGCAATCAAGAATAAAGATGAATGTCACATTGTGATAACCCGTTCGGTCATTATGAACCTTCCATATGATTTACTATCATATCCCTCATCCGGGCACTCCTCGATAACTATTACATGTGAAAATTATGAGCAGAGTAACTCTTACAGTTCATAGATAAGATTAATTTATCTAACAAATTACGGAGAGATTAGTGGCCACGCGCGAAGTCGTGTCCGCCGATGGAAGAGATTAGTGGTCGCGTCAGCGAAGTGTTGTGATAGAACGAATTGTTGAATTATCCTTATTGAACTGCACTAGTTGCCTTGCTTGACTTGGTCTGTCATGCGTTTGGTCCTATAATTACAACTTGAGAGTCTATGGCATTACTTTTAAATTGTGGTCTGTACATCGTGATGTTAAACGTAATTTAGGGGTACTAAGTATGTATATGTGTCCTTATGGTTAAATGATTTATTTGATTATGAGTCTAATGAGGGATTGTCTGGCATGGTTTATGAGTCGTATCATGTATGTCTTGCTTGTATGTCTCATGTGTGTTTGGACTTCTTTCTTGAATAATAGGGTAAGGAAATTTATCTCTAATCGCGTATCATCCGTTGTTGTCACCTATGCTGCCTACGGGGGTACGTTATGTACTCAGGCTATGCTTGCTGCAACTTTTACGTGGATATAGGTACTCAGTCTATCAGGTTGCAGTTTGGAGTATGGGAAGTTCGAGGCATACCACTTATTCTGGTGGCCTTGATTTCCATCTCATATGGATTGTCTTCCTTATTTCATGACAGTGTTGTTCTACTTTTCATTCAGATGTTCTAACTATAAGTCCTTGATAAGTCAGTACTGCTGTTGTTGTCTCCATCCTCAGCATTGCGCAGGAAGGAGTAGTCCTCCTTATCATCCTCATCCTCAATCGTAAGTGGATCCTTATACTCCATCAGGTTGAACATGCCTTTAAATCCCCTCCATATCTTCACTAGTAGCTTGCCCCTAGATTTTTTCCTTTTCTTCTACTTCTTACGAAGCTTTCCACGAACCTTGTCCATATCATTTTATGCGGTCCCCAGGGTAACAATGGTGGTCTTGAGTCCCTTCTGTGCATCGAGCTATTGCTTTATCTCCTCTCAGGTGAAGTAGTTGGCAGAGGCACCTGAAGTACCAGCCTCAATGGGAGGCCTATGAAGTCCAGCGATCAAATTCTGAATGTCCTTCAACTGAGTACTCATAGCACCAAAAGGCCCCCGTGGCTGGGACTGCGACACCTTTAAAGGGTGGAAGGCCACCCGCCGGATCAATCCAGTCATCGGCATTATGATCCAACATCCCTGCCCTCCAGCACAACTCCGTAATCAATAATGGAAACATCATACTCGACCCTTCCCTGTTCAGATAGTCCCTCCACTACAGGATGGTGTGGTGGCCCACATTCACTAGTATATCATCCAGTAAGCAAGCAATCATTAGGGCACAAATGTACGCGCAATCAACAGTGTTACTCGAGGGAAGTACCCTGTGAGTAATAATATTCTGCCACCTCTTGGCCTCCACAGTAAAATATTTGTCCTGAATTTCAATCTTCTTATTGGCCCAATCGACTTTACCCCTGTTCTCCTCAGCCACCAATTGTGCGAGTAACCATACCCCATTTCGGCATCCATCCTTTGCATATATCTCCTCCGCAGGGTGATTAGGTAGGCCATAGTAGGCATTAATCACCTCATCCCCTATCAGTAACATAGTGCCACAAATTTTGATCACGGGGTCAGGCTCCGTCAACCGCACCCACTTTAGATTCACGTAGAACTCCCTCATCCAATATTCATTATCTTTACAGGGAGTTGGAGCAAAATAAGTCCAACCCATTTGCTCCAGACGGTCATGAAATTCAGGGAGACACTCAGACACATTGGTCATATCTATACCCCTCTCATTCAAACACTTCTTGTCTCTCAAATTAGAATAATAACAGTTCTTAAAGTCCCTTGACATTAATCAGATAATGTCATAGCCAGCAGGGGGCTTCTCATCGATAAGTCCATAAGCCTGGGCAAGATTTTCGATAAGATTTTGGTCTATTTTCTCCAAATATACATGCATTAATCAAATTCTAGTCAGTTCAGTGATAGAGTCATATGTATCATGTTACTACATGCCTAACAAGCCAAAAAAAACCAACAAAAATTAACCCGAGTTGACCTACACAGAGGTACTATTTTAGCTATCTTTGTTCTGTTTCCGTTTTTGTGGCATAAGTGTCGCTGGAGCGAATTCGCTCCAGTGAGAAAATGTTTGCTTCTGCGTAAGATCTATTTACCCCATCTGTTTGCTTCCACAAATGTTTCTAGCGCCTCAGCAGACTCTCTTCAGCGAAAGCTGTCCGCCGAAGAGAGGTTATTGTCCTAGACCAAACCACAGTCAGAAATCCAAATGGTTTCCCCTATTCGACAAGGTAATCCCTCCCTTTATTTCTTATATGAGCATGTATGATACAAATACCCTTATTACACCAAAAATTCACCTGATTTATGGATCTACTCCCACAATACCCACCATCCGAAATTTCAAAAATCATATGTAATTTTTTAACCCACAAGCATGTTTCTGCTCGATTTTATGCTGTAAATCATGTGTAAAACAAGGGTATAAGAACTTATCGGGTGAGAGCGCTCGAGTTGTCAGGTTGGTTTGAGAACTTGTCTTTGTGCCTCGATTGTTGCACCACCTTCCGAGTTTGGCTTCAGTGAGTTGCGAGGCTAGAAAATAGTGGGTGCGGGGGAGCAGTTTGGTGAGAAAAATAGTGAGATCGTGGGAGGGAAAGGTTGTGAGAAGTGTTTTCACTAGTGAGTTGTTAAGGGTAGTGTTAAGGAAGTATAGGGTTTAAGGGAAAGGTATGGAAAGAGCGGGGAACAGTTTACTTTTGGGACCATTGAAATCTACGATCTGCCTCAGCGTAGTGTCTTCCGCGCCACCGTGTGCACATGAGCGGGTTCTCTAGATGCCTTGTGAGGTTTGCCATCTTCCCTAATTGACTTCTTTGGTGGTATATCTTACCCATGCGTGGGTGCGCTCCTGCACATGGTTCTTACGCTGCTGCGTAGTTCCCTAATTTATAATCTACCGCATGTGTGATGTCTCCTGAAATAATTGTCTCATGATGAGTACTTTTGTCCACCTCGGGTTTGGATAGAAATCTATCTTTCAGGTCTTATATAACTCCTGCGAAGCATCAGGTCCCCGCCATTCTTTTATACTATGTGTTCATTGCCAGAGATTTAATTAATGCGCCCATATGGATAAATGATATTATGAATTCAGTAGTACCAATATTAAATGACATAGTGTGATATACGATAGTGTGACCGATGGCATAATGCTATACCATGAATCCTTAAAGTCGAAATTCTCTGAACGAATAGTTCATTCCATAAGATTCTGATTATAGTAAGTTGTTCTCATTGACTAGTCTGAATTATTTATAGCGAGAATGATACTATAAATTAGAGTTGGTGACGCAGAGTCCTAGTTTTGGTATGTGACATTATTATGGTCGTTGTCTTGTGCATCTAAGATATTCCCACGTGATACCAGGTTCCAAGTCCTTCAGATTTTATAAAGCTACTCTTCGTTTATCTCTGTTTGAGGATGAATATTTGTTTAATTGGTATCTGATGTGATGACCCATTCGGTCGTTATAAAACTTCTGTCTAATTTCATATCATATCCCTCATCCAGACACTCGTTGATAACTATTATATGTTGAAATTGTGAGCAGAGTAACTCTTATGATTCGAAAAGAAGATTAATTGATCTGAAAAATTGCAGAGAGATCAATGTCTGCGCCAGCAAAGTCATGTCTGCACCGACGGAAGGGTTAAGTCCTTGTCTGTGAAATCTTTTCTGCCTCTGCACTGAGGTGAGGTGTCAAGTGTCTGCACCTCAGTAGTCATCTTTTATGTTGAAGTGCATCTGCACCTACGGAGTTGAGTTTGCAGGAGCGAAATCATTGTTTGTCTAGTGAGTTAAATGCCCTAAAACGTCCCATTTTCCAAAAATATTGTATCTTGAAATGGGAGTTGGTCTAGTGGTTACTTTCTAAACCTTGTGCTTAGATTATTCATGAGAGGTAATCCCTTCATCCATTTTAATTGTTCTTCGTGTTTCTAGTCTTGGGATAGATTACAATTTGGGGGAAATAAGTTGAAAACTCTATGGTAGAATGAATATAGAGGAATCTTGATTAAAGGGTGTGAAATGGATTAGTTTACCCTAATGTTGTAATATAGTATTGATTAATGATAGATGATGATGTTGTAAGGTTTAATTTGATTATCGAAACCTTTTTTGAATTGGGGGAAATCCTAGGGTTCATGAATTGGGGCTTTTTTGAATTGTGCAATTGGAGGTCTAACTGAGCTTAAGTTTCTAATTAACTTAAGGATATGATTACCTAATATGTGATTTCACTAATTGAGTATTAAAGTTTAGATGTTTACACCGTGGGTCAAGGTTAGATTTTTAATGTCTTTTGGTTAGTTAAGGAGTAAGTCCTTATATATAGTTTGGTTTGATATTAACGTCTAGTACATGTATTATAGACTACATTTACTATGAGGTCTCCTAAAGTGTCAAGGCATGTATCGTGGGTCGATCATTCATGGCTCCTGCCCAGCTTTGAGGTAGGCTATGGTTTACTTTCACTAGACTCCGATAGAAGTACATAATTAGTTATAAATGTTGAGGAGTATTAGGCATGTTTGGGATCTCATTCAAACAGTTGTGATGAACGTTTGAATGGGTATCTGTGTTGAACAATGATGATGGGTTTGGGGAATCATCTTCGGGATGATTTTAACTGTTGTTTATCTGGGTTTATTGCCATTATGCAGTCTTGTCGCCATACTTGCTATTGTATGTTTATTCATCACACATACTTCCGATATGATATCCTGATTTGTACTTGGATTATGTGTTATTGAATTCTTGAAAGCATGTGATATTCATCTCTATACTTGGTTGCATCTCATTATATCACGATTTCTTACCTTGCACTGTCATTTACATTCATACACTCATGGTTTTGATGATATTTATATGAGAGTGGTATGGAATTGATGTGGGTCCAAGAGACCGGAAATGTAAGAGATTTATAAGATTATGGCAACATTGAGATGATGATGATACGCGGGGAATGAAGTTGCACTCCTGCAACAATTATTCAGCTAAGAGCTGGGCTCCGTTGAGAAATTTCGGAGGAGTATATGGACTTCACAGGTTCCCCATATGTATGTTGTTCATAGAATTTAAACGCCAGTATATTGAAAGATGAAAGGTACCTGGCATATGCATTGCATTGCATTCATATCATACATACATCATTCTATTGAGTATCTGTTAGTGAACTAAGTGTTGGACTGGTATTGATGATTTGGTTTAGTGTTGTCATGGAACGGATTATTGAATTGTCCTTATTAAACTGTGCTGGTTGCCTTGCTTGACTTGGTCTGTCGTGCGTTTGGTCCTATAATTACAACTTGAGAGTATATGACATTGCTTTTAAATTTTGGTGTGTACACCGTGATGTTAAACATAATTTAGGGGTACTAAGTACGTATATGTGTCATTATGGTTAAATGATTCATTTGATTATGAGTCTAGTGAGGGATTGTCTGGAACGGTTGATGAGTCATATCATGTATGTCTTGGTCGTATGTCTTATGTGTGTTTGGACTTTTTTCTTGAATAACAGTGTAAGAAAATAGTAAAGACATAGGGTGTATAAAGAAAGTCTAATAAACTATTGGGTGTCTTTTATGTAATTGTACCTAGTCGTGCTTGGGGGTAGGGACTGGAAATAACATGGTATTAACGAAGTAATCTCAATTTTAGAGTTATAATTGAGAAATGCGTTTACAGTAACAAATTAAAGAACTATGTGTTGACTTAATGAATGTGTTGTCTAGTCGGATGTGAGAGTTCAAACATGATTCTGTGATTAATAGTCCAATTTGGGTGATTTCTAGGATTAACGAACTCCCACGTGGATTAAGTGGATTTTATGAACCATTATTGTGAATTGGGTGGTTATGTAATGAATGAGCTTTATATGATTAAAGTAGTTCATATGACTATTAAGTCATTGTGATTTGAGTGATTTATGCGATTTTATGAATCTTTAGATGAACGGGATTGACTTGTAGAGTTCATAGAGCTATTATGTGAACCATGTGACTTACTTAAATATTGAATTGCTTTGGGTAGGATTATTTGGTGTAACTTGATATTTATCTCTAATCAGTTCCAGTCCATATTATTTCATGTGCCTACTATTCTTTCAGTTTCTTTACATACAGTATAATTCAAATATACTTACGTTCCTTTTTGCCCGGGACCTGCATTTCATGGTGCAAGTACCGAGTTTCAGGACGACGGATCTGTATTAGAATTTAATCAGTATCAGTTATTGGTGAGTCCCATTTCATTTGAGGTGTTAGACTTATTTATTTTCATGTTATGTTTACCTTAGAGGTATGCTAGTGCCTTGTCCTGGTAAGACAATTTTGCAGTCAGACTCATGTCTAGAGGTTTCATAGACTAGTTTAGCATGTCATGCCAGATATTCAGTATTCAAACTTATCATGTTTTTCAGATTATTCTGCAATCATACTTTCAGACCATATTTTCAATGCTATGTTTTTACACGTTTTAAATCACTATTATTATTGCATGCTTTTGATGCCCATGTTGATTCAACGGCCCATGTGGTTCGCTTGGTCACATGCAATCTGGCATCGAGTACCGTGTTTCGCCTAGGCCATGGTTCGGGGCGTTATACAGAGTTCTAGGTTCACCGGTCTCACGAGTACAAGGACATCTTTGGTAGAGTCTCGCGGATAGGTACGTAGACATCCATACCCATTCTCAAGAGGCTATAAGACATTTATAAAATCTTCCCTTCTTTCATTCTTTCGTGCTACTTCATTCAAATTGGTATCTAATCCTGCCACTTTATTGGAGTGGATAGTGTGTTGACATCATGTCCAACGGATATAGAGTGAAATCTGAGTTTTGTAATAGTATGAAATTTTCTGTTCGATTTAGGTATTTCACCTCCGTGTGAGTTCCCTTGCGTCTGCAGAGCCACACCAGTAATAGGTGGATCACAGATCATAATCCAAGTTGTTAGTTTGAGACCGCCAAAGAAAAATTGCATCTACGATAATCTTCTACAGAAATGGATATATATTCCTAGAGTAAAGCTCGCAGGTGCGAGCTGAATCATGCATAAGCGGACCCTAGTCATGTAGCTAAGTTCGCATATGCAAAATGTTGTTTGCGTAAGAGCATCCTTATTAGCCGAGATTTTTTCTGCATCAGTGAAACCACTGAGTAGAAACTAGTGAAGCTCTTCCCCGTTTCTTTTAGCCTGTTCAATATCATTTGTGGAAGCAATTATTTCAAAACCAAGGAAAAAAAGCTAGAATATCCAGACATCCAAGCATACAAGAGCAAATCAGAAAGAAAAACAACATCCAAAACACAAATTATCCAACAAGCCAAAACTAGAAATGTCTGAAATGAAAGCCCAACAAGGGATAGAATCAAAGTGCTGAAGAGGCTCAATTCTACGGCCTCGAGCTCGAAACCTCGTCATCTCTATCGGTGTTGCTACTATCTCCAATGGATCCACCTTCGGCCTCTATCAGGAAAGCGTACCTCTCTTTATCATCTTTGCCCTCAGCCGGAAGTGGCTCTTTATGATTCATTAACTTGAAAAAGCCGTTGATACCTCTCCACATCTTCACCAACAACTTTTCTCCTCAACTTGTTCTTCTATTTCTTTAGGTCAAAGTCTTGGGGAAGCTTACCATGGGCCTTAGCCATATCGGTATAGGCGGTTTTGAGAGTGCCAATAGAAGTCTTGAGGCCTTTCTATGCCTCCAAATATTGTTTCATCTCCTGCATCGTAAAGTGACTAGTAGAAGCACTTGAAGTACTGGCCTCAGTGGGAGTCCTAGAAAGTCCAGATATCAACTCTCGAAGACCCTATACTTGAGAATCCATCGAAGCAAAGGGCCCCTGCGGCTGTGATGGTGAAACATCATCATCATCATCATCATCCACGATCACCTCAACTTGACTCTACTTGCTTTGTACTACGCTACCCTCTCCAGACATCTTCAAATGGTGGAAGACCTTATCCGAGCGAACCCAATCACCAGTAGGACGGTCTGAAACCCTCGCCTTTTTGCAGTGCTTCATAATCAAAGAAGGAAACATCAGAATCAACCTACTTTAGTGCAAGTAATCCCTCAACTCTTGAATCACATAATAACTGACATTCACCGGGACGTCCTCCAGAATGCAAACAATCATCAAAGCACGAACATACGCATAATTAATGGTGTTACTCAAAAGAAATATCCTACGAATAATGATATACTGCCACATCTTCACCTCCGCTGTGAAATAGGTGTTCTTGATCCACATTTTTTGTTGACCCAATTGATCTTGTCCCTCTGACTCTCCAGTATCAGCTTTGAAACCAACCATGGACCATTCCCACAAACATCCCTTACTTTTATAACCTCCATAGGATGGCTGGGCAAATTGTAATGAGTATTGATCACCTCAGCCCCAAACTTCACCATCATCCTCCAAATCATGATCTCCGGATTAGGCTCAGTCAATCTCACCCGCTTGAGATTTTCATAGAACTCTCTTACCCAAGCCTCATTTGCCTTGCATGGTTCTGGAGAAAAGCAATTCTAGCCTTTCCTCATCAAACATTAATAGAACTCGGGGATTCGTTCTTCCACTTTGCGCATGTCCATTTCCCTCTCTAACAGAAGTTTTTTGTCCATCAAGTTGGAGAAGTACCAACGCTCGCAATCTCAGGACATGAAGTAGATGGTGTCATAATCACTCTCGATACCTTCATCGACATTTTCTTGGACCGGAGCGACATTTTCATTTTCCACATGATCAATTTTCATTGATTTGTACTTACATTGATCAAGTTAAAGTTAGTTTAACATTGGATTCATGTTCAGTATGTGCCTAATGAGCCAAAGAAACCAATAAAAATTGATCCAGGCCAACCAGTACAAAGCTACTATTTCTGATTTTCTGCTGAGGTTTCGCTTATACAAAACAAGTGCCGCAAGAGCAGGGTCACTTCAGCGAAAAACCTATTTACATCCGCATAAATCCCAAATCCCCTATCTATTAGCATCTGCACAAGACCTGGCGTATCAGTGTAATAGTCATGCATAACTTATTCCACAGAAGAGAGGTAATCGTCCCCATGAGAAACCCAGAAGAATTCCAAAATTCCCTGCTGTTTTGGACCAAAAACTTCCCTTTTTAACCCTAATTCTGTTATTATTCAATCATTCATGGTGAGTAAACACATTGGACTACGATTTCAAGCAATAAACACCCCAAAAATTTAAAGATCCTATCCGCCACTACTATGAACACCCCACCCGTTTGCACTTCGGTTTTCTACACAAATTCGAGAATATTAGTACAATACGCAGTGATGATCATGATTTGATGCTAAATAACTGACAGGTCTGTGGATTTTTCAACCACCCACCCCCACAAAACCCACTTTACAAAGTTTCAAGTTTGACTCAAATCCTCATATATATATATATATATATATATATATATATATAAGCATGTGCAAACCCAGATTCGCAACCCAAAATTGTTTAAAAGTGAAAAGAGTATGATGAATTTACCGTGTAATGGAGATTTGAGGATGAATGAGTATGTTTGAAAACTCCCTTCTTGCCTTGATTGTTGCACCATTTTCTTGTATTTTGGATATGGGTGTGTTGGGGATAAAAAGACAATGGGGGTGGGAGGTGTTTTATGAAGAGTGGGGAGAAAGAAGGGTGTAAACATTTGGGGAGTGGGGGAGAGATTTCCGAAGGTGGAGTGTTGGTGGGAGTGTTAGAAGGGGGAGAGTTGGATTTCTGTAACTTTTTGAATCTGTCGACACTCGCTTAAGCAGCTCCCGCATCCACAAATGCGTAGCTGCGTCTGATTGAAGCACCTCTACGAGAATTAGCTTTTCTAGTTGAGTCGCTTATGCTGCAGAATTGATGGCGTGCGCGGACTCACCTCTATAAATTTCATCCGTCTCTGCGGATATTTCCCCTCTTAGCAATCACCGCTTGTGCGGATGGTCCCTCGCACCAGGATAAATTGCCCCTAGTTCAAGCTCTAAGTCAAGTAGTCACGCACCAAAGACCTCTGATACACTCCTCAGCCTAGGAAAACAAATCCTTACACGTGCTTGAGAAAAATCCCACGAGGTCCATTCCCCAATTTCTTACCGATTCTGTGAATTTCCTTTCCGTTACTCCATATTTGAGGATGAACAATTATTTAATTGGTATCTGATGTAATAATCCATTTGGTTGTTACAAGCTTTATTCCGAATTTTTCCTAAAAATATCCCTCATTCGGGTACTCACCGATAAATTTTACAAGTGGGATTTATAGATAAGAGTAACCTTTAGCTGATTTAGAGAGAAGTTAATTGACTTGAATTTTCAAAAATTGCTTGTCGCTTCTGCGTGGGTTTTGTCACTTCAGCGAACCCGCATCAGCGGTGTTTGTCTGCTTAGGCGAAGGTCTTGATGGTTTATTGAGTCCACATCTGTGGAATGTCTTCCGCAGAAGCGGTACCACATAGGCGAGTGGTCTTTCGCTTTAGGAAAAATTGTTGTGCAAACCTAGCTTTTAATTCTTAAAATTTATGATTTCGAGCCTCACTTTCCCAAAACCTTTCAATAAGCTATGAGGCTCGATAGATAAGGATTTTCAAGGGCTTTTACAAGGAATACTTAGGGAGTAAGATTTATTAACTCCTTTTATGATTCTTTATGCTATTATGTTGTGATTTTAATAGTGGAAACTTGGATGGGGAAGAAGAGTTTTGATGTTAAAGACCCTAAAATTAGGAACTTGATTTCCTCACTTAAGCTTAGATTTTTGAGATGATTTCCTTATTCTAATCATGTATCATTGATGAGAAACAACTACTAAATTAAATTTTGGATTTTAAAATTAGTTTCCCAAATGGAATCAAAAAGGGGTTTTCTTATAAAAATTGGGGCTTTTTGATAAATTGATGAAATTGACACCAAATTGAGTTGTTGGTAGATATTTTGGACTCCGTGGATGTTAGGTAAACTATTTTCGATGTAAAATTCATAAGTTGCCCTTTACGAGTCCGGGTCCCTTTCCTTTTTACTATGATTGTTCCTTTTCGGGACCGGGTAGCGATTACTCCTATAGAAATAACCCTTATTTGTTGATTGTATGTATGATAACATAGGACATCTATGCACTTGTTTGAGTTACGATCATCCGATACTCGTTCGGAAGGATTTTATGGATTAGGAGTTTGTGGCATCCGCTCGGT
Organism: Anisodus tanguticus; assembly: GCA_034509755.1. NCBI lineage: Eukaryota > Viridiplantae > Streptophyta > Magnoliopsida > Solanales > Solanaceae > Anisodus > Anisodus tanguticus. The sequence goes on from CM067550.1 coordinate 30,414,765, forward strand.
AATGAGGTAGGCTACAATTTCTCTTTGTAGACTCTGATAGAAGTGCATATTATTTATGAATGTTGAGGGGTATTGGGAATGTTTGGGGATCCCACCTTAGCGGTTGTGATGAACGCTTGGGTGGGTACCGGTGTTGAACTGTGATGATGGGTAATTTAGAGAATTAGCCTTAAGTTGATTCGGACATCTGTTGTTTGGACTTGTCGCCATTGTTGATAATTTCTATGTTTATTCATCATATTGCTTTCAATATGATAAACTGATTTACATGGAATTACGTGTGATTGAGCTTCTGAAAGCATGTGATATTCATCTCTTATACTTGATTGTATCTCATACATCTTGACTACTTGCCTTGTATTGTCATTGCATTCATATATTCATGGTTATGATGATATTGTTATTGAAGTGGTATGAAAATGTTGTAGATCCAACGAGATTGGAAAGGTAAGGATATATTATGAGATGGTTGAAAACATTGAGATGATGGAAACGATTGATATGACTCCAAAAAGGTCTTGATTTGATGGAAATGATTAATGATGATGTTACAGCCAAGAGCTAGAATCCGTTGAGAAATTTCGGATGGGTATATTGACGGTGTGGGTCTCTCATGGGTTGCAGTTCATAGAATTTGAACGCATGTATACCGGGCGTGAAAGGTACCTAGCACGACATTGCACTCATATCATACTCCACTCGACTGTAAGGAGAGGGGGCTTTAGGCCACTCTTTTATTTATGCATTGATTACTTGTTTATTAGTAATGTAATATGGATTGGTTATTGAAACTTGGATGATTTTCATGATTAAATGGACTTGGATGATTTTCATGATTAAATGGACTTGGATGATTGGATTAATTCTATCGGACTAAATTGGTCCATGATTTGTCTTGGTTCTCTATGTATTTGGTTATGTAGTTTATAACTTATGACTCTAAGAATTTGATGTCAAAACTGTAATTATGGTCGGTGATGTCTATTTGTCAGAACTATCATGTAGAGCAAAGAGAACTATGTTTGTCTGTGTATTGTTTGGTGATTGATAACGTTATTCAATAAAGTGTCTAGTGAGAGACGTGTTGAAGTGTTGTTGTTGTAGTTATTGACTTGTGTGCTATGTATGTGTAGATTTTCTCTTTCATCAAAGAGTGTACGGCGTAGACTTCTACTTAGAGTAAAATGAGGACATTAAATAAACTAATATGTGTCAAACTTTAACTGTATAGAACTGTAATTAAGTCTAAAGGTTAGATATAATAAATGAGCTAATATCATTATTGTCAGACTAATTGTAATACTCTTGGAAGACATTCTTAAATGATGTTGTGTGCTAAGTGTCACCTTGTCTATTGGATTTGTTAAGTTGGTAAGTGGAGATAAACATGAACATGACTTAGGTAGAGTTTACTGATCAGTGGGTATTAATTCTATGATCTCGGTGTGCTATATGAATTAAATTGTACTTGACTATGATTGAACTCTAATATGAATAGGTGACTATTTGAACTGCCTAGAATAGGAACTACTAGAGAGTCAACATGATGTTTATGCCTGTTATGTAACTTTCGTCGTTGTCGGCCTATGATGCCTACGAGGGTACATTGTGTACTCATGCTATGCTTACTGTATCTTTTACGTGGATGCATGTATTCAGTCTATCCTGTTTGTAGCTTGGAGCACGGAAATGTTAAGACAGACCACTCATTCTTGGTAGCCTTGGTCTTCATCCACTCAAACTGCCTTATTCATTCAGGGCGGAGTTGTTATTTCTTCCTTACATTGTATCTTAGAGTTCTTGTACAAGTCAGACCAGTTTTTTGGAGTAAATGTTGTAAGGATCAAATGATGTTTAATGTTATAAAGGAGATTTATTATACTTGTATTTTTCATTATCTTCCGCATTGTTAAATAGTTATGGTTTTAGAATGATTTTTCGGATTGGTTCACCTACCGAGGATAGTGTAGGTGCCACCACGACGCCCGTGATTTGGGTCGTGACACGTAAAATCTTAGATGAATTAACTATTCGATTAATTAATCAAGCTTCTTAATTTACAAAGTAAAATACTTAATTGCAAAAGAGATTAATTATAGTAATTAAGCCGTAACTAAAACAATTTTTGTGTGAATCAATTTTCTAATTGATAAAACAAACATGATTAATACTCAAAAGTATACGTAAAATATACATAATAATGGTATTTTTCCAAATAAAATGGCAAAATAACGCTGCAACTAATTTTTTAAAGTATTTTTAATATTTTAAATAATTATTTTACTCTATATGTGATTCAAGAAGCTTGACTAGTTAACTGAATTTTTGAAGGGCAAAAATTGAGTGTCAACACTAGTCTGTAGCCTCATTGGGCATGCACAACATTATTTTAAATTATCGTTGTCGCACTTTAAAGTCTTGAATCATTTTTGGATTATATCCTTTTATATTCTGAGCTCTTGATCTGTATACTTGAACACAACCTTATTCTTTGCGAAAGTAAATTTACTCATGTTGGAAAGTTAAATTCCTAGTCTGAAGATACGGGGTATTAAAGAATGTAACAATAATAATATATCAAAGGCATATCTAGCTAAGTTTGATGTCCAACGGTGTAAATTACATAAACTGGACCTGGAAAATGACTCACTGGTTATTGCTAACAGAGGAACTACCATTCTAAAGTTCAATACTTTCATTGATGATAAATCACTGATATTTTGCATCCAATGCATGCTTCCAACATTAAAGATGCACAAATTTTCTATGAGCGATGGCAGATTTCAAGAGATGTAAAGGGCCTCTGTCAACTTGACAAATGGCAATAACCTAGTTTTAGAATTAGGTATGATAAGATAAATTTCTTTATTAGTTAAATAGCTTGCTGCATATATGACTAGAATTTTTATCTCTGACCTATTTTTTAATTAAGGTATAATAATGATATAACATCATATTTAAGTTTCTGATGTGGAAATAAGATGCACATCCAATGTAGGATGTAATTTATTAAAGAAAGAGCATCAGATAAGTAATAGAAGAAATGAGATATGAAAAATGAAATCGGAACAAACTATCAATTTGTTATCAAGTTTATCAAAGAGGAGAACATATAATATTATTTTAGATAATTGAAGATTGCAAGTATTTATTAAAAGCCAATAAAAATATAGATATATTTGATGAGAAGCGAATCCCTGTGCATACTTTTAGGCGAATAAAGACAATGTTGGATATGTAAAGCAGTACGGAAAGTAAAAAAATATTACAAGTGATCGAAAGGATAAACAAATAGGCAATTCAGAACTACCGCAAGTTTGTTGAGTTTTGAATCTTGATAACATGAAATCAAGAAACACTAATCTGGATTGTTACAACTGTGGGCTGAGTCGAGAGATGACTCTCTGTCTTTAAGACAAGATTGCCCCGTATATATGCTTTTACGTTAACGGGCAATAGTCTCCCAAGATAAAACAACAACTAATCAACACTACAAAGCAAATAGGTTGATTCTGACGAAGAAAACAAACACGAAATGACTTGCTGAAGAATGGAAAAGGAAGGAAGATTTTCTGTTTTTAACACTGTTTCTGGACAGAATGTGTGTTGTTTCTCTCTTCTGTTTGTCTCTGTGTTTATATGTTGTTGTCTAGTTTTTCTGTGTCACACAATTGAGCCAAAAGGCTCCAATATATAGCATAAGGGAGGGACTCCTCAGCTGCCAAATAATGGCCATTGAAGGAGGGAGTAATTCAGCTAAGTAATGGTTGTTTATAGGCAGAAACTTTTTGCCTTCTGTCGTTCCCAAATTCACCTTTTCAGAAATTCCAGGGACCAAACTATAAATATTAAATAATTTGGGGTTCTATTAGAAGAAGCCCAAGTTCCAAGTCCCAAGACCCGAGCCCGGACGGGCGGCGGCGGCGCGCGTGTGGGCTTAGCCTTGAACCCAAACACATTTAGGTCCTCTCTCCTTCAAACACATGGGTTACCCCTTGGGGTCCCAAACCCTTAGCCAATTTTGAGACTTATAAAGAGATCGATTCTTCATTTTCCCACCTGTGTGGTAGATTTGTCCTACACCATATTTTCATGCCTCAAACATCTTACTTCGTGGACCAATATCTCTTTCATTTCTCAACGAAATTTGACGATACTTGGCCCTACGGTCATCTACTCACTTAGTAGATTATGCACGTGTGAAGAGATAAAGCCTCCAACATGCGAAACCCTAGTGTTTAAGTCATTAAATACGTGTGGACGCACCTCCCCACCAAAGACAAATTTCCAACCGACAACAACATGAAGAATTTTGACAATTTGGTAGAATATGCTAAAGGAAATGCTATAGCTTTTCGTACCGTTGAGCCGTGTGATTTACGAGAGATTTTAAGAATTTTAATTAGTCAAATTTAAAATGTAAAGAAAAACAAAAGATGATAACTTTTACTCGTTGTCTAGTTCAATTTTAGAGCCGAGTTTATCCGGAGCACATCCAAAGAGTAGCATCCTAATTTAAAAAAAAAAAAAAAAAAAAAAAATGAAAAGAAACTAGGTTCATTTGCTATTTTTTCCTTTTTTTTTTCCTCTTGAAAGTTTCGGGTTTAAGTGGAAATTCCAGGGTTTTGCATTTGGGTTTAGAAGAGTATCAAGTTCATTCGTTCCGCCACCACTGCCTCACCACCGGCCACCGGACTCGCCGCCGTTACTGATATCCGCCACCCTTCTCCAGTAGAAACCCCATAACACATTTCCTGTTTTTCCGATTTTACACTCATATAACTCATTTATTAGCTTTGAAGCAGAACTATGTGGTATCTATGCGTGTTCTATCACAGGTTACTGGACTACAGGAAACCTGAAGTTGAGTCTTTGGCAGAGCTTTTTGGTGCTTTCAGCAAAGACCCAACAAACAATGCTGACTTACAAAGCAATGGTAGTGCCAGTTATTCACTTCAATGGAAGCTTCCAAAACATCACCACCCCGATTCTCCTTTTCACTTCGTTAATCTTCCTTCTGATGATATCGCTCGAAATGTTGCAAATCGAAGTAATCCCTGCCCATACTTACTTCTCTTCATGTCTTTGTTTATATACTCATCGTTCCTTTGCCTCAATGATTGAGGATTATGCATAAATATTTACCCCCATTTCAGTTTGTTTGTCTTAGTTTGACTCTGCAAGGAGTTTACATGTTGTTTGGATGGTTGTTACCTACTGTATTGTATCTTATTGTAATTTTAAACAAGAAAATTTTGAATCTTGTGGTCTAAAATTAAAGACGTGTGTAATGTATCAAAATGACTTTTTTTATCTTGTGTATGACTGTATGTCACGTAGGATGTTGGGGGTAAAGAGTTACTACTAAATATAGAAAGTGACATGCTTTCTGAAACAGACTAAAAAGGAAAGTAAGACAAACAAATTGAAATAGAGGGAGTATTTATAAAACTTTTAAGCTATATATATGTAGTTCGAGATAGAGGCAGTGATGCTTCTTGCTAAAAAAGATAGAAACTTTGATAGATAATAAATTGTGTTTGTTTAGTTTATTATTTAAACTAAGCCCAAAAGTTCATTGTCTTACTGTATTTAGAATAATAATTGTTCCTGTGGTAGTTACATTCATAACTTAAGGTAATTTTAGGTCCGGACTCGGGTAGGATAAATAGGCCTAATAAAAAAAAATGAGACCTGCTTTTTTCATTTCACATTTTATCATTAAGCTGCCAAATAGCTGCTTCAAGAAATGATACTTTATCACACTTGGTCAAACCCGGTTACCGTTTTCATTGTCCTTTTCTTGATTGGGTAGAATCCACCTAAGTTAATTACCGATATGGATAAGCACTCTTATCTTGGATGCATACTCCAATTGCTTTCTTCATAACTTAATTGCTTTCTTCAATTTTATTAAATTTATAATTCTGAACTTCTCTTTAAGGTTAGGTTTAAATGAGGTAGCTGTTAAGTGAACGCCTCTTAGTTTTGAGGATGCATACTCCAGCATTCATACGGACTTAGCTAAGAGCAGAACATCATAGAAGCAAAGGATCCATAAGCAATACCAACTCATTGGTATTTAGGCAATCGTTTGTGATACGGCATATTTGATTGGTTAGGTGATGTTGCAGTTCGTGAACTATTGACTTAGAATATGACATTTGAATCGTGGAGATTTAGAAACTCATGGCATCTTTCATTTTCATTTTTACAAAGGTTGGAAGAGTATCAAACATTTTCTGAGTGAAAAGGGATATACTATGTGACACAGGAGGCGTTGCCCTTACGAAACTCTATCTATGTATAGAAAAGTTGGAGAAGTAGCTTAGGATAAACAACTTATTGATAAGCCTGGTCATGCAGGTATTCTTGTAAAAGGTATCTTTGAACTCTGGGGAGAAGGAAGTAACTTTGAGGAATTAGAAGAGTCGATTAAAAGTTATCCAGATGAGAGGAAGCTGCCATACCTAACATCCGATAGCACATTCAAGATTGCTGTTGAGACCTTTGGGAAGGTCATCAGCTTTGAGGAGCAAAACAAGCGTATTCGATCACTATCCTACATACCTTTCAAGGTACACATTTGTTATTCTGGAGTACATTATATAAAACTCAATCTGATCAATTTGGTTTCTCCAATTGAAGAAAGTAAAGGAGCAGAAACTAACTGATATTAGCACTTTTTCCTCCTGTTTAATCATAGGCAGAGAATTTCTGTTTTCTTCTTGTTTTTTGTTGTTTCCTTATGTCTATGCTATTAGTACTGGGTTAAAATTCTCTAATATTTACATCATCAAGAATTATTCCCTTCTATTTGTTCCATGAAGTGAAACTTTATTTTGATTCAATCCTATTTTTGTTGCACTTACCAACATCTGCATCACTTTCTCTTCATTCAATCACTTGACAAATTATATGCCGCGGAATGTGATTGTTGCTGCAGAGTGCGGTGATTGATATGACGTTTTGGTTTGTCCTTTCAATTTTGAGGATGTAGTATCAACTTCATTATCCCTGTTTGGTATAGAAACTAATTTGGTCCCTTTATATGGTATTTGTGCTCTTTATCCCTCCATCATTCCCATCTTACACATTAAATCTTCAATTTTTCGTTAGCATTTTGACCTAGTATTTAAGACGATTTTCTAGTCTTATCATTCTTCTGCTTATTTTTTGAAGCCAAATCCCTAATTACAAAGAAGACAGAAAATGGAAACAACTTTGTAATCGAGACAAGGATCCAGTTCCATAGAGGGGGTTTGAACCGGGGAAGAAGAGCGGGCGGGTTGGATTTGGGGTGGAGGAAGACAAGGAGTTAAGGGTGGTGGTCTATTATTCAGATTGGGGTGGGGGAGAGGAGTGGAGAGATATTGGAAATTGGGGTGTCAAGGGCAGGGAGGGGGGAAATGGAGGTTGATGGAGGGGCGTGTATAGGGAGAGAAAGTGTAGAGGGGGACAACAATGGGATGGTAGGGCGACGAGGTTAGGGAGATCCCAAATAGAGAATTAAATATTAAAAGTGCGGAAGCAAAAATAGAAAAAAATAAATAATCTGAAACTAGAAAATAAAGATATGGGAAATTCAAGGAAATAGTTTCAAGAACTTCCAAGAACGCAAGTTCTGAAGATTGACAAGATTCAAGTAACAACATTATTGGATGAACCAAACGCCTTTACTTGAGAAACAAATCAAACTTAGAATTCGGATCTTGACCGCTCTACGAGTAACTTAAGACAACAATTAGTATTTAGAACTAATTGTCTTCAAAAGAATACCAAAAATAAATCAAAGATCTCAAAGAAGTTATCTTAAACTATGAACTAGTAGGTGGAAAGATAAATTCCAAAGTAATGCCACAAAGGTTTGAAGGAATTCTCAATATAATATATTCTTCAAAATCTAAGTTACAATGAAGGACAAGCACCCCTTTATATAGTTCCGTCCCAATCTAAGTGTCTTAGTTTCACTTGGCACGAAGTTTAAGAAATAAAGGGAGATTTTTGAATCTTGTGATTTTAAATTAAAGATGGTGGAGTCTTTTAAATCTTGTGGTATTAAACTTGTCTTGGAATTGGAAAACTTATTAAATATAGAAAGATACATTCTTTTTGGAACAGACCAAAAAGAAAAGTAAGACACTTAAATTGGCACAGAGGAGTACTAAAGAAGGAGTTGGTCAAAGATAAAATTAAATAGGAATGATATTCCCTAGGTGCCTGGAAAGTTGCACACACTTAGATCAATGCAAGTCAACATAAATTAAAACAACTCTAAATAGGAATGATATTCCCTAGGGGCATAGAAGGCTGCCACACTTAGACCAATGCAAGTCATTGATTAAAAAAACTCTTAAATATAGATTCTAGAAACTAGTTTTGGGCTGCTGGATTTTCTCCTTTTGGGGCTGATTCGGGCCTCATTCCATCTCATTTTGGACTTTAATTTGTGCCTTCAAATAGATGTTAGACTTGAGAAAATTATCTTGAGTGGGCTGGACCTCTTCTTCCATCACACGATACTTTTTAATTGCTAATTGCAACCCATTGAACTTATCTTGAAATTTCCTTGTTTGAGATCTTGTCATGGGTCTCCTTGGAACTTCCAAAGCTTCATCCATGTCCTTTAGTGAGCTGCCATGGATTCTATCAAAAGGGTGGTTGGTAAGGGCCGAGTAGAGAGATGGGATAATGGGCACGGTAGGTGGTTACTGGAGGAGGCTGAGATAGGGTTGGTTATCTTTTCGTAGGGGTTCTTTTAAATTTGGTATTCGAAAGGGAAAAAGTTAATCATATTTAAAAGCAAATTGGAAAATGACAAGTCAGAAACTAATGGACTCATTAGAGATTAGAGAAAAAAACCTTAAAGACAAGTAATAGAAGGTTTATGTCTAAGTTAAACAATTGAGACCTGAGAAATTCCATCAATTACATGTTTTTTTATATATCTAAGAGTAAAATGCACTTTGGTCCCTCATATACATGCTATCTCCACTTTATGTTTCTCTTATCTTGTTTAACCAATTAAAATATATATGTTGTTGTTGAGACGTGAAGTGGAGATAGAATGTAAAAATGCATTTTACTCTTAGATATACTTCTGTAAATCATGGAATTTCTCAGGCTTAGAAGATGTGGCCTGTGAATTTACTTGTCTGTTTGGTTCCAGGGCCGGGTTAACCTAAAAAACCCTGATCACGTGTTCTGGCTCATAGAAACAGATGATTATGATTCTAATAATGGACTGCCACCCATTGCGGGAAGGAGAATCTTTTTTGGTCGAGAGATTGGTGCTGCTGATAGGAAGCTTTTGCCAACTTATCAGTTAAAAAGTCGTACTTATCTCGGGCCAACAGCCATGGATGCCGAAATGGCATTCCTGATGGCTAACCAAGCACAGGCCAAATCTGGAAAGCTTGTCTATGACCCTTTTGTTGGCACAGGAAGCATTCTAGTTGCAGCAGCTCATTATGGAGCAATGACAATGGTTAGTGTTTCTATTTTTGCATGAACTTTGAGCATGCATTATTTTCCTCGAGTTTTTACCATCACTAATTGACTTTTCAGGGTGCAGATATTGACATTCGAGTCGTACGTGATGGCCGTGGTCCAGATTGTAATGTCTGGAGCAACTTCAAGCAGGTCCGGGCAGAGTGATGTTTTTTGTTATATTGGATGCCAATTTTATTCTTATATAGTAATTGCCATTATTTAATCTTATCATCTGATATTTTGGAGTATAATTTGATTTATTATCCTTCTATGCTAAACTTATATCTTTAATTGTAGTATGGATTGCCAATGCCTATTGGTTTATTAAGGGCAGACAACAACTGTCCTCCTTGGCGTTTGGGATTGAAAGAGGTAGTCTTCTTTGAAGTTATTTGGTTTTTGTTGTCTGGTCCTCTTGTTCTTTTACTTGCAACTTCTTCTTTTTGCTATGAAAGTCCATAGATCAAATTATTTCGTGGATTGGATTTCACTTGACTGACTATCTACGGTTCCACTGCGTGTGCTCGGGGTAGAAGTTTTGTATAAATGTATTGCCATGCTATTAAGTGTTTCTATTTAAGTTCTTTTCTTTCTAAGAGGTGGAATAGAATAACCCGGCCATTGAGTTTTGGTTTTTTCCCTCCCTTATTTCTACAAATGGGCAAAGGCTTCAGTTGGTAGGTCTGGCCAAGACTTTTAAGTGCAAGTGGAATGTCAAGAACCAGGCCACACGTTTTGTTTTGCAAATTGACTTGATATATGTGTATTTCCTTTCTCAAAGTATACAAATTATGTTCAAGATGCAAAGCCCTAGTCAATAGATTGGACAATGATCAAAGAGGACGGCTCTTAAAAAGAGAAAGTACTATGTCAAAACAGTATAGCTAACAACAAAATAGAACCACAGTTGTTGTCTTGCCTTTGCAAGACATCATATCCCAGCTCAAGCCACCATTGAGTTGTCCAGAGTTAGCTTTCTTGAGGCAGGAAGTCGTAAGTTCACAAAGTGCAATGATGCCTAATCAAATTTCAAATACAGTACAAAGGTTCATGATTCTCTAGTAAAAAACAAGTTTTATGCTGGAAAAAGTAGTAATTTACTTTATACAAAAGTTAAAATTTGGGATAAGGTATAGTTGAAACAATCCTTTTCTTTTCCAACACAGGTATTCACAATCAATAATGTTGTTATTGTCTACAGAGTTGGTGATATGGTTAAAGAAGTGATTGATACTTTCCAAGGTCTTTATCAAGTCTAATCACTTATAAAAAAAAGGTCTTTATCAAGTCTGATCAGTTACATTATATTGACATCGAGGGTGTATATTGAAGAGGAATTTTCGCATCGTCAAGTAATTGATGCTCAATTTAGGAGTCTCTTATGTGTGGAAGAATGATGCAGCACTCTGAAATCATGTAATGTGATCTTCACAAGTTGGTGAATTGATTGTGTACGGTTTACAATGTCTTTAGAGTTGATGGGTTAGAGTTTCAATCTTCTTTAGATTTAATGAGTGTGTAAGCTTATTTTCTAAGTTTTATTTCTCTTTCTTGTCCTGGCAATCAAGTACTAGCAGTTCTAGTAGTTGCTCGAGTGTACTGAAGTCTTTGGGTCTATAGATGGCATATATCGTTCTGTCTATTTTGCTCGCTGCACCTCTCCACATCAGATGAGCTTGTGGGACTTTTCTAGATGTTGAATAGTGACAAGAACTTGACCTGTTAAACTGAAGAACGAAATCTTCCAACTTGGTACGTCTTGGAATTTTCCCCTTTCTCAAAGGTAATATGCCCAGATATAGCTGTCTAATTCATGGAGATGTTCATAAACCTTTAAAGACAAGATTACTAGAGCAGCAATAGAAGTCTTTAACAGTGAGAGAGCTTAAGTGGATGGAGATGGAACTGTGAGAGTTTGTGTCAAACAGAGATCCGCTCTCTACAGACAAGATTCTAAAGCAGCAGTGGAAGTCTTTTATGGTGAGAGAGATCCGCTCTCTACAGACAAGATTCTATAGTGCATGGAGATGTAAGTGGAGAATTGGTGTCAAATGGAGGTGATAGTCACTTAAGGTCGAGTGATGGTGGGTTACATTGGTGATACTTATTTTGGAGGAAGGAGGGGAGAAAGCCTTCATGTGTTCGACAAAAAATCCACAACGATTCTTGACGAGCGTTGGATTACTCGTGGCCTTCCATGGATCTTCTGCCAGAAAAGTGACATAAATTAACATAAATTCTTACTGAAAAATCAGAGAAATCATTTAATGTGTATCAGTATATATAGTCGAAGGTAGCATGGGGAACTGTTTAATTCACTCTGCTGTGTAATTTATTCTTGTCTTGGCGTTAATGAATTTTATTAATTTTCCAGAGTTCCAAAGTTAGTTTGAATTGAACAGTTAATTGTCATGTTAAATAGGTATTCTTTTAAGGTCTCATCCCTTTTTCTTTGTTTTTGTTGACTGTTATATTTTATTTTCTAGGTTTTTGATGCCATTATATGTGACCCTCCCTATGGAGTCCGTGCTGGAGGACGTAAATCTGGTGGCAGGAAGCTTTTGAAAGGAGTGATTGGTCCATATACAGTTCCTGATGACAAAAGGACGGGCCACATACCATCAACTGCAGCTTACAGCCTAGTGGAATGCGTGCATGATTTGCTTGACCTTGCTGCTAAGATGCTTGTGATGGGTGGCCGGCTTGTATACTTCTATCCTGTATTACGAGAGGATGAGTCGATTGACACCACCTTTCCAGAGCACCCCTGTTTCAAGTTGGTTGCTACCTCAGAGCAGATGCTGAGCTATAGGTACAGTCGGGTACTATTAACCATGGTCAAAATTGGACCATATACTGAAGAAATTGCATTAGCAGCAAGGATCAAACATTTGGAGTTCAAGGAAAACCATCTGAAGTGGTTAGAAGAAGGTAATCTTCATTCAGCAGTTTTTAGTCCTGCCGACAATCACCTTAATGAGACAGGTGAAACGAAGATTAGTAAAGAATCAAAGGGAAAGTATAGAGGCAAATATGTCTAGACCGAAACTGACAGCCAAATTTCATGGGGCAATATAATGTCTAATATGCTCGGGCTATAGGCATTATGCGTCCAAGCAATCGTAATGAGAACTCCACCACACCCTACTTTGTAGGAAAGCTCATCAGTTTTCTTATGTTTACAAATGCTTAGAAATATTCATGCTACTATTTATTAGTCTCCCTGCTAGGAGATTGTACTGATTATTAGTTGTGATACACATGACATGTACTCGACTGTGTGCATCTACTTTATTAAGCGTACTGCTTGTACAAGTAATGTACCGTCAAACCTCTCTATAATTGCCATTAACTATAACAACATTTCACTATAATGACCTGATTTTCTCTGGAATCGATTTTTCATTTTATATTTTACTTTTCTATAACATTCTATCTATAACATCAATGTCATTCATTATAGCGATATACTCTTTATAAATTACTTATCTATTACAGTCATACTCAAATATTGTGTAATAATATTTATAAGAAGTATATTATGTATAAAAAAATAAAATATTAAAATATTTATGATAATCATCATTAATGCCATGCACATAATAAATTTCAAGTATGAATATCTAAAAGGAATTTTTTTTTTCTCATAGTGATCTGATTTAGACTTGAAATTTTTTAAAATCATATATTTTCAATTCTTTATTGGTATGGTACAACTAGTCATGGATTTAGTTTTAGTTTATTAGTCTTTAATTTTTAATTAATGAGATTTGAAAATCAATCGAGATTTTAAAATTAATAAGTATATTATTTTCGTTTATAGAATAAAACGTACATAAAAATAATTATTTGCCTACTTTCATTTATAACAGTTAAATGACATATAAACATCAAATGTCAGTATACATATATAATAACACCTCACTATAGCGATCATGGAATTTTCGGACAAAACCTACCATTATAAAGAGATTTGATTATATTCTGCAAAAAAACTTTTAATTTTTCAACAGCGCCATCTAGTTAAGAAACATTTGGACTTGTTGACACTTGAATAGTTAGCTCATTTGACATACCCAGTAGTGTTTTTTACTGATTTCTGGAATGAATCCATGTGCATTACAACTGCAATTGGTTATAGGGTAAAAAATGTTCTTGTTTTGGGAAGTCCCCAAAAGCAATTACTACTTTTTTGACATGCTTTACAATTGCTATTTTGTTTACTGTGAGGTCGTCTATTGTCGCATTATGTGCACCCGTGCAGTGATTGAAACTCTGTTAACTATTTATTACCCCTCCGTTTCAACTTATATGATGTATTTTTATTTGATACGCACTTTAAGAAATAAAAAAATATTTTTGAATCTTATGGTATGAAATAAGCCAAAGATATTTGTGTAGTTATAGATCATCTCATTTGCGTAAAAATTAAAATTTAAAGTTAAATTATTATGAAATAAAAAAAAAAAAAATTTTTGAACGAATTAAAAAAAATGAGTTATTCTTTTTTAGACAGAGGAGTATTTTAGTCAAAGTAGGCATTTTTGACTCAAAAATGGAGAATCTCTTTAAAGGAGTGCTTAATCTTTTTAGTGTGTTTATTATTTGTGAATTCAGATTAATCTAATTAGTGGATTTCCCATGAGATCCAAAAAATCGACAGACGTGCGTAGACATTGTTGGAATTTAAAAATGGTACTCTTGAACAATTCAGTACCTACAAAAACTTGGGAATTAACCCAAATTGAAGAAGACCCGGTTTTCCCCAATCACGTGCCTTCATAAATATTTTGTTGCGATTGAAATAATAAGGGCGTTAGTCAGAAGCTAATAATTATAAATTTCAAATAACGAGAAATCAGACAATAATAATATACTAAAATATATATGCATGATAAACTTGATATGATTTAGCCAATTGACTTACCTATGAGAAAACTAATTAAAGGCATAAAAACTATTGCGAGAAAATCTCCTCCTAAACAAGATTCTTTAAATGACTATATTATGGATACTTTTCTTTGTGTAGTTGTGGAAAGAATGTTTTCAATTTATAGATGTCCAAAATTTTCCTCCAAGAAAATGATAGATATGGGAGAATCCTTTTCCAAAAAATAAATAAATCTTTTCTATCATTTTTTTTAAAATAAAATACAATCATGATAGAATCCAAATAAGATAGGAAATTCATGCATACTCTAACATATTTCACTACAATGTGTATGCACACAGTAGGTTGATACTACTTGAAAATATTACAAAGTAATCAACTAATTAGACCTTTTGATTTGAACTAACATTTTGCTATTTTATCTCTAATATATTTTCTAATATTCTTCCAAATAAAATGTCGAATGTGCAAATATTTTTAAATTTATATTTTTCTTAAATAACTTTAAGAATATTTTAATTAATTCAACAAAAGACAATGACTGTTTAGGATCAACTTCAATACTTCTATATACAAATATAATTACTTATTTATAAATTTAATTTTAATACCTTTTTAATAATGCTTTTTAACACTTGATGCTCATCTACTATTTTTAAGAGAAAATTTCATATATAGTGATACTGATACTCCTGAATATTCAGAGCCTTTTTCAATTAGTTCCTTCAACAACTGCTTATCACAAAGAGCAATTGTCCAACGACTCAAAATAACTATAGGGCTATAATTATGCCTCTTTTAAGGAGGTACGTTCCCAAAGATATAGAAATACCTTTTTCTCACATGGTGGGATACTTTTTTTCCTCTGTCTTTAAGCTAACGACTCCGAGTGTCTTTGAGAATATTCTCCCTCACTCTTATTTCCTTACTTCTTTCTAATTCATTCACCTCAAGACTGATTTTGAACGCCGCGTAACATCATCTTTAACCAATCTCCACCGTACTTTCGGTGCGACCACTAAAGAATTGCTTATACACTAAAGATTTTTTTTTGGAGAATCGTGGTAAGAGCTGAAGATTGAGTTCATGCTTTTTTTTGGGCTTGTGTAAGAATTTCCCTATCGGTTAGCTAGAAATTGCATTTACAGGTAAAAAAATAATTGAACAAACATTGAATAAAACAGTATCCGAAGGTTCACCAGCATATAATACTTATTCCAGAAGGGTCACCTCTTTTAAGGGGATCTGCTATAAAACTTAAAATCTCGTTATGTGTTGTAATTTTTATAAATTATCGCTATGTATGGTAGATATCGATCTTATACGCAGTCACGTAAAATTTCCTGCTTTTAATTAGCTAATCCAACAGATTACAATACCAAATTAAAACTCACTAGAGGAGTCGAATTGTAATAATAATTAGTATTAGCGAATATTCTGAAAATATTCGCCGTATATTTTGTAATTATGATAAATGTATATTTAAGGTAACTTAGGATTCTAATTGTATTAGGAATCAACCTTTGTAAGGTAAGTTAGGATTCGTACCATATTAGGAATCAACATTGTACAGCTATATATATTGTGAATAATGAAAGAAATTCCTAAGGGAAATTATTCTATCTTTCATGGTATCAAGAGCCTAAAACCTAAACCCTACTCTTCTCTCTTCTCTTCGTCAATTCGGCCAAACCAGAAAACCAAAAATCTGGTTTCTGCCTCCTTCTCTCGGCCAACCAGAAATTCCCTTTCCTTGACCGACGGCAATCATGTCTTCCCCCACAAATTCCAGTTCATCCATTGGTACACTTGACCACACATCTCCACGTTCAGTATCTTCTTTTCATCCGGCATTCGCCGTTAATAACATCAAGAATTTTGTCCCTATAATTCTTGATCAAGAAGACTGTCAATATTCCATGTGGATGGAACTATTCTACATTCATGCATGTGCATACAACGTGCTCGTTCACATTGACAAATCTGTTCCTCGTCCCACCGATGTTACAGACTCAATCTGGCGTCGTCTTGACGTCATCGTCAAACAATGGATCTACGGCACCATCTCCAAAGAGCAATTCAATAATACCCGCATCGAGAATTTTAACAACATGTCCGAATATTGTAAGCAACTGAAACTCATAACCGATTAACTATCCAACGTCGGGACTTCTGTTTCAGAAACCAAGATGGTGCTTCAACTTGTTGCGTGTTTACCGAAAGGTGAATATGACACGCTCGCAATAATGATTCAACAAGCCGACCCTCTCCCAAGATTCAACAAGGCACGTTCACAACTATTATTGGAAGAAACTAGACATGCTAAACAAGAGGAACATAATCAAAAGGCGTTAGCGATTGACGGATGGCACCACTGCGGCCGGCGGAACCAAGCGAGCAGCAGCGCGAGAGTGGCGGAGGTCGTGGCGGTAGAGGTCGCAACAACAAAGGCAAGGGCCGCGGAAAGGGCCAACGCAACCGGTGGACCGGGACAGCGAACCCAACCACCGGACAACAACGAGTGGTCCAATGCGGTCCAGCGAGCGGTGGCCTAACCAGCGAATCGGGCCTCGCCTATATGCCCGTACCCGCCGGGGCCCGGCCCAGCGACCTTGGTCGATCGGCCTCTTGGGCCCCGCCCCAACCACCAGCGAGCCCACCACCAAAGCGCGCGAGCCCACACCCGATGGCGGTCCAAAGCGGCAAGCTGCGGCAAGCGCAGCAGCCCCCATTGCGATCCCAGCGAAGAGCAGGCGGCTCGCAAGCAGCCAAAGGCCCGCCCCGACCGATTTGGGCCGGACATACACCACCGTGAACCTTCAACAGCCCGACGACAATTGGTACATGGACACCGGAGCCACATCTCACCTCACCCGGTCGTCAGGTAACCTATCTCAACTACATCGGCTAAAGTGTCCTCAATTTATTACTGTCGGCAATGGTCATCGCATTCCAATTGAAGGTTACGGTAACACACACACCAAACATCCACACCCACCTTTCTCCCTAAACCACGTCCTATACATACCTAACATCATTAAAAACTTAATCTCTGTTAGAAAATTCATTAGCAATAATTCTGTGTCTGTCGAATTTGACCCTTTTGGCTTTTCTGTGAAGGAACTCAATACGGGGAAAATTCTTACACGCTGAAATAGTGTGGGAGATCTCTACCCATTCACTCAATCTTCCGCTGACAGACCGCAAGCACCTATGTCCCTTGCGGCGATCTCTCCCTCCACTTGGCACAACAGACTCGGACATCCCAGAGACCCAATTTTTACCTTTTTCAGGACTTCTAAGCGTATTCAATGTAATAATGGGAAAATTGCCCAACACTGTTTTTCTTGTCCACTAGGCAAACATACTCGTCTTCCATTTATGTCATCAAACAGTGTTACTTTTTCTCCCTTTGATATTGTTCATGCTGATTTGTGGACATCTTCGATTGTTAGCTCTTTGGGTAATAAATTCTATCTAGTATTCTTGGATGATTTTTCACATTTTGTCTGGATTTACCCACTGAAATTCAAATCTGAAGTTTTTGCCAAATTCCTCGAGTTTCAAAAATTCATTAAGACACAATTTGAAAAATCTATTAAATCATTCCAATGTGATAATGGACGTGAATTTAATAACTCGGCATTTCACAATTTCTGTTCTAAACAAGGCATGGTTTTCCATTTTTCTTGTCCCTATACTTCTTCCCAAAATGGAAAGGCTGAAAGAATTATACGTACCATCAATAACATGGTCCGCACACTTCTGTTTCATGCCTGCCTACCACCGCCTTTTTGGGTCTATGCTGTAAAAATGGTAGAATCCATTCTAAATATTTTACCAACTATCACACTCCAAAACAAGACCCCTACCGAAATCCTATACTGTAGGAAACCATCTTATGATCACTTAAGTATTTTTGGATGCTTATGCTACCCCAACATAGCCTCCACTAAAACCTCACAAACTTGCCCCTCGCACTCTGCCATGTGTCTTCCTTGGTCTGTCTCCTAATCATCGAGGCTATTTGTGCTTTGACATTGCTACTCGCAAAATCATCATCTCCCGTCACGTCACCTTTAACGAGACAACCGTTCCTTTTTCCAATCTCCAAAAATTTCAGACCACCGATTACTTCTTTCTCGATGAACCGAGTTTGTCTCCGGTCATCCAAAATCTGTACTAACAGCAGCCCACTGTTCCGACACCACTGCTGCCTCCAGCAGTGTCATCTGACCCTCCAGCAGCAATGCTGCCACCCAGTCCAGCTCCCACACCACCCATGCTGCACCCTGTCGAGTCTAATGCACTACCCACACTGCCTCAAGTCCAGCAAATCCAGCAACCAGTCGAGTCTCCTACTTCGCAAAGAACACACGCGCCAACCGATCCCACGGCCACGGTGCCTACCAGTCCAACAACCAGTCCCGACCTCCCACTGCTGCCCTCTCACCGCATGGAGACTCATGCACAACACGGGATCTTTAAACCCAAGGTTCACTTCAATCTCTCCACACAAACCTTATCACCCATTCCAAAGAATCCAAAACTAGCTAAACTGGACCCCAATTGGAATGCGGCCACGTGCGAGGAGTTTAACGCTTTAACCAAGCAGAACACTTGGGATTTGGTACCTAGACCAGCTGGTGTGAATGTTATTTGGTGTATGTGGCTATTTCATCACAAGTTCAGAGACAGTGGTGACTTAGAGAGGTATAAGGCAAGACTAGTTGCAAATGGCACTAATCAACAGGAGGGTATTGATTGTGGTGAGACATTCAGTCCGGTTGTTAAACCAGCCACTATTCGGACTGTTCTCAGTATTGCTATGGGCATGCATTGGCCGATTCATCAGCTTGATGTCAAGAATACGTTTCTTCATGGGGATTTGAAAGAGACTGTGTACATGCATCAGTCTCCTGGTTTTGTTCATCCGGCAGCTCCGCAGTTTGTGTATCGTCTTAGGAAGTCATTGTATGGATTGAAACAATCCCCCCGCGCTTGGTATGATCGGTTCACCAGGTATCTTCTGCAAATTGGTTTTGTATGTAGCAGGTGTGATACATCTCTCTTCACTTTTCACCAAGGTAGTAGCATTGCATATTTGCTATTATATGTCGACGATATTGTTTTTACTGCCTCATCTGACAAGTTGAAGAATGAAATCATTGCTTTACTCAAAACTGAATTTGCTATGACTGACTTGGGCAAGCTAAGTTATTTTTTGGGTATATCGGTGACTAGATCTGCAACCATTATGTTCCTGTGTCAGCGAAAGTATGCAGAAGAGATAGTGTACAGGGAAAAGATGGCAAATTGTAAAATTATGCCAACTCCGGTGGACTCAAAATCCAAGCTTAGTGCCAATGACGGTGCGCCAGTTTCTAATCCCACTCTATATCGGAGTCTAGCAGGTGCTCTTCAATGTCTTACATTCACTAGGCCTGATATTGCATATGCCGTTCGGCAGGTGTGTCTGTTCATGCACGACCCCCAAGAGTCCCATTTTTCCACCCTCAAACGTATTATCAGATATGTTAAGGGCACACTTGACTTTGGTTTACATCTATACCCCTCTGCCCCAACCAAATTGCTTGCCTACACGGATGCAGATTGGGCAGGATGCCCCAACACACGTCGCTCCACCTCAGGGTACTGTGTATTTCTTGGGGATAATCTTATCTCATGGTCCGCCAAGCGGCAGGCCACGCTGTCCTGTTCGAGTGCTGAGGCAGAATATCACGGAGTTGCTAATGTCGTCGCTGAGATCTGTTGGCTCTGAAATATTCTTTTGGAGCTCCAGTGTCCATTACGCAAGGCGTCTATAGTCTATTGTGACAACATATCTGCTATCTATATGTCTCATAATCCAGTCCAACATCAACGGACTAAGCATATTGAGATGGATATCCACTTTGTGCGAGAGAAGGTTGCTCGTGGTCAGGTCAAAATTTTACACGTGCCTTCCTCTTATCGGTATGCAGACATTTTCACAAAGGGACTACCACGACAGCTCTTCACTGACTTCCGATCCAGCCTTAGCATTCGACCTCCTCCCGCTCCGTCTGAGGGGGAGTATTAGCGAATATTCTCAGAATATTCCCCGTATATTTTGTAATTATGATAAATGTATATTTAAGGTAACTTAGGATTCTAATTGTATTAGGAATCAACCTTTGTAAGGTAAGTTAGGATTCGTACCATATTAGGAATCAACCTTGTACAACTATATATATTGTGAATAATGAAAGAAATTCCTAAGGGAAAGTATTCTATCTTTCAATTAGTAAGTCATGCCAAACTGTTTACACCGCCTTTGTAATTGAATGAAATATATATGTGAGAATCAAAGTTGAATGTTATTTTGATGATTGTACATTTTCAAGTCCCCATAATGAAGAAACTACGTGTAGTAGTGAAAAGACTGAGAGCGATACTAACGAAGACAACAACATTGAATTAGTAAACCAAGAGGTAAAAATAGCAGAATTCATAGAAGAGGAAGAAGACTCAGAGATAGTAAAGGAAAATAACCGATAATAGCAAATAAGTTACAAAAAATGAAAAGTGTAAATGCAATCATAGAAGATGAACCCGAAAGTGATATAGAAGATGAATTTAATAATCCTATAGAAACGGAAATAGAAACTGATGATATAATAAATGAAGATGCAAACGATTACTCAGAAGAAGAATTAGTAGATCCCAACCTAGAAATAATAAACAGAAGACAAACTAGATTACCAAATCATATACCAGTAGGACAACAAACTGAATTTAAAGAATTTGTAGGATTAATGGCGCAAGGCGTAAATTACAATGGATATTTCTTAGACTTAGATAATGTTTATGATGAACAAGAAATAGGAAGAAGAATAAATGATTGGAATCTTGGAATGTATATAGCATTAATGAACTCCACACAAACAGAAAACCTAGAATATATGTATGACTTAAAATCTAAAATATTAATCGGAAAAGTAGCATATTGGATAGAATCTATAGCATACCAATTAAGAGGAGAAGTATATAGCCATGCAGGAGATTGGAAATCTATGCTAATAATATTTGATATCATACTAAAAAAATAATTTTTAGGAGAAAAATGGTTGGTAGCACGAGAAAACGTACTCGTAGAAAGAAAAACTGAGATAATAATGAATCTAAATAACATAAAATGTTGTAAAATTAATAAATTACCATAATATACAATAAGTTTTAGTAAGTTCTTTTATGAAGCAAGATTCTTGCCAGAAGAAGGTTTATTATATCAACAACTTTATTATGATCACCTACATGTACCTTATAACACAGAATTATCAAAAGAATACACCCAACTAGAACCAAGAGAAAATACATTAGGAGAAAGAATAAGGGTACTAAGAGCATATCTAATGTGAAAATGTGAAGAATATAGAATGCAACAAAAGATTAAAAAAGATAAGAAAATAGGATTAAGAGAGGTATGTGGACTTACGGAAAGAAGACTAGTATTCGGATGTGATGATAAACAAAGAGAAAAGAAATATAAGAAAAGTCATAAAAAGAAATATCAACACAAGAGATATAAAAGATATAATAATTACAACGGACAAGAGAAACCCAAGAAATTATCACTCGTTGTTGTAGTATAGTGTGATAATTTATTGGATTTCTTCTCCTTTGGAGTTTCCAATAATTCTGGCTTTGCCTGCTCTTAGCATATCTTCAATTTTTGATTTCAGGGTTGATAGTCCTATGGCTCTTTTGGCACTGAGCCATTCTTGAAACTTTTCTATAGTACATGATATTTTCATTTTCATGTCTTTGTCATCTCCGCTTCTATTGCTATTCTTTCTTGTTTTAAATAGTTGGCATATAGTGATAGGTTTTCCTGTTAAGTCTGTCGAGGCGTCGAACAGTTGTATGCCGTAGATACCTCTTCCAAATGATTCCATCATTAACCTAGCAGATTCTACTAAAACATTGGGTAATTTAGCAATATTGTAAAAAGTTTCATCTACTAGTATTTTATCTATAAATCTGTAAGTAAAGAGTTTAAAAACTATATCAGGGTTTGATTTTTCATTGCATAAAAACCTTGGATATTTGCTTAATTTTGCACTTCTTAAAATGTGTGGGTTTGATTTATAATCATAAAATTTATTAATTTGCTCGTAAGCTGTAATATACTCAGGTGAGAATTCACTTTGTCGCACATTGTTACTGTCGTTGTCATCTGAGAAGACGATGATGTTATGGGTGGTGGTATAGTGGTTGGCATGGTTGCAAGTTTGGATGTGAAAGTCTTTGGTTTTTCTGTAGGGGTTTGGGAAGATTTCAAGGTTTGTAGGGTTTTGAAGTCTTTAAAGGCTTATGTCAGCTGTTCTAGCAAGTGTGTATTTTCTTCCATTTTGGTTGTAATAATTTTTTGGTTTTGTTTGATGATTCCTGTAAAATTGGTAATATATTCTTCGAATTTTTCACTGCTGGTTGACATTGTTGTACCTGCTAAGAAAATCAGCTAGAATATTCTTAGTCCCAGATATATTTTTGACAATAAAATCATAACAATAAAAGAATGATTGCCACTTTCTTTTTTTGTTTAATTCTGGCAAAGGGTCTATTTTATTTGTAATGAAAGCTCTTACTTGGGTGTTATCTGTTCTAACAATGAATTTTACTGGTAATAGGTGATAATAGAATCTCTTTATTCCAAATTTTACTGCTAATAGTTCCTTCTCGTTAATATGGTAATTTTTCTCATTAGGCTTCCATGTTCCACCTCCATATCCACAAATTAGTGATTTTTCTTTTTCTATATCCTCTTTATCATATGCTACGAGGACTGCTCCCCATCATGTATCACTGGCATCAGTAAGAAGTTCTAGTTGATGCAGTTCTGTTGGTATTCTATGTTTCAGCAAGGCTTTCACTTTTTCCTTGATTTTATTTATGGCTTTAGTATGTTCTTCCTTCCATTCAAAAGTTATATTTTTTCTAGTTAGTTCCTGTAATGGTTTTCTCAAAAGTGGTAAATCCTTTATATGGTCTGAGGCATAGTTTACTACTCCTAGAAATTGTTGCACTTCCCTTTTTCTCTCTAATTTATCTTTAATTTTTTTTATTTTTGTTACAATGTGTTCCTGTAATTGTAATCCTTCATTATCTATTATGTATCCTAAATATTCTTAAAGATTTCAGATTTATTTTCAGATAATAATATTCCATGCTATTTCACAGTTTTTTTATAAATTCTTCTAGATGTTTTATATGATTTTCCAAATCATCACTATATATTAATATGTCGTCAACATATACTATACAATATTCTGTTAATTTTCTGAACACTTGGTCCATTCTTCTTTGAAGTATCTGTGGTGCATTCTTTAATCCAAAGGGTAGTACATTCCATTCGTAGTGTCCTTGAGGGGCACTAAATGCTGTTAAAGCTTCGATTCATTTTTTAGTTTTATTTGCCAAAATCCACTTTTACAATCAAATTTACTGAACCATTTTTTATTCCCAAATCTATTAATAAGGTTTCTTTTGTACGGTAAAAAATATCCATCAAATACAGTTTTCTTGTTTAGCTCAATCACCATTCTAGCCTTTCCTCTTTTTTGTTCACTATATTTTCTAACTAAAAAGGCTGGGCTACTATGTGAGATTTTACTTTCTTGTATCAATTTTAATTATAATAACTCTTTTAGTTGAGTTTCAAATTCCTTTTGATCAGTTGGGCTATATCTAATAGACTTAGATCTAACTATATCACTAAAATTTATTAGTTTGATTTCAGCATATATTTTTTCTTTTTCCCATAGTTGCATCGGATTTTCTCCAAAATTTATTTTTAATATATTGAGGTATTTTTCTCTTAATAACTGTAGGTTATTATTCCTATATGATCTTATGTTACATATTCTTAGTGTATGTATTGACAATACTCTTTTTAGTATTATCCATTTATTACAAGGTGTTTGTAAGCTGAAAGTATTATTATTTATCACTTGCGTTTTAAAATAGTCTAGGAAATTGTTTCCTAACAATACTTGTTGTTTCATATCATTCAGTTGGTATATAACTGGTAGTCTAAATATTGTCTGCCCTAATACTATTCTCATGTTTTCTGCTACTATATCTAATTCTTTTGTTTGTTCGTTAAAGCCTGATACTCTTGTTCTATGTGTTTTAGACCTTTTCCATCTGTGTGGTTCTAACACTTCTTTCTTTGCTAGCATCCAGTGTTTTAGCCTGATACTCTTGTTCTATGTGTTTTAGACCTGCCCTAATACTATATCATTTTATTAGGTTTGTACTCTATATGAGCTTCTATGTAGATTGCTACCATCGTTCTAAATCCATTTCTCTTAATCTTTGTTGAAGCTCTTTATCTTGTTCCATTTCTTTTACTTTTTCTAGTATCTTTTTCTATCTTATTTCACTTAACCTTTCTCCTATTCTGCTAAGACTTTTTGTAATCTTATTGTACCTATCACTATAGTATCTATTTCCTGTTTCACTAGTAGTTGTAATAAGCTTATTGCGAACATACCTTTCATATTGCATCCATTAATCTCTTTCTTCTAGTAATTTTCTTTCTTCTTGCGACTTTATTTAGTTAGAACTACTTTCACTTTCTGAGCCTTAGTTAACAAAGTTAATGTTTTCTGATTCACTTTCGCCATCAGTTTGACTGACATAAAAATCTTCATATTCGTATCAATTATTATTTTCCTCTTTTATTTGTTGTAGACTCATTATAAATTGTGTTGTGTCTATATATTTTATTCATTTTTCTTAAACTTTGGGCATTTATTAGCATATGTCCTTTTTCATTGCAATTCCAATATTTACATTCTTTAAGTTTTTCTTCTTCAATTGGTTTTACATATTTTCTTTTCCTAAATTTTCTCTTATGCTTAAAATTTTTCCTGGTTTCAGGGGTATTTCTATACCTTTTAAATATCGTTTTCCTATAGATATTTCTTTTTATGGCTTTTCTTATATTTCTTTTCTCTTTTATTATCATCACATCCGAATACTAGTCTTCTTTTCGTAAATCCACATACCTCTCTTAATCCTATTTTCTTATCTTTTTTAATATTTTGTTGCATTCTATATTCTTCACATTTTCACATTAGATATGCTCTTAGTACCCTTATTCTTTCTCCTAATGTATTTTCTCTTGGTTCTAGTTGGGTGTATTCTTTTGATAATTCTGTGTTATAAGGTACATGTAGGTGATCATAATAAAGTTGTTGATATATTAAACCTTCTTCTTGCAAGAATCTTGCTTCATAAAAGAACTTACTAAAACTTATTGTATATTATGGTAATTTATTAATTTTATAACATTTTATGTTATTTAGATTCATTATTATCTCAGTTTTTCTTTCTGCGAGTACGTTTTCTCGTGCTACCAACCATTTTTCTCCTAAAAATTATCTTTTTGTATGATATCAAATATTATTAGCATAGATTTCCAATCTCCTGCATGGCTAAATACTTCTCCTCTTAATTGATATGCTATAGATTCTATCCAATAAGCTACTTTTCCGATTAATATTTTAGATATTAAGTCATACATATATTCTAGGTTTTCTGTTTGTGTGGAGTTCATTAATGCTATATACATTCCAAGATTCCAATCATTTATTCTTCTTCCTATTTCTTGTTCATCATAAACATTATCTAAGTCTAAGAAATATCCATTGTAATTTACGCCTTGCGCCATTAATCCTACAAATTCTTTAAATTCAGTTTGTTGTCCTACTGGTATATGATTTGGTAATCTAGTTTGTCTTCTGTTTATTATTTATAGGTTGGGATCTACTAATTCTTCTTCTGAGTAATCGTTTGCATCTTCATTTATTATATCATCAGTTTCTATTTCCGTTTCTATAGGATTATTAAATTCATCTTCTATATCACTTTCGGGTTCATCTTCTATGATTGCATTTACACTTTTCATTTTTTGTAACGCTACTATTATCTGGTTATTTTTCTTTACTATCTCTAAGTCTTATTCTCTTCTATGAATTCTACTACTTTTACCTCTTGGTTTACTAATTCAATATCGTTGTCTTCATTAGTATCGCTCTCAGTCTTTTCACTACTACATGTAGTTTCTTCACTTGTTCTATTATTTCTTACTTTCTTTTTTCCATTTAACCTTTTTATCTCTTCTCTTAGGATTTGTATTTCATCTTTTAATTCTCCTAATTCTTGTTTTACATTAGTTAATTCTTGTTTTAAAATTTTCAATTCCTCTTTTGTTTGTTTTAGTTCTACTTTGGTTTCTCTTAATACTTTCTTTGTATCCTTAAATTTGTGTTTGTATTTTTTATATTTGTTAAACCTACATATGAATATGTTAATATGCTATCTATATTCCTATCCTCTCTAGGGTTGTTAGATGATGAAAAGATCCGCCCAGAAAATGGTATCAAAGCTTAAAAAATGGAATAAGTTATAAACAATGAAAACCGCGAAGAATTTTCCCAAGCCAGAACATTAAATAAAAGACTGTTCATGCTAAAAATGATAAAACACCAGTTATTACAAAGAAGAAACCATAGTGAAATACTAGTAAAATACTATAGTGATTTAGTAGAATTAAAGAAACTGAAAGATTATGAAAAAAAATAAAAGAAGAGGCTGACTTAGCAGCGATAAGTTCCAATTTAGACGATGTTATAAGAAATTACAGAGTATTGATCGATCTCAACACTGAATTAGTCAGAATAAACCAAGAAATAACATATCGTAAAGAAGACCTACGAATAACAATAGAACACTATGGATGAAAATAGACTGGTAGAACAACAAAATAAATTAGAAGAACTTAGAATGATAGCAGAAAGACCCCTTACATAGAATAGAGATATAAACCAACATATAATAAGTTGCAGAATAGGTATAGATCTAATAAATGAAAAATATAAACGTTTACAAGAAAATGCTAAAGAAATTTATGAACAAGAAAGAACTATTAAAGAATTAAAAAATAAAATAGCATTAAAAGACGAAGAGTTAAGACAGAAGGAGGAAGAAAATATGAAACTTCTAGAAAATAAATTAAGAGAAATAATCAGAAAAGATAATGAATTAAAAGATCTAAATGATATAATAGAAGAACAATATAAGTACATCAACTTATTAAAATATGGATAAAGGAAAGGAAATAGTAGAAGACTCTAAAGAAACATATTATTAGATGAATACATATGAAGGAGGATCAATACAAACATTAAACTTTAAACCAGAAATATATCAGAAGATACAAGATGAAAAAGAAGAACTATCCATAAAGAAAATATTTAAAACAAAATGGTTTGAAAGAAATAAAGAAATAAGGTACATAGCACACAAACATGAAAATATAATAGATACAGTGAGTGTAAATGGAAGAACGAAAATAAACTTGATAACAGATGAAGTAATAAAAAGAGAGTTATCAAACTATCTACTAGGGAAGCTAAAAAATATAGGAACATATACTTTGGAGGAGTATAATTTACTATAAAAGCATACTTTCAGAAAAACATAGATACACCTATACAAATATACATATTAGATGATAGGATATTAGGAAATCTACAAGATACTTTAATATCAGTAGTAAAAGGAAATTTAATATATCAGAAATTAAAGTTTACGGTACAACCAGACTTTAGTATATCATTAAAAGATGAACACAAAGACTTAGCCTTAACACTATATTATAAACTAGATGGAATAACAATGCCACCAGGAAGTAAAGTCATAAGTATTGAAACAAAAATGATACATGCCTTAACTGGAAACCACAATGTAAAGAAACAACATTAAATGAATATATTAGTACCAAGAATGTACCAAGAAATATTAGAACAAATAGAACATAGAGAAAATTCCAAAATAACTATACCAGAAGAAATATATATGGATTTTAATACAAGAACCCTTACACCTTCCAAAAGACTAATACAAAAAATAGAAGGATCTAGATTAAGTATTACGAGGGAACCAACAATGTCACGGCAAACTAGTGTCATACAACCTAGAATATTAGATTTGATAAATATAAACACAAATAGATTAAAAATTAAAGTAATAATATTTAAAGGTATGATAACAACAGACTGCATAGCTGAAGTAAATACTGGAGCTATTAAATTTTTTATACATATAAGTAAAATTGATGAAAATGATTGTGATTTAATAGACCCACAAACTTATAATTATCCTGAAAATGAAAGAGAAATAATAATTACCAAACGTATTAATTTAAGATTCAAGATCCAAGACTTAGAGTATAAGATAAATATATGAGTAATAGAATATGATAGTTTTAGTGAACTACTTCTAGGAAGTGATTTTTTAACCATGATAAATTATAAGATAAATAATAATGGAATTGAAATAAATGACCAAGGGAAAACAAGATTCGTAAATAAGGTATGAACATACAATAAGAAATAATAGAGAAAAAAAAGAAATTAAAATCAATAAGAAGAATTTTATCAGAAGAAATATTCTCACAGCTCAAATACTTAAAATATAAGGCAAAAGAAATAAAGCTAGAAGAAAAGATAAGAAAGCTAGAACAACAATGTGAAAAGTTTGATAAAATATGGATAGATATGGGAAACGGATGGAGAAAAAGAATTAATAATCCTGACTAGTTCTAACGAAAATATTAGTGCATTATGGGAAGAAATAGTAGTAAAAAAAATGAAGAATAGATTAATATTAATGGATGAAATAAAAGAAAACCAAACTAAAATGCAAGAAATAATAAGAGAAGAATTAACAAAATTATGGAACGTATTTGAGGTACCAACATTTAAAATAATATTGTAAAAACTAAACATATTAGTAGAAGAGAAAAGTAAAGATAAAGGTAAACAAGTAGAAGAAGATGAACCTAGTACGAGCAAAGAAAACACTATAATTAGCACTACAACTCAACAACCAGAGATAGTACCAATAGATGCTTGGAGAAGGAGTAAATAGTCAATAATGGTAGATATTAGTAAAATAAAACCAAGATTGCCACAGAAAGTAGAAAAATATTAGATAGCTTAGCAATGTTAAGTAAGAAAAGACAATTTTAAATGGAAAACCAAGAACCTAGTGTACTTACGTTTTTAAGAAATCATGAAAAAAATATCCTGGAAAGAGAACGATACAAGTATGAACCAATGAAAAGGAAAGAAAAAACCACACCAGACAATAATTCAAAAGGTGAAAACATGTACTTAAAAGACGTAGAGAAAACAACCAACGAGTATTTAAATCTAAAATTAGATAAACAAGAACGAAAATTATGTAAATTAGAAACAGAAAATACCAAATTAAAAACACACAATAATGAGGTATCCTACTATATATTGTTCAGCACCAGCTGCTCCGAGTTAAGTAAGTTAACTTCGAATATAGTAGCTGGTAAATAGAAAGTGGTATTTTGTTAAATCGGGTAATTGGTTACGAGTTAATCAATTATTGATTTTTTTTAGGAATATTCTGTTAAATCAACGTTTCTGTTTGTTATTTCTTTTCGGGTACTTTGTTAGTGATTACTGTCTTTTTGAGAAAGTGGTAATTGGTTACTACTTCGTACAGATGCGTGTGCGGTTAAATGTTTTCATGACTCTAAAAATTTAGTTTACTTTAACATATATGGGTGTGGCCTAATGTTAAATCGGGGGGGGGGGACATTAGACCAAATATAAATATAGACAAAAAAAATTCAATAATTTAATTTTTTTTACGATTTTCAACTCACTGATCACCGGATCATGGTGTTCTATGGCAGGATAACATCTGCGAACTGCATTCAAAGACCATTTAAATGGTAGAAGCCAAAACTCTGAAACATATATCCTCAATTTCATCTTGTTGAATGGTGGCACGGTGCGTCTGGTTCGGACCTAGGACGACGGATCCTATCCCCTATCCAATGGGTATGCTCGTGGTTGAGCCATCTGGTCCTTATCTTCGGTTTCCCCTGAAAATGATGGAATAAGCTTTTCTTCCTCTTAGCGACTATGAGCTCATAGGGAGCTGGAATGAACTTGGTTAGCTGGGACTAAGAAGGGACAAGATTTGATTAGCGCGCTTTCTGCCTATCCTTTCCTTACTATGGGGAGGGTAGAGTGTACGTAGACCTTACCTCTACCTTGGTAGGTAGAAGGGTTGTTTTCGAGAGACCATCGACTCAAGACAAAGCACATGCCTAAGCAAAGTAAGACAAACAAAGTGAATAAGTCAAGATAGCGAATTCTGAAAGAGAAAAAGAAGCAATAAATAATGCAAGTAAATAAGACAAACAAAATACACATAGCATCATAAATCAACAACAAGTGACTATAAGGAAATACTGTGCCTACTAGTATGATAGGCTAAGCGAATCTACACTAATAATATTACAACTACCAATTTGTAAGCGTAGACAGGACTACGCTGGGCTACCTACTACCCTTCTACCTCAATACGTGTCCTCCATAACTCCCTATCTAAGGTCATGTCCTAAGTGAGTTGCACTTGCGCCATGTTCCGTCTAATCACCTCTCCCCAATACTTCCCCGGCCTACCTCTACCCCTCTTGTATCCATCCATAACCAACCTCTCACACCTCCGCACTGGGGCATTTGTTTCTCTCCTGTGCACGTGCCCAAACCATCTCAACCTCGCTTCCCGCATCTTATCCTCCACCGAGGCTACTCCCACTCTATCTCGGATATCATCATTTCTAATTCTATCCCTCCTTGTATGCCCACACATCCATCTTAGCATCCTCATCTCCGCAACTTTCATCTTTTGGGTGTGCGAAGTCTTGACAGGACAACACTCCGCCCCATACAACATAGTCGGTCTAACCACCACCCTATAGAACTTGTCTTTAAGTTTTGGTGGCACCTTTTTATCGCACAAGACTCCAGATGCGAGCCTCCATTTCATCCACCCTGCCCCAATACGATGTGTGACATCGTCATCAATCTCTTCATTCCCTTAGATAATAAACCTAAGGTACTTGAAGCTCCCTTTCTTTGGAATGACCTGAGTACCAATCCTCACATCCACGCCTGTCTCAAGGTCGCTCCCATTACTGAACTTGCACTCTATGTATTCTGTCTTGGTCCTACTCAACCTGAACCCTTTAGACTCCAGAGTCTATCTCCAAACCTCTAGCTTAGCGTTCACTCCGCTGCGATTCTCATCAATCAGGACTATGTCGTCTGTGAATAACATACACCATGACACCTTCTCTTGGATTTGCCGCGTCAGTAGATCTATCACCAATGCAAATAGGAATGGGCTAAGAGTTGATCCCTCGTGCAGCCCCATCATCACTGGGAAGAACTCTGAGCCTCCTCCTGTCCGTACCCTGGTTTTGGCTCCATCATACATATCCTTGATTGCCATAGTGTATGCCACATGTACACCTCTAACCTCCAAACATCTCCATAGAACCTCACTAGGGACTTTGTCGTATGCGTTCTCAAGGTCGATGAAAACCATATGTAGGTCTCTCTTCCTCTCCGTATACTGCTCCACCAACCTCCTAATAAGATGAATGACTTCTGTAGTCGAATGCTATGACATGAATCCAAACTGATTCTTGGAGATAGATACGCCTCTTCTCACCCTCATTTCCACGACTCTTTCCCAAACTTTCATAGTGTGGCTTAGCAGCTTGATACCCCTATAATTGTTGCAACTCTGGATATCACCTTTGTTCTTATACAAAGGAATCATTATACTCCACCTCCATTCTTCGGGCATCTTCGCCATTTTATAAATGACGTTAAACAACTCCGTTAGTCACTCCAAACTTGCCATACCAGCTCTCTTCCAAAATTCAACTGGGATCTCATTAGGCCGGTCGCTTGTCCCCTGAGCATCCGACGAACAGCACCATGAACCTCATAAATCTTAATATTTTCACAATACCCAAAATCCTGGTACCTACCAGACTGCTCCAGATCTCCCAGCACAATGTCTCTATCTTCTTTTTCGTTCAAGAGTTTATGAAAGTAAGTCTACCACCTCCGCCTAATATGTGCGTCCTCCACCAGTATGTTGCCGTCCTTGATGCACCTCACGTGATCCAAGTCCCGTGCCCTCCTCTCCCTCGCTTTGACTAGTTTGTACAATTTCTTATCCCCTTTCTTTTCCTCTAATTCCACATAGAGATGTTCAAAAGCCGTCATTTTCGCTGCCGTAACCGCTAGATTTGCCTCTTTCCGCGCCATCTTATATAATTCCCTATTCATCCACTTCTCCACCTCATCCTTGCTTTCTACCAATTTCGCATACGCCACTTTTTTCGCTTCCACCTTCTCTTGAACTTTACCATTCCACCACCGGTCCCCTCAATGCCCACCACGGCTACCCCGCGAGACCCCTAACACTTCTTTAGCAACCTCCCGAATGCAACTGACCGTCTTGTACCACATACCGATCGCATCCCCACTACTACCCTAAGATGTTGTTGTTGATTGTGCATTCATCACTCCAATTCTCATCTAAATTATGAAAATGAGCTACCTTTAACAAATACTTGATATTGTGTAATTACTTGTTGTACACATATTCATTTCATACTTCATATGATATCATTGACATATTTATTTTGATGAATCATATGAGATGGTCCTTGGTGACCCGTTTGGATATGGTATTGGATGGAGTAGTGATGACAATATAGCCTATTGGCTGGATGTCCGATGTGATATGGGAGATCTAAAATTCTCAGTGAGTATATGGACCTCATGAGTCCCCCATAGATCACGTAAAACCTACTACAAGATCATGTGTATACTCATATTGTCCATGGCATTTGCATATCATACCGTTCATACTTGCTCACATTGTTATTACTTGCCTGGTATATGACTTTATGAAAGGAATTGTATTTGGTTGATTACTTAATTGTGGACCTTCAATTTCTTATTTGTTAAGTATCGACAAGATTAATCCTCGCAACCACTTCAGTATAGGGTCGGTCAATGATGCTGTTGAGTATACATATTTCTTCGTACTCACTATACACTTACTGCACCTTTTCTATGTGTATGTTCTGTTTCGAAGAGTCAGAGACGCGCGTTGAAGATTGATCATTCGTGGCTTCTGCTCGGCATTGAGGTAGGATATGGTTTACTTTCGCAAGACTTCGATAAACGTGCGTAATTAGTTATAAATATTGAGGAATATTAGACGTGTTTGGGGGTCCCACACAGTCGGTTGTGAATAACAATTGAGTGGGTATCAGTGTTGAACTGTGTTGATGGGTGATTTGGAGAATCAACATTGTGCTGGTTTCGATTGGTAATTTGATTGGGCTTGTCGCTATATGTGGGCTTGTCGCCATAATTGTTGTTGTTTGTTTATTCATCACACCTGCTTCTGATATGATATCCTGATTTGTACTTAGATTGTTATGTTATTAAATTCTTGGAAGCATGTGACATTCATCTCTATACTTGGTTGCATCTCATTGCATCATGATTCTTTCCTTATACTGTTTAAATCTGATTTCTGTTCTGGTTGAGGAGTTCCGCCCCAGGGAAAGTATTTTAGCGCCTGCAAACCTGCACCAACGAATGGTGGGCTGTGGAAGAGAGTACCCTGTTGATTTACTAAGTCTGCCTCGGAAAAATGTTGTCCATCGTGGAAAGATCGTGCCTGCAAAATATGTTCCACCGCAGCGAACACTCGTACCTTATTCGTAGTCCGCCCTGGCCAGAAATTCCCCGCAGAGGCGAGTCTGCCTTAACGGATATCTCTTCCATGCCAAAGGAATCACTGGGTAGAAACCAGTGAGTTCTGCCCCTATTTTCATTCTTCAACCTGTGCATTATCAATTTATACCATGACAGTTCCAAATATAGAGAAAACCAACAAGGAAAAATTCAGTTAGCCAATTACTAAAATATACGATAAATTCAACCAAAACAGAAATGAGAAACTAGCTACAAATATCCTAAATCATCCAAGAAAAACAAAAAATAAAAGCAAGTAAAAAAAATTTATCCGAACATACAACAAGCACCAGAAATTTAATTTGTTTGAAATAAAGCCCAATACGGGCTAACAATCAATACCAAGCATGGACTCAATCTTGCCTCCTCGAACTTGTCGCCTCGCCACTTCCTTCAGTGCTGCTGCTGCTGTCCCCACCATCCGCTTTCTGTAAGAAGGAATAGTACTCATCATCATTCTCGTCCAGCACCGAAAGGGGGTCCTTATATTCCAAGTGCTTGAACAAGCCCTTGATGCCTCTCTACATCTTCAAGAAAAGTTTTCCCCTGGACTTGTTTCTCTTCTTTTCCTTCTTAAAGCTCATGTAGAGATCACCACGATCCTTGGCCAAGCCCTTATACACCATCTCCAAAGTACCAACCGAGGTCTGAAGGGCCGGCTGTAACTCAAGATACTGTTTCATCTCCTCTCGGGAGAAGTAGTCGGCAAAGACACCTGAATAACTAACCCTGATGGAAGGCCTAGGAAGCCCAACAAATAAGTCTCTAATCTCCTGCAACTAAGAACCTATGTCACCAAATGGCCCCTGAGACTGCGACTGTGACTGAGACCCATCATCAGCATCACCATCACCGCTCACATTCAAGTCAACCTTCCTCTTCTTACTCTTCACCAATGTACCCGCTCCTGACACTTTCAGAGAATAGAATACCCTATCAGGCTCTATCCAGTCATCGTTAGACATGTCTGGCACACCCGCCCTTCGGCATAACTCAGTAATTAGAGAAGGAAATATTAGACTCTGCCCTTCCTTAATGAGATAGTCTATCCACTCTCAAATGATATGAGGACCCGCATTCACCGGGACATCATCCAGTAAGCAAGCTATTATCAGAGAACAAACGCACATGTAGTCAGATTTTTTACTAGAAGGACGCACCCTACTAATGATGATGCTCTGCCACCTCTTGGACTCAACAATAAGTATTTGTTTGTAATCCCATATTTCTTGTTGGTCCATGTGATTTTTCCTATAAGCTCTTCATCCACCGGATGTGACATTAACCACTCCCCATTCCCACACTTCTCCTTGGCATCCACAACCCCCGAGGGATAGTTTGGTAGCTCGTAGATAATATTAATCACCTTAGTCCCGATTGGTATTACCTTGCCCCGAATCTTTATCTCTGGATTAGGTTCCAATATCCTCACCCGCTTAAGGTTTGCATAAAACTCCCTCACCCAATATTCATTAGCTTTGCAGGGAGCTTGAGCAAAGCAATTCAAACCTATTTGCATCAGCCGAGTGTAAAAATCAGGAAAGAGCTCTTCTACACTGGTCATGTCTATGGCCTTCTCTTTCAACAACTTATTGTCCTTTATATTTTCATAGTAGTGGTTCTGAAAGTCTCTGTACATGAACCGAACTATATCACAACCAGCTGTAGGCTCCTCATCGATGAGTCCATAGTTCTGGAAAAGGTTGCCCATTTGATTTTGATCTATTTTCTCCAAATACACCTGTATTTATCAATTCTATGTCAGCTCAATGATAGAGTCATATGTATCATGTTATTACACGTTTAATGATCCATAGAAACTAACTAAAATTGACCTGAGTCGGCCGGTGCGAAGCTACTGTTTTAGCACAGTTGATGTTCTATTTCCGCTTTGGTGGAATGGGTGTCGCTGGAGTGAATTCGCTCCAGCGAGGAAAGTATTTGCTTCAGCAGAAAACCTCGTGTCCCTGTATTTTCACTCCGGCAAAGTCGTTTGTGCCTCAGTGGAATCGCTCCAGTGGGATGTTATCTACCAGAGCGAGATCATCATCCCAGACCAACCCAGCTGGAAAATTAAGAGATTTCACCCCTATTTTGGTTGGAAAATCCCTCCCATTGGTTCGTGTGCGAGTTAGCATGACGTATAGACCCTCTTTACACTATTATTACACCCAATCTGTGGATCTACCCTCATGACCACCACTACCCTAAATATTTCAAGGTTTCATGGAATCTCCCAACCTACTACCATATTTTTACCCTATTTTATGAAACAACAATGTGTAATACGAAGTATAAAAACTTACCAAGCGACGAACTTGAGTTGTTGAGTGTTGAAGAAGTTCTTCGTGTGCCTCAGTGTGCGCACCAATTCGGCTTCAGCTTCAGTGGGCTAAGTAGGTGAGGCAGGGTGTGTGGAAGGGAAGCATTCGTGAGAGAGAGAATAAAATTGTGTGGGTAAGGTTTTATGAGGAGTATTTAACAGAATTAGTTGGGGGGGAGGGGAGTTTTGGAGTAGTTTGGAAGATTAAGAGGATGAGGAAGTGTGGGAGAAGTGGGGTGACCGATCTATTTTTGTGGGAGACCACCTATTTAAGTGCGAGGATGGGCCGCCTCAAATTGAACGCACTTAAGAATCCAAGACGTTGTCCATGGCCAAAACGGACAAAACATTACGAAGAAGAGAGTAAGGGAATTTGTTGTGTTGGTACCGTTGTCTTGGCTTACACTAAACACGACGGTTCAAGACATCACGTTCACCGCGCAAAGTAAGTCCGATGGTATTCAACTATGGAAGGTTCAAAGCCGAGGCTACCTCTCCTTATGCAACATCGGTCCGCCGAAATATTGCTTTGGAAATGAAAAGACACCATGTGAGTGCGCCAAAATCTCTTTCAAGAGGGGATTGTTGGAAATTTGCCTTTGGCGGGAGTTGCGACCGACCTACTTTAACGGCTTAAACACTAGTGTAACGTATGATGGAGAATCCGGTTCTTCACACATGCATGATCTACTAAGTACGTAGATAACCGTAGGGCCAAGAATCGTCAAATTTCATTGAGAAATGAAAGAGATATTGGTTCACGAAGTAAGGTGTTTGAAGCATGGAAAGTGTGGTATTGTGTGTAATTCTCCCTCATCGGTAGAGGAAGAAAGAATTGTTGTGTATATAAGATTCGAAATTGGTTTGGGGTTTGGGACCCCAAGGGGTATCCCATGTGTTTAAAGGAGGGAGGACCTAGATGTGCTTCGGTTCGAGGAAAGACCACACGCGCGCCGCCGCCGCCCGCCCGTCCCGTCCGGTCCGATTCCGAGTTCCGGGTTCTCGGGTTCACGGGTCGTGGGCTGTGGGCTGTGGGTCTTCTGATATTATCTTTTTGGGCCAGAAAACTTTTCCAGAAGTACAGTTTGATCCCGGAAGTTTCGATATACGTTTGGACCGAGAATTCTTTCGGATGTGCGATTTGGTCCCCGAAGTTTCAAGATGTACGGTTTGGTCCCCGAAGTTTCCGAAAATCAGAATTTCGACGGTCAAAAACAGAAATGCCAAGCACTCAATTCAGCCATTTATTTTGGCTGAATTACTCCTCCTATAATGGCCAAAATAGTTGGTCTTTCTCCCATTTATGTTGGTGACTTTACTACCTCCATAATGGCCATTATTTGGCTATTATGGAGGCGATTTTCAGGCAAAGAAACAGCCCCTCCCTCTCCTATATAAACACCCCATTACACCATTGTTGAGCACTAAGACATATGCACGAAAATACATAAACGAGATGCAGAAAAACGAGGTGCACGAAAATACACAACCGAAATAGTTTTCTTCCTACAACTTCCAAGCATCATTTCGTTACTCAATATTCTTCACGGTAGCTCTTGAGTTTCCTTTGCTCAAGGGTTCCATTGCTGTTTTATCTTGGGAGACAAATTGTCCAGGACGTATAAAGGATACATACGGGGCAATATTGTCTTAAGGACAGAGTGCTACACTCGACTCAAAGAAAAACATTTTACATTTTTCGGTCTTCAACAAAATCGTAATTTCGCTTTGTTGTTATATTGTAATTTTCAGATTTCTAGTCGAAAATATTATATTCTTTGTTTATCCTTTCGAATACTTGTAATAGTTAAATACTTCCCGTACTGCTTTATAAAGTACCATAGAGCGAAAACTCCCAACATATATATATATATATATATATATATATATATATATATGGATTCAGACTTGCTATCTTTTAGAACATTCATTAATAATAAATCACTCCAAAGTTTCCAACTTTACTAAAGTGTAGCTAATTTATTACTACCGGATCCTGCCGGAACCCCATTCAGGGCATCTAGTCCCATCATGTCTCATAGTTTGGTCTTATATCAAGAATAAGTTGTAAGGTTTCAATATTTCTTTCACTAAGAGCAACATCATCATAAAGTCTCCAGCTTTACATCACCAAGTACACATAGCACAAATTACACATCAAGAAGTATGAATGAAATGTAATGTAAATGATATGTATGCAATGCACTGGCCATATGTACCCGGTATACACACGCTCCTACAGTAAGTGTCACATGACCCATAGGGGACTTATGAGGTCCATATACCCATCCGATCCTAGCTCTGTGGCAGTAGTATCATCATCGTCGGGAATTTCTCATCGGATCCCAACTCTGTGGCTGTAGTGTCATCATCAACCATCACTCTCATATCATGTACCATATCCAATAACTGACTTTCAAGCCCCTTTCATCTTCTCAACAATTCAAATGTTAATAACAATATGTGTGAATGAGATAGATGAGTATATTATGGAATAGCATAAACAATACAATCAATATTATCAATCCTTTTCAAGTATTTAGATGAGTTGTAGAGTGATGAATGCATGACAAGTCAAATAAAGATAAGTTATCAAACAAGGCTACGAGCACAAATAATTCAACAAACATACCAATGTAAGTGGACTTATGTACCACGCTCACGGCCCGAAGGCTAAACATATAATCTCTGTCACGTACAACATACTATGTTACTTTAATTTAAGGGTGGCCAGTGGGCCGGGCTCGGGTCTGGCGGGGTCGGGGTTGGGGCGGGATGAGCCAAGGGGTCGGGGTCGGGTCTGGCGGGACCTGCTCCAGTCCCGTCCCGATCCCGATCCCGTCAGTATTGGGTCGGGGCGGGGTCCAGCGGGTTTTCCTTTTTTTTTTTTTTTTTAAATAACATATGTATAAAAAAAACTCAATAAACAAAATAAGATAGTGTAATAAAAACATCCCAAGACTATTTTTGTACCTCTTATATTATTTAATAGACATATGATTTTTTTGTAATACAAATACAATTGTCTAAAATCTAAATTGCAACTTTGTGGTGTTGTCCAAAAGTTGCAAATTACATAATAAAATTGCAATTAAAAAAATTACATT
This sequence comes from Anisodus tanguticus, assembly GCA_034509755.1. NCBI lineage: Eukaryota > Viridiplantae > Streptophyta > Magnoliopsida > Solanales > Solanaceae > Anisodus > Anisodus tanguticus. The sequence goes on from CM067550.1 coordinate 30,454,311, forward strand.
CTCAAAAAAACATGTTCTAATTGCTTGATGATTTCCTGTGGTTCTTCGGTTGGAATTGGTATTTGTTGGTCAAATTGATCCACGTCGCTTCCACTACCTTCGGTTAAGATTTCGTTGTAGTTTTCATCTTCTTCTTCGTTGATCTCCGGTTGACCGCACCTTCTCCGCTCCGCTCGTATCCAATCTCTGAATAATACTGCAATTTCCAAGTCGTCTCCGGCTAATGAGTGTCTGTGGTCTCCTATTTGATATCTGCCGGCGAAAAGCGCTTTCGACGCGCTTGATGACGCTTGAATGTTCAAAACATCTCGGGCCATCAATGAAAGTGTCGGAAAGGTCTTTTCATTCCCCCTCCAGTATTTCAGCAAGTCTTCATGTCCATCTTCATTGATAACTTCTTGATACGGTACAGAACCCTGCAAAATAAAAATATCCAACTCGCTAATTTGATTAGTAGAGGTACGGCCGCACATTCTATTTCTGAGGCTTTCAATACTAGCCGCGAAAACAGCATGTCTTTTTTGAGGTTGTGTTGAAGATGAAGAAGATGGTATGAAAGCCGGTAAGTTACTAGCATTTTCTTGTTGATAAAATCTATATATTTTTTTGCATTGGTGTTCTACACTAGACAACACTTCTTCTTTAGTTTGTTCAATAGGTGGTGGGTGATTTAGATTTTTGGGACTTGGAGGTGGTAGTACTTCTATACAATCGTAAATAGTTTCAATTAGTGATTTAGTACCGTCTATTTTAATAGTAGGATTTAATACAGAACCAATAATATAAATAGAGGGAATAGGAATAAAATATTTTTTAATTTTGACAAACATTTTTTTAATAGTTTGCCTTATAAGTTTGGTTTTTTCATATATTCACTAAGTAATAAAAATATTAGAGTTATATAAAACAACATAGTTGAAATAGTAGGATAATATATACCGGAAAATTCTTTTGTTGCTTGAAAAAATTTCTCTAAAAATACTATAAGTTCGGAAATTTTTACCCAATCACTATCTAAAATCATATCAGCTGGATTTTTATTATGAGAGTTAAAAAATAAAGTTATAGGTTTTCTATAGTCATAAGCAACAAGTAGTTGCTCGTCTAAAGAAATTCCACCTAGTGGATACTTCTTGTGGAATTTTTCTATAAGGTAGTCCACAATCGTGACAAGTTTTTTTATATTCTTTTCTACGTTGTACTTTATTAATTTTAAAATAAAGTTTATAGCAAATTGTATTTTACTAAGAATGTCTTCAAAAAGTGATAGACCATCCTTTACAATTAAGTTATAAATATGGCACGCACATTTTATATGAAAATGATCTGGAAAAGATGGAGTTAAACTATTTTTTAAAATTGTAATTGCGTAATTGTTAGAAGAAGCGTTATCTAATGTAATAGTCATAATTTTATCGGTTATTCCGTAATAATGGCACACTTGGTAAATATTAGCTGCAATAAAAGTACCAGTGTGCCTATCATCTATATATCTATACGCTAAAATACGTTTTTGCATAGACCATTTATAATCTATCCAATGACAAGTTACAGTTAAATAATCATGGCCGTTAGTACTACGACCTATATCAGACGTGATACATACTTTGCCATTAAAATGATATAATGAAAAACGTAAATATTGTTGATATTCATGCGTGGATTTAAATACATCTCTCTTAACAGTTGATCTAGGAAAACCGTTAAAAGCGGGATTATATATATCTCTAATGTAATGAATAAAACCGAGATGAAGGAAATGAAAAGGGCAAACCCTCCACAACTAATTTTGAAATTGCTTCCCTATCTCTATGTTTATTGTATTTAGAGCCAACAATTCCCCCGTCATAGGGTTAATTTGACCACTGTACTTGGTCGGGACGATGTATCGGTATGTGAACTTTGTCCCGATGGAGCGGGCGTTTGCGCACCCGGTTTTGAAGCCTGGTATTGGGCATACCTAGCTGGATGAGCACTTACTACGTGTCTAATTAAACCCCTCGTCCCACCGTGACCTTTTCCTGTTTTAAATTTTAAAACATTTTTACAAATTTTACATATAGCTACTTGATTCTCTACGTCTCTATCAAAAAATGTCCATGCATATAATTTTAATGGTCGTTTTGCTGGACCTCGTCTCATACTAGGGGGAATAGGAGGTATTTCAGTTGAAGGTGCACTAGTGGGTGTGTTGTCATCAACATTAGTGGGTGTATCGTCTAGATCATCATCTAAATTAAAGTCTTCTTGAGTTCCAGAAAACAACTCCTCGTCTAAATCTAATGGTATTGTAGGAAAATGTTGAGTATCAACAAAATTATCTTGTGTAGGAATAAGATGACTAGAAGAAGTACCCTTGCCCTGGTTGCCCCTACTAGAAGAAGTCTTACCCTTACCCTTAAACATACCTCTAATTCCTTCCATTTTAATTATATGCTAACAAATAATTAAAGTAAATGAAATTAAGTGCGCTAAATAAAATAAACAAACAATAATAATTTAATGAAGGAACGAATGTACCAAACGCCGACGTAACGTCGACGTGTAATCGAGAGGTTGAAAATTGAAACTTTGCTCGATGGAAGATCCTCAAGCTAGTTGCCAACTTCACTCCCAATTCCCAAATGAATAAATAAAATTAAATATTTAGCAAACAATGTAGACTTGTAGAGAGATATATTGAGAGATTAAAGAGATTGTAGGAAGATTTGTGAGAAAGATGAAGAGAAAATGAGTTATTTATAGTTGAAAAATTGGATTAAAGTATAAATATAATAACTTATGGGTTAAAATAAATATTAAGGGGTAGGGGAGTTGGGGGAGGGGGGAGGCCTAAAATGGCCGTTGGCCAACAGCCAAAATCTAAAATGGTCGTTGGTGCAACGGCCATATTTGCAAAGGGGAACAAAGGGCGGGGTCGGGGCGGGCTCGGGACGGGGGGTCGGGTCGGGCCGTCCCGGCCCACTGGCCACCCTTACTTTAATTACCCTTTTAAGTATACCAGTACCCGTACAAGTGCTTGTCACCTCACTAGTACGGGACCCCCAATTCCCCATTACTCCCCTTAATTATTAAACTAATACAATAAACACTATATTATGGTCTAGTAAGTTTCAACTTGCTTATTTTCGAAGCCGAATAATCACACAATAGCTTTTCCCTTCCTCTCAGCTTCCTCGCGAGCCCACTCTAATCAATTATGTTAACTAGATGAGATTATGGGTCTAACGGCACCCACATCGATATATAATTGACTAAAATTCTCAAGTTGAATTAAAAAGGAACCCCAGGCCCACATTTGCGAAATCCAAACTTTATTATCCAAATAGTACAATAACATGTTAAATAGTCATAATTTTAAGTTAATTTCATAACTAAGACCAACTGGATCCTCAATTTCAAGTTTAGGAATAAAGCCCCAATTACAAACCCTAGAATAATTCTCGATTCCCAAAAGGGTTTCTATCATCAAATTAACCAATTAAACATCATCATCTAGCATAATATAACACTAGTCTACAAAATTAACATTAACTAATCAATAACTATTCCCCAAATTCTAATTCTTACCCTCTTATTCTCAACATGAAACTACACCATCTTCCCCCAATTAAATATTACACTTAGTATAAGGAACTCAATGATTATACAACAATTAAAGGATGGAATTATACCTCTAATGAAGAACCAACTCAAAACTTCGAGAAGTCCTATATTAGTCGAGCTCTAATCCCAATGTAACGTATTTTGGGAAATGAAATCATTTTAGGGCATTTAAGGCTCTAATAAGAAGCAACAATTCCGCTTCGGGATAATCGACTCCGCTAGCGAGGATGCGCTTCGGAAGAAAAACACGCCGTCGAGGTGAGGTCACTTAATATTCTCGATATACGCTGGGGCTGAAGGAACTCTGTAGAGGCGCACTCACCTCTGCGAGGAAATCATCCGCAGAAGCGGAAACTCAATACATGGTCAATTCTTGCATCTGCGAGTCAAACGTCCGCAGAGATGGACACGCGGAAACGGACGAAGAGTCACTGCTGTGGACACCAGAAACCAACAACAGCCCAAATTCATCAAATTCTCTGTCAACCATCCAGAACACTCCCGAGACCTCCCGGATACAAACCAATCATCTATTCCTATCATAAAACGCATTCCAGACCTGCTCATACACTCAGAATTTTCAAAAAGGTCTCTAAGGCTTGGGTTTGACCAAGTCAACCCTTAAGCTCTAGTTTCACAATTTCACAACCAATTACCCAAAACGTACATGGTTGCCTCGGGAATCGAATCGAAGGCTCGACTAAGTCATAAATATCGTTCTGGAGCTAATGGATCTGACGAAACTATGAAAGGAGTGCAGTTACCCAAAAGTCAACTATGGGTATCTATTCTCTTAAATTAGGAATTTCCAAACTTACCAAAAGGATTCAAAACCTACTGGATCACCTCGGGAACTATGCCACCCATCCCCGCAAGTCACAAGTAAGTAAATAAAGACTCGGGAAGGGTAATTTAGGGGTTTCTAAGTAAAATAAGCAAAATGACTTTTGAGTCATTTCATCAAGTACCACTTAAATAAACGTTCTTCCTCGAACGATAACCAAAATAAATTACCTGGACTTTAAAAAAGCTGAGTGTAGTTAGCCCCCAAGTTATAAATACCAAAATGAAGCTATGGGAAGACTATTCTTGGGGAGAACAGGTCCAAACGGCCAAATGGGTCATTTCGTCATCTACCACTTAAACACACGTTCATCCTCGAATGGTAAAGAAAAGTACTAAAGCTATCTAGTAGCCAGAGAATCTCTGTCATAAATCTCATGAAAGACTTCTCATATAAGAATCACACCGATAATACTACTTGTCCATTTTACTAGACATAATTTCCCTTGACTTTTATTCTAACCACACATCTGAACGCAATTGATTGATTCCATGAATTCTATCATGAACACTCCAATGCTTTAGTTGTAGCCACAATCCATCACCAAGATTGTACCAATCAAATACTCCAATTCCACTTGTCTTTGTTCCACCCATCCAAGTCGTCATCAGTACTAAGAATTCATAGAATAAATGTCATCATACGCCGTGAGTCTAAATCATGATCCTCTCTCGTTAGAAAAATAGGCTTGTTCTGACCCAACTCCCAGCCTTTCCATTCGAAAACTAACCTTATCTAAGGCCAATTGCGCTAATTCCAAATTCGTTACTTTTGTTTTATCGTACTATGCGCATCATCCCAGTGACTATCATGATTTGCAAAATCAGTGGGAAATCGTTTGATCATCCCAAGGTTTCCTATATCCATTTATACCTTTCCAAACCATCACTAAATACCAGCATAGATGATAAAATTGTACGAATAGTCGCGATAAACAAAATATCATCAAATCCACTAACGCAAAATAAAGCTCGGTAACTCTGTCATATCACTATTCTGAACTGTAAATCTATCAAATCTTTGAAATGGATCACTGGACTGACCATAAATATTCATGACAAGGTAACCGTAAGCCATCTAGCAATATGTGAACAATCCTAATCTGGTGCACAGTGCACAACTCCTAGAATGTGGCCAATAGTTACCCGAACTTACTCTAATATCTGACAAAACCAGTCATAGAACTCTCATAGGTCTGTGGTGACCGATCCTAATATGTTGCTTCTGAATACTTAATGTTGTGATCTATCCATGACTTTAAAAGCTGAACTCTACCCAAATCATCACTTAGTACAGAGGGACTACAACTTATAATTTAAATCTTCTTGTTCTCAACTCAGAACGGATACGAAAATCTGACAAAACTCCATAGAATCTAAATACATCGAATCTTCCTTCTTCTGCTTCCACTTAGCTTGTTTAATACTTTGAATACTTCGACGCAAGGCCGAGAGCCTCATATTCCCCATTCATAACCATTAAATATCTGATTGTAATACCCTTACGCTTTAGCAAATCCCAAAAGTATCAATTCTTGCAATCCATATGCCTTACCACACACACAATTACTTTCACATCATTATTACTTGATGTACTCAACCATGCCATCCAGCCAGTAACACTTCAAAATAATCTACTATCACAAACATAGTTTCACTTTGAAAATATGACTTTAACATTCAAACTTAAGGGATTTTCAACCTTTCCTCTTATTAATGAACTCTAACTCATTCCTTCAATAATGATATGAAATTAACCATCTTGGTACAACACAAGTCGTCTTTCCATCAACCTTATCACATCAGTCATCTAAACCTGTATGCCATAGTCGTCAATCGCAATTCCCTATTGAACTTCGTTGTAACACTTGGTCAAATTTCATAGACTTCCTTCAAGCATATTTAATAATTACACCCTATCTGAAATGATGTGAGATAATTCTGCCATAATTCACACTTGACTCAAATAATCCTATTGCTTCGAACCAAAATGTCTTTATCTTATTCTTCAATTTTCATATTTTATCCAAAATCACAATCGCCGCTATCGACCGAAAATCACTCAAACCCACTTGAAAGTGTATCGATATATCGTAAATATTGCATAATAGCTGAGTAAATCCTGGAGATAGTGTAGTAAACTACAAACTCGAACAACCAAAAGTTTTCCTTTCCTCACTCGAATCTCAAAACTGGATACTTATCTAAATCAAATGCATCATATGAACAATCCTTCATGAAGCCTCCCACTAGATGTACTAGTCAACCTCTGTTACCCCAACAGGATCCATTATTGCTGATGTGATATTCCAAACAGTCACTGAAAGTCTATAACTTGTAGGGCAATCTCACTTACCATTCACAAAGTTCTACAAACACTCTCATACGGTTACTTACCAGTATCCTTGCCTATGATCCCTTAACTAAAGAATCCTTCTTCTACCTTAGCTTACACGTCCACCAACCACATATCAGTACACAAAGTACTATAGTGAATTCACTTTTTTTTTGTTTTAACCGCTATCATTGATCCTTCGTCCAAATTTTTCAAAATACACTTCAAGACTCAAGTTAGTTATCGTCTACCATTTTAAATATCCTTATCAACTGACACCTCACTCAAGGGTCCTTAAATGATGCTTGCCCAAGAAGAACTATCTCTTGCCCTATCTCGTCAAACTAGAACACCTCTAACAAATCATGGGGTCATCCTCCTCATTCCGTCAACTCCAAAAAATTACATTAATATAAATTATGAAAACTTGACTAGCCCTAAGCAATAAGTACAATGCACACATCCCCTATCAAAATTAAGTGCAACCACCGATAACTCCTAAAGTAATTAAATCTTCACACTTGTTCGTCGCTAGACCCATCCTCATTAGGCAATCCTCGTACTCCCGATAGTCTATAGCATTGTCAAAATATCTCTCAATCTATTTCCCATTAGCATATATTTTATACCCAGAGTCATCTCTTCCGATGATAACTTAGTGAAATTATCCAACTTATCTTGGGGCCATTAGCCAATTACATAGAGAATTCACATACCACTCATCCTTACTCTACCACCACAACGCCACCCTATCACACTCCACTTAGCTTTTCATACTCCCATGAATTAATAGACTTAGCATACTCTGCGCTCCTATCAGATGAATACTTTACCTTTTTGACATTTTTGTCACCAAGCTTGAACCATTCGAATTCTCTTGAGTACCAGTCAACTCCGTAAGCTGGAAAGAAAATGCCTCTTATGAATTTTGTAACAAGTCCTACCACCTCTGACATCATTACCAAGGATCACATTTCACATCGTTGTGTTTTATCAAAATTCTCTTCAAAACATTACCATAGTATTTGTCCTCTCAAGTTTAAGCTTGTCTTCGTAATGCCAATCTATGAACTCTTCCATTACTGAATCATTTACTCATTGTTGATACACCCTCGTTACAAGACTGTCATAATAAATGCAAATGATATTGAAGTATTCCCACATCAATTACACCTCAAGTAAAGCATCTTTGATATGTCAAACCTCCTCAAGTGCAGTCCTCAAGGTCGTAACACTTATTACTTAGTTACTTTGCTAACCATATGAATTCAAATCTCCAACTCCTTCATTATCACCTGTTATACCGTATATACACCTCTTCGACCTTCGAGTAACTAACTATTGAATATATGACGATTATGCAGTCTTTCATACCATCGCTCCCATTTTCTAGGGATATCACTAAACCAAATTATCTGAATAACAACCTCTCCCAACCGAGTCTTCAAATCATAGCTCCAATTTGAACTCAATATTGCGTACTTAGCACGATGACACATCTCATACTTACCACATGATGTCACATCCATCCGCTCATGGGAAAATCTGAGAATATGTTCTCACCTTTGGTGAGAGATTGAAACAAAAAATTTTAGACCTTAGACCGAATCACATACGCACGATAAGGAATGAAAGAATGAAAGTTTCCTAAATGTCCTATAGCCCCTCGAAGATAGGTACTGATGCAATCCTAGTTTCCACAAGATCGTCTATGTGGAGTCAAGACCATGAGCTTCAAGCATCACGAGGGTTGCACATGAGGATGGACATTAGAAATCATACTTTAGTGTAATTCCTAGGATTCTGAGTGTAGATGATTGCATGAGAAGGTGAAAAGGCCAAGAATTCAAGGATGACACCATCTGCGAACTATACATGATGCCACAGATGGAGTCTGCGAGCCGCAAACCAAATGTATAAGATAACAACCCAAAGAGGAAGAAGAGAACCACCTACAATTCGCAGATGGTGTCACAAATGATGCCTGTGAATCATAGGTCTTCTATAGATCATGATAGCTCAATATTTTAGGCTATTTTGCAATTCAAATGTGTCACTTTTGGGCCCTTTGTATAACTTAGCCGAAGACTGTAAATAGGAATCTTAGGTCATTTTATTAGTTAGATGATGTTGAATTGAGATATTTTTATACTCATTTGAGAGTTTGAGTGTTTAAAGGCTTGTTGAAGCCATTGATTGAACCTTTGTGTGAGAGGATTGGTTTCTTGGAACATTGGTTCTCTTGAGGTCATCCTAATAGGTTTAGGTGCTTCATTTAGGATATTCAATTGATGTCTCAAACTTTAATATAGTTTTTGATTGCTTTTGATTCTTTTTCTTGTGTCTACCTCTTTATCCTTTAATTTCTTATTGTTTGATTTTGCTTATGCAATTTGGTATGTATCAATTGGTATTAGAGCTTAGACTAGATTTTTGTTTCTACAATTCTCAATCCAAGGTTTCTTCTTATTTGAAAAAATACAAAAATCTGAAAGTTAGAAAAATGATTTCTTATTAGATTTGAGTGTTTCTATTGGTGGATTTGGACTCCTAGAGTTTGAATCTATCACATACTCAAATTTCAAGCGATTTAGAGGTGTTTTGAGTGAAATCACCATTGGAGGACCTTCAACCTTGAAGAACACCAAATGAGTCTTGGTGAATTAGTATTCAATTGATTTCGAAAACTATTGGTCTTTATTCTCCTTTTTGAGAGGAAGCTACATCTAAAATTTGAGCCAAATTGGAGTTGATTTGATACTAGTTGGAAATTTGAAGTGTTCTACAAAGTTCATCAAGTTCTTGTGAATAAGAAGGCCAAAAGTGGTGTTTAATCTAAAAACCCTAAGACAAAGTTGAGAAAAGTGTTTTTGGGGCCCCAAAATAGCAAAATCCAAAGAAAGTGGGTTCAATTCATTAACATTGCAAAGACTATTCAAAAGATGATCAACCAAATGGATCCTAAGGAATTTTTACGTCACCCACGATTTGGGACATAGTCACAACATGTGAAGCGCAGGTTGTGTCGCAAACAGCAGATGTGAATCACAGACTGCGACAGAGAATGTTAGATCTTCAGTTTGCATTTGCGAAACGCAAACTGTGTCACAGTTTGCATTTGTTAACCGCAAATTGTGCACATGTATAGCAGATCACGCTTTTTCAGGTTTTGTGATTTCAATTCGATTCTGAATCCATTTCTTTTCACCTTTTTAACTCTCTAAACTATTTAACATCAAATACTACATATTTGATTGTTAATTAGTTCTTGTGTCCATATTTTCTTTTGTGCTATTTCTTTTCATTCTTTTTTCATTTTACTTTGTAGTTAACTCTTGATTCAAGTCTGTTAGTTTGAGTCAAATCATCCTTCACTGAGTCGAACAATAATCTATTTCGGACAAGAGTAGCAACTAAATCTCTTGTGACTAATCGAAATTAAACAAGGTTGTAATCAATTAGCCGAGGCAATCAAAAGTGCACACAATTGATTGATTGTGAGATTTATTTTCACTAACTTAACGTGTTGGCTTATTTTGTTAATTGTTCTAAATAGGTAACCATGTATTATGATTTATGTGATGGCGACTTTGAAGGTTGTAATGATGAGGAATATGGCTAAAACGAAGAGGACTATGGCTACAATGAAGAGTGTAGTGCTTCTAATGAGGGTTGTGATTATGATTATGGTCATTACAATAAAGAACATGAGGCAATGAGTACTCATGGATCCTATATGGAGTCTATTGACTCGGAAGATCCTTATGATGTCCATCATGACTTTGAATGTACTTCAACGTACAACTCTTATTCTTCTTGTGATGAACGTAGTGATGAAGGTATTGGCCATGATTATGATGATAGTAAAGTGTCAAGTGCTTATGACGAAGGTGAATCTCAAGGTCAAGAAAAGTCGACTTACAGGCATGCTCTATTTTCCGGTGGTGGTTTTACATGCCCTTCCTCAAGTGGTGCCATCAAATGATCTTATTGTGGAGGCAAGAGACCATACCTCACCAACAAACCTTAAAATGTTCCTAATGGAAGAATACATTCAATGTTGGTGAAAGTACATAATGATTGGAGAGTTTGCCTTGAAATTAATTACTGCCATTATGGTTGCTATATTTCTCCTCAAGCCGCACTCTGGCTAGGATTACATTAAGCTTGAAAAAGGACCCTTATAATGACAAAAGGAGATATTTGGTCGATATGGTGAATGTATCATTTTCTTATGGGAACTATCAAGAGGAGTGTGGTGTATAGTAATTTCCGCAGGAGCATATGACTTGTGGGATATTCTTAGTTCGAAGACCATGAAGTTTCTTATGAGCGTGATTGGTACAGGTATGTAGTGGATGAAAGGGGGAAATTTCTATTTCCACCTATACCTCTGAGAAAACCTCCAAGTATGAGAGTGCGGGAGCCTAATGTGAAATGGCCTATCTTGTGTAGGGAAGCTAGTGGCGAAGAGTTTTACCAATGGGGACTTAGGATGGATGAATTCTTTGGTAGCTACAACTATTCACAAGAAAGAAAGGTGGACTTAGTCCTTAGCACTTTTGAAGCAAGACTTGCCAACTTTTGGTAGTACATGATCAAGAGCTCAAAGGAGATAGGAAGCCAATTGATACTTGAGAGGCATTGAAAAAGAGCTTGAATAACTTTTAGCCCGAGCCCCATGAAAAGGGGAATAGAACCAAGGAAAATTTTCAAGTGAAGAAACCAAAGGAATGAAAGCAAAATCTCCTTGTGAGACCGTTCAAGACCTTCCACAAGAAGGGGAGATTACCGTACCCTTCCACTTGGTGCAAAAGAAAAAGACTTCATGTAGAACCAAGATGTCTAATGAACTTGAGAGACAAAAGATTGAGAGAAGTAAGGGAGATCAAAGTGGCAACTCAAGAGCGGAAAAAAGAGAGGATGTGCGGAGTGATGTGAGGGAGTTGCCACACAATCAAACTAACCTTCCTACTTCTTCATCTTGTTGTGAAGAAGCTTTTGTAGGTACTCATGAAAATGAACTTCTAAAGGAGTCTTCACATGAAGAACTCCCATACTTGGAAGAGAGAATGGATGCCAATACTGCCTTTCCACTTGGTCAAATGAGCTTGCAAATGATATATCAAGGTAAATAAGATTCGTCGTATGAACTTCAAAGTATAATGGCTAAAGTCAACACTTCTAATTCTTTGATTGAACAAGTTTGTGATATGAGTGTGAGTGATAGCTTGATTTTGTGTGAGCTTAATGATTCTTTTCCATGAAATGATAGTGTCTTTGTTGAGAGTGTCCATACACTAGTTGATCTTTTTTATGACCAAATTGACTCTTCTTGCAAGGTCGGTTTGTATCCACCTAGTGTTGACACTTGTGATTTGAATGAAAGTACATTATCATGTGATCAACTTGAGTTTAATGTTAGTCCAACAGTCGAGGTATCTTGTGATGTGATTAATGAACCTCCGATTAGTGATGACGTAGTTGTAGTTGATTATTTGAATGAGTGTGACACCCCACCCTTTCTTGATAAATATGAAAATGAGTCTTTTGGTCTTGTCTTTGTGTCAAGTGATGTGTCCCAAGAATGTGGTAGTGATGTGTGATGTGTGTTGTGTGGATAGTCATGAATACCTTACATATTTAAATCCTTCATCATTGATTGATTGCTTTGTCATTAAAGATAATATCTTATTTGATGATGACATGACTATCGAGGAGGATGTGTATAGTGGCATGTTGTGTGAGGTTGAAAATGTAGCCAATTTTAGGGGTTAGAAGATCTATGGGAACCCACTATGGGAGATTGACACCCTTCCCTTAACGGAAGACTCGTATTGAGAGGTTGTAATTCAATCATAGGGGTGGAATGTTTTGATATTCTTAAAGAATCAAAAGAAGAGACATCAATAGTTGAGCGGGAAATTGACTTGCTTGATTGTTTGAGCAACCCAACTAGTCATTATCTTTCATCTAATGAACTTAATTGTGAGACTTTGTATGATTCTCCACCTATCTATGATAGTGATATGCATGCAAGACTTGAATAAATTGAGCTCTATGGATTGGATTCATACTTTGATAAAAATGCTAGTGATGAGAGTTATATTGGTGATATTGCTTCGTTAGATACTTTCCTTACTAAATTGTCTTCTTGTGAGGTCACACATTTGAATATGGAGGTGTATATGTTCCCTAAAGATTTTTTACTTGACTTTACATTAAGGGACACTTTCCTCTACTACTTATTTGCTTATGATGACACTCATGCTTGTGTTGAGGGTGCATCTTATGTTGGCAAGGGTTTTCGTTAGTTCTTGTTTGCTTATGATGACACTCATGCTTGTGTTATTTATTTCAAGAAGGTGAGAATGATGCAATCCTAGATGCCTCAAGATCATCTATGTAGAGTCAAGACCATGAGCTCCAAGCATCACGAGGGTTGCACATGAGGATGGACGTTAGAAAGCATACTTTATTGCAATCCCAAGGATTTCGAGTGTGGATGATTGCATGGGAAGGTGAAAAGGCCAAGAATGTCAAGGATGACACCATCTGCGAACCGCACATGCCACAGATGGTATCAGCGAGCCACAAACAAAACACAGAAGCTGACAACCTAAAGAGGCAGAAGAGCACCACATGTGATTCACATATGATGCCTGCGAATCGCAGGTCTTCTATAGATCATGACAGTTTAGCGTATTGGGTTATTTTTGCAATCTAAAGGTGTCACTTTTGGACTCTTTGTCTAATAACTTAGCCTAAGACTATAAATAGGAAGCTTAGGTCATTTCATTAGTTAGATGATGTTTAATTGAGATATTTTAATACTCTTTTGAGAGTTTGAGGGCTTGTTAAAGCCATTGATTGAACCTTTGTTTGAGAGAATTGGTTTCTTGGGGCATTGGTTCCCTTGAGGTCATCCTAATAGGTTTAGGTGCTTGATTTAGGATATTCAATTGAGGTCTCAAACTTTAATATAGTTTTTGATTTCTTTTGATTCCTTTTCTTGTGTACCTCTTTATCTTTTAATGTCTTGTTGTTTGATAGTTTCCGTAATTTAGTATGTATCATGTACAGAGCTCTTCGTACCGATCCACAAGACTCTACTAGATACCGTTCTTGTACTCATGAAACTAATAAACCTAGTTCTTTGATACCAATTTGTCACGACCCAAAATCCCATTGTGTTGTGAGGGCACCTACCCTAACCCGTAGGCGAACCACTAACATCCAAACATAATGATATAAATGTAATTGCAGAAAAAGTAAGGTAAACAATAGAACATAATACATAAAGTTTGAAAGAAAGCCCCAAAATGTGGTTGTCATGAGTATAGAGCTACTAAGTGGAATATAAGTTTGAAATGATATACAAATCACTATCTGAAATATAAAGGACAGAAAGGTAAAAATTAATAACAGGAAGAGTTCTAGTGCTGGGATAGTGTCTGCGGCTCGCCCTAAACTCCCAACAAAGATCTCCAAGTGCCGCACTAAGCTCCTCCGCTGGCGTCCGAATTAGTACCTGAACATAGAGTGCAAGAAGTGTAGAGTCGGTACGGGAAGCACGTGTAACCAGCAGCATCATCGATCGACCCTAACTATAGCGGTGACGAGGGTTGGTACTCCCAATACTTCTCTTTTTGCTTAGTTAGTTAAAATATACAACTTAGAAGTATTACAACCAGTTTACTAGAGAATCCCACAACTTACCGAGTCATGAAATACATTATTGTTAGAAGGTCATGCTAAAGTCCCCGACTTTGACTTCTTTAGGATAAGTTGACTTTACATACACTAAGCCACATACGTTCATAACGATTTGACCTCTACCTTGTTTAAGGAAATATATATATATATATAAGGATTCCGACTTTCTATCTTTTGGAACATTCATTATTAACAAATCACTCTTAAGTTCCCAACTTTCGTAAAGTGTAGCCAATTTATTACTATCGGATCTTGCCCGAACCTCATTCAGGGCATCTAGTCCTATCATGTCTCATATTTCGGTCTTGGATCAAGAATAAGTTGTAAGTTCAATATTTCTTTCACTTTGAAAAACATTATCATAAAGTCTACAACTTGAATTCACCGAGTACACATAGTATAAATTACAAATCAAGAAGTATGAATGAAATGCAATGCAAATGATATGTATGCAATGCACTGGTCACATGTACCTCGTATACACACGATCCTAAAGTAGGTGTCACGTGATCCATGGGGGACTCATGAGGTCCATATACCCATCCGATCCCATCGAATCCCAGCTCTGTGGCTGTAGTATCATCATCGTCGGGAATTTCTCATCGAATCCCAACTTTGTGGCTGTAGTGTCATCATCAACCATCACTCTCATATCATGTACCATATCCAATAACTGGCTTTCAATCCCCTTTCATCAGTATCTCACTAATTAAAATGCCAATAATAATATGTATGAACGAGATTGATATGAGTACACCATGCAATAGCATAAATAATACAATCAGTATTATCAATCCTTTTCAAGTATTTAGACGAGATGTAGAGAGATGAACGCATGACAAGTCAAATCAAGATGAGTTATCAAACATGGCTACGAGCCCAAATAATTCAACAAACGTACCAACCTAAGTGGATTTATGCATCACGTTCACAGCCCGAAGTCTAAACATATAATCTCCGTCATGTACTATGTTACTTTAATTATCCTTTTAAGTACATTGTTACATGTACAAGTGCCCGTCACATCACTAGTACGCGACTCCAATTCCCCATTATTTCCCTTAATTTTTAAACCAACACAATAAATATTATATTAAGGTCTATTAAGTCTCAACTTGTTTGTTTTCGGAGTCAAAAAATCATGCAACAACTTTTCCCTTCCTTTGAGCCTCCTCGCGAGCCCACACCGATTAATTACGTTAAGTAGATAAGATTACGGGTCTTAGGGTACCCACATCAATATATACAAGACTAGAATCCCATATTGAATTAAAAAGGAATTCCGTGCCCACATTAGAAAAATCCAAACTTTATTACCCAAATAGTACAATAACATGCTAAATAGTCATAATTTTAATTTAATTTTATAACTAAGTCCGATTGGATCATCAATTTCAAGTTTAGGCAAAAAGTCCCAATTCCAAATCCTAGAATCATTCCCAATTCCCAAAGAGATTCTATAATGAAATTAACCAATGAAACATCATCCTCTAGCATAATATAACACTAGTTTACAAAATCAAAATTCATATTAACTAATCAATAACCAATCCCCAAATTCCAATCCTTACCCTCTTATTCTCAACATGAAACTAACCATCTTTCCCCCAATTAAAGATTATACTTAAGATAGGGAACTTAATGATTAAACAACAAATAAAGGATGGAAGTATACCTCTAATGAAGAACCCACTCAAAATTTTTAAGAAGTCCTCTATTGGCCGAGCTCCAATCCCAATGTAAGGTATTTTGGAGAATGAAATCATTTTTGGGAATTTAAGGCTCTAATAAGAAGCAGCAATTCCGCTTCGGCAGAATCGACTCCACTAGCGAGGACGCGCTTCGACGGAAAAATATGCGGCCAAGGCGAGGTCACTTAATATTCTCAATATACGTTGGGGCGGAAGGAACTCCACAGAGGCGCACTCGCCTCTACGAAAAAATTATCCACAGAAGTAGAAACTCAATACCTGGTCAATTCTCGCATCTAAGAGTCAAACCTCTGCAGAAGCAGACGAAGGGTCGCTGGTGCGGACACTAGAAACCAACAACATCCCAAATTCAACAAATTCTCCGTCAATCACCTGAAACACTATCGGAAACTCCCGGATACAAACCAAACATGCATTCCTATCATAAAATACATTTCAAACCTGTTTGCACCCTCAGAATTCCAAAAAAGGTCTCTAAGGCTCGGATTTGACCAAAGTCAACCCTTAAACTCTAGTTTCACAATTTCACAACCAATCACTCAAAACGCACCTGGTTGCCTTGGGAACCGAATCGAAGGCTCGACTAAATCATAAATGACATTCCGGAGCTAATGGAACTAGTGAAACTACGAAAATAGTGTGTTTACACAAAAGTCAACTATGGGTCAAACCTCTCTATTCTCTTAACTTAGGAATTTTCAAATTTATCAAAAAGGGTTCGAAACCTACCCGATCACCTCAGGAACCGTGTCACCCATTCCCGCAAGTCACAAGCAAGCAAATAAAGACTCGGGAAGGGTAATTTAGTAGTTTTTTAATAAAATAAGAAAATGACTTTTCGAGTCGTTACACTTTATATCCTATCCTAATTAATATGCTAGTTTCCTTGATTTAAGAAATTGAACTTTCTATTTTTGTAAAGTTCTTGTTCAAAAGTTTCTTCAAATAGATATACTTTAACCGAATGAAATAGGGTAATGTCCGAAGGTATCTAGAATCATATTATTAATGAAATACGTATATTGAAAAAATTGATATTGGAAAGCATTTTGGTATATTTAGAAGTTTCTTTGTTTATTTACAAGGGCTTGTGCTTTGTCTTGAGCCGAGGGTCTCTCGGAAACAACCGCCCTACCTACTAAGGTAAATGTAAAGTCTGTGTACACTCTACACTTTTCATACCCCATATTGTGGGATTTCACTGAATATGTTGTTGTTGTTTGTTAATTTATCAAATGTGTGATAAAACAAAGAAAAGAGATATTTAATAAATCTATCTTCACAGATATATATGATGTCAAAGTCTCTATGAGTTGGACTGGATGAAGACAGATCTAGTTGGCTCTTATAAAACTTTCCATCAATAGTTATGACCATTAAATATCTAATGCCAGAACAATTAAAATGATTTTTTAATGAATAAATTTTGCTAAAATATCGTATTCTTTTGTTAAGTTAATAAATTCATGGTTTATTCCAAGTGCTAGAAGGGTTTGGATAGCCACACAATGTATTTAAGAAAAAGTCATAGTCACCTCAAAAGTTAAAGTTTCATCTAAAATAACTTAAACATGGTTCTGGCTAATGAAAATAATTGAACAAAGAAAATCCATAAAATATACTAGAATATAGCCGGGGTGAAGATAAGGATATTCATTTTAAATTGACTCTATATATAGCAAACTCTGACAACCAAATTATGAGAACTAGACGGAAGATTGAGGTTGCAGAACCCTCAAGTTTTTTCTAAGTGGCGGGACTCTCATTTTATTTTTTATTTATTTTTATCTCAAAAGTTATTAATGCAAAGATTAACAAATACACGCGGGCCTGTTTGTATATATAAAAACTTTGAGATTAAATTTTAAACTAACAAAAAACCTACAAATTTAAGCTCCAACTAGGCTTTCTTCACTGTCATCTTCCCCCGAAATCCATTGTTTGATCTTCCCGCTTCTCAGAACTACCAAAAACTTAAGGAAATACATTAATAGTGATTTGAAGTTCTTGAATATCTCCTTCTTCAACTTCCCTGGAAGCTGTGATTTCAAAATTTACATTACCTTGAAGAAAAATATAGGTACAAAACCCTAATTTTATCATTCTTTTTTATTTTTCGGATATTTTGTTTGATTTTCACAGTTTTTATCTTGAAATTTTCATTATATTCATGGCTAGGATGAAAAATCAAGAATATAAGAATAAATTGAAAATTAAAAAATCTATTGAAAAAAGTAATTGGAAAGTAAAAATGTGGTGGAAAAAGTAAATCGTCAGTGGAGTCCACTGGAAATAACATGCAAGGTCAAAAAAGGTTGAGAGTGGAGACGACGACGACAAATTTGTGGCTGACGATATTGTGTTGTCCAACTTCATGAATAAATGAAAAAAAATAACTCACGAGTAGAAGAAGAAAAGAACGGTGATGTTCAGGAAGAAGAAGTAGTGGAAAATAGTGTTGAGGATGAAAGGGAAAACATGATGATGATGAGGAAGAACATGAAGAAGAGGAGAAAAAGATGATGATGAAGAAGAACAGGAAGAAAAAGATGATAATGATGATGAAGAAGAACAAGAAGAACAAGAAGAAAAAGATGAAGAGAAATCAGAAGAAAATGAAGAGGAAAAATATTATGATGATGATGATGATGAAGAAGAATGCGGATGAGATGGCAACAAACGTCGCAAGTTACAGATTAACCACATGAATGGCTAAGAGGGCTAAGTTAGGTTATAATTTCTCTGGAAATATCTTAGTAAAGTCTAGGATGACAGTTTTTTCAAATTGTTAGCCATCATCAGAGAGCAATAACTAACAGAATATTTTGAATCCTCCTGTTTTGGCCAATTCTTATCAATGTCAAAAGAATGGAATAGTTTCAATGGAATATTTTTTCATTCTCTTCTTATTCAACAAGTTACAAAAAATGAGAAGAATCATGAGTTGTGGTTCATAGTGGGGGGAGTGCCCTATTGTTTTGGCTTGAGTGAGTTTGCATTGATCACAGGTTTGAATTGTGGAGATTTTCCCAGTGAGGAAAAGAAAAAGATGATTTTCACAAAAGGTTTGAAATTTGGAATAAACTAAGAAAGGAAACTGGGCGCATGGGGTTGACCACGAGTACACTCCTGAAATTGGTTAAAAAGATGGCATAATGACCAAATTAAAGAAGTTTAAGACTGTAATAGTTGTATTTGTCTATACCGTCTTATTGTCTCGCGATTTTGTGAAAAAAGTTAATAAGAAGTGGATCACAATGGAGGATAGTATTAAATTCTTTGAGAAATATCCATGGGGCAAGGAATATTTCAATCTGATCTTTGAATATTTGAAGAAGGTGGACTTTAGAAGATTGAAAAACAATCTCGTGAAAAAAAGGAACCACCACGGTATGCTCTTTATGGCTATCCCTAGACCTTCGTTGTAAGTATTTTATTACGAACCAATATGAAGATTATATTGTTATAGATTAATGATTGATTACTATCTATCTTACTGCTTATTATACTTATATGTTTTCTATAGGCATGGGCATATGAAGTTATATCATTTGCTGGGAAAATTGCTGCCCAATATAAAGAACGTTCTTTGCCAATTCCAAGAATTTTAAAATGGCGAATGAAGGAGAAGCATGAGCCTGTTGATCCTTTCAAAAATGAAATTGACAGTCATGCGGTAATGATACAAACCTATTAATGCGTTAGAACTTAGGTTGGTGATTGCATATTCTGATTTAACATGTTGTTGTTTTTGTTAACTTGAGGTGGTGAGACCTTTTCTACACCCCGATGATGCAGAGAAGAGAAAGGACTATATTGTAAATCTTGTACCTTTTGACGATGAAGTACTGAACCCGAATATTGATGCCTTAAAGAGGGAGATTAGTGACACTCGTCAATTTTGCGTGAAAAATGAACGTGTATCTGGTTGTGGGGATGGACATGATCATGATGAAGAATAATTTCAAGACAAAGATCTTGGAGGACTGGATAAAGAGACGTGAAGCCATTATGGTAGTGGCCGAGTGTCATTGCAAATAGATTGACATCACTCGACGAAGAACTAGTTTTCATTTGCAAATTGCTAGAGAAGAAACCAAGAAGGTGTTCTAAATGTGTTTCTCCTTCAGTTAGGTCGAGTAAGAAGCAGATCGAAAAGGCATTGTAATTCATCATGGCTAAGAAGACCAACTCTAATGTCACTTCTGTGTTACTAGAAATTTTTATGGTCTTGTTAATTTCTGTGTTATTTACTTCTGTTAATCGTGATCCAGTGAATGTTGTTACTAGTTCTCCTTTGAGTGATCCTGTCAATGTCCCCAATGGTGATGGAAATGTTGTTGTTGGTTCTCCTTTGAGTGATCCATCTAATATCCCCACTGATGATGGATCTTCTAATCTTCTGCTTGATCATGTTGATGATCATAATTGCAATGTTGTTGTTCGTTTTCATTTGAGTGATCTTGCCATATCTTCAACAGTTAGTTACTTGAAGGTCGAAGAGGTGCATTTATGATATATCAAGCGATGGGGAAGGAATTGGAGAATTGAATTCATATGGTTAGCAAAGTAACCAAGTAATAGTGTTACGACCTTGAGGACTGCACTTGAAAAGGTTTGACATATCAAGGATGTTTTACCGGGGTGTGATTGATATGGGAATACTTCAATATCATTCAGATTTATTACAACAGTCTTATGACGCGGGTGTATCAATGGCAAGTGAATGATTCAATAATGAAAGTGTACATGTGCTGATATATTAAAGACAAGCTTAGACTTGGGAGGATCGACTGATCATATGAGAGGACAAAGACCATAGTAAGGATGTAAAGGGTATTTGATAAAGACAAGGACGTGAAAGGTTATCCTTGGTGATAAGGTCAAAGGTGGTAAGACTTGCTATGAGGTTTATAGGAAAAGTTTTCTTTCCATCCTATGGGGTTGAATTGTACTGAAGAGAATTCATATGGTACAAGTTTGGTGACAAAATGTTAAAATGGTAAAGTATTCATCTGATTGGAGCGCAGTGTATGCTGTGTGGGTCAACCAGAAGAGGTATGCATAAAAGTATTTACATTCTTGTAGTAAGCGAGTGGTTGAGAAACACATATTATTGGGAGGGGGCAACAGGCAAAGTCTGTTAATTCATAAGGGTATGAAAGGTTAAGCGGAATTGTGACATGATGGCATTGTGGTGGCAGAGTAAAGACAAGTGGTATGTGAACTCTCAACGTAATTATTGGATAATGGCCCCAGGATAAGTAGGTTAATTCATTAAGATATCAGCAGAAGAGATTGCTCTTGGTATAAAGTGGATGCTAATGGGAGATGGATTAATAAATATTTTGACTATGTTGTAGACTACCGGGATGTACACGGATAGACTAATGAGGATGCAATTTTTTGGAATTGACAAAATGAGGAGGATAACTACATGATTTGTTAGAGGCACTCTAATTTGATGAGACAAGGTGAGAGATGGTTCTTTTTGGGCAAGCATTGGTTAAGGACCCTGAGTGAGGTGTTAGTCGATATGGATAGTTAAAGTGGTAGATCAATGGAAGATGTCAACTGAATTGAGTTTTGAAGTACATTTCGGAAATTAAAGTAGGGATCAACGGTAACGGTTAAAACCAAGAAAAGTGAATTCACTATAGTACTTTGTGTATTGATATTTGGTTGATGGACTTATAAGCCAAGGTAGAAAATGGATTCTTCAGTTAAGGGATCATAGGCAAGGATGTTGGTATGGAACTATATGAGAGAACTAGTAGAACTTTGTGAATGGTAAGTGAGATTGCCCTGCAGGTTATGACCTTAGTGACGGTTTGGAATAGTGCATCGGCAATAATGGATCTTGTTGGGCTAACAGAGGTTGATCAGAATTTATGGTGGGAGGTTACGTGAAGGATTGTTCATATGATGCATTTGATTTAGATAAGTTCCAGTTTTGAGAAAAAAAGTCAGGCAAAGAAAACTTTCGGTTGTTCGAGTTTGTGGTTTACTACTATCTCCAGGATTTACTCAGCTATTTTGCAAGAGTTACGATATATTGATACACTCTCAAGTGACTTTGAGTGATTTTCTATCGATAGCGGCGAATGTGATTTTGGATAGAAAATGGAAATTGAGGAATTAAGGTAAAGACATATTTGGTTTGAAGCAACGTGATTATTTGAGTAAAGTGTGAATTATGGCAGAATTATCTCACATTATTTCAGATAGGGTGTAATTGTTAAGTAGGATGGAAGAAGGAATTCCATGGGAGTTGACTAAGTGTTATGACGAAGCGTTATGGAATTTTGTGATTGACGATCATAAGATTTGGGTTTCAAATAACTGACGTGATGAGATTGATGGGAAGACATCTTGTGTGGTACTAGTGGATAATTTTATATTAATCTTGAATGACTGAGCTAGAGTTGATTAATAAGAAGGAAGTTTGAAATATCTTACGTTTGAAGGTTAAAATTATAATTTTTGAAGTGAAATAACATTCGTGATAGTAGACTGTGTTGAAGCATTACCGATTGGATATCATGGTTGAGTACATTAAGTAATAATGACGTGAGAGTATTTCCATGTGGTAAGGCACATGGATCGCGAGAATTGATACTTTGGATTTGCTTCAGGCCTTGCGTCGAAGTATTTGGAGTAGTGAACAAGATAAGTGGAAGCGCAAGAAGGAAGATTTGATGTATTCAGATTCTACGGAGTTATGTCATATTTTCGTATCGATTGAGAGTTGAGAACAAGAAGATTTAAATTATAAGGTGTAGTTCCTCGGTACTAAGTTGATGACTCGGGTAGATTTCGACTTTTTAAGTTAGGGACGCCAGCATGGCATTGAACATTCATGAGCAATGGATTTAGATCTGTCACAACAGACCTATGAGAGTTCTATGATTGGTTGTGTAAAGGGATTGAATTAGTTCGGGTGACTATTAGAGACACTAGAGGCGTTGTGTACTTTACATCAAATCAGGATCATTCACATATTGATGGATGGCTTATGGTTACCTTGTCATGATTCATGGTTAGTCCAGTAATCCATTTTGGAAGATTTTGATAGATTTACAGTTCAGAATAGTGATATAGCATAGTTACCGGGTTTTTTTGGAAAGTTACAAGTTGATTTGATAATATTATGTGGACCGCTACTAGTTGGACAGTTCTAATGGTCTATGCGGGTACTTGGTGATGGTTTGTGAAGGTACAAATGGTTATGGGAAACCTTAGGATGAACAGATAATTTTCTACAGGTTTGGCGAATTACAATAGTCACTGGGATGATGCGCATATTACGATATTTGGAGGTTTAAGAGGAATTGAATGACGAGAGTTATCTCAATAGTTTCATCTCGATAAAAAAACTAACAGATTTGGAATTAGCGCAATTGACCTTGGATAAGGTCAATTTTCGAATGGAAAGGCTGGGAGTTGGCTCAGAACAAACACGTTCTTTCCGATAAGAGAGAGTCATGATTTAGACTCTCGGCGTATGATGATCTATTTTCTATGAATTCTTAGTACTAAAGATGACTTTGAATGGTGTGGATGAAAGGTAAGAGAAATGGGAATATTGACCGACACAAGCTTGGTAATAGATTGTGGCGACAACTAAAGGACTGGAATGTTGATAATGGAAATTGTGGAATCAATCAGTTACGTTTAGAGGTGTGGTCGAAATCAAATAAAGGAACTCGAGAAAAGTCAGTTCTGAGATATATGAAATCGGTTGTGGAAGAAATTTTAGATATGGAAAAATGGAGCTTTGAGTTTTTGAACTAATTCAAAGTAAGCTTTGAGTGTTAAGGTAGACAAGCAGTTCTATCAGCGTAATTCTTGCATGTGGATGCTACCATGAGGTTTACGACGGGGATCTTTCAGTTACTTGACGACCTTGGTGCTTTTCTTTACCGTTCGAGGACGAACGTGTGTTTAAGGGGTAGATGATGTAACGACCCCGTTTGGTTGTTTTGGACTTTTGGACTTATTTTCCCAAGAATACCCTTCCCGTAGCTTTATCTCAGTATTTATGACTTGTTGAAATGGGTGGTGCAGTTCCCTAGACAATTGGGCGAGTTTCAGTTTGATTTTAGTAAGCTTTGAAGTTTTAAGTTAAATAGAAGAAGAGGTTTGACTCAAAGTTGACTTTTGGGTAACTGTGTCATTTTCAAAGTTTCATCTATTCTATTAGGTCTGGAATGTGATTTATGACTTAGTCGAGTCATTGGTATGAATCTCGAGGGTTTCGGGTGAGATTTGGGTAATCAGTAGAGGTTTATGTCATTTTAAAGAAGTTATGACATTTTGGTAGATAAGCGTATCTTAACGACCTCGTATGGGTGTTTCGTTGATTCGACCAGCTTCATAGCGTGGTTTATAGTCAAGTTGCTCTCTTGATTGGTGTTCATGGATTTCCGAATGAGTTTTGGGTTGTTGATGGAGAAACTAGTTAAACTAAGAACTGGAGTTGATCACGGTCAACATTGAGTCAAGATGACCTTTTTGGGTGTTTTGAGTGCGCAAACAGGCCCGAAACATATTTTATGATCGAAATACATAATTAGTTTGTGTCAGGGAGGTTCCAGGTGAGTTTCGAGTGTTCAATCGAAGTTGGAAGCAATTTGGGAATTTTCTGGTTTCTGGTGTATATTTGTTCTTCACGTTCGCAAGGAGATGTCCACGTTCGGGAAGGCATTAGGAAAGACAAGCATCGCATTTGCGATGGGTCCACTGCGTTCGCGATGGGTCTACTGCGTTCGCGATGGGTCCAGGTCGGGGCAGCCTTCACGTTCGCGATGAGTCTCGGTCGGGGAAGCCTTCGCGTTCGCGAAGAGTATTTTGGGCCTGGATAGAATATAACCCCATTTCGTGATTAATTGTCCATATTTCAATTTTTGGAGCTCGAAATTGGGTGATTTCAACGGCGTTCTTCATGTTTCTTCGCGGGGGTAAGTTTCTAACATCCCTTTTACCGTTCTACCTTTGATTATTACAGAGTTTTATCATAGAATTCATGATTTGAGCTTAGAAATTTAGGGGTTGCCATGAAAATGGTTTTCAAGTAATGTATCAAATTGAAAGTCGATTTATGGATGGATTTCAAAGATTTTCGATATTCTACTACGGGTAGATCAATTTTGCAATAAAATTCTCGTTTTACTCATGTGGGCCAAGGGTTGGCTTTTTAGATCCATTTTTGGGTTCCGAAATAATGTATAATAATATGGGTATTGTTGAACTCGTCTAACTCCGTAGACTACTAATTTGACTAGATTGAACTAGCTCGAGAGTTTGGACATGATGGAGATTTTGAGAGGCTTAATCTTTGCGCGGACAGAGCTTGAAATCGTTCGTGAGATATGTGACTTCATAATAAGGCAAGTTGAGACTTACTAGACTCTAATATAGTGTTTATATATTGGTATATGTAATGAGCTAATGGGAGTAATGGGAACTTGGTGGTCCCGTATTAGTGAGGTGATGAGCACTAGTGAACTTAATTGGGTAATTAATGAACTAGTATGATCCATGTGAAAGAGTTTATATGTTTAGCCTCCGGGCCACGATCGCGGTGCATAAATCCACTTAGGTTAGTACGATTGATGTCTACTTGGGCTTGTAGCCACAATATTTTAATTTGACTTGTCATGCATCCATCATTTCACATCTTGTCTAAAACACTTGAATAGAAACTGATAAATACTGATTAAACTGATTATGTTGATTGCATGGTGTACAAATATCCATATCATTCATACATTCTATAATTGGCATTGGATTACTGATATATTGCTGAAAATGGCTTGGGAAGTCGGTTATGGGATATGGTACATGATACGAGAGTAATGACTGATTATGAAACTTCAGCCCTCGAGCTAGTGTCCGGGGGGATCGGATGGGTATATGGACCTCATGAGTCCCCCATGGGTTACGTGACAGCTACTGCAGCAACATGTGTATACCTGATACATATGGCCATTGCATACATACATATCATCTGCATTGCATTCATTCATATTCCTGATATGTATTTGATGTTGTGTGTACTAGGTGTTGATTTCTGATAGACTTTATGATTATGTGACTTTTAAGAAGAGAAATAATGGCACCTTGTAGCTTATTCTTGATGTAGTACGGGAATATAAGATGGTATAACGATTTAAAGATGGGATCCTTATGACCTTGATTGCTATAAATGCTAATAAAGATGGGATCTTTATGAGTTGGATTGTTAGAAACGATATAGAGATGGGATCTTTACGTGTTCCTTAGTATAAGAACTAAAAGACTGAGTCTTTAATGGTAAACTTGTTTATTTGGATAAAAGATATAATCTTGAGGATTTAGATGCCCGATTGGGTGTAGGTTGGAACCTTATCGCTAAACTTATCCTAATTGAGGTAAAGTTAGAAGACTTTAGTATGATCTTTGAAAAGTAATGTACTTTATCATTCGGTCAGTTGTGGAATCCTTAGTTACATGGTTGTAATGCTTATAAAATGTATAATTTGACTAACCAAGCAAGAAAACAAGTATTGAGAGTACCAACACTCGCCACCGCATAGTTAAGGTTGGTCGATGATGTTGCTGGTTACACGTGCTTCTCGTACTCACTCTACACTTGTTGCACTCTATGTGCAGGTACTGATCTGGACGCTAGTGGAGGAGCTCAGACGCGGCGCTTGGAGATCTTTTCTTGGGAGTTTAGGGTGAGTTATAGATATTATTCCATCACCGGAACTCTCTCTTGTTATTTTACCTTTCTGTCCTTTATATTTCAGACAGTGATTTGTATATCATTTCAGATTTGTATTCTAGTTAGTAGTTTTGTACTCATGACAACCAGATTTTGGAGTTTTCTTTCAAGATTTATGTATTAAGTCTAAGACATAAGAATACTTATGTTGTTTTTCTTAATTTTTCCGCATTTGCTTTATATTATTGACATTTGGATGTTAGTGGTTAGCCTATGGGTAGGGTAGGTTCCCTCGTGGCACAATGAGATTTTGGATCGTGACAGTTGGTCAAAATAGTTATGTGACTGCCAATGAAGAAGTTGTTTGAGTCTTTGTTGTTGTTTTTTGAAATAATTATTTAAGTTTCTGTTTGAGTTCTCAATTTATTATATTTGACAGAACATGTAATTGCAAATACTTTTTTATATATATTTGCAAATTAGTTTGAGTTATATTTGGGAGAATATTTTTTTTATTTCAGTTTTTGTTTGTTACCATTTTCTAGTTTTCCCTTCCACCATTAACCAGTTAATTATTATTACTTGTGATTTGTCTAGTGTGTCTAGTGGCAAAATATTCCTATAAATTTACCTAAGGATGAAGCATGCAATTGCAAATTTTATAACCACAATTTATTCACTATATTTGAAATTTAATTTATTTATCAATACTAATTCATTAATTGCAAATATACTAGAATTTTGTTATATTACTATTATTAGGTTTTCTACTCCACCATCAACTAGTTAATTAGTATAATAAATTTTATGTCTAGTGCGTCTAGTGGGAAAATATTTCTGTAAATTTACCTAAGGATGAAGCATACAATTGAAAATGTTATTACAACAATTTATTTATTATATTTTAAAATTAGTTTATTTATCAATATTAATTCATTAATTGCAAATATATCATATTTTTGTTATATTACCATTATCAGGTTTTTCCTTCTAACAATGAACTAGTTAATTATTATAACAGATTTTCTATCTAGTGCGTCTAGTGGTGAAATATTCCTGTAAATTTGCCTAAGCATAAAACATGCAATTGCAAATTTTATTACTGTGATTTATTTATTATATTTAAAAATTAGTTTATTTACCAATACTAATTCATTAATTGCAAATATCCAAGATTTTTGTTATATTACCATTATCAGGTTTTCCCTTCCACTATTAACCGATTTATTATTATTTATTCTGTCTAGTGCGTCTAGTGATGAAATATTCATGTAAATTTGCTTAAGGATGTAGCATGCAATTGCAACTTGTGATATGTGTGGTGGATCTAGTGGTGAAATACATGAATAAATAGAACTTGTCTAGTGGGTCTAGTTAATATAGTGACACAGATAAGTAGAATACATATGCAAAACATAAAAACACAACACCAAAATAGATAACTTAAATATTCATTCACATATAATAACAAAAACATCCATTAATATTTCATATATTATACTAAAGAGCCTCATACTGCCACACATAATATAAAAACTTAAACATGAGTAGGGGAGTTGGGGGGAGGGGTTGATCAGATCATCCATCTCAATTTCTGTTATCAATCTGTATTCCAAAAAACCAGTAAATAATACTAACTGAAAATAAACAGAATCAGTGTTGAAAAATAAGAATAATTTTTCAGAATATAATCGAGCCCACTTAGTTCAAAGTGTGTCCTTAAAGAAATTATTCCCCTCACAGTACTCGAGGTTGATGGAATATCCCCTCTCAGGATAGAACGATTATCTTACTAGAATAGTAGTACTCCAAATTCAGGTAGCGGCGAACCACTCAACGGCAGTATATCACACATAATTTATTTGTGCAGAAGAAGAAGAAGTTTGTTTTGTTCAGAAAATTCATAAGTAAAATTCCGAGGAATCAAACAAATTTATAGCCATGGAAGTACTGTTTCTGAAGGTTTGCAACCCTTCTGAACAGCCACTAAAAACTGGTGGAAAATTTAAATATGGGAAAGAAACCGGGTCGCAGGTCAGACACGCGGATCCGGGTCACTAACGGGTAGGATTGGATAAGCTAATTAATTTAATTAAATAATAATTAATTAAATAATTAAAATTATGGGAAAGAAACCGGGTCGCGGGTCAGACACGCGGATCCGGGTCACTGACGGGTAGGATTGGATAAGCTAATTAATTTAATTAAATAATAATTAATTAAATAATTAAAATTAAAGAAAATTTGGCCCAAAAAGATTATCAATCAATCAGATCATTTGACCGAATCCGAATCCGAATCCGAATCCGAGGCCGAGGCCGAAGCCGAGCGAGCGACGACGACGGCGCGAGGGGTCCTTGCCCCCTCAACCCTTTTAGTGACTGGAGAAGGTGTAATGTAATTTATACACCTCTCTTTTCCTTTCTCTTTCCGATGTGGGACACATGTTTATTTTATAAAGCAAGAGGGAACTCCCACTTTTCTTTCCACTACCGATGTGGGACAAATGCTCAATTTCCATTCAATCTATCATTTAAACCCAACAATGCCCCACATGAATGGGGAATGACTATAATATAAAAGAATGCGCAGACAAATGTGATATACAAGCGAGGATTAACTGCATCTGGATAAGTAGGTTTCCCTTTGAACTTTCCGTAGTGAACTTATATCGGATATATTCGATCAATCGGTAGATTTGATATCTTTGAACCGTCGAAATTTGTTGTATACCTAGACAACATAAGTCACACAATCAGCCCTGAACCGTTTATGGTTCTCACGGTTGTGTTCGTTTCAGCCATGAACACCTCCTGGTTTCATGAGTGCATAGAGAATGGGCCTTCACTGTCATTCCCCTTTAAAGCGGCTTACACTTAACACTCACAGAGGTGATTTCTAAACATGTGGTCCTATATCCACATTATCTGGTCATACACTGCCAGATTTAGATAATCATTAAAGAACCTTAATGCTTTATTAAGTCATTAACAAGCCATAAGGTTTTATCCTTATTTCTGAACATTGTCTTCATCCGAGAATGGGTTGAGTTATTTGACAATGTTGAACCGTCAGTCACAACTTTGTTTGATCTCCTTGAACCTAGCTCTTGGGATCTCCAGTCTGCTAGGTAGAGTTACCGCCATGATGACTTGTCCTCGGCCTTAACCCCATTCCCATTGATGATCTACTAACTCCCTCTCTAGATAAGCCTTTTGTAAGCGGATCCGCCACATTATCTCTTGACTTTACATAGTCAATCGTGATAACGCCACTAGAGAGGAGTTGTCTAACGGTATAGTGTCTTCGTCGTATGTGATGAGATTTTCCATTGTACATTACGCTCCCTGCCCTACCTATTGCTGCTTGACTGTCACAATGTATATATATAGGAGCCAAAGGTTTGGGCCAGAATGGACTATCTTCTAAGAAATTCCGGAGCCATTCAGCTTCTTCACCGGCCTTGTCTAAAGCTATAAATTCAGATTCCATTGTAGAGCGGGCGATGCATGTCGGTTTTGATGATTTCCAAGACACTGCTCCTCCACCAACAGTGAAAATATATCCACTCATGGATTTAACTTCAGATGATCCGGTGATCCAGTTTGCATCACTATATCCCTCAATTATCGCGGGATATTTATTATAATGCAAAGCATAGGTTTGGGTGTGTTTTAAATACCCCAAGACTCGTTTCATAGCCATCCAATGAGTTTGATTGGGATTACTCGTGAATCGACTCAGCTTGCTTATAGCACATGCTATATCTGGTCGTGTACAATTCATAATATACATCAAACTTCCCAAAACTCGTGCATAGTCCAATTGTGAGTCACTTTCACCTTCATTCTTTTGAAGTGCAAAACTTACATCAATTGGAGTCTTTGCAACATTGAAATTTAAATACTTAAACTTGTCAATTACTCTTTCAATATAATGAGATTGCGATAATGCTAGACCTTGTGGAGTTTTATGAATTCGATGCCTAAGATCAAATCAAAGAACTCCTAAGTCCTTCATATCAAATTTGCTAGCCAAAGATACGCTTCGTAGAATTTACATCAGTAATATCTCTACTCATTATCAACATGTCATCAACATATAAACAAACAATGACTTCATGATTTGGAGTATTTTTAATGTAAACACATTTGTCACACTCATTAATCTTAAATCCATTTGCCAACATTGTTTGGTCAAATTTCGCATGCCATTGTTTGGGTGCTTGTTTAAGTCCATAAACTGACTTAAAAAGTTTGCACACTTTCCTTTCTTTACCAGGAAATACAAAACTCTCAGGTTGTTCCATGTAAATTTCTTCCTCCAATTCTCCATTTAAGAAAGCTGTCTTGACATCCATTTGATGAATTTCAAGACCATATACGGCCGCCAGTGCCACTAACACCCGAATAGATGTTATTCTTGTTACCGGCGAGTATGTGTCAAAGTAATCAAGGCCTTCTTTTTGTCTATAACCTTTGACCACAAGTCTTGCCTTATATTTGTCAATAGTGCCATGAGCTTTCATTTTCCTTTTAAAAATCCATTTTGATCCTAAAGGTTTATTTCCAGGAGGAAGATCAGCCAATTCCCATTTATGGTTGTTCAAAATTGATTCAATCTCACTATTGACTGCCTCTTTATAAAATGCAGAATCAGAAGAAGACATCGCTGCTTTAAATGTTTGAGGCTCATTTTCAAGCAAGAATGTCACAAAATCTGGTCCAAAGGAAGTAGATGTCCTTTGACGTTTGCTACGCCTTGCATCCTTTTTACTTGGTGTATTTTTCCTTTGGTTCTTCCCGCGGTCCTTTAGATCTTGCACTTGACGACTCACATTCAGTTTTATACGGATAAATGTTTTCAAAGAATTCAGCATTATCTGATTCAATTACCGTATTAACATGAATTTCGGGATTGTCCAATTTGTGAACCAAAAACCGACAAGCTTTGCTGTTTGTAGCATAGCCAATAAAAACATAATCCATAGTTTTTGATCCGATTTTTACCCTTTTGGGCAAAGGAACTTGGACCTTTGCTAAACACCCCCACACTTTGAAATATTTCAAGTTGGGTTTTCTTCCTTTCCATAGTTCATATGGAATAGATTGTGTTTTGTTGTGGGGCACCCTGTTGAGTATTCGGTTAGCTGTAAGGATAGCTTCCCCCCACAAGCTTTGCGGTAAACTGGAACTTATTAGTAAGGCATTCATCATTTCCTTTAATGTTCGGTTTTTCCTTTCCGCAATTCCATTTGATTGTGGTGTGTAAGGAGCAGTAGTTTGATGAATAATTCCATATTCTAAACATATCTCTGCAAAAGGAGATTCGTACTCTCCACCCCTATCACTTCTAATCATTTTTATCTTTTTATTCAATTGATTTTCCACTTCGTTCTTGTATTGCTTAAATACATCAATTGCTTCATCCTTACTATTAAGCAAATACACATAACAATATCGAGTGCAATCGTCAATAAAAGTTATAAAATACTTTTTCCCACCGCGAGATGGTATTGACTTCATATCACATATATCTGTGTGAATTGAGTCTAAAGGATTTGAATTCCTATCAATAGACTTATATGGATGTTTAACAAACTTAGATTCAACACAGATTTCACATTTAGATTTATTACACTCGAATTTAGGCAATACTTCTAAATTAATCAATTTTCGCAAGGTTTTGTAGTTGACATGTCCTAAACGAACATGCCATAAATCATTTGACTCCAATAAGTAAGACGAAGCTGAATTTTCATTAATATTGTCAACAACCATTACATTGAGTTTGAAAAGGCCCTCGGTGAGGTAGCCCTTTCCTATGAACAAATCATTCTTACTTAATACAATTTTCTCACTAACAAACACGTACTTAAACCCAGTTTTGACGAGCAGTCCAGCTGAAACTAAATTCTTCCGAATTGTTGGAACGTGCATAACATTGTTGAGAGTCGGGACCTTGCCGGAAGTCATCTTCGAAGTATCTTCCCATATCCTTCAACCTTGGTGTTGCGGTATTTCCCATAAACAAGTACCTCTTCGGGTCCAGTGGGAGCATAGGTTGCAAATGCTTCTTTTGTAGCGCAAACATGTCGAGTGGCACCAGAATCAAGCCACCACTCCTTTGGGTTTCCAACCAAATTGCACTCCGATAGCATTGCACACAGATCATCCATATCATCATTCTTTTCCACCATATTCGCTTGTCCTTTTCCCTTGTTCTTTTTCGGGAGACGACAATCTGGGGCTTTGTGGCCAGCTTTCCCACAATTAAAGCAGTTGCCCTTGAACTTTTTCTTGTTGGAATCCTTCTCCTTTCCATAAGGCCTCTTCCTTTTCTTGTTCCTGTTCAGAGCAGCATCTTCAACGATGTTTGCCCCTTCAATTGGTGAAGTCTTACGGTACCTCTTCTCAGCGGTTTTGTTAGCTTCCTCGATCTTGAGACGAATCACAAGATCTTCCAACTTCATTTCCTTTCTTTTGTGCTTAAGATAATTCTTGAAATCTTTCCATGATGGCGGCAACTTCTCAATCATTGCATCCACTTGGAACACTTCATTTACTACCATACCTTCAGCAATAAGGTCATGGAAGATAAGCTGAAGCTCTTGAACTTGGGTTCCAACGGTTTTTCCATCCACCATTTTGTAGTCTAGGAATTTGGCAACCACAAACTTCTTCAAGCAAGCATCTTCGATTTTGTACTTCTTTTCAAGTGCACTCCATAGTTCTTGGAAGTCTCTACAACACTGTAGACATTGTACAAGTCATCTTCTAAGGCACTCAAAATGTAGCATTTGCACAAAAAATCAGCCTGTTTCCAAGCCTCAGTAACCATGAACTGTTTGTTGTCAGGCATGTCGGCGGCAGGCACGGGAGGGTCCTCATTGGTGAACTTTTGCATACCAAGGGTGGTAAGCCAAAAGAACATTCTTTGCTACCATCCTTTAAAGTTGGCACCGGTGAACTTTGCAGGTTTTTCAGCCGGTGGCACAGCGGTACGGGTTGTAGGAGTAACCACTGGTGCAAAGTATTCACGAGGGTAGTTCCAGTCTCAATTGCCATTATTTGTTTGTCACTGTCAAATCGACAAACTATTTTAGTTAATAAAACCAGAATAGCAATTCAATCACAGACTTAAACGATGAATATTTTATTTCTTCAAATCGTAGTATAATTATGAAACTTTAGTATTCCAATGAAGTTTTTATATCTTCGAGTCAAAATACTAATATTCATATGGAGTAGAAAACTGCACAAGTTTTAATCTCCAAACCAGGATACAGCAACGTTGAAGTTTTTATGTTCTTCAAATCGTTGTACAAGTATGAACTTTAATATTCCAACAAAGTTTTTATGTCTTCAAGTCAGAATATGAAATTTCATACGGAGTAGAAAACCACACAGGTTTCAGTCTCCAAAACAGAATACAGATTAATCTAAAAATTTAATTTCTTTAAGATTGTTATTAATCTGTATTCCAAAAAACCAGTAAATAATACTAACTGAAAATAAACGAAATCGGTGTTGAAAAATAAGAATAATTTTTCGAATATAATCGAGCCCACTTAGTTCAAAGTGTGTCCTTAAAGAAATTATTCCCCTCACGGTACTCGAGGTTGATGGAATATCCCCTCCCGGATAGAACGATTATCTTACCGAATAGTAGTACTCCAAATTCAGGTAGCGGCGAACCACTCAACGGCAGTATATCACACAGAATTTATTTGTGCAGAAGAAGAAGAAGTTTGTTTTGTTCAGAAAATTCGTAAGTAAAATTCTGAGGAATCAAACGAATTTATAGCCATGGAAGTACTGTTTCTGAAGGTTTGCAACCCTTCTGAACAGCCACTAAAAACTGGTGGGAAATTTAAATATGGGAAAGAAATCGGGTCGCGGGTCAGACACGCGGATCC
Source organism: Anisodus tanguticus (assembly GCA_034509755.1). Classification (NCBI taxonomy): domain Eukaryota; kingdom Viridiplantae; phylum Streptophyta; class Magnoliopsida; order Solanales; family Solanaceae; genus Anisodus; species Anisodus tanguticus. Next base: position 30,489,149 of record CM067550.1, read on the forward strand.
GGGTCACTAACGGGTAGGATTGGATAAGCTAATTAATTTAATTAAATAATAATTAATTAAATAATTAAAATTAAAGAAAATTTGGCCTAAAAAGATTATCAACCAATCAGATCATTTGACCGAATCCGAATCCGAGGCCGAGGCCGAGCGAGCGACGACGACGGCGCGAGGGGTCCTTGCCCCCTCAACCCTTTTAGTGACTGGAGAAGGTGTAATGTAATATATACACCTCTCTTTTCCTTTCTCTTTCCGATGTGGGACACATGGTTATTTTATAAAGCAAGAGGGAACTCCCACTTTTCTTTCCACTACCGATGTGGGACAAATGCTCATTTTCCCATTCAATCTATCATTTAAACCCAACACTTTCCGCCAAAAGGCATAGGGCCCTCAGCATACAAACAACGCGCCAGATGTTCATCTCCTGACGCTCAGCATCTTGGTTGATACATTGAGTTAATCAATTTATATCATCTCTCAAATTGATACAGTCTGGACACAAGTGTTGGTGGTTTCTCCTTGGAGGCATTTTGGAAGATGAAGAAAATTTGAAAATGGATAAATATTGCAAGTGAGAAGAGGGAGAAGTGTGGGTGTTAAATTTATAAGAGTGATAAGGTGAAAAAATGGTGTTTCGTGATGTAGTGATCCATTGCGTCGATTGGATGATTCATTAAATCACTTCGTTATACGAAGTGATTTGACAAGGGGAAGACAAACAACTGGAGTTTATTAATAATCCAATTTGGGATATTAATGTAGCATATTATTCAAATATATTAAAATACTTGTAAAATATTAATAACCCCATCACTTAAAATTGTGAATTCTTAAATTCGTGACAAAAAATATGTTAAAAGCATAAAATTGGTTACTTGACGTATTAATTACTAGAAATAATGTGTAATTAGCATTAACTACGACATCAACTACATTTTAAAATTACAATATCCGGGATTACTCTTTACAAACTTATAAATTGTAATGTTGAACAATATCTAAGTATTACTCTTTAGAGATGACTTATTTGTAATATTTCAACAATAATGATGTTTTAGGTTATGTAAAAATATAATTCCATGAGATTAATATTTCGATAATCATGTTTTTAATTAAAAAGGATAATTTAAATATTAATTGGGGTTTTGTGTTTGTGATCTTTACAAACCTGTAATGTTGAACAATATCTAAGGATTACTCTTTAGAGATGATTTATTTATAATATTTCAATAATATTGATATTTTAGATTATGTAAAAATATAATTCAATGAGATTAATATTTTGATAATCATATTTTTGAATTAAAAAAGATAATTTAAGTATTAATTTGGGATTTTTTGTTTGTGATCTTTGACTATTCTAATAAACAATTAGTCTGGTTATAATAAATGCACGTGCACGCTACTCTAATGTAACTACATGTCCGGTCATTTTTAGCTAAAGACCCTTATTTGACTAAATTACCCTTCCCTTAGACTCTGTGGGATTTGTCATGTGCGGAGATGGGAGGCATGGATCCCGAGGTCCATTTATGTGAGTTTCTGATGAAAACACCAAAATAAGAACCTTAGAGTTTGATAGTTTGACTCAAGGTTGACTTTTGAGTATATGGGTTCGTTTCTGGATTATGTCGCTTTCGGTAGTTCTGGAGGGTCATTTATGACCTAGTCGAGTCATTAGTTCACTTCCCGAGACAATCAGATGTATTTTGTTGTCTTATATGTGAAGTTTGGATATTGGGTTATTTTGGGTGATTCTTTAGAAAAGTAGGTCTTAGCTCGATTAAATGGAAAATCTGAGAGCGCGAGTGACTTCATAGCACTGTTTACCTTGGACGAGCATGTCTGGTTTGTGCTCGGGGGTCTCGGAAGTATTTCGGGTGTTTGGTGAAAGTTTGAGATAAAATCTAAATTGTTGGTGTTTGGTGTCCGCCCCAGCAGGTGGATTGTCCACTACTGCGAGTCCGCCTCGGTGAAGGTTGGCTCGCAGAAGCGGGGTTGAGTGTTTGGTCAGGTTTCGCCTCGGCTAAGGTTCTCTCGCGTAGGCGAATGCGCCTCTTCAAAATTTTGTTTGCTTCTGCGCTGGGGTGAGCTGTCAAGTGACTGCGGCCAATGAGATTTTGTTACGCATGAGCGAGACCGCGCCAGTGGAGTCAGGTTTGCGGGGGTGAAATATTGTATCTGGTAACCCAATAAAATTTCCTAAGTTGAATCACTTCCCAAAATACATTCACCTCGGTTGTAGAGCTGTCTAAGGAGGATACTTGAAGATTTTGGCTAGATTCTTCATTTGAGGCAAGATTCTTCACTTTTGTGGTTATGTTTCATGAATTAAGTCTTGAATGGTGTATGCAAATTGGAGAAAATGAGATCTAGTGTTCATATGAGAATAAGAGAGGTGGAATCTCGATTTAAGGGTGTAATATTGATTAGTTTACTCTAATATTGTGAATAAGTCAATCTATGATAGAAGATCATGTTGTAGCATTTAATTTGATTATAGGTACCCTTTTTTGAATTGGAAAAAATTATAGGGCTTATGAATTAAAGTTTTTCTTGAATTGTGCAATTGAGGGTTCAATTGAGTTTAGTTCTTCAATTAACATAAGGACATGATTAGTTATTATGTGTTTATGCTTTTGGGTAACAAAGTTTGGATCTTGACACTGTAGGCCCGAAGTTGGTTTGCAAGTCTTGGTATGTTTAAAGACTATGTTCTTGTATTATGTGATAGCTTGATTTTAACGTATAATATATGCATGTTAGACTTCGATTACCATGAGGCGCTCTGAAAGAACAAGTCTTGCTTAGAGGGTTGACCATTTGAGGCTCCTTCTCGCCTAGAGGTAGGCTACAATTTACTTTCACTAGACTCCGATAGGAGTACGTAATTAGTTAAAATTATTGAGGGGTATTGAGCGTGTTTGGGGGTCCTACTCAAATAGTTGTGATGAATGTTTGAGTGGGTACCAGTGTTGAATTGTGATGATGGGTAATTTGGGGAATCATCCTCAAGATGATTTCAACTGTTGTTGATTGGTCTTGTCGCCATTATGTTGTCTCATCTCTATATTTGTTATTATTGTGCTTATTCATCACATATACTTTGATATGATATCCTGATTGTACTTGGATTATATGTTATTAAATTATTGAAAGCATGTGATAATCATCTTTATACTTGGTTGCATCTTATTACATCATAATTGTTTACCTTACATTTCCATTTGCATTCATACACTCATGGTTCTGATGATGTTGTTATGAGAGTGTTATAAAAATATTATAGGTCCAAGAGACTGGGAAGGTAAGAATAATTATGAGATTTTGGAAATATTGATTGAGGAGGATACTACAGCTTCAGAGCTGGGATCCGATGGGAAATTTCGGATGATTATAATATGTAGGGGAATGGATTGCACTCCTGCAACAGTTATTATTATTCAGCCAAGAGATAGCTTCGATGGGAAATTTTGGAGGAGTATATGGATTTTTCGGGTCCCCTATAGGTGTGTTGTTCATAGAATTTTAACACCCGTATACTAGAGATGAAAGATACATGGCATATGCATTGCATTCATATTATTCATACCCTCATTCATATTGTAGGAATAGTTCTTTGCTACTAATTTAATGACTCGGATAGAATCTAGCTTTTGGGGTCGTGAGTGATGACACATTTATTGATTATTCATGAGAAAGAGATGGAAGAGGTCACAGAATGTTATGGGAATCCTATTAGTTATATTTGGAATCAATCGGATGACTATCGATGATTTATAAATTTGAGCACTTATTTTTGGGTTAGCATTGTTAAACTAGGGTCGGGTGGCCATGTTTATGTTTCCAGGAAGACTTATGGTATTCTAGTAAACCACCGATAAGGGTTTGATAGATTTCGATTCAAAATGGAGGTATGACAATGTTATCGGTTCTCATTGAAGTTTGCAAGTGGGATTGATGATATTTCTCGAGTAACGATGATTTAGATAGTTCTAGTAGTTTACACAGGTACTTGGTATGTATTGAGGAGGTACAAATGGTTATGTGAAGTCTTTGAGTGATCAGTTGATTTTTGATGAATTTAGCACGGCAAGATAATTAGTAGGTATGTTTATTAGTATGGTGATTCGGGGGTTCTAGAAGAACTAGGCAATGGGTTTTGACTAAGTGATTTTAACTTTGGGGTACAGAACTAATAGGACTGGGATTAGCACAATCGGCCTTGGATCAAATCAGTTTTGAATGGAACTACTTAGAAATTTCTCAAATAATCAAGGATCTTTCCTGGCGAAAAGAAGTTGTGGTTTGGGCTTGTGGCGTGTGCTTATGTGTTTCTAAGGAATCTTGATGCAAAAAATGGCATTGATAGTTGTGAAAGAAGATTAGTAGGATCAGATTATTTTATCGGTACCGGTTGGACAATGGTTTGTGGCTACAACTAAAGGATGGTAGTGTTTAAGGTGTTATTAGTGGATTCAATCGAACGCGTATAAAGGTATGGTTATGATAATATCACTAAATTTGAGTGGGGCAGCGCTTACATTCGAGGATCAGCTGTGAATTTTTTTTGAGTATGACCGAATGAAATGTTGGGTTTGAGCATAGTTAAAGGTAGTCTTGACGGATATAGTGAAAAAGAGAAACTCCATGTATATTTCTTGCCTATTGAGACTTCATGAGGTTATGATGGGGATTCCTTGGTTACTTATCAGCTTCGTACTTCATTTCTCTCCGTTCGAGGATGAATGTTTGTTTAATTGATATCTGATGTAACGATCTATTCGGTCATTTTTAGCTAAAGACCCTTATTTGACTAAATTACCCTTTCTGTAGACTCTGTATAGGGTTTGTGATACACGAGAATGGGTGGCACGGATCTCGAAATTCATTTATGTAAGTTTTGGATAAAAACCCGAAAGTAACAACCTTACAGTTGGATAGTTTGACTCAAGATTGACTTTTGAGTATATGGGTTCATTTTCGGGTTTCGTCACTTCCGATAGCTCTGGAGGGTCATTTATGACTTAGTCGAGTCATTGGTTCACTTTCTAAGACAATCGAATGTATTTTGTGGCCTTATGTGTGAAATTTGGATATTTGGTTATTTTGAGAAATTCTTTAGAAAAGTAGGTCTTAGCTCAGTCAAATGGGAAATCTGAGGGCGCGAGTGAGTTTGTAGCACTGTTTACTTTGGGAGCATAGTTGGTTTATGTTCGGGGTTCTCAGAAGTATTCGGGTGTTTGGTGGATGTTTGGGATAAAATACAAGTTGTTGGTGTCTGGTGTCCGCCCCAGTGGGTGGATTGTCCACTCCTGCATGTCCGCCTCGGTGGAGGTTCTCTCGCGGAGGCAATGCGCCTCTGTGAAATTTGATTCTCTTCTGCACTTCGGTGAGCTGTCAAGTGACTGCACCCTAGCGAGGTTTTGTTACACGGGAGCGAGATCATGTCAGAAGAGTCAGGTCCGCGGGGGCGGAATCGCTTTATCTGGTAACCCAATAAGACTTCCTAGGTCGAATCACTTTTCCAAAATATATTCACCTCGGTTCTAGAGCTGTCTAAGGAGGATTTTTGAAGGTTTTGGCTAGATTCTTCATTTGAGGTAAGATTCTTCACTCTTGTGGTTATGTTTCATGAATTAAGTCTTGAATGGTGTATGTAAATTGGGGGAAATGAGATCTAGTGTCCATATGAGAATAAGAGAGGTGAAATCTTGATTTAAGGGTGTAATATGGATTATTTCACTCTAGTATTGGAATAAATATTGATTTATGATAGAAGATCATGTTGTAGCAATTAATTTGATTATAGAAACCCTTTCTGAATTGGTGGAAATTCTAAGGCTTATGAATTGGGACTTTTCTTGGATTGTGCAATTGATGGTTCAATTGAGTTTAGTTCTTCAATTGACTTAAGGGCATGATTAGTTAGTATGTGTTTATGCTTTTTGGGTAATAAAGTTTGGATCTTAACACTGTGGGCCCAGGGTTGGTTTGGAAGTCTTGGTATGTTTAAGGACTATGTCCTTGTATTATGTGATAGCTTGATTTTAACGTATAATATACGCATGTTAGACTTCGATTACCATGAGGCGCTCCGAAAGAACAAGTCTTCCTTAGAGGGTTGACCATTTGAGGCTCTTTCTCGCCTAGAGGTAGGCTACAATTTACTTTCACTAGACTCCGATAGGAGTACGTAATTAGTTAAAATTATTGAGGGGTATTGAGTGTTATTTGCATTCATACACTCATGGTTCTGATGATGTTAATATGCGAGTAGTATGAAAATGATATGGGTCCAAGAGATCGGGAAGGTTAGAATACTTATGAGATTTTGGAAACATTGATTGAGGATGATACTACAGCCTCAGAGCTGGGATCCGATAGGAAATTATGGATGATGATGATAAGCGGGGGAACGGGTTACACGCCTGCCATGGTTATTATTATTCAGCCAAGAGCTGGCTCCGATAGGAAATTGTGGATGAGTATTTTGACTTCGCGGGTCCCCCATGGGTGTGTTGTTCATAGAATTTGAACGTCTGTAAACTGGAGATAAAAGGTACCTGGCATAAGCATTGTATTCATATTATTCATCCATTCATTTATACTGTGAATACTTGTTGCTTGATAACGTGATACAGATTGGTATTGGATCATGGGTATCTTTCTAATTAAATGGATTTGAATGATTGAATTGGTTATATTGGACTGGATTGGTTGCTAGATTGGCTTGTTCTCTATGCAATGAGTTGAGTGGTTACACCTTTATGAGTCTAAGTACTCGCTATGGCACTATATTGTGGTCAGTGAATTTTTCTGATGTGACTATCTTGTTGATCATAGAAAATTGTACATGTCGTGTATTGCTTGATGATTGATAATGTTATTTGATAGGAGAGTAGTGAAGAATTAGTTGAGGTGTTGTAGCTAAATGATTGTATATTATGCATGCGTAGATGCCCTTCTTAACCAAGGATAAACAGCGTAGACCTCTACCTAAAGTATAATGAGGACATTAAAAGAACAAATATGTGTTCTGCCCTTACTTATGTAAACTTGTAATCAAGCCCCTGGGTCATAGAGAATAAAAGGCTAGTATTGTTATAATTAGGCTAATCGTGAGGCCTTTGAGAAGGATTGTGATATGATATGTGTACTAGGGTCAACCTATTTTAATTGATTATTTGATGACTCGGGTAGCTGGTCACAGCATGAACATGACTTAGACAACATATACTGATTAGTGGGTAATAAGTGTAAGATCCTTGTGTGCATAATGAACTGAATTGTACTTGACTATGATTGAACTTTTACGTGAATAAAGTGAATTATTGTTTTCAGTGAACTACTATGTGGATAATATGACTTAGAAGAGCTGAATTGGTAAGTTGATGACTTGATTGGTTTCTGGATAAATGAGGATGTAGAACTAATCGCTAAGTACTTGAACACTGCTATTGAACCTTTTTAATTGGATAACTCTTATGAATATGAGGTCGTATGTGAAATAAGTAGCTTGTTGATTTTAGTGGACTTGTACATGAACTACGTGACTTATCTGGATTATGAAACTGTTTAGTATAGGATTTACAGTGTTAACTCAATATTTATCTCTTTATGCGTATCTTCTGTCGTTGTCGGCCTATGATGCCTACGGAAATACGTTGTGTACTAATACCACACTTGCTGCATTCTATTTGAATGCATATACATCTCCTTCTATTAGTTCGGGACCTCGAGCTTGAGTCCGAGCGGGTTGACTTTCAATAATCGAGGTAAGGATACTACTTCCGGCACGCCTTGGATGCTCTATCTCTTGCCTTGTCTTTACTTCTGTTCTAAAGACATTTTTTCAGATTTTTAGACTATGATATTCAGTTTAGGCTTATGTTGCCCTTTTACTTCAGATTTGTATATGTATTAGCTCTTTTGTAATATTGACTAGATCTTTGAGGGTGCATTTGGTATTTTAGACTTATGTTCCGCATTTTATATTAAAATCCACAGTTATTTAAGTATTTTGTTATAACTCCGCTTTTCGTTCTTACATCATGTTAAATGATATGGGGGAGATTCGCCTGCCGGTGGGAAATATATATGCCACCACGATTCCTAAAATGGGTGGTGACATCTAAATACTCATTGCATATATTAATCCCCAAATCTTGATAAGCTTAAATGATAAAATAATAATCATTGCATATATTAATCCCCAATCTTGATAAGCTTAAATGATAAAATAATAATCATTGCATATATTAATCCCCAATCTTGATAATCTTAAATGATAAAATACGTTAAACTTATTTTGAAATACCTTAACTAATACATAATTAGATTTTTCGAAAAAAATTAGAATGGTCCTGATAGTGTATTAGAATATCCAAAAATTACTTTTTACAAACTTATAATATTTCAACAATAATAATTTATTTTTTGTAATATTACAACAATAATGATTCTTTTTTGTAATAATCCAACAATTATGATGTCATTGGTCATTGTAATAACAAAATGCCATGAGATTAATATTTTGATAATATTATTTAATAGTTGACTATTCTAATAATCAGTTCGTCTAGATACAATAAATTCACATGCACACCTAGTCTACTATTACTGAACTAAGGCACAGATAAGTATGATGGAACCCCTTTCTCAGGCCCCAAATGACCATATTAAGTAGTTTCAACAGTTACCAATCCCCAAATCTTGATAAGGTTAACGGGTAAAATATATATCATCAATGTATTAGAAGACACATGTTTGAAATATCATATTTAATACATAACTGGAATAGCAATGGTCCTTATAGTATTATACAAATACAGTGTATTAGAAGAAACATATTTGAAATACCATATTTAATACATATTGTAATAGCAACGGTCCTTATAGTGTAGTAGAATACAAATACAGTGTATTAGAAGACACATATTTAAAATATCATATTTAATAAATAATTGGAATAACAATTGTCCTTATACCTTAGTAGAATATAATTAAGTGTATTAGAATACACAGGTTTGAAACCTCTCCTGATAAGGTGCTGCTTCGTGAAATGGTATTTTTACCACGATCCTTATAGTATAGTAGAATACAAATACAGTGAAGACACCGATTTAAAACCTCTCCCGATAAGGTGCTGCTTCGTGAAATGATGTCTTTGCACTGGTCCTTATAGTTTAGTAGAAGACAAATACAGTGTATTAGAATCCGTGTAGAATTTAAGACACATGAAAAGGTGTTTCCTCAGTAAAGGTGCCTTTAAGTCTTGCCTTTCACATCAATAAGTACCCTGCTTTGCAAATATAGTGACATTCACAACTACCTTTCTTCATGAATTTAGTGACATTTCACAATTCAATTTCATTAGCAAAACGATCAACCGACAAATTCATTATGGATAACGGCCCATCAAACAAGTTACCAAATGATCTACCAAATGGCATACTAAATGACATAGCTCCAGCAACCCAAGATTATGTGCAACAAATGATAAGCCTCTTGTTATGAGATTTTGGAGGTCTAGAAACTATACAACATGAAATCAATTGGTGCAACATTAGTCATTGGAGTTATGATGGAAGGTTTGAAGAACTCAACAAGGTCGTCAGAAGAATAGAGAGGATACTCACTATACTTCTCGCGGAAAGAGGACAGGACTTTGCAAGATATAACATCGCTACGGATTCTTTTCCTCATAATGTAGGCTTCAACAGCCTTACCAATTCTCCCCGTTGTAATGTAGACTTTGACATCCCTACCAATTCTCTTCCTCGTAATGCCTAATTATTATTTTATTATATAGCATATTTACTATTCTCCTTCTGATGTAATCATTCATATTACATTAATGCTAATGCTAATATTGTCTATTATTATTTCGTACTATTTTCAGTTTTAAGTACAAAATTATTTTGCCATGTTCTAATAATTGTAAAGGCATCAGTTTGCCTATCGTTAATTCTAAATATGTTACATAACATCAATTAATTGAATATCTTGTCAATACACTAGAAATTCCAAGTTCACAACACAATATAACAAATTAAAGAAGTTCAAACTAAAAAACCAGAACACAACATAAAGATTATTACAACAACTTGAAGGAAAACAAATCAGTCTCCATTGTCTGATAAAGCTTTTGGGCATGATACAAGCTGAGCTTCATAAACAAGGTACTCACCAAGCTGAGTTAGGGAACTTGAGGACCTTCTAGGTTTATGCGTGAAGATGGAAAATTGAGAGCTAGCTTTGGAGGCATTGGAGGGATTCAATCTACTTGATGACAAAGAGAAACATAAATCGGTTACAAATGCGGAGGAGAAAGAGGTTATTTGTGCAAAAGAGGATATTACTTAAATACAAGCCTTCTCCAAAGGAGGACTAACCAAACAAGGCACTTACTGCATTAAGGGTATAATTGTAATAGATAGCTAGTCTTCCTTCCTATCCTAGTATAAATCGTAGTTTTTTTATTTCCCTTAGAGTTAGATTATTTTTTATGAATGATATTTTTACTCTATTGTGAGTTTGAGTGTTTGAGGGCTTGTTGAAGTTATTTATTGTGATTGTCACATTGTTGAGAGGATTGGTTGCTTGGGAACTTAGATTCCCTTAAGGTCATCCTAAGAGATTAGGTTCTTCGTTGTATGCAATTTGGAGGTCTTAGTTAATCTAGAACTTTGGTTGCCAAATTGTGTCTTCTTTTGTGTCAATCTATCTATCATTTACCTTTTCTTGTTAATTTCTTGTTTCTCATATCTTTTATTGTATCAATTGGTATCAAGAGCTTGGTTATAGATTTGTTTTTACAAAACTAGTCTTGGTTGTTGTTACTACAAAAAGTCCAAAACAAATAGTCAAATTCGAAATTCCAAAAAAAAATAGTCAAAAAATCCAAAAATCAGAACACTCAAAATTTTGTATTTATTTTATTATTTTGACACTAGATTCTTGGTCCCTAGTGTTAGTTGAGTCCAAATATCAAGTTTCATTTGATTTGGAGTTGATTTGGCAATCTACCAGTGTTGAAACTTGAAGGTTTGAGGTCAAACAAAATTCAAAAGTTTGTTGTTGTTTTGATGAATTTGAGGTCAAATTTGAATTAATAGTATCAAAAACCCTTACATTTCAAACTTTTGGTCATTTGGAGGTGTTTTAAAGATTCCACCATTGAAGGACCGTGAAGGTTTGAAGAACATCAAATGGGTCTATATAATTTTGGGTACAATTGACTTCAATAACCATTGGGCTTTGTTCTCTACGTCAAGGAGGACTTGGATTTAAAATTTGAAGCGATTTGGCGTTGATTTGGACCTACATTAAATTTTGGTGTTCTTAAGTAATTTTCATATCTTCATAAGGAAGAAGACACCAAAAATAGGCTTTTGATCCAAAAGTTGTGAAAAAGTATTTTTCCACCCCAAAAAGAAAAATACTAGGTTGTGTGGGCTCAAAAAGAAAAAAATAGCAAAAGAGGGAGAATTCACGTAGTCAGCCATGTGAGCTACATGGCCACGCAACCGGCCACGCAGCTAGCCACGCACTTGAGGTGAAAAAAATTAGGTTCTGGAACTGGTCACGTACCAATACATGGGCCACGTACCTCTACCCACGCAACACTACATGGGCTACGTACCTCCACCTATACAGCGCCATTCTCGACCACGTAGCCCCCAAACACCCACGCAATGGTTTTTGTTCCCGAATTCAACTATCTTCATCTTAATTCTCATCTCTTTGATTTTCTAAACTAATTAACAATGAGTAATCAGTCTTACTTGATTGTTAACTAGTTCTTGAGTCTGAATTTTTATTTCGTGCCATTTTGTTTTGTGTTTTTCTCATTTTTACTTCGTTGTTAATTTCTTAGCTCAAGTCTGTTAGTTTGAATTGAATCGTCCATTCTTCTAAGTTGAACAAGAATCTATTCCGGCCAAGAGTAGAAACTAAATCTCTTATGACCAATCCATATTAACAAGAGTACAATCATTGGCCGAGACAATTTGTGAGGCAATCAAAGGTGCGCACATTTGAGTGATTGTGAGATTTATTTTCACTAACTTAACATGTTTGCTTGATTTGTTGAGTATTTTAAATAGGTATCTCTTTATGGAGTTCAATTCTTATTATGGAGGCATGAGACCATAATACTCCAACACTACTCAAAGTGTTGTGAGAAGAGCTCAACCAAAGGACAACATGAGAATCGAGCATAACGGAAGAGTGCATTCAATGTTGGTGAAAGTACATAATGATTGGGGAGTTCGCCTTTAAATTAATGACGATTGTCGTGGTTGTTACATTACTCCTCAAGCTGCACTCTGGATAGGATTACATTGGACTAAGAAAGAAGACCCTTATATTGGCAAAAAGGGATATTGGGTCGATATGGTGAATGTATCTTTTTCTCATAGGGACTATCTAGAGGAAGTGTGGTGTGTAGTATTTTATGTGGGTATATGTGACTTGTGTTTGGGATATTCTTGGTTCGAAGACCATGGGGTTGCTTATGAGCACGATTGGCATAGGTATGTAGTGGATGAAAGAGGGTAACATCTATTTCCACTTGTATCTCCTAGAAAGAATCCAAATGTAAAGGTGCGACACCCCAATATAAAATGTCCTACCTTGTCTATGGAAGTTAGCGGCGAAGAGTATGACAAATGGGAACTCATGATGAATGAATTCTTTGCTAGCTACAACTATTCACATGGAAAGGAAGATGGACTTGGCTCTTAGAACTTTTGAAGGGAAGCTTTCCAAATATTTGGCGTACAATAGCAAAATAGTAGGAGCAATAAGACGTCTAATCAAGACTTAGGATGAATTGAAGAGGAACTTGAGGTACCATTATCCCGAGCCACATGAAAAGAGGTATGGGACCAAAGTCAATTTCCAAAAGAAAAAGCCAAATGAAGGAGGGCAAAATGTTCATTGTACTACCAATTGGGACTTTCCACAAGAAAGGGAGCTTACCATACCATTCCATGTAAAGGGAAAGAAAAGTGTTGCTTGTGGAACCAAGAGGCCTAATGAACTTGAGAGACAAAAGATAAAGAGGAGTAAGAGAGTGCAAAGTAGCAACTCACGAGTGGAAAATGAGAGGATGTGCGGAGTGATGTGAGGGAGTTGCCACAAATTCAATCTAACCTTTATACTTTTTCATCTTGTTGTGAAGAATCTTTTGTAGGTACTCAAAGAAATGAATTGCTAAAGGAGTCTTCACGTGAAGAGCTCTCATACTTGAAAGGAGGAATGGAGGGAAAGACCATCTCTACTAGTGGTCAAGTGAGCGTACCATGGGTAGCTTAAGGTAAAGAAGATTCTTCGTGTGAACTTCAAGGTACAATAGCTAAACTCAATACTTCTAATTCTTTGAATGAATAAGGTTTTGATGAGAGTATGAGTAGTAGCTTGTCTTTGTGCGAGCTTAATAATTATTTGCCATGTAATGATAATGTCATTGTTGAGGGTGTCCCTACACTAATTGATCCTATTAATTATCAAATTGATCCTTCTTGAAAGGTCGATTTGTGTCCACCTAGTGTTGGCCCTTGTGATTTGAATGATAGTACATTATCATATGATATGGATGATTAATTTGAGTGTATTGATAATCCATTAGTCGAGGTATCTTGTGTTGTGCTTAATGAACCTCTGATTAGTGTTGATGTGAATGTAGTTGATCATTTGAATGAGTGTGACACCCCACCATTGTTTGATAAATTTGGAAATGAGTCTATTGGTCGTATCTTTGTGTCAAGTGATGAGGTCCAAGAATGTGGTGGTGATGTATGTCATGTAGATAGTCATATGAAAGAAGGTGCTTTGAAAGATGACATTTGACTTTTTGATAATGAAATTGCATGCTTCGACTCCTCATTGTTCATTGATTGTTCTTTCTTTAAAGATAATGTCTTATTTGATGATAACATGACTATTGAAAGTGAAGTGTCTAGTGGGATGCTTTGTAATATTGAAAGTGTAGCCACTTTTTGAGGCTAAAAAATATTTGAAAACCTACTATGGAATGATGCCGCTCTTCCCTATGATGAAGATCTTCCCTTGGAGGATGATATTACAATTGTGGGAAGGAGTGTTTTAAAAAGAAAGGTGGTACTTTGATGAAAAAAAGCCTGCAGACCTAAACTCTTAATATAAGTCGGGAGGTGTTTTTCTAAGAGTGCCAACGATGGCCCGTCAATCTACACTAACATGCCTAATGTGGCATGGAAAATGGAGTAGAGTTGGAGTTGCCACGTAAAGATCCAAGAAGCATGTTTATTTCGGCTTTGTATGTAGGTCTTGGCCGAAGACCATTTTATTTCTTTTAGCTTATCTTTAATTCCTACCTTAGCTTGTAGTTCTCCTTAGGACATGATGTAACGTATAAATAACCCCTAGCTCCCATTAGGACACAATAAATAAGACATGTAATAGAAAGAGGGTGACAAGGCCGAGAGTTCCAACAACAAGATGACAAGACCGAAGTGACAAGTTGACAAAGACAAGAATGGTCTAGAAGATGAATCTTCCAAGAGGATAATTCATATATGTATTTGGCTACACCAAGAAGATGAAGGGATGGTCGAAATACTCCCTACTTCATTAGGCCAAGGCACTCCAAAATCAAGATGGAAGCTTCTAAACTAGTTCCAAGAAGATGAAGTCTTGAGAAGCCAAATCTATCCGCTCTTCTACTTGGAATCAACAAAGGGAGTGTGAAAGATTCATTCTTTGTCCCCAAGAAAAGCCAAGACCTTTCCCATTGTCTTGGTTTGGCAGAAACACTCTTGGTCACCAAGGAAACCCAAACCCGTTCCCATTTGTTCTCACTAGGCCGATAAAAGTAGTTAGAATTTGTGTCCTTTAGTTTGTCTTCTAGAATGGTCATTTGCTACTATAAATAGGACCCTTATGACTTGTAAATAGGCAGAGTTTGATGATAAATAAAAGTGATTTTTTACTCAATAGCTAATTGTATTCACTTGTATGTGTCTACTTTTAGTTGGTTCTTATGTGAGACAAACCCCTTGGTGCAAGTTTAGCTAAGACTGTGTGACTTAGTTGAACCCAAACTAAGGTTTCCTTTTGGTGTAAGTATTGATTGGGACTATGTGGCCTGATCAATACCCAAGCTCGAGAAACCCCCTTAGTGGTAAGCGAACGTTGGAACTGTGTGGTCCAACCTAGCCTAAGCTTCGGGTTACTAAAAGGGATTCTGATCACCCTCACATGGCTAGTTCACGGGCATTGCACTTAGCAAACCCCGGTCTTGACCTTGTGGAATTGGTCACCTTATCCTTGGTGTCGACTTGGGCAGTAAAACCCTAGTGTCACTATCCTTGGGCTAATCGACCGTACCTTATCAAAACCACAACCATCCAAACACTCAGCCAAAACTGAACCAACCAACACTTGGTGTGTGCTCGGATTTAACATCGCATTTCGCGTTCATTCCTCATCCAAATCACTTTATTCCTTTCACTACCACGTTCCATAGAACCTTACAAACATCCTCAACAAAGGAAAAATTCCTGAAACCACTCACAACTCCCAGTCCAACCTCGGCAACCACAAACAGTCCACAAAATAACATCTACCGCGCCCTCACTATTTCAGCTTGTATCCGCCCCCTTTCCACCACCCATCCACTATGCCTGATTACCTACATAACCCTCAACATATTCGGAATACCCCTGTAAAACACCTTCACCAGATTCCAACTACTTCTACCCGAAATAGCCCCACACTATCCGGCGACAACGCCCCAACTGAGAACCTTACTGTTTCAGTAATCTTCCGACAACCTCCACAACTAATCTAACCAAGATCGACCACTAGAAAAACCCTCAACGTGTCCAAGACATACTCACAAAATTCCTTGACCCAACTCCATCTAAATCTACCCGTTTAAACCACCAAAACCCTACTGCCCGGCTAGAAACCGAGAACCCGAGAACGCCATTTTCCACCCTTGGTCGCATCAACTTATTCCTTGCCGAACTTATCCCCACTTACCCTCACTCCCCCCTCATTACTTGCATCAGATTGGTATCAGAGCCAAGCATTCCCGTCCGACGCCTTAACGCGATGGCCATCACAAAAATGTCACTTACGAACAAGGAAGAACTTCGAAAACTCATTAGCGACCTTTTTGCCGAACATGTGTCAATCTTAAAAAGAGATGTTGATCTCATAAATTTTGATGGAGATATGAACCTAAAAGAGTTCCTTGAATGGATAAACACCATTGAGGGATGTTTCAAGTACAGACAGTATGATGATCATGAATGTTTCAAAGTTTCCAAATCAAGGTTCAAATCATTTGCTTCCGATTGGAACTAAAATATGAGAACCAATCGAAAAAGAAGTGGCAAGACCAAGATTGACTCTTGGAAGAAATTAAAGAAGCACATGAAGAGGATTTTTTTGTCGAGAGAGTATGAACAAAGTTTACACTTCAAGCTCCCCACACGTCATCAAGAAAGGGTTGAAGTGGCATCATGCCGCACCTTTAGAGGCGTGGTTGAGAAACCATAAAGGAGAGATTCCCCAAAGTCTTACATAAAGCCCTCCAATGTCAAGAGAATGGGTAGCACCCTTTTTATCAACCCCTTGTATGGTCACAAAGTTAAAGAGAAAGATCAAAAGGTAGAAAAGTGTACTACTTTTTTACTAATCCACTATATGACCAAGGAGTTGTAGAAGGAGACACGGAGAAGGTAGAGGTCACCACGGGGATAAAGAAAAGGAGAAAAAGGTGTTTGTAATATCGAGAATCAGGACACTTTGGCAAAGAATGTCCTAACCCCTGATTAGTGACAAATGAAGATGGTGCAAAGTCCTTGGAGGAATCCGAAGCCAAGGAAAATTTCGAGACCCACTTACTTGATGCACAAAAGATAGAGAACGAATCTAAGAAGGGGAGTACGATAGGTGCCGACTCAAATGAGCCCTTAGGAGTTATATGTACGGATGTTCTTTCAATCGGGCCACTACCGATGGAAAGTAGTGAACATTTTCTTGGTTTATTTCCAAGAAATCCATTACCCAACCCTCAAGCATATGCACACAATCCGGACAATGAGATGATCTTGATGGAGTCAAAAGAAAATGAAACTTGGCACACGTGTGTTGAAAGCCGAGAGGTCGACAACTTCATTATGGGGAACAAACTTCTTATACCGAGGTTGAAGGCCCTTTTCATGGATTAAGTGGAGACAAATTGTTCATCAATATGTAGTTGAGAAGTGGCCACCATCAAGTGGAAATCCGATGAGAAGGTGGATGGAAGACGGTCTTAAACATCAACTCGGGTTTGATGTCATTCGGGTTGTGCAACTTTCCAAGTCCCCTCGTGGGTTCTATACACAAGGTGCTACAACGGTCATGGGTTACACCACAACATCCGAGAGCATTTGTGATGATCCAACCACGGTGGAATCTATCCAAGGAGGTCCCAAGCCTATGGATATAATTGCGGCAAATAGTTGTCTTGATCCGACTTCAATATTTCATTCGGCATTATTGTGACCTTACTGCCCCTACTAAAGAGACAATGATAAAAGACGAGTATAAAGGGTTCCAAAGAGCAACAAGAGTCTTTGAAGCCTTGAAGGAAAAGATTTATGAAGCCCGGTTCTAACCATGCCAAACTGTGAAAAGCCATTGCACGTCCAACATGAAACTAGAGTAAGTGTCATCTTTGGCTCTAGCACAAAAATGAATGGTGCACGGTGCCATTACTCTACCGATGGAAATACCGAGTGTCTCATGGGATCCGTGATCCGAAATGAGTATTATGTGAAGTCAAAACTGTTTGGCTTGTATTCGGATCCATATTTGGCAAGAAATAAGGAAGGCGCCTACAAGATAAAACTTCTGGCACTATATAATGGTGGAAATATTGGACCAACACTTGTTGTTTTTATTTTTATTTTTACATTTAGACGGTGCGAATTTGAGGGCAAATTCCTTTAAAGATTGAGAGATTGATGAAAGAAAGCCCGCAGACCTAAACTCTCAATATAAGTCGGGAGGAGTTTTTCTAAGAGTGCCAACGATGGCCCGTCAATCTACACTAACATGCCTAATGTGGAATGGAAAATGGAGTGGAGTTGGAGTTGTCACGTAAAGATTCGAGAAACATGTTTATTTATTCTTTGTATGTAGGTTTTGGCCGAAGATCATTTTGTTTCTTTTAGCTTATCTTTAATTCCTACCTTAGCTTGTAGTTCTCCTTAGGACATGATGTAACATGTAAATAACCCCTAGCTCCCATTAGGACACAATTAATAAGACATGTAATAGGAAGAGGGTGATAAGGCCGAGAGTTCCAACAACAAGATGACAAGGCCGAAGTGACAAGTTGACAAGGACAAGAATGGTCTAGAAGATGAAGCTTCCAAGAGGATAATTCATCTATGTATTTGGCTACACCAAGAAGATGAAGGGATGGTCGAAATACTCCCTTCTCCATTAGTCCAAGGCACTCCAAAATCAAGATGGAAGCTTCTAAACTAGTTCCATGAAGATGAAGTCTTGAGAAGCCAAATCTATCCGCTCTTCTCCTTGGAATCAACAAATGGAGTGTGAAAGATTCATTCTTTGTCCCCAAGAAAAGCCAAGACCTTTCCCATTGTCTTGGTTTGGCAGAAACACTCTTGGTCACCAAGGAAACCCAAACCCGTTCCCATTTGTTCTCACTAGGCCGATAAAAGTAGTTAGAATTTGTGTCCTTTAGTTTGTCTTCTAGAATGGTCCATTTGCTACTATAAATAGGACCCTTATGACTTGTAAATAGGCAGAGTTTGATGATATATAAAAGTGATTTTTTACTCAGTAGCTAATTGTATTCACTTGTATGTGTCTACTTTTAGTTGGTTCTTATGTGAGACAAACCCCTTGGTGCAAGTTTAGCTAAGACTGTGTGACTTAGTTGACCCAAACTAAGGTTTCCTTTTGGTGTAAGTATTGATTGGGACTGTGTGGCCTGATCAATACCCAAGCTCGAGGAACCCCCTTAGTGGTAAGCGAACGTTGGAACTGTGTGGTCCAACATAGCCTAAGCTTCGGGTAATTAAAAGGGATTCTGATCACCCTCACATGGCTAGTTCACGGGCATTGCACTTAGCAAACCCCGGTCTTGACCTTGTGGAATTGGTCACCTTATCATTGGTGTCGACTTGGGCAGTAAAACCCTAGTGTCACTATCCTTGGGCTAATCGACCGTACCTTATCAAAACCACAACCATCCAAATACTCAGCCAAAACAGAACCAACCAACACTTGGTGTGTGCTCGGATTTAACATCGCATTTCGCGTTCATTCCTCATCCAAATCACTTTATTCCTTTCACTACCACGTTCCATAGAACCTTACAAACATCCTCAACAAAGGCAAAATTCCTGAAACCACTCACAACTCCCAGTCCAACCTCGGCAACCACAAACAGTCCACAAAATAACATCTACCGCGCCCTCACTATTTCAGCTTGTATCCGCCCCCTTTCCACCACCCATCCACTATGCCTGATTACCTACATAACCCTCAACATATTCGGAATACCCCTGTAAAACACCTTCACCAGATTCCAACTACTTCTACCCAAAATAGCCCCACACTATCCGGCGGCAACGCCCCAACTGACAACCTTACTGTTTCAGTAATCTTCCGACAACCTCCACAACTAATCTAACCAAGATCGACCACTAGAAAAACCCTCAACGTGTCCATAACATCCTCACAAAATGCCTTGACCCAACTCCATCTAAATCTACCCGTTTAAACCACCAAAACCCTACTTCCCGGCTAGAAACCGAGAACCCGAGAACGCCATTTTCCACCCTTTGTCGCATCAACTTATTCCTTGCCGAACTTATCCCCACTTACCCTCACTCACCCCTAATTACTTGCATCAGATTGGTATCAGAGCCAAGCATTCCCGTCCGACGCCTTGACGCGATGGCACTCACAAAAAAGTCACTTACGAACAAAGAAGAACTTCGAAAACTCATTAGCGACCTTTTTCCCGAACATGTGTAAATCTTAAAAAGAGATGTTGATCTCCTAAATTTTGATGGAGATATGAACCTAAAAGAGTTCCTTGAATGGATAAACACCATTGAGGGATGTTTCAAGTACCGACAGTATGACGATCATGAATGTTTCAAAGTTTCCAAATCAAGGTTCAAATCATTTGCTTCCGATTGGAACTAAAATATGAGAACCAATCGAAAAAGAAGTGGCAAGACCAAGATTGACTCTTGGAAGAAATTAAAGAAGCACATGAAGAGGATTTTTTTGTCGAGAGAGTATGAACAAAGTTTACACTTCAAGCTCCCCACACGTCATCAAGAAAGGGTTGAAGTGGCATCATGCCGCACCTTTAGAGGCGTGGTTGAGAAACCATAAAGGAGAGATTCCCCAAAGTCTTACATAAAGCCCTCCAATGTCAAGAGAATGGGTAGCACCCTTTTTATCAACCCCTTGTATGGTCACAAAGTTAAAGAGAAAGATCAAAAGGTAGAAGAGTGTACTACTTCTTTTACTAATCCACTATATGACCAAGGAGTTGTAGAAGGAGACACGGAGAAGGTAGAGGTCACCACGGGGAAAAAGAAAAGGAGAAAAATGTGTTTGTAATATCGAGAATCAGGACACTTTGGCAAAGAATGTCCTAACCCCCGATTAGTGACAAATGAAGATGGTGCAAAGTCGTTGGAGGAATCCGAAGCCAAGGAAAATTTTGAGACCCACTTACTTGATGCAAAAAAGATAGAGAACGAATCTAAGAAGGGGAGTACGATAGGTGCCGACTCAAATGAGCCCTTAGGAGTTATATGTACGGATGTTCTTTCAATCGGGCCACTACCGATTGAAAGTAGTGAACATTCTCTTGGTTTATTTCCAAGAAATCCATTACCCAACCCTCAAGCATATGCACACAATCCGGACAATGAGATGATCTTGATGGAGTCAAAAGAAAATGAAACTTGGCACACATGTGTTGAAAGCCGAGAGGTCGACAACTTCATTATGGGGAACAAACTTCTTATACCGAGGTTGAAAGGCCCTTTTCATGGATTAAGTGGAGACAAATTGTTCATCAATATGTAGTTGAGAAGTGGCCACCATCAAGTGGAAATCCGATGAGAAGGTGGATGGAAGACGGTCTTAAACATCAACTCGGGTTTGATGTCATTCGGGTTGTGCAACTTTCCAAGTCCCCTCGTGGGTTCTATACACAAGGTGCTACAACGGTCATGGGTTACACCACAACATCCGAGAGCATTTGTGATGATCCAACCACGGTGGAATCTATCCAAGGAGGTCCCAAGCCTATGGATATAATTGCGGCAAATAGTTGTCTTGATCCGACTTCAATATTTCATTCGGCATTATTGTGACCTTACTGCCCCTACTAAAAAGACAATGATAAAAGACGAGTATAAAGGGTTCCAAAGAGCAACAAGAGTCTTTGAAGCCTTGAAGGAAAAGATTTATGAAGCCCAGTTCTAACCATGCCAAACTGTGAAAAGCCATTGCACGTCCAACATGAAACTAGAGTAGGTGTCATCTTTGGCTCTAGCACAAAAATTAATGGTGCACGGTGCCATTACTCTACCGATGGAAATACCGAGTGTCTCATGGGATCCGTGATCCGAAATGAGTATTATGTGAAGTCAAAACCGTTTGGCTTGTATTCGGATCCATATTTGGCAAGAATTAAGGAAGGCGCCTACACGATAAAACTTCTGGCACTATATAATGGTGGAAATACTATTTCAGTAATCTTCCGACAACCTCCACAACTAATCTAACCAAGATCGACCACTAGAAAAACCCTCAACGTGTCCATAACATCCTCACAAAATGCCTTGACCCAACTCCATCTAAATCTACCCGTTTAAACCACCAAAACCCTACTGCCCGGCTAGAAACCGAGAACCCGAGAACGCCATTTTCCACACTTTGTCGCATCAACTTATTCCTTGCCGAACTTATCCCCACTTACCCTCACTCACCCCTCATTACTTGCATCAGATTGGTATCAGAGCCAAGCATTCCCGTCCGACGCCTTGACGCGATGGCCATCACAAAAATGTCACTTACGAACAAAGAAGAACTTCGAAAACTCATTAGCGACCTTTTGCCGAACATGTGTCAATCTTAAAAAGAGATGTTGATCTCATAAATTTTGATGGAGATATGAACCTAAAAGAGTTCCTTGAATGGATAAACACCATTGAGGGATGTTTCAAGTACCGACAGTATGACGATCATGAATGTTTCAAAGTTTCCAAATCAAGGTTCAAATCATTTGCTTCCGATTGAAACTAAAATATGAGAACCAATCGAAAAAGAAGTGGCAAGACCAAGATTGACTCTTGGAAGAAATTAAAGAAGCACATGAAGAGGATTTTTTTGTCGAGAGAGTATGAACAAAGTTTACACTTCAAGCTCCCCACACGTCATCAAGAAAGGGTTGAAGTGGCATCATGCCGCACCTTTAGAGGCGTGGTTGAGAAACCATAAAGGAGAGATTCCCCAAAGTCTTACATAAAGCCCTCCAATGTCAAGAGAATGGGTAGCACCCTTTTTATCAACCCCTTGTATGGTCACAAAGTTAAAGAGAAAGATCAAAAGGTAGAAAAGTGTACTTCTTTTACTAATCCACTATATGACCAAGGAGTTGTAGAAGGAGACACGGAGAAGGTAGAGGTCACCACGGGGATAAAGAAAAGGAGAAAAAGGTG
This sequence comes from Anisodus tanguticus, assembly GCA_034509755.1. NCBI lineage: Eukaryota > Viridiplantae > Streptophyta > Magnoliopsida > Solanales > Solanaceae > Anisodus > Anisodus tanguticus. The sequence continues at coordinate 30,511,921 of CM067550.1, forward strand.
TTTGTAATATTGAGAATCAGGACACTTTGGCAAAGAATGTCCTAACCCCCGATTAGTGACAAATGAAGATGGTGCAAAGTCCTTGGAGGAATCCGAACCCAAGGAAAATTTCGAGACCCACTTACTTGATGCACAAAAGATAGAGAACGAATCTAAGAAGGGGAGTACGATAGGTGCCGACTCAAATGAGCCCTTAGGAGTTATATGTACGGATGTTCTTTCAATCGGGCCACTACCGATTGAAAGTAGTGAACATTCTCTTGGTTTATTTCCAAGAAATCCATTACCCAACCCTCAAGCATATGCACACAATCCGGACAATGAGATGATCTTGATGGAGTCAAAAGAAAATGAAACTTGGCACACATGTGTTGAAAGCCGAGAGGTCGACAACTTCATTATGGGGAACAAACTTCTTATACCGAGGTTGGAAGGCCCTTTTCATGGATTAAGTGGAGACAAATTGTTCATCAATATGTAGTTGAGAAGTGGCCACCATCAAGTGGAAATCCGATGAGAAGGTGGATGGAAGACGGTCTTAAACAAAGAACTCGGGTTTGATGTCATTCGGGTTGTGCAACTTTCCAAGTCCCCTCGTGGGTTCTATACACAAGGTGCTACAACGGTCATGGGTTACACCACAACATCCGAGAGCATTTGTGATGATCCAACCACGGTGGAATCTATCCAAGGAGGTCCCAAGCCTATGGATATAATTGCGGCAAATAGTTGTCTTGATCCGACTTCAATATTTCATTCGGCATTATTGTGACCTTACTGCCCCTACTAAAGAGACAATGATAAAAGACGAGTATAAAGGGTTCCAAAGAGCAACAAGAGTCTTTGAAGCCTTGAAGGAAAAGATTTATGAAGCCCAGTTCTAACCATGCCAAACTGTGAAAAGCCATTGCACGTCCAACATGAAACTAGAGTAGGTGTCATCTTTGTCTCTAGCACAAAAATGAATGGTGCACGGTGCCATTACTCTACCGATGGAAATACCGAGTGTCTCATGGGATCCGTGATCTGAAATGAGTATTATGTGAAGTCAAAACCGTTTGGCTTGTATTCGGATCCATATTTGGCAAGAATTAAGGAAGGCGCCTACACGATAAAACTTCTGGCACTATATAATGGTGGAAATACTGTTTCAGTAATCTTCCGACAACCTCCACAACTAATCTAACCAAGATCGACCACTAGAAAAACCCTCAACGTGTCCATAACATCCTCACAAAATGCCTTGACCCAACTCCATCTAAATCTACCCGTTTAAACCACCAAAACCCTACTGCCCGGCTAGAAACCGAGAACCCGAGAACGCCATTTTCCACACTTTGTCGCATCAACTTATTCCTTGCCGAACTTATCCCCACTTACCCTCACTCACCCCTCATTACTTGCATCAGATTGGTATCAGAGCCAAGCATTCCCGTCCGACGCCTTGACGCGATGGCCATCACAAAAATGTCACTTACGAACAAAGAAGAACTTCGAAAACTCATTAGCGACCTTTTTGCCGAACATGTGTCAATCTTAAAAAGAGATGTTGATCTCATAAATTTTGATGGAGATATGAACCTAAAAGAGTTCCTTGAATGGATAAACACCATTGAGGGATGTTTCAAGTACCGACAGTATGACGATCATGAATGTTTCAAAGTTTCCAAATCAAGGTTCAAATCATTTGCTTCCGATTGGAACTAAAATATGAGAACCAATCGAAAAAGAAGTGGCAAGACCAAGATTGACTCTTGGAAGAAATTAAAGAAGCACATGAAGAGGATTTTTTTGTCGAGAGAGTATGAACAAAGTTTACACTTCAAGCTCCCCACACGTCATCAAGAAAGGGTTGAAGTGGCATCATGCCGCACCTTTAGAGGCGTGGTTGAGAAACCATAAAGGAGAGATTCCCCAAAGTCTTACATAAAGCCCTCCAATGTCAAGAGAATGGGTAGCACCCTTTTTATCAACCCCTTGTATGGTCACAAAGTTAAAGAGAAAGATCAAAAGGTAGAAAAGTGTACTTCTTTTACTAATCCACTATATGACCAAGGAGTTGTAGAAGGAGACACGGAGAAGGTAGAGGTCACCACGGGGATAAAGAAAAGGAGAAAAAGGTGTTTGTAATATTGAGAATCGGACACTTTGGCAAAGAATGTCCTAACCCCCGATTAGTGACAAATGAAGATGGTGCAAAGTCCTTGGAGGAATCCGAACCCAAGGAAAATTTCGAGACCCACTTACTTGATGCACAAAAGATAGAGAACGAATCTAAGAAGGGGAGTACGATAGGTGCCGACTCAAATGAGCCCTTAGGAGTTATATGTACGGATGTTCTTTCAATCGGGCCACTACCGATTGAAAGTAGTGAACATTCTCTTGGTTTATTTCCAAGAAATCCATTACCCAACCCTCAAGCATATGCACACAATCCGGACAATGAGATGATCTTGATGGAGTCAAAAGAAAATGAAACTTGGCACACATGTGTTGAAAGCCGAGAGGTCGACAACTTCATTATGGGGAACAAACTTCTTATACCGAGGTTGGAAGGCCCTTTTCATGGATTAAGTGGAGACAAATTGTTCATCAATATGTAGTTGAGAAGTGGCCACCATCAAGTGGAAATCCGATGAGAAGGTGGATGGAAGACGGTCTTAAACGAAGAACTCGGGTTTGATGTCATTCGGGTTGTGCAACTTTCCAAGTCCCCTCGTGGGTTCTATACACAAGGTGCTACAACGGTCATGGGTTACACCACAACATCCGAGAGCATTTGTGATGATCCAACCACGGTGGAATCTATCCAAGGAGGTCCCAAGCCTATGGATATAATTGCGGCAAATAGTTGTCTTGATCCGACTTCAATATTTCATTCGTCATTATTGTGACCTTACTGCCCCTACTAAAGCGACAATGATAAAAGACGAGTATAAAGGGTTCCAAATAGCAACAAGAGTCTTTGAAGCCTTGAAGGAAAAGATTTATGAAGCCCAGTTCTAACCATGCCAAACTGTGAAAAGCCATTGCACGTCCAACATGAAACTAGAGTAGGTGTCATCTTTGGCTCTAGCACAAAAATGAATGGTGCACGGTGCCATTACTCTACCGATGGAAATACCGAGTGTCTCATGGGATCCGTGATCCGAAATGAGTATTATGTGAAGTCAAAACCGTTTGGCTTGTATTCGGATCCATATTTGGCAAGAATTAAGAAAAGCGCCTACAAGATAAAACTTCTGGCACTATCTAATGGTTGAAATATTGGACCAACACTTGTTGTTTTTATTTTTATATTTACATTTAGACGGTGCGAATTTGAGGGCAAATTCCTTTAAAGATTGAGAGATTGATGAAAGAAAGCCCGCAGACCTAAACTCTCAATATAAGTCGGGAGGAGTTTTTCTAAGAGTGTCAACCATGGCCCGTCAATATACACTAACATGCCTAATGTGGAATGGAAAATGGAGTGGAGTTGGAGTTGTCACGGAAAGATTCGAGAAACATGTTTATTTATTCTTTGTATGTAGGTCTTGGCCGAAGATCATTTTGTTTCTTTTAGCTTATCTTTAATTCCTACCTTAGCTTGTAGTTCTCCTTAGGACATGATGTAACATGTAAATAACCCCTAGCTCCTATTAGGACACAATTAATAAGACATGTAATAGGAAGAGGGTGACAAGGCTGAGAGTTCCTACAACAAAATGACAAGGCCGAAGTGACAAGTTGGCAAGGACAAGAATGGTCTAGAAGATGAAGCTTCCAAGAGGATAATTCATCCATGTATTTGGCTACACCAAGAAGATGAAGGGATGGTCGAAATACTCCATTCTCCATTCGGCCAAGGCACTCCAAAATCAAGATGGAATCTTCTAAACTAGTTCCAAGAACATGAAGTCTTGAGAAGCCAAATCCATCCACTATTCTACTTGTAATCAACAAAGGGAGTGTGAAAGATTCATTCTTTGTCCCCAAGAAAATCCAAGACCTTTCCTACTGTCTTGGTTTGGTTGAAACACTCTTGGACACCAAGCAAACCCAAAGCCATTCCCATTTATTCTCACTAGGCCGAGAAAAGTAGTTAGAGTTTGTGTCCTTTAGTTTGTCTTCTAGAATGGTCCATTTGCTACTATAAATAGGACCCTTAGGACTTGTAAATAGACAGAGTTTGATGATATATAAAAGTGAGTTTTTACTCAATAGATAATTGTATTAACTTGTGTGTGTCTACTTTTAGTTGGTTCTTGTGTGAGCCAAACCCCTTGGTGCAAGTTTAGTTAAGCATGTGTGACTTAGTTGAACACAAACTAAGGTTTCCTTTTGGTGTAAGTATTGATTGAGACTATGTGACCTAATCAATACCCAAGCTCAAGGAACCTCCTTAGTAGTTAGCGAATGTTGGAACTGTGTGGTCAAACCTAGCATAAGCTTTGGGTTACTAAAAGGGATTTCGATCGCCCTCACTTGGCTAGTTCACGGGCATTGCACTTAGCAAACCCCGGTCTTGACCTTGTGGAATTGGTCACCTTATCCTTGGTGTCGACTCAGGAAGTAAAACCCTTGTGTCTCTATCCTTGGTGTCGACTCAGGAAGTAAAACCCTTGTGTCTCTATCCTTGGGCTCATCGACCGTACCTCATCAAAACCACAACCATCCAAACACTCAGCCAAAACCGAACCAACTAACACTTGGTGTGTGCTCGATTGCACATCGCACTCTGCATTCATTCCTCATCCAAATCACTTCATTACTTTCACCACCACGTTCCACAGAACCTTACAAACATCCTCAACAAAGTTGAAGTCCCAAAACTACTCACCACTCCTAGTCCAACCCCGACAACCACAAACAGTCCACAAAACAACATCTACCGTGACCTCACTATTTCAACTTGTCTCCGCCACCTTTCTACCACCCAACCACTATGCCCGATCAACTACATGACCCTCAATATATTCGGAATACCCCTGTAAAACACCTACACCCGATTCCAACTACTTCTACCCGAATTTGCCCCACAACCCCCACACTGTCCGGCGACAACGCCCCAACCGAGAACCTTACTATTTCAATAAATATCCGACAACCTCCACAACTAATATAACCAATCCCAATCACTAGAATAATCCTAAACGTGTCCATGACATCCCCACAAAACGCCTTGACCCAACTCCATCTAAATCTACCCATTTAAACCACCAAAACCCCACTGCCCGACTAGAAACCGAGAACCCGAAAACCCAAGTTCCCACCCTTTGTCGTGTCAACTTGTTCACTGCCAAACTCAGCCCCACTTACCCTCACTCACTCCTCCTTACTTGCATCATACTTGTTTGCTAATTACTACTTCTTCTTTCTGTGTTCCGAATCTTAGTAGCATGTTTGATCTTGTTCTTGAACTTAATAGTGAAGCTACATTTGAGGACACCATAGATCAAGTTGTTTTGCACGACACCTTTCTTTACTACATATTTGCATATGATGACACTCATGCTTGTTGTGGGGGTGCATCTTATGTTGAGAAGGGTCCTATTGGGGTATATAGTTGTTGCCTTGACAATGATATGTGGATATTCTTCCCTTTGGACCCCGATGAAGTCTTAAATTTGTGTAATTGGCCTAATTTAAAATTAGAGGATCGTTTGTGCTTCATTTCTACTAGAACCAATCTGACATTCCCTATTTGGTATCTTGAAATCATTGGTACCTTGATTATATACTCATTTCATGACATTTGGGATAGTCAATTGCTTTGTGCTCTATGTGAGAGCTTATTCTTCATAAAAGCGGTTGATACTTGGCTATATCACAAGTTTGTGCATCCTTGGCATATTGGTAGATTTATTAACTCTTACCATAACCCTCATGCTTTGAAGATCTTGTCTTTGTTTGGATCATTTATGATCTTGCAAGATTTATATTTGAGGACGAATCCTTTTCAAGAATGGGAGAATGATACAAGCATCAACAAGTTATTCACCAAGCCGAGTTAGGGAACTTGACGACCTTCGAGGCTTATGCATGAAGATGGACAATTGGGAGCTAGCATTGGAGTCATTGGAGGGATTCAATCTACTTGATGACAAAGAGAAGAATGGAATTAGTTAGAGATGTGGAGGAGAAGGAGGTTATTTGTGCAAAAGAGGCTATTACTTAATTGTAATAGATAGACAGTCTTCCTTCCTATCCTAGTATAAATAGTAGTCTTTTATTTCCCTTAGAGTTAGACTATTTTTTATGAATGCTATTTTGATACTCTATTGTGAGTTTGTGAGTTTGAGTGTTTGAGGGCTTGTGGAAGCCATTGATTGTGCTAGTCACGTTGTTGAGAGGATTGGTTGCTTGGGAACTTAGATTCCCTAGAGGTCATCCTAAGAGATTACGTGCTTAGTTGTATGCAATTTGGAGGTCTTAGTTAACCTAGAACTTTTGTTGCCAAATTATGTCTTCTTTTGTGTCAATCTATCTATCATTTACCTTTTCTTGTTAATTTCTTGTTTCCCATATCTTTTAGTGTATCAGGGAAAGTGACCTTTTTTATGGCCATATATTTTACACATTGAGAATTTATATCTCTTTTTTCTGGATACATATGCTTCCCCGGTATTTATAGTTTGGCTATGATACTTCTTCCGCGATTGATGATTTATTTTCATGAAAGCTAGCATCAATGCATTTACAAATGCCTTTGTGATCATTGATGTTTGCCCACTGAAAAATCCATGTTATCGATAAGACTATGGCTAGGTTGTGTTGTAGCATACTCTGATGATCCATATTTGTTGAAAGCAATGGCAAAATCGTCGTCATTTTCTTGACAATGATTATTTTGAGATTCTTCAACAAATAATGGTGGGGGTGGGGTGGGGTGATGTTTCCGCCAAGACATTTAAAGCTCCAACAAAGCTCTCAGCCACATTAATCCTTAGAATGGGCCTAGAACCATCAATAGCAATATCAAAAAGATACAGTCGGACATGATAATCTGTCTTTATGAATACAAGAGCTATTATTTCCCTTGTAGATGCAACACTAATCGTATAACTAATCGTGACGTGCAAGCATTTCAGTTGACCACTTTCAATGACGCTTACAACCAACCAACTGCTTATACATGGCCTTTGAATTTCAATTGGTATTGTCACATTTGTTGTCGAATGCCAAATCCAACTATCTGAAGTCTCCACCCATTCATCATAATATTCTTCGCCTACTACAATATCATCCTCCAGAGCAACTAAACTAGACTAATAAAATAATAGCTCGTCTAATATTAAATATTTTTTATAGAGAACCACATATTCAAATTCTCACAAATGCATAACAACAACACAATTTACAACTTACCGGGTGCAAGTATAAAAGACTGTGGCTATTGTGATTAATGCACAAGCAATTAAACTCATAAATTAGTGATCAATTTCGATGATTTGAATGAAAATTACTGAAACAAAAATGAAGGTATCCGGACAAGACGAATAGAAGGAGTTGAGGGTCATGAATCCGAGCAAGACGAAGAGGAAGGCTTGAATTTGAGCAATTTTACAATCAGCTAGGGGAAGGAAATTAATGGCGACATTCGTGAAGTGAAGAAGAAGAAGAAGAAGTAGAAGTAGTTGGGGCAGCTAGATTTTTTGCTATTTTGAGGGAATTATTAATAATTGCATTCGAATGAAAGTGTATATTTTTAAAACTTGGAGGTTGATTTGAAAGCTTGGAACAGTTATTTTTTATTTTTTTATTTTTGTTAAATCGTTGGACGAAAATATATTTTTAAAACTTAAGAGCTTGTTTTGACACCCCGATAACTTGTCTTTACTTAATTAGCACTAATTCTAAATAAGATCCTATCATCTAATAATTAAAACTTGAGGTATAAATTTCTAAAACAACTTGATAGGGATCCTGCAACCATACTTCCCCAAGTTACATGCACGCATCGTTTAAGAGGACTTGTTGCACGTAGCTTTAATTTATAGAGTTGAGGAAATGCAAGTCAGGCAGACAAAATTAAGGTTTGTGAACATTTAATATAACTGCCGTAATACAGACAGAAAAGTGATAAACATAAACATTTTTCATCCCAAAAAGGTACAAAAACAAATAAACTACATATGGATATACACGTGAATCCCTACTGACAATGAAACTACAAAATCTTGAAAAAGGATTACAGAAACCACATACATGCAACTTGGTTGTTCAAGCATTGCCATCTATTCCTTTGCTGTCACCTTAAATTGCGGGAAAAATATATGGACAAACCTCCCCTCCAGTCTGGCCACTTTTCATTACTTCAATTGCGTGTGCAAAATTTTGCCTAAACTATGTTGGCCTATTATCATAATTCTAACTTTTGAGTTTGAACTTTCTTTTCTCTTATTTCACGAGTCTTTGTGGCACTTTGAAATGGCAATCATAGGTTAAAAATATCAGCTGAACAGAGATGGACGACATTTATGATACATTTGATAACAACGAAAACATTCCTGTATCAAACTTTTAATGGGGTATGAATGACTAATAAATAAAATACTATTTACATACTTATATTTTTAATTTAGTCAGATAACTATTTCAATTCTCAAAAATAGAATAATAACTGGAGTATGTGTCAAATTCCGAACAAGTTGAAATCGATTATATTAGTCCATATTGAATATGTTTTCATTAGGCATGTTCATCCGTCGGTTTGGATCGGGTTTAGCATATTTCGGATTGTAATTTCAGTTTTTTGAATTTCACAACATGTAATCCGAATCCGATCCAAATACGTTTGCATTGGATCATATTTTCTACGTTCGATTTCGGATAAATCGGTTTGGATAATTCGAATTTTCGATTCGGCTTATAAGTTGAATTACTTCTTCTCCTTCTTACAAAATGAACAATTAAATAAAATATTTAGACCAAATTACCTTAATATATAGTTCCTCGTTGCTATCACAATTATATAAATAAAGTACACATACAAGTAATAAAATCATTGTCAAGGATGCAACAAAAGCAGTACTAGTCTATGAATGAACAAGTCTAATTTAGTAAAATCATCTCATACATAGAATATATACTGACAATGAAAACAAAAAGGAAATCCAAAAAGTAGTCATGTTTAAAATTAACAAATCCAAACATATTGTACTTAGTAATTTTTTTAATATAGGGGTTGATATGTAAGGAATAGGGTATATTTGACTTAAGTAGTGCACTAATATACTAATGGATTGTGGGGTAGCCTAAACATAAGGTATAAGAAGAAGTTCCAAATCCAAAATCCGAAATTTTCAAAATATAAATCCAAAACATTTAAATTTCGATTCAAATTTCGAGTTTATCCAAATTATGCACATCCCTAGTTCCCATGCATTTATATTCATCTCAAGCCACTCGATTCCCTCCAAAAATAAAAAAAGAAAAATAAATCTCATGTGCACAGTGACATGAACAAACTTGCATTGCATCTATATAAACTCCAACCCTTCCCTTTTCTCTTCATTTTCTCGTTCTTATTCTATCTTGAATCAAACTAGGAGACAGAAGGGAAACAGTAACATATTCTCACACTTAGGTTCTGTTTTTTTGACCTTCTGTTATCTTTCCAAGAATTTACTCAAATACCCTTACAAAACAGGCTTCATACCAATGACACTGATTTTTGTCTTCCCAATATTGATTCACCTTATAGGAATTTCACAAGGCCAGCTCAAAGTTGGTTTCTATGGCAAGAAATGTCCTAATGTTGAATCTATTGTTAGTGGTGTTGTCAATGAAGCTGCTGCCTCCAACCAAAATATACCTCCTGTCTTGCTTAGACTTCATTTCCATGACTGCTTTGTTCAGGTCTAATTAATTAATTAATTCACCACTATACATGCATTATCTTTATTTAATCTTTTTAGTGTAGTTGTAACGGGGGTGATTTTTTTTCTCGTCACTCCGTTCGGCGCGTTAGCTAATTCACCAACTTAGACTCTCAAACTCTCTTTAACACTTAGAATAATTTCGACGAGAAAGAAAGACAAGCAACGTTACGGGCCAAAGCCCAACCTTTTCTTTATTCTCAATAAGTAAAGGAACTCAACGTTTACAAAGGCACACACAAATTGGCCAAAAGGGACGAAGAGCTAAACACTTGCTCGTTTACTCTCTCTCACTTTTTCGAATGTCTTATGCCTTAGCCTACTCCTATATTTATAGGGGGAAAATCTGCCCCAAGGCGATTACAAAGGGGAGTATGGGCGCACACTTCGTCCCCGCCCGGCCTACAAGGAACGTTCCGGCCAACGTCGGGGCACGTAGCCCCATTCACGCGCACGTCCCGCATTCACCCGCATTCACCCGCTCATGTCGGCACACGAACTCAACCGCTGCCATCTCAGCGATCCGCGTCGCGTCCAGCTCCGCGCGCTTTTCTCGGCCTCGTCACTGATCTGTGTCTCGGCCCAGTCACGCATCCGCGCCTCGGCCATGTCACGCATCCGCGCGCATTTCTCGGCCGACTCGGCGTCCAGCTCTGCGCGTCGTCCGTCTTTCTCGGTCCAGCTCAGCCTTGCCATTTCGCCCCAATGTCTCGGCGCTCTCGGCCAACCTTGTCGACCATCCTGTCGAGTTTTCTCGGCCAGCGTCTCAACCACCCTGCCGAGTTTTCTCGGCCAGCGTCTCAACCACCCTGCCGAGTTTTCTCGGCCAGCGTCTGGACCATCCTGCCGAGTTTTCTCGGCCAGCGTCTCAACCACCCTGCCGAGTTTTCTCGGCCAGCGTCTGGACCATCCTGCCGAGACGACTGTGCCATGCCTTTGCCTCGCACAAGGCCAATGCCATCGACTAGAGCCGTGCCAACACACACACAGCCAATGCCATCCTCAGTCACGCATGCCCGATAGGTGCCATGCGTCTTCGTCGAGCCAGCCTTGCCCTCGGCCAGACGTGCCAATACTCACGCCTGTCCGAGTCATCCCACGACCTCGACTTGCCCCATACCGAGATCCAAGCCCTTTAGCCCTGTCTCTGCCGACATCCGTCATAGCCAAACTAGGGGCGTAACAAACCACCCGCACCACTTGAACTCGACGTCCTCGTCGAGACTGTTTTTAAGTAGTCCTCGACATCTTTTTCGAATTGCCATAAAGATGAATTTTTCTCCCAAGTAGCATCAGCTTCTTGCCTGCCCTTCCACTGAATAAGAAACTCTGTCCGCCTATTCTTCTTGCTCATGCCAAGGACCCGGTGATCAAGTATCTTTTCTATCTCAGCATCAAACTGTGTGCGCACCACAGCCGGTGCCCTTTTCGACTTGTTCCTTTCAGAATCCTCAGCATCTTCAAAGTAAGGCTTAAGAAAACTTACATGGAAGGTTGGATGCAATTTCAACCTTTCTGGCAGTTTTAACTTGTAAGCGACCTCGCCTACCTTCTGAACCACTTCAAACGGTCCATCATATTTAGGAATCAGTCCCCTATGCCGATGCTTACTCACGATTTGTTTCCAAATCTGGGGTGTGAGTTTCAGCAACACCTTGTCGCCAACATCAAACTCGACCGACCTTCGATGTTGATCAGCATACTTCTTCATCCTTTTCTGGGCCTTACGCAAGCTGTCTTGCGCCTCGGCAAGCATCTCATGCTTGTCCCTCGCGTACCGATATGCAGCAGGGCATCGACCTTGACTCTTCTGTTTTGCAACATCCAGAGGAGTCATAGGCTGTCTGCCTAGAACAATCTCAAATGGGCTCATTTCTGTTGCCGACGACTTGTGTAGGTTATAGCAAAACTGTGCTGTATCCAACAAGTCCACCCAATTCCTTTGGCTCGCCGTCACGTAATGCCGCAAGTATTCCTCCAACAAATGATTTATTCTTTCGGTTTGTCCATCTGTTTGGGGATGATTTGCAGTAGAGAACTTCAAATTCGTCCCCATCAAGTTGAACAAGGCAGTCCAGAACCGACCGGTGAAGCGAGCATCACGATCACTCACAATGTCTCCTGGAACTCCAAAGAACTTCACAACATTTTTGTAGAACAATTCGGCAGCAACATCCGACGAACACACCACTGGAGCAGCAACAAATATAGCATACTTTGAGAACCTGTCGACCACCACCATGACCGACGCCATATCTTTCACTTTAGGGAACCCAACAACAAAGTCCATCGAAACGGACATCCAAGGCCTTTCTGGAATTGGAAGAGGCTGCAGCAACCCAGCTTCTTTCTTACGTTCCGTCTTGTCTAATTGGCATACTAGACAAGATTTCACATAAGCTTCAATGTCCTCCTCCATTTTAGGCCAGAAATAAACTCGAGACAGTAAAGCAAGCATCCTTTCTACTCCTGGATGACCCGCCCATAGAGTGTCATGCGCTTCTTTCATCATGTCTTTGCGCAGTCCACCACCCTGAGGCACGACGATTCTCCCCCCCTTAAAATAGAGTAGATCGTCCTCGATCCAGTACCTCCTCACAATTCCATCCCGAACTTGACTCATTATCTTTGCATATAACGAGTCATTCGCAGCACACAGTCTAATCTTTTCAATAAAATCAGACTCCAAGTTTGTAATTGAATATACAGCAGCAAATACCTCTTTTCGACTCAAGGCATCCGCAACGTTGTTGTGTTTTCCTGGCTTGTGCTCCCATACGAAGTCATATTCTGCCAAGAACTCTTGCCATCGCGCCTGTTTTGGACTAAGTTTGCGTTGCGTTTTGAAAAACGTATTGGCTACGTTATCAGTTCGCACCACAAACTTGGTCCCCAACAAATACACACGCCACACTTGCAAGCAATGAACCACAGCAACCATCTCCTTCTCGTGAGTCGAGTATCTTTGCTCCGCATCATTCAACTTTCTGCTTTCGAAGGCCACTGGATGGCCCTCTTGCACCAACACTCCGCCAACAGCTTTGTCGGAGGCATCGGTGTGTACCTCAAAAGGCATTCCAAAATCTGGCAGCTTGAGTATCGGTTCTGAGGCAATGGCTTCTTTCAAAGAACTGAAAGCTGCCTCACATTTGTCCGACCAGCACCACTTGACATCTTTCTTCAGCAAATCCGTCAATGTAGCCGCCCTCTTTGAATAACCCGCAATGAACTTGCGGTAATAGTTTGCCAGCCCCAAGAATGACCGCAGCTCTTTCACGCCACTTGGTGCCTGCCAATCAACAATAGCTTGCACCTTCTTCGGGTCCATCCGCACCTGATTCTGACTCACCAAGTGTCCAAGGAATATGATCTCTTTCTTAGCAAACTCACATTCTCCTTCTTTCTTGACATAGAGCTTGTACTCCCTTAACCTAGACAAGACCTTGCCCAAATGTCTTACATGTTCATCTAATGAGCTACTATAAATGACAATGTCATCTAAGTAGACTACTACAAAGTCATCAAGGTACTCAAACAATACATCGTTCATTAAATTACAGAAAGTAGCCGGGGCATTAGTCAAGCCAAACGGCATTACAAGAAATTCATAAGAGCCATAACGAGTAACACAAGTCATTTTGGACTCATCCCCCTCCGCTATTCTAACCTGCCAATAGCCCGAACGTAAATCCAGCTTAGTGAACCACCTAGCCTGACTGAGCCTATCCATCAAGTCTTGAACCAGCGGCACCGGATACTTGTTTTTTATCGTCACCTTGTTCAGCGCCCTATAGTCCACACACATTCTTAGCGTCCCATCCTGCTTCTTCTGGAATACAACAGGGGCGCCATAAGGAGCCTTAGACGGCTGAATCAGACCCGCATCAAGCAAGTCATTGAGCTGCTTCCTCAGTTCAGCCAGTTCTTAGGAGCCATACGGTAAGGAGATTGAGCAGGGGCTATAGAACCCGGCAGCAACTCGATCTTATGGTCAGTATCCCTCCTTGGTGGCAAGTGTCTGGGCAGTTCAGGGGGCATAACATCATCATATTTCCCCAGCAACTCAGCCACGCTATCTGGAACTTCCTCGAACACGTCCGGTTTAATTTCCACCAATGCAGCAAGAAAGGTCTCATTCCCCTTCTTCAATCCATTCTCAACAGAAATTAAAGGACTCTTGTATTTACTTACTTTCTCTGCCTCGCCTTCTGGATGAACAGCCTTTATGAACCCCGCCATTTTCTCTTGCATGACCATCACTCCGTCCAAGTGTGGCATCGGGGCAAAGCAATATTTCCTTAGGAAGTCGATGCCAAGAATAACACGAAAGTGCCCAAGGGAATAACCATCAGGTCGTGCTTCCCAGCCCAAGGTCCAGCCGACATTTTCACGCCATAAGCTATTCCGTCGATCAACTGGGCCACCTGATTCACGGTCTTCATGTAATTCGGACTCTTAGTCAGCCTTGAGTCCGAACTTTACAGCCAATTTCACGTCGATAAAGGTGTGAGTGGCTCCAGTATCGACCATCGCCACAATCACCTTACCGTCTACAACCATCTGAATATGCAACAAACTCGCATGTGGGCTCACCGATGACTCCCCCACTGCATTCACTAGTGAAATATATGATTATTCAGTAGCAAACCCAGCGGGTTAGCCAAAGCAGCAACAACACCTCGCTCTTCAGTCTGTGGAGCATTCCCCGCAATCATAGCATTCACCCACTCCCGATTTGGACAAGTTCTGGCCAAGTGAGGCCCTCCGCAAGTCTAGCAACCCTTGTCAACCGCTGAATTCTTCTTGCCCTTTCCATCATCAGCAACGGATTTTTATTTGCCAGCATCATACTTCTTGGTCTCTTTTTTCCACTCCCCTTTCTTATCCGACTTCTTCTTAGGCCTAGAAGACGAAGGATTTTTAGAGGTGTGGGTCGAACGAAAGTCGACCAACGAATCAGCCGCAGTAATAGCACCGAGGAGGTCCTTCACGTTCTGCCTCCTCAACTCGTTCTGGGCCCAAGCTTGCATCCCAGATATGAAATTGTGCAATTTGTCCTCATCGGACATATTATGAATATCCAGCATCAAGGAAGTGAACTCCTTGATGTACTCACGAACCGAACCCGTCTGCCTTAGCTTTTTCAACCTGTCCCTAGCAATCCAAGACGAATTACTAGGCAGAAACTGTTCTCGCAATTCCTTCTTTAGTTTGACCCACGAATCAATTCGGGGTCGGCCAACACTCACATCATCAGCATCCCGTGTTCTCCACCATAACTTAGCATCACCGGCCAAGTACATAGTCGTGATAATCAGCTTATCATTTTTAGCAACACGGGCAGTAGAGAAGTACTGTTCCATAACCCACAAGAAATTCTCCAGTTCCTTTGCACTTCGGGACCCCATAAAAGCTTTGGGTTCAGGGATCTTCACCTTCGGGGGTATTATTAATTTTTGTTGTAATTCTTATATTTTCTAAATGTCTTTTTATGCCTTTTATATTTACGTTCTTTTTCTTGGTTATCACATCCAAATACTAATCTCTTTTCTGTAAATCCACATATTTCTCTTAGTCCTAATTTTTTATCTTTTTTAACCTTTTGTTGTAACCTGTATTCTTCGCATTTCCTCATTAAATAAGCTCTTAATACTCTTATTTTTTCTCCCAACATATTTTCTTTTGGTTCTAATTGTTTATATTCCTTAGTTATTTCTGTGTTATATGGGGTTGGTAGATGATCATAATAAATTTGTTGGTAAATTATTCCTTCATCTAGTAAGAATCTTGCTTCATAATAGAATTTAGTAAAACTTATTGTATATTCCGGTAGTTTATTAATCTTGCAACATTTCATAATGTTTAAATTCATTATTATTTCACATTTTCTTTCTGCTAACACATTTTCTCTGGCTGCTAGCCATCTTTTTCCTAGAAATTCTCTTTTTAATACCATATCGAATAACATTACTATTCCCTTCCAATCTTTAACATGATGAAATATTTCTCCTTTCATTTGATAGGCTATGGTTTCACACCAAAATGCTACGTTTTCAATCATTGTTTTAGATATCAATTCGTACATATAGTCTAAATCACTAGTATGTGCTGAACTCATTAATGCTAAAGACATTCCTACATTCCAATCATTTATTCTTCTGCTTAGTTCTTGTTCATCATAAACATTGTCTAAGTCTAAAAAATATCCGTTCATAATCCTTGTGCCATTGATCCTACAAATTCGCTAAATTCTGCTCGATGTCCTACTGGTATATGTGGTGGTAATTTAATAGGTTTTCTTGTTATGACTTCTAAGGCTGGATCTACCATTTCTTCTTCAGGGTAGTCGTTGGTGTCTTCATTTATTATGTTATCTGATTCTATTTCCGTTTCAAAAGGTTCATTATATTCATCTTCTATATCGCTTTCAAGTTCTTCTATAATTGCATTTACTCTTTGCATCTTTTGTAGTGCTTCTAGTATTTGATTATTTTCCTGTACCATTTCATAATTATTTTCATCTTCTATTTCTTCCGTAATTTTTTCTACTTGTACTTCACTACCTATTACGTCTTCTTTATCTGTGCTACTGCTATCATTAATATTGCTATTTTTTTCATTTTCATCACTGGTGTTGTGTATTCTTCTTACCTTCTTTTTTCCTTTTAACCTTGCTATTTGTTGCTTCATAATGTGTAATTCTTCTTTTAATTCACTCATTTCTTGCTTAACTAGTTCTAATTCCTTTTTTGTTTCTTTTACCTCTACCTTAGTCTTGTATTTTTTATACTTCGTCAACCATTCTTCATTAGTGGATAGCTTTAATTTTCTATTTTCTTTTTCCAATTCTATTATCTTTTGGCTTTGGGCTTTATTTTCAAGCTTTGAATTTCTTTCTTCAACATAAATGTTTTCTTCTTTTAAATTATCTTTATTTTTTATTAAGGTTTCTTTAGGATCCTGTTTTTTCATAGGTTCATATTTATATCTTTCTTTTTCCAATATATCTTTTCCGTGATTTCTTGTAAATGTGATTGCGCTATGCTCAGTATTACT
The DNA here is from genome assembly GCA_034509755.1 of Anisodus tanguticus. NCBI lineage: Eukaryota > Viridiplantae > Streptophyta > Magnoliopsida > Solanales > Solanaceae > Anisodus > Anisodus tanguticus. The sequence goes on from CM067550.1 coordinate 30,528,840, forward strand.
CATTAGAATTGTCCTTTTTTACTTAATGCTTTTAGACCATCTAGTGTTTTTGCTACTTCTTTTGGTATTTTTGGTTTTATTTGACTCATATCTACCATTATAGGGGTTTTACTTCTTCTCCACGCATCTATTGGTACTATTTCAGGTTGTGTAGTTCTTAATTCAACTATATCTCCTATGGTCTGTTCTTGGTTACTGGGTTCTCCTTCGTCTATCTGTTTTTCTTTACCCTTTCCTTTGTTTACTTGGGCTACTATTGTATTTAGTTGTTCTAGTGTTAATTTTAGTGTCGTTACTTCAGATACATTCCACAATTTTGTTAGTTCTTCTCTTATTAGTTCGCGTGTTTGAACTTGATTTTCTTTTATTTCATCCATTTTTGTAAAAAGGTTTTTTAACTTTTCCTTTATTATTAGTTCCGTCCATATCTCATCGACTTTTTCGTTAAAATTACTCAGAGTTATTTATTCTTTTCATCCATCCATCTCATATACTTATCCATTCTTTATTAGGTTTATTATTTGTTATTTTTTCTAATTGTTCTATCTCATTTTCCAACCTCATTTCTTTAGCACTATATTCTAAGTACTTAAGCTGCGAATCTATAAATTCTTCTAGTAACAGCTGTTTTATGCTTTTTAACTTTCGTTTCTTTTTGTTGATCTTATCTTGGATATTCATATTTTGTTAACAAATCTTGTTTTACCTTGATCATTTATTTCTATTCCATTATTAGTAATCCTATAATCTATCATGGTTAGAAAATCACTTCCTAGTAATAATTCATTAAAACTATCATATTCTACGACTGCGATGTTTATTTTGTATTCTAAATCTTGAATTTTAAATCTTAAATTAATGCTTCTGGTAACTATTATTTCTCTATCATTTTCAGGGTAATTGAAAATTTCTGGTGGAATTAGCTGACAATCTTTCTCATTTACTTTACTTATATGTACAAAGCTTTTTACAGCTCCTGTATTGTTTTCAGTTATACAATCAGTTGATGTAATTCCGTTGAATATAATTACTTTAATACTCAATCTATTACTTGTCATATTTACTAAATCCAATGTTCTTGGTATCCTCAAGCTTTCTTGTTTTGTTAATATTTTTCTTGTAATACTTAACCTGGATCCTTCTATCTTTGGTTTTATCCTTTGTAACATTGTTGTGGTTCTATTGCTAAAATCCATATGTATTTCTTCTTGTATTGTTATCTTTGAGTTTTCTTTATTTTCTATTCTTTCTAGAATATCTTGGTACATTTTTGGTACTAAAATATTCATTTCGTGTTGTTTCTTTACATGATGATTTCCTGTTAAGGCATATACCATCTTTGTTTCTATACTTATGACTTTACTTCCTGGTGGCATCTTTATTCCATCTAGTTTATAGTATAATATTAAAGCTAAGTCTTTATGTTCATCTTTTAACGAGATACTAAAATCAGGTTGTACTGTAAATTTTAACTTTTGGTATATTAAGTTTCCTTTTATTATTGATATCAATGCATCTTGTAAATTTTCTAATATCCTGTCATCCAATATGTATATTTGTATCTGTGTATCTATATTTCTCTGAAAATTTGTTTTTATAGTAAACTCTACACCTCCAAAATATATATTTCTGTATTTTTTAGCTTCTTTTGTTGATAATTTTGATAATTCTCTTTTTATTATTTCATCAGTTATTAGATTTATTCTGGATTTTCCATTTACACTTGTTGTATCTATTATGTTTTCGTGTTTTTGGATTATATACCTTATTTCTTTATTTCTTTCGAACCATTTTGTTTTGAATATCTTTTTTATCGATAATTCTTCTTGTTCATTTTGTATTTTTTGATACGTTTCCGGTTTAAAACTTAATGTTTGTGTTGCTCCTCCATCATATTCATCCATCTGATAGTGTGTTTTATGTAGATCTGTTGCTATTTCTTTTCCTTTATCCATGGGTTAATTCTTCGATAAGTTTGTATTGTTCTTTTATGACTTCGTGTAAATCTTTTATCTCACGATCCTGTTTGATTATTTGTCTTAATTTTTTCTCTGTTATTTTCTTAATTTCTTCCTCTTTTTGTCTTTGTTGTTCCTCTTTGATGGTTAATCTAAATTTTAAATTGTTAATGCAGGCTTCTTGTTTAGCTATTTGCTTAAATTTTTCTTCTATAATTTTGTCTCTTTACATTATTAGATCCATACTTATTTTACAACTTATTATATGCTCATTTATATCTCTGTTATTTATTAATCTTTTTTCTGCTATGTGTGCTAATTGTCTTAACATATTTTGTTGTCTCCTTAATATTTCTTCACCCATAAGAACTAGTGGTTGTAGATAAATCTGTGTCTATATCTTTTATGAATTCATTATGTATTCTTATTTGTACTTGTGTTTGTATTATTTGTCTATATAATCTTGTTAATTCTTCCGAGCTTACGGTTTTTTGGGTCTGATCTAGGTCTTTTTCTATTGCAAATATTCTTGTCCTATACATTCTTTCTAATTCTTTATTTTTCTTTATTTGTTTTAATAAAGTAACTTTTTTCTGACATGACCATTTTGCTTGGTTTAACTTTTTAATGTGTTCAAAAGATGAGTTCATTTTTTAATATTGATTTGTTTCAAAGCTTATGTCTCTTATTAGATCCCTTATTATAAGATCATGTACAATTATTTCCGTATTTATTCCTTCTATTTGTCTACGCGTTGCTGCTGCATCTAAACATATTTTATTTATTTTTTCAAATTCTTCTATGTTATATAATATTTTTTCTTCTTTCCTTTGATCTAACCATTCGTTTTGTGCTTTTAATAATTCTTCAGCTGTTTATTTCATTGTTATTAAACGGCGTTTAATATCTCTATATCTCCATATCATTTTATTATACTTCACTATCTTTCTGAAAGAGTGAATTGTTCTCATTCTGAATTCCAATCTTCTGTATCAAACTGTTCTAAATTATTATCATTATTAGACTTGTCAGATTCATACTCATAACGTTCATATATGTTGTAGATATTAGTCTTATTCATGTTTCTAGCAGTGTTAAGATCTGGTTTCGTCCTATTTATGGCTTTGATACCAATTTCGGGGCGGATCTCTTCCTCACCTGATAACCCTAAAGAGGGAAGAACATCGGTGGTATTTTCACTCCAATTTCGGGGCGGATCTCTTCCTCACCTGATAACCCTAAATATGGAAGAACATCGGTGGTATTTTCACTATTATTTCTAATGTTATTACGATTATTTTTGGGGCGGATCTCTTCCTCACCTGATAACCCTAAAGAGGGAAGAACATCGGTGGTATTTTCACTATTATTTCTAATATTATTACGATTATTGCAGAATTTAAAGTAATAACAAACAAGTATTATAAACACAAGTATTATAACCATTTTAATTTAAGTCAATCTATAATCTCTTCCAGATTCTTAATATCATAATCATAGAAATCCTACTTATCAAAACCATAATCACAGAAATTAACTTATTGAATACACAATTAAAACATACTGGTAAAGAAACCATACCTTTTGCAATAATCTTTGGATCACCGGAAATCTCAACTTCACCCTGGCAGCCTTCCCCTTTCTTGCTTCTCCGCAATTATGGGTACTATGGCCTAGGTGCTTAGGAGGTTTCTACAGTTCTTTCCAAATATTCCAGCAAGAGTCAAGGTTCTTGAACTAATATGTGTTTAATTATATATTCTTCAAAGTTTATTTCTTGTTCTTATGATTTCTTGAAGTAGATCTTCTTAGATTACGATATTATTCTGTTAGGATTATAGACTGATATAAGGTTTTAGCTAGACATGATTTGTGATTGATATGAAGCTATTAGATTTCTGAATCTTGGAGAAAGAAAGTATTTCTTGAGAGAGTATTTTAGAGAGAGAGAATATATCAAAGATTGAATTTGTATTTCGGAAAAACTTGTTTCTAACTGATACAATGAGGCTCTTTATATAGATAACCTCGAGGTGCTACAGTGTTATGACCTTTACTGTGCGACCTTTACTGTGGTGGAACAATATTCGGCGGCTTTACTATTTCTGCTACTATTCATGTTACGGTACAAGCTAAATTATTACATTTGTAAAGAAAAACTTTCTTTTGCTGACATCTGTTGATCTTTTCTGATATTTTCTCTTGTCTTCTTGCTATTATTCCTTTTTCAAAGACTGATATGTTCGGCATCTTTCTTCTGCTTCGTTGCTGTCACCTTCATTGTCTCTTCTTTTTCAAAGCTAATATGTTTGGCATCTTTCTTTTGCTTTGTTGCTGTCTTTTTCATTGTCTTCTTGTCTCTTTTTTCTTGTTGTTATGCTAATATCATTTTGGGCTTATATGATAAATCACATTGGGCCAAATTGTTATGCTATTATGCTGATAAATTAGGCATCACGTAGTTGAACTACATGATCCTTGATGGACTAATATGATGGGTTTTGTTGTAGTAAAACTACATTATTCCCCACCAGACTATTATGCTATTAAGAGAATGGATCACTGAATCCTTCTTCTTTTATGCTCATAACTTGTTTCATACTCATATCTCGTAGAGTTATTGGCTTCCTTTTCTGCTTGGTTATGGTTTGATATTGTTCCACAGTTTCTTTGGCATGTTTATGTTTTAAATTTATTATTCTGTTCATCATATTGGTGAGTTCTACTGTGTCCTGGATTATTATATCGTGATTATAATATATAGTAACTAGTTCTTATACTTCTCCTACTTTGGTAGTCCCAATAATGCTTGCCTTTCCTTCTTTGATCATATCTTCTAGTCTTCCTGCTAGGGTTGTTAATCCAATGACTCTTTTGTTGATTAGCCATTCCTGAAACTGATTGATCTTGCATGTCATTTCTTTTTTGGAATCGGTATTATCTCCAGTAATGCTAGTATTCCTTCCTGATTTGAACAGTTGACATAATACAATGAGTTTTCCTGTTAAGTCTGTAGAAGCATCAAATATTTGGATTCCATATATTCCTGGTCCGAATGTTTCTCTCATAAATTGGACTGATTGATATATGGTATTTGGTAATTTTGATATGCTGTTGAGGGTGTCATCTACCATGATTTTGTCTAGAAATCCATATTTAAAAAGTTTATAGGCAACATTTGGATCTGTTTTTTCAACATAAATATCTTGGGTACTTACTGAATCTTGAAGCTCGTAATATGTTGGGGTTGGATTTATAAGTGTAATATTTGGTAATGGTTTCATAAGTGGCAATGATTTCTGGTGAAAATGTCAATTTTTCTGCCATGGATAGTACTTGAGATGTTGGCATTTGGGATGTTGATGGCATGTGTGCTGGTTTTGTAGTGAGAGTGGGAAAGCTTGTAGTTTCCATGGTATCTCTTGGAGAGCTTCTTAGGTTTTTGTAGGTCTGGTAGTCTGGCATGCATTCTTTCAGTTGGTCAATAAGGCTTTTATTTTGTCTGAGTATTCCTTCTAGTTCTTGTATTTTTGTTGCCATAACTTGGTTGCTTCTGATAATTTTATTTATTATATTGCTGATGTAGTCGTCAAAGCTGTCACTGTTAATTGACATCCTGGTATCTGCTTAAAAAATCAGCTAGAAGATTCTTATTTCCTGATATATTTTTTACGATAAAATCATAACAATAAAAGAATGATTGCCATTTCCTTCTTTTATTCAATTATGGTAATGGGTCTATTTTATTAGTAATGAATGCTCTTACCTGTGTGTTATCAGTTCGGACAACGAATTTTACTGGTAGTAAATGATAATGAAATCGTTTTATTCCAAACTTTACAGCTAATAATTCCTTTTCATTGATGTGATAATTATTTTCATTTGGTTTCCAAGTTCCACCTCCGTATCCACATATTAAAGGTTTTTCTTTGTCTATATCATCTTTGTCATAAGCTATGAGGACTGCTCCCCAACCTATGTCACTGGCATCTGTAAATAGTTCTAATTGATCTTTATCTGTTGGTATTCTATGTTTTGGTAGATTTTTTACTCTTTCTTTGATATCCTTTATTGCATTATCATGTTCCTCTTTCCATTCAAATGCTATATTTTTTCCTTTGATTAAATCTTGTAACGGTTTTCTTAGAGCTGGTAAGTCTTTTATATGATCTGAGGCATAATTTATTATTCCTAGAAACTGTTGTACTTCTTTTTTATTTTCTAGTTTATCTTTAAAATTTTTAAGTTTTGTTACTATGTGTTCTTGTAGTTGGAATCCATATTTATCTATTATATATCCTAAATATTCTATATTATCTTTAAAAATTTCAGACTTCTGTTCTGATAGCAAAATTCCATGTTGTTTTATGGTTTTTATAAATTCTTCTAGATGTTTAATATGATCTCCTAGGTTATCACTGTATATTAATATATCATCGACATATACTATACAATATTCTGTTAATTTTTTAAATACTTGATCCATTCTTCTTTGGAATATTTGAGGTGCATTTTTTAATCCAAAGGGTAATACATTCCACTCATAATGTCCTTGAGGGGTACTAAAAGCTGTTAAATGTTTTGATTCTTTGGTTTATTTTATTTGCCAAAATCCACTCTTACAATCAAACTTACTAAACCATTTCTTATTTCCTAATCTATTAATAAGATTTCTTTTGTATGGTAAAAAATATCCATCAAATATTGTCTTTTTATTTAGTTCTCTATAGTCTACGACCATTCTAGCCTTACCTCTTTTCTGTTCACTATGTTTTCTTACTAGAAAAGCTGGACTGCTATGTGAGCTTTTACTTTCTTGTATCATTTTTAGATCTAGTAGTTCCTTTAGTTGTGTTTCGAATTCCGTTTGATTTGTTGGGCTATATCTAATGGGTTTACATCTGATAATGTCATTAGGAGTTATTAACTTTATTTCAGCATATATTTTTTCTTTCTCCCATAATTGTATTGGATTTTCACCAAAATTTACTTTTAGCATTCCAAGGTATTTTTCTTTTAATAGCTGCAAATTATTGTTTCGATTTATCCTATTACATAATTTTGTTGTTTGCATTGGTAATATTCTTTTTAATATAATCCACCTATTACAAGGTGTTTGTAGGCTTAAGGTGTTATTATTTATAACTTGAGTTTTAAAGTAATCTAAAAAGTTATTTCCTAATAATATATGTTGACTCATATTATTATCTTGGTATATTATTGGTAACCTAATTATCGTCTTATTTAACACTATCCTTACATTCTCTGCTATAGTGTCTAATTCTTTAGTTTGCTCATTAAATCCTGTCACTCGTATTCTATATGTCCTAGATCTTTTCCACTTGTGTGATTCTAAAACTTCTTTGCGTGCTAGACACATGTCTGCTCCACTATCAATAAATATTTTTTGTTTTATCATTTTATTGGGTTTGTATTCTACATGAGCTTCTATGTAAATTGCTACCATTTATTATGAATCATTTTCACTATCTGAATAGATATAATTAATCTTTCCTGTTTCTATGTCACTTTCTTCTTCAGTTTGACTAATATAAAACTCTTCATCACTATACCATTTATTGTTTTCTTCTCTTATTTGTTCTAAACTCATAATAAATTGTGTGGTATTAATATACTTTACTCCTTGTTTCTTTAATTTTGGGCATTTATTAGCATAATGTCCCTTTTCATTACAACTCCAACATTTACATTCCTTAGGTGCTTCTTTTGCTTCCAATGGTTTTACATATCTTTTTCTTCTAAATTTTCGTTTATTTCTAAACCTTTTTTCTAGTATCGGGGGTATTATTATATTTTCTAAATCTCTTATATCTCCTTCTTCTATAAGGTTTGTAATATGGTTTATCATAATTCTTTGTGTAATTTTTGTTTTTATTAAACGTTTTATTCTTATATTTTCTAAATGTCTTTTTATGCCTTTTATATTCTTGGTTATCACATCCAAATACTAATCTCTTTTTTGTAAATTCACATATTTCTCTTAATCCTAATTTTTTATCTTTTTTAACCTTTTGTTGTAATCAGTATTCTTCGTATTTCTTCATTAAATAAGCTCTTTATACTCTTATTTTTTCTCCCTAAAGTATTTTCTTTTGGTTCTATTTCTGTGTTATATGAGGTTGGTAGATGAAAGTTGTTGGTAAATTATTCCTTAAGAATCTTGCTTTGTAATGAGACACCAAAACGATAATCGGCAAGCTACTGGTGTCTGAACTCTGAGTTCGGGTCTGTAATTCGGATCTTATTCGGATCCTGCCTGCCGGAAACAATGAGTTTGTCACTCATACAAGGCTACTCCTCGGCGGAGGAAGAAGAACAAGAACAAAAACCTCAGTACGACAAGTCCTCCGACGAGGAAAACGACGACGTTCCACAGAATCGTTATAAACCCTTATTTGACCCTAACCCTTCTTCATCTTCGTTGCTTCCATCCGCTCTTGACGCCTTTTCCGAGGTAAATGTCCGCAATTTTTACTTTTATTATCCATTGGTTTTTGTTTTTATGAATTGGAGCAACAAAATGCTGAATCTAAGTGGATAGGGCATAAAAAAGCATTATCTTTTTTCATGTTATTATGTGAAATGCAGTTTGAAACATTTATGTTTGAAATTATTGGAGATTTCAGGGCCGCCGGAGTTTTTGAACAACAGTGTTGAAGAAGCTGGAAAGGACGTGGATGGACAGCGACACGGTCGCCGTAAGTACAGAAGAAACAAGAATGATTTACCAGCTGGTACTTTTCTAACTCCTACACTTCCTGTTAATTCTATATGATGAAATTTATTATGTTGTTACAATTTTGCTCTTACTGTGAGGTCAGAATCCATATTTTGTTTGAGAAAATTATTTTGCTATTAAACGAGCTTATATTTATCCAAAGAGCCATCAAGATTAAGTTTCTTTTTGAAAATTCACTTACAACCAATATGTTTTGTGCCAGGAGGTAAATTAGTCTAGTCCCATGTTTTATTTTTCATGATAGAATCAACTTCTACTCTTATTGCCTCTTTTCAACATTCAACATCAGAAGAAGATATAACTTCAAAATAAGTTGACGGTTCATTATCGACAAGAAACGTTTGAAAATCATCTCGATAAGGAAAATAGTTTCCTAGGCCTTTTGCTCTTTAATTCCTCATTAGAGGTGATCTTATTATTTGTTTCAACAGGTGCATGAGAAATTTTATCGAACGGTGTAAAAAAAGTTTCTTCAAAGACTTCGCATTCTTTGTCTCAATTATAGTATTACAATCAAGCACATTACTCTTTGAAACAAGAAATCGATATGCAACACAATGTACTGCATAACCAATAAGCATGCAATCAGATGTTTTAGAACCTATGACATTACACGTGTCACTCTTTCGATTAAAGAGATTGACACTTGTCACTTATGAATGGTTGACATGTGTCGCATGTGCATGGTTTCCGTGTATCACCATTACATGTTAGCCACAGGTCTTCATTGCATGTTGGCCACACGTCATCATGAGGGCATACTTGTCAGTTGTCACATCATGGACACTTATCCTATTTTTAGACTAGCGCCTAATAACACATTAAAATAATTCTTCTGAAATAGATAGTTTTACCAACGATCCCCCGATCCCCCACATATTTCAGAAGAATTTGTTGAAATAAAATAAAAAGATAGAAAAATGATAAGATTTGTTGGATTTATATGATCAAAATGCAATAGGTATGGTGTCTTTTTGACTATGAACCAAACTTAGACCGATAAATCTAACTTACAGAATTACTAGTGAAATATTTGAGAGGAACATTTATGGTATCTTGTATAGTGGATTTCCTTTTACTTTAGAAGGGTTGTGATGCAAACTGGATCTCTAATTCAAATGAGACAAAATCCACTAGTGGCTATGTGTTCACCCCTTGATGGCGGTACAATATCATGGAAATTAGCTAAGAAAACAATAATTGATAGATCGAATATGGAGTTAGAGTTCGTAGCTCTCGAGTTAGTTGGATCTGTGGCTGAGTGGCTAAGAAACTCCTTAGCTAATATTCCCTTAACCAAGGATTTATTGCCTCCCGTGTCTATGCATTGTGATTGTTCAGCGACAATTGTTATTTCAAAGAATAAATGTTATAATTTTAAACGTAGACACATGAAATTGAGGCATGATGTCGTTAAGCAACTGTTGGGAGATGGAATAATTTTTATTGACTATGTGAAGTCAAAATTGAATTTGACCGATCCTCTGACTAAACCCGTGGAAAGAAAAGCAATTCTTCAAACCTTAAGAGAATGGAGTTAAGAATGATTTGATGTCTATAGAGATGGTGATCAACCTCAAGTACGTTCTTTTTGGTAATAACAAGTCGATATTGACACTGAGCACTAAACGGGAGTGCTTAATTTCTACTAATTGAGACGATGAGTTATAACTCTTAATGGTTTCATAGTCCTTAAGGATTCTGTATTTAAACCAGTACACTTGATGAATTCACCTATATGAGAGGAGTGAGGCTGTTCCTATGAGGTTTTGGCCAAGTCTCTATAACTCTCATGAATGTCAAACAACTAGAATTATTGGTTCATAAAAATGTTATATTTCACCAGTAATTTTAGTAAGTTAAATTTTATCGTTCTAAGTTTGGTTCAAAGTCAAAAAGACACCAAACTATAACATTTTGATCATACAAATCCAACAAGTCTTATCCTTTTTCTATCCTTTTATTTCAAAAAATTCTTTTGAAATATGTGAGAGATTGTTGATAAAACTTTCTATTTCAAAAGAATTATTTTGATGTGTTATTGGGCGCTACTCTTAAATTGGACAAGTGTCAATGATGTGAGAAGTATGCCCCATGATGATATGTGGCCAACATGCAATGAAGGCATGAGGCTAACATGCAATGATGATACTCGACAGCCATGCACAACACATGTCAACCATGCATTAGTGACAAGTGTCAATATCTTTGATTGAGAGAGTGACATGTGTCATGTCGCTGGACTTGTAGCGTGACATGTGTCACAACCATGACTCAATGTTGCTCTTTTATAAACCTATATATACTTCATTTTGACTTCATCATTTCAGCGGATCGCCAGAAGAGTTAGCCTAACTATCAGTCCATCATACCTATCCACTTTCCGGCTTGCTGGTTTTGTTATTGAAATTTTGTTGTTCTGCATCCTCTCCCGTGGAAGTAGGCTTGTTTAATACTGGGGAAACATTTAACATTGTTGAGATAGTTTCTTAGGACAGTGCAACACGACTCAAGCCAAATTGTGAATCTGTTTATCAGTAACATTTACTATTGTATTTTTCCCTTGTTTCCTAACAATCTTATATTAATTATATCCCTTCTACTCTATTTGGGCATAATTTTCTTTAAAGACAATTTGGGGCATGAACACTTCATTTTCCAGATTAATACTACTTGTGAAACTTTTGTTACAAAATTAATGACTTGGTTCAGTAGTGCACAGGAAGACTTATAAGGCATCTAGTAGATGTTATACATCCAAATCTCAATTCACTGGAGCAAAACTAAAAGCCTGAATGTTCGTAGGCCAAGTCTTCTGGAAAAGCTAAGCCTGAATGTTCGCAGGCCAAGTCTTCTGGCAAAGTAAGAGTGTAGTGTTACACCTAAATTACGTCCATTGCTTCTGAGGTTTAGAAACTTTTTATGATCCAACTATCTTCAAATATTTCAGTTTGCAGTTTAGAGCATTAAACAAAGTATATTTAAGCATCAATTGAGGAGGAAAAACCTAAAAGTATAGAGTTAATAGGGAATGAGTAGAACCAAAGACACACTTTATTAGGATAATTAACCTTGTGAAGGGGCTTAGATGTCGTCGTTTAGCGTTGTAGCCATTGCATAGGAAACCAAAGTGAATGCAACTTAAATAGCTTACAAGTACCAAAAAAGAATGTGGAGTATGATCCTAGGATCATTTGGTGGACTATGTGGAGGGAAAGGAATCTAAAATGTTTTGAAGGGAGTACCAAAAAAGAATGTGGAGTATGATCCTAGGATCATTTGGTGGACTATGTGGAGGGAAAGGAATCTAAAATGTTTTGAAGGGAAGAGTAACCCAATCCAGAAGATAAAGCTTAATTGTAATTTGCCTTTTCATTTTTGGTGTAAACAGGAGTACATAGAGGATACTGAGGCTCTAATGCTATTGATAGTCTTTATAGAGCAATTTTTGCATAGATTAGTTTGCTCACATTCTTTGTAATTATGGCTTCACAGCCTTTTTTCATTTTAATACAAAATGTTACCTTACTAAAAAAAAAAGGTCTGGTTGAAGTCTGTTTGCCATCCAACGTTCTTACCTTGCAGACTTCAAGTTTAATCCTCTAAAGTGGAGAAGTAAAAAAAAAGGCAGTCCGGTGCACTAAGCTTCCGCTATGCGCGGGGTACGGGGAAGCACCGGACCACAAGGGTCTATTGTACACAGCCTTACCCTGCATTTTTGCAAGAGGCTGTTTCCACGGCTTGAACCCGTGACCTCTTGGTCACATGGAAGCAACTTTACTAGTTACTCCAAGGTAAATGTAAGAAAAAAACGATATTTCTCCAACGGTGATATGCTGACAAGTTTTTTCCTTAAAATGAGGCATGTCAATTTTTTTGCAATAGGAAGCATCATTAAGCGTACAATTTTATCAGCTACCATCAAGATATTTGTTCTCTGTGTATTTATCTTTTTGACAATAGAGGAGAATCTTTAATGGTCACGGTTTGCACATTTCATTTTTTTTAATCTTTCACCTTTATAGGTGCTGTAGTGGAGTCAACGGCTCAGTTAGTGGGGATCCATGAGAGGGTGAGAAGCGATGTTGGTGGGGGCATCCCAAAGACAGCCAATGGTCAAGCAAATGCTTCTGTTGTCACTGTACAAGGAGGCAAACCTATGGCAACTGCGAGCTATCCTGGTGCAGAAGATGCAGCAGAGCTTCTGAGGTATGGATTATCATTTCAATGGAGCGGTCTATTACTATTAACGGATTCTCAACTTTGAAAGTTGGATTAATGTCAACATTAATGTAAATTGGATGCTAGAATTAGTTATTGTAGTTGCAGTTTGATTATTCATATATGCTTGGTATTTTTTTTTTATTTCTGTAACTTGTGTTATTCACTTTGGTAAATTGTGCGCTTCACCTCTCTGTTGCGCTTCAAGCCCCTTGGACCTGGTCTCTAATTGCGTTTTTCACTTCTAAAAATGCTGGATGAGACAATTTTTATTTCAAAATGTCGTATAATATTTGAAATACTTGGCACCGAAGGGTGTGGCCTAGTAGTCAGTGAAGTGGGTTGAGAACCATGAGGTATCACTATTAGGTTCAAATCGCAGCTGAGGCAAAATCACTAAGTGATTTCTTCCCATCTGTCCAAAGCCTTGGTGGACAGAGTTACCTGGTACTTGTGCTAGTGGGAGATAGTAGGTACCCCTGGAATAGTTGAGGTGCTCGCAAGCTTACCCAGACATCATGGTTATCAATATATATATATATATATATATATACTTGTACAAACAAATACTTTTGATAGTTAACACACTACTAGATGTTTTAATATTTCATACACCTTTCACTATTTCGAGATTTCTAACCCATTTAATGCTCTTAGTTGAACTACAATGTCATCTGGTTTCTTTCCTAACTTTATCAACAAGCTCCGGTACTTAATTTGATAGTTTTATACTATTACTGATGCAGTGTTTTCAGACAAAGTTATTAAGCTTTGTGATGGTCAAAATTGAAGACCTAAAAGGGAGTGAGGAGGGGGTTTACTAATAAGATAAATAATCCTACCACAGAACCAGAATTATAGCTGCCATATCCATATGGATCAGCAAGTAAACAGAAGATGCTTTTTACTAGGGCGCAGTTGTTGGATCCATCGAGGAGCATAATTTTGTTTTGGTTGGTTGCTTGCTGTGAGCTTTTGAGATGGAGACAGAAGATATTGAACATAACAGACTGGTGAAGATATAGAGATGTCGCCTTTTATTAGTTTTGACTGTTTTGAGAAGGATGATGAACATAAAAAATCACTAGCCACCAAAGTCTATAGCATCCATGTAAACTGCCTGCAAGCATTTTCATGTATAGCATGTGGTTGCAGAAGTGTTGAGTATTGTTCTCTTTTAAATCTTCAGTTTTGCCAACCCATTTAAAAAAAGAAAAAAGAAAAAAGAACAGAAAAGACAAAGGATCTCAGTTTTGTCAATCTAGCTATTAAGAACTCTCACCTGTGTTTTTCCTGCGGATGACCCCACCTGCCTAGAAAGAGGGGCATCGAAGGGACAAATGGATTGAATTCAAGCTGTATAGTCCAGATAATTTTTTGCTGTCTGGCATAATCACTTCGCACTCACGTTAATCATTTCCCTCGTCAGTTGTACTAAGTGCACATTTGTTTTAATGCTTAGACTCTGTCTTAGGAGTCGGATTTTTGATGCAGTTTTTGTTATCAATTAAAGAGAATCTCACTCCTCTTTAAACGTTTTTTCTTTGGTTCAGCTTTTAGGGTGTGTTCGGTATGGAGGAAAATGTTTTCCATGGAAAATATTTTCTTGGAAAATGAGTTCTTGGAAAACAAGTGAATTTCTACTTATTTCTCATGTTCGTTTGGTTAGTGGAAAATAAGTGAATTTCTTATATTCTCATGTTCAGTTGGTTAGTGGAAAATATTTTTGGGAAATTACTCGCCGAAGCCCCATCCAACCCACTACCCCATGCCCCCACCACCCACCCCCACCCCAAGCACCCACCCCATCCACCACCCAACCAAATCCCACCCCCAACACCCTCGAACACACTTCTTCACCAACCCCTACCCCACACCACCACACCAGCCCTACCCCACACCACCCTTCCACCTAACCCGTCCAAATTTTCTATTTCATATATTTTATTTTATAAAAAATGAGAAATTTTTCTTACCTCCCACCACAACCCACACACCAAATTTAACCACACAATTTTTTTATTTTTTATAAAATCTTTATAAAAGTAAAATAAAACATATGAACTAGAAAAAATTGGAAGGGGGTTAGGGGTGCGGCACACAGGGAGAGAGGGGGGGTGTGGGGCGGTGGATTGGTGGGTGGTGTAGAAACAAAATAAATTAACTCTTTTTAAAACGGAGGTGGGGTGGGGCAGGTTGGTGTAGAAAACCGAAAAAAGAATATAGAACTTTTTTCAATTTTTTTTTTTTTTTTTTTTTTGGGGGGGGGGGTGAGGGGTGGGGTTCCCAACCTTTTGGGGTGGGGGTTTCAGAGGTAGGGGGTTCACAGCGGGGGTGGAGGGAGTGGTGTAGAAAACCAAAAAATAAAAATAAAAATAATTTTTTTTGGGGGGTTGGGGGGGTGGATGAGGGTGGTTCAGGGGGTGAGTTGGTTTGTGGTGGGGTAATTGGTTGAATGCCACTTGGAGACTTGTTTTCCTACTTTCGTTAGGGAAGTCATTTTCCTCATTTTTGAGGAACTTGTTTTCCTAAAGAAAATATTTTCCAAAATTTTTGACCAAACAAACATGAGAAAATTGGAAAACATTTTGCGGAAAATCTTTTCCTCCATACCGAACACACCCTTAAGGTACCTCTCATTTTATTAAGTGGTGATGACTTGTGAGATTTTATCTTTCTGTTCTTAAGTTGGAAAACTTCCTGCTCCTGTTTTCACTTTGGACTCTTAGCACCAAGAGATATCAGAGAAGGAAAAAAAAAGATCAAGCTTGATGGTTGGACTGAATCTGTTAAACCAAGGGTCAGTTCCAAGCGCCGAAAGCAAAGCCCTAAGATTGATCTGATTTAGTTCTATGATTGTTGATAAAATTGGAACCAAAATTTAGGTTTGACAACTTATAGAGCATCAGCTACTGATTCCGCAAGAAGTAACTTTTTATTGTTTTCATCCGTGAGGAGGGGAGCCTTGGAGTAACCGGTAAAGTTTCTGCCACGTGACTAGGAGGTCACGGGTTCAAGCCGTGAAAACAACATAATGCAAGGTAAGGCTTCGTACAATAGACCCTTGTGGTCCGGCCCTTCCCGGATCCCGCGCATAGCGGGAGCTTAGTGCACCGGGTTGTCCTTTCATCTGTGGTGTATATAATGATTATCAATGGCTGGCATGCAGAGTGTGCTTAGGACAACGTAAATACAAAACCATTGGGTACATAATATCCTAAGATATCCTGTCATAAACATATAATGCAAGATCTGTTTTTGCTTTTCAACAATTCTTCTCTATCTTGGACTTTCTGACAGGTAATAGATTTTAGTGATTTAAGTGGATATTCCTATATGTGGTACCTGCAGCTCAACCGTCATGAGCTAAGCCTCCCATATTAGCTAAGGTGCTTATGCTTCTCAAACCAAAGATGACATAGAATATATGTCAAGCAGTGGACTCATATTTTTCCGTCCTGTTTCACCCTTTTTGGGGTTGACTAGTGATGAATTTGGTCGAAGACCATCATGCATTAACTTGAAATTATTGCCATGGCAACATTGTGAACCCCATTAGATATTCTTTTTTGTGCCTCCAGGGCGGGACAGTCCCTGTATAGTAAGAACCGCACCTCTATTTATGATAATGTCACCTAGTATGTATTAGTTCTTTTTCTAGAGACTGCTGAATGAACTTTTCTTTTTCTATCCCATTAGGATGTGGTGAGGATTATACGTCTTTTTGAGACAATATGGGTGCTAGTTCTTTTTACTGAGAGTACTGATTGCAATTTATTTACTATCTCTTTGACGAAATGCATCTTGTATTAGGATGTGCTTGAGGTGTGGAATTCCCAAAACATACACGCACGTGAGAGGGATGGTGTGCCCAGCCTGTGGTGATCGCCCTGCAGACACTGACGAGGAGCCAGTCAAGAAGAAGGGGTCTACCGTCAAAGATAAGGAGAAGAACAAGAGGATGAAGGGGCAGTCATCCCATGCAACTTGGAAAAGTGAGACAGAAATGCATCTCCGCCAACAATTTGATTAGTCAAGTCTAAAACAAGTCGGTCCGATTATATGTATGTCCTCCAGTAGCATAATCGATCAACTCTGTACTTTGGCAGCTCTACTCAGCTGAAGTGAATCTGAGAATTATGCGGTAATCTTTCAGCTATATGTTTAAAGTGCATAACCTGTGATGTAGATTCTGGTTGGTTTTAAAGCTAAAGTGCCACCACTTTGTTAGGTTTTCTCAAGATGTTTCAACAGAATATGGGTTTTGATACTTCTTGTTTGGAAGACGTCGTGCAGTCAATGTGTGCCAGGCTTTTTCATAGTCTTCTTTTGATAGAAAGTCTTGCTTCTGCTAATGGTAACTAGTTTTAGTTTTGCTATAGCTAATGACTGTTTGACTTTTTCTTCCATTAAATCCCTCCCATGCATTAGGTCTGAGCATACAACAGTGTGAGTGGTTTCTTGGCAGTGTTAGATGATGATGTAAGCTAAACGATACTGTTTTATGATGTAAGGTAACTCATGATATGGTGATGTGACACTGTTCTACGCTGATCAAGAAAAAGCCAGCTGCTTAGAAAAGACACTTTCAATAGGACATCAAGTGTTCAAGTAACATGCCGATGCACTTTACGTCCCTCTTGTATAAGCTTAAATTAGGTCAAGGTTTCTTTCTGAGGGATCAAGTGAGATATCCAGATATCATATGGTCAGATGGCCAGTTGTTCTGAAAGCATAAAAAGAAGGCAATTAAGGTTTGAGGAGAAACTCTGCATGTGCAGAAAAAGTTTGCTTTCTAAATTGGTGTGGATATTTAGTTAGGCGTTTGGTCATAGGATTTGGGACCCCAATTTCAAAGTTTTGATTTGAAATCAACCGTTGCGTTTGAAATCTGTACAAATATTCACCCTTAATTTGGCCCTATTGTTGACTTGATCCGATCAATTTCTTGACTTAATGAGGTTTGTTTGCTAGATGTTGCCAAAATACAAATGGGATATAAAATTTTAGCATCGGAAATGGAGAGGGTCAACAGATGCCTTGTAAGATTGTCTAATATTGACTACCTTTCTTTGTCGGGACATGATTCATTAGCTGGAAAGCTAATAAGAAATGAGTGTTCGCTGAAGTCCCAGTTGATTTCACTAACCGTCATTAAACTCTTGTTTACTGCACTACAATCACAAAACTATTTTATCACTTAAAAATAACTGAACTATTCCATAATCCATCAATTGATACCAAAAATCCAAACAGATAGGCTAACTCAGCTATAGTCGGTGTTAGCCATGCGAATTTCATTTACGATTTAGTGCAGTCCACTCATAAAATTCGATAAAATATTTTTTTCACAAGATAAAAAATAACCATCACCCCTGTTTAACCAATAAACTTTTATTAGGTGAAATTTTTGATCAAGTATTGCCAGATAAATGGTATCCTATAAAATTCTTTCACATTACAACAATGTTACTCATATGACGATGTGACATAGCGACATAATCGCAAGGCAAATTTAATGAACAAGTTTTATAAATGGTAGTACTAGATAAAATAATTTACATATCACAATGTTTTTTACATATTACAACAATGCTTCTCATATGATGACGTAACACAGCCACATACAACAACAAAAAGATTATCGTGTAAGAGCTAATAAGATTATCGTGTAAGCTCTGTAATGTAAAATGTATTGATAACATCTTTTTACACATTAGAACAGTATATTTCTCACAAGCCAATTGTAACCTCCAAGATCCCCAATACTTGAGACACTCTTCAATCGGGAGAGAGCACGAAATGCATCAACAAAGTATTGTAGCCATCACAAGCACAATTGAGTAGAATTTAAATCACAGTCCGCAATTGTGGAGTCGTGGTGCTATAGATATTCACCCTTAATTTCTCCTCACCTACCTGACCAAAAAGGAAAAACGTAGAACCGCGGTTTAGGTTGACTCCGCTATGTTGTCACTCTTAGATATGTTGGCAATTGCCCATGCATAATTCATACTCTTCAGTCTTCACTCTTTTCACTACAGAAAACACCCCTTCATCTTTAGGACCACAGATTCACTTAAACCCGATAAAGCATGTTAAGCAGCTTCCCCAGCTACATTATCTTCTTTCTGGTGAAGCAGCCATAGAGTTCACTATCTACCTGGAAATTCATATAAGCCCACCAATAGGTGTCAAACGAAAGGTAGAAGAGGAAGGGGAAAAACAAGCAGCCTTGGATTTGGCTTGCAGGTTTCTGAATTTGCAAAATCAAATACTTCAACAAATTTCAGCAAAAGCATGTCTAAATCTGTTTGTTGTTATCATGTAAGCAGATCAAATTCCCAAATTAAAAAGAAAGAAAAAAAGAAAAAAGAAAAGAGTAGAAGTGAACAACAACAGAAATCCCACAACGTGGGTCTGGGGAGGATAGAGTGTACACAGACAAGCCTCTAGCTAGACCACCTCTAGCTAGACCTTGGTAAGTAGAAGTGAGGAACCATTTATATAAATGTACTGCCTACACAGTAGAAAAAGAAAAGGTATGTAATGAACTAGTTCAAGGCTGTCTTGCAGTTATCAGAATTGCAGAAAAAGCTTAGTTGTCAGATGTAATTAGTTCTTCGAAATCTGTATACAGAAGAATGGATTGTGCATGCATCCTGTTAAAGTGGTAATCACAAAGATGTGATTGCAAGTGATGATAAAAAGAAACTGATTGTGACATCTCACTCAAGGAGATGCAACATAACAGACGGGAAACATCTATGATAAAACATCCAAAAAAACACCTAAAAAACCTTGTAACATGCTGTTGAGAAACCCTATTAACGATGAAGCATGATGACTAGTGTAGACACCACCATCCCTCATGAAGCTTTTTAAGTATTTATGGTCAGAGCCATCAGCGACTTTTCTCTCATTTAGCTGCAATTTCTCCATGACAAATCAAGTTCTCAGCCATCACCAGCTGGCAACTCAGAGATGATGAATCTGAAATCTGTACATTGATTTGGCATGATAAGGTTTGATCCACCAGAATGTCAAACATGAATGTAGTTAACTCTACGAAAGCTTACCATGGAAGGGGACCTCAAGCCAAGGGCTCAAGGTCAGGTGTTACATATGAGCCTGAAGACCTGAGGAAGAGCAAATGTGCAATAGATCGGTCTATAGGGTTTGTGTCTCTTTCCATGTCCATATATCCTTTCCCCCTGCAATACAAGCCACTAGACATTCCTGGCCTACGAATAATGTAATCCCTGAGTAATGAAACAATGCAAGTAGAATCTATCACCTATGACTGCTTCCAACCAATCCCCAACCTCCCCCCACGCGACCAAAAAGAAAAATTTGAAGACCACCAATGACTTTAAGTACATTTAAGGGTTTAGATTGAGTGTAGCCCAAATCAACTCATCTGAAAATCTGGGTCTACTGTAGGCTACATTATCATCCCAAATAAATCCATAAGAGAGTTTTGCAGATAGAAAAAAAAAAGAAAAAGAGGATAAAGAAGAAGCAAGAAACAAATGGTTTTCAATAGAGGATCATAAGACAGATCACTTTTTAAGTGATTCTATCGAACAGAAAGAAATTAAAAGAAAAAGTTGGAAAGTGGCGTTAAGTTGGTCCTGTTGGGTTAATGACCCATTCCAAACATCTTGAATGATCCCACTTTTACCATACAAACTTTGTACAGATCTGACCCAACCCATGAAGAAAAAAGCACACCTATATATTTTTTATAACCAAAATAAAGCAACACTATTTAGTACGGACACACCTGTTTGTCCAGTGTGAGATACCATCTAACTTAAGAACTTAATATTGCAAACACTATCACCAAACATTCTGAAAATTTTAAAAATAAAAGTCAAATTCTCAAACTTACTTTTTTAACTCTTCTTTCCAAATTCTGGATAATATTTTTAGAAGACTACGTAGGATACCACTTAAACTTGCCAAAAAGTTTCAATTAGACACCTAATCCAAGGGGCCCAACCTATTGAATGCCTTATGTTGTAAAAAATGTGCCTATTGAACCTGCCTTGGTAACATGGCAGGTCACGTGTCTCCCACCCAAAATTGAGAATGTTTTGTCAGAAAAATAGAGTTCTTGCCGGAGAAAATGATTTTCAACTCCTCTTCTTCTTCTATTAAAATCTTTTAAAACGAGAAGTTCAAAATTCACTGTTCCTACTTATTTCTCTAGATTGTCATGCACAGTTTAAAGTCTGATAGAACCTGCACAGTTCTAATCTCTACTATCATGCTCTTTAATCACAAAACTTATTACCAATGTTAACGTTTATTCTGCTGAAGAACCCCAGCAGAAACCGGCCAATGGCTACTTCATCAATAAACCTAGCGAAGACACCGTTTTCTAGCAAAGTATAAAAATGATCAACAAGTAGCCCCCAATGGATAAAAATGTAATTGAGCAAAGTTCTGGACTTAAACTACTATTCAAGTACTCACACAAAAGACCTCACATCTGTGGGTAAGCTACTTTAAGCTCAAGCTTGAAGCCAAAATATCAATTAAACTGGCTGCCGAGGGAAAACATGCAGTACGTAGTGCATCAAAACTTGGGTAATGTGATAGCCTAGATGATGAGCTATTCTAAAATAAGTTATCCATGCACATGCTATTCTAAAATAAGTTATCCATGCACATTAACACAATTTTAATACGAGAGTCAAAATGATGAGCTGCTTTGAGAAGAATGATGTCTTTAGTGCTCAAGAAAATACTCATACTTGTTTGTCCTTTCACTAATCAACGCTTGGCTTCTATCTCTATCATCTCCATAGTCATTACTAGCATCTCTATGTCTTAGTTCAGCACTCCGAGCCAACCGGTACAAGCTATCCCTTATGCATAGCTTTATCCTTATATCCAACTAAACCAACAAAGTACAACATAATGAGTTTAATGGAAATGAAAATATTGGAAATCAGTCATTTTCAACTCATTGTATAACTTAAAATCCATTTTCAGCAGGATTGGTAACTGCTCCACCTCAGCCAGAGTGGAGTGGACTTAGATTGGATAATACAAGCTAAAACTGAAACAGAAATTCATGCATGCCAAAACTTTTGAAATGTCACCCGATAAAGAAGCAACACATGCATGCAATAAGATGAGAGATGAAACAGTTTAACTTTAGCAGTTCTCTGCCAAACGCTAAAACCCTCTGCAAATGCTTCATTACACCTCTAATGGAGCATTTCCCTTATGAATATATATAGGTAAGTGTGTGTAACAGCAAACCTTTAATATACTATATCCATCTAAACTATAGCAACAAGTCAAATATTTCTAGCATATAATATGATCCTAGAGCAAGAATATATAATTATGTACAGATAATGGATCAAGACCCTCTAAAACTATCACATTTTTATTAGTACATAAACTGTCCTGATTACGTTACCCTGAACTATAACTTTCAACTGTGAAATCCCCCTTAAACTATCACATCTCTAACTATAACTTTCAAGTGCTAAAAACCTCCTATTCATTTTATGCTATGTATGTTCACTCTCCCAAAAAGCTATTAAAAAGTGCCAAGTGGCATTACACGTGTTATTTAAACTTTTTTCCATATTTCATTTAGATTATTAATAGTTTTATTTTTCACATATATCCTAATTAAATAAGTAAAACTAAAGAAAAAAAAGTTAAAAGCAAAAACGGGGAGATAGGAAAAGGTAAAGAGAAAAATATAATGGATGCCATTTTTGTCCCACTTTGTTGGGAGGTCCTTGCTTTTAGAGAATTGAAGCAATCCAGGTCCCAGTTGGTTCGATTTCACCTTGATTTCAGTCTATAATTTTGATTTTATTGTGTCTTGGGGTTGAAAGAGAAAGAAAATTACAAATGTTAACCACATCTACATACCCAAAAAAAAATAATCACATGTAGAGAAGGTGAAGAGGATAAGGAAGAAGACCTCATTTATAGAGAAAAAAGAACTAAAGAGAAATAAAAACAAATAACAAAAAAAAGATAGAAACCTAATTTTCTGGCTTAATTAGTCGCTACAAAAGCCATGTAAATGGCTTTCTTTTCCCCTCACATGCCTCTAAGGAGGTGTTAACACACACTTGGCCATCTGTTAAGCCAAGGGGTTTTAGCACTTGAAAGTTATAGTTCAGGGGTAAACGTAAACAATGCATAGTTCAAGTATGAAACTAATAAAAACGTGATATTTTAGGAGGGTTTTGGTCCATTATATATATATATATATATATATATATATATATATATATGTATATGTTTTCTTCAGACCAGAATCAAATCAAAAGTTTGTTGGACATGCATGGTTAAATAATTTTTTCAAGCTCAAAGTAATAAATTCATCACCAAACAAGATTGGAACACATGAATTTCATAGGGGGACTAATGGAAGTGCTCTCTTGTACAATCGAGGAACCTAATTCTGCTGGAAGTCTCATGCTAATGCCTTCAAGATCACTGTTGTTTACAAAGTTAATTCCAGAATGGTGAAGTAGCTTTTCTGCCTTCTTTTCACTTGTTTCTATAGTATCCATCTGAAAAGAAGGATCAGGAGAGCTCTGCATAGACTGCAGGTGATTTGATGCAAAAAAGTCATTGGGCAAAAGAGACATGAAACCATCATTTCCAGATTTAGTAATCGATGAAGTTGGGTGAAGGGCAGTCTGATCTGAACGACTGTAATCAGACATGTAAGAAAAGCTACTATTGAAGTAATCAGTCTCAGGTTCATGAGCTTCATTTTGCTGCTGACTACCCGATGATATCAGATTGACTTCAGATCCAGTGGCCTCAGTAGAATATTTTCTCTCTTCGGAAAGGCCATCTATTTTACGCAAAGCATCACCATTTTCTAGATAAGCAACTTTCCTCTTTCCTTCCAATTGATTATGGTGTTTTGCATTCTTCGTATTTATATTACGAGACAAGCAAAATTATAAAGAGGGGGACTCATTGTCAACTATCTTTATGCAACAGCAATCAAGAGAACTGCATTCTTTTTGGCAAGATGATACAACCCAATATCTTAGACAATTAGAAAGTCCAGATATCACAAATTAAGTGATGAATAAACGTAAATTACCAATACAAGTTACCGCACCCTAGGAAAACGGGCAGCCCGATGCACTAAGCTTCCGCTATGTGCGGGGTCCGGGAAAGGGCCGGACCACAAGGGTCTATTGTAAATAGCCTTACCTTGCATTTCTGCAAGAGGCTGTTTCCACGGCTTGAACCCATGACCTCCGGGTCACATGGTGTCAACTTTACCAGGCTCCCCTTCGAAGAATTTAAAATAGTACTGGTAAACTACTTTGAGGATGAATTGAGCCCATGATGAGGTTATCAGTTGCATAAACACTATGAACACAGAGAGAGAGAGTCCCAACTACCATCAGTTTTTAATTAACCATTACACTACCACTGAGCTCGGTTGACTGTTTGATGAATTCTCAACCTGGAGCCGGTCACTAAATTATACTTTCTTCAAAACCACCACCTTAGAAGTAACCTGAAGCAGACGACAAGGTGAGAAGAATTTGAAGTACACAGAGGCAGAATAGTACTTACTTTCTTTTGAGGTACTAAATTACACCCTGAATTACTTGATCCATTCACAAAAGATGGATGGCTCGGATTGGCCGACTCATCTTTCTGTGAGGGCCACAAGTTAGAGCTTGCTGATTGATTTTTAGTGCCAGAATCACTAACTGAACAGCCCTTTTCCTTTGTTCTTGAAACTTCAAGTCTGCCAGAGATATTTTCCAATGCATTGGATGCTAAGTTTTGAAACTTAAAATCTGAAAATCCTTCTCCAGATCCTTTAATAGCATCTGATGATGAAAACCAACCAAGGTCATCCTCATTGACGTCTCCAAGTCCAAATGTTGAATCACAACTGCCAGAAAATAACACAAAATCGAGTACAAGGTAAATAAAATTCCTCCTTCAAACACAGAAATAATCAAAGGAAAATGGAAAAGTTTCACCTCACTGAATATGAAGAAAGCAATTACCTGAACATTATGTCAACATCCTCAAAGTTCCCTATCTCAGACCAGCTATAATACAACAGATCATTCGCGTCTTTATCCACACGATTGTTGTCAAAAAAACTGAGATCATCATCAGCCAGAAAACTGGGTCCAAGTGGAAAGCTACATGAGTTTTCTCCAACTGCAGGTTTATTGTTATCCAGAAATGAGCCATTTTGGCAGAACTCACTGTCAATGGAGTCCATATTTTTACGTTTGAAGCAATGATGCAATGTCCCATTATTTTCAGATGCTAGACTTGAAACTTCTTGCATTGAGTTTCTGTCACAGGTATTAGGAAAGACACAATCAGGTGCATCAACCCATGAGTACTCTTCAAACATTATGCTGCTTCTTCTATTTAGTAGAGGAACTTCTTCTTGCTCCTATCGCTGATTAGAATATTTGTCAGTAGATTGTTTTCCCATAATACTTGATAAAACTACCTCCTTGAGAGGTTATCACTCTTGGGAGGAATTAACTTACACATCCACAATTAGGATATTGCACTACATGATTATCACTATCGCAGAACTCATCCCAAGCTTTAGCTTCTAGCTGCAATTCCAGAATTTTAGCTGAACCTTCAGATAACAGTTTTAAAATGAGTTCATCAACACTAGAGTTTAATAAAGTTTATTTAAAAAGTGAAAAACCTCCGATGCAACTAGAATGATGATTCTTGCTAATCTTGAAGATATTAAAAGTTTAACCCTTAGGTCCTGAGAGATTATGAGTAGTTATAACTACGGAAAAAGCTAAAATTGATCAAATTGAAAGACAACTTTTTATATATTAACTAGGCGTCTACACCAATTTGGCTAAGATAATATATGTATGAGAGAAGATCAAAGAATTAAAACTAAGGAATAAACTAAAAAAGAGACAAATTGTAAGATCAGAAGGTGAAATAAATCAATAATTCAGATTCCAAGAACACTAGTCCCTTTTTACAGTTGCCTCTCTTTTGGAGGGAAGATAATAAATGTGAGTATCACTGTATTTACTATCCTGAAAACACATAGACAGAGTACAAAAAAGGATTTAACAAAAAGAAAAAATGAGCAAATATCAACTTAACAAGAAAAAGAGCAAAAGATTTTTGATAAATCATCGGTATTTGCTAACTCAAATAACGAGTAGTCAAGGGAAGTGGATGAAGAAGGTAATGTTACATTGTTTGTATAGTTTGAGGTATGCCTCTTTATATGGACAGCAAAATTAGCTATACCATCACAGCTTTTACGGTTTTACCTGATCAAAAGAAGAAGAAAAACCTAGCTATACGATCACAATAGAACTAACAAAAGAATCTAGTATGCACTAACTAATCATTTATTATCTTAATAAAAAAATTATCAATTCTTTTATACTGAGAACTTGGTAAATATAACATTACAAATATAAAACCATAATAGTACCCCCTCAAGCTGTGATTAAGAATCAAGTGTCTAGGAGTGCAAACAAGTAGGTCATAAGAAAGTTGGTCGTCCCCTGAAAAAGAAATCAAGTAACCCTTTGGCTTTTGTCTGCTTTGAGACTAGTTTTGTCGATATTCCTTCAAATTCTCAGTGGTTGGATAGTGGTGCATCATGTAACTGATGACGTGCAGGACTTGGTAAGCAGACGGAAGCTAGAAGAGGATGAAGCCAGTATTATTTTGGGCAATGGACTCAAAGCGGAAGTAGAGTTTATAGAGACTGCTATTTTGTGTTTTAAGAATAACTTCTAGTATTCGTTTAAAAAATGTTGTTTTTGTACCATCTATGAGACGGAAACTAGTTTCTATTTCACTCTTGGACAAATATGGTTATTCATTTCAGCTAAATGATGGTTTTATTAAGACTTTTTTACAATTCACACATTGTTGGTGATGGTTTTGAGGGTGATTGTCTGCATCACTTAAGGTGTTGAATGAGAATATTTCTGCAATGCATGTTGAAAAAAATTCCCACAAAACGTCTACTATGAGTAAAACTTCTTATTTGTTATGGCATAGGCGTCTTGGTCATATTTCTAAAGAATGAATAGAGCAATTGGTTAAGGAAAATATTTTACCTGTTCTTGATCCAAAGAAGAAGCAACCTAAATAACCTACCAGTAAAGAGTCTAACAGAACAATATCGTAAGGAACAATTCAAACAGTAGGAAATTATTAAGGAGTAAGGACAGGTCAAACAGACACGTGAGCCAAAACGCCCCCCCTCAAGGTAGACAGTGTGCAACAATGCCTAGCTTGAACATATGGTTGTCGAGAGCTGGTTTAGAAACAGCTTTTGTGACTTTGGGATTAGTTACTACAAGTTCATGTGTAATTCTAGCAAGTTTATTCTCCCATACTAGCTAAGCTTCTGTTATGACTTTGGGTTCTAGAAATTCAAACATTTTGAATACAGAAGGCTTCAGTAACCGAATATCAAACAAGAAAATTATCTGTTTACTCTATAAATAATCAAAAGAGAAGAATTGTTATAAGTTTATTGCAATAGAGATAGACAAACATCTCATCATTTTCTGTTACATCAGTAACTTGTTTTTATTCTTGCATCTGGCTGGTAGTTTAGTTTCAGGAGCACTTCAAATCTAAAATAAGTCTAACCAACAATCGTTAAAAACTTTGGACAAACATAAAAAGAATACCGTCTTAGCATACACAAGAGCAATTAAAGTTCCACAAAAATCTGTGATAGTTGGGCTCATAAGAGAATTCTCTCTATGCACATACTATTTTAACCCGCAACCTTCAAATTTTTTCGTAAATTTTAGAAAGTTCCTTAACAAGCAACATCATTTGGAAGGTTATGACTTTTTTATCCTTAGTAATTTAATTGTAAAAGTGGTCCATACTCACTAATTAAGCCAATCAGACATAAACATGAGCAGTTAGGGAAAGAACAAAAGCACTTTATTTTTGTTATTTTCTTTTGAGAATCCTTTATTTTGTCATATTCTAAGGAGGAAGATATATTCTGGATACAAGATATTTAAGAAAAATAAAGGAATGGAAGATGACCAGTGGAGATTAAATCCAATGACTTCGTCTCGTGGTGTCTCTATGTGGAAATATTTAAGGCATTTGGAGGATTCTTCGGACACAAGATTCAAGCTGAGAGATGACAAACATAGAATTTAGATACTGTTGGACTGGACATGTTCACTCAAAAGATATATTTCCAAAGTTGTTCAGATTTGCTACAAATCGCAAGTGCTAATATTTCTCAGAGTAGTTTTTGATAAGTAATATTGCCAGGAGTATTAATTTATAAAACCAAGAATAAGGATAGGATTTAAGGTTTTAAAAGGGACTGCAGTCATTGCAAAGATGAGCGTGCATAGCAGATGCTAGATTACACGGGTTTGCAAAGTTCACCACGTTACCTGATGTTATTTGCTGGTAAGGGGAAAGGCACGGAAACTCATTGAGTGACCACAGTGGAGAATGATAATCTCCATGGAAGAAAAGATGCCCGGTAAAAAAGTTTCATTTCTCCTGGACAAACAAGCGCTTATGAAGCTATATTTACACAACATAATGTTGGCTTAACTGAAATATACTTGCTTAAATACTTTGTATCTTCTGCATAAGCAAGCAAAATGCAAACAATTAAGATTTGTTGCCTTTTCGAGCTTGTTAGGGTTGTTAGTAAAGCTATATTATAGAACCTCTTTCATGCACTTTTTTGGTGAATAAAATACTTGCTTAAAAATATATATATCCATCATAGGAACACATTCCTTGGAAAGTGTTGAAACGCGAAAGTAATAATGAATTTAACAGTAGAGATATGTTTCAAGAATTTACCGCCCAATTTAGAAAATCAGAAGAAGCAAAACTTCGGAAATAGGAAACCAAATTTATGTTGCGTTCATTGCAGCTCATTGAACCCAGACCTCAAGAAAAATCCTTTTATCTCCTCACTTTCTCTTCTTCTTTTTTTCAATGTGGACTCCAAACACACAAAATGCAAATGTTAGTACTATATTTGATGTTTTAGCTCCAAATAATGAGGTTTTGGATTTTTTGGATTCTGATTTGATCAATATGATAATTGTACAGATAAAATGAATATCATCTACTGCATCCGATCACACGTTTATTTTTTCTTATAGTAAAATTAACAGGAACAGAATTCTGGTGCTAGAAAGCAAACTTTCCTTCATTGAATTCAAAGAATCTAACTTGTCCGTTTTCCTAAGTAATTTCGTTGTCTAAAGCAACACAAATACACACAAGTGAAGCTAAGATCTCTTATTAAGTCATGGTTCAACGTACAAATATGAAGCATGAAAAGGACATACAATCAGCTCCAATCACCAATTAAAAGAAATCAAAGAAATTCGAAAGAATATCTACATGTATTTACATTTCCATCTTAATAATACTAATCCAAAACTTAAAGCAATATATCACAAAGCTTCAGAATCGACTGGATCTACCTCTGCTCACGAAGCAACAAAATAGGAAGTAGTAAATCGAAATCATAATCTTCAAAAATCAGTTCACAAGCTGAAAACTAGAAGAAAAAACAACAAAATTAACAGCGTGAGATCAGTTAACTCACCCGGAAAATCAAAACCGTATTCCAGAAACCCCTAATTTGATTCACAGATCTTGGAATTCTCTATGTAATATATAGGGAGAAGCTTTTGCTTTTGAGATTTTGTCGAATATATTTAATCTATTTTACATATTACGTGGACTGCAACGTGGCAAAGAGATCAAATTTGTGGCGTTAAAGCTTCTAGTTATCAAAATTCGTGGACGAGAGGAGAGGGTTGAGAAACGATCTGTTTTCGCTACTCCATTGGTCCACGTAAGATCAAACAGACACCTGTCAGCTGCCTCCCATATCGAACAGTTCAAACAACGTGCACCTGCTGTTTTTTCTTTTTTAATATTTGCAACTATAACAATGATATTGCTAAATAATATTGTTTAAGAATAACTTATACTTGATAATATTGTTTATGTAGTCTAAAAAAATATAAGTTTTATTTGAAAGTTAAATAGTATATGTATGAATTTTAACTTAAAATTTATACTTCCTTCGTCCTAATCTATACGAGGGTGTTTGATTGCGCACGAAGTTTAAAAAAGATTTTTTTTTTTAAAGCTTGTGGTTAGAAATTATTTTATTAAGAGTAAAATAAGAATTTTAGAGTTAAATTATTATCAAATACATAAAAGATATTTTTTTAAGACCGACTAAAAACTAAATAATGTCATGTTGGAGTATGTGTTATGAAAGTTGGAAAGGGTAAAAACTCAACTTCCAAGATAGTATATGCTTTTTTTTTTCCAAAAAAAGAGCTAAGGTTACTTACCTTTCCATTTCATCGTTGATGGCTCTATTAGTTGTCGGAAAAAAAAAAGATGGCTCTAGGAGTTGTACACGGCATGTCATTATGAGTACACCGAGTGATTCTATTTCAATTTACTTTATTCACTTATAGCTATGTCGGATACCATAATTGCCTAAATATGATGTTTATGTAAACTTTCTGAGTCAGTTTCATAAGTTGTTAAATTAAAGTGTTTATTAATGTGAGAGGATGTGCTTTGCGTAGATAGGAGCGAGAGAAGAAGCAAAGTTGTAGTCCTCATTTTAATGTGTTGACATAGGCATTTAAAGGAAAACAAAAGTTAATTATAATACCTGAATATCACGATCATATAATATGCTAGCAGTCGGGTGTTTGTATGTTAAAAATCGTACTTGATCCAATATGCTTGAAATTACTGCACACTCGAATTGTACCCACTGGCCCGAATCACTGCTTGTCCAGACTTTCTAATTCCGAACACTGTTTAACAGTTGCATGCCTGCATCCACTCACACTCTAAAAAGCAGTTTAGCAGAATATATAACCTCTCACATAATTATAACCTTGGTGCCCTGCAAGTATGTTGATCTACAATTTTTTCCAGAGGATAATGATTTTGGGGACATAAATCTTGTGCGCAAAATGGGCAGAATGAGGACATTTATGTAATTTCTCACGAACTGTAACTTTTTTGTACCAGTTCTGTCCTTGTCTGCTTTCGTACTCTCCTTCTTCTGTTTGAGGATGAACATTTGTTTAATTGATATCTGATGTAACGACCAGTTTGATCGTTTAGGAATTTGACGCTTTTTATCCCCGTTGACCCTTCCCCTAGCCCCGTTAGAGCGCAATTCACCCGTAGGGATGGGCGACACGATTCCCGAGGTCATCGGGAATGTCCTAAAAGGACTTGAGGAAATTAGAGCTTTACATTTGAAATAATTTGACTAATAGTTGAATTTTAGGTAAACATACATTTTTCGGAATTCCGTCATTTTCATGAGGTCTGGAGGGGATTATGACTAGGTGGCCTAATTGGTTCGGTTCCTGAGGCATTCTGGAGCATTTCGTACCCTTGGATGGAAACTTAATTTTGGCCGTTTGGGGGTTGACCTGGTCAAGGTCACTTCCGTTGGGAATTTTGAGGGCACGGTTGAGTTCGTAGCACGTTTTTACATATGTCTGCATGTTTGGTTGTATCCATGAGGTCTTAGATGAATGTCGGGATTTTGGGGTGAAACTAGATTTTTTGATATCTGGTGTATCTGCTTCAACGAATGGTTGGTCGCTCCTGTGGGCTAGCCTAGGCGAGTCCTGGTCTACAAGTGCGAGCCTCAGTGTTAATGCCTTCCCCTGCATCTGCGGGGATTATGTTCGCAGACACGCACTTGCTTAAGCGAGCAGTTTCCGCGGAAGCGGAAATGTAGATATTTAATGTGTTCCGCCTTAGCGGATGGTGTGTTCGCCGAAGTGTGTCTGTGAAAGCCGGCGGGGTTCAATAGAAGCGGACATAGCTGAATCAGAAAAATCTTTTTATTTCCGCACTTTTCCATTTCGAATCACACTTTCCCAAAATATTTTCTTAAGCAAAGAGACTCGGTAGAGGAGGATTTTTGAAGATATTTAGCAAGGATTTCTTGGGGGTAAGATTATTTAACTCCCTTTTGATTATTTAAGTTCTTATGTAATGATTTTAATGGTGGTAACTTGGTGGGAAAGAAGGGGTTTAAATGTTGAAACCTTAGTTTTTGACAACTTGATTTCTTCAATTAAGGATGAGATTTTTGTAGATGACTTTCTTATTCTAATCATGTAGTGTGGATGGGAAACAAATATTAAGTTGAATGTTGGGATTTTAAACTAGTTTCCTAAATGGATTTTCTCATAAAAATTGGAGCTTTTTGGTTAAATTGATGAAAATAATGTTAGTTTGGGTTGACGATTAATATTTTGGACCTTGAGAACTTTGAATAAAACATTTTTGATGTAAAGTTACTATTTTGCCCCTTTTTGGATTCAGATTCCCTTTTAATTGGAATACTTTATCTACTTGTGGTTCTTCCCTTTTCGTTTGAGTTCATAAGCTAAGATAGAATACTTATTCGCTAGACTTTGCATGTTGGGAGGCTCTACGAAAGAGAAAGACACTTGCTAGATAGTTCGTGACACATGCTCGGCATTGAGGTATGCTACAATTTAATTCTTTTAGACTCCGATAGAAGTACATATTAGTTATAAATATTGATGGGTATTGAGGGTCCCACCTTGGCGGTTGTGATGAATGCTTGGGTGGGTACCAATGTTGAACTGTGATAATGGGTGTTTTGGAGAATCAACCTTAAGCTGATTTCGATTGCTGTTGTTTGGGCTTGTCGCCATTATGTGGGCATGTCTCCATGGTTGGTATTGTGTGTTTAGTCATCACATAGCTTTCATTACGATAAAGTGATGTACATGAAGTTACATATTGTTGAGCTTCTATAAGTATATAATATTCATTTCTGATACTTGATAGCTTAATGTGATTTGACTTGTCATGCATTTATCACTCTACATCTCGTCTAAATACTTGGAAACGATATGATAATACTAATTGTATTAATTATGCTTTTGCATGATGTACACATATCCATATCATTTATATACATTTTTATTGATATTTGAACTGTTGAGATACAGATGAAAAGGGCTTGAAAGCCAGTTACTGGATATGGTACATGGTAAGAGAGTGATGATTTATGATGATACTACAGCCACAGAGCTGGGATCCGATGGGAAATTTCGGATGGATATGATTGATGATGATACTACAATCACAGAGCTGGGATCTGATGGGTTCAGATGGATGTATGAACCTCATGTGTCTCCCATGGATCACGTGACACCTACTGCAGGAGCGTGTGTATACCAGATACATATGGCCATTGCATACATACATATCATTTGCATTGCACCCCATTCATATATATTTGCGTGTACTTGATGTTGTGTGTACTCAAAGATGAATAATGGTAAACTCCATGATCTTGAGACTTTTGGT
This sequence comes from Anisodus tanguticus, assembly GCA_034509755.1. NCBI lineage: Eukaryota > Viridiplantae > Streptophyta > Magnoliopsida > Solanales > Solanaceae > Anisodus > Anisodus tanguticus. The sequence continues at coordinate 30,562,200 of CM067550.1, forward strand.
AGGAGAAATACTAATTGTGAAAGGTACATGACATTTGAATTGGCATTCATACCATACACACATTTATACATAGATTTATTGTTGATTAATAATGTGATTTGCAATGATCGCTTGGAACTTGGGTGATTCTTATGATTAAATGAAGTTGGATTATTGGATTAATCCTATTGGATTGGTTGCCATGATTAGGCTTATTTTCTGTGAATTTGGTCGTGTGGTTTACAACTTATGAGTCTAAGTTTTCGATGTTAAACTGTTATTATGGTCGGAAATGCCTACTTGTCAAAACTAGCATTTAGATCAAGAGAATTATGTGTGCACGTGTGTTGTCAGGGATTGAGAGTGTTATTTAGTAAAGTGTCTAGCAAAGATCTTGTTAAGGTGTTGTTGTGGTAGTTGTTGACTTGTATGCTAGGTGTAAGGCGTAGACTCCTACTTGTATATAATGAAGACGTTAATGAACTAATATGTATTATGCCCTTGGACACCTAGAGTCATAACTGAGTCTTAAGGCTAAGTTAATAAAAGAGCTAAGGTGGTACGTTAGCCTAGGTATCATATCCTTGGAAGGTATTCTTAAAATGATGTTGTGTACCAAGTATCAACTTGCTTATTGATTGTGTTAAGTCGGGTAACTAGGTGAAATATGAATATGACTTGAACAGAGGGTTAGATCAGTGGTTATCGATAGTAAAGTCCCTGTGTGCTACGTGTATTGAAGTGTACTTGATTGTGATTGACCCTTATGTGTATTGAGTGATTTATATGATTTATGAATTTGTATGTGAATACAGTGATTTATATGACTGTTTGTACTGTCTAGAATATGACTTATCTGAGATTCAACTTGATGTTTATATCTATTACGTAGCTTTCGTCGTTAACAGGCTATGATGCCTACGGGGGTACGTTGTGTACTCATGCTATGCTTGCTGCATCTTTTACGTGGATTAAGGTACTCAGTATAATCAGGTTATAGTTTGGAGCACAAGAAGGTTAAGGCAGACCGCTCATTCTCGGTAGCTTTGGTCTTCATCCTGTCAGTCACCCTTATTCATTCAGGGCGTAATTATTAACTCTTTTTGCACTTTGCATCTTAGAGTCCTTGTACGAGTGACACAAGGTTCTAGGTAGTAAACGTTGTACTTGGTTAGATGATGTAAACATTTTAAGGAGCATTGTTATAATATGTACTTCCTTTACTTCTTTTGCAGTTAATTACTTAATTTTGTTCTTGAATGTTAGTAGTTCATCTACGGGTTAGGGTAGGTTCCATCACGACACAAATGGGATTTTGGATCGTGAAAAATTGGTATCAGAGCTCTAGGTTCACCGGTCTCATGAGTAAATGGACAATGTTTAGTAGAGTCTCGCAGATAGGTACATAGACGTCCGTACCCATCCTCGAGAGGCTATAAGAAATTTAGGAAATCTTCCCTTCTTTCATTCTTTCGTGCTACTTCATTCATATTGGTATCTGAATCTTCTTCATCATATTCTATCACCGACGGTGAGAGCACGCTCTCAATTTTGTACGTGAGTTGTTGGTTATGATGTCACGTGGTAGGGTATAAGATGTTTCACCGTGATGCAGACGCATGACTCAGTCCAGTCTTCAACTATCGTTTGAAGGTTCAGTTTAGTAAGGTGATTGTGACTCTTCAGTTCGGTGATATACTTGGAGAGTGGGAATAATAATACAAAGGTGTAAGAAAGAGGAATGGGATGGATCAATCTCCGTTGTATGAAGGAAAAAATTAGTTTATGACGTGTTCGATAGGATAAGGTTGCAAGATGTGCGAGAGTGAAACTCATATAAGGTTATGAGGGTTAAGTTGGGCTTCGACGTGGGAGAAAGGTGGTTGCGGAGTAAGAGCTAGTGATTTGTGAGATCTTTCGATATATTTCTATCGGTTCCAAGTCAGGTGGCAAGGTTACTGTGACGAGTGCAGCTTAAGGAGGTAGATAGTCGTGTTCGTTTAATTAAAGAGTGTGTTCGTAGGGTCACTTGGCATTTTGAAGTTAGTGATAAAAAAGGATTGGTAAAACCAATGGATTGTTGATTTGTGAGTTATTTCACAGTTGTTTAGTATAGAGTAAGTGTAAGAGATCGTGTATGATTTGGTATGTTGGACTACGTCGTAGGCTAATTGGAGTCAGTGATAGACTAATAGGAATGACTCTAGCGCTGGACAAGTGTGGAGTTCTATTTAAGGAATTACAGGGTGTTGCCTTTAGTTCTTGAATAAGAGTTATGGGCATGGTATATAAAGATTAATACTTGAGAAGTTCTACAATTACTGGTATAATGACTTTGGAGATAAGCAAAGGACAGAGAAACTCACACGGATAGTTGGATGTGTTTTGGCTTGGCAGAATAAGGTAAGGGTTGGTTCTTTGCAGACAAGAATCGTATAAGACACTCGAGGGAGGTGTTGGTCAATAGGATAAGTTATAGTATGCTTCTAACTCCAGGATTGGCTCGACTACTTTTGCGGGACTTATGATATTACGATATTATTTGAGTGGGGCTGAGTGATGATCGATCGATAGCAGTGAATGTGATTTGAAGGGAATTGTTACGCCCCTTAGTTTTGCAGGCCAATGAAAATATAGTAAGCCGACGTGAGTCGTGAGAACTTGAAATCATTTTTGAGTGTTCGTATGACGTATAAGGATGTTAAAGAATGGTTTCAAAAGGTTGGAAGGGCCAAGGGAAGTCCAAATCGACAAAGTTTCGATGATATGCTAAGTGTTTTGCGTTGCAAATGCCATTCTGCCTCGTAGAATCAAAAGAGCCTTAGCCCCTACCTAACCCCCGTATTGTTGATACCGAGAGAGGATGGGACTTGGAACACATGTTACCTAGAGGTTGATAACCTCACCATGAAGTGCACCATTCCTATGCCAAGGTCGAAAGATTTTTTTGATAAGTTTGCAATTGGATCATCACCGATGGAAGGCATTGAACTTGCTCTTGGTTTATTTCCGAGAAGTTCTTTGCCCACTCAATAATCTTGCAAGCACAATCCGGAAACGGCTAATGAAGTACAACAACTCATGTAAGAAAAGGGCCCTGTCAAAAATGACTTTAGGTTGTATACGGAGCACGACTTGTTGGTGCCAAAAGAGCATGAGAAGTGGTACACTTGTGTTACCATCCAATCCATCGGCAACATTGTGAAAGAAAAACTCTCTTTTCTGAGGCTACAATTTTATTTTGAAGCCAAGTGGTTCTATAAGAAGGATTTAAGGAGAGGATATCATTTATGGGGAACCCACGAAGAAGATGCACGGATGATGATCCTCGAGGTCGAGTTTGGTTTGAGCAAATGGCTTGTGTGACACCCCAAACATTTTCCTATACAAGGTATCACGTCCATCCTTGGGACACTTAACATCATCCGAGGGCTTGTGTGTTAACCCAACCACGGCGGAGCCTATTCAAAGATGGTCCAAGGCTACAGAATTCATAGCGGTACATAATTGCTTTGATTCGACTCCTTCTTCTCATCATGTCATATGGAATTACTATGACCTTACTTCCTCTAGCACAAAATTGAACGGTGCGTTAAACAGTTATGCTATCTATGACAAGGCATTAGGTTATATGAGAGTCATGGCACACTATGGTCAACTTTCTGAGTCAAAACCGTTTCACTGGTATTCAGATCCCTATTTAGCGAGTTTAGAGAAAGGCGTCCACAAAATAAAACTTCCGAACTTATCTAGAGGTGGAAATATTAAATCAACACTTATTGTTGAGAATTTTTTTTCACACTTAGATATCACGAATTCGAGAACGAATTCTTTTAAAGAATGGGAGTCTGATGGAAATATCCCCGTGAGCTCAAGGTGTCCAATTGATCATCAAGGTGATAAGCGCGGGGTTCCAAAGATGTTCAATCAACCAATGATAATGTGCTTAAAAATGCATGGAAAGTGGAGTGGAGTTGGAGTTATCACATGAAGATCTAAGAAGCAAGTTTTATTCGACCTTCTTGTTAGTCTTGGCCGAGACCATGTTTTCTTTTAGCTTGTTGTTTTCTTTTATTTCTTAGCTTAGCTTTTAACTCTTATCTTAGGACATGATTTAATGTGTAAATAAATCTTAGCTCCCACTAGGACACAATTAATAAACCATGTAATAGGAAAGAGGGAGACAAAAGCTGAGAGGTTCTCCAAAGGGACCAAAACCGTATAAAGTTTGTCCAAGCCACGATGGCAAGGACAAAGGATGACTTGGTCGACACCATGGAAGAGACAAGAGATTTCTAGAAGATGGATACTTCAAGGACTGAATTTGAAGACAAGAAAGTCGTCCAAAGAGAAGGACAAAAGTTGGCCGAAATTGCTTGTCAAACAAGAACAAAGAATGGAAGCTTCCAAACTAGTTCCAAGAAGATGAAGTCTTGAAAGGACCAATCCATCCCCTTTTCGACTTGGACTCCACAAAGAGGTGTGAAGGAGTTTGAGCTCAACTTTGTCTTCAAGAAAAGCCAAACCTTTTCCCATTGATCATACCAAAGTCGAGAAGCCTCTTGGCCAACAAGAAAACCTCGAACCTTTTTCCCACTAGGCCAAAAAATTGTGTCTTTAGTTTGTTTTCTAGAATAGTCTTTTGTTTACTATAAATAGGAAACTTAGAACTTGTAAATGGTCAGAGTTGATTGATATATAAAAGTGAGTTTTACTCAAAGCTAATTGTATTTACTTGTGTGTGTTTACTTTTTAGTTGGTTCTTGTGTGAACCAAACTCTTCTTCGGTGCAAGTATTGATTAGGACTTGTGTGACCTAGTCTATACCCAAGCTTGAAGAACACCCTTTCTGGTAAAAGAAGGTTGGTACTTATGTGGACCAACTTAGTCTAAGCCTTGGGAGCAACAAGGGCATCGATCACCCTCACTTCGCTTGTTCACGGGCATTGCGACTTGCAAACCCCGGTCTCGACCATCAACACTTAGCCAGGTGTCGGTTCGGGCAATTAGCTCCCTGTTCCTCTATCCATGGGCCTATCCTCCATACCTCACGAAATCCACAGCTACTAAAAATCACAACCATCAACACTTAGCCACAATCATCAAACACTTAACCAAAATAAGCCTACCACACTTGGTGTGCGTCTGGACTTGCATCTCGTATTCCGATTGCATCCCTCGACCAAAACACTCCAGAATACTCCCTTAATGTTCACTATAAACTCCATTAACCGAAACCTCTCACAAATAACAATCCAAGGCCGACGACACACAAACAGTCCACTACAATCACCAACCGAGACCTCACTGCCTCAGTTCAGTCCCGAGCCTTTCCATTACCAAACCACCAAGATCCGATCATATTCTTGACCCTCAACATCCCTTGAATACCTCCACAAAAATCCCAAGTCAGAAACTACTCACAACTCCCCGCCCAACCCCGACAACACCAAACTGTCCGTATAACACTCCTTACCGAGAACCTCACTGGTTCAGGTCTATTCCATCGTCCTTCCACCACTCAACCACCGAACTCTGACCATCAATCTTACCCTCAACGTGTCCACAACCACTCCAGAAAATGCCTTGAATGGATTCCCTCTATACCCACCCGAAATCACCACCCAACACCCCACTGTTCCGATAACCCGAGAACCAATAACACCTCTACTTGTGCCTCAATTCCGGGTCAATCCGATTGTAACCAACACCTGACCCACTTACCCAACATCACCCTCATTATATCCATAAATTCCCTTATTCGAATAGAATTCAAAGACTGGATACATCTTAATTCTATGGAATGCATGTCTAGTGTTAGGATTTGTGTCAAACTAGGACTCCTGCAAGCGATTTGATTTGTCCCGCGTAGAGGAGAGTTGAGTCGGTGAACAAAGGTGGGGCCAATATAATTTGAATATATTAGTCCAATTTTCAAGAAGAATAATTTATAATTGCTTTCCTACTCCAAATGAATAAGGACGGACGTGAGCTTCAGTCAAGTGGGTTACGTGTTAAAGTCAATTGAACAGATCGAGCAAGCTCGAATTGACTTAACATGAAACCTACTAGGCTAAAAGCTCCTTGAAGAATAATATAAGTCCATAGAGCCCTGGCAAAGTATCAAATGAATTTATTGCAAATGATGATGCAACATGAAACGCAAATATGTATTCAATGATTACAATTAGAAATAATTCTTTTCTAATATTAGGAAATTGGTGATCTTTTGGTAGCATGGGGGATGACTCATCAGATGTATATTGTCCCTAAAATCAATTATTTCAAGTTAAATAAAATTGCAAGGACATTCTTTTTGCAAGTTAATCGGCCCGAGGTCCTAATTTGTCATCTTGCTAATACTTCAAGCCCTGTCGTTAAGTTCATTTATGCAATGACAAGTTTTGAAGTAAGGGCATTCATGGAAAATGTAATTTTATAAAATATAAGTTCACAAGAAATTTGAATTATATTAAATTTAGAATATATTGAACCATTTGGATTATATTAACTTCAAAATATATTAGTTTATATAAATGTTATGAATTAATATACATGGATTAATTATTTAAGTCCAATAAATATGGATTTAATTAAAGTCCAATGTCGTTGGGCTAGTCCATTGATTTGGACTACAAATGATGATCCCACTTTGCCAAGCCCAAGATGTCATCTTATCCTAGATGCTCAAATTGGTGTCACGTGTCAAATGATATGGCACACCAAGTCAAACGAAGGAGCCAATAGGATCATGCCATATGTCAAAATGATGCAACATGCCTAGTCAAATCAAAGGCCAATGAAAATATGCCATGTGTATAAGTGACATGTTCGGCCAATCAAATATCGCCATGTCAACTTAAATCTGATTTGCTGAAAGAAGTTCATCCTTATCACAACTTCTCCATCCTACAACTATAAATAGGGGGATCATAATTCAGAAAAGGGACCACAAATTCTAACTAGAAGCCTGAGAGAACCTGTGGATCAAACGCCGCAGATTTCTCTACAAGCTACAAGCACTCAAATATTTCTCTACAAGTTCTAGAGATCAAGACAAAGATTCAAGATCAAGCTTCAAGCCCTTGAACCCAAGTACAAGTTCAAGATGAAAAACTACCAAATTCAAGATCAAACTCAAAAGCCCTTGATTCCAAGTACAAGTCCAATATCAAAGACCACCAAATTCAAGATCAAGCTCAAATCCCTTGAATTTATTACCGAAAGGAAGAATTAGAAGATTGATAGAGATTGTAACACTCATATTTGAAATCAAATACTACGATTATTGTGATATTTTTCTGTCTTGATTATTATTTTCTCGACGCCAATTTTATTGTCTACAATGATATGTGATATAGTGATACTATCTCTGTCTCTTCATATGCTACTTTGTCTCTCCATATGCTATAGCATTTTAAGTTACTTGAACTTAAAAATGTGTAACTGTTCCAAGAGTTCTTAATTCACTGATTAAGAAAAACATTACTGCTCAATGATTATGGGTAAAAGAATATTACTATAGAATTTATGAAGTGATCTTTGGATTTATTACTATAATATTTATAGTGGAAAGTTTTCTCTTACATTTTTGTACACTAACATTTATGAATGATTTAGTTTTAAAAGGTTATGAAGAAATAATTAATTTATTTTGGAAGTAATTCATAATATAAATTCTTATTAATTTCCAGAAAGAAATTTATAACTTATTTGAAGGTGAACATTATATATTGTTGTCACGACCCAAACCGGAGGGCCATGATTGGCACCCGAACCTTACTTGCCGAGCACCACTAGACATACATTCACCACATAATTGTAAATAAGCATGGGCCACGAGGGCCGTCACGTGGTAATCTGCTGACTCATAGAAATAATAAGCTGAAAAGATGCAAGACCGACATGGCATATATTTATATACATAGATGCTAAACATGATCGTATGAGCCGACAAGGCTACCATAGATGACTATACAACAAAAACATAGGCCGAGGAGGCCACATAACATCTGACTGCATCATAACTGTCTACAAGCCTCTACTAGTGTATGTGATATCATAAGGTTGGGACAGGGCCATGCCATACCTATATGCATATCAAAAATATAGTACCAAGACTAGACTGCACCTCTGGAACAAGTAGAGTGCTTTAATATCAACTGAATAGGAAACCTATTGGTGCGGACTGTCGCCCTGTCTACCTGAGCCCGCGGGCATGAAATGCAGCGTCCCCCAACAAAAGGAACGTCAGTACGAATAATATACCGAGTATGTAAGGCATGAAAAATAGCATAATAAAGGCATGGAGGTAACCTAAGACAAGAAATAATCAACTTGTACAGAATTCCTCTGAGAGCCATAATATGCCTAAGTATCGTACATATGCGTACATAATTCCTGGTCATACATATACATATGTGTATATAACGCCATCAAGCCTCTGTGGGCATCCCATCATATCATATCTGTCTCTATGGACATAATCATCATCATATACCAGCTGATCAGGTGGTGATACGTATATAACGCCATAACCTTTCCCATACCCCATATACATATCATATAGCATAGCGTATATAATGCTTGTGAGGTCATGGTATATATATGTAAATAATGCATGAATGATACTAAGACACTCTGAGTCTATGAGAGTGACGTAAGGTCATTGCACCTTCGATTAACATTATGGAACTAACATCATCAACATAACGTATTTTGAAAAATCAACAAGACATAAGATCAGGTCACTGTCATTATATAGATGTCAAGAACATCAGCCTCTAACATATCTAAGAGTGGAGACGTCATGGATATTGTTCGTTTACGTTCTTTTCATTCTGATCATGCCAAAAGAAGGAAGAGTAGCCTTAACATACCTTTATTGCTAACGACTCCACATAATGCCCTTAGTATTTCAACCTACATCAAAGAATTAGAACAATGGTTAATGTCATGTAAGGACTCAAAACACATTTCTAAGTTAGTAGCTTTCTTACGGAAAATCGGGCAGCACTTCCCCTACATTTCTTCACTTCTGAAAATTCAAAACAACACCAAATAACGATATTAACAATATCAATAACCAATCCCATCCAATAAGCCCCTCAACAACGTAAGAAAAATTTTGACAATTCAAATAATAGTATAACGAGCGGTAAGCTTGGTTTCTGATTAAACAACTATAATTTTAAAACCCCTTTTCTCCTTCCAGAACCTGTTAACATCATTAACCACAACATATCCACTTACTCCTACTGATTTTCAGCCACAACCCAACATAAAAATGAAGGCATAACAGTCCAACAATTACATCAACTCAAAACTGATTTTCAAATTATTTCTTCATCAATTCTTACTTCCACAACTTAGTTAAGGCACCAATAAGCTTTACCACAACATATCCAAGCCAATACTCACATGTGACAGCCATAGAATAACATGAAACTACTCCAAACAACCCATAACACCACAACAACTTCCACTCAATTTCCAGCCCCTACTTCACAAGTTCCTCACCAAATAACCTAGCTAGAACTTAGATAAACTCAAATATATGATGAAGGGAGAATTTACTTACCTATATCAGATATTTTAGGGATGAAACAATGGTAGTATATTTCCCTTGATGACCATCAACTTGCTTCACTTCAGATCCTTCAAGATTGGAGATTACCCTTTAACTTTAATTGAAAGAAGAAAAAGATTATTGGCAGCTTCTTAAGGGGTTTGGAGTAGAATAATTTTGGAGAGTAATCGTGGGTCTCTTTTATGTTTCTACTACTTGAATATTATAAGGAGAGATGTCTTGATTCAGTCCCTAAAAAGGCCCTCTTGACTGACCTACACATGTTCATTTAGGTGGACTAATTTGGGTCTTTCCGTTTAGCAAGTAGGTGACACACCTACTTGTCACCTGCTTGGTTAATTAATGGGTGTCACATGTTGACCTTGTTCACATAGACACATGTCTTGTTCCTATTTAATAATCACCACATGTGTTAAGTATCTCAAGCTAGTAGGACGTGTAAGCAAGCATCTCAAGCAAGTAGGACGGGTAAGAAACCAGATCAATTTTATTTGCCTGCAATCTCATTCCTCACATTGTTGTGCATTCGTCAGCCTCAACTTAGTCATGTATATGTTGAATGGAACTACGTGATGTAACAATAGGCATGTCTAATAATATATAACCTCAAAGATAATCCTGATGTCCAAGACTAGGAGGACTAACATATGATGAATCTCAATGTATAAAACTATGAGGTGTAACATCCTTCACCCCTTAGAAAGATTCATCCTCGAAATGGAAGTATACATAAGGGAACAATTAATCCCCTAGGTTTTCCGAAATTTTTTGATCGAATCTCTCCTATAAATGGGACTATCCGACCCTTTTCAACAAGTAGAAGATAAACTTGCTTCATACGGCCATACAACAACATATACATATCATCGGGCCTCATGTGACCATCAAACATCAAACATAGCTATCTGAAGTGGGAACTCACCTCATGTATCCATACGTCAGCTCTTAGTCAGGCTATGCTTCACTAGGAACATAGGCTTTAGTCTGAAATAAGTGAGGATACTTATACTTCATCTCCTCGTCCGCCTCTCACGTCATCTTTTGCCTCCCATGTCATCTCTTCTACATTCTTATTTCTCCATAGAACCTTCACGGAGGCTACTTCTTTAGTCCTTAGCTTGAAGACTTGTCAATCTAAGATAGCAATAGGAACCTCTCCATATGATTAGTCCTCTGTAACTTTCATATCGTCAATCGGTACAATCCGAGAAGGATCCCCAACACACACTCTCAACATAGAAATATGGAAGACTAGATAAACAAACTCTAACTCGGGAGGCATGTCCAATTCATAAGCCACTTGGTCTATTTGTCGAATTATGCGATATGGCCCAATGTACCTTGAGCTGAGCTTTCCCTTTTTCCTAAATCTCATTACACCCTTTATAGGAGAAATCTTCAAGAAGACCCAATCATCCACTTGGAACTCTAAGTCCCGATGTCGCACATCTGAATACGACTTCTGATGACTCTGAGAGGTTAACAGTCGTTCTTGAATAATCTTCACCTTCTCTATGGCTTGGTGCACTAGGTCAAGCCCAAATAATTCTAATTCACCAACTTCGAACCATCCGATAAGAGATCTATATTTCCATCCATACAAAGCCTCATATGGAGCCATTTTGATACTAGTATGATAAATGTTATTGTACGCAAATTCAATAAGGGGTAGATGATCATCCCAAATTCCTTTGAAGTCTAATACACAAGCTCATAGCATGTCTTCGATACGCTCGGCATGTCTGCTTGTCCGAGCGTAGAAACCTGTGCTAAGATTAACTTGAGTGCCGAAACCTTTTTGAAATGATATGCAGAATTAGCTATAAATTGCACACCTCAGTCAGATATAATAGAAATAGGCACACCATGAAGGCGAACAATCTCCTTAACGTACAACTTCGCGTAGTCCTTAGCTGTGTAGGTAGTTTTGACTGACAGGAAATGAGTTGATTTGGTCAGTCTATCAATAATCATCCAAATAGAATCAAACTTATGATACGAGTGAGGTAAACCCTTAATGAAATCTATATTAATCATTTCCCATTTCCACATCGGGATCTTAATGTTTTGAGTCAAGCCGCCGAGCTTTTGGTGCTCTACTTTTACTTGCTGATAATTAGGACAATGAGCTACAAACTTCACAATGTTCCTTTTCATGTCGTTCCATCATACATACCTTTGAGATCATGATACATCTTAGAAGATCCAGGGTGAATGGAATATCATGAGCAATGGACCTCTGTCATAATCTTGTCTCGTAATACAACTACATTTGGAACACATAAACGACCCTGGTGCCTGAGAACCCTATTTTCGTCAATCTCAAAGGCTGTGGTCTTCTTTTTTTGAATACCCTCTCTAATTTTACCTAAAATGGGGTCATCTTCTGAACCCATTAATCGGACTCCCAACCTAGCTAACTGATGGAGCTCTCTTATCAACTCTTTCCTCTCAGCCCGCACCAATATCGAGCTGACCATAGACTTGCGACTAAGCGCATCCGCTACAACATTAGCTTTACCAGGATGGTATAAGATGTCCATATCATAATCCTTCAATACTTTAAGCCACCTTCTTTGTCTCAAGTTCAACTCTTTTTTCTTAAATATATACTACCGACTTATGATCCGTGAAAATGTCTACATGAACACCATACAAGTAGTTCCGCCAAATTTTCAGTGCATAGACCACCGCGGCTAACTCCAAATCATGTGTCGGATAATTCTTCTCATGTTTCCTCAATTGCCTTCAAGAATAGGCTATCACCTTACCATATTGCATCAACATGCATCCTAAATCCATTTATGAGGCATAAGAACTGGTGACGATGTTAGTCTGTCCTTTAACTCCTGGAAACGCTGCTCACATGCATCGGACCACTGGAACTTTATGTCCTTTTGTGTCAACCTTGTCAATGGTGTTGATATGGTAGAAAATCATGCTACAAACCTCCTATAATAGTCGGCTAAGCCTAAAAAGCTACGAACCTCTGATGGATTCATGGGCCTCAGCCAATTCTACCTTTTGAGTGTCAACTCTTATACCTTCATCTGACACTATATGACCAAGGAAAGCCACTGAATTCAACCAAAACTCACACTTGGAGAGCTTCGCATACAACTTACGATCCTGAAGTGTGTATAGTACTACCCGCAAATGATCTATTTGCTCTGCCTCTGAGTGAGAATAATCCAGAATATCATCTATAAATACTATCACAAATACATCCAGAAATGGGCAAAACACGCTGTTCATTTGATCTATAAATGTTGCTGGCGTGTTTGTGAGCCCGAATGACATTACTAAGAACCTGAAATGCCCATACCTTGTTCTGAAAGACATTTTCAGAATGTCCTTCTCCTTGACCCTTAGCTGATGGTACCTTGACCTTAGGTCGATCTTTGAGAAACACGAGTCACCCTGTAACTGATTAAAAAGTCATCAATTCTAGAAAGAGGGTTCTTATTCTTAATAGTGACTTTATTCAGCTGACGATAGTCATTACACATTCACAACGAGCCATCTTTCTTTCATAGAAACAATATCGGCGCACTCCAATGGGACATACTGGGCCTAATGAAGCCTTTCTCAAACAGATCCTTTAATTGCTCCTTTAATTATTTCAATTCAGCTGGATCCATTCTATAAGGAGGGATAGATATCGGCTGAGTTTCTGGCAACATATCTATACTAAATTCAATCTCCCTTTCGGGAGGAAGGCCTGGAAGTTCATATGGAAATACATCAAGAAACTCATTAACCACCAGAATTGATTGAAAAGTATGTGGTTCAGCATCGACATCTCTGGCCCGAACAAGATGGTAAATGCAACCTCTAAAAATTATCTTTCTTGCCTTAAGGTATGAAATAAACCTACCCTTTGGCATCACAGTATGACCCTTCCATTCAAGGACTGGCTCACTTGGAAATTGAAATCTAACAATCTTTGTTCGACAATCAACATTAGCATAGCACGACGCCAGCCAATCCATGATGATAATAATATCAAATTCAACCATTTCTAACTCTACCAGATCCGCTAGGGTATGATGGCTACAAATTAACACTGCACAATTCCGATATACCCGACTAGCAACTACTGACTCACCAACTGGTGTAGTTACTGCAAATGACTCTCTTATCAACTCAGGCTCTATACCAAACTTACATGCAATGAAAGGGGTGACATATAATAGATTAGAGCCTAGATCTAACCACGCATATATATTATGTGAAAAGACTGATAATATACCTGTAATAACATCAGGTAAAGACTTCTGATCCTGTCGACCCATTAATGCGTAAATGCAGTTCTGGCTACCACCGAAGCTAGTTGCTCCATCCCTACCTCTGCCTCGACTGGCTAATGTCTGATGACCTTTCCCTGACGGGCGTGCTGAAGATGATGAAGTTGCTTCAAATTCAGTCGTTGGGCCCAAACACCTCCGCCTCTTATTGAACACTCTCGCATGATATGACCGGGATAACTATAAGAATAGTACACCTCTGGTCCTTGTTTGCACGACCCCAGATAGGCCTTACCACACTGCTCACATCGAGTCAAAGGCGACCTCATCTGACTAGAATCCCCTCTATATTAGGACCCTGATGCTCGTGAACTCTAACCTAGTCCAGATTAAACAAACCGATCAACCTTCGACCTCAAAAATTGTGATGGTGCACTAGCTGCCGGGTAGGATGGGCGCCTATAAAACTGTGGCCTAGACCCACCTCTGAACTCTCCTATGTCACCTATGGACAGGCCCCTCTTATGCTGGCCCCTATCACGCTCTCGATCTACCCGCCGTTGTCTCTTACGATCCTCCAAATTCTGTGCATAAGACTGAATGCGAGCAATATCCATATTCGGATTCAGAGAAGCCGTAGTACACTCATTAACCAAGTGTGGCCCCAAGCCAGTAACAAACCTATCTACCCGGTCGCTCATCTCAACTATGATTGTTGGAGCATATCTGGCCAATGAATTAAACTACAAGCTATATTCTCGAACACTCATATTACCCTGCTCAAGACGTAAAAATATATCCTTCCTGGCCCGTCGGAGCTCGATCGACATAGAATGTTGTAAGAAAGCCTCCGAAAACTCTCTCTATCATGTTGATGGGGCATGAGGTCCCCTAGAATGCTTCCATGTCTCATACTAGGTCATTGCGATATCCCGCAATCTATAAGAAGAAAACTTTATCAACTTAGTATCGGTGGCATCCATTACCCGCAAGGTACACTGCATCTGATCCAGAAAATTATGCGGGTCAGCGTTCAGGTCTGATCCAGTGAAAACCGGAGGGTCCAGGTTGATGAAATCCCGAGCTCTCACACTAACTTCTCTATCAGAAGGATCGGTAGTCTGATGTTGGGCTTGAGAGGCCACCAATCGAGTCAATAACTGTACAATACTTCGCATATCAAGATCTTCATTCAGAGTATCAGGTGGAGGAACTGGGGGTACAGGAGCCCACTAAGCTCCACTGGAGGTGGTGGAGTCGGGGAATCATGCGGAGGAGTCACACTGTGGGCCTCACTCTAGCGCTCACTAGCGGGTGTCACTCGGATGGTACCCTCATCCGCAGCCATATTTAACACCCTTTTACTCTGGGACTTTTTCCTTGCTATAGGCATTGCTAAAATCATAAACACAAGATAGATTAGGAGTGGAATGCTTATAACTCAGCTCTACTGCACGATCTAGAACAAAAATGAAAGGTAACCATCCTAAATGCCTCGTAACCTCCTATTTATAAGTGTGGTGCACAACACACCTATAAACAAGACTCTACTAGGCACGACTTGCAGACTCGCTAGGACAAACCTACTCTAATAATAAGTTTATCATGACCCAAACAGGAGGGCCATGACGAGCACCCAGACCTTACTTGCCGAGCACTATTAGACATACATTCACGACATAATCGTAAATAAGAATGGGCCACGAGGGCCATCACATGGTAACATGCTAACTCATAGAAATAATAAGCTGAAAATGTGCATGACCGACATGGCATATATGTATATACATAGATGCTAGACATGACTGTACAAGCCAACAAGACTACCATAGATGACTATACAACAAAAACATAGGCCGAAGAGGCCACATAACATCTGACTATATCATAACTGTCTACAAGCCTCTACTGGAGTACGTGATATCATAAGGTCGGGATAGGGCCCAACCATACCCATATACATATAAAAAATATCGTACCTAGACAGAACACTGGAACAAGTAGATTGCTTCAATATCAAATGAATATGCAACCTACTGGTACGGACCATCGCCCTGTCTACCTGAGCCTGCGAGCATGAAACGCAGCATCCCCCAACAAAAGGAACGTCAGTACGAATAATGTACCGAGTATGTAAGGAATGAAAAATAGCATTATAAAGGCATAGAGGTAACCTAAGACAAGAAATAATCAACCTGTACAGAATGCCTCTGAGGGCCATAATATGTCTATGTATCGTACATATGCGTACATAATGCTTGGTCATACATATACATATGTGTATATAATGTCATCAAGCCTCTGTGGGCATCCCATCATATCATATTGGCCTCTATGGGCATAATCATCATCATATACCAGTTGATCAGGTGGTGGTGCGTATATAACGCCATAACCTTTCTCATACCCCATTTACATATCATATAACATAGAGTATATAATGACTATGAGGGCATGGTATATACATGTATATAATGCATGAATGATACTAAGACACTCTGAGTCTATGAGAGTGATGTAAGGTCGTTGCACCTCCGATTAACATTATGGAACTAACATCATCAACATAACTTATTTTGAAGAATCAACAAGCCATAAGATAAGATCACTATCATTATATAGATGTCAAGAACATCAGCCTCTAACATATCTAAGAGTGGAGCCGTCATGGATATTGTTCATTTACGTTCATTTCATTCCGATCATGCCAAAAGAAAGAAGAGTAGCCTTAACATACCTTTGTTTCTAATGACTCCACATACTATCCGTAGTACTTCAACCTATATCAAGGTATTAGAAATATGGTTAATGTCATGGAAGGACTCAAAACACATTTCTAAGCTAGTTGCTTTCTTACGGAAAATCGGGCAGCACTTCCCCTACATTTCCTCACTTTCCCAAATTCAAAACAATACCAAATAACGATATTAACAATATCAATAACCAATCTCATCCACTCATCCCCTCAACAATGTAAGAAAAATTCTGACAATTCAAATAACAGTATAACGAGCGACAATCTCGATTTGTGATTAAACAACTATTGTTTTAAAACACATTTTCTCCTCATCATTAACCACAATATATCCACTTACTCCTACTGATTTTCAGCCACAACGCAACATTAAATCGAAGTCATAACAGTCCAACAATTACAACAACTCAAAACTAATTTTCAAATTATTTCTTCATCAATTCTTAGTTCCACAACTTAGTTAAGGCACCAATAAGATTTACCACAACATATCCAAGCCAATACTCACATGTGACAGCCATATAATAACATGAAACTACTCCAAACAACCCATAACACCACAACAACTTCCACTCAATTTCCAGCCCCTACTTCACAAGTTCTTTACCAAATAACCTAGTTAGAACTTAGATAAAGTCAAATATATGACGAAGGGAGGATTTACTTACCTATATCAGATATTTTAGGGATGAAACAATGGTAGTATATTTCCCTTGATGACCATCAACTTGCTTCACTTTAGATCCTTCAAGATTGGAGATTACCCTTTAACTTTAATTGAAAGAAGAAAAAGATTATTGGCAGCTTCTTAAGGGTTTGGAGTAGAATAATTTGGGAGAGTAATCGTGGGTCTCTTTTATGTTTCTACTACTTGAATATTATAAGGAGAGAGGTATTGATTCAGTCCCTAAAAAGGCCCTCTTGACTGACCTACACATGTTCATTTAGGTGAACTAATTTAGGCCTTTCCTTTTAGCAAGTAGGTGACACACCTACTTGGTTAATTAATAGGTGTCACATGCCGACCTTGTTCACTTAGACAAGTGTCTTGTTCCCGTTTAATAATCACGTCATGTGTTAAGTAGCTCAAGCTAGCAGGACGTGTAAACAAGCAACTCAAGCAAGTAGGACGGGTAAGCAAACATATCAATTTTATTTGCATGAAATATCTTTCCTCACATTTAAGTGCATTCGTCAACCTCAAATTATTCATGTATATGTTGAATGGAAGTACGGGATGTAATAATAGGCATGTCTAATATCGTATAACCTCGAAGATAATCCTGATGTCCAAGACTAGGAGGACTAACATATGACGAATCTCAATCTACAAAACTACGAGGTGTAACAATTGTATTTATATCTAATATAGTATTATCTAAATTGTGTATATTTATTTTTTGTCCAAAAATATTACAACGTTTGTAATACCTTGTACCTCTCAATGTGTGTATGACTAAGTTGAAGTCGATGAATTTACTTGAATATGGAGAAATAAGGTTATAGTTAAGTCTAAGGATTCAAGTGTATGTCAAGGTTAAGCCTAGTTAAAGAAAATGAGATTCATAAACGAATGAGACGTCGGACAAAGGTAGACGACCTACTAGATTCATATATGTGTGTTACCTATGTGCTTCACCTACGTGCCTCACCTACTTTCTTACACATTCTACTTGCTTACACTTCTTATCTCCTATATCGATTCTCTCCAACAATAACAACCATGACGTTTTCTCCCCTTCTCCATCTTCTTTATATTGAGCTCCAATCTCTCATGGTAGTAATGTACCCTCTTTCCTAGTCCATAACTCAAGATAAATTTATCTTCCTAGACAGCCAAGGCATCTGCCTCTTTTTTCCATTTATGGTTCTTGAGTGTTCTTCATTTTTCTTGCAAATAACTCATAAAATCATCTTCTCTCATGTAAGGCTTTCAAGTTATTGTTAAGGAATTTAATTCCTATTGTGTAGAAGAGTTTTAGGTTGCTCCAAGTGTTTTTTTTCGTTAGGACAACCTTGGTAAGGCGTCACCTTCATCTTCATTTTTGAGCTTGTTTGTGCATTTTAGACGTAGTTTTAGTTAGAATTCATGGGCGGTGATCGGAAGCCGTGAATTCAAGTCTTATTTGATGTTTGTAGTTATTTGTGGGTTGTTTTGATGGTATGGAGAACGGAAGGCGTCAGGTAGCTCGTAATGAGCTTGTGTGTTGTTAAAAGGAGGTCTGGTGTGAAGTATACCATTGTACATAGCCTCGGGTGCTCGTTGCTCTTTGATTGCTTGATAATATTGTTGGTATAGCTATAACATATTGTTTAGGGATTGTTATAACATTCAAGTTTTTCCTATCATATTGTGTTGTTTAGGGGTTGTTTTAGATGTTAAAAAGACGGTAGGTCCCCATGAAGATGGTAGTGTGAAGGGACGAAATTGAAGGATATGGCAATACACCAAGTGTTAAGGATGTGCGGGTTTGCTTCTCATCTTGTGCTATAGCCTACTGTTCTATGCAATACACTACAAAAATTGAAGATGGTATAACTATAGCATATCGCTTGCTCTCTCTTTTTCACCCCTCACAAGAACCCCTTAACTTCGCTTGCTCTCTCGTTTCCCCCTCTTAAATGTAGTTAAAAAAAAATTCTTTACTTAAATGGTCCATTTGAGTTTGGAGTTTGCTCTATTTTTTTTAATTCGTATAATCCCTTGAGTTTGGGGATTGAAGAAAGTGTTAAGTTTTGAAAGTAGGAAGAATTTCTCACGATCATAATAAATAATTTTCTTTTATATTTAAACTCTTAACCTATTTGTTGGGTTTCCATCACAGTTATAAAATACTCCCTCCATTTTAAAATAAGTAATGTTTTTATCTTTTTATTTTTTTTCAAAATAAATGATGATAAATCAAGAAAGCATTAGTTTTTTCTTTCAGTTTTACCCTTATTAAAAAATATAGAATGACCAAGAAATCATTAAAGATGTACT
Source organism: Anisodus tanguticus (assembly GCA_034509755.1). NCBI lineage: Eukaryota > Viridiplantae > Streptophyta > Magnoliopsida > Solanales > Solanaceae > Anisodus > Anisodus tanguticus. Next base: position 30,581,753 of record CM067550.1, read on the forward strand.
TCTCAAGCCATTTTGATTAAGGGGGAAATTAGTACTCCCTCCGTCCAGTTTTACTTGTCATATATTGACTTGACACACTTATTAAGGAGCTAAAATAAAATATAAAGTTTACTATATTATCTCTAATTATTGCTAATTATATAATGATTGAAATTAATTAATCTAGTTCATAATTGATAGAGTAACATATATTATTATTACTACTACTTCACTACAAAATGTCTTATATTCAACTAAAAAAATGAATTCAAAAAAAAGATTTACGAAGTAATTGTAGCTGTAGTTGTTATATTTATCGGGTCTTCCCTCAAAGCATGTTGGAATTACTTAACGAGATCCTTGGACCATTTTTGCTTTGCAAACTTAGGCTCGTGGAAGAGTATCGGCAAGAGATGGAATACCACATTCGCACGAACAAAATAGAAATAATCTAGTTCATAATTGATAGACTAACATATATTATTATTACTACTACTACTACAAAATGCCTTATATTCAACAAAAAGAATTTACGAAGTAATTGTAGCGATGTAGTTGTTATATTTATTAGGTCTTCCTTCAAAGCATGTTGGAATTACTTAACGGATCCTTGGACCATTTTTGCTTGCAAACTTAGGCTCGTGGAAGAGTATCGGCAAGAGATGGAATACCACATTCGCACGAACAAAATAGAAATAATCTAGTTCATAATTGATAGACTAACATATATTATTATTACTACTACTACTACAAAATGCCTTATATTCAACAAAAAGAATTTCTTAAGTAATTGTAGCGATGGTTGTTATATTTATCAGGTCTTCCTTCAAAGCATGTTGGAATTACTTAACGATCCTTGGACCATTTTTGCTGCAAACTTAGGCTCGTGGAAGAGTATCGGCAAGAGATGGAATACCACATTCGCACGAACAAAATAGAAATAATCTAGTTCATAATTGATAGACTAACATATATTATTATTACTACTACTACTACAAAATGTCTTATATTCAATAAAAAGAATTTACGAAGTAATTGTAGCGATGGTTGTTATATTTATCGGTCTTCCCTCAAAGCATGTTGGAATTACTTAACGAGATCCTCGGACCATTTTTGCTTGCAAACTTAGGCTCGTGGAAGAGTATCGGCAAGAGATGGAATACCACATTCGCACGAACAAAATAGAAATAATCTAGTTCATAATTGATAGACTAACATATATTATTATTACTACTACTACTACAAAATGCCTTATATTCAACAAAAAGAATTTACGAAGTAATTGTAGCGTAGTTGTTATATTTATTAGGTCTTCCTTCAAAGCATGTTGGAATTACTTAACGAGATCCTTGGACCATTTTTGCTGCAAACTTAGGCTCGTGGAAGAGTATCGGCAAGAGATGGAATACCACATTCGCACGAACAAAATAGAAATAATCTAGTTCATAATTGATAGACTAACATATATTATTATTACTACTACTACTACAAAATGTCTTATATTCAATAAAAAAGAATTTACGAAGTAATTGTAGCGTAGTTGTTATATTTATCGGTCTTCCTCAAAGCATGTTGGAATTACTTAACGGATCCTTGGACCATTTTTTTTGCAAACTTAGGCTCGTGGAAGAGTATCGGCAAGAGATGGAATACCACATTCGCACGAACAAAATAGAAATAATCTAGTTCATAATTGATAGAGTAACATATATTATTATTACTACTACTACTACAAAATGTCTTATATTCAAAAAAAAGAATTTAAGTAATTGTAGCGATGTAGTTGTTATATTTATCAGGTCTTCCTCAAAGCATGTTGGAATTACTTAACGAGATCCTTGGACCATTTTTGCTGCAAACTTAGGCTCGTGGAAGAGTATCGGCAAGAGATGGAATACCACATTCGCACGAACAAAATAGAAATAATCTAGTTCATAATTGATAGACTAACATATATTATTATTACTACTACTACTACAAAATGTCTTATATTCAAAAAAAGAATTTACGAAGTAATTGTAGCGTAGTTGTTATATTTATCAGGTCTTCCCTCAAAGCATGTTGGAATTACTTAACGAGATCCTTGGACCATTTTTGCTGCAAACTTAGGCTCGTGGAAGAGTATCGGCAAGAGATGGAATACCACATTCGCACGAACAAAATAGAAATAATCTAGTTCATAATTGATAGACTAACATATATTATTATTATTACTACTACTACTACAAAATGTCTTATATTCAAAAAAAGAATTTACGAAGTAATTGTAGCGATGTAGTTGTTATATTTATCGGTCTTCCCTCAAAGCATGTTGGAATTACTTAACGGATCCTCGGACCATTTTTGCTGCAAACTTAGGCTCGTGGAAGAGTATCGGCAAGAGATGGAATACCACATTCGCACGAACAAAATAGAAATAATCTAGTTCATAATTGATAGACTAACATATATTATTATTACTACTACTACTACAAAATGCCTTATATTCAACAAAAAGAATTTACGAAGTAATTGTAGCGTATGTTGTTATATTTATTAGGTCTTCCTTCAAAGCATGTTGGAATTACTTAACGAGATCCTTGGACCATTTTTGCTTTGCAAACTTAGGCTCGTGGAAGAGTATCGGCAAGAGATGGAATACCACATTCGCACGAACAAAATAGAAATAATCTAGTTCATAATTGATAGACTAACATATATTATTATTACTACTACTACTACAAAATGTCTTATATTCAAAAAAAGAATTTACGAAGTAATTGTAGCGTAGTTGTTATATTTATCAGGTCTTCCCTCAAAGCATGTTGGAATTACTTAACGATCCTTGGACCATTTTTGCTGCAAACTTAGGCTCGTGGAAGAGTATCGGCAAGAGATGGAATACCACATTCGCACGAACAAAATAGAAATAATCTAGTTCATAATTGATAGACTAACATATATTATTATTACTACTACTACTACAAAATGTCTTATATTCAAAAAAAAGAATTTACGAAGTAATTGTAGCGATAGTTGTTATATTTATCAGTCTTCCTCAAAAGCATGTTGGAATTACTTAACGAGATCCTTGGACCATTTTTGCTTTGCAAACTTAGGCTCGTGGAAGAGTATCGGCAAGAGATGGAATACCACATTCGCACGAACAAAATAGAAATAATCTAGTTCATAATTGATAGACTAACATATATTATTATTACTACTACTACAAAATGTCTTATATTCAAAAAAAAAATTTACGAAGTAATTGTAGCGTAGTTGTTATATTTATCAGGTCTTCCCTCAAAGCATGTTGGAATTACTTAACGATCCTCGGACCATTTTTGCTGCAAACTTAGGCTCGTGGAAGAGTATCGGCAAGAGATGGAATACCACATTCGCACGAACAAAATAGAAATAATCTAGTTCATAATTGATAGACTAACATATATTATTATTACTACTACTACTACAAAATGCCTTATATTCAACAAAAAGAATTTACGAAGTAATTGTAGCGATAGTTGTTATATTTATCAGGTCTTCCTTCAAAGCATGTTGGAATTACTTAACGATCCTTGGACCATTTTTGCTTTGCAAACTTAGGCTCGTGGAAGAGTATCGGCAAGAGATGGAATACCACATTCGCACGAACAAAATAGAAATAATCTAGTTCATAATTGATAGACTAACATATATTATTATTACTACTACTACTACAAAATGCCTTATATTCAACAAAAAGAATTTACGAAGTAATTGTAGCGATAGTTGTTATATTTATCAGGTCTTCCTTCAAAGCATGTTGGAATTACTTAACGAGATCCTTGGACCATTTTTGCTGCAAACTTAGGCTCGTGGAAGAGTATCGGCAAGAGATGGAATACCACATTCGCACGAACAAAATAGAAATAATCTAGTTCATAATTGATAGAGTAACATATATTATTATTACTACTACTACTACACAAAATGTCTTATATTCAAAAAAAAATTTACGAAGTAATTGTAGCGATAGTTGTTATATTTATCGAGGTCTTCCCTCAAAGCATGTTGGAATTACTTAACGGATCCTCGGACCATTTTTGCTTTGCAAACTTAGGCTCGTGGAAGAGTATCGACAAGAGATGGAATACCACATTCGCACGAACAAAATAGAAATAATCTAGTTCATAATTGATAGACTAACATATATTATTATTACTACTACTACTACAAAATGCCTTATATTCAACAAAAAGAATTTACGAAGTAATTGTAGCGATGGTTGTTATATTTATTAGGTCTTCCTTCAAAGCATGTTGGAATTACTTAACGGATCCTTGGACCATTTTTTTGCAAACTTAGGCTCGTGGAAGAGTATCGGCAAGAGATGGAATACCACATTCGCACGAACAAAATAGAAATAATCTAGTTCATAATTGATAGACTAACATATATTATTATTACTACTACTACTACAAAATGTCTTATATTCAAAAAAAAGAATTTACGAAGTAATTGTAGCGATGTAGTTGTTATATTTATCGGTCTTCCCTCAAAGCATGTTGGAATTACTTAACGGATCCTCGGACCATTTTTGCTGCAAACTTAGGCTCGTGGAAGAGTATCGGCAAGAGATGGAATACCACATTCGCACGAACAAAATAGAAATAATCTAGTTCATAATTGATAGACTAACATATATTATTATTACTACTACTACTACAAAATGCCTTATATTCAACAAAAAGAATTTACGAAGTAATTGTAGCGATGGTTGTTATATTTATTAGGTCTTCCTTCAAAGCATGTTGGAATTACTTAACGAGATCCTTGGACCATTTTTGCTTTGCAAACTTAGGCTCGTGGAAGAGTATCGGCAAGAGATGGAATACCACATTCGCACGAACAAAATAGAAATAATCTAGTTCATAATTGATAGACTAACATATATTATTATTACTACTACTACTACAAAATGCCTTATATTCAACAAAAAGAATTTACGAAGTAATTGTAGCGATAGTTGTTATATTTATCAGGTCTTCCTTCAAAGCATGTTGGAATTACTTAACGGATCCTTGGACCATTTTTGCTGCAAACTTAGGCTCGTGGAAGAGTATCGGCAAGAGATGGAATACCACATTCGCACGAACAAAATAGAAATAATCTAGTTCATAATTGATAGAGTAACATATATTATTATTACTACTACTACTACAAAATGTCTTATATTCAAAAAAAAATTTACGAAGTAATTGTAGCGTAGTTGTTATATTTATCGGTCTTCCCTCAAAGCATGTTGGAATTACTTAACGAGATCCTCGGACCATTTTTGCTTTGCAAACTTAGGCTCGTGGAAGAGTATCGGCAAGAGATGGAATACCACATTCGCACGAACAAAATAGAAATAATCTAGTTCATAATTGATAGACTAACATATATTATTATTACTACTACTACTACAAAATGCCTTATATTCAACAAAAAGAATTTGAAGTAATTGTAGCGATAGTTGTTATATTTATCAGGTCTTCCTTCAAAGCATGTTGGAATTACTTAACGATCCTTGGACCATTTTTGCTGCAAACTTAGGCTCGTGGAAGAGTATCGGCAAGAGATGGAATACCACATTCGCACGAACAAAATAGAAATAATCTAGTTCATAATTGATAGACTAACATATATTATTATTACTACTACTACTACAAAATGCCTTATATTCAACAAAAGAATTTACGAAGTAATTGTAGCGATGTAGTTGTTATATTTATCAGGTCTTCCTTCAAAGCATGTTGGAATTACTTAACGGATCCTTGGACCATTTTTGCTGCAAACTTAGGCTCGTGGAAGAGTATCGGCAAGAGATGGAATACCACATTCGCACGAACAAAATAGAAATAATCTAGTTCATAATTGATAGAGTAACATATATTATTATTACTACTACTACTACAAAATGTCTTATATTCAAAAAAAAATTTACGAAGTAATTGTAGCGTAGTTGTTATATTTATCGGTCTTCCCTCAAAGCATGTTGGAATTACTTAACGAGATCCTCGGACCATTTTTTTGCAAACTTAGGCTCGTGGAAGAGTATCGGCAAGAGATGGAATACCACATTCGCACGAACAAAATAGAAATAATCTAGTTCATAATTGATAGACTAACATATATTATTATTACTACTACTACTACAAAATGCCTTATATTCAACAAAAAGAATTTACGAAGTAATTGTAGCGATAGTTGTTATATTTATTAGGTCTTCCTTCAAAGCATGTTGGAATTACTTAACGAGATCCTTGGACCATTTTTGCTGCAAACTTAGGCTCGTGGAAGAGTATCGACAAGAGATGGAATACCACATTCGCACGAACAAAATAGAAATAATCTAGTTCATAATTGATAGAGTAACATATATTATTATTACTACTACTACTACAAAATGTCTTATATTCAAAAAAAAATTTTACGAAGTAATTGTAGCGATAGTTGTTATATTTATCGGGTCTTCCCTCAAAGCATGTTGGAATTACTTAACGGATCCTCGGACCATTTTTGCTTTGCAAACTTAGGCTCGTGGAAGAGTATCGGCAAGAGATGGAATACCACATTCGCACGAACAAAATAGAAATAATCTAGTTCATAATTGATAGACTAACATATATTATTATTACTACTACTACTACAAAATGCCTTATATTCAACAAAAAGATTTTACGAAGTAATTGTAGCGATAGTTGTTATATTTATCGGTCTTCCTTCAAAGCATGTTGGAATTACTTAACGAGATCCTTGGACCATTTTTGCTTTGCAAACTTAGGCTCGTGGAAGAGTATCGGCAAGAGATGGAATACCACATTCGCACGAACAAAATAGAAATAATCTAGTTCATAATTGATAGACTAACATATATTATTATTACTACTACTACTACAAAATGTCTTATATTCAAAAAAAAGAATTTACGAAGTAATTGTAGCGTAGTTGTTATATTTATCGGTCTTCCTCAAAGCATGTTGGAATTACTTAACGATCCTCGGACCATTTTTTTGCAAACTTAGGCTCGTGGAAGAGTATCGGCAAGAGATGGAATACCACATTCGCACGAACAAAATAGAAATAATCTAGTTCATAATTGATAGACTAACATATATTATTATTACTACTACTACTACAAAATGCCTTATATTCAACAAAAAGAATTTACGAAGTAATTGTAGCGATAGTTGTTATATTTATTAGGTCTTCCTTCAAAGCATGTTGGAATTACTTAACGAGATCCTTGGACCATTTTTGCTGCAAACTTAGGCTCGTGGAAGAGTATCGGCAAGAGATGGAATACCACATTCGCACGAACAAAATAGAAATAATCTAGTTCATAATTGATAGAGTAACATATATTATTATTACTACTACTACTACAAAATGTCTTATATTCAAAAAAAAGAATTTCGAAGTAATTGTAGCGTATGTTGTTATATTTATCGGGTCTTCCCTCAAAGCATGTTGGAATTACTTAACGATCCTCGGACCATTTTTGCTTTGCAAACTTAGGCTCGTGGAAGAGTATCGGCAAGAGATGGAATACCACATTCGCACGAACAAAATAGAAATAATCTAGTTCATAATTGATAGACTAACATATATTATTATTACTACTACTACTACAAAATGCCTTATATTCAACAAAAAGAATTTACGAATAATTGTAGCGATAGTTGTTATATTTATTAGGTCTTCCTTCAAAGCATGTTGGAATTACTTAACGGATCCTTGGACCATTTTTGCTGCAAACTTAGGCTCGTGGAAGAGTATCGACAAGAGATGGAATACCACATTCGCACGAACAAAATAGAAATAATCTAGTTCATAATTGATAGAGTAACATATATTATTATTACTACTACTGCTACAAAATGTCTTATATTCAAAAAAAAAGAATTCTGAAGTAATTGTAGCGTAGTTGTTATTGTTATATTTATCGGGTCTTCCCTCAAAGCATGTTGGAATTACTTAACGAGATCCTCGGACCATTTTTGCTTTGCAAACTTAGGCTCGTGGAAGAGTATCGGCAAGAGATGGAATACCACATTCGCACGAACAAAATAGAAATAATCTAGTTCATAATTGATAGACTAACATATATTATTATTACTACTACTACTACAAAATGCCTTATATTCAACAAAAAGAATTTACGAAGTAATTGTAGCGATGTTGTTATATTTATCAGGTCTTCCTTCAAAGCATGTTGGAATTACTTAACGAGATCCTTGGACCATTTTTGCTTTGCAAACTTAGGCTCGTGGAAGAGTATCGGCAAGAGATGGAATACCACATTCGCACGAACAAAATAGAAATAATCTAGTTCATAATTGATAGACTAACATATATTATTATTACTACTACTACTACAAAATGCCTTATATTCAACAAAAAGAATTTACGAAGTAATTGTAGCGATGTTGTTATATTTATCAGGTCTTCCTTCAAAGCATGTTGGAATTACTTAACAGATCCTTGGACCATTTTTGCTTTGCAAACTTAGGCTCGTGGAAGAGTATCGACAAGAGATGGAATACCACATTCGCACGAACAAAATAGAAATAATCTAGTTCATAATTGATAGAGTAACATATATTATTATTACTACTACTACTACACAAAATGTCTTATATTCAAAAAAAAGAATTTACGAAGTAATTGTAGCATGTAGTTGTTATATTTATCGGTCTTCCCTCAAAGCATGTTGGAATTACTTAACGATCCTTGGACCATTTTTGCTGCAAACTTAGGCTCGTGGAAGAGTATCGGCAAGAGATGGAATACCACATTCGCACGAACAAAATAGAAATAATCTAGTTCATAATTGATAGACTAACATATATTATTATTACTACTACTACTACAAAATGTCTTATATTCAAAAAAAGAATTTACGAAGTAATTGTAGCGTAGTTGTTATATTTATCGGTCTTCCCTCAAAGCATGTTGGAATTACTTAACGGATCCTCGGACCATTTTTGCTGCAAACTTAGGCTCGTGGAAGAGTATCGGCAAGAGATGGAATACCACATTCGCACGAACAAAATAGAAATAATCTAGTTCATAATTGATAGACTAACATATATTATTATTACTACTACTACTACAAAATGCCTTATATTCAACAAAAAGAATTTACGAAGTAATTGTAGCGATAGTTGTTATATTTATCGGGTCTTCCTTCAAAGCATGTTGGAATTACTTAACGAGATCCTTGGACCATTTTTGCTGCAAACTTAGGCTCGTGGAAGAGTATCGAAAGAGATGGAATACCACATTCGCACGAACAAAATAGAAATAATCTAGTTCATAATTGATAGACTAACATATATTATTATTACTACTACTACTACAAAATGCCTTATATTCAACAAAAAGAATTTACGAAGTAATTGTAGCGATAGTTGTTATATTTATCAGGTCTTCCTTCAAAGCATGTTGGAATTACTTAACGAGATCCTTGGACCATTTTTGCTTTGCAAAACTTAGGCTCGTGGAAGAGTATCGGCAAGAGATGGAATACCACATTCGCACGAACAAAATAGAAATAATCTAGTTCATAATTGATAGACTAACATATATTATTATTACTACTACTACTACAAAATGTCTTATATTCAAAAAAAAGAATTTACGAAGTAATTGTAGCGTAGTTGTTATATTTATCAGTCTTCCCTCAAAGCATGTTGGAATTACTTAACGATCCTTGGACCATTTTTGCTTTGCAAACTTAGGCTCGTGGAAGAGTATCGGCAAGAGATGGAATACCACATTCGCACGAACAAAATAGAAATAATCTAGTTCATAATTGATAGACTAACATATATTATTATTACTACTACTACTACAAAATGTCTTATATTCAATAAAAAGAATTTACGAAGTAATTGTAGCGATGTTGTTATATTTATCGGGTCTTCCCTCAAAGCATGTTGGAATTACTTAACGGATCCTCGGACCATTTTTGCTGCAAACTTAGGCTCGTGGAAGAGTATCGGCAAGAGATGGAATACCACATTCGCACGAACAAAATAGAAATAATCTAGTTCATAATTGATAGACTAACATATATTATTATTACTACTACTACTACAAAATGCCTTATATTCAACAAAAAGAATTTACGAAGTAATTGTAGCGATAGTTGTTATATTTATTAGGTCTTCTTCCTTCAAAGCATGTTGGAATTACTTAACGAGATCCTTGGACCATTTTTTTGCAAACTTAGGCTCGTGGAAGAGTATCGACAAGAGATGGAATACCACATTCGCACGAACAAAATAGAAATAATCTAGTTCATAATTGATAGAGTAACATATATTATTATTACTACTACTACTACAAAATGTCTTATATTCAAAAAAAAGAATTTAAGTAATTGTAGCGATAGTTGTTATATTTATCGGTCTTCCCTCAAAGCATGTTGGAATTACTTAACGAGATCCTCGGACCATTTTTGCTGCAAACTTAGGCTCGTGGAAGAGTATCAGCAAGAGATGGAATACCACATTCGCACGAACAAAATAGAAATAATCTAGTTCATAATTGATAGACTAACATATATTATTATTACTACTACTACTACAAAATGCCTTATATTCAATAAAAAGAATTTACGAAGTAATTGTAGCGATAGTTGTTATATTTATCGGGTCTTCCTTCAAAGCATGTTGGAATTACTTAACGATCCTTGGACCATTTTTTTTGCAAACTTAGGCTCGTGGAAGAGTATCAGCAAGAGATGGAATACCACATTCGCACGAACAAAATAGAAATAATCTAGTTCATAATTGATAGACTAACATATATTATTATTACTACTACTGCTACGAAATGTCTTATATTCAAAAAAAAGAATTAAAGAAGTAATTTTAGCAGTAGTTGTTATATTTATCATGTCTTCCTTCAAAGCATGTTGGAATTACTTAACGATCCTTGGACCATTTTTTTTGCAAACTTAGGCTCGTGGAAGAGTATCGGCAAGAGATGGAATACCACATTCGCACGAACAAAATAGAAATAATCTAGTTCATAATTGATAGACTAACATATATTATTATTACTACTACTACTACAAAATGTCTTATATTCAATAAAAAAGAATTTACGAAGTAATTGTAGCATGTAGTTGTTATATTTATCAGGTCTTCCTTCAAAGCATGTTGGAATTACTTAACGATCCTTGGACCATTTTTGCTGCAAACTTAGGCTCGTGGAAGAGTATCGGCAAGAGATGGAATACCACATTCGCACGAACAAAATAGAAATAATCTAGTTCATAATTGATAGACTAACATATATTATTATTACTACTACTACTACAAAATGTCTTATATTCAAAAAAAGAATTTACGAAGTAATTGTAGCGATGTTGTTATATTTATCGGTCTTCCCTCAAAGCATGTTGGAATTACTTAACGAGATCCTCGGACCATTTTTGCTTTGCAAACTTAGGCTCGTGGAAGAGTATCGGCAAGAGATGGAATACCACATTCGCACGAACAAAATAGAAATAATCTAGTTCATAATTGATAGACTAACATATATTATTATTACTACTACTACTACAAAATGCCTTATATTCAACAAAAAGAATTTACGAAGTAATTGTAGCGATAGTTGTTATATTTATTAGGTCTTCCTTCAAAGCATGTTGGAATTACTTAACGAGATCCTTGGACCATTTTTCTTTGCAAACTTAGGCTCGTGGAAGAGTATCGACAAGAGATGGAATACCACATTCGCACGAACAAAATAGAAATAATCTAGTTCATAATTGATAGAGTAACATATATTATTATTACTACTACTACTACAAAATGTCTTATATTCAAAAAAAAGAATTTACGAAGTAATTGTAGCGTAGTTGTTATATTTATCGGGTCTTCCCTCAAAGCATGTTGGAATTACTTAACGGATCCTCGGACCATTTTTGCTTTGCAAACTTAGGCTCGTGGAAGAGTATCGGCAAGAGATGGAATACCACATTCGCACGAACAAAATAGAAATAATCTAGTTCATAATTGATAGACTAACATATATTATTATTACTACTACTACTACAAAATGTCTTATATTCAATAAAAAGAATTTACGAAGTAATTGTAGCGAGTTGTTATATTTATCAGGTCTTCCTTCAAAGCATGTTGGAATTACTTAACGAGATCCTTGGACCATTTTTGCTTTGCAAACTTAGGCTCGTGGAAGAGTATCGACAAGAGATGGAATACCACATTCGCACGAACAAAATAGAAATAATCTAGTTCATAATTGATAGACTAACATATATTATTATTACTACTACTACTACAAAAATGCCTTATATTCAACAAAAAAATTTACGAAGTAATTGTAGCGATAGTTGTTATATTTATCGGTCTTCCTTCAAAGCATGTTGGAATTACTTAACGGATCCTTGGACCATTTTTGCTGCAAACTTAGGCTCGTGGAAGAGTATCGGCAAGAGATGGAATACCACATTCGCACGAACAAAATAGAAATAATCTAGTTCATAATTGATAGACTAACATATATTATTATTACTACTACTACTACAAAATGCCTTATATTCAACAAAAAGAATTTACGAAGTAATTGTAGCGATAGTTGTTATATTTATCAGTCTTCCTTCAAAGCATGTTGGAATTACTTAACGATCCTTGGACCATTTTTGCTGCAAACTTAGGCTCGTGGAAGAGTATCGGCAAGAGATGGAATACCACATTCGCACGAACAAAATAGAAATAATCTAGTTCATAATTGATAGAGTAACATATATTATTATTACTACTACTACTACAAAATGTCTTATATTCAATAAAAAGAATTTACGAAGTAATTGTAGCGATGGTTGTTATATTTATCAGGTCTTCCCTCAAAGCATGTTGGAATTACTTAACGGATCCTCGGACCATTTTTTTGCAAACTTAGGCTCGTGGAAGAGTATCGGCAAGAGATGGAATACCACATTCGCACGAACAAAATAGAAATAATCTAGTTCATAATTGATAGACTAACATATATTATTATTACTACTACTACTACAAAATGCCTTATATTCAACAAAAAGAATTTACGAAGTAATTGTAGCGATAGTTGTTATATTTATCAGGTCTTCCTTCAAAGCATGTTGGAATTACTTAACGATCCTTGGACCATTTTTTGCAACTTAGGCTCGTGGAAGAGTATCGGCAAGAGATGGAATACCACATTCGCACGAACAAAATAGAAATAATCTAGTTCATAATTGATAGACTAACATATATTATTATTACTACTACTACTACAAAATGTCTTATATTCAATAAAAAGAATTTACGAAGTAATTGTAGCGATAGTTGTTATATTTATCAGGTCTTCCTTCAAAGCATGTTGGAATTACTTAACGATCCTTGGACCATTTTTGCTTTGCAAACTTAGGCTCGTGGAAGAGTATCGGCAAGAGATGGAATACCACATTCGCACGAACAAAATAGAAATAATCTAGTTCATAATTGATAGAGTAACATATATTATTATTACTACTACTACTACACAAAATGTCTTATATTCAAAAAAAAATTTACGAAGTAATTGTAGCGTAGTTGTTATATTTATCGGTCTTCCCTCAAAGCATGTTGGAATTACTTAACGATCCTCGGACCATTTTTTTGCAAACTTAGGCTGTGGAAGAGTATCGGCAAGAGATGGAATACCACATTCGCACGAACAAAATAGAAATAATCTAGTTCATAATTGATAGACTAACATATATTATTATTACTACTACTACTACAAAATGCCTTATATTCAACAAAAAAATTTACGAAGTAATTGTAGCGATGTTGTTGTTATATTTATTAGGTCTTCCTTCAAAGCATGTTGGAATTACTTAACGAGATCCTTGGACCATTTTTGCTGCAAACTTAGGCTCGTGGAAGAGTATCGGCAAGAGATGGAATACCACATTCGCACGAACAAAATAGAAATAATCTAGTTCATAATTGATAGAGTAACATATATTATTATTACTACTACTACTACAAAATGTCTTATATTCAAAAAAAAAATTTACGAAGTAATTGTAGCGTAGTTGTTATATTTATCGGGTCTTCCCTCAAAGCATGTTGGAATTACTTAACGATCCTCGGACCATTTTTGCTTTGCAAACTTAGGCTCGTGGAAGAGTATCGGCAAGAGATGGAATACCACATTCGCACGAACAAAATAGAAATAATCTAGTTCATAATTGATAGACTAACATATATTATTATTACTACTACTACTACAAAATGCCTTATATTCAACAAAAAGAATTTACGAAGTAATTGTAGCGATAGTTGTTATATTTATCAGTCTTCCTTCAAAGCATGTTGGAATTACTTAACGAGATCCTTGGACCATTTTTTTGCAAACTTAGGCTCGTGGAAGAGTATCGGCAAGAGATGGAATACCACATTCGCACGAACAAAATAGAAATAATCTAGTTCATAATTGATAGACTAACATATATTATTATTACTACTACTACTACAAAATGTCTTATATTCAAAAAAAGAATTTACGAAGTAATTGTAGCGTAGTTGTTATATTTATCGGGTCTTCCCTCAAAGCATGTTGGAATTACTTAACGAGATCCTCGGACCATTTTTGCTTTGCAAACTTAGGCTCGTGGAAGAGTATCGGCAAGAGATGGAATACCACATTCGCACGAACAAAATAGAAATAATCTAGTTCATAATTGATAGACTAACATATATTATTATTACTACTACTACTACAAAATGCCTTATATTCAACAAAAAGAATTTACGAAGTAATTGTAGCGATAGTTGTTATATTTATTAGGTCTTCCTTCAAAGCATGTTGGAATTACTTAACGAGATCCTTGGACCATTTTTGCTGCAAACTTAGGCTCGTGGAAGAGTATCGAAAAGAGATGGAATACCACATTCGCACGAACAAAATAGAAATAATCTAGTTCATAATTGATAGAGTAACATATATTATTATTACTACTACTACAAAATGTCTTATATTCAAAAAAAAAATTACGAAGTAATTGTAGCGTAGTTGTTATATTTATCGGGTCTTCCCTCAAAGCATGTTGGAATTACTTAACGAGATCCTCGGACCATTTTTGCTTTGCAAACTTAGGCTCGTGGAAGAGTATCGGCAAGAGAGATGGAATACCACATTCGCACGAACAAAATAGAAATAATCTAGTTCATAATTGATAGACTAACATATATTATTATTACTACTACTACTACAAAATGCCTTATATTCAACAAAAAGAATTTACGAAGTAATTGTAGCGATAGTTGTTATATTTATCAGGTCTTCCTTCAAAGCATGTTGGAATTACTTAACGGATCCTTGGACCATTTTTGCTTTGCAAACTTAGGCTCGTGGAAGAGTATCGGCAAGAGATGGAATACCACATTCGCACGAACAAAATAGAAATAATCTAGTTCATAATTGATAGACTAACATATATTATTATTACTACTACTACTACAAAATGCCTTATATTCAACAAAAAGAATTTACGAAGTAATTGTAGCGATGTTGTTATATTTATCAGGTCTTCCTTCAAAGCATGTTGGAATTACTTAACGGATCCTTGGACCATTTTTTTTGCAAACTTAGGCTCGTGGAAGAGTATCGGCAAGAGATGGAATACCACATTCGCACGAACAAAATAGAAATAATCTAGTTCATAATTGATAGACTAACATATATTATTATTACTACTACTACTACAAAAAATGTCTTATATTCAATAAAAAGAATTTACGAAGTAATTGTAGCGAGTGGTTGTTATATTTATCAGGTCTTCCTCAAAGCATGTTGGAATTACTTAACGATCCTCGGACCATTTTTTTGCAAACTTAGGCTCGTGGAAGAGTATCGGCAAGAGATGGAATACCACATTCGCACGAACAAAATAGAAATAATCTAGTTCATAATTGATAGACTAACATATATTATTATTACTACTACTACTACAAAATGCCTTATATTCAACAAAAAGAATTTACGAAGTAATTGTAGCGATGGTTGTTATATTTATTAGGTCTTCCTTCAAAGCATGTTGGAATTACTTAACGAGATCCTTGGACCATTTTTGCTTTGCAAACTTAGGCTCGTGGAAGAGTATCGGCAAGAGATGGAATACCACATTCGCACGAACAAAATAGAAATAATCTAGTTCATAATTGATAGACTAACATATATTATTATTACTACTACTACTACAAAAAATGTCTTATATTCAAAAAAAAAATTTACGAAGTAATTGTAGCGATGTAGTTGTTATATTTATCGGGTCTTCCTCAAAGCATGTTGGAATTACTTAACGATCCTTGGACCATTTTTGCTGCAAACTTAGGCTCGTGGAAGAGTATCGGCAAGAGATGGAATACCACATTCGCACGAACAAAATAGAAATAATCTAGTTCATAATTGATAGACTAACATATATTATTATTACTACTACTACTACTACAAAATGTCTTATATTCAATAAAAAGAATTTACGAAGTAATTGTAGCGTAGTTGTTATATTTATCAGGTCTTCCCTCAAAGCATGTTGGAATTACTTAACGATCCTTGGACCATTTTTGCTTTGCAAACTTAGGCTCGTGGAAGAGTATCGGCAAGAGATGGAATACCACACAGCACGAACAAAATAGAAATAATCTAGTTCATAATTGATAGACTAACATATATTATTATTACTACTACTACTACAAAATGCCTTATATTCAATAAAAAGAATTTACGAAGTAATTGTAGCGATAGTTGTTATATTTATCGGTCTTCCCTCAAAGCATGTTGGAATTACTTAACGAGATCCTCGGACCATTTTTGCTTTGCAAACTTAGGCTCGTGGAAGAGTATCGACAAGAGATGGAATACCACATTCGCACGAACAAAATAGAAATAATCTAGTTCATAATTGATAGACTAACATATATTATTATTACTACTACTACTACTAAAAATGCCTTATATTCAACAAAAAGAATTTACGAAGTAATTGTAGCGATGTTGTTATATTTATCGGTCTTCCTTCAAAGCATGTTGGAATTACTTAACGGATCCTTGGACCATTTTTGCTGCAAACTTAGGCTCGTGGAAGAGTATCGGCAAGAGATGGAATACCACATTCGCACGAACAAAATAGAAATAATCTAGTTCATAATTGATAGACTAACATATATTATTATTACTACTACTACTACAAAATGCCTTATATTCAACAAAAAGAATTTACGAAGTAATTGTAGCGTATTGTTGTTATATTTATCAGGTCTTCCTTCAAAGCATGTTGGAATTACTTAACGGATCCTTGGACCATTTTTTTTGCAAACTTAGGCTCGTGGAAGAGTATCGACAAGAGATGGAATACCACATTCGCACGAACAAAATAGAAATAATCTAGTTCATAATTGATAGACTAACATATATTATTATTACTACTACTACTACAAAATGCCTTATATTCAACAAAAAAGAATTTACGAAGTAATTGTAGCGATAGTTGTTATATTTATCAGGTCTTCCTTCAAAGCATGTTGGAATTACTTAACGAGATCCTTGGACCATTTTTTTGCAAACTTAGGCTCGTGGAAGAGTATCGGCAAGAGATGGAATACCACATTCGCACGAACAAAATAGAAATAATCTAGTTCATAATTGATAGACTAACATATATTATTATTACTACTACTACTACAAAATGTCTTATATTCAATAAAAAGAATTTACGAAGTAATTGTAGCGATAGTAGTTGTTATATTTATCGGTCTTCCCTCAAAGCATGTTGGAATTACTTAACGATCCTCGGACCATTTTTGCTTTGCAAACTTAGGCTCGTGGAAGAGTATCGGCAAGAGATGGAATACCACATTCGCACGAACAAAATAGAAATAATCTAGTTCATAATTGATAGACTAACATATATTATTATTACTACTACTACTACAAAATGCCTTATATTCAACAAAAAATTTACGAAGTAATTGTAGCGATAGTTGTTATATTTATTAGGTCTTCCTTCAAAGCATGTTGGAATTACTTAACGATCCTTGGACCATTTTTTTGCAAACTTAGGCTCGTGGAAGAGTATCGGCAAGAGATGGAATACCACATTCGCACGAACAAAATAGAAATAATCTAGTTCATAATTGATAGAGTAACATATATTATTATTACTACTACTACTACAAAATGTCTTATATTCAAAAAAAAGAATTTAAAGTAATTGTAGCGTAGTTGTTATATTTATCGGGTCTTCCCTCAAAGCATGTTGGAATTACTTAACGAGATCCTCGGACCATTTTTGCTTTGCAAACTTAGGCTCGTGGAAGAGTATCGGCAAGAGATGGAATACCACATTCGCACGAACAAAATAGAAATAATCTAGTTCATAATTGATAGACTAACATATATTATTATTACTACTACTACTACAAAATGCCTTATATTCAACAAAAAGAATTTACGAAGTAATTGTAGCGATAGTTGTTATATTTATCAGGTCTTCCTTCAAAGCATGTTGGAATTACTTAACGATCCTTGGACCATTTTTTTTGCAAACTTAGGCTCGTGGAAGAGTATCGGCAAGAGATGGAATACCACATTCGCACGAACAAAATAGAAATAATCTAGTTCATAATTGATAGACTAACATATATTATTATTACTACTACTACTACTACAAAATGCCTTATATTCAACAAAAAGAATTTACGAAGTAATTGTAGCGATAGTTGTTATATTTATCGGTCTTCCTCAAAGCATGTTGGAATTACTTAACGGATCCTCGGACCATTTTTTTGCAAACTTAGGCTCGTGGAAGAGTATCGGCAAGAGATGGAATACCACATTCGCACGAACAAAATAGAAATAATCTAGTTCATAATTGATAGACTAACATATATTATTATTACTACTACTACTACAAAATGCCTTATATTCAACAAAAAGAATTTACGAAGTAATTGTAGCGATGTTGTTATATTTATCAGGTCTTCCTTCAAAGCATGTTGGAATTACTTAACGAGATCCTTGGACCATTTTTGCTTTGCAAACTTAGGCTCGTGGAAGAGTATCGGCAAGAGATGGAATACCACATTCGCACGAACAAAATAGAAATAATCTAGTTCATAATTGATAGAGTAACATATATTATTATTACTACTACTACTACAAAATGTCTTATATTCAATAAAAAAAATTTACGAAGTAATTGTAGCGATGTAGTTGTTATATTTATCGGGTCTTCCCTCAAAGCATGTTGGAATTACTTAACGAGATCCTCGGACCATTTTTGCTGCAAACTTAGGCTCGTGGAAGAGTATCGGCAAGAGATGGAATACCACATTCGCACGAACAAAATAGAAATAATCTAGTTCATAATTGATAGACTAACATATATTATTATTACTACTACTACTACAAAATGCCTTATATTCAACAAAAAGAATTTACGAAGTAATTGTAGCGATGTTGTTATATTTATCAGGGTCTTCCTTCAAAGCATGTTGGAATTACTTAACGAGATCCTTGGACCATTTTTGCTTTGCAAACTTAGGCTCGTGGAAGAGTATCGGCAAGAGATGGAATACCACATTCGCACGAACAAAATAGAAATAATCTAGTTCATAATTGATAGACTAACATATATTATTATTACTACTACTACTACAAAATGTCTTATATTCAATAAAAAGAATTTACGAAGTAATTGTAGCGATGGTTGTTATATTTATCGGTCTTCCCTCAAAGCATGTTGGAATTACTTAACGAGATCCTCGGACCATTTTTGCAAACTTAGGCTCGTGGAAGAGTATCGGCAAGAGATGGAATACCACATTCGCACGAACAAAATAGAAATAATCTAGTTCATAATTGATAGACTAACATATATTATTATTACTACTACTACTACTACAAAATGCCTTATATTCAACAAAAAGAATTTACGAAGTAATTGTAGCGATGTTGTTATATTTATCAGGTCTTCCTTCAAAGCATGTTGGAATTACTTAACGATCCTTGGACCATTTTTGCTTTGCAAACTTAGGCTCGTGGAAGAGTATCGGCAAGAGATGGAATACCACATTCGCACGAACAAAATAGAAATAATCTAGTTCATAATTGATAGACAACATATATTATTATTACTACTACTACACAAAATGTCTTATATTCAATAAAAAAGAATTTACGAAGTAATTGTAGCGATAGTTGTTATATTTATCGGTCTTCCCTCAAAGCATGTTGGAATTACTTAACGATCCTCGGACCATTTTTTTGCAAACTTAGGCTCGTGGAAGAGTATCGGCAAGAGATGGAATACCACATTCGCACGAACAAAATAGAAATAATCTAGTTCATAATTGATAGACTAACATATATTATTATTACTACTACTACTACAAAATGCCTTATATTCAACAAAAAGAATTTACGAAGTAATTGTAGCGATGGTTGTTATATTTATTAGGTCTTCCTTCAAAGCATGTTGGAATTACTTAACGAGATCCTTGGACCATTTTTGCTTTGCAAACTTAGGCTCGTGGAAGAGTATCGATCAAAGAGATGGAATACCACATTCGCACGAACAAAATAGAAATAATCTAGTTCATAATTGATAGACTAACATATATTATTATTACTACTACTACTACAAAATGCCTTATATTCAACAAAAAGAATTTACGAAGTAATTGTAGCGATAGTTGTTATATTTATCGGGTCTTCCCTCAAAGCATGTTGGAATTACTTAACGAGATCCTTGGACCATTTTTGCTTGCAACTTAGGCTCGTGGAAGAGTATCGGCAAGAGATGGAATACCACATTCGCACGAACAAAATAGAAATAATCTAGTTCATAATTGATAGACTAACATATATTATTATTACTACTACTACTACAAAATGCCTTATATTCAACAAAAAGAATTTACGAAGTAATTGTAGCGATAGTTGTTATTATTTATCAGTCTTCCTTCAAAGCATGTTGGAATTACTTAACGATCCTTGGACCATTTTTGCTTTTTTGCCAACTTAGGCTCGTGGAAGAGTATCGGCAAGAGATGGAATACCACATTCGCACGAACAAAATAGAAATAATCTAGTTCATAATTGATAGACTAACATATATTATTATTACTACTACTACTACAAAATGTCTTATATTCAATAAAAAGAATTTACGAAGTAATTGTAGCGATGTTGTTATATTTATCGGGTCTTCCCTCAAAGCATGTTGGAATTACTTAACGGATCCTCGGACCATTTTTTTGCAAACTTAGGCTCGTGGAAGAGTATCGGCAAGAGATGGAATACCACATTCGCACGAACAAAATAGAAATAATCTAGTTCATAATTGATAGACTAACATATATTATTATTACTACTACTACTACAAAATGCCTTATATTCAACAAAAAAGAATTTACGAAGTAATTGTAGCGATAGTTGTTATATTTATCGGGTCTTCCTTCAAAGCATGTTGGAATTACTTAACGAGATCCTTGGACCATTTTTGCTTTGCAAACTTAGGCTCGTGGAAGAGTATCGGCAAGAGATGGAATACCACATTCGCACGAACAAAATAGAAATAATCTAGTTCATAATTGATAGACTAACATATATTATTATTACTACTACTACTACTACAAAATGTCTTATATTCAATAAAAAGAATTTACGAAGTAATTGTAGCGATGGTTGTTATATTTATCGGGTCTTCCCTCAAAGCATGTTGGAATTACTTAACGGATCCTCGGACCATTTTTGCTGCAAAACTTAGGCTCGTGGAAGAGTATCGGCAAGAGATGGAATACCACATTCGCACGAACAAAATAGAAATAATCTAGTTCATAATTGATAGACTAACATATATTATTATTACTACTACTACTACAAAATGCCTTATATTCAACAAAAAGAATTTACGAAGTAATTGTAGCGATAGTTGTTATATTTATCAGGTCTTCCTTCAAAGCATGTTGGAATTACTTAACGGATCCTTGGACCATTTTTTTGCAAAACTTAGGCTCGTGGAAGAGTATCGGCAAGAGATGGAATACCACATTCGCACGAACAAAATAGAAATAATCTAGTTCATAATTGATAGACTAACATATATTATTATTACTACTACTACTACAAAATGTCCTTATATTCAAAAAAAGAATTTACGAAGTAATTGTAGCGATAGTTGTTATATTTATCGGTCTTCCCTCAAAGCATGTTGGAATTACTTAACGGATCCTCGGACCATTTTCTTTGCAAACTTAGGCTCGTGGAAGAGTATCGGCAAGAGATGGAATACCACATTCGCACGAACAAAATAGAAATAATCTAGTTCATAATTGATAGACTAACATATATTATTATTACTACTACTACTACTACAAAATGCCTTATATTCAACAAAAAGAATTTACGAAGTAATTGTAGCGAGTTGTTATATTTATCAGGTCTTCCTTCAAAGCATGTTGGAATTACTTAACGATCCTTGGACCATTTTTGCTGCAAACTTAGGCTCGTGGAAGAGTATCGGCAAGAGATGGAATACCACATTCGCACGAACAAAATAGAAATAATCTAGTTCATAATTGATAGACTAACATATATTATTATTACTACTACTACTACAAAATGCCTTATATTCAACAAAAAAGAATTTACGAAGTTTGTAGCGAAGTAATTGTAGCGATGTTGTTATATTTATCGGGTCTTCCTCAAAGCATGTTGGAATTACTTAACGAGATCCTCGGACCATTTTTGCTGCAAACTTAGGCTCGTGGAAGAGTATCGGCAAGAGATGGAATACCACATTCGCACGAACAAAATAGAAATAATCTAGTTCATAATTGATAGACTAACATATATTATTATTACTACTACTACTACTACAAAATGCCTTATATTCAACAAAAAGAATTTACGAAGTAATTGTAGCGATAGTTGTTATATTTATCAGGTCTTCCTTCAAAGCATGTTGGAATTACTTAACGGATCCTTGGACCATTTTTGCTTTGCAACTTAGGCTCGTGGAAGAGTATCGGCAAGAGATGGAATACCACATTCGCACGAACAAAATAGAAATAATCTAGTTCATAATTGATAGAGTAACATATATTATTATTACTACTACTACTACAAAATGTCTTATATTCAAAAAAAGAATTACGAAGTAATTGTAGCGATGTAGTTGTTATATTTATCGGGTCTTCCCTCAAAGCATGTTGGAATTACTTAACGAGATCCTCGGACCATTTTTTTTTGCAACTTAGGCTCGTGGAAGAGTATCGGCAAGAGATGGAATACCACATTCGCACGAACAAAATAGAAATAATCTAGTTCATAATTGATAGACTAACATATATTATTATTACTACTACTACTACAAAATGCCTTATATTCAACAAAAAGAATTTACGAAGTAATTGTAGCGATGGTTGTTATATTTATCGGTCTTCCTTCAAAGCATGTTGGAATTACTTAACGAGATCCTTGGACCATTTTTTTTGCAAACTTAGGCTCGTGGAAGAGTATCGGCAAGAGATGGAATACCACATTCGCACGAACAAAATAGAAATAATCTAGTTCATAATTGATAGACTAACATATATTATTATTACTACTACTACTACAAAATGTCTTATATTCAATAAAAAGAATTTACGAGTAATTGTAGCGATGTTGTTATATTTATCAGGTCTTCCCTCAAAGCATGTTGGAATTACTTAACGGATCCTCGGACCATTTTTTTGCAAAACTTAGGCTCGTGGAAGAGTATCGACAAGAGATGGAATACCACATTCGCACGAACAAAATAGAAATAATCTAGTTCATAATTGATAGACTAACATATATTATTATTACTACTACTACTACTACAAAATGCCTTATATTCAACAAAAAGAATTTACGAAGTAATTGTAGCGATAGTTGTTATATTTATCAGGTCTTCCTTCAAAGCATGTTGGAATTACTTAACGGATCCTTGGACCATTTTTGCTTTGCAAACTTAGGCTCGTGGAAGAGTATCGGCAAGAGATGGAATACCACATTCGCACGAACAAAATAGAAATAATCTAGTTCATAATTGATAGACTAACATATATTATTATTACTACTACTACTACAAAATGTCTTATATTCAATAAAAAGAATTTACTACGAAGTAATTGTAGCGATAGTTGTTATATTTATCGAGGTCTTCCTCAAAGCATGTTGGAATTACTTAACGAGATCCTCGGACCATTTTTGCTTTGCAAACTTAGGCTCGTGGAAGAGTATCGGCAAGAGATGGAATACCACATTCGCACGAACAAAATAGAAATAATCTAGTTCATAATTGATAGACTAACATATATTATTATTACTACTACTACTACAAAATGCCTTATATTCAACAAAAAATTTTACGAAGTAATTGTAGCGTAGTTGTTATATTTATCGGGTCTTCCCTCAAAGCATGTTGGAATTACTTAACGAGATCCTCGGACCATTTTTTTGCAAACTTAGGCTCGTGGAAGAGTATCATCAAGAGATGGAATACCACATTCGCACGAACAAAATAGAAATAATCTAGTTCATAATTGATAGACTAACATATATTATTATTACTACTACTACTACTACAAAATGCCTTATATTCAACAAAAAGAATTTACGAAGTAATTGTAGCGATGGTTGTTATATTTATCAGGTCTTCCTTCAAAGCATGTTGGAATTACTTAACGATCCTTGGACCATTTTTGCTTTGCAAACTTAGGCTCGTGGAAGAGTATCGGCAAGAGATGGAATACCACATTCGCACGAACAAAATAGAAATAATCTAGTTCATAATTGATAGAGTAACATATATTATTATTACTACTACTACTACAAAATGTCTTATATTCAATAAAAAGAATTTACGAAGTAATTGTAGCGATGTAGTTGTTATATTTATCGGTCTTCCCTCAAAGCATGTTGGAATTACTTAACGAGATCCTCGGACCATTTTTGCTTTGCAAACTTAGGCTCGTGGAAGAGTATCGACAAGAGATGGAATACCACATTCGCACGAACAAAATAGAAATAATCTAGTTCATAATTGATAGACTAACATATATTATTATTACTACTACTACTACAAAATGCCTTATATTCAACAAAAAAAAATTTACGAAGTAATTGTAGGATGGTTGTTGTTATATTTATCAGGTCTTCCCTCAAAGCATGTTGGAATTACTTAACGAGATCCTTGGACCATTTTTTTGCAAACTTAGGCTCGTGGAAGAGTATCGGCAAGAGATGGAATACCACATTCGCACGAACAAAATAGAAATAATCTAGTTCATAATTGATAGACTAACATATATTATTATTACTACTACTACTACTAAAAATGCCTTATATTCAACAAAAAGAATTTACGAAGTAATTGTAGCGATGGTTGTTATATTTATCGGGTCTTCCTTCAAAGCATGTTGGAATTACTTAACGAGATCCTTGGACCATTTTTGCTTTGCAAACTTAGGCTCGTGGAAGAGTATCGGCAAGAGATGGAATACCACATTCGCACGAACAAAATAGAAATAATCTAGTTCATAATTGATAGACTAACATATATTATTATTACTACTACTACTACAAAATGCCTTATATTCAACAAAAAGAATTTACGAAGTAATTGTACGATAGTTGTTATATTTATCAGTCTTCCTTCAAAGCATGTTGGAATTACTTAACGATCCTTGGACCATTTTTGCTTTGCAAACTTAGGCTCGTGGAAGAGTATCGGCAAGAGATGGAATACCACATTCGCACGAACAAAATAGAAATAATCTAGTTCATAATTGATAGACTAACATATATTATTATTACTACTACTACTACAAAATGTCTTATATTCAAAAAAAAAATTTACGTAATTGTAGCGTGTTGTTATATTTATCGGGTCTTCCCTCAAAGCATGTTGGAATTACTTAACGAGATCCTCGGACCATTTTTGCTGCAAACTTAGGCTCGTGGAAGAGTATCGGCAAGAGATGGAATACCACATTCGCACGAACAAAATAGAAATAATCTAGTTCATAATTGATAGACTAACATATATTATTATTACTACTACTACTACAAAATGCCTTATATTCAACAAAAAGAATTTACGAAGTAATTGTAGCGATGGTAGTTGTTATATTTATCAGGTCTTCCTTCAAAGCATGTTGGAATTACTTAACGAGATCCTTGGACCATTTTTTTGCAAACTTAGGCTCGTGGAAGAGTATCGACAAGAGATGGAATACCACATTCGCACGAACAAAATAGAAATAATCTAGTTCATAATTGATAGACTAACATATATTATTATTACTACTACTACTACAAAATGTCTTATATTCAATAAAAAGAATTTACGAAGTAATTGTAGCGATGGTTGTTATATTTATCGGTCTTCCCTCAAAGCATGTTGGAATTACTTAACGGATCCTCGGACCATTTTTGCTGCAAACTTAGGCTCGTGGAAGAGTATCGGCAAGAGATGGAATACCACATTCGCACGAAACAAAATAGAAATAATCTAGTTCATAATTGATAGACTAACATATATTATTATTACTACTACTACTACAAAATGCCTTATATTCAACAAAAAGAATTTACGAAGTAATTGTAGCGATGGTTGTTATATTATCGGTCTTCCTTCAAAGCATGTTGGAATTACTTAACGATCCTTGGACCATTTTTGCTTTGCAAACTTAGGCTCGTGGAAGAGTATCGGCAAGAGATGGAATACCACATTCGCACGAACAAAATAGAAATAATCTAGTTCATAATTGATAGACTAACATATATTATTATTACTACTACTACTACAAAATGCCTTATATTCAATAAAAAAGAATTTACGAAGTAATTGTAGCGATAGTTGTTATATTTATCAGGTCTTCCTCAAAGCATGTTGGAATTACTTAACGAGATCCTTGGACCATTTTTGCTTTGCAAACTTAGGCTCGTGGAAGAGTATCGGCAAGAGATGGAATACCACATTCGCACGAACAAAATAGAAATAATCTAGTTCATAATTGATAGACTAACATATATTATTATTACTACTACTACTACAAAATGCCTTATATTCAACAAAAAGAATTTACGAAGTAATTGTAGCGATAGTTGTTATATTTATCGGTCTTCCTCAAAGCATGTTGGAATTACTTAACGGATCCTCGGACCATTTTTTTTGCAAACTTAGGCTCGTGGAAGAGTATCGGCAACAGAGATGGAATACCACATTCGCACGAACAAAATAGAAATAATCTAGTTCATAATTGATAGACTAACATATATTATTATTACTACTACTACTACTACAAAATGCCTTATATTCAACAAAAAGAATTTACGAAGTAATTGTAGCGATGTAGTTGTTATATTTATCAGGTCTTCCTTCAAAGCATGTTGGAATTACTTAACGATCCTTGGACCATTTTTTTTTTGCAAACTTAGGCTCGTGGAAGAGTATCGGCAAGAGATGGAATACCACATTCGCACGAACAAAATAGAAATAATCTAGTTCATAATTGATAGAGTAACATATATTATTATTACTACTACTACTACAAAATGTCTTATATTCAATAAAAAGAATTTACGAAGTAATTGTAGCGATGTAGTTGTTATATTTATCGGGCTTCCCTCAAAGCATGTTGGAATTACTTAACGATCCTCGGACCATTTTTTTTGCAAACTTAGGCTCGTGGAAGAGTATCGGCAAGAGATGGAATACCACATTCGCACGAACAAAATAGAAATAATCTAGTTCATAATTGATAGACTAACATATATTATTATTACTACTACTACTACAAAATGCCTTATATTCAACAAAAAGAATTTACGAAGTAATTGTAGCGATGTTGTTATATTTATCGGTCTTCCTTCAAAGCATGTTGGAATTACTTAACGAGATCCTTGGACCATTTTTGCTTTGCAAACTTAGGCTCGTGGAAGAGTATCGGCAAGAGATGGAATACCACATTCGCACGAACAAAATAGAAATAATCTAGTTCATAATTGATAGACTAACATATATTATTATTACTACTACTACTACAAAAATGTCTTATATTCAATAAAAAGAATTTACGAAGTAATTGTAGCGATGTAGTTGTTATATTTATCGGGTCTTCCTCAAAGCATGTTGGAATTACTTAACGAGATCCTCGGACCATTTTTGCTTTGCAAACTTAGGCTCGTGGAAGAGTATCGGCAAGAGATGGAATACCACATTCGCACGAACAAAATAGAAATAATCTAGTTCATAATTGATAGACTAACATATATTATTATTACTACTACTACTACAAAATGCCTTATATTCAACAAAAAGAATTTACGAAGTAATTGTAGCGATGGTTGTTATATTTATCAGGTCTTCCTTCAAAGCATGTTGGAATTACTTAACGAGATCCTTGGACCATTTTTGCTTTGCAAACTTAGGCTCGTGGAAGAGTATCGGCAAGAGATGGAATACCACATTCGCACGAACAAAATAGAAATAATCTAGTTCATAATTGATAGACTAACATATATTATTATTACTACTACTACTACAAAATGTCTTATATTCAATAAAAAGAATTTACGAAGTAATTGTAGCGATAGTTGTTATATTTATCGGGTCTTCCCTCAAAGCATGTTGGAATTACTTAACGATCCTCGGACCATTTTTTTGCAAACTTAGGCTCGTGGAAGAGTATCGACAAGAGATGGAATACCACATTCGCACGAACAAAATAGAAATAATCTAGTTCATAATTGATAGACTAACATATATTATTATTACTACTACTACTACTACAAAATGCCTTATATTCAATAAAAAGAATTTACGAAGTAATTGTAGCGATGTTGTTATTATATTATCGAGTCTTCCCTCAAAGCATGTTGGAATTACTTAACGAGATCCTTGGACCATTTTTTTTTGCAAACTTAGGCTCGTGGAAGAGTATCGGCAAGAGATGGAATACCACATTCGCACGAACAAAATAGAAATAATCTAGTTCATAATTGATAGACTAACATATATTATTATTACTACTACTACTACAAAATGCCTTATATTCAACAAAAAGAATTTACGAAGTAATTGTAGCGATAGTTGTTATATTTATCAGGTCTTCCTTCAAAGCATGTTGGAATTACTTAACGAGATCCTTGGACCATTTTTGCTGCAAACTTAGGCTCGTGGAAGAGTATCGGCAAGAGATGGAATACCACATTCGCACGAACAAAATAGAAATAATCTAGTTCATAATTGATAGAGTAACATATATTATTATTACTACTACTACTACAAAATGTCTTATATTCAATAAAAAGAATTTACGAAGTAATTGTAGCGTGGTTGTTATATTTATCGGGTCTTCCCTCAAAGCATGTTGGAATTACTTAACGAGATCCTCGGACCATTTTTGCAAAACTTAGGCTCGTGGAAGAGTATCGGCAAGAGATGGAATACCACATTCGCACGAACAAAATAGAAATAATCTAGTTCATAATTGATAGACTAACATATATTATTATTACTACTACTACTACAAAATGCCTTATATTCAACAAAAAGAATTTACGAAGTAATTGTAGCGATGGTTGTTATATTTATCATGTCTTCCTTCAAAGCATGTTGGAATTACTTAAACGGATCCTTGGACCATTTTTGCTTTGCAAACTTAGGCTCGTGGAAGAGTATCGGCAAGAGATGGAATACCACATTCGCACGAACAAAATAGAAATAATCTAGTTCATAATTGATAGACTAACATATATTATTATTACTACTACTACTACAAAATGTCTTATATTCAATAAAAAGAATTTACGAAGTAATTGTAGCGATGTTGTTATATTTATCGGGTCTTCCCTCAAAGCATGTTGGAATTACTTAACGGATCCTCGGACCATTTTTGCTTTGCAAACTTAGGCTCGTGGAAGAGTATCGGCAAGAGATGGAATACCACATTCGCACGAACAAAATAGAAATAATCTAGTTCATAATTGATAGACTAACATATATTATTATTACTACTACTACTACAAAATGCCTTATATTCAACAAAAAGAATTTACGAAGTAATTGTAGCGATAGTTGTTATATTTATCAGGTCTTCCTTCAAAGCATGTTGGAATTACTTAACGAGATCCTTGGACCATTTTTGCTTTGCAAACTTAGGCTCGTGGAAGAGTATCGGCAAGAGATGGAATACCACATTCGCACGAACAAAATAGAAATAATCTAGTTCATAATTGATAGACTAACATATATTATTATTACTACTACTACTACAAAATGTCTTATATTCAATAAAAAATTTACGAAGTAATTGTAGCGATAGTTGTTATATTTATCGAGTCTTCCCTCAAAGCATGTTGGAATTACTTAACGGATCCTCGGACCATTTTTGCTGCAAACTTAGGCTCGTGGAAGAGTATCGGCAAGAGATGGAATACCACATTCGCACGAACAAAATAGAAATAATCTAGTTCATAATTGATAGACTAACATATATTATTATTACTACTACTACTACTACAAAAATGCCTTATATTCAACAAAAAGAATTTACGAAGTAATTGTAGCGATGGTTGTTATATTTATCAGGTCTTCCTTCAAAGCATGTTGGAATTACTTAACGAGATCCTTGGACCATTTTTTTGCTTTGCACTTAGGCTCGTGGAAGAGTATCGGCAAGAGATGGAATACCACATTCGCACGAACAAAATAGAAATAATCTAGTTCATAATTGATAGACTAACATATATTATTATTACTACTACTACTACTACAAAATGCCTTATATTCAACAAAAAGAATTTACGAAGTAATTGTAGCGAGTTGTTATATTTATCGGTCTTCCTTCAAAGCATGTTGGAATTACTTAACGAGATCCTTGGACCATTTTTGCTGCAAACTTAGGCTCGTGGAAGAGTATCGGCAAGAGATGGAATACCACATTCGCACGAACAAAATAGAAATAATCTAGTTCATAATTGATAGAGTAACATATATTATTATTACTACTACTACTACAAAATGTCTTATATTCAATAAAAAGAATTTACGAAGTAATTGTAGCGATAGTTGTTATATTTATCGGGTCTTCCCTCAAAGCATGTTGGAATTACTTAACGAGATCCTCGGACCATTTTTGCTTTGCAAACTTAGGCTCGTGGAAGAGTATCGGCAAGAGATGGAATACCACATTCGCACGAACAAAATAGAAATAATCTAGTTCATAATTGATAGACTAACATATATTATTATTACTACTACTACTACAAAATGCCTTATATTCAACAAAAAGAATTTACGAAGTAATTGTAGCGATGTTGTTATATTTATCGGGTCTTCCTTCAAAGCATGTTGGAATTACTTAACGAGATCCTTGGACCATTTTTTTGCAAACTTAGGCTCGTGGAAGAGTATCGGCAAGAGATGGAATACCACATTCGCACGAACAAAATAGAAATAATCTAGTTCATAATTGATAGAGTAACATATATTATTATTACTACTACTTTTGCTACAAAATGTCTTATATTCAATAAAAAGAATTTACGAAGTAATTGTAGCGATGGTTGTTATATTTATCGGGTCTTCCCTCAAAGCATGTTGGAATTACTTAACGAGATCCTCGGACCATTTTCTGCAAACTTAGGCTCGTGGAAGAGTATCGGCAAGAGATGGAATACCACATTCGCACGAACAAAATAGAAATAATCTAGTTCATAATTGATAGACTAACATATATTATTATTACTACTACTACTACAAAATGCCTTATATTCAACAAAAAGAATTTACGAAGTAATTGTAGCGATGGTTGTTATATTTATCAGGTCTTCCTTCAAAGCATGTTGGAATTACTTAACGGATCCTTGGACCATTTTTGCTGCAAACTTAGGCTCGTGGAAGAGTATCGGCAAGAGATGGAATACCACATTCGCACGAACAAAATAGAAATAATCTAGTTCATAATTGATAGACTAACATATATTATTATTACTACTACTACTACAAAATGTCTTATATTCAAAAAAAAGAATTTACGAAGTAATTGTAGCGATGGTAGTTGTTATATTTATCAGGTCTTCCCTCAAAGCATGTTGGAATTACTTAACGAGATCCTTGGACCATTTTTCTTTGCAAAACTTAGGCTCGTGGAAGAGTATCGGCAAGAGATGGAATACCACATTCGCACGAACAAAATAGAAATAATCTAGTTCATAATTGATAGACTAACATATATTATTATTACTACTACTACTACAAAATGTCTTATATTCAATAAAAAGAATTTACGAAGTAATTGTAGCGATGTTGTTTATATTTATCAGGTCTTCCTTCAAAGCATGTTGGAATTACTTAACGAGATCCTCGGACCATTTTTTGCAAACTTAGGCTCGTGGAAGAGTATCGGCAAGAGATGGAATACCACATTCGCACGAACAAAATAGAAATAATCTAGTTCATAATTGATAGACTAACATATATTATTATTACTACTACTACTACAAAATGCCTTATATTCAACAAAAAGAATTTACGAAGTAATTGTAGCGATTAGTTGTTATATTTATCGGGTCTTCCTTCAAAGCATGTTGGAATTACTTAACGATCCTTGGACCATTTTTGCTTTGCAAACTTAGGCTCGTGGAAGAGTATCGGCAAGAGATGGAATACCACATTCGCACGAACAAAATAGAAATAATCTAGTTCATAATTGATAGACTAACATATATTATTATTACTACTACTACTACAAAATGCCTTATATTCAACAAAAAGAATTTACGAAGTAATTGTAGCGATAGTTGTTATATTTATCGGGTCTTCCTTCAAAGCATGTTGGAATTACTTAACGAGATCCTTGGACCATTTTTGCTTTGCAAACTTAGGCTCGTGGAAGAGTATCGGCAAGAGATGGAATACCACATTCGCACGAACAAAATAGAAATAATCTAGTTCATAATTGATAGACTAACATATATTATTATTACTACTACTACTACAAAATGCCTTATATTCAACAAAAAGAATTTACGAAGTAATTGTAGCGATGGTTGTTATATTTATCAGGTCTTCCTTCAAAGCATGTTGGAATTACTTAACGGATCCTTGGACCATTTTTGCTGCAAACTTAGGCTCGTGGAAGAGTATCGGCAAGAGATGGAATACCACATTCGCACGAACAAAATAGAAATAATCTAGTTCATAATTGATAGAGTAACATATATTATTATTACTACTACTACTACAAAATGTCTTATATTCAATAAAAAGAATTTACGAAGTAATTGTAGCGATAGTTGTTATATTTATCGGTCTTCCCTCAAAGCATGTTGGAATTACTTAACGAGATCCTCGGACCATTTTTTTTTGCAAACTTAGGCTCGTGGAAGAGTATCGGCAAGAGATGGAATACCACATTCGCACGAACAAAATAGAAATAATCTAGTTCATAATTGATAGACTAACATATATTATTATTACTACTACTACTACAAAAATGCCTTATATTCAATAAAAAGAATTTACGAAGTAATTGTAGCGATGGTTGTTATATTTATCGGTCTTCCCTCAAAGCATGTTGGAATTACTTAACGAGATCCTTGGACCATTTTTGCTTTGCAAACTTAGGCTCGTGGAAGAGTATCGACAAGAGATGGAATACCACATTCGCACGAACAAAATAGAAATAATCTAGTTCATAATTGATAGACTAACATATATTATTATTACTACTACTACTACAAAATGCCTTATATTCAACAAAAAGAATTTACGAAGTAATTGTAGCGATAGTTGTTATATTTATCGGTCTTCCTTCAAAGCATGTTGGAATTACTTAACGATCCTTGGACCATTTTTGCTGCAAACTTAGGCTCGTGGAAGAGTATCGGCAAGAGATGGAATACCACATTCGCACGAACAAAATAGAAATAATCTAGTTCATAATTGATAGACTAACATATATTATTATTACTACTACTACTACAAAATGCCTTATATTCAACAAAAAGAATTTACGAAGTAATTGTAGCGATGGTTGTTATATTTATCGGTCTTCCTTCAAAGCATGTTGGAATTACTTAACGAGATCCTCGGACCATTTTTTTGCAAACTTAGGCTCGTGGAAGAGTATCGGCAAGAGATGGAATACCACATTCGCACGAACAAAATAGAAATAATCTAGTTCATAATTGATAGACTAACATATATTATTATTACTACTACTACTACAAAATGCCTTATATTCAACAAAAAGAATTTACGAAGTAATTGTAGCGATGGTTGTTATATTTATCAGGTCTTCCTTCAAAGCATGTTGGAATTACTTAACGAGATCCTTGGACCATTTTTGCTTTGCAAACTTAGGCTCGTGGAAGAGTATCGGCAAGAGATGGAATACCACATTCGCACGAACAAAATAGAAATAATCTAGTTCATAATTGATAGACTAACATATATTATTATTACTACTACTACTACAAAATGTCTTATATTCAATAAAAAGAATTTACGAAGTAATTGTAGCGATAGTTGTTATATTTATCGGTCTTCCCTCAAAGCATGTTGGAATTACTTAACGAGATCCTCGGACCATTTTTGCTTTGCAACTTAGGCTCGTGGAAGAGTATCGGCAAGAGATGGAATACCACATTCGCACGAACAAAATAGAAATAATCTAGTTCATAATTGATAGACTAACATATATTATTATTACTACTACTACTACAAAATGCCTTATATTCAATAAAAGAATTTACGAAGTAATTGTAGCGTAGTTGTTATATTTATCAGGTCTTCCTCAAAGCATGTTGGAATTACTTAACGAGATCCTCGGACCATTTTTGCTTTGCAAACTTAGGCTCGTGGAAGAGTATCGACAAGAGATGGAATACCACATTCGCACGAACAAAATAGAAATAATCTAGTTCATAATTGATAGACTAACATATATTATTATTACTACTACTACTACTACAAAATGCCTTATATTCAACAAAAAGAATTTACGAAGTAATTGTAGCGATGGTTGTTATATTTATCGGTCTTCCTTCAAAGCATGTTGGAATTACTTAACGGATCCTTGGACCATTTTTGCTTTGCAAACTTAGGCTCGTGGAAGAGTATCGACAAGAGATGGAATACCACTTCGCACGAACAAAATAGAAATAATCTAGTTCATAATTGATAGACTAACATATATTATTATTACTACTACTACTACAAAATGCCTTATATTCAATAAAAAATTTACGAAGTAATTGTAGCGATAGTTGTTATATTTATCAGTCTTCCTTCAAAGCATGTTGGAATTACTTAACGAGATCCTTGGACCATTTTTTTGCTGCAAACTTAGGCTCGTGGAAGAGTATCGGCAAGAGATGGAATACCACATTCGCACGAACAAAATAGAAATAATCTAGTTCATAATTGATAGACTAACATATATTATTATTACTACTACTACTACAAAATGCCTTATATTCAACAAAAAGAATTTACGAAGTAATTGTAGCGATAGTTGTTATATTTATCGGGTCTTCCTTCAAAGCATGTTGGAATTACTTAACGAGATCCTTGGACCATTTTTTTGCAAACTTAGGCTCGTGGAAGAGTATCGGCAAGAGATGGAATACCACATTCGCACGAACAAAATAGAAATAATCTAGTTCATAATTGATAGACTAACATATATTATTATTACTACTACTACTACAAAATGCCTTATATTCAATAAAAAGAATTTACGAAGTAATTGTAGCGATAGTTGTTATATTTATCAGGTCTTCCTTCAAAGCATGTTGGAATTACTTAACGGATCCTTGGACCATTTTTGCTTTGCAAACTTAGGCTCGTGGAAGAGTATCGGCAAGAGATGGAATACCACATTCGCACGAACAAAATAGAAATAATCTAGTTCATAATTGATAGACTAACATATATTATTATTACTACTACTACTACAAAATGCCTTATATTCAACAAAAAAATTTACGAAGTAATTGTAGCGATGGTTGTTATATTTATCGGTCTTCCTTCAAAGCATGTTGGAATTACTTAACGGATCCTTGGACCATTTTTGCTTTGCAAACTTAGGCTCGTGGAAGAGTATCGGCAAGAGATGGAATACCACATTCGCACGAACAATATAGAAATAATCTAGTTCATAATTGATAGACTAACATATATTATTATTACTACTACTACTACAAAATGTCTTATATTCAAAAAAAAGAATTTACGAAGTAATTGTAGCGATGTAGTTGTTATATTTATCGGTCTTCCCTCAAAGCATGTTGGAATTACTTAACGAGATCCTCGGACCATTTTTTTTTGCAAACTTAGGCTCGTGGAAGAGTATCGGCAAGAGATGGAATACCACATTCGCACGAACAAAATAGAAATAATCTAGTTCATAATTGATAGACTAACATATATTATTATTACTACTACTACTACAAAATGCCTTATATTCAACAAAAAGAATTTACGAAGTAATTGTAGCGATGGTTGTTATATTTATCGGTCTTCCTTCAAAGCATGTTGGAATTACTTAACGGATCCTTGGACCATTTTTGCTTTGCAAACTTAGGCTCGTGGAAGAGTATCGGCAAGAGATGGAATACCACATTCGCACGAACAAAATAGAAATAATTAGTTCATAATTGATAGACTAACATATATTATTATTACTACTACTACTACAAAATGTCTTATATTCAATAAAAAGAATTTACGAAGTAATTGTAGCGATGGTTGTTATATTTATCGGGTCTTCCCTCAAAGCATGTTGGAATTACTTAACGATCCTCGGACCATTTTTGCTTTGCAAACTTAGGCTCGTGGAAGAGTATCGGCAAGAGATGGAATACCACATTCGCACGAACAAAATAGAAATAATCTAGTTCATAATTGATAGACTAACATATATTATTATTACTACTACTACTACAAAATGCCTTATATTCAACAAAAAGAATTTACGAAGTAATTGTAGCGATGTTGTTATATTTATCGGGTCTTCCTTCAAAGCATGTTGGAATTACTTAACGATCCTTGGACCATTTTTTTGCAAACTTAGGCTCGTGGAAGAGTATCGGCAAGAGATGGAATACCACATTCGCACGAACAAAATAGAAATAATCTAGTTCATAATTGATAGAGTAACATATATTATTATTACTACTACTACTACAAAAAATGTCTTATATTCAATAAAAAAATTTACGAAGTAATTGTAGCGATAGTTGTTATATTTATCGGGTCTTCCCTCAAAGCATGTTGGAATTACTTAACGATCCTCGGACCATTTTTGCTGCAAACTTAGGCTCGTGGAAGAGTATCGGCAAGAGATGGAATACCACATTCGCACGAACAAAATAGAAATAATCTAGTTCATAATTGATAGACTAACATATATTATTATTACTACTACTACTACAAAATGCCTTATATTCAACAAAAAGAATTTACGAAGTAATTGTAGCGATAGTTGTTATATTTATCGGTCTTCCTTCAAAGCATGTTGGAATTACTTAACGATCCTTGGACCATTTTTTTGCTGCAAACTTAGGCTCGTGGAAGAGTATCGGCAAGAGATGGAATACCACATTCGCACGAACAAAATAGAAATAATCTAGTTCATAATTGATAGACTAACATATATATATTATTATTACTACTACTACTACTACAAAATGCCTTATATTCAACAAAAAGAATTTACGAAGTAATTGTAGCGATAGTTGTTATATTTATCGGTCTTCCTTCAAAGCATGTTGGAATTACTTAACGAGATCCTTGGACCATTTTTGCTTTGCAAACTTAGGCTCGTGGAAGAGTATCGGCAAGAGATGGAATACCACATTCGCACGAACAAAATAGAAATAATCTAGTTCATAATTGATAGACTAACATATATTATTATTACTACTACTACTACAAAATGTCTTATATTCAATAAAAAGAATTTACGAAGTAATTGTAGCGATAGTTGTTATATTTATCGGGTCTTCCCTCAAAGCATGTTGGAATTACTTAACGATCCTCGGACCATTTTTGCTGCAAACTTAGGCTCGTGGAAGAGTATCGGCAAGAGATGGAATACCACATTCGCACGAACAAAATAGAAATAATCTAGTTCATAATTGATAGACTAACATATATTATTATTACTACTACTACTACTACAAAATGCCTTATATTCAACAAAAAGAATTTACGAAGTAATTGTAGCGATAGTTGTTATATTTATTAGGTCTTCCTTCAAAGCATGTTGGAATTACTTAACGATCCTTGGACCATTTTTGCTTTGCAAACTTAGGCTCGTGGAAGAGTATCGGCAAGAGATGGAATACCACATTCGCACGAACAAAATAGAAATAATCTAGTTCATAATTGATAGACTAACATATATTATTATTACTACTACTACTACAAAATGTCTTATATTCAATAAAAAGAATTTACGAAGTAATTGTAGCGTAGTTGTTATATTTATCGAGGTC
Organism: Anisodus tanguticus; assembly: GCA_034509755.1. Taxonomy (NCBI): domain Eukaryota; kingdom Viridiplantae; phylum Streptophyta; class Magnoliopsida; order Solanales; family Solanaceae; genus Anisodus; species Anisodus tanguticus. The sequence goes on from CM067550.1 coordinate 30,620,324, forward strand.
TTCCCTCAAAGCATGTTGGAATTACTTAACGAGATCCTCGGACCATTTTTTTGCAAACTTAGGCTCGTGGAAGAGTATCGGCAAGAGATGGAATACCACATTCGCACGAACAAAATAGAAATAATCTAGTTCATAATTGATAGACTAACATATATTATTATTACTACTACTACTACAAAATGCCTTATATTCAACAAAAAGAATTTACGAAGTAATTGTAGCGATGTTGTTATATTTATCGAGGTCTTCCTTCAAAGCATGTTGGAATTACTTAACGAGATCCTTGGACCATTTTTGCTTTAACAAACTTAGGCTCGTGGAAGAGTATCGGCAAGAGATGGAATACCACATTCGCACGAACAAAATAGAAATAATCTAGTTCATAATTGATAGAGTAACATATATTATTATTACTACTACTACTACAAAATGTCTTATATTCAATAAAAAAGAATTTACGAAGTAATTGTAGCGTAGTTGTTATATTTATCGGTCTTCCTTCAAAGCATGTTGGAATTACTTAACGGATCCTTGGACCATTTTTTTGCAAACTTAGGCTCGTGGAAGAGTATCGGCAAGAGATGGAATACCACATTCGCACGAACAAAATAGAAATAATCTAGTTCATAATTGATAGACTAACATATATTATTATTACTACTACTACTACTACAAAATGCCTTATATTCAACAAAAAGAATTTACGAAGTAATTGTAGCGATGGTTGTTATATTTATCGGGTCTTCCTTCAAAGCATGTTGGAATTACTTAACGAGATCCTTGGACCATTTTTTTGCAAACTTAGGCTCGTGGAAGAGTATCGGCAAAGAGATGGAATACCACATTCGCACGAACAAAATAGAAATAATCTAGTTCATAATTGATAGACTAACATATATTATTATTACTACTACTACTACAAAATGCCTTATATTCAACAAAAAGAATTTACGAAGTAATTGTAGCGATAGTTGTTATATTTATCAGGTCTTCCTTCAAAGCATGTTGGAATTACTTAACGAGATCCTTGGACCATTTTTTTGCAAACTTAGGCTCGTGGAAGAGTATCGGCAAGAGATGGAATACCACATTCGCACGAACAAAATAGAAATAATCTAGTTCATAATTGATAGAGTAACATATATTATTATTACTACTACTACTACAAAATGTCTTATATTCAATAAAAAGAATTTACGAAGTAATTGTAGCGATAGTTGTTATATTTATCGGGTCTTCCCTCAAAGCATGTTGGAATTACTTAACGAGATCCTCGGACCATTTTTGCTTTGCAAACTTAGGCTCGTGGAAGAGTATCGGCAAGAGATGGAATACCACATTCGCACGAACAAAATAGAAATAATCTAGTTCATAATTGATAGACTAACATATATTATTATTACTACTACTACTACAAAATGCCTTATATTCAACAAAAAGAATTTACGAAGTAATTGTAGCGATAGTTGTTATATTTATCAGGTCTTCCTTCAAAGCATGTTGGAATTACTTAACGAGATCCTTGGACCATTTTTGCTTTGCAAACTTAGGCTCGTGGAAGAGTATCGACAAGAGATGGAATACCACATTCGCACGAACAAAATAGAAATAATCTAGTTCATAATTGATAGACTAACATATATTATTATTACTACTACTACTACTACAAAATGTCTTATATTCAATAAAAAGAATTTACGAAGTAATTGTAGCGATAGTTGTTATATTTATCGGTCTTCCCTCAAAGCATGTTGGAATTACTTAACGATCCTCGGACCATTTTTGCTTTGCAAACTTAGGCTCGTGGAAGAGTATCGGCAAGAGATGGAATACCACATTCGCACGAACAAAATAGAAATAATCTAGTTCATAATTGATAGACTAACATATATTATTATTACTACTACTACTACAAAATGCCTTATATTCAACAAAAAGAATTTACGAAGTAATTGTAGCGAGTTGTTATATTTATCGGTCTTCCTTCAAAGCATGTTGGAATTACTTAACGGATCCTTGGACCATTTTTGCTTTGCAAACTTAGGCTCGTGGAAGAGTATCGGCAAGAGATGGAATACCACATTCGCACGAACAAAATAGAAATAATCTAGTTCATAATTGATAGACTAACATATATTATTATTACTACTACCTACAAAATGTCTTATATTCAATAAAAAGAATTTACGAAGTAATTGTAGCGATGTAGTTGTTATATTTATCGGTCTTCCCTCAAAGCATGTTGGAATTACTTAACGAGATCCTCGGACCATTTTTTGCTGCAAACTTAGGCTCGTGGAAGAGTATCGGCAAGAGATGGAATACCACATTCGCACGAACAAAATAGAAATAATCTAGTTCATAATTGATAGACTAACATATATTATTATTACTACTACTACTACAACAAAATGCCTTATATTCAACAAAAAGAATTTACGAAGTAATTGTAGCGATGTTGTTATATTTATTAGGTCTTCCTTCAAAGCATGTTGGAATTACTTAACGAGATCCTTGGACCATTTTTTTGCAAACTTAGGCTCGTGGAAGAGTATCGGCAAGAGATGGAATACCACATTCGCACGAACAAAATAGAAATAATCTAGTTCATAATTGATAGACTAACATATATTATTATTACTACTACACTACAAAATGTCTTATATTCAATAAAAAAGAATTTACGAAGTAATTGTAGCGATAGTTGTTATATTTATCAGGTCTTCCCTCAAAGCATGTTGGAATTACTTAACGGATCCTCGGACCATTTTTGCTGCAAACTTAGGCTCGTGGAAGAGTATCAGCAAGAGATGGAATACCACATTCGCACGAACAAAATAGAAATAATCTAGTTCATAATTGATAGACTAACATATATTATTATTACTACTACTACTACAAAATGCCTTATATTCAACAAAAAGAATTTACGAAGTAATTGTAGCGATAGTTGTTATATTTATCGGGTCTTCCCTCAAAGCATGTTGGAATTACTTAACGATCCTTGGACCATTTTTGCTTTGCAAACTTAGGCTCGTGGAAGAGTATCGGCAAGAGATGGAATACCACATTCGCACGAACAAAATAGAAATAATCTAGTTCATAATTGATAGACTAACATATATTATTATTACTACTACTACTACAAAATGCCTTATATTCAACAAAAAGAATTTACGAAGTAATTGTAGCGATGGTTGTTATATTTATCAGGTCTTCCTTCAAAGCATGTTGGAATTACTTAACGGATCCTTGGACCATTTTTGCTTTGCAAACTTAGGCTCGTGGAAGAGTATCGGCAAGAGATGGAATACCACATTCGCACGAACAAAATAGAAATAATCTAGTTCATAATTGATAGACTAACATATATTATTATTACTACTACTACTACAAAATGTCTTATATTCAATAAAAAGAATTTACGAAGTAATTGTAGCGATAGTTGTTATATTTATCGGGTCTTCCCTCAAAGCATGTTGGAATTACTTAACGAGATCCTCGGACCATTTTTTTGCAAACTTAGGCTCGTGGAAGAGTATCGGCAAGAGATGGAATACCACATTCGCACGAACAAAATAGAAATAATCTAGTTCATAATTGATAGACTAACATATATTATTATTACTACTACTACTACTAAAAATGCCTTATATTCAACAAAAAGAATTTACGAAGTAATTGTAGCGATAGTTGTTATATTTATCAGGTCTTCCTTCAAAGCATGTTGGAATTACTTAACGAGATCCTTGGACCATTTTTTTGCTGCAAACTTAGGCTCGTGGAAGAGTATCGGCAAGAGATGGAATACCACATTCGCACGAACAAAATAGAAATAATCTAGTTCATAATTGATAGACTAACATATATTATTATTACTACTACTACTACAAAATGTCTTATATTCAATAAAAAGAATTTAAAGTAATTGTAGCGATGGTTGTTATATTTATCGGGTCTTCCCTCAAAGCATGTTGGAATTACTTAACGGATCCTCGGACCATTTTTGCTTTTGCAAACTTAGGCTCGTGGAAGAGTATCGGCAAGAGATGGAATACCACATTCGCACGAACAAAATAGAAATAATCTAGTTCATAATTGATAGACTAACATATATTATTATTACTACTACTACTACTAAAAAATATATTCAACAAAAAGAATTTACGAAGTAATTGTAGCGATAGTTGTTATATTTATCGGGTCTTCCTTCAAAGCATGTTGGAATTACTTAACGGATCCTTGGACCATTTTTGCTGCAAACTTAGGCTCGTGGAAGAGTATCGGCAAGAGATGGAATACCACATTCGCACGAACAAAATAGAAATAATCTAGTTCATAATTGATAGACTAACATATATTATTATTACTACTACTACTACAAAATGCCTTATATTCAACAAAAAGAATTTACGAAGTAATTGTAGCGATAGTTGTTATATTTATCGGTCTTCCTTCAAAGCATGTTGGAATTACTTAACGAGATCCTTGGACCATTTTTGCTTTGCAAACTTAGGCTCGTGGAAGAGTATCGGCAAGAGATGGAATACCACATTCGCACGAACAAAATAGAAATAATCTAGTTCATAATTGATAGAGTAACATATATTATTATTACTACTACTACTACTACAAAATGTCTTATATTCAATAAAAAGAATTTACGAAGTAATTGTAGCGATGGTTGTTATATTTATCGGGTCTTCCCTCAAAGCATGTTGGAATTACTTAACGGATCCTCGGACCATTTTTGCTTTGCAAACTTAGGCTCGTGGAAGAGTATCGGCAAGAGATGGAATACCACATTCGCACGAACAAAATAGAAATAATCTAGTTCATAATTGATAGACTAACATATATTATTATTACTACTACTACTACAAAATGCCTTATATTCAACAAAAAGAATTTACGAAGTAATTGTAGCGATAGTTGTTATATTTATCAGGTCTTCCTTCAAAGCATGTTGGAATTACTTAACGAGATCCTTGGACCATTTTTTTTTGCAAACTTAGGCTCGTGGAAGAGTATCGGCAAGAGATGGAATACCACATTCGCACGAACAAAATAGAAATAATCTAGTTCATAATTGATAGACTAACATATATTATTATTACTACTACTACTACTACAAAATGTCTTATATTCAATAAAAGAATTTACGAAGTAATTGTAGCGATAGTTGTTATATTTATCAGTCTTCCTTCAAAGCATGTTGGAATTACTTAACGGATCCTTGGACCATTTTTGCTTTGCAAACTTAGGCTCGTGGAAGAGTATCGGCAAGAGATGGAATACCACATTCGCACGAACAAAATAGAAATAATCTAGTTCATAATTGATAGAGTAACATATATTATTATTACTACTACTACTACAAAATGTCTTATATTCAATAAAAAGAATTTACGAAGTAATTGTAGCGATAGTTGTTATATTTATCGGGTCTTCCCTCAAAGCATGTTGGAATTACTTAACGAGATCCTCGGACCATTTTTTTGCAAAACTTAGGCTCGTGGAAGAGTATCGGCAAGAGATGGAATACCACATTCGCACGAACAAAATAGAAATAATCTAGTTCATAATTGATAGACTAACATATATTATTATTACTACTACTACTACAAAATGCCTTATATTCAACAAAAAAGAATTTACGAAGTAATTGTAGCGATAGTTGTTATATTTATCGGGTCTTCCTTCAAAGCATGTTGGAATTACTTAACGAGATCCTTGGACCATTTTTGCTTTGCAAACTTAGGCTCGTGGAAGAGTATCGGCAAGAGATGGAATACCACATTCGCACGAACAAAATAGAAATAATCTAGTTCATAATTGATAGACTAACATATATTATTATTACTACTACTACTACAAAATGCCTTATATTCAACAAAAAGAATTTACGAAGTAATTGTAGCGATAGTTGTTATATTTATCAGGTCTTCCTTCAAAGCATGTTGGAATTACTTAACGAGATCCTTGGACCATTTTTGCTTTGCAAACTTAGGCTCGTGGAAGAGTATCGGCAAGAGATGGAATACCACATTCGCACGAACAAAATAGAAATAATCTAGTTCATAATTGATAGACTAACATATATTATTATTACTACTACTACTACAAAATGTCTTATATTCAATAAAAAGTTTACGAAGTAATTGTAGCGATGTAGTTGTTATATTTATCGGTCTTCCCTCAAAGCATGTTGGAATTACTTAACGGATCCTCGGACCATTTTTGCTTTGCAAACTTAGGCTCGTGGAAGAGTATCGGCAAGAGATGGAATACCACATTCGCACGAACAAAATAGAAATAATCTAGTTCATAATTGATAGACTAACATATATTATTATTACTACTACTACTACAAAATGCCTTATATTCAACAAAAAAGAATTTACGAAGTAATTGTAGCGATAGTTGTTATATTTATCAGGTCTTCCTTCAAAGCATGTTGGAATTACTTAACGAGATCCTTGGACCATTTTTGCTTGCAAACTTAGGCTCGTGGAAGAGTATCGGCAAGAGATGGAATACCACATTCGCACGAACAAAATAGAAATAATCTAGTTCATAATTGATAGACTAACATATATTATTATTACTACTACTACTACAAAATGCCTTATATTCAACAAAAAGAATTTCGAAGTAATTGTAGCGATGTTGTTATATTTATCATCAGTCTTCCTTCAAAGCATGTTGGAATTACTTAACGAGATCCTTGGACCATTTTTTTTGCAAACTTAGGCTCGTGGAAGAGTATCGGCAAGAGATGGAATACCACATTCGCACGAACAAAATAGAAATAATCTAGTTCATAATTGATAGAGTAACATATATTATTATTACTACTACTTTGCTACAAAATGTCTTATATTCAATAAAAAGAATTTACGAAGTAATTGTAGCGATGTAGTTGTTATATTTATCGGTCTTCCCTCAAAGCATGTTGGAATTACTTAACGGATCCTCGGACCATTTTTTTGCAAACTTAGGCTCGTGGAAGAGTATCGGCAAGAGATGGAATACCACATTCGCACGAACAAAATAGAAATAATCTAGTTCATAATTGATAGACTAACATATATTATTATTACTACTACTACTACAAAATGCCTTATATTCAACAAAAAGAATTTACGAAGTAATTGTAGCGATGGTTGTTATATTTATCAGGTCTTCCTTCAAAGCATGTTGGAATTACTTAACGAGATCCTTGGACCATTTTTTTTGCAAACTTAGGCTCGTGGAAGAGTATCGGCAAGAGATGGAATACCACATTCGCACGAACAAAATAGAAATAATCTAGTTCATAATTGATAGACTAACATATATTATTATTACTACTACTACTACAAAATGCCTTATATTCAACAAAAAGAATTTACGAAGTAATTGTAGCGAGTTGTTATATTTATCGGGTCTTCCTTCAAAGCATGTTGGAATTACTTAACGGATCCTTGGACCATTTTTGCTTTGCAAACTTAGGCTCGTGGAAGAGTATCGGCAAGAGATGGAATACCACATTCGCACGAACAAAATAGAAATAATCTAGTTCATAATTGATAGACTAACATATATTATTATTACTACTACTACTACAAAATGCCTTATATTCAACAAAAAGAATTTACGAAGTAATTGTAGCGATAGTTGTTATATTTATCGGTCTTCCTTCAAAGCATGTTGGAATTACTTAACGAGATCCTTGGACCATTTTTTTGCAAAACTTAGGCTCGTGGAAGAGTATCGGCAAGAGATGGAATACCACATTCGCACGAACAAAATAGAAATAATCTAGTTCATAATTGATAGACTAACATATATTATTATTACTACTACTACTACAAAATGCCTTATATTCAACAAAAAGAATTTACGAAGTAATTGTAGCGATGGTTGTTATATTTATCGGGTCTTCCTTCAAAGCATGTTGGAATTACTTAACGAGATCCTTGGACCATTTTTGCTGCAAACTTAGGCTCGTGGAAGAGTATCGGCAAGAGATGGAATACCACATTCGCACGAACAAAATAGAAATAATCTAGTTCATAATTGATAGACTAACATATATTATTATTACTACTACTACTACAAAATGTCTTATATTCAATAAAAAGAATTTACGAAGTAATTGTAGTGTAGTTGTTATATTTATCGGGTCTTCCCTCAAAGCATGTTGGAATTACTTAACGAGATCCTCGGACCATTTTTTTTGCAAACTTAGGCTCGTGGAAGAGTATCGGCAAGAGATGGAATACCACATTCGCACGAACAAAATAGAAATAATCTAGTTCATAATTGATAGACTAACATATATTATTATTACTACTACTACTACTACAAAATGCCTTATATTCAACAAAAAGAATTTACGAAGTAATTGTAGCGATAGTTGTTGTTATATTTATTAGGTCTTCCTTCAAAGCATGTTGGAATTACTTAACGGATCCTTGGACCATTTTTTTGCTGCAAACTTAGGCTCGTGGAAGAGTATCGGCAAGAGATGGAATACCACATTCGCACGAACAAAATAGAAATAATCTAGTTCATAATTGATAGACTAACATATATTATTATTACTACTACTACTACAAAATGCCTTATATTCAACAAAAAGAATTTACGAAGTAATTGTAGCTAGTTGTTATTATTATATTTATCAGGTCTTCCTTCAAAGCATGTTGGAATTACTTAACGAGATCCTTGGACCATTTTTGCTTTGCAAACTTAGGCTCGTGGAAGAGTATCGGCAAGAGATGGAATACCACATTCGCACGAACAAAATAGAAATAATCTAGTTCATAATTGATAGAGTAACATATATTATTATTACTACTACTACTACAAAATGTCTTATATTCAATAAAAAATTTACGAAGTAATTGTAGCGATAGTTGTTATATTTATCGGGTCTTCCCTCAAAGCATGTTGGAATTACTTAACGGATCCTCGGACCATTTTTGCTTTGCAAACTTAGGCTCGTGGAAGAGTATCGGCAAGAGATGGAATACCACATTCGCACGAACAAAATAGAAATAATCTAGTTCATAATTGATAGACTAACATATATTATTATTACTACTACTACTACAAAATGCCTTATATTCAACAAAAAGAATTTACGAAGTAATTGTAGCGATGGTTGTTATATTTATCAGGTCTTCCTTCAAAGCATGTTGGAATTACTTAACGAGATCCTTGGACCATTTTTGCTTTGCAAACTTAGGCTCGTGGAAGAGTATCGGCAAGAGATGGAATACCACATTCGCACGAACAAAATAGAAATAATCTAGTTCATAATTGATAGACTAACATATATTATTATTACTACTACTACTACAAAATGCCTTATATTCAATAAAAAGAATTTACGAAGTAATTGTAGCGATAGTTGTTATATTTATCGGTCTTCCTTCAAAGCATGTTGGAATTACTTAACGGATCCTCGGACCATTTTTTTGCAAACTTAGGCTCGTGGAAGAGTATCGGCAAGAGATGGAATACCACATTCGCACGAACAAAATAGAAATAATCTAGTTCATAATTGATAGACTAACATATATTATTATTACTACTACTACTACAAAATGCCTTATATTCAACAAAAAGAATTTACGAAGTAATTGTAGCGATGGTTGTTATATTTATCAGGTCTTCCTTCAAAGCATGTTGGAATTACTTAACGGATCCTTGGACCATTTTTTTTTGCAAACTTAGGCTCGTGGAAGAGTATCGGCAAGAGATGGAATACCACATTCGCACGAACAAAATAGAAATAATCTAGTTCATAATTGATAGACTAACATATATTATTATTACTACTACTACTACAAAATGCCTTATATTCAACAAAAAGAATTTACGAAGTAATTGTAGCGATGGTTGTTATATTTATCGGGTCTTCCTTCAAAGCATGTTGGAATTACTTAACGAGATCCTTGGACCATTTTTGCTGCAAACTTAGGCTCGTGGAAGAGTATCGGCAAGAGATGGAATACCACATTCGCACGAACAAAATAGAAATAATCTAGTTCATAATTGATAGACTAACATATATTATTATTACTACTACTACTACAAAATGTCTTATATTCAATAAAAAGAATTTACGAAGTAATTGTAGCGATGGTTGTTATATTTATCGGGTCTTCCCTCAAAGCATGTTGGAATTACTTAACGAGATCCTCGGACCATTTTTTTGCAAACTTAGGCTCGTGGAAGAGTATCGGCAAGAGATGGAATACCACATTCGCACGAACAAAATAGAAATAATCTAGTTCATAATTGATAGACTAACATATATTATTATTACTACTACTACTACAAAATGCCTTATATTCAACAAAAAGAATTTACGAAGTAATTGTAGCGATAGTTGTTATATTTATTAGGTCTTCCTTCAAAGCATGTTGGAATTACTTAACGAGATCCTTGGACCATTTTTGCTTTTGCAAACTTAGGCTCGTGGAAGAGTATCGGCAAGAGATGGAATACCACATTCGCACGAACAAAATAGAAATAATCTAGTTCATAATTGATAGACTAACATATATTATTATTACTACTACTACTACAAAATGCCTTATATTCAACAAAAAGAATTTACGAAGTAATTGTAGCGATGGTTGTTATATTTATCAGGTCTTCCTTCAAAGCATGTTGGAATTACTTAACGAGATCCTTGGACCATTTTTTTTTTGCAAACTTAGGCTCGTGGAAGAGTATCGACAAGAGATGGAATACCACATTCGCACGAACAAAATAGAAATAATCTAGTTCATAATTGATAGAGTAACATATATTATTATTACTACTACTACTACAAAATGTCTTATATTCAATAAAAAGAATTTACGAAGTAATTGTAGCGATAGTTGTTATATTTATCGGTCTTCCCTCAAAGCATGTTGGAATTACTTAACGGATCCTCGGACCATTTTTGCTTTGCACTTAAACTTAGGCTCGTGGAAGAGTATCGGCAAGAGATGGAATACCACATTCGCACGAACAAAATAGAAATAATCTAGTTCATAATTGATAGACTAACATATATTATTATTACTACTACTACTACTACAAAATGCCTTATATTCAACAAAAAGAATTTACGAAGTAATTGTAGCGATAGTTGTTATATTTATCAGGTCTTCCTTCAAAGCATGTTGGAATTACTTAACGAGATCCTTGGACCATTTTTGCTGCAAACTTAGGCTCGTGGAAGAGTATCGGCAAGAGATGGAATACCACATTCGCACGAACAAAATAGAAATAATCTAGTTCATAATTGATAGACTAACATATATTATTATTACTACTACTACTACTAAAAAATGCCTTATATTCAACAAAAAGAATTTACGAAGTAATTGTAGCGATAGTTGTTATATTTATCGGTCTTCCTTCAAAGCATGTTGGAATTACTTAACGAGATCCTTGGACCATTTTTGCTTTGCAAACTTAGGCTCGTGGAAGAGTATCGGCAAGAGATGGAATACCACATTCGCACGAACAAAATAGAAATAATCTAGTTCATAATTGATAGACTAACATATATTATTATTACTACTACTACTACAAAATGCCTTATATTCAATAAAAAGAATTTACGAAGTAATTGTAGCGATAGTTGTTATATTTATCAGGTCTTCCCTCAAAGCATGTTGGAATTACTTAACGAGATCCTCGGACCATTTTTGCAAACTTAGGCTCGTGGAAGAGTATCGGCAAGAGATGGAATACCACATTCGCACGAACAAAATAGAAATAATCTAGTTCATAATTGATAGACTAACATATATTATTATTACTACTACTACTACAAAATGCCTTATATTCAACAAAAAGAATTTACGAAGTAATTGTAGCGATAGTTGTTATATTTATCGGTCTTCCTTCAAAGCATGTTGGAATTACTTAACGGATCCTTGGACCATTTTTGCTTTGCAAACTTAGGCTCGTGGAAGAGTATCGGCAAGAGATGGAATACCACATTCGCACGAACAAAATAGAAATAATCTAGTTCATAATTGATAGACTAACATATATTATTATTACTACTACTACTACTACAAAATGCCTTATATTCAACAAAAAGAATTTACGAAGTAATTGTAGCGATAGTTGTTATATTTATCGGGTCTTCCTTCAAAGCATGTTGGATTACTTAACGAGATCCTTGGACCATTTTTGCTTTGCAAACTTAGGCTCGTGGAAGAGTATCGGCAAGAGATGGAATACCACATTCGCACGAACAAAATAGAAATAATCTAGTTCATAATTGATAGACTAACATATATTATTATTACTACTACTACTACAAAATGCCTTATATTCAATAAAAAGAATTTACGAAGTAATTGTAGCGATGTAGTTGTTATATTTATCGGTCTTCCCTCAAAGCATGTTGGAATTACTTAACGAGATCCTCGGACCATTTTTGCTTGCAAACTTAGGCTCGTGGAAGAGTATCGACAAGAGATGGAATACCACATTCGCACGAACAAAATAGAAATAATCTAGTTCATAATTGATAGACTAACATATATTATTATTACTACTACTACTACAAAATGCCTTATATTCAACAAAAAGAATTTACGAAGTAATTGTAGCGATGGTTGTTATATTTATCGGGTCTTCCTTCAAAGCATGTTGGAATTACTAAACGAGATCCTTGGACCATTTTTTTGCAAACTTAGGCTCGTGGAAGAGTATCGGCAAGAGATGGAATACCACATTCGCACGAACAAAATAGAAATAATCTAGTTCATAATTGATAGACTAACATATATTATTATTACTACTACTACTACAAAATGCCTTATATTCAACAAAAAAGAATTTACGAAGTAATTGTAGCGATAGTTGTTATATTTATTAGGTCTTCCTTCAAAGCATGTTGGAATTACTTAACGAGATCCTTGGACCATTTTTGCTTTGCAAACTTAGGCTCGTGGAAGAGTATCGGCAAGAGATGGAATACCACATTCGCACGAACAAAATAGAAATAATCTAGTTCATAATTGATAGACTAACATATATTATTATTACTACTACTACTACAAAAATGCCTTATATTCAACAAAAAGAATTTACGAAGTAATTGTAGCGATAGTTGTTATATTTATCATCAGTCTTCCCTTCAAAGCATGTTGGAATTACTTAACGAGATCCTTGGACCATTTTTTTGCAAACTTAGGCTCGTGGAAGAGTATCGGCAAGAGATGGAATACCACATTCGCACGAACAAAATAGAAATAATCTAGTTCATAATTGATAGACTAACATATATTATTATTACTACTACTACTACAAAATGTCTTATATTCAATAAAAAGAATTTACGAAGTAATTGTAGCGATGGTTGTTATATTTATCGGGTCTTCCTTCAAAGCATGTTGGAATTACTTAACGAGATCCTTGGACCATTTTTTTGCAAACTTAGGCTCGTGGAAGAGTATCGGCAAGAGATGGAATACCACATTCGCACGAACAAAATAGAAATAATCTAGTTCATAATTGATAGAGTAACATATATTATTATTACTACTACTACTACAAAATGTCTTATATTCAATAAAAAGAATTTACGAAGTAATTGTAGCGAGTTTGTTATATTTATCGGTCTTCCCTCAAAGCATGTTGGAATTACTTAACGAGATCCTCGGACCATTTTTTTTGCAAACTTAGGCTCGTGGAAGAGTATCGGCAAGAGATGGAATACCACATTCGCACGAACAAAATAGAAATAATCTAGTTCATAATTGATAGACTAACATATATTATTATTACTACTACTACTACAAAATGCCTTATATTCAACAAAAAGAATTTACGAAGTAATTGTAGCGATGGTTGTTATATTTATCAGGTCTTCCTTCAAAGCATGTTGGAATTACTTAACGATCCTTGGACCATTTTCTTTGCAAACTTAGGCTCGTGGAAGAGTATCGGCAAGAGATGGAATACCACATTCGCACGAACAAAATAGAAATAATCTAGTTCATAATTGATAGACTAACATATATTATTATTACTACTACTACTACAAAATGCCTTATATTCAACAAAAAAAAATTTACGAAGTAATTGTAGCGATAGTTGTTATATTTATCGGGTCTTCCTTCAAAGCATGTTGGAATTACTTAACGGATCCTTGGACATTTTTGCTTTGCAAACTTAGGCTCGTGGAAGAGTATCGGCAAGAGATGGAATACCACATTCGCACGAACAAAATAGAAATAATCTAGTTCATAATTGATAGACTAACATATATTATTATTACTACTACTACTACAAAATGTCTTATATTCAATAAAAAGAATTTACGAAGTAATTGTAGCGATAGTTGTTATATTTATCGGTCTTCCCTCAAAGCATGTTGGAATTACTTAACGGATCCTCGGACCATTTTTGCTTTGCAAACTTAGGCTCGTGGAAGAGTATCGGCAAGAGATGGAATACCACATTCGCACGAACAAAATAGAAATAATCTAGTTCATAATTGATAGACTAACATATATTATTATTACTACTACTACTACTACAAAATGCCTTATATTCAACAAAAAGAATTTACGAAGTAATTGTAGCGATAGTTGTTATATTTATCGGTCTTCCTTCAAAGCATGTTGGAATTACTTAACGAGATCCTTGGACCATTTTTGCTTTGCAAACTTAGGCTCGTGGAAGAGTATCGGCAAGAGATGGAATACCACATTCGCACGAACAAAATAGAAATAATCTAGTTCATAATTGATAGACTAACATATATTATTATTACTACTACTACTACAAAATGCCTTATATTCAACAAAAAGAATTTACGAAGTAATTGTAGCGATGGTTGTTATATTTATCAGGTCTTCCTTCAAAGCATGTTGGAATTACTTAACGGATCCTTGGACCATTTTTTTGCAAACTTAGGCTCGTGGAAGAGTATCGGCAAGAGATGGAATACCACATTCGCACGAACAAAATAGAAATAATCTAGTTCATAATTGATAGACTAACATATATTATTATTACTACTACTACTACAAAATGCCTTATATTCAACAAAAAGAATTTACGAAGTAATTGTAGCGATAGTTGTTATATTTATCGGGTCTTCCTTCAAAGCATGTTGGAATTACTTAACGAGATCCTTGGACATTTTTTTGCAAACTTAGGCTCGTGGAAGAGTATCGGCAAGAGATGGAATACCACATTCGCACGAACAAAATAGAAATAATCTAGTTCATAATTGATAGACTAACATATATTATTATTACTACTACTACTACAAAATGTCTTATATTCAATAAAAAGAATTTACGAAGTAATTGTAGCGATAGTTGTTATATTTATCGGGTCTTCCCTCAAAGCATGTTGGAATTACTTAACGGATCCTCGGACCATTTTTTTGCAAACTTAGGCTCGTGGAAGAGTATCGGCAAGAGATGGAATACCACATTCGCACGAACAAAATAGAAATAATCTAGTTCATAATTGATAGACTAACATATATTATTATTACTACTACTACTACAAAATGCCTTATATTCAACAAAAAGAATTTACGAAGTAATTGTAGCGATGTTGTTATATTTATCGGTCTTCCTTCAAAGCATGTTGGAATTACTTAACGATCCTTGGACCATTTTTGCTTTGCAAACTTAGGCTCGTGGAAGAGTATCGGCAAGAGATGGAATACCACATTCGCACGAACAAAATAGAAATAATCTAGTTCATAATTGATAGAGTAACATATATTATTATTACTACTACTACTACAAAATGTCTTATATTCAATAAAAAGAATTTACGAAGTAATTGTAGCGATAGTTGTTATATTTATCGGTCTTCCCTCAAAGCATGTTGGAATTACTTAACGATCCTCGGACCATTTTTGCTTGCAAACTTAGGCTCGTGGAAGAGTATCGGCAAGAGATGGAATACCACATTCGCACGAACAAAATAGAAATAATCTAGTTCATAATTGATAGACTAACATATATTATTATTACTACTACTACTACAAAATGCCTTATATTCAACAAAAAGAATTTACGAAGTAATTGTAGCGATAGTTGTTATATTTATCAGGTCTTCCTTCAAAGCATGTTGGAATTACTTAACGGATCCTTGGACCATTTTTGCTTTGCAAACTTAGGCTCGGGAAGAGTATCGGCAAGAGATGGAATACCACATTCGCACGAACAAAATAGAAATAATCTAGTTCATAATTGATAGACTAACATATATTATTATTACTACTACTACTACAAAATGCCTTATATTCAACAAAAAGAATTTACGAAGTAATTGTAGCGATGGTTGTTATATTTATCAGGTCTTCCTTCAAAGCATGTTGGAATTACTTAACGGATCCTTGGACCATTTTTGCTGCAAACTTAGGCTCGTGGAAGAGTATCGGCAAGAGATGGAATACCACATTCGCACGAACAAAATAGAAATAATCTAGTTCATAATTGATAGAGTAACATATATTATTATTACTACTACTACAAAATGTCTTATATTCAATAAAAAAATTTACGAAGTAATTGTAGCGTAGTTGTTATATTTATCGGGTCTTCCCTCAAAGCATGTTGGAATTACTTAACGAGATCCTCGGACCATTTTTGCTTTGCAAACTTAGGCTCGTGGAAGTATCGGCAAGAGATGGAATACCACATTCGCACGAACAAAATAGAAATAATCTAGTTCATAATTGATAGACTAACATATATTATTATTACTACTACTACTACAAAATGCCTTATATTCAACAAAAAGAATTTACGAAGTAATTGTAGCGATAGTTGTTATATTTATCATGGTCTTCCTTCAAAGCATGTTGGAATTACTTAACGAGATCCTTGGACCATTTTTTTGCAAACTTAGGCTCGTGGAAGAGTATCGGCAAGAGATGGAATACCACATTCGCACGAACAAAATAGAAATAATCTAGTTCATAATTGATAGACTAACATATATTATTATTACTACTACTACTACTACAAAATGCCTTATATTCAATAAAAAGAATTTACGAAGTAATTGTAGCGATAGTTGTTATATTTATCGGTCTTCCTTCAAAGCATGTTGGAATTACTTAACGGATCCTTGGACCATTTTTTTTTTTGCAAACTTAGGCTCGTGGAAGAGTATCGGCAAGAGATGGAATACCACATTCGCACGAACAAAATAGAAATAATCTAGTTCATAATTGATAGACTAACATATATTATTATTACTACTACTACTACTACAAAATGCCTTATATTCAACAAAAAGAATTTACGAAGTAATTGTAGCGATAGTTGTTATATTTATCAGGTCTTCCTTCAAAGCATGTTGGAATTACTTAACGATCCTTGGACCATTTTTTTGCAAACTTAGGCTCGTGGAAGAGTATCGGCAAGAGATGGAATACCACATTCGCACGAACAAAATAGAAATAATCTAGTTCATAATTGATAGAGTAACATATATTATTATTACTACTACTACTACAAAATGTCTTATATTCAATAAAAAGAATTTACGAAGTAATTGTAGCGATGGTTGTTATATTTATCGGGTCTTCCCTCAAAGCATGTTGGAATTACTTAACGGATCCTCGGACCATTTTTGCTTTGCAAACTTAGGCTCGTGGAAGAGTATCGGCAAGAGATGGAATACCACATTCGCACGAACAAAATAGAAATAATCTAGTTCATAATTGATAGACTAACATATATTATTATTACTACTACTACTACAAAATGCCTTATATTCAACAAAAAGAATTTACGAAGTAATTGTAGCGATGGTTGTTATATTTATTAGGTCTTCCTTCAAAGCATGTTGGAATTACTTAACGAGATCCTTGGACCATTTTTGCTGCAAACTTAGGCTCGTGGAAGAGTATCGGCAAGAGATGGAATACCACATTCGCACGAACAAAATAGAAATAATCTAGTTCATAATTGATAGACTAACATATATTATTATTACTACTACTACTACAAAATGCCTTATATTCAACAAAAAGAATTTACGAAGTAATTGTAGCGATAGTTGTTATATTTATCGGGTCTTCCTTCAAAGCATGTTGGAATTACTTAACGAGATCCTTGGACCATTTTTGCTTGCAAACTTAGGCTCGTGGAAGAGTATCGACAAGAGATGGAATACCACATTCGCACGAACAAAATAGAAATAATCTAGTTCATAATTGATAGAGTAACATATATTATTATTACTACTACTACTACAAAATGTCTTATATTCAATAAAAAGAATTTACGAAGTAATTGTAGCGTAGTTGTTATATTTATCGGTCTTCCCTCAAAGCATGTTGGAATTACTTAACGAGATCCTCGGACCATTTTTGCTTTGCAAACTTAGGCTCGTGGAAGAGTATCGGCAAGAGATGGAATACCACATTCGCACGAACAAAATAGAAATAATCTAGTTCATAATTGATAGACTAACATATATTATTATTACTACTACTACTACAAAATGCCTTATATTCAACAAAAAGAATTTACGAAGTAATTGTAGCGATGTTGTTATATTTATTAGGTCTTCCTTCAAAGCATGTTGGAATTACTTAACGAGATCCTTGGACCATTTTTGCTGCAAACTTAGGCTCGTGGAAGAGTATCGGCAAGAGATGGAATACCACATTCGCACGCAAAATAGAAATAATCTAGTTCATAATTGATAGACTAACATATATTATTATTACTACTACTACTACAAAATGCCTTATATTCAACAAAAAGAATTTACGAAGTAATTGTAGCGATGTAGTTGTTATATTTATCGGTCTTCCTTCAAAGCATGTTGGAATTACTTAACGAGATCCTTGGACCATTTTTGCTGCAAACTTAGGCTCGTGGAAGAGTATCGGCAAGAGATGGAATACCACATTCGCACGAACAAAATAGAAATAATCTAGTTCATAATTGATAGAGTAACATATATTATTATTACTACTACTACAAAAATGTCTTATATTCAATAAAAAGAATTTACGAAGTAATTGTAGCGTAGTTGTTATATTTATCGGGTCTTCCCTCAAAGCATGTTGGAATTACTTAACGATCCTCGGACCATTTTTGCTTTGCAAACTTAGGCTCGTGGAAGAGTATCGGCAAGAGATGGAATACCACATTCGCACGAACAAAATAGAAATAATCTAGTTCATAATTGATAGACTAACATATATTATTATTACTACTACTACTACAAAATGCCTTATATTCAACAAAAAGAATTTACGAAGTAATTGTAGCGATAGTTGTTATATTTATCAGGTCTTCCTTCAAAGCATGTTGGAATTACTTAACGATCCTTGGACCATTTTTGCTTTGCAAACTTAGGCTCGTGGAAGAGTATCGGCAAGAGATGGAATACCACATTCGCACGAACAAAATAGAAATAATCTAGTTCATAATTGATAGACTAACATATATTATTATTACTACTACTACTACTACAAAATGCCTTATATTCAACAAAAAAATTTACGAAGTAATTGTAGCGATGGTTGTTATATTTATCAGGTCTTCCTTCAAAGCATGTTGGAATTACTTAACGGATCCTTGGACCATTTTTTTGCAAACTTAGGCTCGTGGAAGAGTATCGGCAAGAGATGGAATACCACATTCGCACGAACAACAAAATAGAAATAATCTAGTTCATAATTGATAGACTAACATATATTATTATTACTACTACTACTACTACAAAATGCCTTATATTCAATAAAAAGAATTTACGAAGTAATTGTAGCGATAGTTGTTATATTTATCAGTCTTCCTTCAAAGCATGTTGGAATTACTTAACGATCCTTGGACCATTTTTGCTTTGCAAACTTAGGCTCGTGGAAGAGTATCGGCAAGAGATGGAATACCACATTCGCACGAACAAAATAGAAATAATCTAGTTCATAATTGATAGACTAACATATATTATTATTACTACTACTACTACAAAATGCCTTATATTCAACAAAAAGAATTTACGAAGTAATTGTAGCGATGGTTGTTATATTTATCAGGTCTTCCTTCAAAGCATGTTGGAATTACTTAACGAGATCCTTGGACCATTTTTGCTTTTGCAAACTTAGGCTCGTGGAAGAGTATCGGCAAGAGATGGAATACCACATTCGCACGAACAAAATAGAAATAATCTAGTTCATAATTGATAGAGTAACATATATTATTATTACTACTACTACTACAAAATGTCTTATATTCAATAAAAAGAATTTACGAAGTAATTGTAGCGTAGTTGTTATATTTATCGGTCTTCCCTCAAAGCATGTTGGAATTACTTAACGAGATCCTCGGACCATTTTTGCTTTGCAAACTTAGGCTCGTGGAAGAGTATCGGCAAGAGATGGAATACCACATTCGCACGAACAAAATAGAAATAATCTAGTTCATAATTGATAGACTAACATATATTATTATTACTACTACTACTACAAAATGCCTTATATTCAACAAAAAGAATTTACGAAGTAATTGTAGCGATGGTTGTTATATTTATCAGGTCTTCCTTCAAAGCATGTTGGAATTACTTAACGAGATCCTTGGACCATTTTTCTTTGCAAACTTAGGCTCGTGGAAGAGTATCGGCAAGAGATGGAATACCACATTCGCACGAACAAAATAGAAATAATCTAGTTCATAATTGATAGACTAACATATATTATTATTACTACTACTACTACAAAATGCCTTATATTCAATAAAAAAATTTACGAAGTAATTGTAGCGATGTTGTTATATTTATCGGTCTTCCTCAAAGCATGTTGGAATTACTTAACGGATCCTTGGACCATTTTTTTTGCAAACTTAGGCTCGTGGAAGAGTATCGGCAAGAGATGGAATACCACATTCGCACGAACAAAATAGAAATAATCTAGTTCATAATTGATAGACTAACATATATTATTATTACTACTACTACTACAAAATGCCTTATATTCAACAAAAAGAATTTACGAAGTAATTGTAGCGATAGTTGTTATATTTATCAGGTCTTCCTTCAAAGCATGTTGGAATTACTTAACGGATCCTTGGACCATTTTTGCAAAACTTAGGCTCGTGGAAGAGTATCGGCAAGAGATGGAATACCACATTCGCACGAACAAAATAGAAATAATCTAGTTCATAATTGATAGACTAACATATATTATTATTACTACTACTACTACAAAATGCCTTATATTCAACAAAAAGAATTTACGAAGTAATTGTAGCGATAGTTGTTATATTTATCGGTCTTCCTTCAAAGCATGTTGGAATTACTTAACGAGATCCTTGGACCATTTTTGCTTTGCAAACTTAGGCTCGTGGAAGAGTATCGGCAAGAGATGGAATACCACATTCGCACGAACAAAATAGAAATAATCTAGTTCATAATTGATAGAGTAACATATATTATTATTACTACTACTACTACAAAATGTCTTATATTCAATAAAAAGAATTTACGAAGTAATTGTAGCGATAGTTGTTATATTTATCGGGTCTTCCCTCAAAGCATGTTGGAATTACTTAACGGATCCTCGGACCATTTTTGCTGCAAACTTAGGCTCGTGGAAGAGTATCGGCAAGAGATGGAATACCACATTCGCACGAACAAAATAGAAATAATCTAGTTCATAATTGATAGACTAACATATATTATTATTACTACTACTACTACAAAATGCCTTATATTCAACAAAAAGAATTTACGAAGTAATTGTAGCGATAGTTGTTATATTTATCAGGTCTTCCTTCAAAGCATGTTGGAATTACTTAACGAGATCCTTGGACCATTTTTTTGCAAACTTAGGCTCGTGGAAGAGTATCGGCAAGAGATGGAATACCACATTCGCACGAACAAAATAGAAATAATCTAGTTCATAATTGATAGACTAACATATATTATTATTACTACTACTACTACAAAATGCCTTATATTCAACAAAAAGAATTTACGAAGTAATTGTAGCGATGGTTGTTATATTTATCAGGTCTTCCTTCAAAGCATGTTGGAATTACTTAACGGATCCTTGGACCATTTTTGCTTTGCAAACTTAGGCTCGTGGAAGAGTATCGGCAAGAGATGGAATACCACATTCGCACGAACAAAATAGAAATAATCTAGTTCATAATTGATAGAGTAACATATATTATTATTACTACTACTACTACAAAATGTCTTATATTCAATAAAAAGAATTTACGAAGTAATTGTAGCGATGTAGTTGTTATATTTATCGGTCTTCCCTCAAAGCATGTTGGAATTACTTAACGAGATCCTCGGACCATTTTTTTGCAAACTTAGGCTCGTGGAAGAGTATCGGCAAGAGATGGAATACCACATTCGCACGAACAAAATAGAAATAATCTAGTTCATAATTGATAGACTAACATATATTATTATTACTACTACTACTACAAAATGCCTTATATTCAACAAAAAGAATTTACGAAGTAATTGTAGCGATAGTTGTTATATTTATCGGGTCTTCCTTCAAAGCATGTTGGAATTACTTAACGAGATCCTTGGACCATTTTTGCTTTTATGCAAACTTAGGCTCGTGGAAGAGTATCGGCAAGAGATGGAATACCACATTCGCACGAACAAAATAGAAATAATCTAGTTCATAATTGATAGACTAACATATATTATTATTACTACTACTACTACAAAATGCCTTATATTCAACAAAAAGAATTTACGAAGTAATTGTAGCGATGGTTGTTATATTTATCGGGTCTTCCTTCAAAGCATGTTGGAATTACTTAACGATCCTTGGACCATTTTTTTGCAAACTTAGGCTCGTGGAAGAGTATCGGCAAGAGATGGAATACCACATTCGCACGAACAAAATAGAAATAATCTAGTTCATAATTGATAGACTAACATATATTATTATTACTACTACTACTACAAAAAATGCCTTATATTCAATAAAAAAGAATTTACGAAGTAATTGTAGCGATAGTTGTTATATTTATCAGGTCTTCCTTCAAAGCATGTTGGAATTACTTAACGGATCCTTGGACCATTTTTGCTTTGCAAACTTAGGCTCGTGGAAGAGTATCGGCAAGAGATGGAATACCACATTCGCACGAACAAAATAGAAATAATCTAGTTCATAATTGATAGAGTAACATATATTATTATTACTACTACTACTACAAAATGTCTTATATTCAATAAAAAGAATTTACGAAGTAATTGTAGCGATGGTTGTTATATTTATCAGGTCTTCCTTCAAAGCATGTTGGAATTACTTAACGAGATCCTTGGACCATTTTTGCTGCAAACTTAGGCTCGTGGAAGAGTATCGGCAAGAGATGGAATACCACATTCGCACGAACAAAATAGAAATAATCTAGTTCATAATTGATAGACTAACATATATTATTATTACTACTACTACTACAAAATGCTTATATTCAATAAAAAGAATTTACGAAGTAATTGTAGCGATAGTTGTTATATTTATCGGGTCTTCCCTCAAAGCATGTTGGAATTACTTAACGGATCCTCGGACCATTTTTGCTTTGCAAACTTAGGCTCGTGGAAGAGTATCGGCAAGAGATGGAATACCACATTCGCACGAACAAAATAGAAATAATCTAGTTCATAATTGATAGACTAACATAT